>OX336390.1:450165031-451637712 GCA_946902985.2 Meconema thalassinum
AAACACCGTTTACACGTATATATCTTATGTTCACGGCGGGTAATCTGATGTGCTACTAGTTTATCAAAATCTTTGATAAAGACGTAGTGGTTCTGGCCGGATGATGAACTTAGCAGAAGGAGGTCGCGATGGTCTTGCATCTCTTGATCCACAACCTTTAGAGGGAACAATTTGTTGTCTTGTTCCAATCCAAATACATTAATGGATATATCGTTGGCTTTTTCAAATTTGGGAATGTCAACTAGCGATGTAGGAAACGATATTACAGAAAAATCATACTTGTTGTCCAGGTCCTTGTATTTACTAATGCGATGAGCATTCTTTTTAACCAGTTTTGCTAAAATGGCATACATAAAACACTTTTCATCATTCAAATTTTCAGGATTAATGCAGGCTTTTCTTGCTTGTATAGCTGCTGGTAATGGAATATATGTGCTTCCACGCAAGGGATTGTACTTATTTATTTTCAATCGTACTCCTTCCACTGCTAACAAAGCCCAATTACTGCCTTTTAGCTCAGATTCCTCCATTTCCGTAGTTAACTTTGTAAATTGTGTTTCCAAGAAACTACTTAAGTCCGTTTCCAAAAATAGGGCCTGATTTCGTGTTTTAAATGCACGATCTGTAATTTCATTGGTAGATGTATGAATGAATCTACATTCAGCCACAAGATTAACTTTTATCGACTTGTGCATTGCTAGTTCTTTCTGCATAGCTTGTATTATTTGCTGTTTGGACTCTTTAAGGTATGAATTTAAATCCTTGCACGTATCGCAACGAATGAAATAGGATTTAAGTCGACCTCCAAAAGATGCCTCATATTCAATAAGTCCATTTTTGTCAGGGACCAATGACAGTAGGTAATGTTTTGTAGGCTCTGCTTTTTGTCTTTTAGCTACCGACACAACATTACAACATTCTTCATGACGACGTCCATTGTAGGCATTGTTGAATGTACTACCACAGGTCTTGCACTCATGAAATTCACCACACGATACTTCATGTCGCTTCCTATGATAGTCTCGAAGAAAAGTCTTTCCACACTCTTTACACATATAGCTAGGAATGGCTTCTTCCATTATGATTGTTGATTTCTGCAAACAGCTGCTTACTGCGTATCACAGGGCTAGAGGTTGGTCAGTGAGACGGTCTTTCACGATGTGAACACCGTGAGAGGTAGTAGTCAACTGGTGCTATTCTTGTGAAGGGTCCACTAATATACCCCTAGTCTAGACCAACAGCTCTTTACAGCGTATGACAAGGCTGTATACTGGACAGTGAGACGGTCTTTCACAATGTGAACACTGTAACAAGTAGTAGTCAACTGATTATATACTTGCTAAGGGTTCTCTAATATACAATAGTCGAGACCAACAGCTACTTACTGAGTAATACAAGGCTGTACAATAGTTGTTTTGACAGTCTTTCACGATGTGGTCACTGTGAATGGTAGTAGTCAACTGATGATATTCTTGATAAGGGTCCTCTAATGTACACCTGGTTAAGGGTAACAGCTGTTCACTGCTTATGACAAGGCTAAAGACTGGTTACTTCAACGGTCTTTCACAATGTTAACACTGTGACAGGTAGTAGTCAACTGAAAATATTCTTATGGCCTACTCAAGGTTATCAGGTACTTACTGCATATCAAAAGGCTGTACACTCATGTGTGTTAGGCACTCTTTCTTGCTAAGGACCCCAATATTCCCTACACAAGGCTATACATGTTAGTTCTAAACACTTAGTGGTTAATTGTATATTCAATTTTTGTACAAAGCATATACGAGCACGTTTTTATGAGGTAAAACTTTACCAAATAGTCAAATGCGACACGCAAAGTATGTTGCCGCTATCTAGCGGTGACTATGAGAACTACTTGACCGACCAGCATGCTACCTAGCGCTCCATTTCAATACTCGCTCACTGAACGAACAGCATACTATCTAGCGGTCGATATCAATACTCACTCAACTACCAGCCTGCTACCTATCGGTCAATATAACAACTCACTCAACTACCAACATGCTACATGGCTTTTTTGGTCAGTTTTTTGTTGGCTTATGTTGGCTTTTATTGGCTTTTGTTGGCTTTTGTTGGCTTTTGTTGGCTTTTTGTTGGCTTTTGTTGGCTTTTGTATTAGCTCTTTTATATTTGCTCTTGTTTGTTGGGAAAGTATGTTGGTCTTGGAAAGTATGTCAGTCCTTTTTTTATGGCTGTAAAATGCTTACAGCCATGTTTGTAAGCAGCAACAACAACAACAACACACAAAATTCCAAAAAATATCGAAAGTACTCTAAGTTTTATCAATGACTCTCAACTCTTACACTTACCTCTATCCCATGCATAGTCAAAAATTAGTATATTTTTCAAATTTTTCAAAAAATATTTGGAAAGTAGGCTGTATCATTAAACTAAAAATCCTGAAAAGACATATGTTAACTCCAACACCTACTTCTATACCCCTCTCAGTCCAAAAATAGTGTATTTTTCAAATTTTCCAAAACATATTTCCAAAATGGGTTATATTTCCGAAATTTAAAAGTTTACAAAAACGTTTGTTTGACATAAACGAATGGCCTTTGCCCCCTCTACCGTCGTACCAAGTCCCAGGTCTCTAGGACAACAAACATAAAAATTTGAAAATGGGCTTATATTTCCAAAATTAGGAATTTTACAAAAACGTTTGTCTGACGTAAATCAGTGGTCATTACCCCCTCTATCCCCACACTAAGTCTCATGTCTCTAGAACAACAAAAATAAATTTTTGAAAAATGGGCTTATATTTCCAAAATTAGGAATTTTACAAAAACGTTTGTCTGACGTAAATCAGTGGTCATTACCCCCTCTATCCCCATACCAAGTCTCAGATCTCTAGGTCAACAAAAATAAAATTTTGAAAATGGACTATATTTCCAAAATTAGGAATTCTACAAAAAAGTTTGTCTAACGTAAATCAATGGTCTTTACCCCCTCTATTCACATACCAAGTCTCAGGTCTCTAGGTCAACAAAAATAAAATTTTGAAAAAATGGTCACTATTTTGGAAACTAGGAATTCTACGAAAAAGTTTGTTTAACATAAATGAAAGGTCTCTATCCCCTCTACCTGTAAACCAAGTCCCAGGTCTGTAGGACAAAAATGAAAAAAGTTCAACTGGGAAAGTAGGCGATTTTTCATAAAACCAAACATTCTAAAAAGTGTTCTATGGGTATAAAAGAATGGTCTCTATATCCTTTATTTTTTATAATAAAACTTTTTTATTTTTTGAGTTTTTTTGAAAAAGTTCAATTTTGAAATTTTTATATTTTGGAAACTAACAAGTTTACAAAAATGTTTGTTTGACATAAATAAATGGCCCTGACCCCCTCTACCAACAAAATAAATTTCAAGTCTCTAGGACTAAAACTGTACAGTAGTGGAGTAGTGGCGCTTCTAACGCACTCCAAAACCCTCCTTGCCCCACTACTAAGCCTCAGGCATGTAAAATGGGTGGGTTAGAAGCACCACTACTCCACTACTGTACAGTTTTAGTCCTAGAGACTTGAAATTTATTTTGTTGGTAGAGGGGGTCAGGGCCATTTATTTATGTCAAACAAACATTTTTGTAAACTTGTTAGTTTCCAAAATATAAAAATTTCAAAATTGAACTTTTTCAAAAAAACTCAAAAAATAAAAAAGTTTTATTATAAAAAATAAAGGATATAGAGACCATTCTTTTATACCCATAGAACACTTTTTAGAATGTTTGGTTTTATGAAAAATCGCCTACTTTCCCAGTTGAACTTTTTTCATTTTTGTCCTACAGACCTGGGACTTGGTTTACAGGTAGAGGGGATAGAGACCTTTCATTTATGTTAAACAAACTTTTTCGTAGAATTCCTAGTTTCCAAAATAGTGACCATTTTTTCAAAATTTTATTTTTGTTGACCTAGAGACCTGAGACTTGGTATGTGAATAGAGGGGGTAAAGACCATTGATTTACGTTAGACAAACTTTTTTGTAGAATTCCTAATTTTGGAAATATAGTCCATTTTCAAAATTTTATTTTTGTTGACCTAGAGATCTGAGACTTGGTATGGGGATAGAGGGGGTAATGACCACTGATTTACGTCAGACAAACGTTTTTGTAAAATTCCTAATTTTGGAAATATAAGCCCATTTTTCAAAAATTTATTTTTGTTGTTCTAGAGACATGAGACTTAGTGTGGGGATAGAGGGGGTAATGACCACTGATTTACGTCAGACAAACGTTTTTGTAAAATTCCTAATTTTGGAAATATAAGCCCATTTTCAAATTTTTATGTTTGTTGTCCTAGAGACCTGGGACTTGGTACGACGGTAGAGGGGGCAAAGGCCATTCGTTTATGTCAAACAAACGTTTTTGTAAACTTTTAAATTTCGGAAATATAACCCATTTTGGAAATATGTTTTGGAAAATTTGAAAAATACACTATTTTTGGACTGAGAGGGGTATAGAAGTAGGTGTTGGAGTTAACATATGTCTTTTCAGGATTTTTAGTTTAATGATACAGCCTACTTTCCAAATATTTTTTGAAAAATTTGAAAAATATACTAATTTTTGACTATGCATGGGATAGAGGTAAGTGTAAGAGTTGAGAGTCATTGATAAAACTTAGAGTACTTTCGATATTTTTTGGAATTTTGTGTGTTGTTGTTGTTGTTGCTGCTTACAAACATGGCTGTAAGCATTTTACAGCCATAAAAAAAGGACTGACATACTTTCCAAGACCAACATACTTTCCCAACAAACAAGAGCAAATATAAAAGAGCTAATACAAAAGCCAACAAAAGCCAACAAAAAGCCAACAAAAGCCAACAAAAGCCAACAAAAGCCAATAAAAGCCAACATAAGCCAACAAAAAACTGACCAAAAAAGCCATGTAGCATGTTGGTAGTTGAGTGAGTTGTTATATTGACCGATAGGTAGCAGGCTGGTAGTTGAGTGAGTATTGATATCGACCGCTAGATAGTATGCTGTTCGTTCAGTGAGCGAGTATTGAAATGGAGCGCTAGGTAGCATGCTGGTCGGTCAAGTAGTTCTCATAGTCACCGCTAGATAGCGGCAACATACTTTGCGTGTCGCATTTGACTATTTGGTAAAGTTTTACCTCATAAAAACGTGCTCGTATATGCTTTGTACAAAAATTGAATATACAATTAACCACTAAGTGTTTAGAACTAACATGTATAGCCTTGTGTAGGGAATATTGGGGTCCTTAGCAAGAAAGAGTGCCTAACACACATGAGTGTACAGCCTTTTGATATGCAGTAAGTACCTGATAACCTTGAGTAGGCCATAAGAATATTTTCAGTTGACTACTACCTGTCACAGTGTTAACATTGTGAAAGACCGTTGAAGTAACCAGTCTTTAGCCTTGTCATAAGCAGTGAACAGCTGTTACCCTTAACCAGGTGTACATTAGAGGACCCTTATCAAGAATATCATCAGTTGACTACTACCATTCACAGTGACCACATCGTGAAAGACTGTCAAAACAACTATTGTACAGCCTTGTATTACTCAGTAAGTAGCTGTTGGTCTCGACTATTGTATATTAGAGAACCCTTAGCAAGTATATAATCAGTTGACTACTACTTGTTACAGTGTTCACATTGTGAAAGACCGTCTCACTGTCCAGTATACAGCCTTGTCATACGCTGTAAAGAGCTGTTGGTCTAGACTAGGGGTATATTAGTGGACCCTTCACAAGAATAGCACCAGTTGACTACTACCTCTCACGGTGTTCACATCGTGAAAGACCGTCTCACTGACCAACCTCTAGCCCTGTGATACGCAGTAAGCAGCTGTTTGCAGAAATCAACAATCATAATGGAAGAAGCCATTCCTAGCTATATGTGTAAAGAGTGTGGAAAGACTTTTCTTCGAGACTATCATAGGAAGCGACATGAAGTATCGTGTGGTGAATTTCATGAGTGCAAGACCTGTGGTAGTACATTCAACAATGCCTACAATGGACGTCGTCATGAAGAATGTTGTAATGTTGTGTCGGTAGCTAAAAGACAAAAAGCAGAGCCTACAAAACATTACCTACTGTCATTGGTCCCTGACAAAAATGGACTTATTGAATATGAGGCATCTTTTGGAGGTCGACTTAAATCCTATTTCATTCGTTGCGATACGTGCAAGGATTTAAATTCATACCTTAAAGAGTCCAAACAGCAAATAATACAAGCTATGCAGAAAGAACTAGCAATGCACAAGTCGATAAAAGTTAATCTTGTGGCTGAATGTAGATTCATTCATACATCTACCAATGAAATTACAGATCGTGCATTTAAAACACGAAATCAGGCCCTATTTTTGGAAACGGACTTAAGTAGTTTCTTGGAAACACAATTTACAAAGTTAACTACGGAAATGGAGGAATCTGAGCTAAAAGGCAGTAATTGGGCTTTGTTAGCAGTGGAAGGAGTACGATTGAAAATAAATAAGTACAATCCCTTGCGTGGAAGCACATATATTCCATTACCAGCAGCTATACAAGCAAGAAAAGCCTGCATTAATCCTGAAAATTTGAATGATGAAAAGTGTTTTATGTATGCCATTTTAGCAAAACTGGTTAAAAAGAATGCTCATCGCATTAGTAAATACAAGGACCTGGACAACAAGTATGATTTTTCTGTAATATCGTTTCCTACATCGCTAGTTGACATTCCCAAATTTGAAAAAGCCAACGATATATCCATTAATGTATTTGGATTGGAACAAGACAACAAATTGTTCCCTCTAAAGGTTGTGGATCAAGAGATGCAAGACCATCGCGACCTCCTTCTGCTAAGTTCATCATCCGGCCAGAACCACTACGTCTTTATCAAAGATTTTGATAAACTAGTAGCACATCAGATTACCCGCCGTGAACATAAGATATATACGTGTAAACGGTGTTTTACTCACTTTGATAATCAATATGGACAACAAGGAATGGAAAAATTGAAAGAACATAGAGCTTTGTGTGTCCAGCATGACATTGCTAGGGTTGAAATGCCTATTAAAAACCCCATTGTCAAATTTTTAAACGTGGAAAAAATGCTAAGAATACCTTACGTTATCTATGCAGATTTCGAAAGTATACTCTTACCCTATCAAACATGTTTGCCCAATCCTGAAGCAAGTTATACAGTGCCATACCAGAGTCATGTTCCTATGAGCTTTGGTATATACGTTAAACCATCACCCGCTGTGGAACACATAAAGACAAATCTTCCAAGCCAACCTGTTATTTATCGTGGACCTGACGCTGCAGAAAAGTTTATGGACTGTTTGATCTCAATAGCTAATGAAATTGATAGACTTTACAGCTTAAATGTTCCAAAGGCCTTAACTCAGGCTCAAGAAGCAGAGTTCCAATGTTCTGAAACCTGTTATTTGTGTCGAAAACCATTCACCAAAGAGGACTGGAAAGTTCGAGACCACTGCCATATTACAGGGGAATACCGTGGAAGTGCTCACAATAACTGTAATTTGAGGTGTAAAACACGAAACCCCGTTCCTGTGTTTCTACATAATATGAGTGGCTACGACGCAAATTTCATTGTAAAGCAATTGGGATGTACTACTGAGAGAGTGGATGTTATCGCTAACTCCAAAGAAAAGTACATTTCCTTTACCAAATATGTAGGAAATGTTAAGCTTAGATTTGTGGATACGTTTCGGTTAATGCCGAGTAGTTTGGAAAACTTAGTTTCCAACTTAACATCATACCCTGAAACAGACAAGTACTTTGGAAAAGAAAATGCAATGCTCATGACTCGTAAAGGGGTATTTTGTTATGACTACATTGACTCATGGGAAAAGTTAAGTGAAACGTGTTTACCTCCAAAAGAGGCATTCTTTAACAAATTAAGTCAAGAAGATGTTAGTCAAGAAGACTATGAACATGCCAAAAGTGTCTGGAATCAGTTCAACATTAAAACTCTAGGGGAATATAGTGACCTCTACCTAACTTCAGATGTACTCCTTCTTGCAGACAGCTTTGAAACCTTTAGAAACAAAACACTAGAAACACACCGAGTGGATGCTGCACACTTTTTTACTTCGCCTGGTTTAAGTTTCGAGGCAATGCTCCTTTACACAGGCATTGAACTGGAATTGCTACAGGATTACGATCAGATTCTTTTAATCGAGTCTGGAATACGTGGAGGCATATGCCAGGTGTCTCATCGGTATGCTGAAGCTAACAATAAATACATGGAAACCTATGATTCTGAGAAACCATCGCAGTTTATTACCTATGATGATGCCAACAACCAATACGGGTGGGCTATGTGTCACTCCCTTTCTTATGGTGGATTTCAGTGGGTTTCTCCAGATACTGTTGATCTAGAAAAACTAAAGAAAGACGATCCTGTGGGATACATTCTAGACGTTGATGTTGATTACCCATCTGACCTTCATGATCTACACAACGATTTACCTTTCCTACCAGAGTGTACACAACCTAAGGATTCGTCTCTGAAAAAACTAATTCCTCATCTTGGAAATCGAAGGCGATATGTTGTTCACTACATGGCATTAAAACAGGCTTTAGATCATGGAATAAAATTGATAAAAATTCATCGTGTGTTAAAGTTTAAACAAAGACCTTGGTTAAAGGCATACGTTGATTTTAATAACAACCTTCGAAAACAAGCCAAAAATGATTTTGAGAAAAATCTGTACAAATTATTCAACAATGCCATTTTTGGGAAAACAATGGAAAATATCCGTAAAAGAATAGACATACGTCTTGTGACTGACAGCAAAAAGGCAGAAAAGCTAATAGCAAAGCCGACATTTATCGACAGAACAATTTATGGCCCTAACCTAGCTGCTTTCCACATGTCTAAACGTAACATTGTATTCAATAAGCCTATATATATTGGAATGTGTATACTGGATATTTCAAAAACTCTCATGTATTCCCACCACTATGATGTCCTGCTACCCTATTATGGCATGAACAATCTTAAACTCATGTATATGGATACTGACTCGTTCATATATTTGGTTAACACCCCAGATGTATATCAAGACAAGTTGGATTTCCTACAACACCTGGACACATCAGATTATCCTACTAATCACATATGTTACTCTACATCAAACAAGAAAACGTTGGGGAAATTTAAAGACGAGGCTTGTGGACAAATTATAAAAGCATTTGTTGGACTTAGAGCTAAAATGTACGCATTAGACATAAATGGTAAAGAAATCAAAAAGATTAAAGGTATTAACAGAGGTGTTGTCAAAAATTGTATAAGCTTTCAAGATTATAAGGATTGTGTCATGAAAAACAATGTAAAAAGAATACCAATGAACATTATCGCTTCTAAACAACATGACATATCATCTATAAGACTAAACAAAATTGCTTTGTGTCCTGGTGATGATAAAAGAGTGATTGATGCTGATGGTATAGGTACACATGCCTATGGTCATTACTCAATCATTAACCATGCTTAAAGAGTTAAGTTATGAATATCAAAATCTTCTGCCTGCAACTAGCAAATACATAAAACAAAACAATTTAGGAAATAAAACAATAGCACTACAAAAATAAAAATAAAACAAAATAAGAAATGGCATTCATAATCAAAAATAAATAAAATAGAAAACAAAATAAAAACAAGTGTACAATTTATAACAATAAGGAATATATATAAAAATGTATTATGTGTAAATAGTGTACATGTATTTAAATAAAAAAATATTGTACCGTATGGAAACTGCTTGTACATTTTTTATTACTACTCACCTCTCTCCACTCCTAATGCAAAATGAACATGTAAAACACAAATTGGAAAATCCATGTTTCCATATTGACAAAATAAAAAAAAAACATTAAACTGAAATTTTAAAAACTGTAAATGGGAATTTGGTAAATTGACAAATGTGTAAACAACAAATTGGAAAATCCATGTTTCTATATCATGAAATTGAAAAACTTTAAACTGACATTTTAAGAACTGTAAATGGGAAATTGTGAAATTGATAAATGTGTAAACAACATAATGCAAAATCCATGTTTCCATGTTATGAAATTGAAAAACTTAAAACTAACATTTAAAAAAATGAAAATGGGGAATTGGAAAATTGTCATATGTGTAAACAACAAATAAAAAAAAAAACGGTTGGGGTAGTTATCATATTGTACAGTAACCTATAAAACTAGCTTAAGGATAGTTGCTTGTACCCTTATATACTTTGTGTATGTGCATTAGCCTTTGAATTAGCTTAAGTTAGGTTTGGCAAAGTTAGGTTTGGTGAGGTTAGGTATGTGACCTAGTAGTTTACTCTTTTCGGAAAATGTAAAAAGTAAAATCTAAAATCAAAAAATCTTAAATTTAAAATGTAAAATCTAAAAAAAAACTAACATCTAAAATACAAAAAATCAAAAATGTAAAATGTAAAATCTAAAAAATGTAAAATGAAAAAATCAAAAATCTAAAATGTTAAAACATAAAATCTAAAATCTTTAAATGAGGTTTCTGTGGGTTAGGTTAGGTTAGGTTATAACTAAGTTTATTATTTGTGCTCTCTCATTTGCTCTTACATTTTTGCTCTCACTTTGAAGTTTGGTTATGTTAGGTTAGGTTAGGTTAGGTTAGGTGTGGTTAGGTTATAACTAAGTTTATTATTTGTGCTCTTACATTTGCTCTCACTTTTTTCTCATACTTTTTGCTAATTTTTTTTCGCTTGCAATTTTAAATTAGGTAGGTTACGTTAGGTTAGGTTAGGACAGGTTAGGTGAGGTTAGGTTAGGTGAAGTTAGGTTAGGTTATAACTTAGTTTATTATGTGTGCTTTCACATTGGCTTTTATATTTGCTTTGACTTTGAAGTTAGGTTAGGATAGGTTAGGTTAGGTTAGGTTAGGTTAGGTTAGGTGAAGTTGGGTTAGGCAGAATTGTTGAGGTATGAATCAAAAGCCAGCTCTTGTCAGTTTTGCCTCACAAGGCTGAGTGTACCCCGTTCCACTCATGAGACCAGAAATTAAATTTCTTGGCAGAGCCGGGATTCGAACCTCAGGAATGACCTCCAAGAATGCTAGCCACTACACCAAAAAGTGGACAATATAAGGCTGGTCTTGATTATACATGATCAATTAACAATTACCTAATAATAATAATAATAATAATAATAAATATTCCATTTGGCAACTACACGGCCGACCTCTCCCTGTGACGTAATCCACGGTCTCAGGCCGTGGCGGCCATTTTGCCCAATAGCCCCTGTGCCAGCTCTGAATGAAACCTCCATAAGAATAACATAGAGTGATTGCGCGCGGCGGCCATCTTGCCCATTAGCCCCTGTGCCAGAACCGGCTTATTTATCCTACTGGCATTTTTGTTGTGTTTACAAGAAGGCAAGGGTGGGTTGCATTGTTGGAGTGCTACTTACGCGTTTGTACGTTGAAGCCAAGTTGAAACAGAAGCTTCAGTTATTGTTTTGAACATCTCCGTTTAAAATGTACAGTATGTGCTATAGTAAGTGGTTTACTGTCTGAAACGTTAACACCTGCAGGTTAGTCTTTCTTTAATGAGGTGATATTTCAAGAGCGGCTTTTCAGGTGCATCAGGTACAGCCCGGCTGCACTAACATTTCTTAAAACAATTGTCTATCATTTTCTGAATCCCTATATTTTCTCCTTAAAACCTACAGTATTCGTTAAAGAGAACGAAGAGTGCGCTTTATATGTTGTGATTACACAACCGGCGTAGCGCTCATACTATTAGTAATTGAGCAAGCCCCGCAATCCGTTTCCTTCACGATTGCGCCATGCATTCTGAGTGCAGCCCTCCCAATGCTCACAGCAATACGGGCTGACTTGTGACGTATAACTGAATGGTTGCCATGACAACGCGCCAAACCGCCTGCAGTATGCGTACAGGAGTATTCCGCTTGGTGCAGCCCTTGGAGCAAGAGGAATGCTTGGCTGCCAAGCACGAGCTGTGACGATATCATCCTAATGCACCCGAATATATAACCTTGGCTCTTCGCTCCTCGACATGGAGGAAAGAACGGAAGGAGATGCCTTCGCTGCGCTGCCTAGTGTCTACTGAAGCCAAACGGCGCGCCCAATTTGGGTAGCAAGAAAATGGCTGTTCCTATGCTTTTAAAGCCGTAAACCACTCCAACAAGTCTTGGATTTTAGTGACATAAAACTTCAATGACAAGTCAAGATTTTTTTTTTTGGATAGCCAGAATACACTCTATACATCACGGTACTTGGCACAAATAAGCTGCGTTATCGTTTTAAAAGCGAATTTAAATAGAAATATGAGAGCACCTATGCAAGGCTATTTTTGTAAGAAAGACGCGGCAAAACGTACTAATACGCTGAAATACTGATTAAATTGATTACAGGTGTCTGAAGGTGCGCGTTATACCAAAGAAGGAACATCTTGGGAACTATCATAATGATGCCGAACTAATCATGGTACTTACACCAAATTGATTTTTAAGTTATTTTTGGTGTTGAGGCATTCATTAGTTTTTAGGCCTAATTTCGAGCACAGCCACTTTCACTCATTGTTCGTATACATTTTGATATTCACGAATACGAACCTTAAAATTAATAAACAAATGTTAGTATCTCAATCACGCTAAAACACAATCACGCAAAGACATATTTACTAGTATATTTTGTCGCGAGAGTTGTGGCTACTGTTCAAACAGCTGTAACAAGAAGCTTGTTATAAATTTGAACGTGTGGTGTACGAAGTATTCTATTATAGTAAAAATTGTGCTGTTAAATTGTGATTCGTGGCCGTGTGGTGCATTAACTGTGAGTGAAGTGTAAATAGAATAAGCGCTTTTGAAGAGCATACAGTACCACAGCTAAAAGAGTGAGCTCTTGGCGTTTTTATAGTTACTGTGTTTAATCATAACATAATTATATGTGTATTTTTGGAGAGGAAGTGCGCTTGAAATTCAGTTACGTTATAAGTATAAGTACGAATATGTAGAGTGAGAGGTCATTCTTTAGGTATATAGTATTTAAATCTTTTCTTATAGTGTGAACTAATAGTGTTCCCTCCAAGGCGTGTTTTAACATGGAACCGTCCGTAGATTTAGTTTGTATTTTAGGAGAAACTCCGTTTTCTAAATGAAAGGAGGGGATAAAAATAAATTTTATTAAGCAATCAACCCCAACCACTTTTGACATACCAGATTTCATCCTAGCTAGATGACCCAACACATCTATTCGAAATGTATACGTTTACTGCACACTAGCGTGAGTTGGGCTGCACCGAACTTACATACCACGAGCCGCCGCTGCTCTAAGAGCTTTCTTGAAGAAAGTATAAGAGTGCTGTTCGGGTGTTTCTTTTGCTGTGCATGCGAGTGCTAGAGACAAATGTTCTAATTTTTTTATATTAGGTGATTTGACAACGTGTTTATGTGTGTGTGACGATCAAAGGAAGTATACAATGCACGTTTGAGGTTATGGTTTGGCATCGGTTGTGTGTCTTGTTTACTTCTGTACTATACGCTCAAATGGTTTTGGTGTACGTGTGTGGGAGTGGATTTAAAAACGAATAACTTTGTTTAGTGTGAGGATTTGCATTCTTGTGCAAGTTCTTTTGTTTTCTGACGTTTTAAACATGGAACATACGACAGACGACATCGTGTGCATTTTGTGCAGAGATTGTAAAAGTGGTGAACTTGTCGTTGTCAAAAGGGGAGTCGACACCCTCCGCCGAATAAGTCAGGAGAGAAATGATGACATAGCCGGCTTACTTAACGAAAAATAAAGTGTACCGTAACAGTTCACGTAAATTGTCCTAAAGATTACACTCGTCGTGTTTCTGTTCGCACTGACGGTGAAGGTGAAATACAACCAAAACGCAGCAATCGTCTGAGCAGTTCGAGTGACGAATTTGATTTTAAAAAGAAATGCATGTTTTGTAGAAAGGATGTAGACGTTTGCGATAACTACAAACATGATGATGATGATAATTGTTGTTTTAAGAGGCCTAACATCTAGGTTATCGGCCCCAAAACTACAAACACCCAGCCCGGCAACTTTCTTATAGTGTAGTTACCACCAAACCAATTATTGACACTGTGCGGTCAATAGCAGCAAACCGAGCCGATTCATTGGGTGAAGAAGTGTTGCGAACACTTTGCACCGAGATCGACTTAGTGGCTGCTGAAGCCAGCTATCACCGTCATTGCTACTCGACGTTCTGTCGGCAAGGTTCGCATCTGCCTACCGCGGCAGGATCTACTGTCGCATCAGAAACTATCAGTACGTCATCCCGTCGTCGACCCGCTGAAGATCAGACTAAACTCGAAAGCTTCCAAAAGTTATGTGATCATCTGGAGAACAATGATGAGTGCCAGTACACATTCGGGGAGCTTATCGACTTCATGAAAAACGCTTGTCCTGACAAGGAACCTTATAGCGAAAGGCACTTGAAGAGAAAATTGCAGAGTGTCTACGGGGAAAGCATTGTTATCTCAGAACAAGTTCGGAAGAGTAATGTCCTCTGTTTTACATGAAAAGCTCAACAGATTCTCAATGAAGCGTGGTATAGGGAAAAGAAGACCAGTAAAACAGGTGAAAAGACGAGATTCGTAAAACAGCCGCCAAACTTATTCGTGAAGAAATACGGTCTCGAGTGTACGATTGTTCCACCTATCCAACTGTAGAACAAATTTCCTCTGGAAACGAAGAATCGATACCGCCAACTCTACATGGTTTTCTGAAAATCATTCTTCAGACAAGGAAGCCATTCGAAGAAGACACATCTACCAAAAGAAAGGCCACAAGAACGGCTCATTCGATAATTGCTGCTGTCCGACCTCGATCGTTTCTTTCTCCCTTGCAACTTGGAATAGGAATCACTCTTCATAGACGGTATGGCTCGAAGCTGTTGCTTGAAATGCTTTCAAAGCTTGGTTTATGCGCGTCCTACTCGGAAACGGTAAATTTTGAGGCCTCTGTAGCGCAGAACGCTCAACTATCAGTGAACGAAGATGCCTTCGTGCAGTTCGTCTTTGACAACGCGGATCACAACGTGAGAAATTTGGATGGGCATGGAACATTTCACGCTATTGGAGGAATAATGTGCATCACGCCAGCAGGAGCAGTTCAGGCAAGCGATGTGGTATCAAGGAGCAGCAAATCAACTAGGAGAGCAGACTTCACGACTTTGGGATCACTCGATTTGGTACCCTACGAAAATACGAGACTCGGGACAGCATCCATCATTGCGCAAGATGTCAGCGCCGCTCTTCCAGAACCCGAATCAGCTAGGAAAGCTCATCTCATCGACACACTGTGGATGTGGGGTTACCAGCTCGAGAAAACACCAGCGCCTGGTTGGAATGGATTCATGGACGCGGTGACTGCTAAACATCAAAGTGTTTTCGAAACAGCTCAAGTTCTGCCATTGCCGTTCTTCAACCTTGCACCTTCCAATCCTACCACGATTAATACCTGTCTTCTTTCCGCTGTGGAGATGTGCAGAGACGGCCAGCAGTCTTGTATAGTAACCTTCGACCAACCACTCTACGCAAAGGCGCTGGACAACGTTCATGCAGCTGAAGAAGGTAGCCCGTTGTCACGTGTCGTTTTGCGTCTCGGTGGTTTTCACTTGCTCATGTCATTCATGGGTGCAGTGGGAACCATTATAGGTGGGAGCGGTTTGGAAGAACTCTGGGAGACTGTCTACGCAAGGAATACGGTGACCCACATGATGGCCGACCATGCGTACGCTCGAGCTATCCTTGCGCATTTCTTAACACAACTCTCATTGGCGATCTTGATCCATCAGGATCCTTCAGGAATGAAAGAAGACCACCTTCTTAGGGATCGTTTGAAAGAAACGCAAACAGATTTGCTTTCGGGAAAGATTTCTGTTGACGACGTTCTTTCGTCAGAGTGCATCGGCGAAGCAGCAAGTTTGTTCGACGCAAAGCTAAAAAGCTTACTCTCATCTGAACGACGGACAGCGAAACTGTGGGTGCAATATTTACAAATGGTAGGCATCATTCGCCTGTTTATTAGAGCTGAACGTTCTGGAGACTGGGCCCTTCACTTATTCTGTGTCCAAAGATTGATACCGTATTTCCACTCTGCAGGACACCTCAATTATGCGAAGTACGCTCACATTTATATTCAGCAAATGCTGAAACTGGAGGACGTCCTGACACCCTCGGAATACCACCAATTTGTCAACCAAGGCTACTTCACTATTAGGAGATCTGACAAATTCTGGTCAGGCATATGGACTGACATGACCATTGAGCAGGTGTTGATGAGAGACATGAAGACAGTGGGTGGGCTAACACATGGACGTGGATTGACGGATAGCGTTATTGCTCGATGGGTTTGTGCCATGCCTGCGTCTCCAAGAATAATTGAAGCAGACGTTGGGAAGATGCTGAACTGACTCCAATCTCACCATCCTTTCGACAGTCCAACGTGCCTTCGTGTGTCCTTATCTACGGGTGTGGTTGCCGACGATACTGTTAACTGTGACGAGGCTCTTCCACGGGGTCTGCATGTAATGAAGTCGATTATGGGTCAACGTTTCAGTGATGTTCACTTAAAACGAAAAAAGAAAGTTACGACTCTTGCCAGTATGTCTAAAACGACCAAGATCAAAGACAGTGTCGTTGAAATCAACACCAGCCAACTTTTTCATCGACTCCTGTGTGACGTACGTAACGAAGATGACCGTGCAGTGTACCTGACGTACGAACTTGCAGCGAGGCCTCCTTCTCTCTTTGACGGAACATTGCTGCGAAAAGGAAAAATGTCCGCATTGATCGCCGTCCTTGAAGAGATGGCGCCGTCCAAGAATACCTTACCAGACAACGCGGTGTTCATAGTTGACGGTGGATTCCTGCTGCATCGGATTGTGTGGTCGCGTCCAGCAAATTTCAGCCAAATCTGCCTCCAGTACGTCAAAGTACGTGAATAATCACTTTGGTCGGGATGTCACTGTGGTCTTCGATGGATACAGCTCCCCAAGCTCTAAGGATGAAGAACATTTCAAAAGACACGTCAAGGGAGTCGCGGCAGATGCTGCAATTAACGATGCTACACCTTCAACAACGCCGCAAGGAGCGTTTTGGCATACGTCAAAAACAAAGTGCGCTTCATCGCTCTTTTAACAAAACACCTCACTTATGGAAACTAAATTTTTGTTTATTCTAAAAAAAAATATTCATATTCAATCGTTTTAGTAGTCTAGACGATAAATTACCGAAAGTTAATTAATTTGACGCAAAAACGAACGCAATCGGACTGACCGTTCGGTCGCTATACGAAAAACTGGAAAAATCCAAGATGACAGCTGTTTTTTCAAGATGGCGGATTTTCCCCAACTCGGATTTTTTGGGACTTTTGGGATTTTCATTAGGACATCATTCTCGACATTTCCACCAATTTTTAGCTTGTTATTCCAAATGTCCGGGTTAATGTCTAATATGACTGGACTATTTTTAGAGATTTTCCCTCTTACTTATTAGTATTAATATTTTGCAAAATTTCCGTCTAATCAATACCTTTATTTTACTAAATATAAATGATCACTTAGTGGTCATTGGTACATGTTTCGGGGCCTAATTGTTTTGGCCCCTTCATCAGCCTGTGTAGATAAAAAGTCAAGGCAAACAGGTGGTCGGATAGCTTAACAGTCATAAAATATTTCCTTCAAAAAACCTATTATGGTGCACCATAATGAAAGAGGAAAGATCTTTCCAGCATTTTCAATTGCGAAATAAAATCTAACCCTTCTGAAGGGAAAGTTAGTAAATCCTTTACTTTTGGTTTACTTTGTCTTCCCAGAGTATCACCCTTCCCCATAATACCCATATCTCAGCTTGGGAGGGCAAGAGCGCTTACCGCTTGCTCGCAGGCAACCCCAGCTCCCGCTGCATTTCCCGTTAGCCGTGGTCAGGTCCCTATACATTTTAGGCATCTCATGGGCTTTGTGCAGTGGAACCTTTCTCTAAATACTTACTTCTATTGGTTTTTAGGCTTTTGTGTTGGGTTCTCGTTCTTTCTACCTAAAAATTGTTTCCGCTCCTAAACCCACCTCCTTTATCTCTCATCATCTTCCCTTCGGTAGTGTTATTAGTCAGTAATAACCTACCACTGGCGTAGATTGCATGGGCCCATTTCAATATCAACGCAATTCTCCTGAAGCTAGACGCAAATTATTTGGAAAACTCCATGTTTCTCCCTTCGTTTGCATGGTTACAGGTGCGATCCATCTGGAACTAGTAACACATGCCTCTACTTCTTACTTTTTGTCAGCTGTTTCTCGCTTCACTGCCAGGCGTGGCGTCCCTTCTGAAATGTTCTCCGATAATGCCTCCACCTTTCAAGGCTCAGCATCATTGCGGAAGAAAGCTCTTACTTCTTTTCCTGCCATAGAACAAATTTCTAGCTTCTCCTACGCTAAAGGCTTCAAATTGCGGTTTATACCTCCTTACGCACCCCATCACGGCGGTAGGTGGGAATCTTGTGTCAAGCTCACCCAACGTCATCTAAAAAATGTTTTAGGCAGTCGTATTCTAACATATGAAGAATTTTGCTCCCTTTCTATCCTAATTGAAGGTGTTGTTAATTCTCGCCCCTTGACCCCGCTTTCTAATGATCCCGATGATTTACTTCCATTAACCCCTGGTCATTTCCTTATTGGCAGTTCTCTTTCATCCCCTCCCCCCCCCTTCCTAACTCTCATAGAGATTCTAAATTGCCTATTGTTTGGCGTAAAATTGAAGCTCTTCGTAATTCTTTCTGGAAAAGGTGGAAATTGGAGTACTTAACTTCTTTGCAAAGGCGACAGAAGTGGCTTCTTTCCAATCCTGACATCAAAGTGGGAGACATGGTTCTCGTTAGAGATGCTTCCCCCCCCCACTAGTTTGGATTTCTGGCAGGGTGGCGTAGTGTTACCCGGGAAGGGACGGAAGTGTCTGGGTGGTGAAGATCTTGACCACCAATGGGAATATTATAAGACCCTTTTCTCTCATTGCGCCACTTCCTCTGAATCCTCAAAATTGTAGCTTTTTTGTTCTCTGCTGGTGTCTCCCCCCAAGTATGGTGGATTTCTTGGAATTCACGTTCAGTTAGAGTTAGCTTTTGCTACTCTTTGTATTTTTCAATTAGCCTCATTTATTTAATTTTCCTCCTTGCAGACACCATCGGCGACCCTCTGTATTCTATTTGCTCCGTACACGCGCTTAAGTTTTTTGTAAGTTTGTTCTAGATGTGTATCTTCTATGAAACCTACCTAGCAGCATCTTGCGGCTACCGGCTGAAGTTCTTCAAACTCCTCAAGTCAAGAGGATTTACACACCAATCCACCAGGCGTCGTCTTCGTCGTCAGCTACCATCTCCTTGAAGACACTGCTCCACGAAGAAGAAGAATTTTATGTACAGGGTTTTTATTTTTTCAAAGTTTCCCATTCTGATATATTCTCTTTGTTCCCTTCCCCTTCCTTTTTGCCCACCCAGCTACCTCGTGTGCTCGCTCGCTTGCTCTCACTTCTTATCGAGTCGTCAACGTGTGAGTTCGGCCTTTCTCAGAGGCTACCTCCTCTCAACCGAGGTACAGTTTTAAATCGCCGCCATGTTGTGGTATTGAATGTAAGCCAACGACTACCAGGAGCCATCAATCTTTAGCTGCTATGAAAAAGCTCAGTACAAATCTTCAATGATTTTAAACACATTTTAATGGTTTTAATCTAAGCTAAATGCTTTTATTCGAAATTTATAGACAGTGTGGGGAATTACGCATTATTGTGCAATAACCGTCTTCGTGGGATTTTCTTTGTCATGTTTTAGCTAACCAAGCTTGCTTGAAAACATGAAATTTAGTACTTCTTGTACGAAATAAAGGGGATAACCTCCTCACACCGTGGGATTTTTGCTAATACTCATAGCTGTCTATAAACTTAGATTTTTCCACCGTGGGATTCTCACCGCTCCATTTAACTGTCTACAGTTCGGGAATTTTCCATTTAAATAAATTTCAAACCGCAAAGAACTATGCTCAATACTGTCAAATTGCTGGAACGTCAAGATAAATAGAACCAATAACTGCAACCCACAAACTTTCCAACGCAATAAACTTATTCAAGTTCAAATTAAACTAAGTGTTCTCCATAAACTGCAATAACTTTTCGCTTGTTCCATGAAGGTTCTGTGCTGCAAAAGTGATATTTTCCAATCTGTCAACAGACTTTAGTGCAAAACTATCTACCGCGCCGCGTTTGACTGAGAGCAATAAAACTGGCCAGAACTTTGAATTCCTATATACTTTTCCCCAAATACCTTTCACTAACAAAAAAAATAATAATTTTAAATTTAAATTTAAGTCAAATTTCTACGAGGCCTCGCTTGGAATTAAGCGCCCTCCCAACTTTGTCCCATTTCCCATTTATTCATTCTGTGTCAATATATGTGGCTAGTTAGTTAGTTATTGTTGTTTCAAGGCGCGGAACTACGAGATCATCTGCCCCTCTTAACACAGATTAAAGAATACAAATTTGGAATTGAATTTAGAATTTGGAGGTGGACGCCTACATTTAAAAAGACCAAAAATTAATAAAACAAAACAAAAAATTTAAAAAATATATAAAAATAAGCAAAAATTACGGAAAAACAAAACATTATCATTCAAAAACGTACAAGTCGTTGAGTCAATTTATACTGGAAAATTTAGATTGCTGGCCCTAACCCACTCTCACTTATAAAGCGGATAACGCGATCAGCAGCCACCGCGTCTCGGCTAGTATAAGTTTGAGTGTCATCTGCAAACCAAGGTTTCTTCGTAAGTCAGCAAGATCCACACACTCGGTGAAAATGTGGGCCACGGTGAAAACGGCTCCACAAGTACAAAGTGGGGGGTCTTCCCTTATCATCAGATACGAGTGGGTGGATCTTGTATGACCTATCCTTAGCCTACACAAAATGACGGACTCTCTCCGTGACCGGAAAGAGCTCCGCCACACGCGAGTAGTTCCCTTGATCGCTCTCACTTTACATGGCAGTGGGTCAGCTAACCACTGACTCTCCCAAAAAGCCAGAACTTGTAAGCGTAACAGAGAGCGAATATCTCTAGCAGGTACCTCCATTGGTCGAGGTGGTAGTGATACCGCCTCTTTTGCAGCTTGATCAGCTAACTCATTTCCCGCGATTCCCATGTGGCTTGGAAGCCGCAGAAAGATGATTCGAGTGTCAGCGTGGCACAGCCCAGCTAGTAGGTCGTGGATTCGCTGCACTAGTAAGTGTTGCGGGAAACATGTAGCAATTGACTACAACGAACTCCAAGATTCGGTACACACGAGAAAGGGGATTCGTGCATCCTGTAGTGCAAACGGCAGAGCTTCATAGACGCAACGATCTCTGCAGTAAACACACTACAGGCCTCAGGCAAAGAGATCTTGGTATTTGCACCATCAATTACGTAAGCACAACCTACTTCCTCGTCCACCTTCGAACCATCCGTGTAGAGAATGCCAGCGTCCGGAAATTGGTGAACTATGCTGTGGAACTGCCTCCGGTAAACGGAGGCATCCGTGTTCACCTTAGGACCTCGGTGAAGATCTAACCGAATTTCCGGACGCGGGACTTGCCACGGAGGCACCTCGCTAGATGTCCGGATCATACAGGGACCTACAGCCACTCCTATTTCAGTACACGAGCTATCAAGTCTAATACCATCTGGCCGAGTGGCACGAGGCCGGTTGGCGTACCACTGGGGGTTTTGGATACCGAAGAGAGCTTGATAGGTCGGGTGTTGCGGCATTTGACGCACATTGGCAGCATATGCTAAAAGCATATGTTGGCGTCTATAATTAAAAGGTGGAACACCCGATTCGGTGAGTAGGCTGGGTATCGGGCTGGTCCGTAAGGCACCGGTAGCCAGCCTAACGCCACTATGGTGGATACTGTCGAGCATTTTCAAGTTTGCTGGCCTTGCTGAACCGTATGCCGCAGAACCATAGTCTAGCCGGGACAGGACGAGGGCTTGGTAGAACCGTAGCAGCACCGCACGTTCAGCCCCCCACGTAGTGCCACTAAGAAACTTGAGCATGTTCAGTTTCCTGAGACATGTCATTTTATTTGCCATATATGGGGCTGCCACGTTAATTTGCTGTCAAAATGGAGCCCCAGGAAGCGATAAATGTCAACCAACGGCAACGCAGCATCCCTGAGATGTAGTTCAGGGTGTAAATGTAGCCTCCGGAGCCGCCAAAAATGGACGACAGAGGTTTTCGCTGCTAAAAAAAACGAAAACCCCGGTCGTGAGCCCACCTGTCGACCCGGTTGATAGCTAGCTGCAATTGCCGTTCCACGACTGCCATACTTCCACAGCTGTAATGCAGAGCTGAATCGTCACCGCACGTGCCGTGAAAGTTGGCCAATCAGCCTGCCGGAGAAGCCGTCGACTTGGCAACTCGATGGCTCTCTGGTTCGGAAGAGTAACGATTTGGAAAATGGTCAATAATACAAAGGTCATCGTGTACACCCCACTGTAGCAGGGGAACCAGCGCACGACTGCACAAGGTAATATCGATACTTGAATAAGTACCGTGTGCAATAGAGAAGTGCGTAGGTTCCCCGGTGTTCAACAAACACAGGTCCAGCCGCCTGATCAGCCTCTCAAAATCTCTCCCTTTACCGCTAGTGGTAGCGGAGCCCCAGATGGCGTTGTGGGCATTAACATCTCCCAGAAGGAGAAAAGGAGGGGGGAGCTGAGAGACTGGATCAACCAGCTGGTTGTAATCCGGTTGAGAATTAGGCGGGATGTACACGTTACATACTGTTGCCATTACTGGCAACGAAGTACGGACTGCAACTGCCTCAAGCTGAGTACGCAACGGCACCTCTTCACTAAAGAGGCTAGAGTGGACGAGAGTGCAGACGCCACCAGCGGCCACAGCTCCGTCCACCCGGTCTTCATAGAAGAGTTTGAAGTGACGCATTGTTGTCTCATGTCCAGGACGAAACCTGGATTCCTGAAGACAGACAATGGTTGCCGAAAACGAAGATATTAATTGACGTAACTCACCGAGATGAACAGAATAGCTATTACAGTTCCATTGTAATAGTGCCATGGTGTGGACTTAAGTAGAAGTGGGTCTTCTACTTATGCTTGACCGCTTGCCACCCTTCCCCATCTCTAGTTGGAGATGATGGGGCAGGAGAACACACCTCAATCTCCACATCTCCGTCCGAAGACGAAGAAAATGGAGCGGGCGCTCTCTTGGGTTGCGCGCGGTCGTCGTCGGACCTCACGAGTCTCGCTCTTGGGGAAGAGCGAGAGCGGTGTCGAGGGACTTTTTCCCGGTCCGAAGACTGGGTGTCTGTCCCCGACACGCCCCCGAAGAGATTTCTTTTTGGATCGGCGCCGACGTGTGTTTGGGGAAGTAGATGGTCCCTTCCCCACAGACGCCGGGTCCTTATAAAACAAGGTCGCTCCTGCTGGCACCGCTCCACTGGTAGTGGTGGGAGTGGGATGGCCAGCACATACGTGAGCAGCCCTGCCTTTAGGAGAGGAAGAGAAACGGCGCTGAACCGTTCCCCTCTCCTCCGTCGATCTATTTTCTTTTCTATAGGGGAGTTCCTCCATACGGACGGGCTTGGCTTCAGCAGGCTTCGCTCCCTTGGTGGTCATGGGAGCGGAAAGGCCAGCAGAGACAGTAGTCACCCCATCAGCAGGAGGGCGAGAGAGATGGCGACGAACCGTCTCCCTCTTCTCCCCTATATTTTTCGTATTAGGTGGGCTGGAAGAAGGACCAGCCCTGATCGGCAAAGTCTTCTTTCCCCCTTTAGCTGGGGAAGACTTATTCGCCGACCGTTTCGGAGAAGAAGATGACTTCTTCTCCGATTGCGCCGGTTTAGATGGTATAACCCGCACCTTCTTTTGCGGGGCCGAAGAAGGTTGTTGTACCTCCTTCGGGTCGACATTTTTCGCTGGTACAGCGAGGGGTGATTTTAACACTGCTGAAAATACGGGCGTCGAGGGTACTACACTCGGTAAAGATGCGGCAGGGGTGAATGAGGGCGTCATTGCAGCTGCAAACGATACCCGAAATTCGGGGGCATTCATATCACGGTACCTCTTGCGTCGTGATATGAAAGCCTATCAAGAGTTCTTATTTCTTGAATTTTTGCTTCCATACAGAACTCAGGGCACCGCTTCGATCGTGGAGAGTGGCTTTCTTGGCAGTTAGGACAAATCGGGGGAGGCGTACACCTCTCACCCTCATGTGTCCCCTTGCCACACTCTCTACACACGGCCTTGGCTAGCCCACATTTTAATATGTATTTGTTTCCCTTCTAAAACTAGGTTGGTTGGTTGGTTCTTAAGTTTAGGGGCTGCGACAACGTTGTCATGTAGCCCCGTGTACTTTGGGTGTGTGTAGAATCTGTCTGATAACCGTTGTTCTACTTTTTCTAATTATAAAAGAGTTATCTAATTGTTTAATCCAGGCTTCACAAAAAGTGACCTGACCCATTTGAATTTATCATATAGTCAATTCTGCGAAAATAGAAGAAGTTATAGTAACTTCTCATTAATCTCTTTCTTTCTATCCTGCTAGCTCAGGAATTGTTAACTTTCTAATTATTGAATTTTTGTACCTGATCCTTTCGCTCCAGGCTTCGTTAATTCGACCTGGCCATTTTTGAACATATAACATTGTTAACGTCTGCTTAAAACAGCGGTAACCTCCGCTTGTAATTTTCCCTTTTCCTCCTGTTACGATCAGGACTTTAATCTATTTGTTTATAGCCTTTTCGCTTGCCATAAGGGCATTCTACTCTTTTGGTGTTCTACCTAACTCATTTAACAAAATGTTACATTAAATTGCAATCTTATAATTAACCCAAAGGGTTCAGAACCTTTTATTTATAAGCTTGTTAAACCACCCTTGTGAGTAGATTGTACAAATAGGGGTCTCAGACTTCCAAGTTGTTAATCTCGTACTTTAGCTTAAAATAGCCAAGTTGTTACTTTAAACTCAAAATAAGATCACGAATCTAAGTACTGTTAATCACTTAAACTTTTATCAATTGTTAAATACATTCTTTATTGTTTTCCGCTTTATCTCTCTTGCTAGAATCACGGTTAGGCAGGACCTTCTCTTCCCTGACTCTTCTCCCAAAATTATTGCTTATTTCAAAATAGAAAAGGCAATCTCTAAATCAATAAAAACTTTAGCACTTGTTGCGTTTAAAACAAAGCTTCAAATAACAACATTTGCAAAGTTTCTCTTAGCTGTTACAGCTAATTCTAGTAAACCATTGAGGCAAATACAGCTCGCTCCGCCAGCTTCCTATTTGTAGACTTATTCTCTAAACTTGTGTTTTACTCTTCAAAATATCAGTTTTGTTTAAGTTAGGTCTGAGGGTTTCCTCCGTTCTAAGCTTTTAGTTGGCACGACACTGGGTAAAAGCTTAGCCTGCTTTGAGTGCAACAATTGGTATTTTCAAACGATTTTCACTATTAACACTAAAAAGTATTGTCAAAGGCAATAAAGATGCTTTATCGCTTCCCACTCTGGGGGCATTCGGCCGTCCTGTCAGGGGTCCAACAGTGTCTAGATACACAATTATCACGACAAGTTCGAACTCCTTTAGCATTTCGAAAGGCTTTCTAAAATCTTACCCTTTGGAAGAAAAAGCGTCTAGGTCTTTTCCTTTTGGCATACTGGCCTTGCTAGAACATCACCCTTCCCCATAATACCGAAAGATGGGTTCGGAAGGGAAAGAGCACTTAGCGATTGCTCGCAGGAGACCCCAACTCTCGCTGCACTCCCCGTTAACCGTAAACAGGGTCCCGCTCACGTTAGGTATTTCACAAGCTTTGTGAAGTGGAATCGTTCGACAAATTCGCATTCTTCTTCTGTTTTGTGTAGGATTCTCTTCCTTTATACCGATACTTGTTTCCACTCCTAAATCCACCTCCTTTTTTTTTCTCTTTTCATCTTCCCTTAGGTAGGGTTAGTACTCAGTAATAACCTACCACCTGTACCGATATTATGTTTCTGCACAATGGCTATTGCGGTAATGCAGTTATCAATATAATATATCTCGATGTGCTTATACGGGAATTGCGCAAGCCTTCACGAACTACTGCAGTACACATTCCATTTACTCGCAAGTAGGCCTATTCATAAGGCATTTAAAACTCAATTCCACGTGGGGCAGATGACCTCGTAGTTCCGCCCCTTAAAACAACAATAACTAACACGTGGGAACATTATCGATAAAAGCAAAATGTTAATGGAGCTTACTTCTGTAATACAGTATTATTGGTACGTGAAAATATGTCACCATCTTGTGCTCACTATTTACGAGGTGGTGTTAGTGTATTAGTCTGTGAATATAGAGGTCTCGTGTTCGAATCCCGGTCGGGGTAGATATTTTTCTACCAGATTATCGATTTAAACGATATTTATCATATCAATATGACTCATTTTAACAGAATCCGCATGAAATTACGTGTTGGTCTGTGAATGAAGAGGTTCGGGAACTGGGCAAGCCCTTCATGAGCTACTGCTGTGCACATTGCCTTTATTCGCAAGTAGGCCAATTTTATTTTTATTAAAAAAAATGATTTTACCCTCCAGGTTGGTGGATCCCACTGACGCAGCGAGGAAACTCACCACTACCGCCTCTACGGGCAGTGTCCTAGAGCGGGAACATCGGGTGGGAGTTGATACAACTGCGGAGATGTGATCAGCACCTCGCCCAGGCGGCCTCGCCTGCAAAGCGAACAGGGGCCTCATGAGGGAAGGGAGGGGAAGATTAGGATGGATAGGCAAGGAAGAGGGAAGGAGGCGGCCGTGGCCTTACAGTAGGTACTGTACTCGAATTTGTGGATTGAGCTATGTCAGTCTCACCCACAAAATTATGTGCATGAAGTTTTGTAGTTGTATTGAATCTGAAAATTGGACTTGAGACCTGTTTGGAGACAGGGGAGCTCATTGCGAAGGTGTTGACCAATCAGAAAATAGATGGTTAAAAATTAATATCATAGGCGGAAGAGTCAGTTTTTATTTGAACGCCTATGAGGTAGATAACCCGCTCAACCAAAATAGGTGAGTGAAGGTGTCCTTTGTTGCTAGGCAAGGTCACGTGATAACCGAGGACCTATGAACAAATTTCTTGAAGCAATTACCCGCCTTGGCAATAATGATATTTCGAGTAATTATACTAAATTTGAGGCTTGGAATAATTAAGAATATTTATTTGAAGAATTGTTGTGAAGAGATTTCCGAAGATATTTGCTCCAGATCGATGGAAATTAGATATGTAGAGATTCCCGCCAGATTTGCGCGCGGATCGCCAAGATTGTGCAATAATCGGAGCGAAGGTGGGAGACCTTGGCGTCCTTTCGAGGCTCATTGTTCGGGCGACTTCTGAAGTGAATGGTTGTGTCGATTCGTGATTCTGTAGCACGCTTAGGATAATGCCTGAATGCAGATTGAACAAAGAAAGTGCTCTGAGTGAATGATAAACGACTTGATATTTATATGTAAGTGTAGTGCTCAATACACAAGTATATACGGTGAAGTTTTAAGAGAATTTATGATATAATTTGAATGAGAAATATCGTGAGCGCAGACAAAGAAATCAACTCGCGAGCAGTGAAGCGCGTTCTAGGAAGGAGATAGTTACAAAACTCGACCAATGCGATTGCAAAGTGAACAGAACTGAAAGTGTGCATTTTAAAGTCATGGTGTTAGAGTGTAACATTGCATGTGATTGAAAGTTTATTTGAAGATTGCATATTATGAAAATGGAAGATTTTACGAAGATGAGATTGAGAGGAACATTGTGTAATTCTTCCATGGAGATGATTGTCATGTGCTAAGCTATGCAGTGGGAAATGTAGCCTGCGTAATGGACTCAAGAATATCAGGAGTGACTTAACTTAATATGTCGGGAGGAGACATGATATTTTCGCGGCTACTTCAAGGTTGCACAAGGCTATGCAACAATCTGAACTGTACATCTAAATATGAGTATGGAATTCGACGACGAGAAATTTTTCATTCATTCATTCATTCATTCGTTTATTTGCAATTGGGGGTGTGTCCCCCGGTGGCAAATTAGATATACATATCAAATAAATAATTGTACATAACAACTCACTAACAATTAAACTGGAGTATTTACATAAACAGTCAGTCTTTTCTTAAACACACCTATATGTTTGGGAAAAGGCTCTAAGACTGCGGCAGGTAGAGAGTTCCAGTTATCAATGGCACGGTTTACGAAAGAATATTTACCATAATTTGTTCGCTGTGGTCGGCCCTTAACTTTGAAAGGATGATTGCCCCTACCCATGTAAGTGGGCTTTCCCATACGTTTGCTAAGCTCACCACATGCTGGTTGATTTGTATACGTGTTGTACATAGCGCAGAGTCTAGATTTCATCCTCCTAGCCTCAAGTGATTCCCACCCAAGTTTCTTTAACATACGGCTCACACTGCTCCTGGGATTAAAGTCACTGAGCACAAATCTAGCGGCCTTTCTTTGTACCATTTCCAACTCATTTATGAGCCCTACTTGATATGGATCCCAAACCGCCGAGGCGTATTCCAGAATAGGTCTTACAAGTGACAAATATCTTAATTCTTTAGCAGAGGTACTACTTCCTTTTAATACTCTCATTACAAAGTGCAGGGATTTGTAAGCTTTAGAAACTACACATCCTACATGACTACTCCATTTCATATCATTTCTTACGTGAACGCCCAAATATTTGCAAGAATCTTCTTCTACAAGTATTTTCGAGCCAATGTTATATTGAAAATCTTGCCTTCGCACTTTACATATCTTTATTAGACTACATTTTCTTGTGTTTATTTTCATTTTATTTTCAATCGCCCACTTATAGACCAGGTTCAGGTCATCTTGTAGTACTGCATTGTCTTGTGAGTCATGTATCTTTCGATATATTACACAATCATCCGCAAACAATCGACAGTCACTGCGAATCCCATTTGGTAAGTCATTTATAAACGCCAAAAATAACAAAGTTCCGATTACGCTGCCCTGAGGGATACCCGACGTTACGTAATTTCATCCGAGAATCGGCCTTCAACTTTCACTTTCTGTGAACGACCCGTCAAAAATTCTTGGATCCATAAAATTACTCTTCTATCAATCTTCGTCGAAGCTAATTTATGGAGTAGCATATCATGCGGCACGACATCAAATGCCTTCGCAAAATCTATAACTACGGCGTCGACTGAAACTCCATCGTCTAACGATTCGCTAATGTCTTGAAAAAGTGTTAGCATCTGACTCTCGCATGAGTAACCTTTCCGAAATCCATGTTGCCTATCATTAAACCATGATAATGTTTCCCACTGTTCCCTCAAGTAGTCGCAAATGAGATGCTCCATCTGTTTACAAACGATGGACGTAAGACTAACCGGCCTGTAGTTGCCCAATTCAAGTCTGCTCCCTCCCTTAAATATTGGGATTACCGTAGCTCTTTTCCAGTCATCCGGGATTTGCGCATTGTCTATGGACACATTAAACATCACCTCTGAGTATCGTGCCACGGCACTACCTCCTAGTTTAAGTACTTCACTAACAATATTATCAGGACCCTTCGATATATTGTAACGTAATTTTTGTATTAGCTTTACAATTGCTGACTGGTTTATTTGGAAAAGGGAAGCCCCTGATTCACCGTTAAGGTCCAACACACAGCTATTGGATTTATTGAACACACTACCGTAAAATACATTTAATTCTTTAGCAATGGCCTGTTTCTCAGTAGTTAATTTACCGTCACCGGACATTATCATCGACAAATTATTTGAATTTCCCTTTCTTCTCCTAACATAACTGTAAAATTTTTTCCACCCATCGCCTCCCGAACCAAGTAAACCTTGCATATAATTGTCATGAGCAGCCCTCTTGTTTAAGACGAGCTCTCTTGATAAGGACTTAAATTTCAACATATACTTGTCACTATCATGTCTTTTATTGCATAATTTCCTAATTTTCCGTTTTAGACTCCTGATTTCTCGTGTGTAATACTCAGGATCTGGGTTTTGTTTCAGTAATTTAAATGGGACAAATTTATCAATAGCGCTATTTAAAATTTTCAAAAAGTTAGTCCACAGGTTATTAATGTGATTTCCTTCCGATGCCCATCCTACAAATAGCTCATTCAAATACCCCTGGAATATGCCCTGATCCGCCCTGCGATACTCGAATATGATCTTATTTGCTACATCAGATTCTAATTTAGTAATGTCACCGTATCTAATATTTAATTCAACCCCAGAATGGTCACTAATTCCTGGTACTTTCAGACAGTTAATATACAGCTCTACAGGCCTTACGAGATAAACATCTAAGGTATTATTGCCTCTAGTTGGGAAGTCAACTACTTGGGGAAATCCCCCATTCCTTAAGAATTTGTTTGCAGCGCTCTGAGCTTGGCCACAGCTAGTTGACTCACCAGACCAGTCTACTTTGGGGAGGTTTAAATCTCCTGCAATTATTATGCTCTTTTTCATAGCATTACCCGTACAAGTTTTATCATACAGTGTGTCGAGAAGCGAAAAGTTATATTTCGGTGCTCTATACGCCCCTATCTCCTGAAGAGGGAATTTATTTCCTTTATCCGAAATTTGTACAAATAACTTTTCATGATCCGTATCAGCCCACTTTAAGAAACTAGCTATATTTTTGCGCACACAAATAAATACCCCCCCCCCCCCAAGTCGCTTCCCCCGATCCCTTCTGTACATTTCGTAGGTCCCTTGAATTATTTCGTTACTATTTAAATCCTCATATAACCAAGATTCAGTAGCAATGACAATGTCCGGAGAATACGTCTCGACAAGATTCCAAAATTCAGTTAATTTATTTCCTAAACTCTGACAATTAACCTGCAGTAATCTTAGAGTCTTACCTCCGCAGCAAATATCCCGAAATAGCTCCTTCTGTTCCCGTCGGCTGGCAACCTCTGGACCTGCTCCTCCTCACAATGGCCGGCACGAACCGATGACCCTGTCATGTAGGCTCCCTAGGTTGAAAGCACCCCGTCGATTTAAATGCAGCCCGTCTCGGGCGAAGTCCTGCCACCAATCCAGCAGTCAGCATCTACGTACGCTAATCCCAGTTGTGCACAAACCCAGTCCATGCGGTAATTTACAGTCTTAACTCGCCTTAACGGAACATCTCCCCGCCGAACAATGCCACTCATTATCATTTTTGCATTTCTAAACTTGCTTTTAGTTTTTCTGCCTAGTTCGTAGAGCTCCCCCATGATGTAATCAGCTGTAGCCCTCTTCTTCAAATCGTACGTCCCAACATGGAGCAACAACACTTTAACTTTGTCACAGTCCTCTACATTTGTTTCTTCCACTTGTTGGGCAAGCTGGTCAATTTTAATCCCCGAATAACACCTCACTTTCGCACCTGATTTCCTCGAGATATTCGCACTCCATCGTATCATAGAATCACCCATTATGATGACGTCATCCTCAGTTTGCTCCTGTACGCCCTCTTCCACACTGATCCCAGTAGAAAGCCGTTCAGTCACATCCTTCACCGTTTCCTCTGATTCACGAAGCTTTGTTCTAAGTTCCTGTATTATTTGATCCCTTGCTTTGATTTGCACCCTCAAACAGTCCGGCGTGTCACATACTTTACAAAACCAATTCCCGAAATGACAATCCTCCTTCTTGACCTTAATACAGCCGAAGTGAAACCATTTCTCACATAGTCCACACTGAACACCGTTCTTCAATGTTAGGTAGACTTCATTAGAAAGCTAACTATTGCAATGGGTCCCATGTTTCGACTTCCGGAAAATTTCGACATATCTTCGCGTTTCACATCCCCCAGACCCCAAAACCACCGTCAGTTCAAAAGTTTATATATAATGTATGTATATATATATATATATATATATATATATATATATATATATATATATATGTATATCAGTTTCTTGTGGACACGATAACTGCCGTAATTTTGCACCAATCACTTTGAATTTTTTACCGAATATGTATACCTATAAAATCTCGGTCGAGTTCGTTACTGGGCTAAATCGGTCGAAGGGGGTGAAAATGGGGGGGGGGGGGCTTTTTTCGAAAAAGTGAAATATTGCTATAACTCTCTTAATATGTGAAATATCGAATCCGTTCAACGTTCATACTATGTGTCGGATAAAGCCCAAAAATTTATGTTTGAAGAGTTTTTTTATAGCACCAACCATTGACCAAAGGGGTGGGAAAAAGTGGGTTTTTCGGGAAACATTAATCATATCTCTCTTAATAAGCACAATATCAAAACCGTACAAAATGGACAATATTCCCCTAATAATTACCTAAAACTTTTGTTTGAAAGAATTTTTGATATGACCCACCATTACGCCAAGGGCCGAGAAAAATGATTTAGGAATTATAAGAAAATGCCAAGAGCTATCAGTGGTTGCCATGGCAACACTACTAAATTGACGAGGCATGAGCCATCAGACGTTGCCATGACAACGCACTTGCACGAGATCAGATTCAGTATTTCCATCTGACTAAGTGGTTGGTTCTTAAGTTTAGGGGCTGCGACAACGCGGTCATGTAGCCCCGTGTACTTTGGGTGTGTGTAGAATCTGTCTGATAACCGGTGTTAATTGTGATGACTGTATTAGTGTGTGTTATCTGTTTGTTAATTTAAGTACTGCAACTAACAATTTTTCAGATAGTTCCTACTTTTGCCGCCAAGCGTCACTGTCAACGACTACGAGGCCAAGTTCAGAACTGAGCTACTAGACGCCGCCGCAGTCGGCAACGAGTATAGAAACCTAAGAGCGTTGTATACATTCTTAACCTATCCAATTTAGCTTCACACAGGTGCAATTAGTGGAAGGATCTTTAACATGCCATAAATCTATGACATGGGACCGCCGGCTTTACTTCCCCTCCGAAGGAAGGCATACTGAGGGATTTTTAACGCTCTTAAAAATCCGACGGCTTCGGCCGGGTTTGAACCCGTTATCTTGGGCATAGAAGCTCAGCATGCTACCGACTACGCCACCGAAGCCGCCTGACCAAGTGGGAAGCGGCTTCGGTGACGTAACTGGTAGCATGCTGAAGTTCTACGCCCAATGTCGCGGTTTCAAACCCGGCAGAAGTCGTCGGATTTTCTAAGAGCGCTAGAATCCCACAGTATGCTTTCCTTTGGAGGGGAAGTTCCAACGTTCGTTGCGAGTTGCTGGTTGGGGTGGCATCTAGTAGCCAAGTTCACAGCTAGGTGTCATTGACGGTAGTACCTGGTAGCAACATTAGGAACTACTGCTTGAAATTGACCGTCTGCAGTCCTTACCTGAATTAAGACTAATACAGCCATTACAATTCACACCGTGTATCAGACAGATTCTACACTCACCCAAAGTACACGGGGTTAGATGACCACGTTGTCGCAGCCCCCAAACTGAGGAACCAACCAGAGGTAAATTTCATTAGAAAGCTAACTATTGCAATGGGTACCATGTTTCGACTTCCGGAAAATTTCGACATATCTTCGCGTTTCACATCCCCCAGACCCCAAAACCACCGTCAGTTCAAAAGTTATATATAATTTATGTATGTATATGTATATCAGTTTATTGTGGACACGATAACTGCCGTAATTTTGCACCAATCACTTTGAATTTTTTACCGAATATGTATACCTATAAAATCTCGGTCGAGTTCGTTACTGTGCTAAATCGGTCGAAGGGGGTGAAAATGGGGGGCTTTTTTTCGAAAAAGTGAAATATTGATATAACTCTCTTAATATGTGAAATATCGAATCCGTTCAACGTTCATACTATGTGTCGGATAAAGCCCAAACATTTATGTTTGAAGAGTTTTTTATAGCACCAACCATTGACCAAAGGGGTGGAAAAAAGTGGGTTTTTCGGGAAACATTAATCATATCTCTCTTAATAGGCACAATATCAAAACCGTACAAAATGGACAATATTCCCCTAATAATTACCTAAATTTTTTGTCTGAAATAATTTTTGATATAACCCATCATTATGCCAAGGGATGAGAAAAATAATTTCGGAATTACAAGAAAATGCCAAGAGCTATCAGAGGTTGCCATGGCAACACTACTAAATTGATGAGGGATGAGCCATCGGACGTTGCCAAGATAACGCACTTGCACGAGATCAGATTCAGATTTCCATCTAAGTGTGAAGCGGCTTCGGTGACGTAACTGGTAGCATGCTGATGTCTATGCCCAAGGTCGCGAGTTCAAAGCCGGTCGAAGTTGTCGGATTTTCTAAGAGCGCTAAAAATCCCTCAGTATGCTTTCCTTTGGAGGGGAAGTTCCAACGTTCGTTGCGAGTTGCTGGTTGCGGTGGCATCTAGTAGCCAAGTTCACAGCTAGGTGTCGTTGACGGTAGTACCTGGTAGCAACATTAGGAACTACTGCTTGAAATTGACCGTCTGCAGTCCTTACCTGAATTACAGACTAATACAGCCACCCCAAAGTACACGGGGTTACATGACCGCGTTGTCGCAGCCCCTAAACTGAGGAACCAACCAAAATCTCTGCGGGAGATATAATTTTGCGTGAAGAAGTAACAGACCGTCACATAGTTACACATCAGTGTCGAAACCTTGCATAAGGATAGTGTGACCACAAGTATAAAAATGGACCCCAAATGACAAGAAGGTTACCGTTCCCATAAGACAATAAAATGTTTAAAATAAGCATAAAATGACGAAAAACTAAGTTAATTAAGCTCCAATTATAAAATACCTTCTCGCAATAAATGAGGTCTGATCCTTCCACGAAAATCTGCATATTCTGCCTATTTTCGACTATCCCCAAGTTTGTCCGGTGAAATCTACCTCCGCCTTCCGGCGTGCCGAGAGGACTTTTTTTTTACTGTACGTAGAACACTTTAAAGCTGCCACTGGATCATTTGCCTGATTCATATTTGGAGTAACAGGGCCTGGATTCACTTCCACTCCACCAATAACTAGCAACGCAGCTATCACTAGGGCTATGAACCACAAGTTGCTAGGTCCCGTACGCACACACAAACACCGGAAATCCCGACTACCCTTCGCATACCACAGTCCGATCCTCGCCCGATAAGACTCCAGAGAACAACCCATTTCAGCACACCTGCGAGCTCGGGAAAAACACGACCTTTCACTTTGACTGCCAATCACACTATGAACTTCGAGATGCGAAGAGCAGAAGAGCAGTACGGGTTGAAGCACAAGAGAGAAGAAGAAGCCGGGGGTCGAACGAGGAAGGATACCGTGGACGCACGATGCGGTTCGAACGGGGGTAACATCATGGACCTGTGTGGCGTAACTTCATGGTGCTGTTTTGGCGTAACATCATGGACCTGTATTGATGTACCTTCATGGAGTGATCCTGGAGTAACAACATGGTGCTGTGAGATGTCCGGCAGTGTTGACGTCGAACCCAGGAATGTGCCTGAAGCTCAAACCACAGCACGTAACTTGTCCATGTTGCTTGGCAGACGCGTGTAAGCTCGGCTCCTCAGTGAAAGTGAATTAGAAGGTGTTATTGTGTAGGCACGTTGAAAATAAGTGGAACACGTGTGAGTAATATAATAAGTGTAAACTGTGTTAAGTTATTTTGTGTGATAACTCCGTAGTTATATAGTAAATATATAACTTAATCAAGATGACCAGAGGCAAGGGCAAGCGCGCCTCCTGTGACGCCAACGGTAGTGCCAACTTAGTTGAAGAGGCCGTAAATAAGGTGCTCAACGAGACCCTCAGTTCGGGTAAGTTCCTCGATACAATTATCTCTGCCATATCTGAGAGAGTGACTGAACTTGTCGTCAAACAACTGGAGAAGTCACTCCAGTTCAATATGGACTTGGTGTCAGATCTCACCAAAAAGCTTGAGAGTCGCGAGAGTGAAATACGAGCCCTTAGAAACGAGCTTGAAGAAAAGTATGACTCCCTAGAACAATATAGCAGGAGATCCAACATCAGGATTTTTGGCGTGCACGAAAGTGCCGAAGAAAATACTGATGAAGTAGCTCTAAACATCTTTCGTGATATCGGCGCAAGTGTTAACCTGCATGATATTGACAGAAGCCATCGAGTTGGACCTAAATCCCCGGGAAAAGCGCGGCCTATTATTGTGAAATTTGTGTCATTCCGTACCAGGCAGGAGGTGTTTCTCAAAAAAAGAATGCTTAAAGGTAGCAAGGTGACAATTCGCGAAGATCTCACCTCCACCAGGCTGGCCATTTTGAAGACTGCAATTTCTCGTTTCTCTGTTAGAAATTGTTGGAGTTCGCAGGGCGATATCCTAATCAAGCAACCCGATGGTAGCAAGATTAGGATTAACCGCATGTGTGACCTACCAAACTAGTTAGAAACTGTAGTCAAAGAACATTCACCTAGCTGACAGCGGCCACTGTATGTTACTTTAGTTTTAATTAATATTAGTTCACCTGTATAGTGTAATCTTAGTCTTAGTTCAGTATAGTACAATTTGGTTAGTTTAGTTCTCATTTCCCAAGTTGGCAAACCTAGTATGTGGGTCTACGACCTCTGACAGCAGCTCGGTACAGCTTACCCCCTGCAGTGAAAGGAATTCCACCCGTCCCACCCCTCTCTCTCAACGTGGCCTTGTGAAGGTGACAGAGTGCCAGAAGTAGCTCCAGGGAACAATGACTCCACCGCAGCCCGTGATTACCTGTTCGAAAAACTGTTACTTCATCCGACAGGTCTTCACATAGCGCACGTAAATGTACAGTCCTTATCGGCACATTTTCATGAACTAGAACTTATTATACGTGATGTATTTCATATTTGCTTGATGAGTGAGACATGGCTATCGCCACTCCATCTTTCAAAATCATTTAACTTGCCCGGCTACACACTATTACGCAACGACCGAGTAGGAAAGAAAGGAGGTGGAGTTGGAGCTTTTGTTAAGACGAACTTAAATCCTAAATTACTAGCATGCTCAGATAGCCAGTACAATAGAAGACCCGAATTTATGTTATTCGAAATAGAGACCGCCCATCAAAAGTGTGCTGTCTGCGTTGTTTACAAGGCACCTTCGCTGGGTCATTTAGAGGACGTAGAGAACGCGTTATTACGCATCCTGCCTCTTTACCAGCACGTAATAGCCATGGGCGATTTCAATACCAATAAAGGCGATAATACCAAAGCTGAAACTCGGCAACTCTTGAATATGCTCGCGTCACGTGACATGAAAATATTAGACCTACTACCGACACATCACACACGTTCATCACACACGACAATTGACCTGATATCAGTAAAGAACACAGACAAAGTGCTTCAATACGGGCAGACATCTGTACCTGGAATTTCTGCCCACGACTTAATCTACTTGTCCTACTCTTTAAAATATAAGAAGACCAAACCAAGGACCATCACGTACAGAGACCTCTCTAAAATTGACACGCCATCCTTGATAGAAGACGCTCTCAATGTACCATGGCATGACATACTGAATATTCACAATATAGATGATAAAGTACACAAAATGAACGACTACTTGACAGGACTATATGATAAACATGCTCCAGTGAAAACTGTGCGAGCGACGCGTCCTCCAGCACCCTGGCTCAGCACGGAACTGAAAGAACTAATGGCTAAGCGAGATTCTGCGCACAGAAAGTTTAAAAAATTACCCACGCAACAGAATTATGATGACTTTAAAAAGCTCCGAAACAGGACATCCCAAGCAGTACGTAACGCTCGAACCAGGCGTGCTCACAACTTGCTCGGGCGTAATATCAAACCCTCTGCGGCGTGGAATGAACTAAGAAACATGGGAATAGGCAAAGGGAAAAATGACAACCCCATTAATCTACCTCTTGACACACTCAATGACTATTTTACTAATACAGGACATTCTGTCAACCCAGACATAAAACACAGAACTCTCACCAACAACTACAACACCCCCACTCCCAACAGAGAAAAATTTTACTTCTCGCATGTCACCCCGTCACAAGTAAGACGTGCCATTCTTAGAATCAAATCAAAATCGAAAGAGATCGACAATATAGAAATAGAAATATTCAAACGAATCATTGACATTATACTTCCCACAATTACACACATATTCAACTACTCGTTAATGACTGGTACGTACCCATCGCTATGGAAAGCGGCTATTGTCATTCCAATCCCTAAAAACACACAAGCCAAAAACGTGAGTGACTATCGCCCAGTGAGCATATTATCTGCCATCTCCAAATCTCTCGAATTTATTGTGTACGAACAACTCTCCTGCTATTTGCAAGCGCACAACATCCTTGATGAGCACCAATCTGGCTTCCGGATAAATCACAGCACTACTACGGCACTACTTAAGGTCACGGATGACATAAGAAAGGCTATGGATAGTGGGCAAGCAACAATCATAGCACTGCTTGATTTCAGCAAAGCATTTGATTCTGTTGATCGTGACATATTACTCTCTAGCCTATTCAAAATTCATCTCTCTATGAACAGTATCCAATGGGTGGACTCACATCTACATGGGCGCCAACAGCGCGTTAAAAGTAATTCAAATCAAATGTCTTCTTGGCGCTCAGTGGTGAGAGGAGTCCCTCAGGGATCAGTTCTAGGACCCCTTCTCTTCTCGATCTACAAAAATGATATCACTTCATCGATAACTAAATGCAAATATCACTTATACGCTGACGATGTACAACTCTATCTGCATGCTGCACCAGAAAGACTATCGCAAGCAATCAAAGCTTTCAATGAGGACTTAACTGAAATTTGTAATTGGTCCAATTCACATGGACTACGACTGAATGAGACAAAAACACAAGCTATCATAATCTCCCACCCAAAAATTCTTCGTAAAATACAAAATAATCCCACCCTACCAAACTTACGCTTGCGCGACTCCCCAATCGAATTCCGAGAATCAGTCAAAGATCTGGGCGTGATAATTGACGAACAACTCTCTTGGACGCAGCAAGTCCACAACGTCTCTAGAAAAGTATTTTCCGCACTGAATTCATTGAGACGATTTGGGAATATTTTCTCTCGCGTGTTAAAAGAACGACTTGTTTCCTCCCTAGTACTGCCTCATTTTGACTATTGCGATGTGGTATACAATGACCTGTCTGCTACTCTTAAAAACAAACTCCAACTAGCACAAAATGCCTGTGTACGCTACATATGCAACTTACGGTATTACGACCACGTCACCCCTGCGTACGAACAACTCAGCTGGTTGCGACTAAATCAACGCCGCGATCTTCATTCTTTATGTCTTTTCCGACAAATACTCTTAAGTTCCTCTCCAGCTTACCTGCATTCTCAGTTTCACTGCCTCTCACACGAACATAGTCTTGGTACACGGTCAAAAAATGATTCACTCATGCTCATACCAATACACCGTACGGTACGCTACACTAACTCCTTCGTAGTTTCTACTGCACGACTGTGGAACAACCTGCCGCGCTCTGTCAGAGGAGCAACCCCGTCTAGCTTCAGGCAGCAATGCCAGCTGTACATATCACAAAAGAAATTAAACCTGAACTCAACACGCCAAATATTTGAATCCTTATGCTGAGTTATATTCGTGTTTCTAATTTACGTTTTATTTATTTTCTGTTTAGTTACCTAAATGTGTTCTTACATCCTTTTAAATGCGCATTGCAAAATCAATATTAGGCTATAGTAATAACTCATCCATGATGCTTATCATCATCATCAACATCATCACATCATCATCAGGTTCTGTTTTATTAGTGTTTGTGTTTCCCTACTATTTCCTTACTTTAGCTATAATTAACTAATTACAATAATTTTTCCTACGCCATGCTTACCTGCCATTATATGTATTGTGATCAAATCTGAAATGTATTCCTGTTAGATTTAAGTACCATTGTTAAGTTTTGCAAATAATGTAATAATGTATTAATTGTAAAATCTGGTTAGATGGAAGAGAGGGCCCAATGGCCCTAATCTTGCCAGACAAAATAAATCTATCTATCTATCTATATGTGATTCTCATCATTTGAACAACTATACCCTGCACAAAGTAAGACGAGAAGTCCCTTTATGTAGTTCAGTTTTGTAGCTATTGACTTAGAAGAGTATCTGTAAGTGACCATTTCGATCTTTTTCCTATTTTAGCAAGTTTAATATTTTTCTGCATTTTTAGGTAGATTTCATTAGAAAGCTAACTATTGCAATGGGTACCATGTTTCGACTTCCGGAAAGTTTCTACATATCTTCGCATTTCACATCCCCAGACCCCAAAACCACCGTCAGTTCAAAAGTTTATATATATATATACAGGGTCTTTCATATAAAATAAGAGCGCCAAGCGGCGGCTTTGTTAACCGCGGCTGCGGTCACCTTGGCTGAGCCTTTGGCGCGCCAGGCCCCCTGATTTAAGCGTGTGTACAATCCTATATGATGCAGCGGCCTTGCTAGCGTGTGTACAATGCTGAAATCTTACTTCAGTTAGTTATTGTTGATGAAACCGAATCCCCTACTTGTGCTAATTTTGTGAGTGATTTATTCGGAGACCGTTCAAGATTCTAGCCAATGTCATCTAGCTCATCCTCTGTTAAAACTGTTCGAGTGCGGGTATGTTTTTTTATTGAGCACTGAGTCAGTAGTGTCAAACTTATTTGCAATTACGTGAATCTGTGCTTGTGAAGGTGGCACTTCAACAGGAAATTGCTGAACAAATGGATCACGTACCCGCCGAGCCGACTCGTACTTAAAATAAGTTTTACATTAAAAAATACGATGTTGCAATGATAACTATCTCACCATGTTAGCACTAGAGGTTTAGACTGGCGACTGAGCACCTACACGCTTATTGCAAGGTCAAGTTAGGAAATGTCAATCTGTTCTTTTTAAACACTCCATCGGAACTTAACAGCTATCGTAATACTATGTACTATGCGCGTGCTTTCAATACTATAGGGGTTTTGGTTTCATCAACAACAATAACTAACTAAAGTAAGATTTCAGCATTGTACACACGCTAGCAAGGCCGCTGCATCATATACGATTGTACACACGCTTAAGGCAGGGGGCCTTGGCGCGCCACAAGCTCGGCCAAGATGACCGCAGCCGCGGTTAACAAAGCCGCTGCTTGGCGCTCTTATTTTATGTGAAAGACCCTGTATATGTATATATATGTATATATATATGTATATCAGTTTATTGTGGACACGATAACTGCCGTAATTTTGCACCAATCACTTTGAATTTTTTACCGAATATGTATACCTATAAAATCTCGGTCGAGTTCGTTACTGGGCTAAATCGGTCGAAGGGGGTGAAAATGGGGGGCTTTTTTTTTTCGAAAAAGTGAAATATTGCTATAACTCTCTTAATATGTGAAATATCGAATCCGTTCAAAGTTCATACTATGTGTCGGATAAAGCCCAAAATTTTATGTTTGAAGAGTTTTTTATAGCACCAACCATTGACCAAAGGGGTGGGAAAAAGTGGGTTTTTTGGGAAACATTAATCATATCTCTCTTAATAGGCACAATATCAAAACCGTACAAAATGGACAATATTCCCCTAATAATTACCTAAAACTTTTGTCTGAAAGAATTTTTGATATGACCCACCATTACGCCAAGGGATGAGAAAAATGATTTCGGAATTATAAGAAAATGCCAAGATTTATCAGAGGTTGCCATGGCAACACTACTAAATTGATGACGGATGAGCCATCGGACGTTGCCATGACAACGCACTTGCTCGATATCAGATTCAGATTTCCATCTTACTAAGTGTGAAGCGTCTTCGGTGACGTAACAGGTAGCATGCTGAACTTCTATGCCCAAGGTCGCGGGCTCAAAGCCGGCCGAAGTCGTCGGATTTTCTAAGAGTGCTAAAAATCCCTCAGTATGCTTTCCTTTGGAGGGGAGTTCCAACGTTCGTTACGAGTTGCTGGTTGCGGTGGCATCTAGTAGCCAAGTTCACAGCTAGGTGTCGTTGATGGTAGTAACTGGTAGCAACATTAGGAACTACTGCTTGAAATTGACCGTCTGCAGTCCTTACCTGAATTACAGACTAATACAGCCATCACAATTCACACCGTTTATCAGACAGATTCTACACTCACCCAAAGTACACGGGGTTACATGACCGCGTTGTCGCAGCCCCTAAACTGAGGAACCAACCAAAATCTCTGCGGGAGATATAATTTTGCGTGAAGAAGTAACAGACCGTTACATAGTTACACATCAGTGTCGAAACCTTGCATAAGGACAGTGTGACCACAAGTATAAAAATGTACCCCAAATGACAAGAAGGTTAGCGTCCCCATAAGACAATAAAATGTTTAAAATATGCATAAAATGACGAAAAACCAAGTTAATTAAGCTCCAGTTATAAAATACTTTCTCGCAATAAATGAGGTCTGATCCTTCTACGAAAACCTGCATATTCTGCCTATTTTCGCCTATCCCCAAGTTTGTCCGGTGAAATCTACCTCCGCCTTCCGGCGTGCCGAGAGGACTTTTTTTTATTATTTCTTCGTCTTTGATGGATGCTTTAGGAAGGAAGTTTTATCTGTGTTTTTGTCATTTTAACTGCGGATTTAATTCTTAGGAGGACTATTCGAGTCCTTGGTTCGACTTGATTGGAGATTTCATTTTTGTTGCTTTTGGAGTAATGATTTCAGGATGGAGGATTTTCGTATTTTAAATGATTTTTGCATTGCGATTGAAAATCCTATTTTTGTATTTTGTTTTGACATTATCTGATTTGATGTTCTCAGATATTTCAAAATGTTATTGGAGTTTGAATTAAAGATAATTGTATATGATCAATGCCAGATCATATGTTGCAAGTCAGCCGTTTGATAAAGGCAGAGAACGATGTTCTCATAAAACAATTTGAGATTGTTTCATTATTCTGAACAATTGTAATAAACACGATTAGTGTTGTTATCGCGAATGAACACGGTAACAGTGGATTCATTCCAACAAGTATTTAAATATTATAATGAAAGCAAGATAATTGTTTGTGAAAGAGGTAGTACTAAAGAATGTCACGACTGCTGTGATGGATGTCGAATGAACCGTGCTGGATTACCCATTAGGCCCGACTAGGCCCAGGCCTAGGGCCCCCTATTATCTGGGGCCCCTCCCAAAAAAACTGAAGAAAGAAAAAAAAAGAAAAAACTCCTCGCTCCGGGGCTCGGGGCCTACCTCCACTCCTCTCCCCGCAACATTGACTGCTGACGGGTTTCTTCCAATTATTGATGCGCTCAGAAGCGAAATTAACAAACGAGGCAAAGTTTATTTGGAGATTTCGGAGAAATTTTCTTTTTTAGCTGATATGGAACTATCAGAAAATGAATGTAAAAAAGCAATTTCTAATTTAGTTCAATTTTATTCCGAAGATTTAGAAAAAAATTATCCAGAACTGCGACAGTTTCAGCATTATATTACATTACAATGTCCTTTAAAAACTGAGTTCACTCATTCTGAACTTTACGAAATTCTTATTCGAGACAACCTTGAGTCTGTTTTTCCGAACGTTGAAATTGCTTTTCGCATTTTTCTGACCCTTATGGTAACGAATTGTTCTGCGGAGCGCTCGTTTTCAAAATTGAAACGGATCAAAAGTGCGCAAAGAAGTATCATGTCACAAGAACGATTAGAAATGCTTAGTTTAATGTGTATTGATTCAGATTTTCTGCGGGAAATTGATTTTGATGACATTGTAGAAGATTTCATTGACCCAAAAAACATAAAAAATTGATTATTTTTTACAGAAGTAAAAAATAGTATGATTTGTTAAATTCTTCATCAAATCATCTGAAATGTTTTCAAATAACGATGATCGTTTCAATTGAAATGTATGTATATATGATGTAATAAAAAGTGTATTATTCATCTTGAGAAAAAACTCTTGAATAGGGCCTATACTTTATTAAATGCACAGGTGCTAAAAAATAAAACATATTTGAAAAAAATAAAGGGGCCCCAAAATCTGAGGGACTTGGGCCTCATTTTACCTTAATCCGGCACTGCGAATGAAAGCTAGGAAGTCCCAGAGAACCTATTGTTATCGTGAGATTATTATGAAATACCAGAGAAATAAAAGAGGAACCTATAAATATTTCTTGAGGTGTATATTGATCAGCTGTTATTCATATTGAGAAGCAACGCATTGTTTTATTGGAGGTGTACATGATTTAATGTTGATTTAACATTGAAGGTAGGCATACTATTCCCTGCTACCTAGAGAAGCAACGATATTAGTAGAGAAATATGGTAAGTAAACGATTCACTCGTATTGGAGGAGTGATAATCTACAATTTTAGTAAGTACGGCAACAATGGCCTACGTGAATGTTGGTGGAAAGTAAGTCGAAAGTGAGGTTTATTGGAAGGCAGTATCCCGTTTTGTAGAACGAGGTAGGCCTAATGTTATGTTGTAAGTTGTTTAACGAAGGCCTGAGTTTGTATTACGAGTTATTATAGAAAGCGTTGTTGTGGTAAGTGAAAATGATTCGCTGTCAGAGGGCGAGCAATACTTGACGCGCCATTGAGGCAAGCTTCGCGTGCTGTAGCTATCAGCCGTTTGAAGGAATGTGGAATTCAGTGTACAGTCTGTGAACTATTGTTATTTAGCGTATAGCGTTCCTGGTATTTATTATTATTATTATTATCTTGATTGGTCACATTGGACCACTTGAGTCGTTCCACAATCACTTCTTCTTTGAAGGTAGTACTGCTTGGTTCTTGCGCTCTTTCCGGTACTATTTCATTCTTTCAGATCGGGATTTTCTCAACTCATCTGAAATCTCCATAGGCTTTCTATGTGTCATTTCTGCAGAAAATTTGTGAGTTTTAAGAATGGTGTTAATTTTATTTTTCTCCTCGGCATCTGTTATCTTAAGTCCAACTGCTTTGAGATCTTGTTGGATTTCTTGGATCCATTTTCCTCCAGTTTTCTTTCCTAGATTTCTCATCACCAGTTGGCGTACAATTCTGTTTTCTGGAAGCCGTAAGATGTGAAAAAAATATGAAATTCTTTTCTTCTTCATTGTGCTGGTGATTGGATCAATCTCACGATAGACAGTTTCATTTGGGAGAATCCTCCAGACTCCCTCAACCTGATACTTTTTATTTATGCACATTCTAATGATTCTTCTTTCCGTTTTGAGGAGCTGATCAGTTCTTTGTTCATTTTTAATTTGGAACAGTGTTTCACAAGCATAAGTGGCTTCTGGGAGAGTTACAGTTTTATAATATTGGATCTTAGTAGCTATCGATGGGCATTTTTTATTATATGTTGACCAGGTTAGAGATTGTGCCTTTTTCATTTTATTTGTTCTATTTATCCAAGTTACTTTTTCGTTTAAGTTATGTGTTATAATTTCTCCAAGATACTTAAATTGAGAAACTAGGTTAATTTTATGATCATTTATATAGACTTCATTTATATCTAAGGGTTTCATAGGCATGATCTCAGTTTTTTCAAAGGATATCTGTAATCCTATCCCTTGAGCAATTTCTTGGAGACTAGTGATCTGAGTACAAACCTCTTCCTTGTCTAGTGCTAAAAGAGCCAAATCATCTGCAAATCCTAAGCAGTTTATTTTTATTGATGGTTTTGTTCCAATTTTGATGTTAGGAGGGTTTTCCTTTTGCCAAACCATCATGATATAATCAAGAGCCACATTGAAAAGCAGAGGGGATAATCCATCACCTTGTCTGAGACCAGTTTTTACTGAGAAAGCTGTTGATATTTCTCCCCTAAATTTAACTTTCGAATTTGTGTTTGTTAATGTTAATTGAATGATTTTTATCAATTTAGGATGGAGACCATATGATCTGAGGATTTTTAGCACTGTCAGTCTATGAATACTATCATAGGCTTTTTTGAAATCTATAAAAGAGATAAAGAGTTGCTTATTTCTGTTTTTGTAATATTCCATTATTAATTTCAGGCTAAGGATTTGGTCTGGACAACTTCTGTAAGGGCGAAATCCTCCTTGATATTCTCCAAGTTGTGGTTCCAGAATGTTTTTGATCCTGTTGTAAATTATGCGAGAGAAAATTTTATATGTGCAGTCCAGAAGGGTAATTCCTCTGTAGTTATCTGGGTTCGTTTTGTCTCCTTTCTTAAATAATGGATGGATTATTCCTATGGTCCAGTGTGCAGGAATTTCTTCAGTAATCCACATTTTAACTAGATGTTGATGAAGATTTATAATCGCAGGTTTACCAGCATTTATCCAGATTTCAGCAAAGACTAAGTCTTCGCCACAAGTTTTGTAATTTTTTTGTTCTTTAATTGCGAGTTCTACTTCATTAATGTTTGGAGGATTTATTAAATCAGGTGAAGTTAAAATAGGTGTATCAGTGTTTACTTGCAGGGTTTCCAGTGGATCATCACAATTTAACAGTTTCTCGAATGCTTCTGCAAGGATCTCTGTATTTTCTTGGTTAGAATGTGCTAACTTTCCCGTTTGATTTTCAACATTAATGTTGGAGCTTCAAATTTTTTAAGATATTTACCAAATGTTTTGTAATAATCTCGAGATTGCTTTTTCTTGAAATCATCTTCTATCTTTTCCAGTGTATTCTTAAGATGATTACGTTTCGTTTGTCTGATGATTTTATGGGTTAATTTTCTTTGTATAGTTAGTTCTAAATTTGATACTTCTGACTTTAGAGCTTGATGTTTTATCCATGCTTGGTGTCTTTTCTATATTGCTTGATCACAATCTACATTCCACCATTCATGTTTTTTCCTTGGATTTATTGGTGCTAACTCCTCTGCTATTGATTTTAATTTAGTGATTAATTCGTCCAATGTTTTAGTGTTGAGAGATTCTTCTCCTGTTCTTTCACAGTACTCTATATTTTTTATTAAGGTAGATGGATCAAATTTCCTCCTATTGTTATTATTAGGTTTTTTTCTTGGCCATTGGAGTTAATTTTATTTTTATCTTTACCACATAGTGGTCTGATCCTGAGTCAACTCCCCTTAGAACCTTGACATTGTGAATTTCGCGATGGTGAAATTTATCCATGCAGACATGATCCAACTGCCATTCACCCCTTCTGAAGTCAGGATGTTTCCAAGTTTTCAATTTATGGGGCTGTCTTTTAAAACATGTTGATTTAGAGATCTTTGACCATTTTTATTGGTTCGTTTATGTGCTGTCCATTTTCCAATGATATCTCTATATCTTCTTTCTTGTCCGAGTTGCGCATTGAAATCACCAAGGAGAATTATGATGTTTGATGAAGGGAGGTTTATTAAAGTTTGATCCAAAAGATCCCAGAATTTTTGTACTTCTTCTCTGTCCTTAATGGTGTTGTTTTTTTTGATTAGTAGGAGCATGTGCATTAATAATTTTACTCGTATATGTTTTATTTGCCGATTTCAAAGTTAGGGTCGTAAGTCTGGAGGATTGAGATTTAAATTCTGTTATCGAGTCAATGATTCTGAGATTTATTAAGAATCCGTTACCAAATTGTGGACAATTTTTCATAACTCGTTTTCCTGGAATTCCTTTATATAGTCTGTATCCTTGTGATTCCAGATGGTCTTGATCACTATTTCTAATTTCCTGAAGGGCCATAATTAGAATTTTATGACTTCTCATGATATCCGTGATGATCTTCAATTTTCCAGTTTGAACCAGAGAGTTAACATTATGTGTAGAAAAGAATGAGACTTGTTTAGGTTTGATTTTCCGTAGTATTTGTTTGTTTGCTACTTGATGAGTTTTCAGACGCTCCGATTCGTCATTATCTTCCGCATGACAGCCCACCGTATCCGAATGCTGTCTTTTCTGTAATCTATCATTACAGACGGCGGAATTTTTCTTCAAATGACTTTTCATGGTCGACTATCTAAGGTTACACCTTGAGGGGAGGATAAATCCTCGAATTACAATCCTGAATGTTATTCAGAAAGGTGAAAGAACTGAGAAAAGAATTCTCAGTCCCCCCCAACACTAGTCTGTTCACTGACCCAGTTTCCCGCTGGGATTGATTACCCAACCTTCCACTGGGTTGCTCAGCTTAGCAGGGGACACCACGTGCAGGTCAGTGTTGGGAGTTGGAGTGGAGAGGTTATGAGGATTCTCTTCTGCTGAATCCTTGTATTACTGATTTTGTTGGTTAGTATCATCACATCACACTCCCTTTGTCCAGGTCTACATATTTATAGACCTCCCCAGGTTGATTGTTATTAATATATTTATTTTAAAGGTGGAAAGACTAGATTGGAATGCATTGTAAAATAATAACTAGGCTTTAATGAACGGATTGTTAATCCTTATAATGACGAATTATTCTGAAAAATGACTACGGTTAGTGGAAATGTAAACAATGTTAAAGAAAGGCGTATGATTGAAACATTTATGGAAGAAAATGCTATCAAGCTGTACATGGTGTAAATATAAATGATAACTTGAGCGTTAATAATTTATTAATTATAATTATTTGAATTAGGATTAGGGATTAGGATTCAGGATCCGGCCATCGCTATTTAACTTCATTTTCATCGACATTTTAAGCGTTTAAACCCAATTTTAGTGATGATTCTGAAACTTGGGAACAGCAGAGAGGTGGCGTATTTTTTAGTTTTTGGTATTCTAATGTTACACTATCGGTGTGCAATGTCTTTTAGTTGATGTTTTGAGAGTTTTGAAATTCGTGTTGTAAATATTTGTTGTGATTTAGAGGAGTAATATTTCCTGGAATAAATCGACAAGCACGTCGTTACGTATTGTTACGTGCCACCCCTAGTGGCACTTACGGTGGGTAGGAAGCACAACACCAATTACTGCTTAAAGAAATAACTAACTTTATTGCGGCCAGAAAATTACACTACTCATCAGCAAATACAGCAATAGGAACCTTACTCCAGTTTCCTCAAGTCTCTTGCTTGTGGAGAGCTCTTGCCCTTTCACTTGTCAACAAACCACAGAAGTTAATACTCCCGCTAATGAGCCTAGTGGCCTTGACAGTACTACATGCAACTTCTTCCTAAAGTACGCCGACTACAGTTACTTACGAGCACTTGCTACACGCTGTTCACAAGCTGGGAGAAGCAATGTCACTGGATTTCGTAACCACAATATCTCCGACACTCAGTGAAAGCACACTCACTCAAAACTCAGGCAGACCCCTGTATGTTTCTCACTTCCCCGCTCCACTAGGGGTTTCGCAAGTCACCACACTTCTGTCGCTCAGGATAATCGCTCACACTAGCTCGTAAAACACAACAACAACCACTGCTTGACAGGTCGCACTTATATAGCAGGCCGGTGACTCAATAAATGCTTCTAGATCCATCCAGGGTTCACGGCTTCTCGAGGTTTCCAACGCTGGTCCAGTCACGAATATTCTGGACTATCCCTTTTTCCTAGTAGCCCTGTTGCATAAGGCGCACGCAATACAGGAGGCAGGGCACAGCCCAGCCCTGGGGCAGTTGTGACTCGTGCGGCGAGCGATGACACAAACTCACAGCCGTAACACCACCCCCTTCCTAAAAAGGCTGATCGTCCCGATCAATCATTGGTCCGTCTGTGTCCCTCCGTAGGCTGCCAGGCGATCTCGATGTACGATCTTCATCTTCGCCCTCGGGCTCCGCAGGATTCTGTAGACGACATCGTTGATCCGTTTCACGACTCGGTACGGGCCCTCCCAGGACTTCTGAAGTTTAGGTGACAGGCCTTTCTTCCGTAATGGGTTGAATGCTGGTCGTATCGGGTCTTCATTCGGTCAGTCTCGATCCGCAGTTTTCTCCTCGCGAACGCGTGCACGTCCTCCAGTTGGTCGACCAGTTCTTGACAATACTGGCTTACCGGGATCGGATCATTCCCAGGTCGGCCGAAGGCAAGATCGACAGGTAGGCGGAGCTCCCTCCCAAACATGGCCCGCGCTGGTGTGCACCCGGTGGCTTCATGTACGGCGGAGCGGTAGGCCAGGAGAAATAGTGGAAGATGTTTGTCCCAAACCCTCTGGTGCTCGCTGACGACTATTCGGAGATGGTTCTCGATGGTGCGATTGAATCGCTCTACCATCCCATCGGACTGAGGGTGTAGCGGCGTCGTCCTTGTCTTCCGGATTCCCAGCAGCTGGCAAGGGTTCTGGAACACCTGCGACTCGAAGTTCCTCCCTTGGTCGGAGTGCAGCTCCAGGGGTACTCCGTACCGGCTGACGAATTCCTTCACCAGGGTCTCTGCAATCGTCGCGGCTTCTTGGTTAGGGAGCGCATACGCCTCCGGCCATTTGGTAAAGTAGTCGCTGACGACTAATATGTAGCGGTTCCCTGCCTCGCTTAACGGGAATGGCCCAGCAACATCGATGGCCACTCTCTCCATGGGGCCGCCCACGTTGTAGGTCTTCAGTGGACCTCGTCGTCTTCGTCCTGGGCCCTTGCTGGCTGCGCAATCGTGGCACCTCGCGCAGTGGTTCTCCACGTCTGTTCGGCATCCGATCCAGTAGAACCGCTCTCTCAGCTTCTCCAGGGTCTTCTTTATCCCTAGGTGTCCACCAGATGATCCTCCATGAACTTCCTTCAGGACTTCCTCCGTCATAGCCTTTGGAATGACGACTTGTTCCCGAGATGTCTTCCCGTCGGTGCTCTCCCAGGTACGGCAGATGAGGCCATCCCTTACAATCAGCGAGTCCCACTGCGCCCAGTAGGACTTAAACTTTGGGCTGCAGTCACTCACAATGTTCCACCCGGGTCTGGGGACACAGGCCCTCTTCCATTCGGCTATCAGTCCCAGGTCATCATCTTCTGCTTGTGCCCGCGTGAAAGATTCGCGGCTCCAGCTCCCTTGAAGTTCCACGGTAGTCCTTCAGCACTGTATCCCAGTGTTCTCCTCCCTCCTAGTACAGAAGGGGCAGTCTTCGGGGCAAGGTCTTCGTGACAGTGCGTCGGCGTTAGAATGCAGTTGGCCTTTCCTGTGCTGAATCTCAAAGTTGTACTGTTGAAGCCTCTCTAACCACCGCGCGAGTTCACCCTCGGGCTACTTGAAGTTCAGGAACCATCGCAGGGATGCATGGTCGGTCCTGATGAGAAATTCTTGCCCGTACAGGTACTTGTGGAAGTGTTCAATGGTCTTCACGATGGCGAGCAGCTCCTTCCTGGTGACGCAGTAGTTCCTTTCTGGCTTTGACAAGGCCTTGCTGAAGTAGGCCACTACTCTTTCCTCGCCGTCCACTACTTGCGACAGGATTCCCCTTATGCCAAAGTCGCTGGCATCGGTATCGACGATGAACCTTGTTCCAGGTCTGGGGTAGGCCAAAATAAGCGCGGTGCACAGAGCCTGCTTGAGTTGTTCGAAGGCACTGTGGCATTCCGCTGTCCACGTGAAGAGTTGGTCCTTCTCAGTCAGTCGATGAAAAGGTTTGGCGATGTCGGCGAATCCTCTCACGAAGCGACGGTAATAAGTGCAGAGTCCCAGGAAGCTTCGTAGTTGGGACTTGTCCTTCGGAACTGGCCACTCCCTCACAGCTGCGGTCTTCTCTGGGTCGGTGCGCACCCCTTCTTCGGAGACGATATGCCCAAGGTACTGGACCCGCTTCTGGAAGAGCTGACACTTCTTGGGGCTCAACTTCAGCTGGGCAGCCCGTAGCTTCATCAAGATCTCCTTCAGGTTTCAGTAGTGCTCCTCGAAGCTTTTTCCCAGAACGATGACGTCGTCTAGGTAGACCAGGCAGGTCTTCCAGTGTAGTCCCCTCAGAATGGACTCCATTAGCCTTTCGAAGGTCGCAGGGGCGTTGCACAGACCGAATGGCATGACGGTGAACTGCCAGAGTCCGCTGCCCACAGAGAACGCCGTTTTCTCGCGGTCCTTAGGGTGGACCTCCACCTGCCAGTAGCCACTCTTCAAATCCAAGGTGGAGAACCATCTCGACCCTGATATGGTGTCCAGGGTATCGTCGATCCGGGGTAGAGGGTAGCTGTCCTTCTTCGTGACGTCATTCACCCGCCTGTAATCCACGCAGAACCTGGTGGAACCGTCCTTCTTCTTCACTAGCACGACCGGAGAACTCCAAGGACTATGTGATGGCTCGATCACCCCTTGCTCCTTCATCTCTTCTACCATCCGGTCGACTTCGGCTTGCTTGGCGAGCGGGACTCGTCTGAATGGGGCCCTAATCGGTGCGCTGTCCCCAACGTAGATTCTGTGCTGGACCAAGCTTGTCCTGCCGAAGTCTTTGCTCCCCACGGAGAAGACGTCCTGGAATTCGCGTAGCAGGTCCTGAAGTTGGCGTGATTGTTCCTCGTCTAAATGGTCCTGGGATCCTTGGTACAGCTTCTGTAGTTCTTCTGGCAGTGTGCGTCTTCTTCGGTTGTCCGTCTGCAGGTGTCCGTCCGTCGTGTCGGTGATGCGGGCAATCCAGGTAACGGGCTCGCAGACTCCTAGGTTGGTGTCCCGGTGAACCGTAATGTCGTAGTCGTTCAGGTTGGACAGGCGGACGTACGGCCGTGACGTCGTGTTGATGAGAGTCTTGGCAACTAGCAATCCTTTTGTCTGGATGTCCTCATATTTTGGCTCGATGACAGCCGCCACTCCCTCAGCAGTTCCGTTGACAATTACGGCAGCACTGACCTCCGTCCTGGCGGGAACGATGACGTCTTCTCTCAGCCTTACTCGTCGTGCGGTGATGGACTCGTGCGCAGGTTGCAAAGCAAGTTCCTCACCTCAGAAGTGCAGAGTGTTGGTACTCAGATCCAAGATGATGTTGTTCTGGTCCAGGAAGTCCAGTCCGATGATCACTTCATTTGATACGTCAGCCACTAGCACTGGATGCTTTATCGCCCGTCGACCAATGACGAACTCCAGTGATGCTTCGCCATGTACCGGTGCGGTCTCTCCGGTCGCGGTTATTAGCTGGAGGTTCCTTTGTGTGGGTTGCACTCTCCACTTCGGGATCACGGTGGGACCGACGATGGTCCTCGATGCTCCCGTGTCGATTAGCATGGGCCAGCTCTCTCCGTTGACGACTCCGTCGACCATTGTCCCTCCGTAACTTCGTCACACGAACCTGGACTGCCGGGGCTTGACGACTGTCACAAGCCAACCTTTGCCCCCCAAGGCTGGCTAATACTCGTTTCCCTGGGTCGCGCGATTTTCAGACGACTGATTTCCCGTCGGATACCCTCGGCGGCGGCGATCACCGCAGTCCTTGCTCAGGTGGCCTTTCTTACCGCAGGTCCAGCAGGTCGGTAGTCCTCTTCCGGGCCGCCTCTCCGGTTGCCTTCGGGCTGTGTCGGTGCTGGTGGTGCCGCGACTATCGAAGAAACGGCTTAGCGCCTCCATTAATTCGTCGGCCAGGGGCTTGGTCTCGTTGGTTTTTACTGGTTCGTCGACGTCCACTTGACGCACCCGCGCGTGCATTCTGGATGCCTGTTTTGCCGTCTCGATCTCAAGTGCGTGGCTCAGCGCATCTGTCAGGGTCTTATTGCGCGCGAGTCGCAGCGCCTGTTGAGTGTCCGAGTCCCGTAGCCCGTCGGTGAAAGTCTGCGTCGCTATCTGCTCCAGAAAGTCGGCCAGCGCTGTTGGGTAGGCGAGCCTTACGAGACGTGCGATGTCCATCTCGAACTCCTGCAGGGTTTCCGCGTTCTTTTGTACCCGGGTCCGGAGCTGCATCTGGTAGGCCTGCTGAAGATGGCTATCTCCATATCGGGACTCCATATGGGCGATCAGTGAAGCGTAGTCCTGGGATCCAGTCGGGACGGCAGCTAACCATGCTGACCGCTACGCTACGGAGGCGACCAGGCCTATTTATAAGGAATTTAAGGTTAAGAGCGTTGTCGGGTCTATCAATCTAGTTGATCCATATCGTATTCTTTATTAAACCGAGGCCGCAGGTAGGCTACTGCTGGTGGAATCTACAAAACCTCTAATAAAATGAGTTCCGTATTATAAACTAAGTTACAATATCTGTAAATATCCAATACACAAAAGGTTTTGATCTAAAATTCGCTACAAAACACAAGGATAATTAACACCATTAACATTATCGAAGTGTGTGGGGGAGGGTGGCAAGGTCCCCAAATATACATCATCAGTTGGTGAAGTGGATGCAGTTATTCTTGAGCCTGAACTGGAACCTGAACAGCTTCTTGCTCCTCCTGAACACTGTTGTCTGGCAAATTGTCTTCTTCCATTTCAGGAACCTCATGTCCAGAACTCTTGACAGGTTGCAAAGCACTACGCATGCATTAATAACTTTGCATGCAAATGTTGGGTTCAGTTGCATACCAATGCTGAGAACAGGGAATTTTTCTTTCAGGAGTCATAATTGCACACTCGATTGTTCTACTTGTTTTCCTGTGCGCTCTTAAAAACCTCCTCTGTGATTGACTAGCAACATCGTGGATCACAGGCGGTATGAGCCAAGACTTCAACGGATAGATGGAATCTCCAAGTAGAACAGCACCAGGGAAAGGTCTACAGCCACCATCCATCCTATTGTTTAAAGAACTCAATCTTAAAACTCTAGCATCGCTGACACTGCCAGGCCAATTGGCGCAAACATAATAAAATTGTAAATTTGACCCACACACAAGCATTACATTCAGAGAGTGCTTTCCGTGTCTATCAACAAATGCTGGTTCATACTGACTTGGTGCATCAATTTGTATTAATGTTCCATCCATTATCCCAAAAACCAATGGCATACCTCCAAACTCCGCAAACTGCGCGACTACTTCACCGCAATCAGCTGGCCAACGTATAACGTCCTGAAGAAGTGTGTCATTTATTGCACTGACAACTTTGTGCACAACTCTACACACGGTTGCTTTCGAAACACCATGCATATATGATACACAGTCATACTGTGCCGCGTTACCTAGCCAATGCAATGCAATTTGAAGCTGTTCCTTTGGGGTTAGGGCTTCGTTCCTGTTGGTAGGATGTTGTAGAAAATGACCTATACTACCTAGCACATACTGAAATGTTGTATAATCTAACCTAAATCTTTCATTATATTCGTAAGTTAGTGCCATGTGATTATAGTTTGTCCTTTCTCTAAAATGTCTAGGTCGACGAATGAAAACTTGTTGGCCTTCACTATTGGAATCAGCTGAGTCACCCATTTCTCAAATTACTGTAAAACAATCTTATTTGGCTATATAAAAAGAGTTCACGGTATTCTCACCAATAATATAAATTATTAGACTAAGCACACTTGTGAAAATAAGGCTAATAATATTAGACTATGTTAATAGTCTTCCTTGTTTATGAAACAGTTAGCTAATTTTTGGAGTCATGAACTAATATCTAATATTATTAGCTCATAAGTTTATGAAACAGAATACTAATAATATTACTGTCTTGCTAATAATATTAGTGTAAGAGGTTTAAGAAACATGCCCGCTCAGAAGACTTCAATGGGCTGGTCATTTACTTGTACTAAGGATAGGAGATGATAAGATAGTCTCACAAATCTTTAAAGAAGAGCCAAGAGGAAAAATGCCATTAGGGAGACCACGAAGTTCCTGGAGAAATGAAATCTCCAAACTTGGTAGACATCTGAATGTGGAAAACTGGCAAGAACTCACCCAAAACAGAGTTCAGTGCAGGCAATTTGTGAGATCGGCGCGCGACCTTCGTGTTCCATAGAAGCCTTCAGAGTGAGTGAGTGAGGGAGTTGTTAAGAATAATGTTACCGTAGGATAAATGCCACCGTGCACTTAAGGCAACAATGCAATTCGCTTGAAAGCGGGAAGAGTATTTATTGGGAAAGCACAAATCTGCCAAAGTTAGTTATGGAGAGTCTTAGAATTAACTGTTTTAGTTTACCTGTGAATTTCCCTTACAGTAGTTTTCATTTCTTGAGTGTTTTAGCTAACGAATACGCACAATTTATTTGTATGTCTATGCACTAATGCATTGCATTGCGAGCATCTTGACGGATCTTTTCCGTTTCTTTGCTACATTATACGTGACCACTTTGCTGGCTTTCTTTGTTTTTCCGGTTAGCCTATAAGCATGTAGTTTTGTTTTTCTCTTTAGTGCCTATCCAACGAAGCGCGTCAGCCCTTGTACAATCATTAGTGTTTCAAGATATGAAATATGTGCATCTAGTAACGTGAACAATGTATCAAGGAAATGGAATTGTAAGTTAAATTATTAAGATATTGAATTAGGGGTCATCCATAAAATACATTTGCAAAAATGCCATTAACATTTAATCCCCCCCCCCCATTGTACCATCTCGTGGTGTAGCGGCTAGCATGTTTGGCTGTCATCCCAAGGCCCGGGTTCGATACTCGGATCTACCAATAAATTTAAGTCTGGTCTGAGGGCTGGAACGAGGTACACTCAGCTTCGTGGTACAAAACTGGGAGTAGGTGGGTTCGAATCCCACCTCAGCTATTTTGTATTTGGTTTTCCGTGGTTTCCCACTTTTACTCCAGGAAAATGCCGCAATGGTTCGTAACTTAGGGCATCGGCCGTCTCCTTCCCAAACCTTATTTGACTTACAAATACACTCACTAATACAGCCATCACAAGGTTATCAGACAAATTCCTCCCCCATCTCCCCCAAGTACATGGAGCCACATGACCACGATGTCACAAAACTCCTGAATAAAACAACAACTCCCCCCATTGTAACAAATCTTAATATTCCACCTAAGAGAACGTCCAAAATAAATTACCCCCCCCCCCCCCCCCAACTCTCTTGCCAATGTATTGCGCAACTCAGCGCATGGAAAAAAAATCCACGTTACAAGCCCTTATTACAGCTCCAGAAGCAGGAAATAAATATCTGAAATCGCGAGAATGCTACACAGGATTAATTTTTCCTTCCACAAATCAATGTACAAAAGGGGTTATTTTGTTAAAAACGTTTATGGGAAGTACCAATTCAAATCATTTTGGATTTTGCAAATTGAGTAAACTTATGAACGTACATATTTCTTACGTATATTCCCCTCCCCCAAAACTATCATACACTTTTTTGACATTCTTATAAGGACCCTGCGTTCGAACGAACGTATTTTATGTATGATACCTTATGATGTAGGTCCGATGAATGGTTACAGTAATGTAAAAATTATCAAGTATTTAATTTTACAGGAGAGATCGTGAAAGGGCTGCCTTAATACATAAGTTCCTTTTCCTGAGGTGATGTGAATGTAATCATTAGGAACTTTGATTTAGTTAGTAGCATAAGGGAATACAATGGCTCAATCCTACTTTCATTTTCGGGACTATACCACTGCACAGCTATTGATTGGATTAACGGTGTGAATGCCTATATTTTAAGAAGGTTTGTCTGGCTGTGGAGATTATCTTGTCCTTATTTTATAAAGTTCTAACCTTCTTTTCCAATATGTTGATTTATTGTATGTCCACCTAGTTATTTTGTTCTACACAGATTTATATGCCATTAAGGTGGTTCATTTCTCCTCCGTGTTTTTATCACATGTTCCTACTTTATTCATCCTATTGTTATCCTTTTTACTATCCATGTCTTCTCTTCTTGTGTTTGGTTTTCGCTCCTTCCTACAAAATCCGCATCAAGACAGAAGATTTCATAAAAGAATTCCCCTTCACTACACACTATTTTGAGCAACAAAAGAAAAGGTTGTTAGTTACCATAATTATGATTGTTTTAACGGGTGGAACAGCAAGGTCATCTGCCCCTGAACAGATTGTTGCCCACCCTACTGTTAAGACTGGGAGATTGAAATGAGCTTGTTGGGGGGCTATAGCGTAGAAGGGCTATTGGTTAGTTGATGGCAAGAATGTCCACCTTTGAAGACAACACCGTATCTTACTGTGGAGATTGTACTTGCCTTCTCCTTGTTTCTTCTTTATCTCCCCCTCCACCTGCCTCACATAGTGTATGTCCTTATTTACGTGGTTCTATACTCTTCCTGCCCATTGATGGATTGACTGTATGTTCACCTTATTTTGGTTAGTTATTGTTGTTTTAAGGGGCGGAACTACGAGGTCATCTGCCCCTCACCTTATTTTGTTTTCCATAAAAACGCACACAGTGCATCATCAAAACAAAGTATAACTGCAATTATTTTTCAGAACTCTTTTATTATGTAGTAGTGTGTGTGGAATTTTAGGTATTATTATATTGTTTTTCTATGGGGTTAATGATGAGTGATATTGTTTCTATGTTGCAGATGGTGTCTAGGGCTGGATATCCTTCTTGATACCAACTTCATCAGAAGAATTACATGAGAGACGAAATGTTTGAAGATAAGTGAAATCGGACAAGGACTTGGTAGGAAGCAGCTATGGTCTATCGGAACTTAGAAGGTACCGTTCAAGCACTTTCTTGGTGTTGAAAATGGAAAACTACCTGAAACTATTTCAAGGAGAGACGACGGTGGGGTTGAAACCTACCTTTTCCTGAATCCGAGATAACTTGACCCCATATCCTTGTGCGTTAACGTATGGAGCTACAGGAGACCGTTTTCATATATTACAGCACAATATCCAATATTACTTTCTAAAATAGCTTACATATATTCTTACTTGCTCAGTGCCTTTCAAACGGCAAACACTGAATTCTGTCGCAGTTAGCCTACGAGCCCATTCTTCATTGCTCAACTTTTTGAAGTCGACATCTGTAAGGAAAAACAAATGATTAGATTTAAACAGACATGAGCACACCTGATTATTATCAACCCAAGGCAATACTACCCACGAAAATCTCACACGCATTAACCGGTAATCGAACCCAATTCACCTACAGTAGGTTGGAGGTACGTACGGTAAGCAGATTGACCGTTGCACCATCACTTTCCTCTCTGATAATATCTTTATATTTATTATGTACGATATATTTGAATATTTAGTCATTATACTGGACTGTAATAGGCGTGAGTCCTCTCAACCTATTGAACACCTATGTCTTTCCTCAGTAAAGATGGTCCACACACATCAGTGATGTTGGTCATTATTGCAATGATTCATCCATATTAAGTTGCATGGCCACTTCGTAGGAACTACTAGTAAAATAAACAATGGCATCTGAACTTTCGGTATTCTTCAACATTACATCAGGGCAGTGGCGGATCCATAGGGGGGCACGAGGGGCAAGTGCCCCCTCCGAAAAACCAGTTGTCTGCTACATTGATATTGCCGATAAAAATGATTGTTTCTCCAAACTGCACTGCAAGTAAAATCTTTGCTCTATTGCCTGCATTCATGAATGTAGTCAATGTTTGTTATCATATAGTATGTAAAGGCAACACTGTTAATATAATCGCTGCATCGACAGTGTTGCAAATTCAGAGAGATCCTTTAGCAGCCTGCAACTTGTTAAATCATGGCTACGAACGCGAATGACAGAGGAAAGGTTGAATGGCTTGTGTCTGTTATTTGTTCACCGTGATATAAATGTTGACGTTGAAAAAGTTATAAAACGTTTCTCTAAAGGGGGTAAACGAATGATCGCCTGGATTTTCTTTTGTAATAGGCATGTATTTTGCCCAGGATAGTCACCAAATAGAATCCCAATCAGTATTCAATACAATTGTTTTTTGTATTTATATTTATGTGACTAGTAGTGACTCAGTGACTGACACACCGGGTGAGTTAGCTGTGGTCGTTACGGCATGACTGCTGGCAGTCGCTCACATCCGGGAGGCGAGGATGTTCGAATCCCCCCGCCGGTAACCTTGAAGATGGTCTTCTGTGGTTTCCCATCTTCCTTCCAGGCAAATGCCGGGGTTGGTCCCTAACTATAGGCCACAGCCGCTACCTTCCAACTCCTCGACCTCCCATTCCAACTTTCCTCCCCAACGGTACTTGTAGCTCACCCATTGGGTGTCCGTCTCGAAGCAGCTACAAAACTGGCGAGCCGAACATGTCCTCAGACACTCCCGGCACTAAAAGCTATACGCTAAAAAAAAGTGACTGACAATGTTGGTACTATGTACATATTTTGTAACATTTGTGTAGTAGACTTGCATATTGTCTTCGGATAGTCACTATGATTGCAAATGTTTTAATACATATTAGACTTGTAATGTGCATTAAAATGTGCAAATGTACATATTCTGTATTTTTTTTTTTTTTATTTTTTTTTTTTACATATTGACAATGACTTGAAACTGAAACCAATAAACCATTTTAATATAATGAATTTCTTGTAGAATTATAAAATCTGGTGGTTGGATGTTATGTGTAGTGTGTGTAGATTAAATACAAATTTAGTAATTTTATTACATATTTTCTCTTGCTACTCTGAAATCCTAGAGTGCCCCCTCCGAGGTGAACCTCTGGATCCGCCACTGCATCAGGGTGTCTGCACACTTCCTTGTTCTCAATATCTAAGGAAGTGTGCAGACACCCTGCTGGTCTGTGATAGAGTATCACGAAGTGCTGATTCAGACCACGCAATTCAGTATCATAAGCTCGCATCTTATAAAGTAGACTGCAATTTGAAAATTATATTGGTTGGTACTGCAACTCATTCTTTTGGGAAGGCGATATTCCCATAAATATAAAGACTGAATGGAGGACACTGAGAAAATACACACCTCATCCAAAAATAAATAAAAATGGAATTCCTGCTCCTTGTAATTTTACACCCAACCGAAACAAATGTGCTAGAGATTATCTGCTATGGCTGGTCTGTTTCTCATGGCAGTCATGCGACTTTCATGAACCAACCAATATCTAAGTGTCTTCTTGCAGATGTTCACGAGTTCAATGTTTTTCATCTATATGGATGGCCTTCATCGCCCCAGTAATGTACATACAGTTTACAATATTGCCATAAAGCATAGTTGGATCGAATATTGCCCGTACTCTATTGACCTAGGCACTTTATGACATTAGTCCAAGATGTGTAGCCTATTTTTGTTCACACTTAAAATACTGAGAGGCTTAAAGGAACATCTGGTGAATTTTAGGCTTTTATCTTGAGATATTGCTTAATAATTGCATATGTAGTTGTGGACAGAAACTTTCTTTTTAATTCACACATCTAACAGAAAACATGATTTATTACAGGCAATAACCGCAAAACCAATTTTCCAACTTTTTCTGACGTGGAGCCATGTTTTGGTGTAAACCTTTTAAATCAAATAGAAACATAAGTCATATTTGGACACATCTGGAATTTGCTGCACTGAAGATCGTCTTTATTTTCATTCAGAATGTACTCGCCCTAAAAATTCCTCGGTTCATTATTGAAGGCCTAACTCCTCTATGTTTTGGGATAATGCCCAAAATATATTTTACTTACCATGCTGGTCGTTTCGATACAACTGCCCTGAAAATGACACATTCCTGATTGAAAAATTAAAGGGTCCAATAATGGGTAAAATTCGCTGTAGTTTCAGGCAAATGCTCCTACTAAATGGTAGCATAATGCGTTAATCCGAGGACCTGAACACAGCATAGTAATCAACCAGTGTGGACATGGAACAACAACACTAGAAGTGAAGCTCCAATAAGACCAATGGTTATCACTTTCCAATTTCGATCTTCAGTTGTTATCACTTACTGCCTTCGAGCTTACTGCCATGGAAGAAAGAACCGGAAGCTTGTGCAGGCTGCTGAAGCCAATCGGCACGCCAACTTTGAGTATCGTGGCAAGAAAATGGCTATTCCTATGCTTGAAGCCGTAAACCACTCCAACTAGGATTGGATTTCAGTGACATAAAACTGCCAATTCATGATTTTTCTTGGAATGGCGGAATACACTCTGTACATCACGTTACATGACACAAATCAGCTGTGCTATATTTTCAAACGCCAATTTAAATAGAAATCTGAGAGCACTTACGCAAGGCTAGTTTTGTAAGAAAGACAAAACGTAATAATACGCTGAAACAGTGATTAAATTGAATAAAAGTGTCGAGTTATACCAAAGGAAGAACATCTCCGTAACTAATGATGCCGAACTAATAGTGTTAAATACACCAAATTGATGTTTAGGTTCTTATTGTTCACGCCAAGACCGACTACAATATCTCAGACCGTAACATCAGAACAAAGATGGCGGCAATCGTAGGGGAACGGTTGTTGACACTGGCGGGCATGGCACCATCAAAATAGCGGCAAATTCGAAGACAAACTTTCGCCAAATTGATTAAATTCGACTAGAAATGACAGGATTTTTTGTAATAAGGAACAAATTCAATATGAAACCCTGACTTAATTCACTACAAGCAACGCGAACAGACAGTAGCTAAAATACAGACATAAATAGAGCAGTGATCTTAAAAAATGCAAATATTTCTAAATGGAGCTACAAGAATGCAAATAGAAATTGTTTTTGCTTATATTAAGGTCTACGACATCGTGGTCTTGTAGCCCCATGTATTTGTGTGTGGAATTTGAATGATAACCTGTGTTATTGTTATGGCTGAACTAGTGTGTTTGCAAATTGGGGATTGGGGATTGTAGAGAGAAGGAGGCGGCCATGGCCTTAAGTTAGGAACCATCCTGGCATTTGCCTGGAGTAGAAGTGGGGAAACCACTTCCAGGATGGCTGAGGTGGGGATCGAATCCTCCTCTATTCATTTGCCTCATGAGGCTGAGTGCACCCTGTTCCAGCCCTCACACGAGAATCTAATTTCTTGGCAGAGCCGGGAATTAAACCCGGACCTCCGGGACTACAGTCTAGAACGCTAGCCACTACACAACGAGGTGGTCTCAAATAGAATGGTAGCACTTAATGAAAGTAGAAAGAGCGATAACATTCTCTATTTTAACACAAATTAACTCAAACAAGTTGCTAGCATTTCGCCCCAGTGTACCATTGGGCTCTTCAGTTGGTACGGTCCTGTGCCCAAATCCAGTTCTCCAGATTTGAGAGCATAGGCCCAGATGCTAAGTCCAGAGCTGAGATTTTGAATAGCGCGCTCTCATTGTTCTTAGAAGCATTTCGAAGCTTTATGCAGCCAACAGATCGCTAAGTGACGTAGCAAGTTTGTCAGAGTCGAGGCTATATTTGTATAAAATATTTTCCGATTGAGTAGAAACATGGGACTAACACCAAAATTCTGGCACGGACAAGGGAAGAAGAACGTGCTATATTTCAAGAAATTTGATCGAGCGGAAGCTGAGATATGAGATGTTTTAGTTTGAGCAGATCTCAAGCAGTGACGTCAAGGAGTCCGTCCGCAGAGTATAAAATGGCTGGGAGCCATAGCTGGGTCACGCCCTTCAGGCACCAAGGCATCCTCAATGCCTAAAGGCCCATCAGGCAGGACCGACCGTAGCTTTGAAGGGGGGACACAGCCATCCCTTAACAGAGACACGATACACCCTAACACTGAGATCAACCCTCAGCCCAGCACCTCCACCAGCCCAGACCCGATCTCAGTGCCCCCTCCCAAGGAACAAAGGAAGAAGAAGGTCCGTTCCAAACGCCCCAAAAATACCCAAGCAAAGACCACCACGGCTGCGGAGCAAACGAGAGAAGCCCAACAGGCTTCTAGCTCCATCCCTTGCCAGCCACAGGAAGTCGCATCGCCCCCAGCTACTCTCCTCCCTATTGCCCCCACCCCTCCCTCAAACACAGCCACTCAGGCCAGCCCACCACTGGATCAAGATTCCAGCACCATCTGGGACAAAATCAATGCCTTCTTAAATCAACTCTTTCCAGGGTTGACGATGGGAACATTGTGCCAGGCCGTGATGGCGCTAATTATGCAGCTTATCACGGCCCCTATGAACCAGTGGATGAGCATTTTCACCACATTTATTAACACCACCTTCACATCCCGTCATGGATAATACACCTGACCTACCTGAAGGGAACGAGGGGAGCCCAAATAATACCCCCAACTACACACACACGGACGGAATCCGCGTTCTAAATTGGAACGCTGATGGCGTCCGCAAAAAGAAAACAGAACTCGCGTTATTCCTCCAAACCCACGACATACACGTGGCACTGATCACCGAAACACACTTACAGCCCAGGCAAAAATTCACCATAAGAGGCTTTCACACAGTAAGACGCGATCGCCGCGAACACACGGACATGTCGAAAGGAGGAGTGGCAGTACTGGTCCGTAAAGAAATAGCTCATATGGAGTTAGACAAACCAGAACTGCATTCACTCGAGGCCTGCGGAATCCGCTTGCCTGTGCAAGGTACACACCTGAATATTTATTCAGTGTACAATCACATCGCCGACCGGGTAAACACACAGGACATTGAAACCCTATTCAAAACTGGCGCTCATACCATACTTGGAGGGGATTTCAATGCCAAAAGTGCCCACTGGGGATGTCTCCGCCCCAATAAATCGGGGAGGAGGCTCTATGAGCATATGATAGCCAATGACTACATAGTCGCTGCCCCAGACGAGCCAACCTTCGTACCGCAACGTAATTCGACGGACATTGCTGACATTCTGGACATTTGCCTGATGAACCAGGTAACGCTCAGTCACAGAATCAGTGTGATTAATGACCTTTCGTCAAATCACAAGCCAACGATTATAACACTTGCGACCCCCCCCGAAGTCATCGAAACTGGAACCAGGCCCATACGCAACTACCAAGCTGCTAACTGGAACCAATTCAAGGCCATACTAGACCAAGAACTAGATGGCAAAGATGACATGCCCCTACACTCAAAACAGGAGCTAGACACTGCCGTGGAAACCCTAGTTTCAGCCATCCAAGTCGCCTTGGACTCAAGTGTTCCCCTTGTAAACACCCGAGAGCGAAAACTGGAAATACCAGTACGCATCCGGGCACTAATAAGGGCAAGGAACAACATAAGGCGGGACTGGACGAAATACCACAGGGACCACGACAGAGTCAGGAAAAATCAACTTAATGTTGAAATCCAGAACGCTCTCCATGAACATCGGTGCAGCTCTTGGGGTAACCTCATATCAAAATTTGGTACCAACCCCACAGAAAATACACCATCAGTGTGGCCCCTCGCGAGACACTTCACCCGCGAAACCCATCAGGTGCCGACCCTAGAAACACCGACAGGACCGGCCTATTCGACACGAGACAAACTAGAGGCCCTAGCGAACTCCCTAGAGGAAGCATTCACTCCCAATGATACACCCTCTAACCCGGAGTTTACGCTCAGGATGGATGCAAAGGTAAATGACTTCATAACCAATGCACCCAAGCCGGAAGTCCGCAAAACTAATATACACGAAATTAAGTGGATCATCCGGCACCTCCCCAATCGTAAAGCCCCGGGCCCAGACAACCTACAGAATATAGTTCTGAAATGGCTGTCTGACAAGGCCCTGCAAATACTAACCTCCATCTTTAATGCAATGCTCACGCTACAGTACTATCCTGAGTGCTGGAAGCAAGCAAAAATATTAGTATTCGGCAAACCGGGCAAAAACAAGACAAATCCCGACAACTACCGCCCAATAAGCCTACTAGACTCACTAAGCAAAGTATTCGAGAAAATACTGCTAAAGAGAATAGTAGCACACGTTAAGGAACATGGACTGCTCAGGAACGAGCAGTTCGGGTTTCGCAACCACCACTCCTCAACGCAGCAGCTTATGAGGCTAGTCGAAAACGCCACGGTAGGGTTCAACCTAAAACGCGACACCGGAGCTGTCTTCTTAGACATCCAGAAAGCTTTTGACAAGGTGTGGCACACAGGCCTACTAGCCAAGCTAATAGACTGTAATTTCCACCCGGCCTACATACGACTTATCCAATCATATCTAGAAGGCCGCACATTCCAGGTTGATATTCTGAACGTGCTGTCCACTAAGCGACAGATCAGAGCAGGCGTCCCGCAGGGGAGTATTATAGCTCCCGTGCTGTTCAGCCTGTACATCAATGACATGCCAACACCAGCAGGAGCTTTAACTACGTTATACCTCTATGCTGATGACTCGGCAATGACAGCCCAACACTACCGCATAGCCAGCATTCGGAAACGGCTGCAGGAAGCGCTATGGGCCCTGGAACCCTATTTCAGAGACTGGCGGATAAAAGTCAACGTGGACAAAAGCCAGGCGGTTCTCTTCACCAAGAAAAACCGCATCACACGCCGACCCGAATCCATCAGGCCACTCACACTATTTGCGCGCGACATACCATGGACGAGCACAGTTAAGTATCTGGGAGTAACCCTAGATGCTAAACTAACCATGCTGCACCATGTCAAAACACTACAGCGCAAAGCCAACATGCGATTACTGCAGCTTTACCCATTCCTAAATAGGAAGAGTCGTCTCGACAAGACGCTGGGCGTAAACATGTATAAAGCCCTCATAAGGCCCATTATTATGTACGCCAGCCCTGTATGGGGTTACACAGCTAAGTCGAACCTCAAAAAGCTGCAGATGATCCAAAACAAATGCTTGCGGTTAGCACAAAAGCTCCCGCGGGATACACCCACGCGGGAGCTAGAACGTATAACAAACACGCCAAGCATCAAGGCCTTTGTGCGACAACTTGCACTAAGGTCGCTACGCTCCAGGCGCTATTCGGCAAACCCACTCGTAAGAGCCCTTGGCCGACACGAAATGGGCCGAAATAGCAAATACCCTACCCCTCGACACATTCTCTTCAGGTAAAGTCAGGTAAAGGTAGGTGCTATGAGTAGCGCAAAGCGGCACTAACCCCAGGGACATACAATACAAATGTCACCTCCAAAATACACATCCCATGGAATTCTCCCATGGATAACCTCAACTCCACATTCCCAAGGAAGTCCTTGGTCACGGCTTAGGCCAACCAAGGCGGCCGCACGCGCTCCCCTTGCTGCATACATGAAGTGTATATATTTATGTGTAGAAATTGTCTATGTCCATGTGTACGTCTGACTCTCTGTTTCAGCAGTTCGTTCTATGTTTCAGAAAAAAAAAAAAAAAAAAAAAAAAAAAAAAAAAATTAGCTCTTAGAATTAGTTTTAAAAACCCTTCCCCTGGCTTGCCGAAAGGATAGCCAAGGGGAGGACTATTAATAATCATTAGCTTATAGTTTCAGGACGAGTGTATGCAGCGGCGGAGTGATTGATAACAACCATCAGCTATGTCCAGGACACGAGAGAAGAAGCCCCTGTTCGCAGGCGTGGCTCCCCTCTCCGGATCACGGAGACTTGGTACTAGGACGCTCTAGGCGGGCGGACTGTGCTCCGAACCTAACCCCGGAAGTGCAGTTCGTCCGCCATTGCGGACGTGCTAGTCCCAGCAGTGCCAAGCCAACTGATTCCCACAAATACTAATCTCGGCGAGGAAACGGATTTTGCAACTGTTGCATGATACACCTCCCGTACTAACAAAACCTACTCATTTCCATACCCACATTATCCTTGCATGTGGCAATAACCAAGCCGCCAGGTTTTACGTGTAGACAATCTTTCCTTTCTGTCTATGCGGTTTTTCCCTGGCCCTACAATCTTACCGTTGTATATGTGTACATATTTATATGTGCACATATATGACACCATATACCAATGTTAATACCTATTCATTATGCCTGGTAGATCGCGACCGCGATGGGACAGGCGCAAAGCCTCAAAGGGCAATCCTTCCTTTCCAATCCCCTATGCTTTCTCTTCTACTATCGTAGACTAACTGCATGTCGGAGGCACCAGTAGTAAGGTCGGGTGCCACGCGGGGGGAGCGGGAAACCTTTCGGGGCCCCCCCGAAAAAAAAAAAAAAAAAAAAAAAAAAAAAGCTGGGTCACACCTCCAAGGGGTGCCACGATAGGCCATGCTGCAGGCGATGCGCGGATGGACACCACTCTGCCAAATGCCCATATGGTTCCAATGAGGCAAAATCCAAGTGCAGAAACTGCAAGGGACCACACGCGGCTAACTATAAGGACTGCCCCACCCGCAGGGCATACGAAGCCAACAGGCGAAGCACGCTGCAAACTGGTGCGCATCAAGGTGGCATGCACCAGGCACGTGGAGGCCCTTCAGGCACCAAGGCATCATCAATGCCTAAAGGCCCATCAGGCAGGACCGAAACTAGATTTGAAGGGGGGACACAGCCATCCCTTAACAGAGACCCACACCCAAACACTGAGATCAATCCCCAGCCCGGCACTTCCACCAGCCCAGACCCGATCTCAGTGCCTCCTCCCAAGGAACAACGGAAGAAGGTCCGGTCCAAACGTCCCAATAAAACAGAAGTAAAGACCACCATGGCTGAGGAGCAAACGAGAGAAGCCCAACAGGCTTCTAGCTCCATCCCTTGCCAGCCACAGGAAGTCGCATCGCCCCCAGCTACTCTCCTCCTCCCTATTGCCCCCACCCCTCCCTCAAACACAGCCACTCAGGCCAGCCCACCACTGGATCAGGATCCCAGCACCATCTGGGACAAAATCAATGCCTTCCTAAATCAACTCTTTCCAGGGTTGACGATGGGAACATTGTGCCAGGCCGTGTTGGCGCTTAATGAACAATGTTAATGAAAACATTTCTCAACATGTTTACTAAACATTTGTTAACAAACTTCGTCAACATTATGTCCACACCAAATAAACATTTGTTTACAAACATCTTCAACATTAAATAAACTGTTTGTGAGGTTATAATGGATAGGGTCAGGAAGAAGAAAGTACTTACAGCTGATACTTTCATTATTTTAGTGAGTGCAAAATTAGAGAAAAGTGCAGATGAAAGGTGTGGCAAAGAAAAATATTGGAAAGGCGTTTAGAATTAAGTTAATTAATATTCTCTTGTGCTTCCTGGTATTTCATAATTCCGCGCAATATACGAGTCGCTTGCGATTCGATAGCCGATTTTTAGAGAAGTAACGAGCATTATATTCCACGCTACGAATTTACAACCTTAATTGCGTCTTTGCGCATGCGCGAACCGAAATGTTAATGAAAAGTTTCATTCACAAAAGTTAAAGAGATTTTGTTCATGAACATGCTCGAAAAGTTAACGAACACTCTATTTTGTTTATGAACATTGTTAACGAAAACATCTTGGTGTGGACGTACCTTAATGGAGGGAGAGTCATAGCTGGGCCAGGGGCTAATGCGCAAGATGGCCGCCACGGCCTGAGACCATGGATGACGTCACAGGGAGAGGTTGGCTGTGAAAAGTTGCTAAATGGAATATTTATTATTATTATTATTAGATAATTATTGATTGATCATGTAAAATCAAGACCAGCCTTATATTGTCCACCTTTTGGTGTAGTGGCTAGCATTCTTGTCTGTTACCGCTAAGGCCTGGATTTGATTCACCGCTCTGCCAAGAAATTTAATTTCTGGTCTTGGGACTGGAACTGAGTACACTCAGCCTTGTGAGGCAAAACTGACAGGAGCTGGGTTTGATTCCTACCTCAACCATTCTGGAAGTAGTTTTCTGTGGTTCCCACTTCTACTCCAGGCAAATGCTGATATATATCTTAACTGAAGGCCTTGGCTGCCTCCTTCCCAGTCCTTATCTGAATTACAAATACAGACATTAATACAGCCATCACAATGACACAAGTTATCAGACAACACACACCCAAGTACAGTATACAGGGCTGCATGACCATGATATCGCAAAACCCCTAAAAGAATCATCAACGACAACAATGACAACAACTATTATTCATTAAACACCTCTTGGTGTAGTGGCTAGCATTCTTGGCTGTTACCCCTTAGGCCTTGATTTGATTCGCCGCTCTGACAAGAAATTTAATTCTGGTCTCAGGACTGGAACGGGATACACTTAGCTTTGTGTGAGAAGAGAAGGATTTGATTCCTACCTGAGCCTTTCTGAAAGTTTTTTTTTTGGTTTCCCACTTCTACTCCAGGATATATCTTAACTTAAGGTCTTGGCTACCTCTTTCCCAATCCTCATCTGAATTACAACCACACATACTCTTACAATCATTACAATAGCACAGGTTATCAGGCGAAATTCCACACACCCAACTACGCGAGGCTGATAACGTATATATCCCTAAGTTTTAGCTATACAGAACTAATGAAAGAACACTGATATATTTTTAATCTCACAACACACTAAGTGGAAAGTGCTGAGGACAAAAATGTGGTGTTACAGGAGAATAATGAAGATTAGATGGGTAGATAGGGTAACAAATGTAGACAAACGGGAGAGGAGAGATGTTTTTGGCAACTGCTAATAAAGAGAAGAGATAGGTTAGTAGGACACAAACTAAAAAACTCAGGAATAGCAAGCTTAGTTTTAAAAAAGAAAGGGTTGAGGACAAAAACTGTAGGGGTAAACCAAGGTTAGAATAGGTTAAACAGATTGCCTCGGATGTAGGGTATGGTAGCTATGTAGAGATGAAACGATTAGCTCAGGACAGGGAGGCATGGAGAACTTCATCAAATCAGTCAAAAGACTGAGGACTCAAACAACAATATAGAATTGGTATCACTTACCTCTGTAAAGCATTCCTTTTGTTGATACTCCTCTTTGGTAACACATCTTTTTTCATAAAGCCAACAATATTAAGATATCTGAGACCTAGGATGTGCTTTTTGACCCACTATGACGTTACGGTACATACAACTATAGATACACTGTACATACACTCAAATACATGGTTGCTCTAAATTAAATTATCTTGTTAAGATGTTTTTAAATTTCTAACCACACGCTACTCATGAACGATATGTCTCTATTTATTACATATTCAGCTACAGGGACGGACATTTAAGATGTTTACAAATTTATTAAGCCCAACTATACGTGCCTGATGACCATGAAGTCGCAAAGTTTTCCACACACTTTGGACAATATATCCCTACGTTTTAACCACGCGGGACTGATGACCAAGGTGTCCCAAGTTCTTTACACACACAAGTACACACTGTTAAATAATGAAGACGTTTCTTTACAAGCTGGTCGCTGCCAACACTGGCTCAAGCAGAGGCCATGCCATGCAACACTCAGCAGAATATGAATCTTGCTTGATGAGACACACACTCACACATGGAAGATTACAGATACTGTAGCGCAAAGGGTGTAATATCTTTAACACTCTATAACTTTCATTGTCCATTACTGAGGGCTGGTTTTAACTTGCATAACAATTAAATTTAGAGAATAGATTATTGAAATACTCTGACAACATACTTAAGGCCACAGCCGCTTTCTACCCACATCCTACCTCGATTACAAGTACCCACACTAGTACGGACTTTACAATGACACAGGTTATCAGACAACACACACCCCAAGTACAATATACAGAGCTACATGACCATGATGTCGCAAAACCCCTAAAATAATCATCAACAACAACAACAACAACAATGACAAAAACTAATATTCATGAAACACTTCTTGGTGTAGTGGCTAGCATTTTTGGCAGTCACCTATGAAGTCAGGGTTTCATTCCTGGCTCTGGTAACAATTTCAATACAGGTCTGAGGGCTGCAACGGGGTACAATCAGCCTTATGAGACAAAACTGAGAAGATGTGGGTTCGATATTTACCTGAGCCATTTTAGAAGATTGCATATTTTTTTTACTTTTAGGGCATTCTTTTTTTTTTTTAACTTTTAGACCAGCCAAATGCAGAGATGGTTTGTAACTTATAACCAAGGCTGCCTCTTTCCCTAATCCTACTCTGATTGGCAAATACATACCTTACTACAAACACTACAATAACACAGGTTATGGCAACAATTTTAAATTTAAATGATTTAATCACACATACTTGTATTAGGATCCTATCAATTATTATTTACTAAAGACCTTTTGTGCTTAACACTTGATTTCTTTAAACCCAGACTGTTTTAATGTGAGCCCTAGGGAGTCTTTGAATTTTTGTAACTACTTACCCAAGTGTTAATTACCAAGCCATGCTAAAGCCTTAATTGTTACTTTTAACTGTTACTACAGACACCATAATAACACAGGTTATTTGACATGCGTTTAAATATCACGTATTTACATTCAAATGTATACATCCCCATAAACTACACTGTTTTTTTATTAATCCCTTAACGAGTCAAGGACTCATATCCAAAGGAATTGTACAGTTTTATCTTGTTGGCGACAAATTACAATACAATGTTTAGTTTACAAATTTTACAGTATGAAAATATATACAACATTTTGTAGCTTTCATAAGTTTTCGTACACAATGTGGTCTTCTTTTGTCTTCTCAGATTAGGTGAAATTTCTTCAAACTGACATTTTATAATCATTCCACATAAACTGTTTTAGCCTCCTTTTAAAGATTGGTAGGCTAGGTGCAATTTTCATATTTTTTGGTAGTCTATTGAACTTTACAAAGGCACTATACCTAATGCTATTACTGCCATTTTGTTTGGAATTGATATGGAAAAGTGTTATGTCATCTGCATGTCTAGTTTTGTAAGCGTGTAAATCAGATTGTTTAGTGAAGTTTAAATTTGTGTGGATTCTGTTGTGTAGCATTTGGTGCATCAGGACATTTGATTTGATTTCTGCATTTAGGGCTACTAGTTGAATTTTACTCGTAATATAAAGGTGTTTGGTTGGTGTTAAAAAAGGGTAGTTATAAATATTTCTTATGGCTCTATTCTGAATTACCTCAATTTCCTTTTTTTAGGTAATTTGAGCATTTTATCCAAATTGTATTCAAATATTGTAAGTGGCTATGGATTAAGGAAAAATACACTTTCCTGAGTAGATATTTTGGGATATAGTAGCTCAATTTTTTCTTATCATCCCAGCGGCATGTGCTATTTTTTTTTACTAATGCATCAATGTGCTTTTGCCAGGAGAGATTTTCATCTATTATTAGGCCTAGGTATTTGACAGATGAGACCCTTTTAACTGCCGTTCCATTCAGCATTATATTCTGAGTGATGTCTAACTTTGTTCTACGCTTAGATATTATTAAATAATTTGTTTTATCTTCATTTATTGTTAATTTATTTGACTGGATCCAGCCAAGTATGGTATTCATGTCCTCCTGCATGTGTGTAATCAGCGTGTTGGTCTATGAAAAGGCCACCCGCTGTCATCTTATTGTCTAAGACATCCTGCAAGTTGTGGCTATTTCTGTACTTGAGTTTTCTCGGAATCCATATTGCCCTTTGTAGAAGTAATCATTATTATTTAAGAAAATAACAATTCTGTTTTTTACTACTGTTTCGAGTACCTTGGATATGGGTGGGAGGATGGAAATGGGTCTGTAATTGTCCGGATTGCTTTTGTCACCTCCTTTATAGACTGGTATGACTCGTGCTATTTTTAGATCATCAGGCACCAGACCAGTCTCTAACGATAAATTTATTAAAGTAGTTAGTGGGCTACTAAGCATGTCAATGGAGTTTTTAACAATTTTACTGACATACCTTCTTTGTCTTGGCTACTTTTCATTTTAAGGCTTAATATAATATTGCGAATTTCCATCTCATTAGTCGGGGTCATAAATATGGAATCTGTGTTGATATTAATTTCATTAACTTTCTTCCCTGAGGGGATGTTTTGGCTAACTTGTGTGCTATGTTTATAAAGTGAGTGTTTAGAGCATTGCAAATATTTTCTTTTCCTGTGAAAGATTTACCGTCAATTATTATCTCACTGGGACCATCTTTGTTTTCAGTTGTGCAGTTGTAGATCATTTCATTAATTACTTTCCAAGTATCTTTTATGCTATTGGCATTCAATGTTATTTATGTTCATAGTATGAGGATTTCAGTTTCCGTTTTAAAGCTGTCACTTTGTTCCTACATATTATGTGCTCTTCCTTTAAGAGGTTATTGTTTCTGTGAATGCTAGTTTTAAGTTTAGCATGTAGTAGGTCCCTTTGTTTTATCAGTTGAATTAATTCTGTTGTTATCCATGGGTTTTTGTGGTTCTGGTGTATTTCCTTCAAAGGTGAGTCAGTGTTTTCTTTGTAGGGTGTCTGTGTCAAGATCTTGTGTTTCGTGGCGGTGTAAGTTTCGTTTAGATCATCTAAGCAGTCTATTTGATTGAGATCATTAGATAATTTGTTTTATTTACGTTTTTTGAACTAGACCTTCGCTTGTTGGGGGGATATTTAAATGTCATGTTCGAGAATGGGCTTTTGCCTGGATAGCAATTTGACCAGAAAATCTCAGTTACAAGAATATTATGATCACTAATATCACTATTTATATTTCTTATTCTATAGGCATATTAACAGTTATTAGTCTTCACCTGATCAAGGAGTGTACTTGTTGATTCACTTATTCTTGTTGGATAGCGAGTATTGCCTTGTGTGAAACCATAGCTTGATAGTAGATTGAGGTATGATTTGGTTACATTATTTTTTAGTAAGTTAATATTTGTATCACCAATGCATAAGGAAAGTTTGGCGTTGTTTTTCGAGAGAATGTGCCCTAGAGATTGCATGAATTTTGTTGCGTTATTTATGTTAGGATTATATACTGCAATTTATTATATTAATAATATGCAGGTTATTGAAACGAACAGTATCATTTCTTATAAGCTCTAACTGGATCAAGCTATGGTTACTCTCAACTAGGTTAAGAACTTTTATATTCCATTTTTTGTGGACATAAACTCCCACGCCTCCCACGCTCTGTGTACAAATGCAACAGAATAGTTGTTTAGGTTGAAGTTTTTAGCTTCATTACTTATCAACCAAGTCTCGGTTACCACTATGACATCTAGATTTTCCACAATATGTATTAGTATCTCGATATCTTCTAGTTTATTTTTTAGGCTTCTGCTATTTAGGTAAAGACACTTGATTTGGCTAACGTCATTTTTAGTGTCTGCTATGTAGTCGTGGATACAGTCATATTTACGCTCATCAATTGATGTGTGTAAGTCAACATCAACTAGTAGGTCCACGTCTTGATTCATTGTGAATGGGATGGCTGAGCCTTGTTGATGGAAGAGTCCTTTACTAGCGTTTCAATGTGTTCTGGTGACGTGATCCTGACAGCCTTGCCACTATCTCATTTACGGACGAAAATTTTACAGTCCCGGGTCCAGACGTATTTAAAACCTAAATTACGGAGGTCTCTTGCCTGTTTGTGAAGTACTTTATTGGCTGGCGTCAAATGCTCGTTAATGTAGATAGGCCTAGCGCTTCCATTGATTCCTGCATCACTTGAGTTCCGGTTGGGTTTGGATCTTTTGCCGTTTAGAATTGCCTCTTTTTTTAGCCGGCTGCAGAATTTTACTAGTAAAGGAGGTAGAAGACCTTCTCTGCTTTGGGGTAGCCTATGGCAGGCGTCAATTGGTCAGCGATAGTCTTGACAATTTGAACGGGGTTTTCGTTTGAAGTGTGCGGCACGCCATGAAGCTCTAAGTTGTTTCGCCGAACGTACTGTTGAAGCTCGAGATTCTCTTGCTTTAACAATTTGACCTCACTGCAAGTGATATTCTTATCCTTCTCTAACTCACAAACTATTTTGCTGAGCTTTGTTATTTCTGACAAGGCTTGCTTCAGAGTTTGTGCGGCAGTTGAAATGTCACTTTTCATACCATCGAAACAATCAGAAAAGTATGTCACGGACTTAGGAAGTCATTCTGAGTCTTTTCAATATTTTCGAGTTTTTTCAGTCGGAGGTTGATTTCACAAGCAAGATCGTATAAATCTGGTTTACTTACATTCTCGTCTGGCGAGGTGATTTTAGAAACTGTATCCATAGTTGACCTACTTATTGCACTGCACTCGACACAATACCATTGCTTGGCCTTGTCGGACAAAAGCCGGTTAAAAACTTTCTTCTTTATGTTTACACTGGTTCTGTGGTATGATTTACAACATTCCCCATCACAAATCATGTAGTCTTCAATATCAGTTACACAATTTTCACACTGGCCGCACTTGGTTGATTTGTTACTTGTTGCCATCTTGTTACACTTAACCTAATCAGGAAATAGTTTTACATGGTTTTGACGGCCTCTCTAGGCAAATGCTAGAATGGATTCCAACTTACCGGTATATCCATGATTGATTTTTTAGCCTATTTTCATTCATGAAAAAATAGGCTTATGAGATCACCTTTTGTCCGTGTGTCTGTCTGTGTGTGCGTGTGTGTGACGTCCCCCCCCCCCCCCCCACCCCTAATAAAATCTAAACAGCTGGAGCGATATCAATGAAACTCAGTAAGTTCATAGCACTATTTAGGGCGACCCCGACCGTGCCCTTCAAATTTTGTTACGTCTTAACAATCCAACATGGCGGCTCTGCGAAATATTCCACCAGCATTCAATATCTCCGAAACTATTACCGATATCACCCTGGAATGTTGTGCGATGATAAAGGGAACTACTAGAAGTTCACCTATGTGACATTTGAAAATCTGGTAACTACACAATCAACATGGCGGCCAAGCGAAGCTGCGACTTTTAAATAGACGTTTCTCGCGATTGAAGCAACCAAACGCAATGAAACATGGTACAGTATATGTTTATACACATTGTAATGCACCGACATCTAGCTTCGTTCAATTGTTTACATTACCTCAAGATGGCGGTTGTGCGAAATATTTCACCGGCATTCTATATCTCTAAAACTGTTACTGGTATCACTCTGAAAATTTGTACGGGGATAAAGGGCACTACTAGAAGTTCATCTATGAGACTTTCAAAAACCGGTTAACTAAAAAAAACGAACATGGCGGCCAAGCGAAGTTGAAAGTTTTAAATAGACTTTTCTCGCGATTTAATGATCCAAACGCAATGAAACTTGGTACAGTAAATGTTTATACACATTGTAATACGCTGGTATCTAATTTAGTTCAATTGTTTACATAACCTCAAGATCGCGGCTGTGCGAATTTTAAAATTAAGTTTTTATTTCTTGTGTCGTAATCATGCGATCGAAGTTAAAGTTTGAATAATGAACCTACGCAATAATTTTCCTTTAATGGTACATGACTCTATGGCCTATACATATAACAATCCAACATGGCGACCATCCGAAATATTTAGACAGATCTCAATATCTACGAATCTATTACAGCAATCAAACCGAATTCTTTGTGTTCATAGGGGCTGTGAACATAAGTTCACCTATAGGACTTTCAATAACCTGGTGATCACAAATCCAACATGGCGGCGACGTGTAGTATAAATATTCACATGGACGTTTCTCACAATTTAACCATCCGAGTGCAGTGAAACTTGGTATAGTAAATCCTAATACAAATGTTAATCCAATGGCATCTAATTTATTTCAATTGTTGCCATAACCACAAGATGGCAGCTGTGCGAAATTTTAAAATCTCGTTTTTACTTCTTGTGTCCTAATCATGCGATTGAAGTTTGAATAATACACGTACACAATAATCTGCATGTAACAGTACATTACTCTAAGACCTACATATATAAAACTCCAACATGGCAACCATCCGAAATATTTAGTCCGTTCTCAATATCTACGAATCTATTACAGCAATCAAACTGAAATTTTGTATGTTGATAGTGGCGGATATAGGATAAAGGATATATGAAAATAGGTTTCAGTTCTTCACGGAACTACTTGTTTTAACTTGATTCCAAGCCTGAAAAGATTAAAAATTCTAACCATACCCTCTTAGTTTTGCCTCTGCTTTTCTTACCCTCTATAGCCAAACTCATTAACCTGTTGGATAATAAACCCTATAGTATTTTCTTATTACAGGGTTGCTATTATGTAAGTCAGCTTATATGAATAGCTATATCTAGTACATGCATTTTGAAATGTGGTGTTACAGGAGAATAATAACGATTAGATGGGTAGATAGGGTTAAAAATTAAGAGGTATTAAGACGATTGAGAGAGGAGATATGTTTCTGACGACTGCTAATGAAGAGATAGGTTGGTAGGACTAATACTTAGACACCCAGGAATAGCAAACATAGTTATGGAAGGAGGGGTCGAGAATAAGAACTGTACGGTAGACCAAGGTTAGAATATGTTAAAAAGATTGTCTTGATTGTAGGGTGTAGTAGCTATGTAGAGATGAAACGATTACCTCAGGACAGGAAAGCATGGAGGGCTCCATCAAACCAGTCAAAGACTGAGGACTCAACAAAAGATCATTATATTTATTATTATTAGACTATTATTTATTTTTAAAAAATCTGGTTGTCAAGCAACAAACTTAGAAAGTGGGCATCTATGTTTTAGAAAGGTTTTTCTGTTTTTGTAGGGAAGTCACTGTTAGTAGTGTTATTGTGGGTTTGATAGTGTTTTGTACAGCTTGTATAGATTTAGATCTGATGATGCTCGCTTGACGAGCGAAATATGTCATTCCTTAGTTTCCTCGAGGAGATCGCTAAAAACACTTATAGGGGTGATGTAATGAAGATAGAGATATGCTCTAGCAGACTTTTTTGTAGAATTTTTCATGATGAACAATCCTTACACTCATAGTACCTAGTATATAGATATTTTTAATTGTTTGCCCAGCGAAAGCTTAAAAAGCGCACGAACGCCAGGCTTTTTGACCTTTTACTGAAATCGTTACTGCTTGGCTTTCTTTGGTCATAAATAAATTATTTTCTACTGAAACCTTGCTTGAGATATCATTTACAGAATGAAGAAACCCGCATTCAAATCCATCCAGTGGTTCTCGAGATTACCTATAACATCCAAGAATCAGGGACTTTGTTTTATACTAAGTAGAGATCATCCCCCAACCCAGTTGACAACTGAAGTAACATTACAGGAAGCGAACTAACACACCCAAATACACGGTCTAAATGACCATGATGTCATGACTTCAAATTTTCGGTAATTAATAATTAAAGAAAGATATATAAGGATTTGTATTAACTTACTTGGAATTACGTTCCCTTTACTATGAATTGTTTATTTTTAGATTTTAGAATTTAGATTTCAGATTTTAGATTTTGCAAAAAGACCAAACCATAATTTGGTAGCTACTTTTTGGTAACTAATTATTAAAGAAAGACATATAAGGAATTGTATTACTTGGAATTACATTCCCTTTACTATGAATTATTTATTTTTAGATTTTAGAATTCGGATTTTTGATTTTAGATTTTGCAAAGACCAAAACCATAATGTCATGACTTGAATTTTTTTGTAATTAATGATTAAAGAAAGACATATAAGGATTTATATTACTTGGAATTACCTTTTTCTACTATAAATTTTTAGATTTTAGAATTTAGATTTTTGATTTTAGATTTTAGATTTTGCAAAAAGACCAAACCATAATGTCATGACTGTAAATTTTTGGTAATATAATTATTTAAGAAAGACATATAAGAATTTGTATTACGTGGAATGACATTCCCTTTTCTATGATTTCTTTATTTTTAGATTTTACATTTTAGAATTTATATTTTAGATTTTACTTTTTACATTTCTAGATTCTTATTTTTAGATTTTAGATTTTAAATTTTAGTTTTTTATTTTATTTTACATTTTTAGACTTTAGTTTTTAAGGTTTTAAATTTTAGATTTGTTTTATTTAAGATTTTACATTTAGCGAAAAGACCAAACTTAAAGGTTATTGACTTGACATTTTTGGTAACTAATTAATACTAGATGATGATTGACTAGAGATTTTTTAAACAAATATTTAAATTTTATTTATTACAATCATCGGACCAGCAGTTAAGAGTACCACAAGGTAGCCTGCTGTATATATTCACCTGGTAAACCGTGCGATAAGAATTTAAACAAATACGTTTTGTTTGAACATGACTGTAATCTAGGGTGACCAGACGTCCCGTTTATAACGGGATTGTCCCTTCTTTCAGTAGTTGGTCCCGTTGTCCCGACAAATCTTTGACGGGGCGCAAAATGTCCCGTTTTTTTAACATTCGTCCCGTTAAATCCCGTTTTCTTGAGATATTTTAATGTGTGCGCAGTTTTGCGTACATGCTTTACTTAATTCAATTGTTTTTCTGTATCCCAAGATTCAAATATTATCCGAGAGATACTTCGTAGAAAGTATCGCCAATCAACCAACACTATAATTCTCTTTCCTAGGGTAATTTCGCAAATAATTCTCTTTCATAGGGTTAATTTTCTAGGCTGTGGTTGGCATACATGCCGATGCATGCGGAATAACAAATTTGTAACATAACACCATCGTTGCGTGCGAGGGAAACTTTGTTTTATTGTAAGTAATGGTGCTTGATACATAAAACTTCACGTTTAACGTCTTATCATAGCGTATAGAAGAGAAAGTGACGCGACTTGTAGAGTTTGTATGGTCCAGCCGCTAGGTGACTCTAGCGTCGGCTAGCGCTGAGTGAGGACGGTATCAATACAAGCAGTTGAATGTTACTTTTCAGTAACTGAATGTTATCAGCTTACACTACGTTGTATTAGACAAGATGATCCAAATATAAAATTCTCCGCACTGAGTATATACAACGCTAACGTCCGTTGTGTTAATTATGAAACATCAGATTGCGTCATAGGTTCATATAATAAGGAAATAAAACATTCTGACGGGGGTCAAAATGTAACTGAATGTGTGAAAATCGTAAAGCTACAGACCATTCACTACTGCACAAATAAAGTAAATATAATATAATACAGTATAATGACAAACTCACCAATATAACTTATAGCTCTCAGTTGTCCGATGCTTTGGACAGCTTACGCGATGATTTTCCAGACTTAGAAGTTGACTGCTCTTTCCTAATTTCTTTCGTACGAAAGAAAAAGCGCACTTCATGAAATGAAAAACGAGTTTACCAATAAGGTCCAGTTTATGTTCCATACACCATAAAAAAATCACGGCCCTAAAACAATCTCATCAATGCTGTCCTAACACTCATAAAATATATCAACCCACAAATTTGAAAGGGAAGATAATTCCATTTCAACGACTACTTCGACCTGTAAAAGAATGTTGAGGACACTGCCAGACGGTTGAGTTAGGTAACTAAGGGCATTTATTGTGCCAAAGTCCTTTATGTGAGTGAAAGTTGCAGCTGTTGTGTCCGACGGCCTTTTCACTTTGAAGGGTTGTTGCACACTTCACACAGCTGATCCCTTTCCTTAGTTGCTTGACAATATACCCGGCGAGATAGTGTGGGACTGCACCAGGCTTCAAACTCCATCTCTTTCTCGCCATTTCGACTGTATTTCCTTCTATAATGAAAGTGTCCATTTTTATAAGGAAATTATCGGAGCAATGTTTGTCACATAGCCTGCATATGACTTACTTTACAATTTAATGTCTTTCCTCGGAATGGCCTTAGTCCATTTAAATAAATCATCTTCGGCTTTTGGAGGTCTAAAAAAGCGCCTACCTGTTGCAGATGACTTGTCGTATCCAGATCGGCACCCGGGAACAAAACAACACGGCATATTCACTTACACAGTTTTGTTTGACGAATCTTACCAGGTTATAATTCACTCGACAGCACAAACGTAAAGAAATAAGTGTAAAGGCTTACAAATACTAAACACACCAGTGTCATAACGTATGTATTATTTCACTATCGCTTCTTGATCGCATACACTTTTCAACACCAAGAAATAAGGACTAAACACGGCAGCATTTCCATGTTTTCAAACTCGCGAGCGCTTAGAAAGTGTCTCCAGCCTGCCACAACCAACCGCTGCGCAGTCTACCGGCGGGCGCAGCAACTACCCATACTAAAGATACGGCAAACTCGGGAGTCGGCACACTTTCTCTTCTAAACGCTATGGTCTTATAATGTTTACAAGCACGCGTCTTTCAGTACTCTATTGTTACTAATCATGACGAGTTGTTCCGTAATATTTTATCAATAGTTGAGAATGCCGAAACGAAAGTGTAATTTCGCGGATGTATTAAAGGAAGAATTTCCTTTTCTTAAGGAATATCAAGACAAAATAGTGTGTACTTTATGTAAAGGCGCGTTTCCTATCGAACATGGTGGTCGATGGGACATTTTCCAACATATACAAAAGAAGAAGCATAAAGTGGCAGAGGCTGCTAAGAGTTCAATCCATAAATTAACCTCCTTCATGACAACACAAGGGAAAGAGAATGAAGAAGGGAAACGTCTTGCTGCTTTAGAAGGTATGTTTACTTTTCATACGGTTAAACATAACCACTCCTTCAGATCGATGGATTGCACATCAACCCTTGTGCGTACTTTATTTGAAAGGAAGTTTACATGTGGGAGAACCAAGTGTGAGGCCATCGTAGTTAATGTCTTAGCTCCTTTTGCGTTAAGCGAAATCACCAGTGACTTGCAAAATGCCAGATATGTATCAGTTATGGTTGATACTTCAAACCACAACAACTTGAAATTAGTTCCAGTACTTGTAAGGTATTTGGTACCAAATAAAGGCGTTCAAATCAAATTTCTTGAGTTTCAAGCACTTTCCGGGGAAACAGCAGAGATGCTAACAAAACACATTCTTCACATTTTGGAACAATACAAGTTAACTGACAAAGTTATTGCTTTCTGTGGTGATAACTGCAACACCAACTTCGGTGGGGTTGGAAGAAAAGGCACCAACAATGTGTTTTTTTTTTTTTAGTTAAGACAGGGGATAAATGAAAACATTTTTGGAATAGGTTGTGCTGCCCACATTGTACACAACGCTATGCAGACAAGTGCAGACATTTTACCTATTGATGTTGACACAATATTGTTAATAAAGTATTCCAGTATTTTCACATTTAAGCTGTTCGAGTGGCTGAATTGAAGAGCTTCTGTGAGTTTGTGGATGTTGAGTACAAACAGATATTGGGAAGTGTAAAAACAAGATGGATTTCTTTACAACCAGCTGTTAACAGACTTATTCATATGTTTGACAGTCTCAAGTCTTATTTTCTTTCAAAAGAAAAGTGTCCTAGAGTGCCAGAAGACTTTTTCAGTAATCCACAATCCTTAATTTGGCTTCATTTTATTAATTCACAACTCAAGGTGTGTGCAAACACAATAAAGAAAATTGAGAAAGACAATATATGTGGCAGTGAAGTTGCTAATGAATTACATGCCTTGAAAAATAAGCTTGCGTGCAGGAAGGACCAGAATTTTCGAACTTCCATAATGATCTCTTTACTAAAGCATTTAGAAGGTGGTGGTTTGATCAATGATCATAAATTTACGGAGTCTGCGAACAGTTTTTATGTCACTTTCCTTCAATACATGGATAACTGGACACTACCCTTCGATAAACTGAAAGAACTTCAGTGGGTTCAGCTGAATAGTCCTACATTGTGGAATGAGGTTCAGCAGTGTGTGCAGTGGATTGCAGAAATTGACAGTCATTCAGAAAAAGTAATTGATGAAGATGAACTATTTGATGAAGTAAGACATGTCCAAAACATTTTTGAAGCAAAAAGTGAAACCTGGTAGATAAATGGTGCAGCAACTGAAGATAAGTGGGTTGAGATATTTAGTGTTATGGACAGGGAAAACATTGAATACAAATGTATTGCGTGGCTTGTGACCTTTGCTTTGACGATTCCAGGAACTAATGCAGCCTTAGAGAGAGTGTTTTCAATTATCAATTGTATGTGGTCAGATGAAAAGAACAGGCTCGATGTTGAAACTGTTAAGGCAATGATCTTGACCAAGACACATTTTCGTGATGTATCTTGCACAAGTTTCTATACATTTTTGTTAGAACACCCAAATCTTTTGAAGGAAATTCATAACTCTTTAAAGTATTTAAAAAGAAAAGACTGACCCTGATATTGGATGTTAACCGGTTTTCTTGGTCAAGGATTCAATATAGCCTATAAGCGATATTTTTTTAAAATTTATCTGTTAGGTTGTATAATTTTTAGAATATGTTTGAGAGTGACTATATAGACGTGATTTAAAAAATGCAATATAATATATCATGTTTTAGTGAATAGAATATTTGTTTTGAAATTAAATATCATAAATATTGCACAAATGCCCAATTAAAGGATCCGCTTTCTCGACAGACAATAATTGACGCGACATGCCTGAGTGTCCCTGTTTTTCATTATCAGAATCTGGTCACCCTACTGTAATCAGCAATATCGTTTTCTAGAACTCGCTTTTTAGCATTTTCATATAGGTAAGAAACGGGTCATACCTTACTTTCAACAACCCTAGTTTCAACTACTTTTCAAGGTCACTCCCCCGAACATTGCAGGAGACTGCCGAAGGTTAACGATTAAATTAGGAGCGGGAGATGGGTAACAAGAAACACAAGCGGTACCCATGAAATGTTTTATTAATTAAATATATCTACATTTTTTTACATATAATACACCACACAAAATACAACTCTCTATCTCATTACCATTGCTTGTTTTAGTTTTTTTTAACACAACGCTTGTTGTAGATCTTTTTTCCATAGCGAACAATAGGCATGCAAACGTCGTCCTCTTGTTTTTCATCATTATCACTATCATCATCATAAGCAGCATCATCATCATCATCATCTTTATCACTATCATTATAATCACCATCATCGTAATCAACATCATCATCTTCACTATATAGTCTTTGTTGATCTTCTTGCAATACCACATCTTTCTTAGTCTGTGTTGACTTGGATAGTGTTGAGGGTTTCTAACATGACTTTTTGAGGACATGATAAGTGCTTTCGAACAAACACTGCACTATCTTGAGCAACAATATCCTTTTCTTGAACTTGCTTTTTACCATTTTGATGATTGTTTGTAAACAGCAACCGTGGTTCTTTTTGGAGCACTACATTGATGAACACTCACACTTAAAACCTTTCCATTTTTACTTTTCAGATTGCCTCGACATGTTGTTGACCTCTCTTTTGAGCATCGCCAGAATATTATTCCATTCACATTCTGACGATCATAGTTATAAGGGTAGCCTTGATGGAGTGCTCGTTGGCTACCTTTGTTGGTTGTAGTAAGTTCCATAGTAGTAACTGACCTGTCAGTATGATGTTCACACTACAAAGGTTACAACTTGTTCTGGCGATGGAGTGACTTACCATAAGCTTATATATAGGCTTATGTGTTGGCTTTTGTGTTGGCTTATATATTGGATTATGTATTGGCTCTTGTGTTTGCTTGAATTGTGCGCCGCTCTCTTGGCAGCGGAACTTTCTCATAAACTGCAAATCACTTTAAAAATTCAATTTTCCCAAATTTGGTTATGGAGCTATTCTATGATCACACTTTCATGGATCGCTAAAACTCCTACTCACTGGCAAACCTTTGTCGCCAATAGAGAAGCCAAAACAGAAAGCCTTTCGCTAGGATGTCATTGGAGACATGTTCCCAGCGCTGATAACCCCACTGATATTATTTCACGCGGTTGCTCACCGTCTCAGTTATCCGTATCTGATCTTGACTGGCACGGTCCCTTATGGTTAGTTAAAGATTCTTCTCTCTGGCCTTCTAAACCTCCAGCTACAATGTCTAACATGCCTGTACTAAAGTAGTAAAAGCAAGCGCTTCTTGTCTCGTCACTAGTGTTTTGTTTCCATTGTTGACACGTTATTCCTCCTTTTATAAACTCATCCGGGTTTTTGCTTATATTCTCAGGTGGAAATATTTAGTCATTGAGCAACCCGTTCTTCCTAAACCACACCTAACTAATCATGAACTAACGCTTGACACTACTAAGGTTTTACAACTCACGCAGAAAGAAGCTATTCCTACACAATTGTATTTACTCTCAGCTAAGAAAGATCTTTCTAAGTCTAGTCGTCTTTGCTCCCTCGCTCCCTTTCTTGATGAAAATGGGCTACTGAGGGTAGGCGGGAGGCTTTCTCATTCCCCACTCTCCGAAGACAAAGAAACATCCAGTCATTTTGTCTTCTAAACATCACGTAACTTCTTTAATCATACGTGAATTTCACTATCGTAACTTACACGTTGGTACTCGTACCTTTCTTTCTTTGCTAAGGGAAAAGTACCAGATAATAAATGGCGTTCATGAAGTTCATTCAGTCATACACAAATGCATCCCCTGCTTTAAAGTGAAACCCAAGCTTAGCACTCAGATTATGGGCGATTTACCTTCTTTCCGCTCTTCTCCTAGCCAGCCTTTCGCTTTAACTGGCGTTGATTATATGGGTCCTTTTTAATTTCAGCGTAATTCCCCTGAAGCTAAACGTAAATTGTTTGGAAAACTCCATGTATCGCTTTTTGTCGGCATGGTCACTGGTGCGATCCACTGGTAACTAATGCCTCTACTTCGTATTTTCTTTCGTCTGTTTCTCGCTTTCCTGCTCGGCATGGAGTTCCCTCAGAAATGTTCTCTAACAATGCCTCCAATTTTCAAGGTGCAGCTTCCTTATGGAAGAAAGCTCTTACTTCTTCTCCTGCAACGGAACATATTTCTAACTTTTCCTATGCCAAAGGTTTCAAATGGCGATTTATACCTCCTTACGCCCCTCATCATGGAGGAAGGTGGGAATTCTGCGTCAAGCTAACAAAACGTCATCTAAAAAAGGTTTTGGGTAATGGCATCCTGAACTATGAGGAATTTAATTCATTATTGTTAAGAATGCATCACACATGTATTAACCAATAATACATAGAATCATTTTTACTCGAACACATTTAATTATTACTAGCATTCACAGTACAATGGCCGTCGCAACACCAAGGAATAATATAACATAAAAAAACAAGTGAACATAATCAGATGCAACAACTCCCCCGTCTAAGCTAGAGCCAATTTGAGATTTATAAGTCTATCAGGTTTCTTTCCAACTCTAGAACTACGACGTAACTCAGGAACGTCCTGATTAGCAGGGTGGACGGTTTCAACATGTGGTTCAGGTAGGACTACTGCACTTATTTTATCTTTTGGAGGAGTTAGTGGAAACAAAATCTCAGGAGTGTTATCATCATCAGGATCAGACCATAAATCAAATGCATCATCAGTCATTGGTGCAGATATTGCACTAGTTCCAGGAATGGCACAATTATTAGCAGATCTAAATGGTAGGAGTTGATCTACATGTTTCCTGTGAGTGATACCGTTAGCGTCTCTCACAACATACATAACGTTTCCTTCCCGTTCATTTATTATACCTTTCTCCCACCAGGTGAGTTAGCCATGGTCGTTACGGCATGACTGTTGGCAGTCGCTCACATCCGGGAGGCGAGGAGGTTCGAATCCCCTCGCCGGCAACCTTGAAGATGGTCTTCTGTGGTTTCCCATCTTCCTTCCAGGCGAATGCCGGGGTTGGTCCCTAACTATAGGCCACAGCCACTACCTTCCAACTCCTCGACCTTCCATTCCCACCTTCCTCCCCAACGGTATTTGTAGCTAACCCATTGGGTGTCCGTCTCGAAGCAGCTACAACACTGGCGAGCCGAACATGTCCTCGGACACTCCCGGCACTAAAAGCCATACGCTAAAAAACTTTCTCCCAGGAATCAGTTTTATTAACAATTCGCATTCGTACCAGGTCTCCTATCTGGAATGAGCGTGTTTTGTCCATCAATAGCTTAGGTCTACTTTTAGGTTGGACATCAAAGAACTTAACCAAACTTTATCTAGTCCTCAGACCTCTACCAAACATAAGCATAGCTGGGCTTTGACATGTGGAAGCATGTTCAGAATTACGATAAGCAAGCAACCAAGTATACAGCTTACCTATGGTGGTTGTTTCATCGAATTTGCTGGCTTTTAATGCATGCTTGAAACTTTGGACATCTCTCTCTGCCTGCCCATTAGAGTTTGGATGGTAAGGAGCAATTGTCAAATGCCTAGTACCATTTTTGGCACAAAAATATTTAAAATCATCACTGATTAATTGGGGTCCATTATCAGACACAATAACTCTAGGCAACCCGAATTGAGCAAACAAAGGAATCAAAGAATCAACCAAGGCTGATGTTGTAGTAGATGACATTTTGATAACTTCTGGCCATTTACTATAGGCATCGACTACAATCAAGTACATGGCTTTGGAATATTCTGCAAAGTCGATATGGAGTCTTTCCCAAGCCTCCCTGGGCCATTCCCATGGGTGGTAGGGAGCTTTAGCTGGTGAGTTACTAACCCTGGAACATCCATTACAATCATCAGTAATTACGCCTATTTATTTATCTAATCCAGGCCACCATACGAAGCTACGGGCAAGAGCCTAAATGACCTGAGTGGAGTTCTTTCAAAATCTGGGGTCTTAAACTAGCTGGAATGACAACTCTCCCGCCTTTTGCAATGCAATTATGGTCAATAGAGTATTCATTTTTATGCTGGGAATACTCTTTCAGGAAATTTGGTAATACAGCAGGCCATTGATCACTTTTGACACAATTCAGGACAACAGATAGTATTTTGTCTTTGACCGTTTCATTAGCAACTTATTTTGCTGTAACAGGGGCACTATCTAGCATGAGAAAATTTATATGCAAAACAGTTTCATTGGGTTTAGTCTGTGCAGGCAATGGCAATCTAGATAGGCAATCAGCATTACAGTTCTCATCCGTTTTACGATAGATAATGTCATAGTCATATTGAGACAAGAGTTCAGCCCACCTTTGGCGTCTTTTGTCACATATTGAGGATAGTGAAGTTTTAGGACTAAAATTATAGATAAGTGGTTTGTGGTCTGTCACCAACGTAAAATGACGCCCTCTTAGATACAAGTCACATTTCTTCACGCCCCAAATAATAACCCTGGCTTCCTTATCCAAAATACTATAGTTTTTTTCTGCTTTACTCCATGTAGAACTAGCAAACAATAAGGGTCTTTCTGTCCCATCTGAGAATATGTGAGATAGACAAGCTCCCATACCTGTTTCAGATGCATCACAAGCTAAAACTAAAGGCATTGCTGGATTATAATGACACAAGACCTTATGAGACAATAACATAGATTTAGCCTGTTCAAAAGCCTTATCACATTTGACATTCCTTTTAAACTTTGGTTGATTTGCACACTGGTACAGGGGACCTAAAACGCTAGACAGGTTTGGTAAAAATTTACCATAATAATTCATCAACCCACAAAATGACAAAATCTGCGTCTGAGTAACAGGTTTAGGTGCTTTTTGAACAGCCTCTACTTTCTCGTTAGTAGTGTCCATTCCTATTGATAATGTGCCCACAGTACTCAACCTCTTCTTTAAGAAACCTACTCTTCCCTATGTTGACAGTCAGTCCTGCTGTTTTATATCTTTCAGTCAATACTATTAAATGGAACCAGTGTTCTGCAGGGGATGACCCAGTGATGATAGTATCATCAAGATAACAGAAGGTTTTCTTAAGACCTGAATGAATATTGTCCATCTTGGCCTGCCAAATAGCCGGAGCTGAAGCAATACCAAAAGCAAGCCTCGTAAACTTGAACAGCCCCCAAGGGGTAACAATCGTCTGCAAGTTTTGAGATTGCTCATCCATTTCTAGTTGTAAGTAGGCACAATTTAGATCGAGTTTGGTAAATTTCTCGCCCCCTCCTAGCTTTGCAAAAATTTAATCAATCTTTGGTAAGGGGTATTGGGGCACTACAAGGTTAGGGTTGACGGTTACCTTAAAATCCCCACATATTCTCACCTTCGGTGCCACGCTCTTAGCTTGATCTATAATAGGGACAATGGGTGTAGCCCACCTTGTTCGAGCAAACTCCTCATCTGTTAACTTGACAAGTACTCCTTCATCCACCATATCCTGTATATTCCTTTCTACCAGAGATTGGTGAGCTAGTGGGCTAGATCTAGCTTGAAGAGCCACGGGTTGAGCCCCCTCTTTAAGTACTAGGGTCCCCTTGGCCCCTTTTAAGGTCCCTGGTTGTTTAGTGAAAACCTCAGGATAAGCCTTTACTAATTTCTCCACTGAGTTGATTTCAGGGTGAAAAACTTCCAGTTGTTTCACCTGATGCACTTTTACCACATTTTCCCAGTTTAATGGAAGGAATCCAAGCCAATTCCTACCAAGCACAGTGGAGCGAGCTGAGGATTTCACGACATACAAAGGCAATAAATGCTTTACATTTTCAACCTCAGCTACAACATTCACTAAATACACAGAACCCTTTACAGGTGTGTTGTCATTTTGAATAATATTTGTTTTCACTTTACGCAGTTTGTCTTTAGGGAAATGTTTACACCATTCTTCATATGTCATACAAGTAACATGTGCACCTGTATCTACCTCGAAAGGAACCTTTTTTCCATCCACTAATACCTTAACAAACCAGGCGGCATTGCCAACACTTTCAATAACACCTATTTTGTGCATTGGAAACTCCCTTATGGCAGTAGAACACTCAGACACATTACCACTTCCTACACATACTTTAGGATCACTTGAAACACTGACACACTCTTTATACGCACTATGTCGAAGACACAATTTTCTGACCATAATGTTTTTAATGACACCTCATCTTCCTCACTGTTTTCATCAGTCGACTGCTCTGCTTCATCTTCGGACTCATCTAGCACTAGCTTGTAAACCCTCCGCCCTTTTGTCTTGGAGTTGAAGCGCCCTGAATGTATTTTCTTACTTGGCTGGTTGGACTTCTTACTCGAATATGGATCTTTTGAAGAGCTACCTCCTCGATGGCACATAATGGGAACATGTCCTTGGATTCCACATGTTCTACAGATGTTATCTCGCAGATGGCACTGTGGTTTTAAATGTCCTGCCTTCCCACAGCAATAGCAACGCCTGTCCCCAGGTTGGAGATTTACTTGATGCACTCGACTTGTTGAGGCATCACTTTGGTCACCTCCCACCATAGCTGCATCCGCAGCCGCAGTCTCCATAGTCAGTGCTATATCCCGGCATTTTGTGTAAGTCAACTTCTTCTCATCAAACAACTTCTTCCGTATAGCTTCATTGTTCAAAACCACATACTAATCTGTCTCTTAGAGCTTCATCGAGGTTGTCTTTAAAATCACAATATTGAGCTAAGGATTTCAGCTTAGAAATATATTGAGGAATTGTCTCATTAGGCGACTGGTTTCTGGTATAGAACTTGTACCGCTCTCGGATCACAGATGGCGTTGGCTCTAAATGGTTTTTTTTACTAATTGCACTAGGAAATCAAAATTATGAGTTTCAGGTCTTACGGGATACGTCAAATGCGAAATGATAGCAGCATACTCAAATCCAACGAGACTCATCAGGTGGTTTGTGTGAAGTGATTCGGGAATGTTGTGTACTACAAACTTATTTTTCATGATGGATATATATATACATCCCATTTTACTTGTTGGGTGAATTCTAGCATTGAAATTGCTCCTGGGTTATATACCGACACTCGAATGTTTTTATTTAAGTTGTCCTTTTCTTCATCTCCGCTATTTTCACCATTAGTGAGAGTTTCTTGGACGGACGCCATGTTGAACTTTTGGCGCCGATCTCACACAATTGGAAAATTCTCAACTCACACACACAGGCTGGTAAGAATATCAACACACACTACGAGTTTATCCTCGTCGCCACTGTTAAGAATGCATCACACATGTATTAACCAATAATACATAGAATCATTTTTGCTCGAACACAACACATTTATTCATAACTAGCATTCACAGTACAATGGTCGTCGCAACACCAAGGAATAATATAACATAAAAAAACAAGTGAACATAATCAGATGCAGTAATTAGCCATATTAATGGTGTTGTTAATTCACGCCCTCTGACACCACACTCCAATGATCCTGACGATTTGCTTCCCTTAACTCCCAGCCATTTCCTTATTGGTAGTTCCATTTCAGCTCCTCCCCCTTGCCCGATTCCCATAGAGATTCGCGCTTGCCGATCTTTTGGCGTAAAATTGATGCCCTGCGTAACTCCTTTTGGAAAAGGTGGAGGTTGGAGTACCTAACTTCGCTTGAAAGGAGACAGAAGTGGCTCCTCTCTAATCCTGATATCAAGGTGGGAAGTCTAGTTCTTCTCAGGAATTCCCCCCCCCCCCCTCTGGTTTGGATCTCGGGCAGGGTTATGGATTGTTATCCCGGACGTGACGGGAGAATTCGAGTTGTGAAGGTTCTCACTGCCAATGGTCATATTGTAAGACCTATATCTGTGTGATTGCATCTTTGCCACTAGAGTCATAAACCGGTTTTTTCTTCTCTGTTGGTGTTTCCCCTCCCAGCTTGGTATATTCTTTGGAATATACACTTATTAATGTTAGCTTTAATCACTGCCAGCTGGATCGCATCCCTCCTGGCTGCTTTAGACTGCCTGCCCATTCAACGATTACAGCATTGGTTTATGCGTACAACCTCGTCACAGTGACTTGGTGCTGCTTCTAGCGACTTTATTTGAAAACGAGGTTGTACGTATTAACCAATGCTGTAATTGTCGAATGGGCAGGCAGTTTAGAGCAGCCAGGAGGGATGCGATCCAGCTGGCAGTGCTTTTCTTCCTTTATTTTCGATTTTTTTCTTTAGCTTCCCTTTTTTCGTAAACGCCAACAGAGACGTTTCCTGTTATCTATGTGCATATTCTCATCTCTTTTTCAGGTGCAATTTGTTTGTAAGATTCCTCCACAGCACTTCATGCGACAACTCGTTGAAGCCTTTGATTCCAGTCATTTCAATAACTACAACTGCAAGTTCTACAACTTTGAAGTAGATGGCATCATTGTCGATATCTACAATCTCCATGAAGATTTCAACTCCATTGTATCGAAACTGTATATGTATAATTTGTTTTTTGTATGTAGCCTACTTTGTATCACATCTTTTGTTTCCCTCTCCCTTCCCTCTCCGCTCTGGCTCTCTGAGCGTTCGAATTTCCTCGACCATTCTTCATCGTGCGTTAAGGTGTGACAGTTTGGCCCTCTTTATCGGAGGAGCTCATCTTCTTCAACCATGTGATGAATTTTTAAATAGACGCCATGTTTTAATCTTGTTGTAACTGCTGGCCGGAAACATCAACTGCGCTACAATGAAAGGATAAGTACTCCACTAAGTGTGGTTTTATCATCAAATTCTATAGGCCTTTTGGAAATCTAAATCCAAATATTTTAATGAACACTTTCGGCAGAATTTAAATGTTCACATACTTGTGCAATCTTCTAACTGCCCAACGAGGGACATTTCCTTGCTTTGCTTAAGCTTAACTAAGCTTGCCATTGAAAGTCATGCAAAAACCTAGTACTTCTTGTACGAAAAAAGGGAGACACTTCTCTCCAGCGTGGGAATTTTGCTAAAATTTTGCTTTGAAAATCATGCTTTCTTCTTCGTGGGATTGTTCTACTAAATCTTGAAACTGTACAAAGTTATTCTTCAATTTCATCGTGGAATTTCGCTTCTTGCCCCATTTTTATGTTGCTTTCAACTTGTGAAACTTCAAATCATGCAATAGACTCTGCCCAGTGGCAAACTTTACCAGCTACCACCTCAAAACTCCATAATGTCAAATTACTGCTAACTTTCAAATTAGTAAAAACTACATAAAATGCAATAGTGACAAACCACCAATGCTCAACAAAACTGTTAGTGCTACGAAAGGTGTTACAGTGGCTATCTTCCGCGCCGCGTTCCGTTCGAAACAATAAAATTGGCTTCACTAATGTGACCTCCCGAAATTGCGTGTATCACATTCTGTAATTACTGTATCAACTCAAAGTGGTTATAAATCCACTTTTAATCTTCGCTCCTATTTTTCCTGCTTTGCTCAAGAATTCTCAATTGTAATTTATTATTGTGTTTAAATAATCGCTATATTTTTTCAAGGGGTAGGCTTTCTACTCAAATGTCAACTTCACCTGCACATGGTGCACCCTGCTTTAGACTAACGAGGCTCTGACGACCGAGTGACTCCCGGGATAAGGAGTCCCCCACTATCATACCACCGGCTCCCCCAGGGAGGCGAATGAGCTGGTAGTGGTTAGTGTACCGTTAATTTTGAGTGGAGGGAGGGTTTGGTTAACCCGAGGCCAAAGTTGCCTGAAGACAATTAACCTAGTACTATTCTATGCGCTCAATGAAACATGGACTCGAACAGCAGTAGGTAAAATAAATATATATATTTCCAAGGGAAAAGAAATACAAGGCCGAATGGCAATGGGAGGGAACACCAATCTGCACTCCTACTATATATTTAAAATGGAGGCCAAGCTATATCCCCAAATTATATGGGAACGCTGTATAATTAAAACAGTTCACATTTACGTAATTTATAAAACACCACATATTAAACCTTTTCCAATTCTATATCCGAAACTTCTACAGTCTTATTTCGATTCATCACTCATTACATTCTTTCTAATAGGCTTCCGAAACAGTTTTGCAACCAGCATGGATGCTGTATTTATGCGGCCATAATAGACCAAAAAGATGCCATCTCAGACAAACGAAAAGCAAGGGACCGTTTGTCATTATTAAAACTATCAAGTTCCCCACGCCAAAATCCTGACAAATTACATTCTTGAAATCATCTAATTTCACATTAGCAGCAAGGAAAGATTAAAAATGAAACCAAACACATCTCGAAAGATGAAGTAAAACAAGCTCGTTTTCGCTGCTTAAATAATAGGAGGCGTGTTATGAATATAAAATAAACTTAGGCCACAATATAATACACCCATAAAAATATAAATTGAACAAATTAGCAAATCTAAGAAAACGCCTTGATAAAAGAAGAATAGCGTCCTTTTGGGAAATCAAAAGTTATTTCAATGCATCCGGCCAGACGACACTTGGCCTCTTAAAATTCGCAAACTTAATTCCCATTTTCATGAAATGTCATAAATGTTTTGTCTGACGGTTCTAGAGTTCCAACTATTAATATATAACAGTTTTACCTTGTTCTAGGACCAAGATTTAGGTAGTGGTCCGAGGCCACCACAAACCATGTCCTTTCACCATAAGTTCACATCATGAAGTTTTCTCGTCCAAGCTATTCGTAGCTCTCACGACAATGGTACGCCATTTTGCGCATGTGCAGAAGTTCATTTTAAAACAGATAACAAATGAAGAACGCCCGGCACTAGTTTTAATGCCAACTTTGATAATTAATTTTCCTTCACCCTTTAAATGATCGAAATATCCTTTTTAACCAAATTTAAATTGGCAATAGAATTTTCATTGATGTGTCCATCAATGATTGGCTATCCAGACTTTAGATTATTTGAACAAAGACCGCCAAATTTCAGTACAGTCCCACATATAAATTATTCACTAGACAGTCAACAATGGCTATATTCAATCAATATAGACCGGAATAATTAGTTAATATATTTTCCATTAAAAGTTAATTAGTATTTAAATGTTTCTGTCTTCTTCTCGATTTTTGAAATAAGTCACTATTAATGACCAGGGGCGTCGGCACAAAAAGGGGGGGTGTCACATGGGGGCGGCGGCGGGGGCAGCGGGCCACAAGGAGGGCGGCGGCGAAGCATTGTGAATCGAAACCAATCGGCTCAGTCTCCCCCTGCGATTCCACCACTAGGGGGGGAAGATGATGATCCCCGACGATACATGCCAGCAGGATGGAACCAGCTCACCAATACAGCCTCTCAGGACCGCTACAGCTGGACATCTCACGAAGTTGTAGTAAATGCCTCCACTCTGACCAGCAGAATGGGTAACACCTCCACTAGATGCAGTGTCGTGCATGGTGACAGTAACCTGTGCACTGGCTACTGCCACGAGTGGTGAGTGATCACATCACTCACGTGACCAACCGGAACAGACCAGATGGCAATAAGGATCACATGATTGCCATCTCTCATCGATGATCTTCTATGTAGATTTAGTTACCATGTCGTTGTTATAGCAAGTGACATTCCTTTGCTTTTGGGAATAGTTGCAGTGTTTGACCAGGTAAGACTGTTGTTAGTTTACAATGTGATGGGCAATTACTAAAATGAACATCACAAGTCGATGTTCTGGTAAAATATCTATCTAGTTCCCAGCCAAAATAAATCCTGTATTCACATTCTAAGGAATGAATTAAGTGGACGCAGCGTCACTTAACAACATGCCATCCCTCAGCAATCATGGCAATCGGCTCTCAATTAATTGAAGGTACCAAGGTACCACAGTACCTCCCGAACACTCTCAAACAGCACAGTCATTTAAGTTACTTCTGATGTACAATTACATCAAGCACAAATACACACACAGCTCTCAAGCATGGCTTCAAACTTTGTCAAGGTAGAACAGCAGGCGCAGAACCGCTCGAACAAACTCAGCAACAATACAGCAATCACAATTTCAAGTGAACCAAACTTCCCCAGGACTACACACACACGTGCTCAACTTCAGACAACGCAGGAATTCATCTCACATCTGCGACCAATCACCATCAAGTAGCAGTTACTCCTGACACAACCTCACTATCGAACCAAACTCATAGTCAACTCACGACCAACAATCACCCAAATTCACTCGCACGTTGCCCTCAGCATTCTTCTAACCTCACTGTCACAATGGCAACTCTTGACTACTCAAGGATCAAGCTCACACATAACCACACAACATTCACTCTTGTCAAGACATAACCTCACCACGTTCACCACAGTCAACTTCTAACATCCCGCTACTAACCCAGTGCGACCATCTCAACGATAGGCAGCACTACCAAATCATCAGCAACTTTAGGTCACTAATTGCAACCAACTTCACTCACCAATGGGTCACTTAAGAGCAACCAACTTCTTTCACTTACCAATGGGTCACTTAAGAGCAACCAACTTCACTTACTTATGGGTCGCTTCACGCAACCATTGCCTTACCGCCCGTAGGTGCCAACTGACTACGTCTGTAGAACCAGACAAATTACATTTCTCATCTAATCAATTCCGAAAAAAACTTTCACCTGTACCGCATACACAATTCAGCTTACAGTTCGCTTCCAAAACTGGCCTCCACACCTGCCACGTGTTTCAGCGACAAGAAATATCCACCTGCATATGCCTCTTCTAAGTTTCACTGCCTGCATATACCTCTTCTAAGTTTCACTGCCTGCATATACCTCTCCATCATAGAAAAGGTTCCTGCATATACCTCTTCTCGTAACAAGTCAGGGCACCACTCGACTAACTCAACTCAAACTCACCATCAGGGAATAATCATCCTGGAATCACCGACCCAACAACCTCTCGAAGCTCAAATACTACTCAGAATACTGACAAATACACAACTCAATCCCACCAATACCAACACGGTACCAACAAAACAAAACTTATACACTAACCGAAGAAAATCTCAAATACTCAGACGAGTACCAACGCACTAGAAATAAATAAAACACTAACCCTAATTAAACCTCAAATAGTACCAACAAGCAGTACAACGGACACAACAACAAAACACTCCCTAGCAAGTACTCACTCGAGCACCAAGTACCAACAAGGCACTAAACATACCTGAAATAAAAAACATAATATACCCCCAAAATCTAAAAATACGATGTACGACCATCACTAGCCCGCACGACATCAAGAGTCAGAGGAGCATAGCAATGTCGACATCACCAACCATCACTGAAAGTACCAGAATCATAATAGACAGAGACTGGTTACTTCCGCTAGGTTGGTATCACTCCACGAACTCCGCACCAACTCCACACATCCCAATTGGCATCCTGAAATGCCCTAACCTCACTCACACAACAAGTACACCAACCATACGTGCAGTCCTGGCACGTCACTCGTTCGATTCCTAACTCCAACCAAACCTGAAATAAATTTCAAAATTTCTATCTACCGACTGAAGATCAAAACTTCACAGGACCAAAATACGATTACCTAGATCAGCACTTCTTATAAATGCTTTCAGCTTCCTAAATTTCGACCACACGTCGCACGAAACAGCTGCATTCACAACTATCACACACCCCACACATCGGGGCTTCACGACTCCACAGCTGGCGTAACAATAATCTCGACCTAGCAATTTTTAGACTCGCTGCTTCACCACCTGAAAAGCTTCAGCTCGACACTGCAGTTTTATGTACTCACAGTACATTACTCGTTTACCTGCGCGTACACTGAAATCTTCACTTATCAATACGTCACAAGACATTACACATTCCACTCGATGACAACAATTATCAGCGCACAAATGTTTCTCACAGAATTACCGAAAATCAATAGACTATTCAGATCACTAAATTTCATTATTGCTTAGATGACTTAATTCTCATTGGCAACACAGCCAGAATAAATAGCAATTCAAAATATCACAGGGCACCCATGCCAGAAAGATTTTCAGCAAGAACTCAACACGTGAATGATAGCTCACTTTTCACCCAACTTGACAGGAACACAGAAAGATTAGCCATTAGCACTTTACTTAACAGCTGTGCATAGATAACATTCTACCATGAATGAAATAGCTACTGTACTGGTTTGATCCTACCTTGGAAGCAGCTTGTAGTACGGAACATCACAGAGTGTGACAATAGAGAGAATCCAGCAGCCAACTTTACCATGCTTACAGAGAGACCGTGTTCTTGAGTGCCAGTATTAAAACTGGACTTGACTCGTCGTCAATGCGTTCACGCACTGAGGAATGCCAGCAACGCTTTGTCCATTCACAGCCATGAAAAGAAAATCATAATATTAGCCAGAGTACCACAGTAGGCATCCTACCTAACCTTAGTTAACCCTCAGTTACTCACTTCTCCCATGCTGCTCGAATCCACGTGAGTTAATCCTACACAATACCGCGGCACAAAACAATACCAGGCAACGGGCCTCAGAAAATCGAAAACCACGATCTATAGCTACCATAAATTCTGTACCGTAAAATTGAGAGGAGGGAGGGTTTGGTACCCCGAGGCCAAAGTGGCCTGAAGACAATTAACCTAGTACTATTCTATGCGCTCAATGAAACATGGACTCGAACAGCAGTAGGTAAAATAAATATATATTTCTAAGGGAAAAGAATACAAAGCCGAATGGCTATGGGAGGGAACACCAATCTGCACTCCTACTATATATTTAAAATGGAGGCCAAGCTATATCCCCAAATTATATGGCAACGCTGTATAATTAAGCCAGGTCACAATTATGTGATTTACAAATCATCTCATATTTAAACCTTTTCCAATTCTTATCTGAAACTACTACAGTCTCATTTCGATTCTTTTCAATGAATTAGTCATTACATTCTTTCAAATAGGCTTCCGAAACAGTTTTGCAACCAGCATGGATGCTGTGCTTATGCCGCCATAATAGACCAAAAGATGCCATCTCTGACAAACGAAAAGCAAGGGACCGTTTGTCATTGTTAAAACTATCAAGTTCCCCACACCAAAATCCTGACAATTACATTCTTGAAATCATTTAATTTCACATTAGCAGCATGGAAAGATTAAAAATGAAACCAAACACATCTCGAAAGATGAAGTAAAACAAACTCGTTTTCGCTGCTTAAAGAATAGGAGGCGTGTTATGAATATAAAATAATCTTAGGCCACAATATAATAGACCCATAGAAATATAAATTGAACAAATTAGCAAATCTAAGAAAACGCCTTGATAAAAGAAGAATAGCGTCCTTTTGGGGAATCGAAAGTTATTTCAATGCATCCGGCCAGACGACACTTGGCCTCTTAAAATTCGCAAACTTAATTCCCATTTTCATGAAATGTCATAAATGTTTTGTCTGACGGTTCTAGAGTTCCAACTAGTATTATCCGACAGTTTTACCTTGTTCTCGGACCAAGATTTAGGTAGTGGTCCGAGGCTACCACAAACCGCGTCCTTTCACCGTAAGCTCACATTATATTGTCTTTTTCGTCCAAGCTATTCGTAGCTCTCACGACAATGGGACGCCATTTTGCGCATGTGCAGAAGTTCATTTTAAAACAGATAACAAATGAAGAACGCCTGGCACTAGTTTTAATGCCAACTTTGATAATTAATTTTCCTTCACCCTTTAAATGATCGAGACATCCTTTTTAACCAAATTTAAATTGGCAATGGAATTTTCATTGATGTGTCCATCAATGATTGGCTATCCAGACTTTAGATTATTTGAACGAAGACCGCCAAATATCAGTACAGTCCCACATAAAAATTATTCACTAGACAGTCAACAATGGCTAAATTCAATCAATGTAGACCGGAATAATTAGTTAATATATTTTCCATTAAAAGATAATGGGTATTTAAATCGTTACTGTCTTCTTCCTGCTTCCTGAAATGATTCACAATTAATGACCAGGGGCGTCGGCAGAAGAGGGGGGGGGGTCACATGGGGGCGGCGGCAGGGCCAAGGGGGTCGGCGGCGGCGGCGAAGTATTGTGAGTCGAAACCAATCGGCTCAGTTAGGGCACTCTCTTGCCCTTGGGACAGGAAACTTTCCCTAAAGGCGGATGAACCACCTGTGGTCAACGGCATAGAAAGTCCTCAACGGCGGACCAGGCGTAAGGACAATGAGTCCCTTCTGGGCTGGAATGGCGGATGAAGGCTGCAGTGACTAGGATTTATTCAATCGTCTTGCATTTGCTTGCCATTGAACATCTTTCCTAAGTCATCAAGGAATGTGCGTTTGTTGATGTGCAGCAACATTCTCATGTTAAAAGATTTCACGCACAGCAGTCTTCCAACAACTTTTGACTTTCTTCAAAGTCCTGCGGCGATCAAGAAGTTGCGACGGGGGCAGGATTGTGATGTCTGGGAGCCTCTAGTGATAACTTGGCACGTAGGCGGTAGATGTGTGATCGGTCGTCTTGCTTAGGATTGTGGCTATAGAGCAATTCGGCAGCTACAACTACGACTGATCAGTCCTATTTAGGGTCCACTCTGCTCACCCCACATGGGAAAGGGGATAGAAAAGGTGCCCTAAACATAGTCAGCCACTTATACTACCGATTGGATAGCCGCGTCCAAAGGGGTCACCTCCATGCGGTCGAAAATGTATAAGTAGCAAATTTTATTTTGCAACCTGGAATGTAAGAACACTCACTGATGACCCCGCAAATGAGAGACCTGAAAGGAGAACAGCTATTGTGGGTAGAGAGCTACGGAGATATGACATTGACATAGCAGCACTTCAGGAGACCCGTCTTGCAGAGGAAGGTCATTTGAATGAGCAAGGTGCAGGGTACAGCTTCTTTTGGAAGGGTAAACGTGAGGACGAACACAGAATACATGGAGTTGGCTTTGCCATTAAGAGCAAGCTTCTCAAGGATCTGTCAGAGCTTCCAACTGGGTATAATGAGCGCCTCATGACACTAAGACTTCGGATATATAACAACCAGCATACCACGGTGATCAACGCATACGCCCCCACACTAGATGCTGATGATGACATTAAGGAAAGGTTCTATTCAGATCTGGATACCGTCCTATCAAACATCAACCGTGAAGATAGGAACATCTTACTCGAAGATTTTAACGCTAGAGTGGGCAAGGACTACAATGTTTGGAATGGTGTCATTGGTAAGGAGGGAGATGGGAGCGAAAACTCCAATGGTATCAGACTGCTCTTCAAATGCACTGAACATGAATTGGTAATCACCAATACCATCTTTCGCCAAAAGAATCGCTTTAAAACATCATGGCAGCACCCTAGATCGAAGCACTGGCATCTTATTGACTATGTGATTGTACGCAAGAAAGATTTACGAGATGTTCTTATCACCAAAGCAATGACAGGAGCCGATGACTGTTCGACAGATCACCGGCTTATCAGATCGGTTATGCGTATACCATTATCCACACAGAGATTAAATGCATGTATCATCTATCGACCTACGTCGTGTGACTTACTAACTTCCGCCGCGAGATACCACCACTGGCGAAGCAAAGAATATTGCAACTACCTACAGACTACCACCATGCAGGGGCGGTTCGAGTGGGGGGGTTGGGGGGGTGTCTCACCCCCCTCAGGTATTTTCTCAGTCGGCAAATACGACATCAGTCGGCAGTCAGCAAATCCTGAAAAAGTCGTAACATTTCCCAAAACAGCATTTAAAAAGCAAAACGGGGCATGGCCATATACGATTTGGTCCGATTAAAAAAATACATATATATATACTGACAGTCGGCATTTTTACCGACTGTCGGCACAAACGGACGCTGCAATAATTTCGTACAGCCAGGCAATAGCCCAGTGCGGCACGGGGAACAGTCAGCAAAATAACCATTTTAAAAGTTTTACTTCCAGCCTCGGTGCACCGGCAGCCACTTGCCATTTCGTTTCTTTGTGTGGAAACTGAAGAAAGAATGGCAGATGAGCAATATGGGACCAAGGACAAGCGATGAACTCATCGGCACGTTCCTGGATGGGTGTAACATCCCTCGTTCATTATGCAGAGCGACTCAGCTTCACAGCGAAGCGAGCCCAGCATCTGTGCCATGTGGCTAGACAAAAGGGGTTGGTGAGCGCATTGATAACTTCAGGTCAAGCCAACTCATTGATATGTTGTCGGAGGACTGTTATGAATCATAACTTATGACCTGCTACCGCTTGTCTCGGCGCGTCCTCAGATATCCGCGCTATTGTGTCAAAATTGACAGGTTTATGGTTCCAAGGTCCCTCAAGGCCAGTACAGTGGTCACCGAGAATGAGTGAAAGCAGTCGTTCCTGAACCAAGAACTTTTACAGTGATAACTAGGTGCAAATACAGTGGGACGTGAGTTTTTGCCGACACGGAACATTTTCACGGGGCATCGCATACCCATCAAACGTAAGTAATAATAATACAATAAATGCATGCGTATTTTCAGCCATGTTTATGTTTAATGGTGTTAACAAGGAAAACGTGAAGAATGATCGCACGCTGGAGTAAGTCAGTGGCACAAATTGAAAAGTCTCGGAAAGAAGAAAAAGGGCAAATTACAAGAACACTTCACTTCAGAAGCAGCGATGGCAGCTTTGTGCCACTTTGTCAATGGAAAATGCCACAAAGACGTTCTCCTTGATAAACTTTTACGGATGATCAGAATTGAGGAAGAACAAGAAAAGGAGTTTTACAAAAAAGTTATCCAGATACTTATTGACACAGCAAGAACCCTTTGTCGGTAAGGTTTGGCTTTCCGAGGTCACGAGAATGCAGGGTGTCCAGCGACCTGGAAAACCTTGAAACCCTGGAAAAAAAAACCTTGAATGAAAACAAACCTTGAAAAACACTTGAATCGCTCCCGAAAAACCTGGAAAAGGCCATTTCAATCTTTAGCTGACACACGTGACTTGGTCAGCTAGCAATGTGTAGACTGTTTATTAGTTAGTTTGGCTGTAAGCATTGTTTATTGTTCCTGTGAGGAATGCGTTTCGACCATGAAGAATATGTTTCCAGACTCAGAAATCGGTCAAAGTATGCAACTTCATCGGACAAAAATTGGCTATGCGATTGTATTTGGCATTGCTCCGTATTTTATGATCAACGTTAATGAGCTGATCTCTCGTTGCGATTACATGGTTATCGGATTTGACGAAAGCTTAAATTCAATATCCCAAAAAACTCAGATGGACATGTACGTGAGGTTCTGGCATTCGGATAAGCCTCAAGTTGCCGTCCGTTATTTAAATTCAGCTTTTCTTAATCGTACTCGGGCCATTGATTTAAGAGAGGAGTTAGTAAAGTATTTGAAGATCGTTGATGGTCTGAAAAGGTTTCCCAACTCGTACATTGTAGAATGTAAGAAATTTTACTTCTCAATTGAGTTTACTTAAAGTTTGCATTCGTACCCAAATGTACAAGAGATTTATTTTTTCATTTCTTTCAATTGTTGTGTAACTGTGAAAGACTGAGTATATGTTATTTCTGGAAATATAACTGATTTTTCACCTAACAGCTTACTTCTATCTCTCACTCACCACGCTAACTTACAGCACCAAGCAAGAAATCACTTGAAAACCACTTTTAACGAACTTTGCATAGAAGTGATTCTTCACTAAATGGAATTAGCAACAGCTATTAAGAAATGCGCATGATACAGTTTTAAAAAACTTGCTGAGAATACCTTTTTTTTCTGGGAAAAATGCCTTTAGTTGTGTTGTAAGAGTCCCTTGATTATTCTGTGTTTTGCTTAGCAAATGTATTTTTTATTCTCTTCAATTTAAATTTAATTGGTCTACTATTACAATAATAGTTGTTTTTTAACCCCCACACCTTGAAATTCACTTACAGTAGTCTATTCTTCTTCTAATTTTATATTTTAAAGAAGGGAATAAACCTTGAAAATCGTGTTTTTTGAATCCTGAAGACCTTGAAAATACCTTGAATTGAAAATCCCATTTTGGCTGGACACCCTGCGAGAATGGAATCACTCAAGATAATGGAAACTTCATGCAAATTGTAAAGTTACTTTCAAGGCATAATCCGGTCATGAATAGGTGGTTGGAAGAAGTAAATACGCGAAAGCACAACGTTACGTATATGAGCAAGGACTCTCAAAATGAATTCATCCATCTACTTGGAGAGAAAACTCGTGAAATAATTGCAGAAGAGATCAAGAACGCTGGTATGTTCTCCGTTATAGCAGATACTACTCCCGATATGTCACATAAAGACCGCCTCGCGTTGAATATCCGATACGTCGTCGAAAAAGATGAAGAGCTCGTTCCTGTGGAACGTCTTTTAAAAATAGACGCTGTTTTAACACACAAAAAACACTGGAGAGGAGTTGGCTGAAAAATATTTTTTTATTTTAAATTCAGAAGAACTTTTACTTCCACTCGATAACCTAGCGTTTCAATCGTACGACTTTGCTAGTGACATGTCTGGCATATACAACGGCACTCAAAAAAGCTATCAGAGAAGTGCAAAATAGATATTCCGTACGTTCCATGTCAAGCTCACAGGTTAAACATTTTCGTAGAGACAGCTTGTATTAATGCTAGCGCGCTTGTCCGAGAGTTTTTTTGACACTGTTGATGCATTGTACGTTTTTTATTCGGGTAGCACGAAACGACATTTAAGCTTGCAGAAAGAGCTGGATAAAATTGAAAATTCACTTCAACTTAAGAATTTATCAAAACCAAGGTGGACTGCGCGCGCCGAATCGGTGAGAGCTGTTTCTACGTCTTATGAAGAGATAGTCACAGCATTGGAAACAATGAACACCTCATTCGATTCTGAATTTGACAGAAAACCCGAACTTTTGCGTCAGGCTTGCACAAAAAGCTTCTAGAATTTGATTTTATCTGCAGCAACGGGCATGTACTTTACCTAAAACATCATGTTTAAAATTAAGAACGTAACCGAGCTTTTAGAAGCTGAGGAGCTGAATCTAGTAGACGCGATGCAGCTGATTCAGAGCGCTTTGAAGTCTTTTGAAGATATCAACGACGACGGCAAGATGAATGCTTTAATAAAGAGTGTATCATCATTTGCGAAAAATATGCAAGTAAATGCGGAGGAAGACTTCTTAAAGCACCTCAGGATCCGGCGACTTGCAAAGAAGTATGACGCGCACGCTGAAACAATAGCAGAAATTTCTTTCCTTACATTCTACAGAAAGGAGTTCCGAATACTTGTGGATGTATTTACTACAAACGTGCAAGACAATCTCGCAAAACTAATTTCTTTGCTAGAGCCATTCCACATAATTTTCAAGAAACCCGCTGATAGAAAAAAAACTGCACCATCGAGCGCGTCCGATCTATAAAGCAATTACACCCGAAAATCATCTTACAAGATAAAGAGCTTGTGCTGGCTGAGCTTGAAATCCTGCTTGATGCCAGTAAACAGTGCTCATCTTTAAAAAAAATCGCAAAATATGCTGTTAAATTAAAGAGGATTATCCCGTGTGTTTATCAAGTAGTTTGACTGATTTTAGCATCCCCAGTGTCTTCTGCTTCTTCCGAACGGTCCTTCAGCAAGTTGAAGCTCATTTTCAATCATTTGAGGACATCGAAGGGTGATGACCGCTTATAGTCCCTCATGATGTTGTTTTAAACGAAAGATAAGGTCGACGACATTGAAATTACCGAGATAGTGGAGAATTAGTCCGTGTTAAAACATCGTAGAGCAGGGATTTAGAAAGAATAACTAGATTAGTTTTATTCTAGTAATATTTAAACACTTATTTTGTTCATTTATCAAATTTTCCTGCGATTCAAAATTCTGGAACTAATAAAATACATTTTAAATGAAAGCCCTTAATTACGTATATTAGTCTTGTGTATCGTTTGCCCCCCCCCCCCCCCCCCCACCCTCTCCTCCTCCTTCCCTCCCATTGCTCAGTTTTTAATCGTATAGTCGGCAACGTTCAACAGCCAGTCGGCATTTTTTAAATTCTCACCCCCCCCCTAAATGTACAAGGTCGAACCGCCCCTGCCACCATGCCAACTACACAGGAGAGCACGACGATATGCAGCACTTGCAACAGAGGTATCAAGGAGGACGAGGAAATCTCGCTAAAGTGTGACGGCGCTTGTAAAGAAAAATATCACAAAGAATGTATTGGACTAACTCAAGGAGAATTCGACATTCTCAAGAGAAGAAACAGAAAACTATGTTGGATATGCGATAACTGTAGAGAGTCTTTGAACGTGAATACGAAACCCGAAGAGAAAATGACTGGAAAAGAAAACACAGATATCTTAACGGAGAAAGTAGAAAACATAATGGACTTTTTAACCAACAAACTGAGCGTATTAATAGACGAGAAAATAACCAAAAGCTTACAAAATAGTAAAACTACAGACAACAATGCGACAGTAATAGTAGAGAATAACCTCAACACTGACCAAGCAGAGGGAACAAAAGAGAACCCAACCAACGATGATACATGGGCAAAGGTAACACGTAATGGAAGGACACATAAACAGGAACCAAAGAATATTGTGATAATGGGAAAGAAAACGGAAGAGGCCGTGCTCAGGGACGAAGACGAACTACAAGCCGCAGAGAAAAGAGCCTGGCTTTATGTAGGGAGGGTAAAGGCAGGCACGACAACAGAAACAGTGAAGTCATTTCTTCACAAACATGGAATCCAAGGACAAACAGAGTGCGAGGAACTCTCAACGAGAGGGCAAGGAAAGGCATTCAAATTAGGAATCCCTTACAAATACCTCACAATTACAGCGGACCCAGAATTCTGGCCCAAAGACGTCCTAGTGAGAAGATTTCGATTTCGCTTCTCACAAAGAAGACACGAAGGAGCATCTCTCGAATAAAACCTGCTCGATTAAGATACTATTATGGAACACAGAAGGAATGAAAAATTCACTTCCTCACATTCCTCAAACAATCATGAAAGACACAGATATATTGATAGCAACAGAAACTTTTATACTTGAAGACTTCGTTCTACCAGGATACTATGGCATTCGTACATACGCAACACCCACAGCGGGACGACCGGAGGGAGGAGTTTCATGCTTCCTGAAAGCAACAGCAGGCAAGTTGAAAGCAACATACAAAGAAAGAAATATGGTAATAGCTACTACGTCATTAATAACACTAATCTGCCTATGTAGCAAACCAGACAATTCGATAGAAGACGTGATAGCGTTCTTATTTAAAGCCATTGAGAAAGTAAGCAATTATGCAAATGTCATTATTGCAGGAGACATCAATTGCAGAATTGACAAACCTAACCAAAAGTCAAAATTGATCCTAGAGATGCTAGCAGAAGAGGGCTTCACCCTAGTAAATAAGAAAGAAGACAAAACGTACTTTGCAGGCAACGGATCTAGTACTATAGATCTAATCTTCTATAGAGGAACAGCAATTACCATACAGAAGCAGGAAGTCCTCTGGAACTCAGGTGCAGCTCCAATAAGGAAACACATACCGGTGGCGACCGACTTCACAGTTATGACAGCCATATCAAATGTCAAGCAAACATACGGAGAGAAGAAAATATCAAGAAGATTGGACACTGGAAAATTACAGCAAACGGAAATGATCACCTTAACAGAACAACTTATACAAGAAGGACAATTAAACGAAGAAACTCAAATCGCTACTGATCTAATTAGGGAGGCGATCATGACAGCAAAAGAGAGAAAATCACAGCCATGGTTCGATAGTGAATGCTACGACAAAAGAAAGGAAACCTTGAAGTTGTTACACGAGGCAAGGTCAACGGACTCGAAAAGTGAGCTACAAGAATACGCCAAGCACAGGAAAGACTATAAAAACTCTTGATACTGAAAAAATCCAACTATATGGAAACGGAGGCACAAAAATTAGCGGAGGACGCGAAATCAGACCCCTTCCTGCCCCTCAGAAGGAAAATCGCAACCAGACCGAAAGAAATTCCAATGGACTGGTGGGAGACACACTTCAAAAATCTGCTGAACCAGGAGAACAAAACATGCGCCTTCAAAGTGGACGCGATATCCTCAAGAGAGCAAGAAAAACAAGACAGCCAGGAACAAACAGAGCAAACCATGCAAATAACACCAGCAGAAGTAACACAGGCGATACATCAAACGACAAACAAAAAGGCCTCAGGCCCAGATCAAATACACATGGAACACCTAAAACAATCACGAGAGACCTTGATACCAATTTGGACAAAATTATTCAATGAATGCCTAAAGTCTTGGAACGATCCCAGACTGTTGGAGAATATCATCCATCAGGACACTATACAAAGGGAAAGGAGATACGAACGACCCTAACTCATACAGGGGAATCGCACTGGAAAATAATATATTTAAGATATATACAAAAATCCTAGCGTCAAAACTGGAAACATTAGCAAATATTCCTTAATGCCAGTTTGGTTTCATACGAGGTAGAAACACAACACAAGCTGTCAGATACCTCTTGGAAGAAGTAGAAGAAGCTTTGAGACATCCGAACGGAAAATACTACGCTGTCTTTATTGACTATACAAAGGCGTTCGACCTCCTAAACAGGGAAATACTGATGACAAAGTTGAAAGACATGATTGGGACAACACATCCTCTTGTCAGAGCAATTGAAAACATTTTAAAAGTCAATTTTGTACAGATTGAGGATACAGTCGACGTATCAGACACGTTCGAACAAACAAATTGAGTCCTTCAGGGAGATCCAATGGGCCCCTTGTTGTTCAACATCGCCACAGCAGACATTACAGACATCCTTCAGCGCACATCGAATACGAAACTTATCGTATACGTGGATGACATGGTGTTGGGATCACCAATTAGAAATGACCTGCAACGAGCCCTAATAGAGCTGGAGAAATGGGTACTGGAAAACCGCCTCACCATTAATTTGGATAAGACAGTCCAAATGACATATCGGAAAGGAGGAAAAATTGCAGGTAGTGACTCCCTTACTCTTAATGGAGAACATCTGAAAATTGTCAATCAATTTAGGTATCTTGGAATTACCTTGCAAACTACTACAAAGTCGTTTAGATGCCATATTCAGGAGAGAACTGCAGCAGCCACAAGAGCAATCTCAGCCATAAAGAACCTTCCAGCTCTGTCCCTAGTTACAGCAATGAGACTTTTTAACGCCGCCATATCCCCTATAGTAACGTACGGATTAGAACTGATCTGGGAACGTCTAAAACTCAGTGACTTTGAAAAAGTAGAACGAGTCAAAGCCCGCTTCCTCAAAAATGCACTGAGAGTGGGAAAAGCAGCACCAACAAGAATGGTCTATAGACTAAGAAAGGAGACCTACTACGCAGAAGACCTAAGGATCCAACTACTTCTACCAGCTACAGAACATTACTCTAAACATCTGGAGAGGAGGAAAGCCAAAAGCGAAGATAAAGATCCGGACTTCTACGCTACAAGCGCCATGGTGGACAGGAACAGGATGAAGGAAAACCAGGAACTGAGACATGTCGTGACGAGACACGCCATCCACGGTTTTCATCACAGAGTGTGTGCAACAAAATCGTACCATAACCCAAGCAAAAGCTGTGTATGTGAGCTGTGTAACCAGAAATGTGACAGGTACCACCTATCAAAGTGCTCCAAAAGAACATTATCATTGACTGAGTACAGTAAGATGTAAATTCTCTTCTGTTGGCCTTTCGGCTGCAATAAATTCTTATTATCCACACAGAGGAGGAAGCAACAGAAAAGCTGTAGGCATATTTTTGATACCGAGAAGTTTGGTAAGTCAGAGCATTTCTCCCAATATAAAGAGTTGCTTAGCCAGACACCGCCACAGGAATACCATCCAGATGTAACACTGCACTGGGAGAGTCTGAAGACCACTATTCAGAATGCTTGCAAGGAAACGCTGGGATATAAGACCAGGAAACATCAAGACTGGTTTGATGAAAATGATGAAGAAATTGAAGCATTAATCTCAGAAAAGAGAAAATCCTTGCAAACTTGGAGAAAAGATATGAACTCCCGTACTAAGAAAGAAGCATTTTGTCTTGCGAAGGCAAATGTCCAAAGAGGAACTCGTGCGCTCAAAAATGCATGGTGGACATCCAAAGCTAAGAGCTGCAATATCTAGCAGACAATGATTCGCGACAGTTCTTCCAAGCCACGAAAGCGATTTATGGCCCCTCCACGTTTGGTAGAAATCCACTTTGGTCCAGTGACAAAAGTACACTTCTTAAAGATCAATACTCCATCATGAATAGGTGGAAGGAGCATTTTGAAGACCTCTCGAACCAGGACTCAGTTATTGATGAGCAGGTGTATGATATATTAGAACAAGCACCCATCAAGGAAGAACTCGGTACCCTGCCAACACTAGATGAGGTTCAGTGTGCTGTTAATCAAACAAAGCGACACAAAGCCACTGGATGTGAGGGAATACCAGCGGAAGCTCTCAAAGAAGGAGGTGAGGAACTCATAAACTACATACATGATCTTATCATTAAAATTTGGAGAACTGAAAAAATGCCTGCTGATTTCAGAGATAGTCTGATAGTTCCCATATTTAAGAAAGGTGATCGTGCAGACTGCAACAACTATCGTGGTATATCATTATTATCATGCCTTGGAAAGCTTATTGCTCGTATTTTGGCGAATCGTATTCTATCCCTGGTGGAGAAAATACTCCCAGAGAGCCAATGTGGTTTGAGGCCTTCTAGAGGAACTGCAGATATGATATTCACTGTTCGTCAGCTTCAGGAGAAATGTAGAGAGCAAAATAGACCTCGTTATATTGCCTTTATAGACCTCAAAAGGCATTTGACTCGGTAAACCGTGAAGCCTTGTGGAAGATTTTAGCATTGTATGGTTTTCCACTGAAATTTATTACCATCTTAAGACTACTCTACACTGATTTGAAGGCAAATGTCATTGGTAACGACTCTATTGGAGAACCGTTTCATATAAATACCGGCGTTAAACAAGGCTGTGTGATTGCCCCTACATTGTTTTCTCTGCACGTTACCACTGTCATGCAGTTAGTCAAAGATGATCTTAATACAGGCATACAGATAACTTACAGGATGGATGGGAAGATCTTTAATTTGAGCCGTCTAAAGGCAAGGACTCGAACATCTCCTGCTGCATTGATTGAGTTACAGTACGCTGATGATAATGCAGTAGTAGCTCAATCAGAGGACGAATTTAGGATAATCCTGAATGCTTTTTCTTCAGCATACAGCTGAAACTTAACACCAGTAAAACCCAAGTCCTCTACCAACCAGCCCCTGGACAAAGACAAAGAAACATCAATGTCACCATCGATGGAGCGAAGCTTCAAGAAGTTAACACCTTTCCTTATCTTGGCAGCACTCTGTCATCAAGTGCAAATATAGATTCCGAAATCCAACACAGGATTAACCATGCTGGGACATCCTTTGCAAGATTAAGGTCTAGAGTTTTTGACAACCATGATATCAATGCTGCAACGGAGACCCTTGTGTACAACTCAGTTGCAGTTCCCACCTTACTTTACGGATCCGAATCATGGACATGCTACAGACGTCATTTTAAAAAGCTGGAGCAATATCACCAGCGATGTTTGAGGAGAATTCTTCGTGTGACATGGCAAGACAAACGCACAAACACCAGTATTATCGAAGAAGCACAGACTACCAGTGTTGAAGCCATGCTATTAAAACGTCAGCTGCGATGGACAGGACACGTAATCCGCATGCCTAATAATCGCATTCCCAAGCAAGTGTTTTGCTCTGAACTAACTGAGGGCAAGCGCTGTATGGGAGGTCCGAGTAAGCGATTCAAGGATGTACTAAAGGCTAATATGCATATGTGCTATATTGATATCAACAACTGGGAGACCTTAGCTCTTGATCGCTCATCCTGGAGATCAATTGTTCATCGTGGTGCGATACTTTTTGAAGAATACCGCCGACGTATGATAGAAGATCGGAGGCAGCGCAGAAAGAACAGAGTGTTCATTAGAAGACAGGGAATTAATGCGGATGTCTCACGTGGACCTGATACTACCTGTCATCACTGCGGAAAACGGTGTGTCTCCCGCATTGGGCTTTTTAGTCACCTCCGGACTCATCGATGAAGAGTCATTCGGCATTGGAAGGCCAACCTACTCGAGACGAGAGTTTGCTATCATCATCATCATCATTTTTTCAAGTAACTTTGAGGCTTCACTGAAGTGACCTCTCCCTATTGTATTTAACATGTACGTATCTCTGCTTTAATATCTTATGGTTATAACCCATATCTTAATCTCGTCTTCCTGTTACGCTCAGGAATTTCTAATTGTAACTATATATTTTTGTCTAAAGCTCTTTTCGCTTTATTACGAAAGCATTCTAGTCCAGAATTTATTTGTGTCCCAATTCATTAACCAAAGAATATATACCCTTGCAAGGGCTCTTGTTACTCTTGTTATAGGTCTCAGACCTCTTAATTGTACACATTGTTCGAAATCCTACTATTGTTGAGGCAATTAAAATTGCTATAATTTCCTGGAGTTCAATTATATTTGCTCAAAGAGCTGTTAGGTATGGCCTTCCTTTCCCCATCTTTTCTTGCATTACATCCTGTATTTTAAAAAATAATCACTAGTATTGAATACCGGTACTAAGTTTAATACAAATGTAATCGTTTGTTGTGTTTATGGCAAAACGTCTGATAATACCGCACATAATGTTTACTTTAGTTATCTCTTGTAAATTATTAAAGGCGAGTATAGCTTGCTCAGCCAGCTTCCTACCCGAGGCGAAATTTGCCTTGTCCTATAATTTACCTATGAATAGTAGTTTTGCCTAAAGTTATGTTTGTTTTTCTTATCCTTTCTAAACTTTTACTAGACATTCTGCTGGATAAAAGTTTAGTCAAACTTAAACACAACAATTGTTTCTTTAGAGTAACTCCTACTAATTACAATATTCTTCCCAAAAACTTAGTGGGCTTCCCAGCTCTGCATACATTGAGTGCAATCGGTCCCCCTGTTAGGACTCCATCCTCGGCGTGGAATAAAAATATCCCAGTTAATTCAAATCTCTCCAGCATTTCAGAATGCTTCCTAAAATATTCCCTTTTTGCAAGGAAAAGAAATAATTCAATTTCCTCTTATCTACATATTTTCGCCAGTGAACTGCGTTCCCACATAATACCCGAATTCCTGAACGGGAGGGAAAGTGCACTTAGCGCCTGCTTGCCGGCAACCTCAGATAGCTTTGCTCGCATCACTATACTTGTTTGTAAGTACTTAGTTGTACACACTCTTGGTTGCTCTTTGCGTAAGCAAGACTGTGTTCGCTTTATTAGTTTCATTTATCAAGTTTTAGTAGTTTTTCTAAAGCCCACCAATACCGGAATATACCCTATCAACAATTAAAAATCAAGGTTGGTATTTGCTTTTCCGCCTTCTATTCACCAGCATAAATCCACCCCAACCATTTGATACTAGTGTTATATTACCTGAAAATAAAGTGTTTTTTTTGGTTCGCTTCCTTTTTCCAAAAAATCTGTTTCTATTCCCAAGCCCTTTCCTTTTTCATATCATCTTCCCTCCGGTAGTGCTTCAGCCTAGGCTTGAGTAAAGCACATCCTCCAGGATGACCTTGTACTATTCTGTTCCGTTGAACGTCTCAATTGAACGTTGCCGATACCGACGCCCTATAGTACAATCACAACTCCGAAGACAATAGGGGATGTAGTTTCCGACTCAATCAATTTGAAAAAAAATACAGTTCCTGTGTGATGTCATATGTTGTGTAGCTCCACAGTCCTGGTACCAGTGATTTCGTCTGTTACATTTTGAATTTAGACTGCTCAGCTCTGCAGTTGACAGTCCCACTGACGCTAGTGCGCGGTATGGGCGATTCGTGCTCATGTGTTCAATCCGTTCTGACCTTTCATTTCCATTTTTGTTGTTATCCTTCCTTGTACAGTCTCTTGCGAAGTGACCTTTCTGTCCACACACATGGCAAGGGTAGTTTTATTTACAAAAAGGCAAGATAAGTTTATTTGGCGCAGGGTTTGTTTCTGTAGTGTTTATTCACATGTCCTTTCTGTCGACACTTAAAGCAGCTGGCTGGCGCGCTTCCACATTGTCTGTTGCTATTATAGTTTTTATTGTTGTTTTTGTTGTGAGCAGACTGATTTCCAGTTTTCTTCTCATTTGCGATGAGTGCGTTGACTGCAGTTGCTTCACTTTCCTTTTTACCTTCATTGAGTCGATCCTATTCCAGCCCCAATCTTTCGATGAGTGTTTCAATAGTTTTGTCGGCTCCTGTCAAATTGCCCCAGGCTGTTCTGAAATGGTGCTGCTTAGATGGCAGCATACTCAGCATTCGTGTCATGATCCAACTGTCTTTCACCCTGTAGTCATCTGATGACGGGTCTTCGGCTATCTGTTGAATCTCCAATCACTTCTCAACAGCTGACTTTTGGCTGTCAAAAACATAACCAAAAGATTTCCTTTGCAAACCCTCAACAGTAATATCAGTCTTTTTACAATTTTCTAGCTTATCTAACATTTGTTTGCAAGTTTGGCATTTGACTAGCTTTTTCGCTATATTACTACTGACATTGAAAGTTATACGCGCTTGAGCTTCTACATCTTTCTTTATCCAATTACGTACAGGATATTTTGTTCTCATAGCTAAATTAATTATGAAACGCCAAGGATCATAATTGGCATTTCCTTGCAAATATTCTGTCAAAGTTTCTAAATGAACCTTTACTGTATCCATGACTTGACTTGCAAAGCAAAATTAAGTTTCAAAAAATTGTGACAAATTTACTTATGTTTGATCTCGCAAGATTTTACTATCTATTTTCAAATTGTTTTATCAATTGACTCTCACTCGTGAATACTTGACTGACGTTTTGAGGTTAGATTGACTTAGCTGACATTTTTCGGGCTGACGATGTGGTTGACATCCTCTTCGACGGGGCTGACTTTGTCTGCGATGACTGACGTGACTGACGTGGACTTTCTCGGATGACTGACCTGACGACTAACTTCTGACTTGGACGACTTTTTCTCGACGTCCAAATTGATTTCAAATTGATTTCCGTAATGGTCGGCGTGTCTGACGTATGAGTGATGGCTGGGTCCATAGCCTGATGGAATTCTTTGGCTCCGAGCGAAGATGAATGATCAAGTCGTTTTCAATATGTATGACGTCCTTTTATTTATCATTTAAACAGCAAGCATCATCGAAAAGGCGCCTGGCAAACAAAGAAATAATACAATAATGATTTTCACACTCAGTTATAATCATCTTCTATTATTATGAACATTTTGTAAACTTAAAGTGTGCTTCCATACAAAATATAACCTCATTCAAATACAAGTTGAAAAATACATATTAGATAAGTCCACAATATCATACCTTTTGACTCTACAGCATAGCATATTTTCGATAGAGATACAAATTTTCATGGCTGATTTACTTCAGATTTCGGAGACAATATCTTTCACATGCCTTTCGCCGTTAGCTTTTCTTCTCCTTCTGGTTTAAACACTATTGCTAACTTATAAAAGTAAAATACTTTTTAGATCACATTGTTGCCAACTTAGATTTACAGTGTAAACATAATTCATTTCAACACTTACATTCTTGTGCTTCCGCCTTTCGTCCGTTAATTCTAGTATATCCTGCGTGATCCACGGTGTTCTACCTATTCTTCCTTTGCTACCAATGTTTTCTTCCGTGGATTTTGTTATTTAATTCTTCAAAATTGCCCATTCCTCTGCAATTGAAGCTTGTAAATAATGTAACCAAATCATACCTCAATCTACTATCAAGCTATGGTTTCACACAAGACAATACTCGCTATCCAACAAGAATATGTGAATCAACAAGTTCACTTCTTGATCAGGTAGCCACTAATATCTGTAAATATGCCTATAGAATAAGCAATATAAATAGTGATATTTGTGATCATAATTGTACCAATATTTGAGGGGAGGGCTGGGTTTGGTTAACCCGAGGCCGAAGTGGCCTGAAGTCAATTAACCTAGTACTACTCTGTTGCGCTAAATAAATGGATTCAAACAGCATTGGGTAAAAACAAATATATATTTCCAAGGGAAAAGAATACAAAGCCGAAGGGCTTTGGGAGGGAATACCAATCTGCACCCCTACTATATATTTAAAATGGAGGCCAAGCTATATCCCCAAATTATATGGCAACGCTGTATAATTAAACCAGGTCACAATTATGTGATTTACAAATCACCTCATATTTAAACCTTTTCCAGTTCTTATCTGAAACTACTACAGTCTCATTTCGATTCTTTTCAATGAATTAGTCATTACATTCTTTCAAATAGGCTTCCGAAACAGTTTTGCAACCAGCATGGATGCTGTGCTTATGCCGCCATAATAGACCAAAAAGATGCCATCTCAGACAAACGAAAAGCAAGGGACCGTTTGTCATTATTAAAACTATCAAGTTCCCCACGCCAAAATCCTGACAAATTACATTCTTGAAATCATCTAATTTCACATTAGCAGCAAGGAAAGATTAACAATGAAACCAAACACATCTCGAAAGATGAAGTAAAACAAGCTCGTTTTCGCTGCTTAAATAATAGGAGGCGTGTTATGAATATAAAATAAACTTAGGCCACAATATAATACACCCATAAAAATATAAATTGAACAAATTAGCAAATCTAAGAAAACGCCTTGATAAAAGAAGAATAGCGTCCTTTTGGGAAATCAAACGTTATTTCAATGCATCCGGCCAGACGACACTTGGCCTCTTAAAATTCGCAAACTTAATTCCCATTTTCATGAAATGTCATAAATGTTTTGTCTGACGGTTCTAGAGTTCCAACTATTAATATATAACAGTTTTACCTTGTTCTCGGACCAAGATTTAGGTAGTGGTCCGAGGCCACCACAAACCATGTCCTTTCACCATAAGTTCACATCATGAAGTTTTCTCGTCCAAGCTATTCGTAGCTCTCACGACAATGGTACGCCATTTTGCGCATGTGCAGAAGTTCATTTTAAAACAGATAACAAATGAAGAACGCCTGGCACTAGTTTTAATGCCAACTTTGATAATTAATTTTCCTTCACCCTTTAAATGATCGAGACATCCTTTTTAACCAAATTTAAATTGGCAATGGAATGTTCATTGATGTGTCCATCAATGATTGGCTATCCAGACTTTAGATTATTTGAACGAAGACCGCCAAATTTCAGTACAGTCCCACATAAAAATTATTCACTAGACAGTCAACAATGGCTACATTCAATCAATGTAGACCGGAATAATTAGTTAATATATTTTCCATTAAAAGATAATGGGTATTTAAATCGTTACTGTCTTCTTCCTGCTTCCTGAAATGATTCACAATTAATGACCAGGGGCGTTGGCAGAAGAGGGGGGGCGTCACATGGGGGCGGCGTCGGGGCATAAGGGGGGGGGGCGGCGGCGAAGTATTGTGAGTCGAAACCAATCGGCTCAGTCTCCCCCTGCGATTCCACCACTAGGGGGGGGAAGATGATGATCCCCGACGATACATGCCAGCAGGATGGAACCAGCTCACCAATACAGCCTCTCAGGACCGCTACAGCTCGACATCTCACGAAGTTGTAGTAAATGCCTCCACTCTGACCAGCAGAATGGGTAACACCTCCACTAGATGTTGTGTCGTGCATGGTGACAGTAACCTGTGCACTGGCTACTGCCACGAGTGGTGAGTGATCACATCACTCACGTGACCAACCGGAACAGATACCAGATGGCAATAAGGATCTCATGATTGCCATCTCTCATCGATGATCTTCTATGTAGATTTATTTACTAAGTCGTTGTTATAGCAAGTGACATTCCTTTGCTTTTTGAAATAGTTGCAGGGTTTGACCAGGTAAGACTGTTAGAGCTTAAACCGACTGACGATGTTTCAATTGAAATTGTTAGTTTACAGTGTGATGGGCAATTACTAAAATGAACATCACAAGTCGATGTTTTGGTAAAATATCTATCTTGTTCCCAGCCAAAAGAAATCCTGTATTCACATTCTAAGGAATGAATTAAGTGGACGCAGCGTCACTTAACAACATGCCATCCCTCAGCAATCATGGCAATCGGCTCTCAATTAATTTAAGGTACCAATGTACCACAGTACCTCCCGAGTACACTCAAACAGCACAGTCATTTAAGTTACTTCTGATGTACAATTACATTAATTACAAATACATACACAGCTCTCAAGCATGGCTTCAAACTTTGTCAAGGTAGAACAGCAGGCGCAGAACCGCTCGAACAAACTCAGTAACAATACAGCAATCACAATTTCAAGTGAACCAAACTTCCCCAGGACTACACACACACGTGCTCAACATCAGATAACGCAGGAATTCATCTCACATCTGCGACCAATCACCATCAAGTAGCAATTACTTCTGACACAACCTCACTATCGAACCAAACACATAGTCAGCTTACGACCAAGAATCACCCAAGTTCACTCGCACGTTGCCCTCAGCAATCTTCTAACCTCCCTGTCACAACGACAACACTTGACAACTCAAAGGATCAAGCTCACACATAACCACACAACATTCACTCTTGTCAAGACATAACCTCACCAAATTCACCAGTCGACTATAACATCCCGCTACTAACCCAGTGCGACCATCTCAACGATAGGTAGCACTTACTTACTTAATTCCTGCCGCTCCTTCCGGAGCATAGGGCCTTGGCGAAATTTCTCCATGCAGTACGGTTCCTGGCCATTCTCTTCACTTGACTCCAGTTCTTGTCCACCTCTGCAATTTCATTTTCGATCGTCCTCTTCCATGTCTTCTTAGGTCGACCTCGCTTCCTGGCGCCTTGAGGATTCCAGTCTAGCGCCGCCTTCTCAATAGCTCCGTCCGGCTTCCTTAGTGTGTGACCAATCCAGCGCCATTTCCTCTCCTTGATCTGGATGCTAATCGGTTGTTGATTGGTGATGGTCCAAAGATCTTCATTTGAGATTATGTCCGGCCACCTCACATTCATGATGCGACGCAGACATCTGTTAATGAACACCTGTAGCTGGTTGTTGATCGGTTTTGTGACTTTCCATGTTTCACAGCCGTAGAGAAGAATCGACTTTACGTTGCTATTGAAAAGGCGGAGCTTGGTCTTCCTGGAAATGTTTCCATTTCTCCAGATGGGGTAGAGCTGGACAAAGGCACCATTTGCCTTCCTGATACGGCTTCGAACATCTTCTTCTGCTCCCCCATCATTTGTGACTATACTTCCAAGGTAGAGGAAGGACTCAACTCGCTCAATGTCCTTTCCGTTGACTGTCAAACTAGTCGTGATGTCAGAATTTATCCTCATCTCTTTGGTCTTGTTGGTGTTGATCATCAGTCCTGCACGTTCTGCTTCTCTCTGCAACCTCCCCAGCTTATCTTCTATGTCTCGGTACCGTTGTGCCATAAGACAAATGTCGTCTGCGAAATCCAGATCTTCAAGCCTGTCATTTATACCCCACTGAATACCCCTCTTCCGTCCTCCCATTACCTTCTTCATCACACTATCCAGGACCAACAGGAACAGAGTGGGGGAAAGGACACACCCCTGTCTCACTCCGGAACTGACCTTTATCTTTTCTGTTAATTTTCCTTCGTGAAGAACCTGGCACTCATACCCTTCGTACATCTCTTCCATGATTCTGATGATCTTTGTTGGAATTTTATATTCCTCGAGGGTCTTCCACATGATTCTTTGATTTACGGAGTCGAAGGCTTTCTCGAAGTCAACAAATGTGAGGTAAAGGGTATTCCGCCACTCCACACTCTGCTCCAGAATGATTCGGAGGGTGTTGATGAGATCCACACAGCTGCGATGTTGTCGAAATCCAGCCTGTTCCTTCCGAAGCCTTTTTTCTACGCAGTCTTTTATACGATTCAGGATGACTCTCGCCAGCACTTTGCTTGGAATGGACAGCAAGGTGATACCCCTCCAGTTGTTACAGTTTGTGGTGTCCCCTTTCTTCGGCAACTTGACTATCAACCCCTTCTTCCAGTCGGTTGGTATTTTCTCCTCCTTCCAGATCTTCTCCAACAGCGGGTGCAGCAGATCAATCGTAATATCCAGGTCTGCTTTCAGTACTTCCGCTGGGATATTATCCAGACCTGGTGCCTTCCCGCATTTCATCTGCTTCAACGCTGTCCGTATTTCGCCCCGAGTTGGGGAGTCGAGGCTGATGCTTGGGTCACTTTCTGCTTTCTCTTCATCTTCTCCTCGCTGCTTACTTTCTGGTCCTCTATCTCTATTAAGAACCTCCGCAAAGTGTTCTCTCCATCTTGTCAGCTGCTGTTCACACGTCGTGAGGATCTCGCCCGTCTTGCTCTTCACAGGCCTAGTTTTATTAAAACCTTTCTTCGAAAGCATCTTTGTGATGCCATAGAGCTCCTTAACGTCCCCCCTTCTTGCCGCTTCTTCTGCTTTCTCCGCCTGCTCATCAATCCACCTCCTATGATCCTTCCGTACACTCCTCTTTACCTCCCTGTTTGCTGTTGAATACTTTGCTTGTGTGAGAGCCTTCTGCTGCCTAGTCTTGCAGGTGTTGAGCTTGGCCTTAATCTCCTTCCTATAATTTATCTTGTCCCAGATCTGATCGGATATCCATTCTTTCCGCAGGTAGTTCTTGTACCCGAGCTGCATCTCACTGGTTTCCACGAAGATATTCTTTACCTCGCTCCACACAGTCTCCACGTCCTTCTCTGTCTCGGAGTCCAACACCTGGAATTTATTTCTGAGCTCCAGTTTAAATTGGTCCAATCTCTGCTGGTTCTTAAGCTTGCCCTCATCAAACTTGTTGTGCCGAGTGTTAAACTTTCGGCGGACTGCGACGATCTTCATGCGGAAGTTAGCAACCACAAGATGATGGTCACTACCAACGTCCGCTCCTCTCTTGTTCCTAACATCTTCCAAGCTTCTTCTGAACCTCCTGCTCACCGCGATGTGATCAATTTGATTTTCTGTGACTTGATCAGGAGACACCCAGGTGACCTTGTGGCACCGCCTATGAGGAAATACCGTGCCACCCATCACCAAATCCTGACTGGCGCAATATTCCGTAAATTTCTCCCCATTGTCATTCATCTCCCCAAGGCCATGTTTACCCATGATCTGCTCCAACCCCTCATTGTTGGAGCCCACCTTCGCGTTGAAGTCTCCCATAACAATGAGAATGTCCTTCTTACTTGTTTGTCTTGTGACATCTCGCAGCATTTGGTAGAATTCTTCCTTCTTCTCTGGCTCCGACTGTTCTGTAGGCGCATAGCATTGGATGATGATCACATTCCTGATCTTTGTCTTGAACCTAGCAAACATGAGCCTACTAGAAATTGGCTTCCACTCCATAAGGCTTCTCTTTGCATTTCTGTTGAGCAGCAACCCCACTCCATCCCTGTGTTCTTCATCATCACCCCCAGAATAGAGAAATGTAATTCCATCTGTTGTGTGTATTTCACCAAATCCTGGCCACCTCACTTCACTCAATCCTAGGATATCCAGCCCATAGTTCTTCATCTCCCGTGTCACTTGTTTCAGTCTGGTTTTCTCCATCAAGGTCCTCACATTCCAGAAACCGATTTTCGTAGTCCTCTTCATGCCAAAAGTCGTCATCAGGTTATCCGTCCGGTTTTGTAATTTCGCTTCAGTTTCCGTAATCAGTTTATTTAAGAGGAGCGAGTGATTAACCCACTGCCTCCGATAGGTAGCACTACCAATTCATAATCAACTTTAGGTCACTAAATGCAACCAACCTCACCATGGGTCACTAAACAGCAACCAACTATTACCTTGGGTCACTTAAGAGTAACCATTTTTACTTACTTACCAACCAACCATTATTGGGTCACTTAAGAGCAACCAATTATTACCTTGGGTCACTTAAGAGTAACCAACTTTACTTACTAATGGGTCACATCAGAGCAACCAACTTCACTTACTAATGGGTCACTTCACGAGCAACCAACTATTATTTACCTACCAACCAACCATTATTGGGTCACTTAAGAGCAACCATTGCCTTACCGTTCGTAGGTGCCAACTGACTACGTCTGTAGAACCAGACAAATTACATTTCCCATCTAATCAATTCTGAAAAAAAAACTTTCACCTGTACCGCATACACAATCCAGCTTACAGTTCGCTTCCAAAACTGGCCTCCTCACCTGCCACGTGTTTCAGCGACAAGAAATATCCACCTGCATATGCCTCTTCCAAGTTTCACTGCCTGCATATACCTCTTCTAAGTTTCACTGCCTGCATATACCTCTTCATCATAGAAAAGGCTCCTGCATATACCTCTTCTTGTAACAAGTCAAGGCACCACTTGACTAAAACAACTCAAACTCACCATCAGGGAATAATCATCCTGGAATCACCGACCCAACAACCTCTCGAAGCTCAAATACTACCCAGAGTACTGACAAAATTACACAACTCAATCCCACCAATACCAACACGGTACCAACAAAACAAAACCTAGACACTAATCGAAGAAAATCTCAAATACTCAGACGAGTACCAACGCACAAGAAAAAATAATAAAACACTAACCCTAATTAAACCTCAACTAGTACCAACAACGCAGTACATCAGACACAACAACAAAACACTCCCTAGCAAGTACTCACTCGAGTACCAAGTACCAACAAGGCACTTAACACACCTGAAATAAAAACAACAAAATGTACCCTCAAAATCTAAAAATACGATGTACGACCATCACTAGCCCGCACGACATCAAGAGTCTGAGGAGCATAGCCATGTCGACATCACCAACCATCACTCAAAGTACCAGAATCATAAATAGACAGAGACTGGTTACTTCCGCTAGGTCGGTATCACTCCACGAACTCCGCACCAACTCCTAACTTCCCAATTTGCATCCTGAAATGCCCTAACCTCACTCACTCAACCACACGCACACCAACACCAACCATACGTGCAGTCCTGGCACGTCACTCGTTCGATTCCTAACTCCAACCAAACCTGAAATAAATTTCAAAATTTCTATCTACCGACTGAAGATCAAAACTTCACACGACCAAAATACGATTACCTAGATCAGCACTTCTTATAACTGCTTTCAGATTCGTAAATTTCGACCACACGTCACACGAAACAGCTGCATTCACAACTATCACACACCCAACACAACGGGGCTTCACGACTCCACAGCTGACGTAACACATAACCTCGACCTAGCAATTTTTAGAACGCGCTGCTTCACCACCTGAAAGTTTCAGCTCGACACCGCTGTTATATGTACTCATAGTACATTACTCATTTACCTGTGCGTACACTGAAATCTTCACTTATCAATACGTCACAAGACATAACACATTCCACTCGATGACAACAATTACCTGCGCACAGATGTTTCTCACAGAATTACCGAAAACCAATTGACTATTCAGATCACTAAATTTTCATTATTGCTTAGATGACTTAATTCTCATTGGCAACCCAGCCAGAACAAATAGCAATTCAAAATATCACAGGGCACCCATGCCAGAAAGATTTTCAGCAAGAACTCAACACGTGAATGATATCACTTTTCACACAACTTGACAGGAACACAGAACGATTAGCCATTAGCACTTTACTTAACAGCTGTGCATAGATAACTTTCTACCATGAATGAAGTAGCTACTGTACTGGTTTGATCCTACCTTGGAAGCAGCTTGTAGTACGGAACATCACAGAGTGTGACAATAGAGAGAATCCAGCAGCCAACTTTGCCATGCTTACAGAGAGACCATGTTCTTGAGTGCCAGTATTAAAACTGGACTTGACTCGTCGTCAGTACGTTCACGCACAGAGGAATGCCAGCAACGCTTTGTCCATTCACAGCCATGAAAAGAAAATCATAATATTAGCCAGAGTACAACAGTAGGCATCCTACCTAACCTTAGTGAACCTTCAGTTACTCACTTCTCCCACGCTGCTCGAATCCACGATGGTTAATTCTACACAATACCACGGCACAAAACACTACCAGGCAACGGCTCCAGAAAATCGAACCACTGCGATGCTACCAAGAATCTGCACGGGGAGGAAGGGTTAGGTACCCCGAGGTCAAAGTGGCCTGAAGACAATTAACCTAGTACTATTCTATGCGCTCAATGAAACATGGACTCGAACAGCAGTAGGTAAAATAAATATATATATTTCCAAGGGAAAAGAAATACAAGGCCGAATGGCAATTGGAGGGAACACCAATCTGCACTCCTACTATATATTTAAAATGGAGGCCAAGCTATATCCCCAAATTATATGGGAACGCTGTATAATTAAAACAGTTCACATTAACGTGATTTATAAAACACCACATATTAAACCTTTTCCAATTCTATATCCGAAACTTCTACAGTCTCATTTCGATTCATCACTCATTACATTCTTTCTAATAGGCTTCCGAAACAGTTTTGCAACCAGCATGGATGCTGTACTTATGCGGCCATAATAGACCAAAAAGATGCCATCTCTGACAAACGAAAATCAAGGGACCGTTTGTCATTGTTAAAACTATCAAGTTCCCCACACCAAAATCCTGACAATTACATTCTTGAAATCATTTAATTTCACATTGGCAGCATGGAAAGATTAAAAATGAAACCAAACACATCTCGAAGGATGAAGTAAAACAAACTCGTTTTCGGTGCTTAAAGAATAGGAGGCGTGTTATGAATATAAAATAATCTTAGGCCACAATATAATAGACCCATAGAAATATAAATTGAACAAATTAGCAAATCTAAGAAAACGCCTCGATAAAAGAAGAATAGCGTCCTTTTGGGGAATCGAAAGTTATTTCAATGCATCCGGCCAGACGACACTTGGCCTCTTAAAATTCGCAAACTTAATTCCCATTTTCATGAAATGTCATATATGTTTTGTTTGACGGTTCTAGAGTTCCAACTAGTATTATCCGACAGTTTTACCTTGTTCTCGGACCAAGATTTAGGTAGTGGTCCGAGGCTACCACAAACCGCGTCCTTTCACCGTAAGCTCACATTATATTGTCTTTTTCGTCCAAGCTATTCGTATCTCTCGACAATGGGACGCCATTTTGCGCATGTGCAGAAGTTCATTTTAAAACAGATAACAAATGAAGAACGCCTGGCACTAGTTTTAATGCCAACTTTGATAATTAATTTTCCTTCACCCTTTAAATGATCGAGACATCCTTTTTAACCAAATTTAAATTGGCAATAGAATACCCCCCACCCCCCAACAAGCAAAGGTCTAGATCAAAAAAGGTAAATTAAGATTACCGGTACGTGAACAAAAACAAATTATCTAATGATCTCAATCAAATAGACTGTTTAGATGATGTAAACGAAACTTACACTGCCATGAAACACAAAATCTCGATACAGACATCCAACAAAGAAAACACTCACACATCTTTGCAGGAAGTACACCAGAACCACAAAAACCCATGGATAACAACAGAATTAATTCAGCTAATAGAACAAAGGGACCTACTACAAGCTAAACTTAATACTAGCATTCACAGAAACAACAACCTCTTAAAGGAAGAGCACATAATATGTAACAGTGGCGGCTCGTGAATTTTACCGAGGGGGGACTCAACCGTTTAAGATGTAAACCGTTTTTGTGATGTTTATCCGGTAATTGACCGAGATGATTTCATTATTGTGTTTCTTCTTCTCACATATTTTTGTAGCTTGATTTCCTTTTTCGTTTGGAATAGGCACTACTGTTTTTAAAGAAATAACAAAAGTATTAAAACTATTTACTCACAGTCACTGGAAAAAGAAGAAAACCGGGCCCAGCTCAGGAATCCATCGGGGTCGCCATTTCCCAAGCTCACTAGCCATGAGCCCTTGAGGGTGCACCCCCACTACAAGGGTTCACAACTAGGCCTAGTGGGACTTGGATTGGAGACCATTGGACCCCAGCCGAGGCGGTTATTATTTCCACTTGTGCCGGGCTCTCCTCTGTCATCTACCTGTCGACCTCCATTAGTCAACTCTTGTTCTCTTCCAACCCGGATAGCATTAGAGCATCCAAAGTCTAGGGAGGCATTCATTTTCCGGCCGTAACTGACCCTTATATCATCTATCCTGATACCTCATTCTTCAAGTGGTCAGCCCTATTCTTTTAGTTTCATAACATATAATACCTTCTACACAAGGCCCTAAAGGAGGCAGGGTGTGTGTGAAGCTCCACCACACGTAATGCACCCTGGATAGGGCTACACCTTCAAGAGCTCAGCTTTTGAGCACGGGAGTTGGTGACCGTGATGAGTTCCAGAGCGAGATCCATTTTCCCCTTTTTGCATTGACTCTGGGGTGGACGATCTCCTCTTTCCCTTTTCTATCTGCCTTTAATGGCTCTAGTAGTTTCCAAGTACCTCAATACCCATTCTTCGATGATTGATTCTTGTTTTAATGGGATGAACAGCAAGGTCATCTGCCTTTCGAAGATAGAGGGCATTCCTTTTCCTTCATTTATTTCCCTTATTCGTTTCTTTCTTTTATTATTGTCGTTCTCTTCTTCTGGTACATAAGTTAGTTGTAAGTCAGTAATTAGTTAAGCCTAGCTGTAGATTTCATTTCATCATAATTTCTCACCATCACCTAATCCACTAAGGGTAGATGACCTAGATATTTCACCCCTCTAAACAACAATTATCTCCATCAATGAGGGTGTATCGATATCTAAGGTGCACCGTGCATGGTGGGACAACACACAACCTACCTCCTTTAGGGCCTCTTAGAGAAGGCAGAAAAAAGGACAAAATGAGGTATGATTAGTGACGTGAGCCGGGAAAATGCCCAGAGGGCAGGACATCTATAAATGGGCATTTGCCCAAAGCAGTTTTAAGCGCCCAAAATCTGGGCATTTAAAAAAAACATGCTTTTTTTACTTTTTACTAACTTACTTGTGATTGTTGCTACATCTTCTAAAACATAATAAAGACCATTAATCAAAGGTACATTTCATGGATAAACTAGTAATGCCCGAATATTGCTAATAATAATAATTTAGTTATCCTGTGTCAATGTCGTCAATAACATCTAAATGAGAATTATGTATATCTGGATTGAATAAAACATTGTATTACTGAGTTCGGCCTGCAGGCCTACTCATTTATATTTAGGAAAATTAGGTAGGAGTTTGATTATGGTGTGAATAGTAGCTTTAGGAGGGGGGTGGATGGGCTAGGCCCTGGGCAGCCATTGTGCTATGATATTGGAATGGGGGTAGGGTGGTTGTGGCCTTGAGATTGGCGAGGCATACTACCACCAGCAGCCCAGCCCAGTTAGTTGTGAAGTAGAGCTGTCTGTTGAGTGGTTGAGTCTGAGATAACCTCACTTCATTCTTAGGCTATTTATATTTTTAAGTGTTAGATTAAATCTTTACAAAATGCTTAGGAAAAAAGAACCTATTTGGAACTGTCTTGATTTGAAAGGGAAAGTAGTATCTTGTAAATATTGTAATAAGGACTATTAACAGTCACATTGTAACAAAATGGAAAGGCACATAAAAATGTGCTTTAGGTTCCCTCAGCATCTAAAAAAAAGTGCTTCAGTTAGGTACAGTTACAGTGGTTGAAAAAACCTTTTCGAAAGAAAACCCCTTATGAACCTTTACTTATTTATTTATTTATTTATTTATTTATTTATTTATCGTATGGCTTTTAGTGCCGGGAGTGTCCGAGGACATGTTAGGCTCGCCTGAATCTGTAGCTGCTTCCAGCGGACACCCTTAGGTTGAGCTACAAGTTCCGTTCAATTTCAAGTAGTTCCAACTCTCGCCACCAGATATCAATGATACCTAGTGATGAATGTTGGAACTTTGATAGAGCGTTTCGACGAAATTTAACCTAACAATTTAGCTTCACACAAGTTCAGCCTGTGGAAGAATCTTTTACATGCTATAAATCTATGACATGGGACCGCCGGCTTTACTTCCCCTCTTAAGGAAGGCATACTGAAGGATTTTTAACGCTCTTAAAAATCCGACGACTTGGGCAGGGTTTGAACCCGCTATCTTGGGAACAGCAGTTCAGCATGCTACCAACTACGCCACCGAAGCCGCTTGAACCTTTACTAATTGAAGTGGATGATTTCAATAACAAATCTGCAGTACCAAGCACAAGCTCAGCCTCAGAACCAAAATCAAGTTCTTTCAGTGAATTCCTACAACAACTTCCGCAGCCTATTTTGTCATCAACTCCTGTTTTTATGGATAAATATATAGAATACATATAAGTGGATACATATATGGCTAAAACAATATTTATATAAGCGTTGCATTATGAACATGTTTTTAAAAGGGGCAAATGCCCAAAATGCCTGGGCATTTATGGGTTTTGGGCACCGGCATTTGCCTGAGCATTTATCCCGGGCATTTGCCCCGACTTATAAATGCCTAGACATTTTACAACACTAGCTCTGATCCTACAAAAATTGGGCATCAGGAAAGAAAAAGACAAGAGCCAATTAAGGCAGGGAAATGAAAGACATCCCAGGCCTCCGATACCCTAATAACGTTGGGGTAAGAGTTGACATGAAAGATGTAAGAGAGGAGCTCAGCTCAAGGAAACTCAGCTGGGATCCCATAGTCGCCAACCCGCATCCCACTAGTTGTAACCAATTTGATAATTCATGTGATCTGAAGCTCTCAGGAAGATCATGAAGACTGCACGCAACAGAGCGATCAGAAGGTAACCATTTGCTTCCTCTCTTGTCACCTTCTCTGGAAATTCTACGTAACCACTTCTCACGCAATGAATTGTCCGATTGAATCTCATGATCCTAACTTGCCCAGTTCTGATTTACAAAAGGGCACGAAGCAGTACAACATTATAAAATCATTCAGAATACATTCTAACTTCGCCATTAACATGAATACAAAACTCACAAAACTTATATCTGCCACAGTGAATTGGTGCTGCTTCCTAGCGCGCCAGGAGGGAAGCTATCCAGTGGCTGCTACAGACTCAGGCTGTCCTCACACTTGATGAGTCCTCATGAGTATCCAGTGCGCTCTACCGACAAGGAGAGGAACTACACACGCATTGTCACCAAATAGCTTATAAAGATAATAGCGGAAACTCCTCGCCAAAACAGGAGACAGCGCTACCCAGCACTGCCTAGCGGTCCGAGTTGGCAACGTAAGACCAGCTGATTTACAACCGTGAGATCCAACCAAACAATTATAAGAAATTATTGACCTGTGAATGATCTAATTATCCAATTATAATGGTTGGTACGGGGAGTATTTGTGCTATATATGGCTGTAATAATTATAAACAACAACGTGACCCAAAATCTTTCTTTAGGTTCCCAAGAAATTATTGTAAACAAGTAGCCTACCATTACACTGATAGTTCGGTTTTCTTTTAATACAGAATGCTTTTACAATACATATATTTTAGCATATAATTTAGCATATTTTAGCCTGTTCTTTATTTATTTATAGATGCACGCTGTGGGTTATTCGAAGCCGTAGAGCTGACTTAGATGACGTATTGAAAGGAATGGCCCAGAACATTTAAACAGAACTCGTGTTGTATGCTCAGACCACTTTGTGGAGAAAGATTTCAGGAACAAAAACTTGTTAAGTCAAGGGTAAGATCTTTGTAGGTTGTTGATGGCCTAATGTTAATATTGAAATAAGAGCCTTTATAAAACGTGGTGACTCTACGGTACAGTAGGCCTAAAATTTAACAACTTGCTTCAATATTCCCGATTGAAAGTGTACGTAGTTATTTATTGTTGTTATAAGGGGCGGAACAGCGAGGTCATCTGCCTCTAAAGTGTACGTATTGTACTATTAAAGCAAAGGAGGTTGGTGTAATCGAACAAGTTCAGAAACACAAATTTTAATTTTACTGACTTTATTAGGAAATACGTTATATAAGAAGGTAACTGTTTTTTTAAATGTAATTAAGCGTGTTCAACTCGTTTTTAAATACCAGTATGTCAAAAAGGATGGATTAAAACCAATATGCTAATATTTCCTTGTAATTTTCAGTATTTGGCCTGGTGCAGTGCCTTCAGTTCTACTGCCTATGGCAAAGCAAACCATATGCAGAAGCAGTCCAGTATTTAGAATTCTCTATAAATATCGTACAGAACCAAGTATCTTTTGTTTCTTTTAACACTAATCTTTAAATTATTTGCTGCCTAAATATCAAGCCGAGACATATGTTAACTTCACAATGCAATTTCGGTCGTTGCGCACTCAAAAATGCTAGCTGTGGGTGGCAAGAAGAGTAATGCTGTCAACTCGCACCAAGAGATGGCACTGTGATCGCTGTCTCCAGGCGAGCGCATGCTTTTACGGCCGAGTTTCCGCTATTATCTTTATAAGCTATTTGTTGTCACGATGGCAAAACATTAGGTGCGAGGAGAGAGAACATAAGGGCCGTTGAGGAGGGAGGAGGGTGGTAGGACGGCGTCCTTGAGTCCAATGCCACCAGCCGCCTCTGTGTAGGAACAAAGTGACAGCTTTAAAACGGAAACTGAAATCCTCATACTATGAACATAAATTAACATTGAATGCCAATAGCATAAATGATACTTGGAAAGTAATCAATGAAATGATCTACAACTGCACAACTGAACACAAAGATGGTCCCAGTGAGATAATAATTGACGGTAAATCCTTCACAGGAAAAGGAAATATTTGCAATGCTCTAAACACTCACTTTATAAACATAGCACACAAATTGCCAAAACATCCTCCCAGGGAAGAAAGTTAATGAAATTAATGTCAACACAGATTCCATATTTATGACCCCGACTAATGAGATGGAAATTCGCAATATTATATTAAGCCTTAAAATGAAAAGTAGCCAAGACAAAGATGGTATGTCAGTAAAATTGTTTAAAAAAAACTCAATTGACATGCTAAGTAGCCCACTAACTACTTTAATAAATTTATCGTTAGAAACTGGCCTGGTGCCTGCAGTGGCGGTTTTAGAACAAGGGCACACGGTCACGTGCCCCACCATTAAACATTCTCCTTGGGTCGTAGTCGTCTTGATAGTCCTTCCGTGGTAATGGCGCTTATGTCGCGGCCAAGCAGTTCAATCGCCTTGCTGTTCACTTCCCCAACAGTAGGAGTCTGTCACAACAAGGTGCTGGGCACATGTCTTATGAGACCAACACAGTGTTGCCACATGCTTCCTATTCCTGGCTCTGTAACTTCATCCCTTCCTATTGAGCGGGGCGAGGTGGAGACAAGGCTTGTAAACTACAGAGGTTGCCTCAATTTTCACTCACCAATCAGCGCTCACAAGGCGGATGACGTCACAAGATACCAAACGCGCCATGTGGGGAACGTAACGAAACTGTCATCATCAGCTGTTGAGTACACAAAGAACAGTTTATTCTCATGAAATTATTGGTAAATGGGTGATACAATAACTGAATGTAGCCTACTTACATTTTATGTTGTGATCTTCTTGAATTTCTTGGAAATTCGCCTTGACTCGGTAGCAGTATCGTGGGTGTTTGTGACTTCCAATAACCACTTCTTATGCAAGATAGAATTGGAATGTTTCAATCTGATGAAGAAAATTGTTATCACAGCTGCCTCAACCCCACCAGACGGTACGTCAGGAACTTCTCTCGACACAAAATCTGTTGTTCTTCTTAGAACGTTCTTGCCTCGTTGAAATCCGTATTTTCCGTGGAATGTGACGAATTTTGCTGAAATGTGCCGGAACTGGTTTAGCCAAGTTTCTGAGGGATCGGTCATACCACCGAATGACAAGTGTTTAATTCAGGTTGGTAATGCATAATCGTGTTGAGTTTGCATTCCATAGGTTAAGTTCCCAAGTTGTGGAAATTTATCTTGGAACTTGTGGGCTACATAACCTGCAACATAAGCCTTGCCATCTTCTTCATTTTGTTCCATGATATTGCCAATGAAGGACTCTGGTCGCACATTGCTCCCTGCAGGGGCGTATATAAGGGGGGGGGGGGTGCTGAGGGGGCTCCATCCCCCCCGAAAAATAATTGTAAACTTGGTTATACCCTAATCTTAACTTATCGGGTAAGTTATAAACAATATTAAAATTGAAATGATACTAACTCGTGGTGTAGTGGGTAGCATTCTTCGCTGCCGCCCCGGAGATCCGAATTCAATTCCCGGCTCTGCCAAGAAATTTTAATTCCTGTCTGAGGGCTGGAACGGGGTGCACTCAGCCTTGTGAGGTAAAGCTGTGAATTCCACAGTACGTTTTTTGAGAAATACATGTAAAAAAAACTGTTTACCTTTCTGCTTAGTAAATTGACAAATATTTAGATATTTGCCATTCATACTCCACAGGCCTTAATAGAAAAGTTATTAAATATAATTTTTTATTTTGTTTTGTGTTGTATTTTACAACTTTGTTTGTATTGAGAGTAATTGTAGGCTATATAAACTTTGAATCTTATCTAAAATAATTACACAAAGTTTATGCTCCAAGATATTGGTTGATATTTCTGGGTATTTTGCGGTGACAATCCCCTGAGAATACTCACAATTTTCCAGGAGAGTCAGCACCCCCGATTTTTTTTTCTATATACGCCCCTGTCCTAAGGTTGGTTCTGGAAGCACGTTACTTGATTCAGACACTTTGCCAGCTTTGTTTAGTGCTTTAGCAACTACATATTCATCTGAATCTGGATCAGCAGTGTTTGTTTGCTTTTGAACAACTCCTGGATTTTTTCCTAAAATAATCATCCTCAGTCTGTAAATGCAGTCAAGGGGACAAGGATGATCGTGTAAGCCACCATGGGTTCGCAATTGTGAAAAGAGATTTTCCAGTACGTCTAGTACATCTTGATTTAGCCTATGTGTGAGAATGTACTTTGTATTATGCCTACGGGCCATATCTTGGTACAGAAGTCGAAGGGATTTTATTGAAATGATGACTGCTTTCTAGAATATTTGCAAAGAATTTTTTACCAATGCAAAGAGAATTACTCATGAAATTTTCCATCTTGTCCAAAATCAAAATACCATATAAGAGGGGTGCTGAGGGGGCTCCAGATCCCCCCCCCCCCCAAAAAAGTCAACTTGGGTACAACATACAACATACAGTAGTCTACCTTTAAGAAATAATTATCAATTTGTAAAAGAAAATGAGTGTTTACCTTTCTGCTTTATAAATTGACAAGTAGCCCATTTAGATATTTTCCATTCATACCCCATAGGCCATGATAGAAAATTCATTCCATGATAGTCAGCCCCCCCCCTCGAAAAATTGTATATACGCCCCTGGTACCATGTACGAAATATGTCAAAAATATTAACAGCTTTAAAATCATCCTAGCAGGTCATCAAACTTGTTTGAGGGTTCCAATGATATTTTCGCTTACATGCAGCAATCCACTGATTGCGAAGGCATGCGTCTTTGGTCACCGTGAAAAACGACACGGCATTTCCAACTTTATAATAACTGTGACAAACTGCCACAGCACATATTTGGCCTGGCATGATAATAAACAAAAGGGCTTAAAACACGTGTTTAAACCACTGCAATCCATACAATATAAGTGTGGGAAAGTTGACTCTCCTTGCATATCTCGCGCCTCGCGCGCTACGAGGAAACGTGTGACGTCACGTCCTTTCCCTTCCCTCCGCGATCCCCTCGCCAAAGAGCTTCATATTGAGGCAACCTCTGTAGTTTACTAACCTTGAGGTGGAGAGAGGAGCTATGGGAATTTCTTCGACTTGGGGCACAAGAATCTTGTGACGAGACGCTCAAATGGCCGTGAAAGTAGCAAGTTGGGGAGGGAAGGGGAGGGGCGGAGAGGGGTGTTTAAGTGCACCGTAAGAGGGCAGACAAGTTCATAGATGGCGTATTTACATACCCTCGGCAATTTTCCAACAAATTAATGTACGATACATCCCTCTGAACACTGCGCTCTTTATTAATATGTAAGAAGAAAAATCAACATATGTAATATGCATTGAGACAGAAACGTAACATTTTGAACGTAGGCTATGTTCCGTAAGTGAATTTGTATTATGTTATAACGTCAAGTTTGAGAATTCTCTTCATCTCTTAATCTAGGCCTAGGGGAATACACACCTGCGTGGCGACAGTCCTGCCTCAACACTTGGCTTCGAAAGTTTTGGCGCCTGCGATATTGAGTTATAAATGTGTATGAGTGCGGTGGTCTTTTGCAGTGTTCAGTAATATTAATCTTACATAATATTTGTTATTGGAAGCGTGATTTGCGAGGTGCGAATAGCGCGTACCCGTGTTAAACATAATAAAAATATACACTGAGCGCGTATTTCGTCGTAAAAGGTAAGCGGTTAATTCCTAATTGTCGCTTATCTATTATGTGCCATTCTGATTTTAGACCGTAACTGAATGCTGCGACAAATTACTTAATAATTTTCACTGCATTTTCACGCATTGGAGGTGTTCATGTCGTTAACGATGATGATGATGACGATGATGATGATAATTGTTGTTTTAAGGGGTCTAACATGTAGGTTATCGGCCCCTAATGGTTTGGGTGATAGTGAAAGATGAGATGAGAATGAAAACTATAACAAATACTAACTACAGACTTACATACTAGGGGCAGATGACCTCGTAGTTCCGCCCCTTAAAACAACAATAACTAACTAACTAACTAGACTTACATACTAGAAGATGAAATGATAAACAAATCAACGATAAGGCAAATAAAGGACAGTAAGAAAAGAAATGCCTCCTACCCTCAAAGAATGAGGATTGAGGGACTTGGAAGGAAGGAGAGCCATGAAAGGCACATAGGAAAGCCAAAGAGGAGAGGGCCTAACCCAAAGTGACAAGGTGACAAAACGGACCCAGCTCAGGAATCCCTCGGGGTCGTCAACTCCCGAGCTCACCAGCCGTGAGCACTTGAGGGTATAGCAAATGCAGGGTGCACCAGAAGTGGTGGGGCTACGTACACCCTGCCTCCTCGAGGGCCTTGTTCAGAAGGCAGGAGATAACATGAAAAGAAAAAGAAGGCTGACCCCTCGAAGAAGGAGAGTATCAGGAAAGATGAGACAAAGGCTAATTAAGGCGGGAAAGTGAAAGACTCCCTTGGCCTCGGATACCCTAATACCATCGGGGTCAGAAGAGAACAAGAGTTGACCAAGGGAGGTTGACATGAAAGACGACGGAGAGGTGCCCGGCACAAGTAAGTGGAAGCAAAGCCATACTCAGCTGGAGTCCCATGGTCGCCAACCCACGTTCCACTAGAATTGAGCCTCTGGCGGGTGTCGTTAGCGAAACCATGAAATAAACGAGGTAAAAACAAAATTACAAAATAAGATCTTAACTTATGAGGACAGACTATTAACAAATGAATTAAGCCCTCCAAAACCAGGTCTGTGCATTAATCAAGTCTCTAAAGATAAACACAGAACATATAACAGGACTTTCAATAAATCTGTGTATGAAAAATGGGATTGGATATATGGGTGTCGGGTAGCAAACTCTTTTTTTGTTTTGTTTCCCGTGCCTGTTATTTGGTGGCGATGACACATGGACCATGACTGGCATCAATGATTTAAAACATTTACCTGAAAAAGATAAGAAACATTGTTTAAAGGCAAAATGTCATACGAACAATGAAATGAGCTTAGCAGTGTTGGTGAATATAGTATAGGGCAGCAACTGGATGATGGCTGTTCGTAAACACAACGAACTTGTGGACAAGAATAGGTATATTATGTCGCTCATTCGATTAAGGTCTTAATAATATTCACAGGATTTTTAGGGATTTGTAGTGTTCGTGTTAATGGCTTTAATGAAAATGAAAATCCACAGCCTGCTTCCAGTCTCCGACCGGGTCAGGAATGGAATGAATGGAGCCCCTATCTAGCGGCGAGGATATGAACTGTACCGGCTGCCGAGACCTGACGCACTCCTCTGGTGCAATGATTAAATGAATGACAGATGAAATGAAATGATAGTGGAGAGTGTTGCTGGAATGAAATGTTGACAGGGAAAACCGGAGTTCCCGGAGAAAAACCTGTCTGCCTCCGTTTTGTCCAGCACAGATCTCACATGGAGTGACCGGGACTTGAACCACGGACCCAGCGGTGAGAGGCTGGCGTGCTGCCGCCTCAGCCACGGAGGCATGGTAATGGCTTTAATGGATCCGTGAAATTATTGAGTTTATGTAATCTACTTTAGGGATATCGGAAGGAATAGTAGGAGTGCTTGTACTAATACGTGACCATTTAACTTCTCGATCATAAACCACGGGACATGCTTTTTACGTGGAATCGAAGCCACCAGACGTGTCATTTCACCTCGGAATTCCCATAAGCATTAACCGGGAATCGAACCGGACCATCCTTGGTGCGAGGCAAGCAGCTTGACCGCTGCGCCATCACAGCCCGATAAAACCGCAGAGATACGATTACTAAATGGCCGCCACAATTTAACCAATTGAGTGATATCGGTTTTCTTGTATACTCATGGTACAGCCAACATGTACCATTATGGGCGTATGTTCTCTCAAAAATGGGCTGTGCCCCACCCTTGTTTCAGAGTGCGAACCGCCACTGGGTGCCTGATGATCTAAAAATAGCACGAGTCATACCTGTCTATAAAGGAGGTGACAAAAGCAATCCAGACAATTACAGACCCATTTCCATCCTCCAATCCATATCCAAGGTACTCGAAACAGTAGTAAAAAACAGAATTGTTAATTTCTTAAATAAAAATGATTACTTCTACAAAGGGCAGTATGGATTCCGAGAAAATTGAAGCACAGAAATAGCCACAATTGATATTATCTCTAACTTGCAGGATGTGATAAACAAAAAGATGACAGCGAGTGGCCTTTTCATAGACCTGAGAAAGGCGTTTGAAACTGTTCACCATGAAATTCTTTTAGGGAAACTTGATAAAGCAGGTATCCGAGGAGTAGCTTGGACATGGTTTAAAAATTGCCTATCCAATCGTAAGCAGTATATTGAAATAAATGGCTACAGAAGTGAGGAAGTAAATATTACCCACGGTGTGCCCCAAGGATCAATATTGGGTCCTTCCCTCTTCTTAGTATATATTTTAATATTTTAAATTTGTATATATTAATGGCATAGCAACACTCCGTTTTCATGGTAATATAACGTTGTTTGCAGACGACTTAAGCATCTTTACAATGCGTACACCACCAACACGCTGATTACACACATGCAGGAGAACATGGCTGGGCCCAGTCTAATGAATTAACAATAAATGAAGATAAAACAAGTTATTTAATAATATCTAAGCGTAGAACAAAGTTAGATATCAATCAGAATATAATGCTGAATGGAAAGGCAGTTAAAAGGGTCTCGTCTGTCAAATACCTAGGCCTAATAATAGATGAAAATCGCTCATGGCAAAAGCACATTGATGCATTAGTAAAAAAATATCACCTGCCGCTGGGATGATTTTAAAAATTGAGCTACTATATCCCAAAATATCTACTCAGGAAAGTGTATTTTTCCTTAATCCATAGCCACTTACAATATTTGAATACAATTTGGATAAAATGCTCAAATTACCTAAAAAAGGAAATTGAGGTAATTCAGAATAGAGCCATAAGAAATATTTATAATATTTATAACTACCCTTTTTAACACCAACCAAACACATTTATATTACGAGTAAAATTCAACCTGTAGCCCTAAATGCAGAAATCAAATCAAATGTCCTGATGTATCAAATCCTACACAAAAGTATCCACACAAATTTAAACTTCAGTAAACAATCTGATTTACATGCTTACAAAACTAGACATGCAGATGACATATCACTTTTCCAAATCAATTCCAAACAATATGGCAGTAATAGCATTAAGTGAAGCCTTTGTAAAGTTCAATAGACTACCAGAAAATATAAAAATTGCACCTAGCCTACCAACCTTTAAAAGGAGACTAAAACAGTTTATGTGGAATGATTATAAAATTTCAGTTTGAAGAAATTCCAAAATCTGAGAAGACAGAACAAGACCACATTGTGTACAAAACTTATGAAAGCTACGAAATGTTGTATATATTTTCATACTGAAAACGTTGTAAACTAAACATTGAATTATAATTTGTCGCCAACAAGATAAAAATGTACGATTCCTTTGTATATGAGTCCTTGACTCGTTAAGGGATTAATAAAATGCATTATTATTATTATTATTATTATTATTATTATTATTATTATTATTATTATTATTATATTTGTTCAGGGATTTTCATTATTCCTTCCTTTATATTCGTTTGTTCACGTCCTTCTCTTTCAGTCTGTCTATTGACCACCTTTTTGGCTTTTGAATTGTCTTCAATTTCTTCAACTTAAGTCTGCAGTTCATAACAACTTGATTGTGGTCAGAGTTTATGTCAGTACCGGGATATGTTTTGCAATCCAAAATCTGGTTGACCATAATGAAGTCGATTTGGTAACGCTCTGTATCTCCTGGTCTCATCCATGTGTATATTCTTCTATTTTGGTTATTGAATAAGGTGTTAGCAATGACCAATTTATGTATGCTCAATTTTGTGTTTTCGGGGATCTTATTAGGATATGAGTTTCCTATTATCCAATCTAAAATGTAACATATTTAGGTTCACTTTGTAGACAAAAGAAAAATGGAATATCTTTAAAAAAATCATGGACGTAGGGTATTAGGTGTTGAACATTACCATGAAGATTTAATACATTAGTAGGGCCTACTCATATGGTATGAGATATAAATATTATGTGATTGATTTCTTTACGTTAAAAGCCAAATTGTCAGTGCTTGTCATTCAAACGAGAGTAAAAAGGTAATCAAAGATTTAAAGAGTACATTGCCATCCATGCACAACACAAATGTCACTATTGTAAACATTCCGCAAAGATGTGACTTAATTCCCAAATCATGTGTAAATGTAGAAATAGAGGCTACAAATGGAAAAATTAATAAAATTTGTAGGAGTTTTCCAAATGTCCAAATTATAGATGTAAGTAAATTAGACAGGAAATTCCACACTCGGCATGGCCTACACTTAAATAGGTTAGGAAAAGAGTATCTTAGTGATGAAATCTGCAAAATTGTAAATTCAAATGGTAAGAATAGTTCAACAGTAATATCTTTAGAGTGGAAGCAGGGAAACTGGTAAAAGAAGCCAAACATGAGGTTTGGCATTCAGATGAGTATCTTTTGATGTCAAATTTAACTGAGTTCAACAATGGTATTTTGGATTTGTCGAGCAACTATTACTAAATTATCATTACACAGTTACTAATTTCCTATGGACTTGAAACCTACAATAAACACCCCAACAAGAATAACAAAATTTAGTAAAACCACTCCTGATCAAATTTTTATAAATACTGTACCGGTACAGATAAATATCACCATTCAATAGAAGTCTGTTTCCCGGGTTTTAGTGACCACCATGGACAATACTGAGTTTTGAAGTACCCGAAAAAATCAATAATAATGAAATTGGAATAAAATCAAAGTGCAGGTAATTCACTGAAACAAATGTTACATATTTCAATGAATTATTAAATAAGGAAACGTGGTCAGAAATTTATAAACTAGAAAATGTAAATGATAAATTTAATGCATTTAACAGTACCCTAAAACACTAGTTTGAAACAGCATTCCCCCTTTAAACAAAAAAACTATTCAAAATAACAAAGCTAGCAATTGGATAACAACAGGGATTATAAATTCATGTCAAAGAAAGAAATTTCTACAAAAATTATATAAACAATACCACAATTCAATTTATACTTCAGAAAATACACTAGCATAATAAGTAAGGTAATAAGACTAGCAAAGAAAATGAATAATGATAATTTTATATCCCAATCATCTAATAAAAACAGGGCTATGTGGTCCGTGATAAAGAAACTGGAAAATCTGCTAAAATACAAAGGAACATTACACTGACCTGCATAATAAAGTGATCAATAATCCAGAGGAAATAGCAAACAATTCTAATGACTATTTTCTGGAAATTCCACAAAAATTATTAAATAAATCACAGGTAAATACACAAAATTCTAATCATAAAATAAATATATGCAGTGCTTCTTTATTTATAAATCATGTCACAAGTGAAGAGGTAAGAATAGTTATAAAAGAGCTAAAAAATAAATTCTGTGCTGGTATTGATGGCACCCCTGATGCAATTTTAATGAAATGTGGTGAAAATATAATAAATCCACTTACGCATTTAGGTTGGTTGGTTGGTTGGTTCTTAAGTTTAGGGGCTGCGACAACGCGGTCACGTAGACCCGTGTACTTTGGGTGTGTGTAGAATCAGTCTGATAACCGGTGTTAATTGTGATGACTGTATTAGTGTGTGTTATCTGTTTTTAATTTAAGTACAGACTGCAACTTAGATTTTTTCAAATAGTTCCTACTTTTGCAGCCAAGCGCCACTGTCAACGACTACAAGGCCAAGTTCAGAACTTAGCTACTAGACGCCACCGCAGTCGGCTCTTGGCAACGAACGTCGAAACCTAAGAGCGTTGTTTACATTCGTAATCTATACAATTTAGCTTCACACAGGTGTAATTAGTCGAAGGTTCTTTAACATGCCATAAATCTATGACATGGGACCGCCGGCTTTACTTCCCCTCCGAAGGAAGGCATACTGAGGGATTTTTAACGCTCTTAAAAAATCCGACGGCTTCGGCCGGGTTTGAACCCGCTATCTTGGGCATAGAAGCTCAGCATGCTACCGACTACGCTAACGAAGCCGCCAAACGCACTTAATAAACAGTTCAATTCTCTCAGGAACTTAACCGGATATTTTGAAGTTATCAAAAGTAATTCCAGTCACAAAAACGGCTAAAAGATGAATTAGATAACTATCGTCCTATTACCTTACCAACTGGTAGTGCAAAAATTGTGGAAAAAATCATGTATAAGAGACTGATAAGTTTTATAGTAAAAAATAAAATACTATCAAACTCACAACATGGATTCAGAACGGAAAAATCTACACATACAGCAATTTATGAATGCATTGATAGTAGGCCTATACTGAAATTAATTGACAATAAGGAACATGTAACTGGCCTATTCTTGGATTTATCGAAAGCATTTGATGTTGTTGACCATAAAATCCTCATTACAAAACTAAATCAATATGGTATTAGAGGTCTAGCTAATAAAAGGATAGAGTCTTACTAAACAAGGCGTAAACAAATAGTAAGCTTGAGACACAAGGATGATGAAACATTGTCCAATGAGGGTATTATTAAATTTGGAATACCCCAGGGATCGGTATTGGGCCCACTACTCTTTCTTCTATAAATCAATGATATAACACAGAACGTTGATTCTCATAAGGAAATTTTGTTTGCGGACGATACAACACTTGTAATAAAAGGTGAAACTAAACAGGTCTTACAGCAGTCTGCTGATTCTGTTACAGAAGAGTTAACCAAATGGTCGCAAGAAAATCACCTCATAATATAACTATAAGAAAACAGTATGTCTAAATCTCCACACTATACAGAATATGAATCCTGCGACGCCCAATATAACATTAAATAGTCATCAAATAAATCAGAAACAACGTTTTTAGGACTATGCATACAATATGACTTGAAATGGAATAAACATATACAATATCTGAATACTAAACTGAACTCGATGTGCTTTGCGTTACGTATTTTGAAAACTTGCACTAGCGTGCACACATTAAGAAATACTTATTTTCCTTATTTCCATTCATACTTAAGATATGTCACCAGATGTACCAAGCACGTTTAGGATACAAAAGAGGGCGATTAGAATTATGACAAATATAAACACTAGAGAATCTTGTAGACCTCTGTTTAAAGATTTAAACTTTCTCCCACTTCCCTGCATTCATATCTTTGAAAGTATTATGTGTTGTTTTTTTTAGAATTTAATGAATAAAGACGTTTTTCTTAAAACAAACAATTTTTTATTTATTTATTTATCGTATGGCTTTTAGTGCCGGGAGTGTCCGAGGACATGTTCGGCTCGCCTGAGTCTGTAGCTGCTTCCAGCGGACACCCTAAAGGGCGAGCTACAAGTTCCGTTCAATTTCAAGTAGTTCCAACTTTCGCCACCAGATATCAATGATACCTAGTGGTGAACGTTGGAACTTTGATAGAGCGTTCTGACGAAATCTAACCTAACAAATTTTGCTTTACACAAGTTTAGTCTGTGAAAGGATCTTTAACATGCCATAAATCTATGACATGGGACCGCCGGCTTTACTTCCCCTCCGAAGGAAGGCATACTGAAGGATTTTTAACGCTCTTAAAAAATCCGACGACTTCGGCCGGGTTTGAACCCGCTATCTTGGGCATAGCAGTTCAGCATGCTGCCGACTACGCCACCGAGGCCGCTAACAATGATGTTCATAGACATAACACAAGACAAAATCAAAACATTCATATTTCACACACACACACACACACACACACACACACACACACACACACACAAGCATATATCAAAAAGGAACTCTTCACACAGGAGTTAAATTATACAATAAACTACCCCAGTATATAAAATTTGCCCCAAAAATAAAAACCTTTGAAAGAATGTTGAAAGCTTATCTGCAGTGCCATTATTTTTACTCTGTAGTTGAATATCTTAGCTTATAGGAGCGATCATCATCATCATCATCTTGTACAGTTTCCAGCCCCAGGCTGGGTCTGTTTGGAACATAAGCCTCGCCACTTAGTCCTTTCTTCCCACCACCTCTCCGCTGTCACTCTGGTCCAGTCCTCGCCTCTCTTCTTGACACATTCCTCCACTCCTTTCAGCCATCTATCTCTTGGTCATCCCCTTGGTCGTTTCTTCTGCATCTGCATCTCATGTATCCTCTTGGGAATCTTCTTCATTTCACTTGCCTGTATTCTGTTTATGTCTCTTTCTTCATTATCCACGTTCCTGATGCATAGGTCAGTATCGGGATATAGTAACTTCTGTATAACACTTCCTTGCTATTTTGTGGGACATCTTTATTCCACACTAAGCTCCTAATGCTTCTCAGAAATGCTTCTGCCTGTCTGCCACGTTCCGTAATCTCTTTGTCATTTCTTCCATTTTCCTCTACTATACTTCCCAAGTACTTGAGACTCTCCACCTTCTTCAACTGTCCACCAAGTGTTACCCCACTCATTGGTCTGTCCCTTTTCCTGGTCGTTAACAGGATCTCACATTTACTGATGTTGAACATCCATCCGTACCCTCCCACTGTTTCTTCCCAAGCCTTCAGTTGCTCCTGAATTTCCTCCTCCTTGTTTTCCCAGACCATGAGATCATCTGCAAACACCATTGCTTTCATCTTATCTTCTCCTATCTTTCCTGCTACCCGTGTGATTACCTCGTCCATAACCACAATAAAGAGAAGGGGTGACAGTGCACTACCCTGTTTCAGGCCACTCATTTGTCTGAACCAGTCTGTTCTTTCCCCTCCAACTTTCACACAACTCACACTTCCACAATACATCTCCTTCACTCTGTCTACAGTCCCTTTCTCCACTCCCATGTTTTCCATTGCTTTCCAAACCTTCTCCCTACACACACTATCATAGGCCTTTTCGATGTCCAGGAAGGCCATCAACAGATCTTCTCCAAATTCGTAGTGGTGTTCCTGGAGCTGTCTCACTGAAAATATGAGATCCAAGGTTGATCTCCCAGGTCTGAATCCATACTGCTCCTCTCTCAATTCTCTCTCCACTTTGGCTCGTATTCTACTTTCTAATATATTTTCATATATCTTGTCACAGTGTGGTATGAGTGTGACTCCCCTGTAATTTCTGCACTTCTTTCTGCTTCCTTTCTTAAATATTGGGACAATTAATCGTTTCTTCCAATCTACTGGGGTATTTTTCTCCTTCCATACCACCCCCACTGTTTCTCAACCTCCCCTGCTGCCTTCACCATTTCAACACTCACTTAGTCCACACCTGGTGCCCTTCCTCCTTTCATCTTGTCTATAGCAATTTCCAGTTCTCTCCAAGTCAGGTCCTTTTCCATTCCTGTGTTGTCTTCTCCATCTTCCTATACGTTGTCTTCCTCCCTGTGACCATCTGGATTCAGCAAATCCTCAAAGTACTCTTTCCACACTGTCTTGAGCGTCTCTTTGTTGTGTACCTCATTTCCGTTTTTGTCCACCATTACCACATCCTCTCGCAGATCCCTTCTCTTAGTTTTGACCATCCCATAAAGTACTTTCTTATTTCCTCTGCTGTCTTCCTCCATCATCTCTGTCCACTTTACCATCCACTTCTTCCTCTCCTCTGTGGCAATCTTGTTTGCTTCTTTCTTCTTTATCTTATAAGCTTCCCTTGCTAGATTAGTTCTTTCCTGGAACCTCACTCTGAAAGCCTTGTTCTTCCTTCCCACAGCTTCTTTTACTCTCTCATTCCACCATGGTGTCTCTTTACACTGCTTTCTGTTGCTTGTTCTTCCACATACTGCCACTGCAGCTTCCACCATTGTATTTTTGAATTGCTTCCATTCCTCTTCCCTTGTTTTAGGGTTGTCTGTTGCCATCCTAACCCTTATTATCTTCTGGAATTCTTCCTTGACTTTCTTTTCCTTCAGTTTCCATACTTTGATTCTCCTTTCCTGGTACTCTGTCCTCTTGCTATCCTTAACAACTCCCAGGTTCATTACTAGTATTCTGTGGTCGCTATCTAAGGCCTCTGATGGTATTACGGTACCTTTATATCTCTGACACTTCTCTTCATTTCCCAGTCGTACAGCATGTAATCTACCAAAGATTTCTTTGTTAAATCACTGCTGTACCACGTTACCTTGTGGCTTTCTTTCTTACGGAACCAGTAGTTGCCTACAACTAAACCGTTCCTCTTGCAAAAATCCAGCAGCTTTCTCCCTTCTTCATTCCTGCTGCCCCATCCTTCTGCTCCCATTACATTTTCATATCCTTGCCTTTCACTTCCTACATGTGTATTCAAATCTCCCATGACAATGATGCTCTGACCATTCAACTGCTGTTGTAGCTCCTCCTCAAAGTCTTCCTTCTCTTGAGCTGTACATCCAACTTGAGGGGCATATACCTGGGCTATCTCCAGGCTTCTTCCCTTTACAGTTATTCTGATCTTCATGATCCTGTCACTTATTCCCTTTACCTCTTCCTTCATTCCATCTCTCACAACTACTCCTACTCCGCTGCTCCTTCCTTCACTGTTCCCACTCCAGTACAACCGGTACCCTTTCCTCAGTTCTCTGCGACCTTCTCCTTTCCATCTTGTTTCTGCCAAGTTCAGTACATCCAGCTCTCTTCTCTCCATCACATCCACAATCTCCTCCACCTTTCCTGTCAGTGTTTGAATCATTAACGTGCCAACTCACAGTCCATTAACACATCCGGGTCGTCGTCGTTTGCATCCGTCCTTTCCGAGGCCTGTTCCTGTTTTGAAAGCAAATATAATATCCACTACTGGCTTGCTAGGCCTTTCGTAGCTTCACCAGAGCCCCGTCAGCTTTTCAGGGTTCCTATTGGCAACTCCAGCTATCTGATATGACATCTAGCGGTAAAATTGAGAAACTTACCAAGTAGGGTACTTTTGTCACGTGGTGACTGTCTATGGTTTCTTGTATTGGTAAGCAGATCGTGGTAAATTCTTCGAGTCTTTATACATACGTAATAAGTTTCACTCGTTGATAGAGTGCAAAATGAGTAAAAGCAAAGTATATTGCTCAGTTTACGGCTGTAAGTCGATGTATAAGAGGGCTGCGGATAAATGTTTTCATCACTTTCCAAAAGATGCAAATAGCAATAGCCCAAAGGTGACGATACCAAATAAATACTGGCAACAGGAGCTGGTTGGACCACTCACCACTACACTCACTGACGACAGGACAGGTTGTTCACTGTTACGCCGAGCCAAGCCGCACCTAGACAGCCAATCACAGTCTCGTCGAGCCAAGCCGTACCAAGACAGCCAAGCCTACATCAGCCGAGGACAGCCAAGCTTCATCAGTTAAGTATCCTTCCCCGCTCCCTAGTTCATTTCCAATAACCCTACCAATCGCCATCACCTCGCTCTGCGATATCCGAGCCATTCCACCACGAGTCATATAGGCCTAATTTGACTTCGCAGGGTAAATATCTACTCTGTGAGAACCTGCTACCAGTCCGATATTCAACACCAAACCCACCTGCTAACCATCCAAATCAAGCAATTCCTGTCTTCCCCGAGTTTTAATACAAGGTACACTCATCCCTTCGCCCTACCAAGCAGCAAATAATTTCTAGAGTCTATGGTACAGCGAGCAAACTCAAATATAGCTTTTAAACGTAACAACGCCATGACTCGAACTGACCAAAAACAAATACCAGCAGACAAACGATGCTTGATAATATGCAATTGACACATAAAATCCAGTGGAACACACAAATTTGATGACGCATATCGCACAGTTATACATATATACACTTAAAAATAACACTGTCATTATTGTAGGGACCACATTTACTAATTATAACCGAAAAATAAAAAGTGTTCCATATCAAACGCGTGTTATTGAGTATTTTTACCCTACTTATCCAGACCGACCGCAGCGCCCCAAGTGTTAGTTTGAGTTGCCAATAGGGCCTTCACAGCTACCGTAGCGGTCCCGGGGCACACGAAGTCCCCACTGTACTTCACCCCTACAGGCAATCCCCTACTTCATGCCGTTGCCCGTCTCCACCACGTGGAGGAGGGGTTAGACTTGTGGGAGACATAGGAGCGATGAAATATATAACTATATTTTACTTTTCTATTTTTATTGTAATACCTAGCTGTAAGTTGTTGTATGTATAGAATTAAGTTTTCATATTGTGCTAATAGAGTAAGGTGTAAATAGTTGTCCCATAAAATTGTATCTCTTAAGATCTGTTATTATAATAAATTATAAATAGTTATAATATTAGTAATATATACCTGTATGTTATTTTATTTTATAGATGTAATTTCTGACGTGTCCTATATCAAAATGTATTGTATACATGTAATTGATCAAATGGACAAATAAAAATCTAATCTAATCTAATCAAGAATTTTCACTTTTAAGTCACAGAATGCCATAACTGTGCACTATTTTCATTATTTGTGTATGAAGAGAAAGTTGTGTAAGTTTCATTCTTATAGCTCTCTTGCTTTTCAAGAAACATATACCCAAAACTAAGGAAATCGCTTAAATGGTAGCTTCAATTTAAAAGTTACGGTACACAAATGAAAATTCTCTGTTACCTTCACAGTTTGAGGTGACCTCACACGTGCACACCGGAAGACAAAAACCTGTTAGAATTTCATGAAGCAAACGTAAATGTATTCAAAAATGTGTGCGTAATCATCATGGGCGCCCGCAGGGAGGGGCAAGGTGGGGCCGTGCCCCCCCCCCCCCCCCCCCCCTGGAATTCCGAGAATGTTGATATTCGATTGGTCATTGTCACCAGTTTATTTCATAAATTTAAGTTTCTGATAATCAACTGACAAATGTTACAATAGAAATCTTCTTTAATGTTGCTGACGTAATATGTATTTATATTCAAACATATATGGTTCTAATGATGTCATGCACTAGACCACCAATGGAACCTTAGCTCCTAGTGTAAATACCGTGCTTTTGAATCTGACTTGAATGTGAAATTGGACTAATGAAATCCTAATCTTGTTTGCAAATGACAAGGCAGAAAGGAATCCCCTTGTTATTAATTTTTATTTTTATTTTATTTTTACGTACCGTATGGCTTTTAGTGCCGGGAGCGTCCGAGGACATGTTCGGCTCGCCAGAGTTTGTAGCTGCTTCTATGCGGACACCCATGCAGTGAGCTACAAGTACCGCCGCGTGTGGAGTGTTGTCTGGGGAGGAAAGTGTTAATGTAAGAACTATGAATTGGAAGGTAGCGGACCAACACCGGCATTTGCCTGGAAGGAAGATGGGAAAACACAGAAAACCATCTTCAAGATTGCCCGCGGGGGGGGATTCGAACCTCCTTGCCTCCCGGATGTGAGTGACTGCCTGCAGCCACGCCGTCAAGACCACGGCTAACTCGCCGGTTTTTTTTTTTTTGCCATTGGTTGTGTATATCTTTTAAAGATTAAATTTAAATTCTTTGTATTAGACTAAGGTTTTTTTACAATTTGTAATTTTAGAAAACACATATTTATAGTGTTTGCCACTCATAGTTAAATACACGCTAAGTGAAGATACAGCCCCATATGTTAAGGGAACTTTAATGAATCTACATATTTTAAGTCGGGGGAAGCAAAAACTTTCTTGTTTTTTGGCCTATGGGCTTCAGGAGCCCTAAATACGGGCCTGACTGTGTTGTACACTCATCAAATTTTGGGTCGTTCTCCCCTACTGCGATAGTTATTCGTGCTGCGAAATGCCGTATATTTTTATTCAAGGTGTGCCATAGTACTGTGGTCCATTTCTTGAGAACAGAGCAATTATTGCTACAAATGAACAGCAATCTACCATTGTTGTAGAATTTTTACCTGTAGTGCTACGATCGAAGCAATTTACAGGCTAATAGTTAAAATAGTTCTGCGGTGTTTTTGTGCCATTATCAAAGCAACTGAGATTCGCACTCTCAATCGAATGTAGACGGTAGATGAGTTGAGACAAAATGGTGAAATCAATTCAACTTCGTACTGTTGTACGATTCCAATGGAATCTTCTTGCAAGGCAATTTTCGATGCGCAACATGTAGCCTACTTATATGAGCGGAGAAGCTAATTTATTCCTAATTTAATTGGGCTACCGACAGTAGTGGCTACGCGGGCTAAAGCGCAGCGTTAGGTCAAGGGGCCAAGCTCTCTGCTGACTCGGTAGACGCGTGGGTTCGAGCCCCACCGTCGGCTCTCCTTGAAATGGTTTTCCGTGGTTTCCCATTTTCAACACCAGGCAAATGCTGGGACAGTACCTTCTGACAGGCCACGGCCGCTTCCTTCCACATCCTTGCCCAGTTTCATTCATCTTCATCCATTCCATCTCTCATCCCGACGCGCAGGTCGCCCACGGGCTACGACTAGAAAGACCTGCACTCGGCCTCTCAGGAGGCTACACGACAAAAAAAAAAAATGGGCTTATAGTCTTATTGACCGACTGGAAGTTACTATTCAATATAGACCAATTAGGTGGTTGGTTGGTTGGTTCCTCAGTTTAGGGGCAGCGACAACGCGGTCATGTAGACCCATGTACTTTGGGTGTGTGTAGAATCCGTCTCATAACCGGTGTTAATTCTGATAACTGTATTACTGTGTGTTATCTGCTTTTGGTTCAAGTAAGGACTGCATACATTCGATTTTCAATTAGTTCCAACTTTTGCTACCAAACGCCACCGTCAACGACCAACTAGTTCTGAACTTTCTTACTAGATGCCACCGCAGTCGACTCCTGGCGACGAAGGTTGGAACATAATAGCGTTAGTCAAAGATAACCTATAATTTAGCTTCACACAAGTGTAATTAGTGGAAGCTTCTTTATCATGCCATAAATTTATGACATGGGACCGTCGGCTTTACTTCCCCTCCGAAGGAAGGCATACTGAGGGACTTTAACGCTCTTAAAAAATCCGACGACTTCGGCCGGGTTTGAACGCGTGACCTTTGGCATAGAAGCTCAGCATGCTTCCAACTACGCCACCGAAGCCGCTCATCAATTAGGCGATAAAGCCAAAGTTCAAGGGGGTGATTGATAATGATGTGCTTCTGAAAGAAGAAAATTACAGAACGGACAGTGGCAGGCTCTTAACTCAAGGAACATTTTTGTGACATTCTTAAGTACGAATGTATAATAGTTCAATGATCCTGCGATGTTTGTCGTTATCAAAGCGACTAAGTAAGAAGTACAAGATTTGTGAGTTTTATATATTTTACTTAACAGTCAGCAATAATCAAATGAAATATTTTCTTTCGAAAACGAAGATTTGCTAAAACCATGGGCGTCACAAGTACGAGTAACGTACAATACGAATTTATCACTTCTCACAAAATTCATTATCCTAAGAAGAGCAATGCGAAGTATTCCTGATAGCTTGTGGAGAATAGGAAAAACGTGATGGATCCGCTGTAATGCCCAGTACAAACTAGATATTTGGAAACAGTGCTATTTGAATTGTTATGCAGATTCATATGTAGGGATATTTACACAGTTTAATTTAAATCAATAATTTGGAAATATCTGAAAATATGTCCTCCAGTTACTGTACCGTATTTAGAAAATAGGCCAACTGGATTTACATTAGCATTTTAATGAACTGCTTGATCTTTATATTATTGTCGATACATGGTGATACCACTATTTTTACCTGTTATTAAGAACTGAACATTATGACAGTGAATCACAAATGAAGAAACGCGAACTTCCATGGACAAAAACTGTGAACTAAAAACAAAACATTCCTCCCAATTTTTCCATAAAGCAGGCAACGGTTTCAGATCAGGCAAATAATGAATTTTACGAAGCAAGTGTGAAATGGAACGAAAAGTGGGGAGGGGAGGGGGATGGGGGTGGGGGGGGGGGGGGGGTGGTAATGAAATGAGAATTACAACTTGGCCCCCCTCTGGAAAAAATCCTGCGGGCGGCCATGGTATTCACGCTAAATAGTAAACGAATTCACAGTTTTGACCCCTCTTGGCTAAGGTCCCCTTAATCAGTTACTTTCTTACGCATTGAAATAACGGTTTCCCATGTTGCCTACGTAAATGTAAATAACATTACCGGTGTTATATTTCTTTTTATCTGTGGGAATTGTGCGAGTCCCAAATTTAAAATGTTTGAAGCGATGAACTAATTTCCCTCCACTACCAACCAGCACACCTCTTGGCATACCATACTCGTTAACTTGGTCAATTCAGTAATACAACAAAACTAATGTAACACAATATAAAAACAATAATACCGGTACAAGTCTCATCCCAATTATTAGATCAGTTATCTACCTCATCTATAACACGAGATGATAACGTAATAAAATAGGCTGTGGGTGGTCATTTTGAGGGAAATAAACAAATAAAATTACCAACTATGAACTACAGAGTGACAACTGCACGTTGTGAATCAAGCCTTACCTATCAGGATCGGAAACTTGTGCATAGAGATAGACTTCTGCACCCACTGCCAGCTTCAAAACAGCCAGCAGGGATCCATCTGGCTATGCACAAAGCAATTGCTAACACAAAGTAAACACATAGATGTTGACGCGAAATGTTTCCGAAAATACAACAGAACATAACGTTCGTTAAGTCCAAACAGAAATATCACGAATAAAGAATAAATATTATCATCCCATGTACTGTCAATTCCCGATAAGGTACTGTAATGATAAAATGATTTAATGTACCTCAATACCCCAGTGTCTGAAATTTTCCCGTCTTGTTGCATTTCTCACTGACATCACTGAGGCGCTCAGAAAAAAATATTTAAAACTATTCTAACAAACTTCCAGACTGCCTTTGACATAAATTATTATCGTTCACATTTTGTCCACAGATGCACTTAGTTACAAATCACAATAGCCACTAGTCTCCAGGCTTAGTGTTAACAGTCTGACAAGAATGTTCCACTGGTCACTTAATTTGAAGAATGCACTTGCCAACTGAGTAGAGATCATAATATACTGGAATATAGAGGTCACTTGAAGATATATACTGTGCCCGAAAATGAACCCGAGCCTCCTCGGTACTTGTCAATCCACAGATGGAAAAATGATCGCTGAAGCACTGAAGTCCCCGGCAAAAACAACCTCAGTGTAACGCTGACAAGTAGATCATTTTCATACATGTTTTAAAGATGAAAAGTGATGGTGAACAATGGAATTACCTAAAACACTCAAGTCTAACTGGGCTTGAACATGAGATTCCTGAATCTCGGGATATATGGGTGGAAAAGTGGGCGCCTATCTCCATTGTTCATCATCTTGCTAACTATTGTGAATATAAGATGGAATTTCTAGAAAAGGACGAGCATACAAGGCGTGCACACAAGTTTATTAACATAAAAACTCATACAAATAATAATAAACTCCCGTAAACCTACTTAACAAACTAGCTAAATATATAAATTAATAATTAGATAATCGTGAATAATAAAATATTAATAATAATAATAATAATAATAACTTAAATTCGGTCTGCGACCTCGCTGTTCTATTGTCAGCTGACGCATGTGATTTCCTACCTCTTCTAGAAGTATCAAAATAATATAAAATAACTACAAATATTCGAATCACGAATAATAAAAATTAATAAATTATTTAAGGAACTGCATGTCCTTCCTACACATTGAAATTCACAGGTATGTTTTTAATCTATACCAAAAAAAAATCCTAATTCGTTGAAGTTCCTAACACTACCAGCAGAACATCTTAAATATGAAATACTATAAACACTGGAACTAATTAAACTGCTGTATAACTATTAAAACGCTGCGTTATTTATATTCCCACTTCTCTCGTTTTATTCATCCGAATGTTCATTATTCTCCTCAGAGAATCCTTCCTCTTCACAAAATACATGTTAAATCCGCTACCCTTTCACATCAAGTTTTTAATGATGTCATATCCTTACTTCAATAGCCCAAGTGGTTAATCTTAGCATAGTAGTAATGTCTTAATCAATAATATCAATAATACGATTAATTCTTGCAAATTAAATCCACTTTCTAATACACTTTAAAATACATCGGTCACCAATTTAAATTAAATAAACAGCTGGTTTTACGACAATCGTAACTTTACTTGAGCCTCGCTCAAAAATATAGGCTTCACTTTCTCAACTATGTGGCATAAATCTTCACATTATACTTGTTACGACGCTTGCGTAATTATACATCGCATTCTTGTTAAAATTCCTTTAAATTCACGTAGCTTCTTTCATTGCACATTATCAACCTCTAATTGTGGAAAAAATCTTCATCAATTATCATAAAACTTGTGCAGAAAATCATCTAATACCAATATACGCTGTCAAATAACCTTCTTGCCCCACTACTTCTTTAAGTTTCAGTAATAAAAATGTTAATAACCTCTGCAATTAAGTATCATAAGAGGAATATACAGATTCTTCTTACAGAAATCAGCTTAATAAATATACAGTGAGTATCTCTCCTCTCTGATCGTACTTATTTTTGCTATTCACAGTAATAACAATACTTAAACACAATAAGTGTTTTCTAGAAAAACAAACTTGTCAGGGATCAAATTTAGCATGGTCATTAACCCCCTACTAAAGTAAAGGCCTTGGGAGGGAAGGTACTGGACCATAGTGAATTCATACTCAGAGGGCAATTGTCTGAGACCATCTTCGAACCCCGGAACCCAGAAATAATACTAAGGTGATCGGGTAAAATCATAATATATTCACAATAAACATGCATACAAATTAACAAAACACTTACTAATCAAGATGTGGATTCTGACATCAAATATTTGTTCCTTCCAGTTGACTGTAATACATATTTTAGCAATCCAGCCAAGTTGTTATGATGAAGTAAATAAGTGTTGCTTTCAAACTTTCAACTTTCTGTTGTCATTATGAGAATCCAAGCCAAATAATTAAGAGGATGACGAATTAAATATTCAATAGTTTCATAATGCACCTGCATAATGCATCATACAGTATTTCATGCATTTCCACACAAATATATAATTAATTAATTCTCGAGACAGTACATGTCACAAAGTTAGGCCTACGCTTGTTATAATATCCAATGTAATACGTTGCCTAAAACTGAAGAATTAATGTCTTCAAAACACAAAATATACGGAGCTAATCCAATTTACGTGTTTTCACCTCAATGGCTATCAGAAATCTCTTTTTTATTAACAACAGATGATCGCACATAGTTAAAAACAATACGACAGTAGCCATCATGAAAAAACAGAAGAAAAACGATCACCGTACTAGGGCTATCGATATCAAAATAAATCCTACATTAATAAATTTTCCACAGACCATAAGGCATACTACTTGTAATTAAAATGCATTTTTACAATAAACAGAAAACAGAAAACAAATCATTAATTACGCAAAGAAAATATGAGTGTCAGTTAGCCTACCAGAGTGAATACCCGAGGATGACATTAAGTTTGAATGTATAACCTTGAAAGGCCCTGTCATGCAACGTAGGAAAATACAAAATAAATACATTTACCTTGCCAGACGATACAGTCACAAGTACTTACGATGACAAAATAGCCTACCTTAATTCCATAATATACGAAGCATATCCAGACGTTTATCTCCAGTAAGGTTACAATAGGTAACCAGTCAATAACTTGACGAAGAGGGATAATATCATTCAACATTTTCACATACAGTAGAACTTCAGTATACTTCTTATGTATTTATAAAACCACGTAGATCCATGATGACTGGCCTAACAAGCTCATTACGAGAATCATACATGTCTCGAAAATCCCAGCCTTCCAAAACCATAAAAGTCAACATCGAGATAGAGAAATACTTGTCGCTAGAACATAGCTCTTCCTATCGGACAGAGGGAGAAACTACAATCCCAGTCCAAGGCAGCACCGACAAGATATGCTACCTATCGAGGCCAGCCACAACTAACTCCGCCGCTCGATTCAAAAGTTTATGCCAAAGTAAAAATTGTACGTTCAATCAGAGATTAGTGCCAAAGTAACGGCACAGACTCCCGGGCCCCAAACTTGTCGATGGTTCGCAGAACAGAGACGACGTAAATGGTACAAGTGTATCAACATGCATAATCAAGCAATCTTTAAGCATAGAAAAGTTTTTGCCAATTATCACAAACACAGTAGCTTCCGAATGTGAAATACTTAATTAAAAGTTCATTTCAGTTTTCATCAGCACCATAACCACCAAAATATGTCATGCCAAGAACATAAACAAATACTTAAGTGTAGAATACATCGAGTGGGTTTTCTTTGTACAATTTCCACAACATTATTACAAATGGCATCTTGAATAAACGATGGCAGGAACAGTTTCATCCGAAGGTTACATAGATTGGTCCAATATCCTGGCCAGAGACATCTTCTCGCACTGCATAACACTCCAAACGCAGAATAAGACCTCGAAGAAATTAGCTGAAATCAAATTTCGACTGCGACAGTAATGTGTAAAGGAAAGCTTAATATCTAACGTCGACACTCATTTACAAAGAACAAATTACAATAAAATATTATATGATGGCATCAGATTTTATAACAATAACCCAGTACTATCAAGAATCCACATCTTTACAGGTGAAAGGTATAACAATGACCCTCAATTAACACAGAAAATTGCATGCATGTTTTAGAAAATTACAATATCCCGAAAATATTACAATAATAACAGTATTTTCCAAAAATAAGTTTCAATAATAATGCTGAATGGCACGTGAGCTCTCATATTTACAAATAAAAAACCTTATTATCCCAAAAGACGAAGGCAATTGTCTCACATTGCATATCTGTTCAACCGAATTGTCCAAAATACAGAAAATAAAATGCAAAAAGAAACACCCAAAGTAGGAAAACACAAGAAAATTCCAAGAAGAACAATAGAAAGACCCAATTATCAAGCAAAAAACAGGACACACGTGCATACCAAAGCAGAATCACACCACAACCTTACACCATGACACATAACCTTAAAATCCCCAGAAAAAATTACAATTACAACCATCAAATAATTAATAAACAACAACCAGAATATGAATTAGCACTTGTCAACACATCCACACAAAACACAAATACATAAATACCCTATCATATACAGACCCAGACCAAACAGAAACTAGGAAACGAGACGAAGCACGTATTTCATGAGGCCTATAGTGAGCCGCCGTATATTGACCAAATACCACAACTCAATTCATCATATCACATCACATTACTTAACCTAAAGTATTTATTTCTCAGTCAGACAGCAAAAAAAAATTGAGCCCACTCAATCAACTGAAGACTTAGGAGAATTGTTTATAAATACTTACCAACATATTCAACTCAAATCTAAGCAAATGAACCCCCATAACATTCATCTGGTAGACTTAAGTTGACAGATGCGTCAATAAAATGCTAATTTACATCCACGATCCCAAAGTAACATACAATGACCTTTTACCCCTTAAATTAATATACATCCACACTTATCTGGACAACCACAAAACAACAACAAGAAAACCAACCCAATTACAAAAACAAAACAAATCACACCACATTTATACTTTCTGAATGTCCAACTTTGGAAATGCACAATTTAGACAATAACATAAACAATACAATTATTCACTCTTGACATAGCTTAGTATATCAAACTAAGTAAGCAATATAGCGAACAAGACTAAAACAAGAACAGGCTAGACAGAAATCCCTCAATAAATGACCAACAGAAGACCCTAAATGAAAGAAGATTAACAGACTACTCGTGCAGACCACCAAGCTACAAACGTACCCAAACATTCCTTCAAATCACACGACCTTACAAACTCCCAAAATTCATAAAACCATTTACTACCCACAAAATCCCCTTAATTTTCCAGAATATAAATTGACACACCGTTAGGACATCAACATAAACAAAATAAATAATAACCCTTAAATAAAACACACTGAAATCAACATGTCATACTAGCCGCATTTTACCCTGGCATAGCATGATTTTCCATCACCAAAACACATTTCGGCAAGTAGTTACCTTCATAAATCAACAAGCAGATAAATGACTAAGTCATCACTCGGAGAACAGAAGAGGTTTGTAATTACTTACCTATGATATCTCAACATAGTATCATTTTATACGTACGGCGTATTTAATTAAATTCAATTATAAATTAAGCAAAAACAAACCCTAACCTTAATTCACCTCAAGAAACAACCAAGATACCCACCCGATTACAAAACAAAACTAATAACAATCACCCACACTCATGCACTCAAATACATTTACACAAGTTTGTCACTTCAGACCTAACACAATTTAGACAATTACAAACAAGAAGAACCTTTATAGATTTGCACAATCAAGCAGAATGAGCACCACACGTGTAGACAAATACAAGCATCAATAACATCCACAATACATACATGTCCTGATGACCAGAATTCATCTACACAATTTTGACAATAACATACAAGAAGAACCTTATGGATTTGCACTATCTAGCAGAATGTGCACCATACGTGTAGACAAATACACACATCAAAAACACATGCACGTCCTAATGACCAGAATTCATCTACACAATTTTGACAATAGGTTTACATACCCTATTTCATATCGTTAGCACCTTTCTTCACATGTGACAGATGCACCCTGAAAATTCTCTTTTTAGCAGTATCACTGACCAGAAGAGTAACCGGGGTCAAGAAACTAACAACCTTAAAAGGGCCACGAAACCTCTCTCTTAGTTTTCCCGACTCTTTAGGTCCAACCTCCTTCAAAGAAAAATTCTTCACAAAAACCTTATCTCCAACTTTAATATCAACAGGTTTACGACCTAGATTATACCTTTTTTCTAATCTATCATGAGCTACCTTCATGTTCTCCTTAGCCTTTTTCCAAATACCCTTGATATGACTAAAGGTATACTGTTCAGGTAACAATTGATTAATTGACCAAATATTAGATAAAGGTGTGTTAGGAGTGAAAGAAAACATTAATGAAAATGGAGTGGTTTTATGGGATTCATGGACAGCGGTATTAAAAGAAAAAGTTATCCAAGGTATACAGGAGTCCCATTTACTATGATCACTGTGATGAAAAGCAATTAATGCCGCTTTTAAATTTCTATTGACACGCTCAGCATACGAACCTTTAGGGTAATATGGTGAAGAAGTAATTTGAGAAATTGACAATTCAAATAAGAAATTTCTCAACACACTAGACTTGAAACATTGAGCGTTATCAGTGATCAGAAACTGGCACGGCCCAAACGAGGCAAATATTTTTTCCAGACATCGGATAACAACTTGCGTTGTAGCAGCCCTAGTTGGAAATATCCAATTAAACCTTGAGAACCCATCCGTACATACCAAAGCAAACTTGTTTCCCCACTTAGACACCGGAAAAGGGCCAATAAAGTCTAGAAACAACCTCTGCATTGGCCTAGTAGCCACTTCCGATGACAACATTCCCACCTTAGTGTTGGTAGCCGGTTTAGCCATTTTACAAGTTTGACAATGGTTTACCATACTTTTGATTTCCTTATCCATTCCCTTCCAAATGAAATTTTCCCTTATCCTTAATCTAGTTTTGAACACACCTAAATGTGCACCGATAGGCGACTCATGAAAGTACCTAAATACTTCAGGTATTAATACAACAGGCAATACGATTTTGGTTAACTTATCACTACGTGCTGAACAACAAAGTAAGTTTCCTTTCAGGAAATATGGTTTGACCGATTCTCCCCTCTCAAGCTTCTGAATAATTTCTGACAACACAGGATCTTCCCTTTGGTACCCCGATACATCACGGAACAACAACGGATAATTGGAAAGTATAGCATTACAAGACCCGTTGATCAAAACATTATTACATACATTTTCCTTATTATCAATATCATCAGACGATTCTCCGTACATCCGGCTCAAACAGTCTGCAATCACATTCTCAGTGCCCTTTATATGCTTCACCCTGAACTTGAAGGACAGAATCCTCGTTGCCCAGCGAGCAATCCTTCCGGTTTTCCTAGGTCTACCTAGAACCCAACTCAACGCTTGGTTGTCAGTTTCAAGCTCAAACTCAACGTGTTCTACATACAACTTAAATTTTTCTAAGGCGAACATAACTGCCAATCCTTCTAATTCATAGACTGAATATTTTAACTCAGCATCAGACAAAGTACGTGAGGCATAGGCGATGGGCAATCTATCATCCTCATGTTGCTGTAACAGAACTGCGCCCACTGCCCTGTTGGAGGCATCAGTCTGAATGATAAAGGGCTTCGAGAAGTCTGGAATCGCTAGTATAGGTGCGTTAATAAGAGCCATCTTTAAATCTTCAAAAGCTGACTCTTGCGAGGAACCCCAAGCGAACTCAGTACCTTTTTTCCTTAACATATTCAACGGAGCTGCCCTGTGCGCAAAATTAGGAACGAACTTACGGAAATAATTGATCATCCCAACGAAACGTGCAACTTCTTTCACGTTTCTAGGTGATTTGAAATCGCGAATGGATTTAGTACGAGTCTGATCAACTGAAACACCCGATGACGACACAATGTGACCTAAGAACGAGATATGGGGTTTTGCGAAGGACACCTTAGATAACTTTACAGTCAATCCTGCTTCTTTAAGTCTTTTAAGAACTTCTCTAACATGTCCAACATGTTCTTCAAAAGATTTACTGAATATCACCACGTCATCAAGATAGTGGTAGACAGATTTAAATTTAATCCCATCAAAAATATTGTCCAGTAAACGACTCAATACAGCGGCACCTGTCGATAACCCGAAGGGTAAACGTTCGAATTCATACAAATTCCAATCCGTGGTGAACGCAGTCACTGCTTTGGATTTCTCACTCAACGGAATTTGCATATATGCTTTGTTTAGGTCCAGAACGGAAAATACCCTTGCTCCCTGAAACCACCCAAAACAAGACTGTAAATCCGGCAAAGGAATCTGTTGGAGAATCACTTTCTTATTTAAGGCACGGTAGTCGACCACAGGTCTAAATTCTCCATTAGGTTTGGGCACTAAGAAAATGGGAGATGAATAGGAAGAAGTAGATTTCCTAATTACTCCCTCATTAATCATCTCATCGATGATACCTTTCAAAACTTTCATCTTAGGTGGAGCCAGACGGTAAGGAGAAGACCTAACAGGCACTGAATCGGATAACTCAATCTCATATTCCAAAATATTCGTGACACCTAACCTGTCGGTTAAAACATCAGTAAACTCAGAGCATAGTTTACGAATACTATCAGCTTGATCCTCCCTTAGATGTCCCAGGTCCAAATTTTCAATATCCTTAGGTTTGTCGCCACTCTGAGCAGCATTAATACTAACATTACTAGTATAATTATGAAATTTTAACCTTAAACTGGGCTTGAACTTAAATTGACATGATTGATCCCTCAGATCAATCAGTAACCCAACATGTGCCAAAAAATCAGCACCAAGGATGACATCGCAAGACAGATGATGTACTACCCATAACCTAAATTTCCAAGTGAAGTTTAATATCCTGATCTTAACTGTTATGTACCCTTTAATATCCAGAGAAGAAGAATTCGCGGATCTCACATCATTATTCTCTGCAATCAGTTTTCCAAATTTACATACAGATTTCATATTATTAAACCATTCTAAGCTTAAAAATGAACTCACGCTCCCAGAGTCAATAAGTGCAGAAACCGGCTCGTTATTAATGTCAATGACAATAAATGGAGAAATTCCATGAACAACTTCAGTGATGCGGTTACACATCTTTTTACTTTTGAACAGACCCCGACAAAAGTTACTGTCACGTGAACGTTTACATTTCTTTTTTGACACATTAGAATACCAAATTTTATCATCTGATGACGTCTTGTTTACATACGATAAAAATTTATTGTTATATTTAACATCACACCAACGACTAATATGGGCATATGACCCACAACGATCACATCTTCTACCTTTGCTAACTCTACTCCCATTAAACCTCTGTTCAGCACGCCTCTGAAATACATGACCTTGAACATTAGTAGACATGAACTCACGCCTTCCCTGTAAATTCTTATAAGGAACAAGACTACTATAATTATCCACAAGCTGCATCTCTCCACGTGGCTGAAAATTATTTATAGAAGGCATATAACCTGAACAACCTTGAAGATAATTACTAGGAAAGGGAGAATCATCTACCCGCAACAGATTAGCATTCTTAATCTTCTCCGCAGATAAAATAATTTCATTAAAATCAGTGAAATTCTTGGGCTTAGCATGCATGGACAAGAATGAACGATAAATGGGATTCATACCTTCGACTAATGAATTGACAACCTGCTCTTCAGTCAACTCAACTGCCAAAACCTTTGCATAAGTCCTAATATCAATGAAGTACTCATTTAACGTTTCACTCATACGCTGAAAGCGAAATACATAATCTCTACTCAAATCTGCCAAGATACGTGGAGTGATAAAATATTTCAAAACCTCTCTATGGAAAACATCCAAAGAATGGCCAGCACTCATACTCTCAAACAGTTTTCCTCGCAACATTCCTTCAGTGCATGGAAAGATGATTTTCAAAATTTGAAAATCTGACAGACCAAATATGCCAGCACTATCTCTTAATTCCACTAATTTCTTCAAAAATTTCACAAATAAATTAATATCAGTGCCATAGCACACATGAAAATCTTTCAAAATTAGAGTTAATGGGTTAGGAAGGGAAGCAAAATTAACCTGACCATCAGTCATAAGTTTATTTAGAGAAACAACGTTAGTCGAGGCTCGATTATCAGAAAGATTAAGCCTATTTACTCTATCTATCACGTCACATTCACCAAATAAGCTATCAACAGTTTGTACTTCCTTATCAGTACAAGTACGGTGAGATCCTAACCTATTCCCAGCACTACCAACGTCATGGCAAGAAACTGAACTAGAAAAATCGTTATATCTCTTATCAGAACATGAATTACCAACAGCATTCAAATTACTAGAACTCGACATGACCTCTGGTGTATTTCTTGACGAGCCTATTTGTTTATCTACCTCAGTAGAATTATTAGTTTGTAAAGCGCCTACCATATTTTCATTATTCTCCATCGATACTGATTCCAAATTACCAATATAATTACTATTATTCACAACGCCATCACAAGAATCACTAACATATGAACAAACGCTTTCAGAACACACAACAGGTCCACTAATATTCTCAGAAATATCACTCGAGGACAACCGATTAAAACTATCTATCAGCTTGTCGCGAAGCCCAACTAACTTGGTTGAAAAAACAATATCACACTTGGACCAATATTCAATTAAACACACTAAACGATTAATCCAGTGTATAGAACGAAATTTTAATTTGTTCACACGATATGCCGAAGGTTTGGCAACTTGCTTTAACTCATCACAGGACACTAATAGGTTCGAAACAGATATCACAACATCAGACCTACCTTTTGTCCCATAAGAATGTTGATCAGTCAGACTAACAACAGAAGCTGACTTTAAGGATTTGAGAAGAATAATATCCAGTTCACGATGAAAATTAGGGTTGCCATTCCTTATTTGTATTTCATAAGCCAGTTCCTCTTTGGATAAATATTGTACAGCTTTTAAAATGTTCTCGTCCATTCAGTATATTATCACATGAAACAAAAATAACAAGAAAATTATACAAAGATAAAACAATAACAACAAACATTAAAATATCACACTTCAGGCCCAATCATACTTCCAAGCCCCAAGATCCAAAGACTAGCCCCAAACAACTACTGAAAGTGGTACAAATCTAACCACGCTACTGCTATAACACATTTAACCCCCTACTAAAGTAAAGGCCTTGGGAGGGAAGGTACTGGACCATAGTGAATTCATACTCAGAGGGCAATTGTCTGAGACCATCTTCGAACCCCGGAACCCAGAAATAATACTAAGGTGATCGGGTAAAATCATAATATATTCACAATAAACATGCATACAAATTAACAAAACACTTACTAATCAAGATGTGGATTCTGACATCAAATATTTGTTCCTTCCAGTTGACTGTAATACATATTTTAGCAATCCAGCCAAGTTGTTATGATGAAGTAAATAAGTGTTGCTTTCAAACTTTCAACTTTCTGTTGTCATTATGAGAATCCAAGCCAAATAATTAAGAGGATGACGAATTAAATATTCAATAGTTTCATAATGCACCTGCATAATGCATCATACAGTATTTCATGCATTTCCACACAAATATATAATTAATTAATTCTCGAGACAGTACATGTCACAAAGTTAGGCCTACGCTTGTTATAATATCCAATGTAATACGTTGCCTAAAACTGAAGAATTAATGTCTTCAAAACACAAAATATACGGAGCTAATCCAATTTACGTGTTTTCACCTCAATGGCTATCAGAAATCTCTTTTTTATTAACAACAGATGATCGCACATAGTTAAAAACAATACGACAGTAGCCATCATGAAAAAACAGAAGAAAAACGATCACCGTACTAGGGCTATCGATATCAAAATAAATCCTACATTAATAAATTTTCCACAGACCATAAGGCATACTACTTGTAATTAAAATGCATTTTTACAATAAACAGAAAACAGAAAACAAATCATTAATTACGCAAAGAAAATATGAGTGTCAGTTAGCCTACCAGAGTGAATACCCGAGGATGACATTAAGTTTGAATGTATAACCTTGAAAGGCCCTGTCATGCAACGTAGGAAAATACAAAATAAATACATTTACCTTGCCAGACGATACAGTCACAAGTACTTACGATGACAAAATAGCCTACCTTAATTCCATAATATACGAAGCATATCCAGACGTTTATCTCCAGTAAGGTTACAATAGGTAACCAGTCAATAACTTGACGAAGAGGGATAATATCATTCAACATTTTCACATACAGTAGAACTTCAGTATACTTCTTATGTATTTATAAAACCACGTAGATCCATGATGACTGGCCTAACAAGCTCATTACGAGAATCATACATGTCTCGAAAATCCCAGCCTTCCAAAACCATAAAAGTCAACATCGAGATAGAGAAATACTTGTCGCTAGAACATAGCTCTTCCTATCGGACAGAGGGAGAAACTACAATCCCAGTCCAAGGCAGCACCGACAAGATATGCTACCTATCGAGGCCAGCCACAACTAACTCCGCCGCTCGATTCAAAAGTTTATGCCAAAGTAAAAATTGTACGTTCAATCAGAGATTAGTGCCAAAGTAACGGCACAGTCATATAAATGACTACCGAATCTTTAAGTTCACTAGACTGACTGTAACTCCGTCATAGCCGGTCCCAAGCCCGTGTTGAGAAAGGAAGAGGGAAGGAGCTACAACCTGGAGGGAGGAAGGAATTCTCGTTCCAGGGAATAACAAGAGTATTGACCACCGAAATACCCTGAAATAGCTCCAGGGCAGCCTGTTGCCCAAGGTGGCAGCCCCATAATCAGGCTCGGGGGCTGTAGGCTAATAACCTGCACCTCTTAAATGTATTTATTACTGAAACTGAAACCGGATGGATCTCACGATGATGACTTTCAACATGGAGAGGAAAACGAGAATTGGTTTATGGAATGTGAGAACAATGTGGGAGACAGGGAAACTGGCACAGGTGGAAAGAGAGATGGATCGGTACAGACTGGATATACTAGGGGTAAGCGAAACAAGGTAGGAATGATTTGGAGAGATCAACACAGCTGATGGGCACACACTTCTCTATTCGGGTACAGATGAGGGCACAGTACACCGTGAAGGAGTCGGATTTCTGCTAACCAGAAGATCTAGGAGCAGCAGTCTAATGGAATGGAAGCCGATATCAGAGCGGATCATAACCACCAGGTTTAGATGTGCTGCGAGAAATGTTCATGTGGTCCAGTGTTATGCACCAACTGAACAGGCGGACCAAGAGCAAAAAGACCAGTTCTACGAACAACTTAACAGTGTCCTTTCATCCATCAAATGTAAAGATGTCAAAATATTAATGGGAGACCTCAATGCAAAGGTGGGGGAGGGCAACAAGGGGCAAGAGAATGTCCTTGGAGTGCATGGAGTCGGGACCCGTAATGACAATGGAGATTAGTTGATATTTGCCAGTATCATGGTATGGTAATAGGAGGCACAGTATTCCATCATAAGTCATGTCAAAAAGTGACATGGCTCCCTCCAGGCAGTCGAACAAAGAACCAGATTGACCACCTTGCTATCAGCAGAATGTGGAGGCGCTCACTATTGGATGTAAGAAACAGAAGGGGAGCGGATGTGGGCAGTAACCATCAACTAGAGACGGCAGAGGTGACGATAAAGATAGCAACGGTCAAACAAAAGAACCCAAGAGTACATAGACGATTCCACCACAGGCAGCTGGCGAATCCAGACTTAAAGATGGCGTTTAATCTTTAACTAAAAATCGCTTTGAATGCCTACAAGAAGAGGAAGTAGAGCAGAGGGATGTAGAATCAAGATGGAGACTTTTCAAAGACACCATTGTAGACACGTGCAGAAATGTTCTTGGGTTCGAGAAGAGGGAAGCAAAACCGTGGATGTCAACAGAAACACGGAATAAAGTGGAATGAGGAGAGAAGTGAAGACCCATCAACTGCAGTGCAAACCTGAAGAGAAGGCAAGACTCGTAAAGCAATACAACACTCTAAACCGAGAGGTGAAGGGGAGCGCGAAGAATGACAAGCGTAAGATGATTGAAGATATGGCAAGAAAAGCAGAAGAGGCAGTGGTTCAAGGAGACACCAAAGAGTTGTATTAGATAACTAAACAACTATCGAATAAGAAGTTTAACTTGAGGAAACACCAGTGGCGCTGGTGGTATGTAAAGCTGGGTGTTGCACCAAGACTTCTGATGTCGCAATTTTATATGGGAAGTATACACAAGTTACAACAAGTAGTTCCGTGAAGAACTAAAGCCTATTTTCATATAACCTACTTAGCCTATGTTAATTGCCACTATCAACACACGAAATTTCAGTTTGATTGCTGTAATAGATTCGTAGATATTGAGCACCGACTAAATATTGCGGATGGACGCCATGTTGGATTTTTATATATGTAGGTCTTAGAGTTATGTACTGTTACATGAAGATTATTGTCTAAGTGTAGTATTCAAACTTCAATCGCATGATTAGGATAGAAGAAGTAAAAAAAAAAAAAAAACTTCGCACAGCTTCCATCTTGTGGTTATGGAAACAATTGAAATAAATTAGATGCTAGTGGATTGACAATTGTATAAGGATTCACTGTACCAAGTGACACTGCAATCGGATGGTTAAATTGCGAGAAACGTCCATGTGAATATTTATAATTCGCGTCGCCGCCATGTTGGATTTGTGATCAACTGGTTATTGAAAGTCCTATAGGTAAACTTATGTTCATAGCCCCTACGAACATAAAAAAATCAGTTTGATTGCTGTAATAGATTCGTAGATATTGAGATCCGTCTAAATATTTCGGATGGTCGCCATATTGGATTGTTATATGTATAGGCCATAGAGTCATGTACCATTAAAAGAAAATTATTGCGTAGGATCTTTATTCAAACGTTCACTTCGATCGCATGATTACGACACAAGAAATAAACAATTGAACTAAATTAGATGCCAGTGCATTACAATGTGTATAAACATTTTCTGCACCAAGTTTCATTGTGTTTGGATTATTAAATCGCGAGAAAAGTCTATTTAAAACTTTCAAATTCACATGGCCTCCATTTCGTTTTGTAGTTAACAGATTTCTGAAAGTCTCATATATGAACTTCCAGAAGTGCCCTTTATCTCCGTACAAAATTTCAGGGTGATACCGGTAATTGTTTCAGAGTTATAGAATGCCGGTGAAATATGTCGCACAGCCGCCATCTTGACGTTATGTAAACAAATTAACGAAGTTAGATTTCGGTGCATTACAATGTATATAAACATATACTGTACTGAGTTTCATTGCGTTTCATAGCTTAAATCGCGAGAAACGTCTATTTAAAAGTCGCAACTTTGCTTGGCCGCCATGTTGGTTTTGTATTTACCAGATATTCAAAAGTCACATAGGTGAACTCCTAGTAGTTCTCTTTATCACAGTACAAAATTTCAGGATGATATCGGTAATAGTTTCGGAGATATTGAATGCAGGTGAAATATTTCGCTCAGCCGCCATGTTGGATTGGTGAGACGTAACAACATTTGAAGGGCACGGTCGGGGTCGTCCGGAATAGTGCTATGAACTTACCGAGTTTCATTGAAATCACTCCAGCAGTTTAGAAGTTATTATGGGGACACACACGATTCACACACACACGCACACACACACAGACAGACACACGGACAAAAGGTGATCTCATAAGCATATTTTTTTCATAAATTAAAATGGGCTAAAAATTAATTAAAGTTAGATCAACTAGATTTCTATTAAAACTGAAATACAGGGGTTTTCCAAAATAACTGTACGTTCGACAAATAGACTTTTTTTTGGGGGGGGGCCTTCTTCCTATAGGCATTCATCAAAAATCGGATGTATGTAACTAAGCGATGCCCTATGCCTGAGTTAATGGGAAGCAGATTGTCTACGGTTGGCTCTCAATCTCTGTGATAATAAACATTCCCAACATAAAAACATGGAAACCGAAAAGTTAGTACGTTAACGAAAAATTGTATTACTAACAAAGACGGGCACATATTCTGCATAAGGATAGCTTGAACCCTACCCGAGGAACCAGACATGACGTGCGCTCTGTCATAACGTCCGCGCAATTCATTGTATTACTAACAAAGACGGGCACATATTCTGCATAAGGATAGCTTGAACCCTACCCGAGGAACCAGACATGACGTGCGCTCTGTCATAACGTCCGCGCAATTCATTGTATTACTAACAAAGACGGGCACATATTCTGCATAAGGATAGCTTGAACCCTACCCGAGGAACCAGACATGACGTGCGCTCTGTCATAACGTCCGCGCAATTCATTGTATTACTAACAAAGACGGGCACATATTCTGCATAAGGATAGCTTGAACCCTACCCGAGGAACCAGACATGACGTGCGCTCTGTCATAACGTCCGCGCAATTCATTGTATTACTAACAAAGACGGGCACATATTCTGCATAAGGATAGCTTGAACCCTACCCGAGGAACCAGACATGACGTGCGCTCTGTCATAACGTCCGCGCAATTCATTGTATTACTAACAAAGACGGGCACATATTCTGCATAAGGATAGCTTGAACCCTACCCGAGGAACCAGACATGACGTGCGCTCTGTCATAACGTCCGCGCAATTCATTGTATTACTAACAAAGACGGGCACATATTCTGCATAAGGATAGCTTGAACCCTACCCGAGGAACCAGACATGACGTGCGCTCTGTCATAACGTCCGCGCAATTCATTGTATTACTAACAAAGACGGGCACATATTCTGCATAAGGATAGCTTGAACCCTACCCGAGGAACCAGACATGACGTGCGCTCTGTCATAACGTCCGCGCAATTCATTGTATTACTAACAAAGACGGGCACATATTCTGCATAAGGATAGCTTGAACCCTACCCGAGGAACCAGACATGACGTGCGCTCTGTCATAACGTCCGCGCAATTCATTGTATTACTAACAAAGACGGGCACATATTCTGCATAAGGATAGCTTGAACCCTACCCGAGGAACCAGACATGACGTGCGCTCTGTCATAACGTCCGCGCAATTCATTGTATTACTAACAAAGACGGGCACATATTCTGCATAAGGATAGCTTGAACCCTACCCGAGGAACCAGACATGACGTGCGCTCTGTCATAACGTCCGCGCAATTCATTGTATTACTAACAAAGACGGGCACATATTCTGCATAAGGATAGCTTGAACCCTACCCGAGGAACCAGACATGACGTGCGCTCTGTCATAACGTCCGCGCAATTCATTGTATTACTAACAAAGACGGGCACATATTCTGCATAAGGATAGCTTGAACCCTACCCGAGGAACCAGACATGACGTGCGCTCTGTCATAACGTCCGCGCAATTCATTGTATTACTAACAAAGACGGGCACATATTCTGCATAAGGATAGCTTGAACCCTACCCGAGGAACCAGACATGACGTGCGCTCTGTCATAACGTCCGCGCAATTCATTGTATTACTAACAAAGACGGGCACATATTCTGCATAAGGATAGCTTGAACCCTACCCGAGGAACCAGACATGACGTGCGCTCTGTCATAACGTCCGCGCAATTCATTGTATTACTAACAAAGACGGGCACATATTCTGCATAAGGATAGCTTGAACCCTACCCGAGGAACCAGACATGACGTGCGCTCTGTCATAACGTCCGCGCAATTCATTTTTGCGGAGTATAATTCAATTTCTGCTTCTTGAATTCATCCAGTAAACACACTGCTAATGTGTCTGCATCATGTTTTGAGGGAGAAAGGAAACTCCAAAATCGTTCTACTGGTTTGCCTCTTACTACGTATCGGTACACAACAACCATCTGAAATATGTTTGAAATATCAGTAGTTTCATCTGCTATAATGGCAAAAATTTCCGATTCATTTATTTGCTTTGATACTTCTTCTTGGCAAATCTCCAACATAATCTGTAAAAGTTCATTTTGAATTGTTTTGGACGTTCCTTTGAAAACAGTTGCCCTTACCCTTAACACAGCATCCAACTCAGCACTAAAATTAATTAGTCCTCTGAAAACACCTGGATTTGTTGATGTTACACTTTCATCATGACCACGCAAGGCCAGTTCGAAAGAGCCGCAGAAACGAATACACTTTATTACAATATTTAACACATACCTATTGTGCCTAACTTCTTCGTTATATTCCGCATTTTTCCTTCTACAGGCACTGCCAAATTGTGCAGCTACGTTAACATTACCAAAAAAGTGTCAATCTCAAGCAGCTGAAGATTCATGTTTCTTTATTTTAGGGATTAATTTCCGTAACTCCTATTTTGGTCCATGCGGATTCTCCACCAAAAGACATGGGAAACAGAATAAAGCGTTTTAATATCGCATTCACATAACCAATTTTTACTGCCTTAAATATCTCCTTTAAACACCCTCGTATACTTATATTTTGGACAATACTTATCCGGTAATGGTCTACCGAGTGTTTTTACTGTAGGTTTATCCTCATCAAGAAGCTGGGAAAACTGTCTGACTAGTAAATTACTTGCTCTATTAATTTTCACTCACACTCCACAATATATGTCAGCCCTTGAAAAATTAATGTTTCAAACTAAACATTCCGTTAAAATAAAACTTACAAGATACCACAGATGATAAATCTGGGTGCTATATTGGGAAGTGGCGCGAAAGGCAAACTAACAAAACACTGAATTTCGTAGTGAATGCATAAGCCTGCTCACAATCAACCAAATATTAATAATAATACCGTAATAAAAACTGGAGACCAAGGAAAGGAAGACATTGAGGAAAATCCTAGGTCCAGTCAAAGAGCACGGCGAGTTCCGAAGAAGCCACAGCCAAGAGTTGTACACACTTGTAGAGAAAATAACTGACGTGATGAGGAAAAGGAGGATTTCTTTTTATGGACATATAAACCGAATGAAATCAACACGGCTATCCAACCGAATTTTTGTTTTTCTCCATGAGAAAAAGACAAAGGGGGCCTGGTTCAGTGAAGTAGAGAACGATCTGTTGGAGATTGGGATAACATGTGAAGATATCCAGGAGCGTGGCCCACTTAGGGAAAAACTTCAAAAACATCAGAGTTTTCAACTTAAGCCGAAACCAGAAACCGGGAAGACGTGGACGACAAAGCGAGAGTTGCAACATCGATTGCGAATGAAAGAGTACTGGGCCAACATTAAAATGCAGAAGAAACAGTTGATATGACGTGGTCCTTAGTTGGCCGTAACGAAGGAATAATAATAATAATAATAATGCACAGTTAAGTATCTGCCTGGAAACAAAATACTCTATCAACTATACTAGAGCCATCCTAACTTCCGACTTGAAGTTTCAGTGATACGTCACAACTACACTCTAACCAGCCAATCACAGGCAGCCAGTCAAATGGATATATCGATATAAATCGAGTTTCGCTGACGACGTTGCCAGCTAACGTTTTGCGCTCACATGTTGTTGTCAGCTGTTTGCACTGTGCTCTGTTAGTTTAATTGGCGGTCTTTGTGTTTTCTCGTATTTCTCGTATATTTTTCTTTTGACAATATTCTAGTCTGTTGTTATTTAATAGCTTAGTATTTGTTTGTCGTTTGACATAGTGTAGTATAATTACGTGTAGTTGTAGGTTAGCTTTAGGTTAGTGAGTGTTTGTGTTATTTCTGTCGTGCGTGTGTGCAATAGTGTCATGCCGGGGTCTAGCACGCAAAAGCCAAGCGCCAAGAGAGGAAAGGCCTTAGGACAAGGGACTCCAATAAGGAGTCAAACCCGGGAAATTATTAGTAATGTGCGAGAGTACTTTGAGAGGGAGAAAGACAACGGGGAAACTCTATTACCTGTTGCTCAGGCAGTACAGAGAACAGCTGATGCGACTAAGGTTCATAGAAGCACAGTAATAGGAATTGGGAAAGAGAAATTCCAAGCGGAGGAACAGGCAGCCGGACCATCTAAACTAGAAACGCCAGGCAAGAAGAGAAATAGGCCTAAAACAGTGACTGATTTGGATGCTTTCCAACAAGACGCTATTCGCCGTCATATTTACGCTTATTACCGCAGAAAAGAGCATCCGACAATTGAGAAATTACTCCGTTCTCTTGACAATAGCGATCTTTTCCGCGGAGGGAAATCTTCTCTGAAAAAAGTAGTGAAGGATCTGGGATTCCGATATAAAAAGGTTAACGGGCGGAGAATACTAATGGAAAGAAGTGATATTGTAATGTGGCGGTGCAGATTTTTGAGGGAGATTATGCAAGAAAACTTTGATTCTATAGTGTGGCTGGATGAAACGTGGGTCAACGCCTCTCATTCCCGGGGAAAAGCCTGGACAGATGATTCCATGGAAGGTACATTGGCAGTGCCTGTTGGGAAAGGGGGGAGAATAATTGTAATTCATGCTGGTACGTCTCAAGGTTTCGTGCCGAATTCTCTTCATGTGTTCCGATCCAAGAAAACTGGTGATTATCATGAGGAGATGAACAGTACCACATTCCAAAAATGGTTTGAAGAATTGCTGAACAACTTGCCTGAGAAGAGCACAATTGTTATGGACAATGCCCCATATCATAGTGTCATTCACGACAAAGCTCCAACAATGGCAGCAAGAAAGAATGTGCTCATTGAGTGGCTGACGAGCCACAACATTCCTTTACGTGACGACATGAAGAAAGGGGAGCTCATGAAACTCGTGAAACTGAACAAGCCACAGTTTCCAGTGTATGAAGTGGACGAAATTGCTAGGCGACACGGACATAAAGTTATCCGACTTCCCCCTTATCACTGCCATTTCAATGCCATCGAACTTATTTGGGCCCAGGTGAAAAATTACGTCGCAGTTAATAACAAACTCTTCACGATTTCAAAAGTAGAAAGACTTCTTTCACAGGCTGTGGACAATGTTAGGGCGGACGATTGGGAGAGAGTCGTGAGACACACGAAAGGAGTCATTAATGAAGCTTGGGAGAAGGAAGATATCATTGTTGAAGACGTGGAAAGATTTGTCATTTCTTTGGGGTCAAGTGATAGTGATAGTGATGGTGATAGTTCAACAGACGGCAATAGTGACTCCGAAATGAGTGGTGTATTCCCTTTATAGGCTCCGGACGCGAGGCGGCAATGGTGAGTAATTTATTTGTAACAATTTTGCTCTGAATTATTATTAACCGCTACTATGTACTTATTCACGAGTATGATGTTGTGTGTAAACATGTCTGTTCACATTACGAGTGTTTTGTTAAATTTGCGGCTATAATCATGTCAGCTGATTCGCGTTAGTGAACTGGCAACACCGTATCGCCAGCCGGTGAACTGTCAAGTCGGAAGTAACGATGGCGGCACTATAAATACAGAACTAATCGCAACTCAAATCAAGCAAGAACAAGAGTGGTAAAAACAAACATAAACCGTTACAGTAACACCAACAATACGTCGCAAAATAGTTCAGCCACTTATCTACGTATAGCAATGGTGGCGTGATTAGGCTCGCTCCACAGAACAATTGACAAAAATATTAAATGAAGTTATGATGAGAAAACATCTAAAAATAATTGGGGTGAACCAACTAATGTCGCCCTATGAAATTCCGATATTTGTACTGTTGTGGGTGGTGTAGCATTGACTAGTGGTGTGGGAAAGAAGCTAGCCTTCAGGGGCAGATGACCTCCGCCCCTTAAAACAGCAATAACTAACTAAACTACCCTTCGCGGGGCAAAAGAAATCGAGGGTGTTGTCATTTCCAAAGAGTGGTGCAATCTAACGGGGCCATTTGGAACCGAGTATTGCCAGGGGGCTGGCAGCTCGTCTTCAACTCCCTACAACCCATGCTGGCCGGCATGCTATGTACAAGCTTGGCCTCGTCCCTGCTGGCCACGCTGTCTATTTGGGAGTCGCCACAAGAGAGCTAACCCCCTGGAGTTTGATTTGAAGGCGGCAGCTTTTATCGGTACAGTGTGAAGCATTAGGATAAATAATAACAAAATATCGTTTATTTTAACACATTTTTTAGTGCATTAGATCTATAAAACTAAAACATTAAAGGAAAAAAAGGACGTATTAGGTGTCAAATTATTGGGAGTTGTGGAATACTGCAACAATATCACCAGCCGCCACTGGGAAACCCATCAAGGATGCTGCAGGAAATATACTGATGAATACCTAAGACCAATTGATTCGTTGGAGGGAGTTCTTTGCACAGACTCACAGCAGAGATATACCACCAGCCACTGAAACAGTTGAAGAACATGATGCAACCCAGCTGAATATTAATACAAGCCATATCACCAAGGCTGAGATAGTCAGAGCAATAAAAGACTGTAAAAGTGGCAAAGCACCTGGCATAGATAACATCCCAACATACGTACTTAAAACCGAGACTGGCCTGATCGCAGAGAAATTGCTTCCTCTTCTCAACCAAATCTGGGACTCCGAAGTACTGCCTGCAGAATGGAAAAAAGGAATAGGCTACTTATCAAACTACCAAAGAAAGGAGACTTAATGGAGTATAATAACTGGAGAGGCATCACATTGTTGTCTACGCCTAGTAAGATTTTCACAAGGGTTATTTTGAGTAGGATTCGGAAAGCACTAGATGCTAAACTGAGGAAGGAACAGGCTGGGTTCAGAGAGAGTAGATCGTGCACTGGTCAGATCAATATGCCTACACAGGATAATCATTGAGCAGACATTGGAATATCGGACACCATTGTATCTCATGTTCATAGACTTTGAGAAAGCGTTTGATAGCGTGAATAGAGAGCATATTTGTTAATTTTGAAGATCTATGGTATACCACAGAAGAGCATTCAGCCCTTTAAGGCTATGTATGAAGGATACAGTGCACAAGTTGCTCATGAAGGCCAACTCTCGGAACCATTTGGAATAGCATCGGGAGTGAAACTGGGTTGTCTGCTCTCACCAATCATATTTTTGGTGGTACTGGACTATGTCATGAGAAGGGCTACAGAAGGAGAAGCTCGAGGCATTCAATGGGGACTAACACAGCGACTAGAAGATCTGGGCTTTGCCGATGCCATATGACTTTTGTCGCAGGCACATAGATACATGCAAGAGAAAGTTAACATACTGAAGGAAGAAGCAGAAAAAATTGGTATGAAAATTAATATCAACAAGACCAAAGAAATGCGTATAAATTCTAAGAACGCCAAGCCTGCCATGATGAATGGGGATGAGATTGAAGGTGTCCAATATTTCTGCCATCTTGGGAGTATGGTATCAACAACTGGAGGCATAGAAGAGGACATCGCAAATCGGAATAGGAAGGCAAAGGCAGCATTTGCCCAGCTGCGACCGGTGTGGAGATCCAAAGAGATTTCGCTGGGGACCAAATTGAGATTGATGGATACCAACGTAAAGTCTGTTCTCTTATATGGATGTGAGACATGGAAGGTAACAGCAAAACTGGCGGCTTCGGTGGCGTAGCCCAAAGCAAATCAGTTATCAGTTGGCAGTCAAAGTGAAAGGTCGTGTTTTTCCCGAGCTCTCAGGTGTGCTGAAATGGGTTGTTCTCTGGAGTGTTATCGGGCGAGGATCGGACTGTGGTATGCGAAGGGTAGTCGGTATTTCCGGTGTTTGTGTGTGCGTACGGGACCTAGCAACTTGTGGTTCATAGCCCTAGTGATAGCTGCATTGCTAGTTATTGGTGGAGTGGAAGTGAATCCAGGGCCTGTTACTCCAAATGTGAATCAGGCAAATGATCCAGTGGCAGCTTTAAAGCGTTCGACGTGCAGTAAAACATTGAAGAATGGTGTTGAGTGTGGACTATGTGAGAAATGGTTTTACTTCGGCTGTTTTGAGGTCAAGAAGGAGGATTGTGATGTCGGAAATTGGTTTTGTAAAGTATGTGATACGCCGGACTGTTTGAGGGTGAAAATCAAAGCAAGGGATCAAATAATACAGGAACTTAGAGCAAAGCTTCGTGAATCAGAAGAAACGGTGAAAGATGTGACTGAACGGCTTTCTACTGGGATCAGTGTGGAAGAGGGCGTGCAGGAGCAAACTGAGGATGACGTTATCATAATGGGTGATTCTATGATACGATGGAGTGCGAATATCTCGAGGAAATCAGGTGCGAAATTGCGGTGCTATCCGGGGATTAAAATTGACCAGCTTGCTCAGCAAGTGGAAGAAGCAAATGTAGAGGTCTGTGACAAAGTTATAGTGTTGTTGCTCCATGTTGGGACGAACGATTTGAAGAAGAGGGCTACAGCTGATTACATCATGGGGGAGCTCTATGAACTAGGCAGAAAAGCTAAAAGCAAGTTTAGAAATGCAAAAATTATAATGAGTGGCATTGTTCGGCGGGGAGATGTTCCGTTAAGGCGAGTTAAGACTGTAAATGACCGCATGGACTGGGTATGTGCACAACTGGCATTAGTGTACGTAGAAGCTGACTGCTGGATTGATGGCCGTGACTTCGCCCGAGACGGGCTGCATCTAAATCGACGGGGCGCTTTCAACCTAGGGAGCCTACATGACAGGGTCATCGGTTCGTGCCGGCCATTGTGAGGAGGAGCAGGTCCAGAGGTTGCCAGCCGATGGGAACAGAAGGAGCTATTTCGAGATATTTGCTGCGGAGGTAAGACTCTAAGATTACTGCAGGTTAATTGTCAGAGTTTAGGAAATAAATTAATTGAATTTTGGAATCTTGTAGAGACGTATTCTCCGGACATTGTCATTGCAACTGAATCTTGGTTATATGAGGACATAAATAGTAGCGAAATAATTCGAGGGACCTACGAAATGTACAGAAGGGATCGGGGGAAGCGAGGTGGTGGGCTATTTATTTGTGTGCGCAAAAATATAGCTAGTTTCTTAAAGTGGGCTTATATGGATCATGAAATGTTATGTGTAAAAATTTCGGATAAAGGAAATAAATTCCCTCTTCAGGTGATAGGGGCGTATAGAGCACCGAAAGATAACTTTTATCTCCTCGAAACACTGTACGATAAAACTTGTACGGGTAATGCTATGAAAAAGAGCATAATAATTGCTGGAGATTTAAACCTCCCCAAAGTAGACTGGTCTGGTGAGTCAACTAGCTGTGGTCAAGCTCAGAGCGCCGCAAATAAATTCTTAAGGGAGGGGGGATTTTTCCAAGTAGTTGACTTCCCAACTAGAGACAATAATACCTTAGATGTTTATCTCGTAAGGCCTGTAGAGCTGTATATTAACTGTCTGAAAGTACCAGGAATTAGTGACCATTCTGGGGTTGAATTAAATATTAGATATGGTGACATTACAAAATTAGACTCTGATGTAGCAAAAAAGATCATATTCCAGTATCGCAGGGCGGATCAGGGCAAGTTTCAGGGGTATTTGAATGAGCTATTTGTAGGATGGGCATCGGAAGGAAATCACATTAATATCCTGTGGACTAACTTTTTGAAAATTTTAAATAGCGCTGTTGATAAATTTGTCCTATTTAAAAAAGAGGGCTGCTCATGACAGTTATATGCAAGGTTTACTTGGTTCGGGAGGTGATGGGTGGAAAAAAAATTACAGTTATATTAGGAGAAGAGAGGGAAATTCAAATAATTTGTCGATGATAATGTCCGGTGACGGTAAATTAATTACTGAGAAACAGGCCATTGGTAATGAATTAAATGTCTTTTACGGTAGTGTGTTCAATAAATCCAATAGCTGTGTGTTGGACCTTAACGACGAATCAGGGGCTCCCCTGTTCCAAATAAACCAGTCAGCAATTGTAAAGCTAATACAAAAACTACGTTTCAATGTATTAAAGGGTCCTGATAATATTGTTAGTGAAGTACTTAAACTAGGAGGTAGGGCCGTGGCACGATACTTGGAGGTGATGTTTAATGTGTCCATAAGCAATGCGCAAATCCCAGATGACTGGAAAACAGCTACGGTAGTCCCAATATTTAAGGGAGGGAGCAGACTTGAATTGGGCAACTACAGGCCGGTTAGCCTTACGTCCATCGTTTGTAAACAGATGGAGCATCTCATTTGCGACTACTTGAGGGAACAGTGGGAAACATTATCATGGTTTAATGATAGGCAACATGGATTTCCGAAAGGTTACTCATGCGAGAGTCAGATGCTATCACTTTTTCAAGACATTAGCGAATCGTTAGACCATGGCGTTTCAGTCGACGCCGTGGTTATAGATTTTGCGATGGCATTCGATGTCGTGCCGCATGACATGCTACTTCATAAATTAGCTTCGACGAAGATTGATAGAAGAGTAATTTTATGGATCCAAGAATTTTTGACAGGTCGTTCCCAGAAAGTGAAAGTCGAAGGCATATTTTCGGATGGAATTACCGTAACGTCGGGTATCGCTCAGGGCAGCGTAATCGGAACTTTGTTATTTTTGGCGTTTATAAATGACTTACCAAATGAGATTCGCAGTGACTGTGGCTTGTTTGCGGATGATTGTGTAATATATCGAAAGATACATGACTCACAAGACAATGCAGTGCTTCAAGAGGACCTGAACCTGGTCTATAAGTGGGCGATTGTAAATAAAATGAAAATAAACACAAGAAAATGTAGTCTCTTAAAAATAGGGAAAGTGCGAAGGCAGGATTTTCAATATAACATTGGCTCGGAAATACTTGTAGAAGAAGATTCTTGCAAATATTTGGGCGTTCACGTAAGGAATGATATGAAATGGAGTAGTCATGTAGGATGTGTAGTTTCAAAAGCTTACAAATCCCTGCACTTTGTAATGAGGGTATTAAAAGGAAGTAGTACCTCTGCTAAAGAATTAGGCTAATTGTCACTTGTAAGACCTATTCTGGAATATGCCTCGGCGGTTTGGGATCCATATCAAGTAGGGCTCATCAATGAGTTGGAAATGGTACAAAGAAAGGCCGCTAGATTTGTGCTCAGTGACTTTAATCCCAGGAGCAGTGTGAGCCGTATGTTAAAGAAACTTGGGTGGGAATCACTGGAGGCTAGGAGGATGAAATCTAGACTCTGCGCTATGTACAACACGTATACAAATCAACCAGCATGGGGTGAGCTTAGCAAACGATTGGGAAAGCCCACTTACATGGGTAGGAGCGATCATCCTTTCAAAGTTAAGGGCCGACCACAGCGAACAAATTAAGGTAAATATTCTTTTGTAAACCGTGCCATTGATACCTGGAACTCTCCATCGTCAAGATGGCGGAAAGTGTGACGGTTGAGTGAAGTTGCTCTTGCTACACCCTGCTTAAATAGAAAGTTAAGTTGCAGAAAGTGCTGATTCGTGTGAACTAAGTTATATTATTAGGCATCCTCTTCACTAAAAAGTAAACGCGATGTCTCTAAAGGAAGTAGCTAGGAAGATATCGGCTTTTGAAGATTCCTTGAAAGAATATCAAGCACGTCTAGATTCAGCTGTCAGTGCCGCCAACCCACCAAACGTGCTCCAAGCGCTTGGCGATGAGTTCCAGGCGTTCAAGAAACAGGCCAGTGATGACATCTCCAGACTTAAAGGGGAGTTGAAGGAACTGGAAAACCGGCTTCATAAACAAGACGAGGTATTGGATGAGGCTGAACAGTACAGTCGCCGAAACTGCCTCTTGTTGAATGGGGTCCCTGAGCAGCCGTCTGAGGACGTCTACAACAAAGCACTCGAGACACTGAAAAATAAACTTTCAGTTGATATCTCACTGCTTGATGTGGATCGCTGCCACAGGCTGGGCCGCCGATATCGAACGTCTGCTGAGGTGGTCTCGCAAGGAAATCGACCGATTATCATCAAGTTTCTTCGGTATCATGATCGAGATCGTGTGTGGCGTGCGAAGCGAGCTTTTAAGGGCAGTGGGCTCATGCTAACTGAGACACTCACAAGTGTGAGAAAAACTATCTTAAATCAGGCACGGGATATATGGGGATTGCAGAAATGCTGGACTCAAGATGGACGTATTTGTGTTTTAAGGGAGGATGGAAGCAAAATTCAAATATGCACGATGATGCAGTTAAACAACATGGCAGGGAGTAGGATGAACAAGTGAACCTAGGAAAGAAATTATGTGTATAGTAATTAGCTTATATTTGTGTGTGTGTATGTGTGTGCTTGTGAAGGCCAGTGGATCTGCTCACCAGGTTGCTCAGGTAAGCTCATTTTACTTCTTACTTAATTTTATTTCCCACTGCATACTTTCAGATGTTTGTTGACCAGGACAACGGCAATACCATTGACCTGCATTCCTCTCCCCTAACTTCGCCCACCCCTTCTCTCCCGTCCCTACCAGCTTCAACGGGACTTGTGTTGCAAGAGCATCTTAAGAGCCACCCGCGGTCGTTACAGTGTTGCCACCTAAATGGTCAGTCATTATTAGCACATCTGGAGGAGGTAGAGGGTATTTTTGAAGTAAACAATGTACATATTATTGGAATCAGTGAAAGTTGGATGCGTAAAGACTTGCCGTCATCTGCAGCTAACCTTGATGGATACTCTACATTACGCCATGACCGTATTGACAAAAGAGGTGGCGGGCTTCTACTTTATTACAGAAACGACCTAAAATGTAAGATAATTTCCACTTCTGACCCAACACTTATACTGCGACCAGAATTTATGTTTGTAGAATTAGACAGCCATACAAAGATATTAATAGGGATTGTATACAAGCCACCTAAAATAAGACAGACTGCTGATTTTGAAGATACATTAGCAGGTCTTGCCTCGGCATACGACGACATTATAATCATGGGTGATTTTAACACTGACCTTTTAAAGCAGACTGGTGAAGTTAACAGCCTACTGAATTTATTTCTCGCCACAAACATGACGGTTTTACCCCTGAACGCTACTAATCATGTTCATTACTCTGACTATACGAGCCATACCTTAATTGATCTTCTTGTGACAAATCAACCTCAGAAAGTAATTAAACACGGACAGATCCCTGCTCCTGGCATCTCTTCACATGATCTATTGTACGTATATTATTCTATACGAATACCTAAGTATAAACCACGCTACATTACAATACGAGACTTACGACATATTGACCAGAATAAACTACGCTATGATGCATATAACTTGCCTTGGGATAATATACGTAATTCTCAGAACATAAACTCTAAAGTAAATACATTCAATTTAATGGTACTAGAAATATTTGACAAACATGCACCAAAGAAACGGGTAAGAATTACCCGCTCTTCATCTGCGTGGCTAACGGCTGAGGTAAGATATGCTATGGCCAGTCGTGACAAACTATACAGACAATACAGACTGACACATGATGCAGTTGATTTTGAGAGATATAGAATTCTGAGAAACAGAACCAAGCAGCTAATTAGAAATTCTAAATATAAATACTTTCATGAACTGATGAAAACCAACAGCCCTAGACAAAAATGGAGTAAATTACGTGCGTTAGGGATAGGTAAGACAGTTGAACAACATGTACCAAGCATATCGCTAGAGGCTCTAAATGATCACTTCGCACGGCCAAAAGTAGCCTCTACCTCCTTCCCTAAAAGTTCACTGCCGGTACCCTTGTTACAACAGCAGTCTGTTTTTGAGCAATTCTCTTTTAGAAATGTCAGCTCGAATGAAGTTAAAGGTGTGATATACTCTATTTCATCCAATGCCACAGGTAATGATGACATTCCTATATCACTGATTAAGGATGTCTTGGGAGCTGTTCTGCCAATACTAACTCATATATTTAACTACTGCCTGACAAACGGAGTGTTCCCAGATGTTTGGAAAGATGCACTAATTAGACCTATCCCGAAGAGCTCCAAGTTTGATTCTCCTTCAGATTATCATCCAGTATCCATCCTACCACCATTATCCAAGGTACTTGAACGTCTAGTTCATACACAAGTTACTGAATACCATACAAAGCATTCCCTACTCAACCCCTTCCAATCCGGCTTCAGAAAGGGGCATAGCACTGCGACAGCCTCACTACGAGTGACAGATGATATCAGATGTGCAATGGACCAACGGGACGTGACTGTACTGACATTATTAGATCTCAGTAGTGCCTTTGACACCGTCAACCATCAGTTGCTACTGCAGAAACTTCGAGAACTAAATTTTAATAGTGTGTCACTCCGGTTCTTTTCCTCTTACCTCGAAAATCACCGGCAACGTGTGATAGTGGGAAATGCGAGTTCGGGATGGCAAAGTAAGACCCTCGGTGTCCCTCAGGGTTCGGTTCTTGGGCCACTGTTATTTATCATCCAAATAAATGACATATCAAAAGCCCTTAATTTCTGCAAATTGCAAGTGTATGCAGATGATGTACAGATCTACTATCATTCAAAACCGAGTGATATCAATAATACAATTATTAAAATAAATTCTGACCTACAACAGCTTAGTGACTATGCTTATAAAAACAGTTTATTAATAAACCCAAATAAAACTCAAGTGATTATTATCGGTACCAGTAAAAACTTATATTCCCTCAAGCAACGTGACATCTCGCCAATAATTTTAAACAATAAAATCATACCCTACTCTACTTCAGTGACAAACTTAGGAATTATTATGACTGAGACCTTAAATTGGACTAAACAGGTGATAAGCACATGTAATAAAGTACATAAATGCTTATATCCTCTGAAACGGTTCGGTAATGTATTCTCTGTTCGACTTAAAGTACAACTAATTCGCTCTCTGATACTACCTATATTTGACTACTGTGACACTGTGTTGACTGAAATAACCTGCGACAGTAACAAGAAACTGGACCGGTGCCTCAACAACTGTGTAAGATATATCTTTGGCCTGCGATATGATGTTCATATATCACCCTATTATAAGGAGCTGTCGTGGCTTCGAGTGCACCAGCGTCGTGAACTCCACATGTTATCACTACTGCACAAAATACTTTCCACTAATACCACTAACTATCTTGTTTTACCGTTTTCTTACCTCTCGTCCTATCATGACCACAATACGAGATCTGGCTCCTCTCTTGCCATACCTATAAACCGTACTGCTGTTTACTACCGCTCGTTCATAATCTCTGCGTCCAGGTCATGGAATTTGCTACCTGCGAACATTAGAGACAATCCCTCTCATCGCAAGTTTAAAGTGGCTTGCTGCGAGTATTTGCTGGGTGGAGCCCGCTGACTTCCTGGATAAATGTTGAATGAACGAATGAATGAATGAGATGAATGATCGGATTACTGTAGTTACGTCATTTAAGGGTACTTTACTTTGTGTATTTTTGAAATCAATAATTCTACCATTATTCATATTATCACTATTCATATAGCTATTAATATTATTTGTGCTATTTGTATTTGTAATTATAAGTCATGTAGATGTATATAGTACAGTCATATTATGACAAAATTTGGCCGGATACGGAAAAAATTAAATGACAACGAATTTCTTAAAAAACATGTTTTATAGGACCCCCTGAACATCCCCAGAAAAATCGCCAAAAATCGGGCTTGGGGAACACCCCTAAATTTTCAAAAACGCCTGCCATCTTGAATATTTCAAAAAACTGGTATAATTTATGAACGAAAAGTAGAAATAAGGTGCGGTTTTCGCCCAAAGTTGTGTTTCGTCTTCTAGGTGTTGTACCTACTGTGAAAACTCACATTCAAGTCGGGGACCGTCTTCAAATTTTGAAAAAACTCTTATTAATTACTTTAAAAAAATGCTTTCTCCTAAACGAAAAGTGATAAAAAAAAAGTGCTGTTTTCGTCTATATAATTAATTTAACTTTCAGAACTTCTGTTTCTTATATTACTGCGTATGTAAGATGGGGAACGTCCTTAAATTTCAAGAAAGAAGCCTGATTCATGGAATATATTTTAAAATTTTGTGATATACTAAGTAAGCGTAAAAACACAGTTGTCCAAATGATGGGTGGACACGCATATGCAAGAACTTTGTGTGCTCATTCCCTCTCTCGAGCTGCTATCGGCCATTTGATTTTGGAATCATGCCAGGAACAGAAACGTCTGTCTGCCTCCGACGTCGAAACTCCTCATCTAGCTTACGAAAATGTTTTTAACACCAGATCTTCAGAAGAATCCTTTCTCCAGGTGGAAGAACTACTCTAGGCCGTTTCGTCGTGGATGGCTGAAATGGAAGAAAAAAGTCGAACTTCGAAACAGTGGCTGCAATATTTTCGACAGACAGCGATCATTCATGACTTTGTTCGAGCGGAAAGATCCGGAGATTGGAGCCTTCACCTATCCGCTGTTCAAAGAATGTTAAATTGCCTGCATGCCACAGGATAAATTCACTACGCCATGGTGGCTCACATCTATCTTCAGAGCATGGCTCAACTTGAATCAACTTTGACAAACAAGGAATTTGAGTTGTTCGTCAAGAAAAGCTTTTTCTCTGTCCGTCGATCGGATAAAGTTTGGAGTGGGGTATTGACCGACATGACCTTCGAGCAGGTTTTGATGAGATAATGAAAGTCAGCGGTGGGTTGACTCAAGGTCGAGGTATCTCTGATGCAATCGTAGCCCGTTGGATTCGCACTTTGCCGGCGAGTCTACAAGTGAGAGAAGCAGTGGAAGCCTTTGTAGGAATTAGAAGTAAAACCTCTGAACAACACGTCTCTTTGCTGGCATCCAGGCAGTCTCGAGACTCCAAAGACTTGAAGAAATTCGTTGAGTGGCTAAAACAACATTCTCCCTTTAATAAATCCAAAGCTCTCGTCTCCCTGTCAACTGGAATAATTGCAGACGAAAGCGTCAATTGTGATTTGGCCGAAAAGGCTGTGAGAAGTGTTGTGGGGAAGTCATTTGACACCGTCACTCTAAAACGGAAGGATCGAGTGACAACTTTCGCTGCCATGAAGAAGACATTCGTGATCAACAAGGACCCAACCAATAGTTCCACCGCATCGCCTGTGTCGTCAGAACCGAGGAGGTGTTGGAAGACTGCTTACGGCACGAGTTGGCGCCATATCCCCAAGCTTTGTTCGACAACGTTGAGCTCCGTGCTGGTGTTAAGTCGAAGATATATCAGATTATAGACCAAGTCTGCCAGGTGAGCAGTCAGATGCCTGATAACCCCAAGTTCGTTCTAGACGGTGGCGATCTTATACACCACGTGCATTGGCCTCGCCCAGCAACCTATGACGTTGTGTGCAATGCCTACAAGGACTACGTACGAAGGCATTACGGGGAAAGTGTCATTATAGTGTTTGACGGTAACGAGGCGAGCACGAAAGACGCTGCAAATGGTCGCCGTTGCATCGGAAAGTCGTCAGCTAGGGTAGAAGTGACATCTTCCAACATTTTGACTGCTCCATAAGAACAGTTTTTATCCAACGTTGACAACAAAACGAATTTCGTAAAACTTCTAGGAGCAGCATTTCAGGCAGCAAACATCCCAGTCCTCCATGCACCCAGTGACGCGGATGTTTTGATTGTAGAAACTGCAGAAAAAAAGCCGAATCTGGGGAAAGATCAGTCGTAGTGGGCGCCGATTCAGATCTTCTTGTTTTAATAGTAGCCTTGACACAGCCGGATCATTCAATCTTTTTGTTAGTTCCGGGTACCTCAACCGACTCCCAAAAGATTTTAGTAAGGAGCTGCATCAAGGTCTTGGAGAAATGACAGCTCACTTACTGTTTGTCCACGCAATGATGAGTAGAGGAAATGTATGTTTTGAATATTGCGTAATCGCGAGGACATATTGCATCATCATGCGAGCGATCACGTGATATGTCTGCAGTGTTCGCGACAAAAAAAAGTTTGTTTGGCATAAATGAATGGCCTTGACCTGCTCTAGCCCCACACCAAATTTCAACTCTCTAGGACAAAATAAATAGAATTTTGAAAATAGGCTATATTTTCCAAATTTAGGAAATCTATAAAAAAGTTTGTTTGACATAAATGAAAGCTCTCTATTTCCTCTACCAGTAAACCAACTCTCAGGTGTATAGGACAAAATTGAAAAGAAAATGCTCAAATAGCGTCTTTGTTAGCGGAAATGTTTTAGGTGTACTAACATTTGAATGAGACTGTCTGGGCGCGCCCATGGAGAGCCAGTTGGTTATTCACATGCGTTTGCTAATTGGTCTGCATGTGTTAGCACTAAGAAGAGATTGACCCTTGACCGCTTGAATCGGATAACCTTTTGCCCCCGCGGCTGTTATCGTTCTTTGGCTGCTAAACGTGGGAGGTCCTGCTTGCTGCTCCATATAGGATGTGCAGCTCATTTTTTGCGGGCTTGCATGCTCTGCGGTCTCTTTCTGCATAGACTGTTTTATAAGACAAATATATATCATTGACGGCATGAAATGAATATTGGCTTGTTTGTTTTAAATTCTTAACCATCAATATTGAACTCGGATATTATTTTAATGAGAGAACAAGTTTGGATGCCCGTTCACAGAGCCTTATTCATGTGATATGTTTAATGATCTTTTTGTTTCTTTAACATCATAGTATATAAGAGCAAGATTATTATGATGCAGTACTTACTATTCAACATGTCTCTCTGCTACACTTTTATTGCGAAGATGCAACATCTGAGAGAAGTTAAGACGCTAGCGGAGAAAGCCAGGATGTTGGGGTGTAATTTTATGGTTTCCTCCTCCAAAATGGAGGAGGAAATTATTGTCAGATCTCTCACTGCGCTAGAGAGGGATCTCTTCGACATGGAGATTCATGAAATCCTACGCTACCGCACAGAATTTGTGCTTAACGGGTTAACGTTAACCATTCTGGATGTCATCCTATCCAGAGTGGAAGCATTTAGGGCTACTCCCTCTCCCAATGGAGTATACCAAGATTTTGTGCAAAGAGAAGAAAGAGAAGAAGAAGGTGGATAGCATGTGGAAGAGGAAGGAGAAGAAGAAGAAGACGAAGTGCAAATAATACTTGACTAAAATGGACAGTGAACGGTGAAATGTATATATTTTTTAAAATATATTTATTTTAATCATTGTGGTTTTACATTAATTATATAATACGAAATAGTGAAAACAAAATGGTATGATCTTCGTTCTTAAAGTGGTAAGTAGTTCTTTTTTTCCGCCAAGATGCTGAGAATTGAAGATGCTGTCTGCAGAGTTGAATATCCTGGTTATCTTGTGTGGAAGGTAAGTACAATCATTCTTTTCTTTCTTGAGTGTGTTGGTTTTCGTGTGCTGAAAATATATAGAGACACATTAATAATAATAATATTAATAATAATAATAATATTTTTTGCGATGAATTAAAAAAACTTACATTGTTTAATTAGAATATGTTTTTGTTCGAAATCCAAGAGTTGTGAGTTGAATCGAATCCTAGCCAAGATACGAAGGCTTGGGTTCCTTTTCTACGTAGTACTTTGTCAACTAAGTAAATATTAGGATGTTTGGTTCGTTGTAACTCTGCTTCATAAAACGCCCCAAATATCTGCAAATTTTTATTATCTTTTAAAAGATATGTTCGTGGATTAGTATTTTGAACTTTATAAATTGTAAATAATTCCGTAGTCCAATTAGCTTCGTATCCTTTTGTGAAGTGTTTCTTGATTTTTGATATTCTTACAATGTCACCGATTTTATATTTTGGTTTTCTTAAAGTTTCATTATATTGTGTTGGCAAGCGGGGTGGATTGTTTCTTTTTACATCAATAGGTTTCATGCCAATGCTGCGGTGTATTTTGTGATTATACTTTACTAATAACTCGGGCAAAATATGTACCCATCGGTATGAACCACGTGTTGTGAACTCTTTCCACATCGATTCCTTAAGAGTTCGATTAAATCTTTCTACTACACTCGCTTTTATGGAGCTCCCAGTGGAATAATGCTTTAGATTTTGTTTCTGAGACCATGTTTTGAATTCACGGTTGTAAAATTCCGTTCCTCGATCAGTGTGAAAATAATTGGGCAATCTTTTACTTTGAGAATAAACAAATTTTAAACTTTTTACAATCTCACTTCCTTTTTTGGTTTTAAGAGGAATTGCCCATGCATATTTTGAGTAAACGTCAATAATGGTTAATAAATATTTAAATCCATTATTCCATTTTGCACGTTTTGACATGTCCACAAGATCAGCTTCATGGAGGTCATCGATTCCTTTGCTAATAACATGTCGTCTTTTAAACTTTTTTTCTAAGAGGTGCATGAAGTTCTTTTGCAATTTCTCGTCTGATTTCGTTCATAGTTAATTTCTAAACAAAGATTTATAACATACTGTGCATTGTTTTACAAATGTATGAATTTTTATTCAATATATCCTGCATTTCTTAGTTCTTCTTCAATTGCAAAGATTTCGCTGTCAAGTCCTGTGTGACCTGCAGCTTTCGATGTAATTAATTTTTTAAGTCTTGATACTAATTTATTTGGTTCATTCCAATGGACAAATTCAATATTGTTTCCTCCTTCGAATTTCCAAATGGCTTGTGGTGTGATGTGTTTCTTTTGGCCATATCCAGTATGCATCGTGGTATTTGCTTCTTCATTCTCATCTGTTGTTTTTATAATTCTATCTATGTCTTCAGTAAGAAGGGGTTCGATTATATTTTTATACTTATGAGATTGTGTTCCTCTCGGAGCTGCATTGCTTGCATAATTTCTTTTGTGCACGTTTGAAACATTTAATAATTTCAAATAAGAACTTAAATCACTCCTATCGATTAGAGAGTGATCTGGTACTTTCCTTTGAATCAATTCGAGTAGACCTTCTGTTATAGGAAATTTTTCACCACCAACTTTTATCCACTTTTTATCAAAGAAAACTCGTTCACGTCCCAAGTATTGTTTATCATTTCTTATCGTTATACCAAATGTTCTATCCACGTTTTGTTTAATGAACGGATCAAAGTAGCGGTTAAGTAGTGTAATTATTTTGATGCTATCTCCATCTTCTTCGTCTGAAGTAGCAGTTGATTCAGAATCATCATTTTTTTTTTCTTTTTTGATTTTCTTTTTTCTTAGTTGACGTTGTATTAGCAATAGCTACAAGCTGATTTAATGAATTTGTTACTGGTTTAAACTTAGTCTCTATATCTAATTCTTGACGTCTAACATCATTTTGAAGTGAAAGATACTTGTCCTTAACATCTTTTTTTAAGCGAGAAAGTTTATCCTTTACTCGACTTTCAGCTTTAATCTTCAAGCTCTTCTCCATGACTAAACTAAAATTGTAGTTGTTTTATTTATTTATAGTATATTCAAAATCAATTTGAAGAGGAAGATCATTGGTTTTATGTTTCTCGGGGTCTCTAAGTCGAAACTGTATTTCATCTTGTTCTTCAACTACAATGTCACTGCCATCCAGTTCAATCTCTTGACGTATATTTAAAATTGCATACACAATTGGAGATCTTGGTGAAACAAAAATTGGTTTTAATATACCTTTATAGGGAAGTTGGTATTGTATATTATGATTATGAAGCGTGTATACCGGTGAATGGATTGATGGTGTGTTGGAGAATTTCAGAATAAATTTCGATAAGTTCTTTTTCTTTACTTCATCTTGTAATATACCATATTCTTCTTTTGATGCGGTAAAACTTTCGAGTGGTTCTTTGTTAACCAATTGCTCAATATTTTCTAGTTCAGTTTTTAACTTGTTATATTCCTCTTTGGATGCAGCAGCGTAACTTTCAAGTTCTTCTTTTTTAACAATATTTAGATTGTTAGCAACACCCTCGATACGAGTTTGTAAATTGCTTAAAATTTCTTTTAGTTGATTAACTTCAGTTCGTGAAGCAGCATAGTGTTCTACAAACCGTTTATTTGTCACATCTTGGTCGTTAACAGGAAACTCAACATTTGTTTGTTTTTGATGTTGTAGATTTTTTATAGTCTGTTTCATTTTTTCAAATTCATCTCGTGAAGCGGCATATTGTTCAACAAACGTCTTATTTGCAACATCGTTATCGTATATGGGATTGTTTACGTGAGTAATTCGTCTACTCATCATATTTAAAGTCCCACCATCGTCTACGTTTAAGAAGTTTTGTTTATTAAATTTAGTGATTAAGTCTTCTAGATCTTTTCGAGAAGCAGCAAAGTTTTCTAAATAATATTTGTTTATTGCATCTAACGAATCGATTGGTTGAGATATGTTTGTTATTCTTCTATTTAACATATCTACAGTTTCATCATCTTTGTTTATATTCAAAAGAGATTTTTTAATTTCATCGAGTTCTTTTGTTACATGAGTTTTAAGAAAAGAATACGATATCGCATCTTGATTTTGAATTGGATCTTTAACATTTCTTATTCTATTGTTACCCAAGTCGAGACTATCATCATCAAACGGAAAGTGATCTTCTGAAAATTCACTCACTAAACCATGAATGAATTCTACTCGTTGTAACACTTCGGTTATTCGGTTTTCCAGATATTTTTTTATATTCGATGTATGTTGCTGCATTGCAATAAGGTTTACTGCATCATTTGCAGATGATGGTAAAGCTAAGCCTGCGAGACGTTTGTTTTCAAAGTCAAGTTGTTGTTTCTCTATTTTACAAATTGAAAAAATTAAACATTTAAGGTCGTTAATGTTTTGTTATATGTCTTCTTTAGACTCAATTTTATTTAGCTCATTCAGTAACTTCAATACATAACCTTTGTTGCAAGCATCTTCAACATGTATGGGCGTTCCAACATCTTTTAACCGTTTGCCGTTAATACTTAGATGCCCGTCGCTTGTTGTTGTTGTTACTTGATTTCCATATTGCAGTAGCTTATCATCAACATACGATTTAGTTGCAATATCATGGCGTGAAGTTGGTGGTCTGATAGACACGTTATTGATTTTGTTAAACGATGCCATAGTTATGTTGTTAACCTCACAAAGTGTATAACGCGAATGAGCATTTATCTCTTTTTAACTATTATTTATAACTGAAAATAAACATCAAATCCGTTGCGATATCGACCATTTTGTAAATCGCTATCTTTATCGATAACCAAAAATCCAAACTTAGAGTTTTGCCAACAATAAGAACAAATATCGAAGAACTGATCATAGCTCATATCTGTATTTACATGATCGTTATATACATGACGCAAGTTTGTTCCGTCTTGTTTAAAAAGAATTAAAAAATTAGCGTTATCTCTAATTAGATGTTTAGGTATACAAGAATATGTTTGACAAAGATAAAATACGTCAACTTCGTGATGACGACCTCTACTGAAATAATCTTTCATGTGTTGTTGTTTATTGCTGGCTACATCATCAAAAACAAATATAGAGTTCTTTCTAGCCATTTCTGGAGGCATAACTTCGTCATTATCGGAAAAAAATCACTTTTTATTTCTTTTATAGAGTCCAAAAACTTTTTTAATTCAACATACTTACTTTGAGCAAGTGATTTAGAATAAATATAAACGTTTTCAAAACGAACTCCATTTTTGTGACATAATAAATTTAGCATTACGTTTGTTTTGCCGCAGTTCGATGGACCGCAAATGATACATCGAATAGTGTTCGGTAGTAAAACACTATGCTTTCTTTTTTCACTTTTACTCTGATTTTCACCATTAGTAAATGAAATTACTGGTAGAGTGTTTGACTGCTTAACAAACTTCAGCATGTCTACGTTTACGTCTGAGAATGCACACTGCACAAAAAATCACATCACATCAACATATATTGTTTCCACACGTATCATCATAACTTGTATTATATGGAATAATAGTAGGATTTTCAGGATTTAAATCAACGTTGCCAACGTAAAACCCTCTTAAATATGGACAATATGGTGCCCATTTTTTATGATCACTTAAAGGAATATCGTTTTCTCTCCAATATTCAATTTCAATCTTACAGAATATACATTTCACCTTATCACCATGACCGGTATAATAAAATCCTGCTGATGCTAAACAAAATTCGTTTGGAGAGGGAAGAGGCCAATTTTGAAAAGTTTTAAGTCTTTCATATTCAGATTTTAATTCTATGCTAGGAGAAATATTGTTTACGTAAGGGCAAGAAAAAGCCCATTTCTTATGCTCTTCAAACGGATCATCATCTTCTTCCCAATAACTAAGTTGCAGATTACAGAAAGCACACCTGACCATATCCTTATATCCATAATAGTAAAATCCAGCAGCTGCTAACCATGCAGTGTTCGTAAAACTGTTTGAAGACCAGTTCTTAAATGTTTTTAGCCGATCTCTTTCAGATTTTAAATTCATTCCTTTTTGACCCAATATCATTTGCATTAACTGTTTCTTGGAATACTTTACACAATTAAAATACTTCATGATGATGCTTTACTTCACAAAAAAAAAGATGTTCCCCGCACGAAGCTAAATGTGAACTGATATGAATCAACAAAACACGCTGGCTAATATGCAAGATTTGCGTGTGTTGGGTTGGCCGAGCGGTCTAAGGCGTTAGACTTAAGATCTAATTTTCAGAAATTGAAAGCGAGGGTTCGAATCCCTCACCTGACAAATATTATTTTATATACATGTGGAGTGAGGAGGTGGTTGATCATTAAAGAAACTTTAATATGAAGTGGTACAAAGACCTTTTCTTCTTTATTCATTTAGAATTACAATTAATACAATTTTATTTCTCTTGTATGAGTGTTGAAGTAATCTCATTCTTTTAGTTGTCCTGATGAGTGTGTGTTGAGATGATCTTGTTCTTTTAGTTGTCCAGATGTTTATTTTCTGTAGACAAAAAGTATACACTGTGTTAAAAAAGCAAACAAAACAAAATATGTATAGGTGTCAAGAACACTAGTAGATTTAATGAATTACCTTTTATAGATAGCGGTTACAGTTATCACATTTGCAGCGAAGATGAAACAGTTGAAATTTTCTTTTTAGATGATCTGGTAGATGTTCCCACTCCAGACGAATTCGTTGTGGCTCATATATAGTCAGTATGTTTATAGGAAAGTAGTTCCAATCAAACTTATTAAAACCTTGAAGTCCATTGTTTCGAAACTTGTTTATTATCGAACACACGATTTTCATGATGCCATCAGAAGAATTTAACCAATGTTGAACAGCATTGACATTAAATTTAGCACAACTATTGTTTCCCAATGCAAGAGATGGTAAATGTTTTGGACAATCTGTAGGTAATCGTTGGCTATGCTTCAACATTAGATCTGACATTCCATCAATCGTATTAAGATCGATTAATGACCCAGGGGAAAGTGTTTTTAGTGCAAACAAAGAAAATTCTTGTGGCAAATTATACACAACTAAATATTCATATTTATTTTTAATAGAGTCAAAAAAAGAAGAAAGAGTTTTTTCACAATACGCTGCGACCCATGTTAACACAGGACTGAATGAAGGTATATTGCTGTTATTTAACATACAGTAAGCAAGTTCCAAACTGCCGTTTGGTAGCTTGCGAATGTCTGCAACTATTGGCTGCTTCTTATTCCACATGTCAGCATCAGTAGAAGGAGAGTTTGTTGTTGTCAATTCCATGATTGCAACTAAAGTGAGAACACTTCTTTACTTGATTGCTTATAACTTAGCAAATATTGGTTTAGATAATTACTTCATTAGTTAATGGTCTGTAAGATATTTGACGATCATGAATAAGAACACAATAAAAAGTTGTATCTTCAGGTATATTCTCACTTGTCTCGATTTCAATTCGCACGTCAACTGAAGATGTCTTCACTGCCTCCACTTGCTCAAGGCAATTAATTGCAATAATCGGACAATGAGACTTAAATTCATCTCGCGAAACTAGAGTCTCTGAACGAAAATCATCGATCTGATAATATACATTACGAAATTTAACAAACATGTCATACAATTCGCTGTAGTCATTTATAGCAATTTCAGAAGTTGGCATTTCATAGGGATAAAAAATTGAATTTAAAAAAACTCTTATAGATTTAATGTTACAATGGTCAAAATAGGAAGAGCACGTATTTAGTACATTTCTTTTAGTTTGAAAACCTAATAAAAATTGACGTGGTTTTTGCGTTTCAGAAGTTGTCATTACAGTCCAACTATATTTAGTTGTTCTAGGAAGAGATGGCAAGACATGAACATCCCATGATCGAAAACCAACCTGAATGGGAATATTTTTCTGCATTAGTTTTAATCTTTTAATTTGTTCTTCGTCCGATAATAATAAAACTGGAATTTTTAGATAAACTTTAAATAACTTGACCTTAGAAAGATCATTTTCGGTTGTAGATTGCAACGCACGTGCGTCACTCGACGATCTGAGAAGTATTAGCTCATGCTTGCAGTTTAAAATCGGTTTTCTATAATCCTCTGCTAAACCTAACAGGTTGCTTAAAGGAAGTATTACATGGAAACGTTTTGTGATACTATCAACAATATTTGCTTCACTTGCTGGTGTTGTTAAAGAGGGAAAATAACCAGCATTTTGTAAAGCTGTATATTCGTTTTTTGAATATGATGCAAACGTTTTTATAGAACTTGTTATACCTAGATGGCGTGTACGATCAATTTCTTTACCATTTAACGTAACGCGAATTTCGCTAAAAAGATTAGCCCCAAAATTTTGGTCAGGATGTGCTGTAGTAGAAGCAGCAGGATTTATGTTAGAAGTAATAATTTGTCCTTCTAAGTGAAGAACACCTTCTGATAATAAAACTATGTTTTCTTCATTTTGAATTGGTATACGAATTTCATCATTATTTTCAAATTTATTAGCTGAATAAGGTTGGTAAACTCTTTCTTCTCGTCACACAACTCTGTTGTCAACCTCTCTTTTATCGGTTATGTTAAACATGTTAAACATGTTAACAGCTTCAAATATAGATAGAAACTAAATAAGATTAACAATTGCATATATATTTATATTGAAATTAAAGTACACGATAGCCTAAAGATTGTAAGAAATGTTTGTTGTTACTCGATAACTGTTTCTTAGATTTTAAGGTGTGATGGCATTGTTTTTTTTTTTTGTTTTTTTAGAAATTTTAGCTGATTGATTTATATTTCTTTTTCGAATCAGAGTTGACTTCTTTTTTTTTCAAACTTTGAGTATTATATATTATAACCATATTTGTGAATGTTTTCTAGTAAGCTTACTCAACTAGAATGAAAATATAACAGTATTTCATTACTTTATATAGCAAGATAACGTGCTGGACGAATAATTAATTCTACAGTTAAATCTTCATCTTGCAAATCAATGAGCTGTTGAAGATGATCTTCAAGTTGCACAGATACATGTTGAATACCTTGCTGTTCATAGGCAAAAAATTAATTGTTGTTGGTTGTACAACAATCGGATAACCAGCAGGAACATGAGCTTTAAAATTATATAAAGAGTGTGTTGGTTTATGGTTCAAATAAGAACTCGTACTGCCCCCGTAATTGAATTATATAGAGACCACGGTGGCTATTTTGGAAATTATAGAGAAAGTTATGGCTGTCATAGTTATGACGTGGGTAGTCATGACGTAAGCACGGATGACGCAGACGTTATGCAAGCAGGCTACTTGAGCTGAGATTCTCAGTGACGTCAGCAATTTATTCGAGAAGGATCCGAGATCTACGACGCAGTCGCGAGAAACGTGGAATTCTGCTGAGGAAGAAATTATGCTATTGGAGGGGAGACTTAAACCAATGAACGATAGTCTAAAGGAAGACGGCGATTGCTGAAACTATGGTATTTTTATTACTTTTTGGAATGCAGAATTGTGGAAATCCATTTGCAGTAGAGGCATTGTTCTGGAATTTTAGTAAAATTTATTTTCAGTTTTTGAATTATGAAAATCCGTCATGTATTGACGAAGTTGGAACTTCTAGCGATGACGCAGTAACACGCGATGGAAGGGATAGATACGCCCCTCATGAAGTTCATAAAAGGCCTTGCGCAGAAGAGAGGAGATTCATTCGCTCATTCGCTCATTCTCAATTGTGAGATCTCAAATAGTCATTTCAGTGAAACGTCGAGTGAATTTAGGAGTGAAAAAGTCGTCTTTGTAACGCGTGGCGAAGCCACTGCATAAAACGAGAGTCGAACATACAAGCAGTGCAGGTTTACTGTGAAGTAAATCTAGGTGAAGTTGAAACGACACTTATAACGCTTCTACAAGATTAGCTGTGAACAGTTAGCGGTCGCCTATAAGCTAATTCTCTTGTGCATTGCTACAGTAAGGACTGTAGAAAAGCTGAACAATTTCGAGGAAGTATTTTGGAAGTTATTGACGATATTAGACGACTGACAAAAGTGATTTTCTCGCCACAGAAGAAACACTTTGTATAGCCAGACCCAACGCTACGGCTGACAGGGCTAGTGAAATAGGGAGACTTCAGATTGCTTTTGTGACACAACACTGCAGTATAATGGAGCAATTTAATAAGGCAGTTTGTTCTTCTAATACTTCAACCGAAGAGCAAATGGAAGGCTAAAGGACTTAATGCAATTGGGACATATTTCAACGGAGTAAGATAGCGACATGGAACTTCGCTAATTGCTATTCCATACAAGCGAACATGTGGTAAATAACCATCTACACCCATGTTTCGTGAGTAAAGGCTGAATACTATCAAACAGCAATAGAAATGATTTCATACTTTCTGAATATGAATATTTCTTCGGAAATTTATACAAAAACTTCATGGCGATTTTCAACTGGAACTTCAGGGATTTTTCAAGAGAGGTCAGGGTTGTCCCGACTCACAAAGAAGATTATTGCCGGAAGGATGTCGTTCGTCTTCGTGAAGCAGTTCGATTCTCCGATGGTGCTGTTTCTGGTTTCGAGGATGGAGCTCAGCTTTAACTTGGTGAAATGGATCCATCAACAGTCTTCTTTGGGGAATTTTCCTCTGGAACGTCAATCGGCAGATAAGGTAGTCGTGAACGTTTATTGTATTTGAGTTTCTTAGCAGTATTTGAGCAACCATTTTTCCCATATTTTGTCCTCATGTATTTTTGCCCAATATTCTTGTTTGAGATTCCTATTCTCAGTACACCTTGATGAGTTATGCCTTTTTCGACGTTTTATTAAGACATTGTTATGTCATGGGCATAGTTAAATGATTTTGAATCAGTTGAGACTGATATTTAGATTTTTCAGTAATTTGCTTATTTTTGTAGTCACGATTTGACTGTAAGTTAATGATTTTTATGGCAGATTTAAATTCAGACAGCGTGTCACTTTATTAAAGTAATTCTACCCCAGTTTAATTACTTTGACCAATTTTCTGTCATCATCAAGAAGGAAGAACATTTAAATGATTTTAGAGCGTTAAAATCCAGTACGTTGTCGACGATCTTGGAAATACTAGTCGTTATTTGAATTGATTGCAACACAGACATTTATCGTCAGTCATGAACGACCATTGCATCTTAGGCAATTTTGTGAAAGATGAACATTAATTATGAATTATTGAATGCATTAAATTCGTGAAACTTGTGTTAGGTTTTTCTCATATAGAGATTTATATAATGATGTTTGCATTCCCCAGTCTAATTGGATTCTATTCGACTATTTTGCAGTTAGTCGCACTTTGCTTGATGATAGTATTTTTATACTACAATTCTTTGAAGATGTTAATCTTAAATTTTGATAGACCAGACAGGCGTATATAAGCGTATTCACTATTAAATTTGTTTGTGATTGGCAAATTTTTATTTCATTTCGATTCATGAATGAAATCCACGAAGTTTAAATGACAACAGTTTTGAAACAATTATTGATATATGAATTTTTAAGTGGAACTATGAATGTATAATCGATAGTGCAGCGGACATGTTGAAAGTCGCTGACGTATAATGCCCTTAAATAAATGAAGGAGATTCCCACAGTAGTTAATAATGATCAAGAATTATTTGTGGAAGTTTTGTAAGTTCGGTGGAAGTTTTAATGCCATATAGATTAATATATGATGAATTTTGGGCTATTTTGAATGCAGTTTGTGCATTATTTTGTAAGCGAAGTATTTTCCGCTAGAATGTATTGTCATAGTTCGTTGAAAATTAATCAAGTGAATTTACTGTTATAATTAACAAGAGTTTGAAAGAATTTGAGATAAGATTTTGAATGAAGATTACCGTCACGAATAATTAAAATTATTACAACCTTTATTAAACCAGATTGTGACATTTACATGTATAACTAACCTTCATTGGTCGATTATATTAAACACGATTTTGAATTTACCAACCGGAGAAAACATGTGGTTCAATGTATTTCTTAAATTAATAATTTAAATAATTTAAATGTTGATATTGTAAATAATAAATGTAAATATCTTTGACAATAATGTGGAACGAAAGAAATGTTAAAGGCGTGTTTAAAAATTTTGTACTTATTTTCGACAATATTATAAACAATTTCTAATTGTTATAAATAATTTATGTGATTTTGTTATAAACATTTAAGAGTGTGTTTTATACTCTAAACTATACTGATTAAACATTTGGATGATAACTTAACAAGTTTAAGGATAGTTAAAATAATCCAGTGGGATGGAAGTTAAACATTTGAAAGATTTGCGTCAATATGTATGAGTTGTCTTGTAGACATTTAAAGCTTTAAAAGGAGCTGAATTCTTACGCAAGTGTGGGGAGAGGAGTGCGCCCCATTTGACAGGTGTGAGCCAGGTTAAAGAGTAGACCAGCCGGCCAGACATCTGGTTACAAGCAGGCGAGGTCGATACTCCGGCCTTGTGCCTATTAATAAAGGTGTTATGTTTATTAAAAGGAAACCAAATACTCTATATATGTCGTACCCTGACTTCCTCATCCAATCCAAATGTGTTATAAAATGTTACGTTATTTTGAGCTCTTGGGAGCTAACATATTGTTTGATAAATTTGCAAGTCCCTTAGGAGGACGTAGTCAGATTGACATAGGCTACTGATAGCCACGTTTATTTTGTTGAGTTGTGAAAATCATACTCTTTATTTGAAAATAAAGCTCTTGTACAGTTCAAAGTTCTCGTCTTCGGTCTGGTTCATTTTTAAATGTCATGGTGAAGGTTATTGTGAGAGCATACTTTAAGGATCCTGTTGTCAACCCAATCCCCGAGATATTTATAAGAGGTAAGTAAATGTAAGTATGTAACCCCGTCTCTTTTGGTGTGTTCCACAATAATTTTTTTCTTGGTAACTTCTGTGTTCAAACCTCGGTAGTATCTGTCAGTGCCATTTTCATTGATGTAGCTGAGCTGGTGCAATTGATTGTTGGCAATCCGATTGAGGGGTGCGGATATCTGACAGCCTACTATCCGGGTAAACGGGGACAGTACCAAGCACGAGGTTGCAACATACTCGAATACTATTAACAGTGTTAATTTTAATCATATATTCAGAATGATGAGTTGTGTTTGCCTCGAACTTTTTATGAGAAAATCCTAACAAATCTGCAATAGAATCTGCAACACCAAAATCTATAGCAAAGTTTTTCGAATATAGTTTACAATTAGAGAACACTTTATCATAATTAATATAAATATATGAAGGAAATTTGTCTTTTTCACCTAATAAAACTGATAATAAATGTGCTAGTAATAATTCATTAATCTTTGCACTTAATTGTTGAAACGTATAGCTAGCATCAGGTATTATTAAAATTGTTGTATCCACATTGTTCATCTTTATGGCTAAAAGGTTATTATTTTCGTTAATTTTTACTTCACTTTCGATTCTATTTCGATCAATCTCAATTTCTTTTTTATTCTCTTTAGGGTAAACTTTCTTTTCAATACCTAAAGCCTCTGCTACACTGTTGGGTACACTGAAATCAATATTAAACGGAGAAGACAAAACAAGACGGTTGCGTCCTTTTCCATTTATATCCTCTTCCAAATAAAGATTTGTTTTTTGTATATGATTTGTTATAAGTTTCGACAATGAGTGATAACTAAGTAAATCATCAAATGTTGAGGCTAGATCTTCAAATTCATAAATACCTGGTGGTACCACTAAATCAATTGATAACAAAAGTTAGTAAAATGAATGCGAAATTTATTATTTCGGTTGGTAACATTTCGAATAGAATTAGATGTATACAATCCTGCAAGTCCTATTTCAAAAAACTCTGCTCCTACAAGATGAAGCGGATTCTCCAATGTAACATCAATCTTTGAGCCTTTACCTTCAAGAGTTATCCGTCTTTCGAAAGCCATCTTTGAAATGTTTAAAGACAGTCTGTGTTTCCCTTATTTATACAATACAAGAAGACTAAACATAAATGTCCTCAAATCGAAGAAGTAATCGATTGATATGAATGAAAATTATATTGTAGATAACAATTTTTTAGATATGTTAAAATTTCTAATGGTGGTCTTAAATTACCGATACTATCAAAATAATGCACGTATTTATCTTGTTTACTGAAAGCCACCCAATGTGAACCAGATTTAACCATCGGTTCAAGGTTAACAATACAGTTTTCATTTTTTCGAGGATGTCTTGGTAACGTATCTCGCATAAAGACTCCTCTAAAATTTGGAATCTTTAATTGATGTGCGTATTTAGCTAAATCGAAATTACTTAATGCTTTATTTGGTATTTGGTTAATTATCTTTTGTATGCAGGAGGATTTAAATAAATGCCTTGACCTGCTTTTCCTCGCATTGCTTCTATCATTCGATTGTGTCTTTTCATTTCTTTTAATTCTTCTTGTGCAGCTTTCGCTTTGTTTATAGCAGACGCTACCCCGGCTGCTCCGCCTGCTAGACCCCCCAAGCCCGACAAGGCTGCAAATATCGGAAGTGGGGGTAAAATACCACCTTGCTTTTTCGATGCTCTCTTTTTTTTAATATTTTCTTGTTTTTTTTTATATTTAATTTTCGTTTACCTCCACCAAGCTTAGACTTAGCTTTCATTATGCCACTGACTGTTAGTGCAGCCGCTCTCTCTCCTAATGATGCGTCACGAGATTTTACACGAGACCAAGCTTTTGAAGCTAAAATTTCATCAGCCTCTCTTCTTTTGTTTGAATCTTTATGATTTGCGTAAGCAATGTCGTGCTCTTTGCACGCTTTATCTAATATATTTATTCCTGGATCACCACGGCTCAATCGCTTTTCTAATTATGTTCCTGGTCCACAATATTCATATCCTGGAATGTGTACTTCCACAGGTAAATTATCAATAGTTTTATTAAGTACACGACTAATGAATGATCCACTTCCTGATCGTTTATATTGAGTGGCAGAGTTGTTCCTCTTACAACGCACCATTACTAAATGATAAGTAATATAATGTAATTATATATATATATATATATATATATATATATATATATATATATCAGGAAAATGGGAATGGTGGGGGGAGGAGTTGTAAATAATACACACAAAATTTGGGTTATTATTTATTCGTTTTTTTATTATTTTTCATAAGCAAAGGAACACACACACAAAAATTAGTATTATTAACAGAATAAAAGTGTGTGTGTGAAAGAAATAAAGTAAGTAAGAGAGATGAATTGCTTTAATCTCAAATTTGTTTCAGAGAAAAATGACCAAACGGTAAAGTATCAATTCCGTTTTCAGTTATGTGTCTTTTATCATCGTTTGATGAAATTGCCAACTTATTTTGCCGAACAGTAAATACAAAATGAGATCTTGAAATTACACAAACTTGAACTTTGCTGGCTTGATCTCTGTTTTAAAGACACTTTCGATACTCATCAATATTCATAGTTTTACTCACGCTCTTCTTAATGCCTTTAGCCTTACACAAGGTATTCATTTCATCACACAATTTTATTGCATACATTTTGGGTCTTAACCCCACAAATTCTTCAACAATCCTTCCAGCATGTTCATCTTTCATTAAACCAATTTCACCTTTATTTTGTCTCACAATGCCAAAAGAATTGTTTGTTTCATAGTTTCCAGTATCAAACAAATTTGAATGCTGTTTCATGAACTCATAAATATCATAATAGAATATATACATAAAACTATCTGTGTCTGTGTATAACAACCTCACATTTGATTCAGGATTTGCTAAAATAACATTGTAATGAAAGTCATTCATTTTACATTTAGACAAGTCTAGTATAGATGCACCAACATATACTGGTTGATTGTGAAAAATCTTTAGTCTGCTCATCTCGATGACCATACATTGTTCATCGAATATAATTCTATGTTTAAAATTAGCCTTAGCTATTAAAGACTTAGCACCACTGGCTCCATGCCATTTGGTAACCCATTTGATGTCCCTTAACTTCCTCACATTCATCAGTGAACGACCAAAAATTGCATTATTCATCAATTTATAAAAAAAAAAAAAATCATTTTTAGCATGTTTTCGTTTCTCTGTGTTCACATCAATATATGGTTTTAGCCATTGGCTCTGATTGAATTCGATTATTCTGTGAATACGTTCTAATTTCATTCCTAGTTGAATACATTGCTTTAACATTCTATAATGCAAAACATAACGTTCTTTATTATCTAGGGTAGTCATTAGCTTTGTCAACTTTTCGGGGCATAGAGGGTAATCTGAATGTTTGTCATGTAACTCTTGAGGATAAGTCAAATCTACTTCCAAGATATATCCGATTTCTGAAGTATCATCAATAGTTAAAACATCAAAGCCTTCAATATTTGCAACCCATTTAAAGCCACCCGTTGGAAGATATTCCATCATCGCATATCCATATAAATTATTAACGTCAAAGTACATTATGTAGGACTCTTGCTTTTTCTCATCATAAGTTTTCATGTACTTATTATTAGCAATCGCATGTCGTGTTATACACTGAACATTTCCCCCTCGAATAGATCGTTCAAAAAAGTGTAACATATCAATATCTTGAAGCAATTCGAGTTGAACGTTGGTTATCTTTTTCATCGCGCACCAAGACATAGATGGAGCAGTGTAAAAATGAGCTGCATCAATGCCATAAGTTTCCATGCCATTCGATCTAAAATTTTCAAAGACATCTGCCAAAAGAAGTGTGTCAACTTTTAAATACAAATCAGCGTATTCTCCTAATGTTTGACAGGAAAACGTTTCCCACACCGATTGAGCAAACTCATACTCCTCGTTCGATATTGTTTGATTATAAAGACTGCTATAAAACTTGGATATTTCAGGTAATTTAGTTTCGTTAAGTACATCCATACTCGTGACGTATTCATAGGGAAACACGCCTTTTCTCGCAGTAAGTCGAAACTGTGCATCATCATTAAAATAACGTCGAGTTATTTGCTTTGAATCTTCACTTAACGAAGATGAACATTGATCTAGTGAACAGGACAAGAAATTATATGTATCGATAAATCTTAACTGAAAGAATCCACTCTTAACCCATACATGCTTTGTAAACCCTTTATAACGTTCCATATTCATTGCTAACAATCTTATATGACCAGGATTATGTAACTCCCCACCTTCATGTTTCTCACAAATTTCTTTAATTATAAAATGTCCATCATACGCCGTTAGATTATGAAATGCTATAGGCAGGACCCTTGTTACTTTGGAATTTAAATTAAAACTATTGTGTGCGCTTCCTCTATATTTTCCAGTTATGTGACAATGATCGCGTACTTTGAGTTCATTATCTGCAATCGGTTTCTCGCAAATATGACAAATTTTACTTAACAAAAATAATCTTTCTTCGTTTTCCGTCATCTTTAACATAGGTTTAGCTGATAAATAATATGTTTGAAGTTTATCTACAATACTATAAAGTTCCTTTACAAACAATTCTATGCAATTATTTCCCCTAAAGAGTTTAAAACTGCACAAATCACTATCAAAATTACAATGAAGGTATAAAGAAATGCTGTAAGGAATATGTTTATGGGTTAATGTAGAGTTAGGAATGTCACTATTTGGAAAACAAGAGGAAATAGGAGACAAAACGCATTCAGTATCTGCATAAATTATAAATGGAACTCTATCTTTAAATTTAAATTCTGTAAAATTAACAAATCTTTGTTCGTCAGTTGGCAATATGCTTTTTGCAACAGGAAACTGCTTACAGTCTGCAAAGTGAACATTTAACTCATCCTCAAGAGAATAATATGACAAACAACGTCTACATATATAAATCCGTCTACAATTCCTAGTGATGCTTGAACGCACAAGGCGAGCGAGATTTCTAATTAAACAAAAGTGATAACTTTCACTGTTTCCAATCTGCAACATCAATAAGTCCACACTCCTTTCATATACTTTATCTGATACATACAAAGGTACAATAGTAAATGGTTTTTTCCTTTTACTTCGTTTGTTCCCATACACACCCATTTGTTTTCATCATATTGTGCTCCATACACATTCACAGAAATATTGTTTTGATTTTCAAACTTGTTTAAATATTTCATTTGCATTGGAATTGGAATATCATCTAAATTTAAAACATCTCTGTAATTAGGATAGGAAGAAAGATGATTCACGTTTCGCGTTTTTGGATACAAACCAGCAACCACACTCCACGCAAAACAAGCTTCCTTTGTATCATACAAATTTAGCACTGCATGTTTATTGACTATTACATCAGGCAATCTACTAGTATTGGACATTCCTACTCGAAATCCAACATATTTATTTATATTAATTCTCAAACTATGAATTTTTTCTAAAGCCCACCCAGAGCCATTTGCTTCAAATTCGCTCATTTTTGTCAATGTACCTTCAATGATATGATTATTATAAAATTCATTTACATCCGTATACTCGAAAACTACTTTATTTTTTACAGCAAAATATTTTGTTTCTGATTTGTCGTGAAGCACATACTGTGCACACAAAACTGAATTCACCTTTAAAGCTTGCACAGTTAACGCTTTCTTAACATACTTTGTAAACCAAATATTAGCATTTGCTAAAAATTCGCGGGGATCCAAAAACTCATTCTTAACATTTGAAACTGCAAGTGTGTACACTCTAGAATTGAATGCTGTTTCAATTAACTCACAGCTTAAGAAATATTCATCCTTTATTTGAAGTGTAATTTCTTCACAATTCACAGCTTGTTGCAATATGTGCTCACTAATAACTCTCCAACATTCAATCAACTCATCACTGTTCTCAATCAAGTCCGTTTGAGTGTATTCCCCGATTTGGTATGATATTGAAATAGCACCGTTTAGTTCACTTCTAAAATTAGAAACACTTTCAAATGCATTGTCCAATTGGTTTCTTATATTTTCACTGTTATTATTATGTATTACAATATCAACCTTTCTACGTTTGTTAGGAGGTGTTGCCATTGTTGTCTAAGCAATTGTCCAATTCGCACTGTTGTTAATACACCACCAGCAGTTGCTGTAACATCGGCTCACCATAAACCTATAATCTTTTAAAGTGTATTCAAGCCATTGAGATAAATTGCTGCCTGTAATCTCCAGCGAACAATGAATGGCTTCAAAGGGAAATTCGTCCTGAAGTTTACCAAGCAATTTGTTTCTATACTCATTCAATTTTGTTACTTCAAAACAAGTGATGGAAAATTCAATTTTGTAAACCTCATCAAATGTATTGTATCCGAAGAAACAAATAAAATGTTCATCTTCACATAATTCTTGTAACAAATATCTTAGAACTGTTTCTGTCACCTCTCGCTGACTATCATCTGATTTGCTAACATTAGTAACGTAGACTGAAAATGTTGAAATTCCACTCGAAGATGTCCATTTGTTAAAACAAGCTTCTTTCTCATTATGACTCACCTCATTATCATCTTCTCCTTCTTCTTCTTCTTCTTCTCCTTCTTCAGACTGATGAAAGCATACACGGTGATACTCTATTACCGGGTGCGATCGATGTTCAGTTCCACTCAGAAAATTAAAAGTTTTCCACTTCATTTTGCTGTTCCTTTTTATTAGTTTTTAGATAATCTGAAAAAAATTAAACAAATTAAGAAATAATAAGCAACTAAATATATATATAATTCGTTATATCAATCAATACATATATAATCTGCATATATATACTCACCAAAAATTTACAGTTTTAAAACAACTTGATGTGAGCGGTTCTTCAACCCCAAATACACCAACATCAGTTTGCCTCTAAGTGAGTTTAGTTCATCGATCTCTGATGCGCTTAGTTTTGCAAATACTGCTGGTAGAAATACACTTGTTATTTCACCTTCAATGATAATGTCCACCACTATTTTTCTTCCAAATCTCGTCTCCACAGCCCGAATAATTTGGACCACATACGGTAAATCAATTATTAGTTCTGATAGTTTCTTATTAGAATACTCAACGCAAGTGGCTAAGTTATTGAACTTCGTTAGAACATCCATCACACACACAATTTGTTCCTCGTCGTTGACTTTCTTTATTTCTTTCACACACACTCTCTCTCTTCGCGCAAACGTAGAAGTTAAACTCATCCACGCACACATGCATTTATATATCCTTCACCCCCACCTACACTCAAGAAACCAAATGCTACAAAACAAGCTTCTGACGCAATCATCTCATTATATTTTTATCAGTATTACTTAAAGAAGTCAAAGATTACATTCTTACCCAATGACGTGTAAGGTCAACCACGTCTCACGCGAACACTGCAGACATATCACGTGATCGCTCGCACAGCTGCAAACTTGCATGGGTATCAAATGACGTCAACACCCATTAATTTTTATCTCCATCGCATAAATAAGTCAAAGGTTATCTGCTTCAAGCGGTTACCCAAAGGTTATCTTCTTCAAGCGGTTAAAGGTGAACCCCTTCCCACGCTAACATGTGCACGTGCACGTGCTCACATCCGCATAGCTATCAGATGACGTCATGATGATGCAATATGTCCTCGCGATTACGCAATATTCAAAACATACATTTCCTCTACTACTATGATGGGATGTGATACCACCTCCGCCTTTTATTACAAGAGTCCGTTGGTAGGCTTCAATAAACTGCACAACGACCAACAACTCCATAAAACAGTCGCTGTTTTCCTGGACGAAACCGCAACACAAGATAAAATTGCAGCTGCAGGTAAATTCGCTCTTTTATTTAGTACTTGTTCTTGTAAAACCGGTATGATCTTTTAATTCTCTGACTGCTAGAAGTCGGTATACTGTACATTACCTATGTTTTGTTTGATTCTGGACATGAATTTGTCATCAAGCTCTACGGAGGCAAACAAGGAGAGGGCAAGCACGATTTAAGAAGTACATCCAAACCGTGGGAAAGAAACCACCAAACTTCGTCATGAATCTTTCTAGCCTTCCTCCTTCTTCCGCTGCGGCACGTCAACACTGTCTGCGCGTCTACCACCAGGTTCAAGCTTAGAAGGGCAACCGTCTTCCACCGCAAGATTGGGGATGGAAACTCGAATGTGGAAGGCACATTCCTATTCAGTCTACGTTGCCGCCCGCTCCTGAACGTCTCCTCCACATGGTAAGGTGTGGATGCAAGGGAGATTGCAAGAGATGCATGCCTGAACAAACGCACTTTCTTTCATGACGAGGAAGAAGATGACCCGGAGCAAATCGAAAATGAAACCAATGATGCCGTCGCCGCCGCCGTCTCTGTACAAAAGAGGTCTAGCATCGCCCCCCAAAGAAACCTCAAAGAGAAGACAAGTTGTAAACAAATGAATGTTGTCTTAATATGTGTCAATGTCTAATAAATGTTATCTTCAATGTAAAATGTCTGCAATTTGTGTATTGTTGTTTATAGTACTAAGATTTTGTAATGTCAGTTTTAGCTAAAATGATTTTTTTTTTACCTTTGAACATCGTAAATCCATTGTACATGTTCTAGCCCAAAAACTGTAAATGCTCTGCTATGAGCATTAGATTTTTTTAATGCAATATAAGAGTTTATTATGACGTGTTTACTTTTCTAATTTAGGGACGTTCCCCCTCGTATATATCCAGTTATTTTATGTACACAAGTTGTGAAAGTTAATCTAAACTTGTAGACAGAATAGCATCCTTTTCACTTTTCGTTCAACAGTTACATCGATTTTTTTTACAAGAATCTAAGATATCAAGCGCCTTTTTTTTTTTAATGTAAAGACGGTCCCCGACTTGACTGTTAATATTAAGTACAACATCAAGAGTTAATAGTAATTACAACATCTAAAAGTAGAAACACAACTTTTTGGGGAAACCTCATTTAGTTTTTACTTTTTGTTCGTAACCTATAGCATTTTTTTAATCCAAAAATTTAAGGACGGTCCCCGACTTGATTGTGTGTTTTCATAGTAAGTACAACATCTAAAAGTCGATACACAACTTTTGGCGAAAACCGCACCTTATTTCTACTTTTCGTTCATAAGTTATAGCAGATTTTTGATAAATCCAAGATGGAGGACGTTTTTAGAAAATTTAGGGGTGTTCCCCAAGTCCGATTTTTGGCGATTTTTCTGGGGATGTTCAGGGGGTCCTATAGAACATGTTTTTGAAGAAATTCGTTGTCATTTAATTTTTTCCGTCTCGAAGCTTAATTTGACCGTACTAATACTCTTCTAGTGGTTAAGTGTAAGAGAGGGCCTTGAGCCCTAACTTCGCCACCAATAAAGGCATTATCTATCTATCTACCTGCCGCAGTCTTAGAGCCTTTTCCCAAACATATAGGTGTATTTAAGAAAAGACTGACTATTTGTGTAAATACTCCAGTTTAATTGTTGTATAATTGCTATTGAATTGTTATGTATAATTGCTTATTTGTTATGTATATCCAATTTGCCACCGGGGGACACACCCCCATTGCAAATAAATGAATGAATGAATGAAATCCGAGGCAAGCTTTGGATTGGAACCCGCAAGGCAACCGGAAAAGAGGGAGATCAAAGAAAACCTGGAGAAGAACTGTGGAAGAAGAACTTTCCACCATTGGGAGGTCCTGGAATGGGGTGAAGAAGACTGCTGTCAACAGAGTTCGCTGGAAAGCTCTTGTGGAAGACCTTTGCTCCTTGGAGCTTAAAAGGACATAAGTCAAGACTGACTGAAATCAAGTCATCACATTATCATTTACAATGACTTTACATTGACTCCATCGTCACAAATTGCAACTGCAATCGAAATAAAATAACTGGATCAACATCCAAGCTAACTCCTGCTCATAACTAAAATTCTCTCCATCGAAATGGTTTTAAAATAGGACCGCCATGTCCAACAACTGCATTATCAAATATTGATGTCCATAGGTCATTCCTAGATCTCTCCTAATCTGAACTTCACATTCAAAAATAGTAAGAATTGCAACTAGAGCAACATTAAGACTCTATAACGCTGGCCGAATGCCCCCAGAGTGGGCAGATATAAAGCACCTTCAGGGCTTTTAGTGAGAATGTTATTATTATTATTATTAGTAGTAAAAATCGTTGGAGAGAACCAATTGTTGCGTTTAAAGAAGGCTAAACTCTTACCTAGCAGGGTGCCGACTAAAAGTTTAGAAAGGATGAAAACCACAAACCTAACTTGAACAAAACCAAAATTCTAAACAGTAAATCATAAGACAGAGCGAAAATCTCTTCAAGTAGGAAGCTGAGCGAGCTATACTTGCCTTAATAATTTACTAGAATTAGCTATGATAGCTAAAATAAACATTTTAAATTATGTTAGCAGAAGTTTTGCTCTAAACGCAACAAGTGATTGAGTTTGTAGTAAGCTTATCATTCGGTGATTTTGTTTATTTCTTTGAATATAGAATCAATTCAGGAGAAAAATTAGGAAAGAAAAGGTCCTGCCTAACAGTTCTTCTAGCAATAGAAGTAGAAAAAACAAATAATTGAGATTTATTTAACAAAGTGAGGAAGTTGAAGAATACCGTAGTAACAATTTAGATCTCTGATCTATTTTGAGCTAAAGAACAATTTTGTTGTTTTACAACCATTTAAAGGTCTCAGACCTATAATAATAAAGAGTTTTTACGATTAACAAATAATGTTGAACAATTGGAGGTCTCAGACCTATTGCAAACACTAAAATCCTCACAAGGGGTTTCGAACTGTGCCTACAATTAAAATGTTTAAAGCCTATATTGTTAATAATAAAGGTCTTACAATTTGGTTTAATATTTCGTTAGATTGGTTGGGTCGAATACCAAAACTTTGAGAATGCCTTTGTATCAGGTGGAAAGACTATAAATTCCTGAGCACAGCAGGAGAAGAAAAAGAGATTAATAAGTGGATTATAACCATTGTGATGTTTGAAGCCATATTTTCAGTGTTGCCTTAGTAAACAAGAGTTTAGTGCTTTTCAGTCGGTCAACACGAATGTACCCAAAAGAGATGGGTTATGCCCTAATCCTGAAATAAATTACATGAGATTAATGGATTATAACCACTAGTAATTATGCAGACATTAAGATATGCTAAATTCAAATAGGACAGGTCACCTTTTGTAAAGCCTGGATTACACAAATTAATTGTGGAAATTTAACAATTAGAAAGTTCCAACTTCTAACTTCCTGGACGTAGCAGGAAAAGATGCGTATTAAAATGTGGATTTATAACCACATGAGTATTTAAACAGAATGAATGAAGGTTAAGTTTAGCAGAGGTGGGAGGGGGCCTATTTATAGACCAAGCCTCATACAAAAAAAAAAGTTTAAATATTCGGTACCCTAAATTGTTAGTAAAGGAAATTGGGAGTATGGGAATGGAGGATGAGAATGCTGGCCAATTTTATTGCTCTTATCGATTTCGCGGCGCGGAAGATCGTTAAATGGGCACTATTTTTAGCACTAAAATTGTTGAACATGAGAAAAATGTTTCTATTGCAGTTTATGGAGATGCACTGAGTTAACCTTTGACGGGTTGCCAGCTGATATCACAGGGGGGGGAAATCATTTATTATTAATGTACTGGTACTGGAAGAGATTAATTAATATAATTAATAAAACATGGCCGTAATAAGGCAGGGGAAAGAAAGGAAAGGAATAAATATAAATAGAGGGGGATCGAATAGAGGCATGGGAGGGGTAGGCAGGGCCAGGAGGGGAGGGGGTCCAGTAGGGCAGGGCCCAGGGGGTGTCAACCAGATAGGGATTATTTGGTACCATCGGTGTAGTAGCGCGGCCAGACGTAAGGAGCGGATTAAGCGCTGTATATCGTCTTGCCAACATATGCATGATACACGTTTTAATTGAATTGCAAATATATCCCTATATTCAGTCAATAAATATACACATAATTCCTAATTGACATTTCCTTGCAATTATCTTGCTCACCGACGATAATTACGTCACTTATCATTAAATAAACATTATTTCTACTGGGTTGGCGGCATTGACCAACATGGATGCTCTGTTTATGTAGTGTTTGATGTAAACAATATTGGCCGTATATTAATATTTTATAATAAGCTAATGTTGTGTTCTTTCTCATCTTTCTTTCATCAAATCGTCTTCTTGGTAATGAGAAGTGAACAGTTCTTCTTCTGATACGCCAAGTAAGTACGCTTATTTTAAGAGTTTAAGTGAAAACTTGTTTCGGTAGTGCCTGTGAAAAATATATCGTACCGGTAGCCTAGTTTTGAATTGATATTAGACGCAGTGTACAGGTGATATTCTACTTGATATATTAATTAACTTTCACTATTATTTATTCCACAGGTAGGCCTACCAAATTCTGTGAACAAACAAATCGTAAATTGCTGTTCTCGAAATAGCAGATGAATGTGGCAATTTGGCCTACTCTCCTGAGAAATGACCCAGGTAAGAGTCTATGTTGCCGTAATGTTTTCAACTTGATACATCTTGCAGAGATACATACAGTATCATGAGCCTATTGCATATGTGTACTCAAGTTCTTGAGGAGATCAGTTCTTGCACAGCCATTCCAAAGTAATGGAGGTTACAAGCGTACAACTATATTGTTTAAAAAATTAATGTTAAAAATTATATATTCTGAAACCAAATATGTTGCAAGTATAAGTTTTGTTTTTATTAAGGTTCAAGCATAAATCAATTTCCATTCATCAAGTAACATCCAAAATATCACCTTTAAAAGAGGGTAACGGAGGTTACTCACACATATGGCTAAGTCGTGACTTCTTAACTATTTCTTAAATTTTCTGTGAATAATAATGGTAAAAAAAATATTTTAAATTAATCAAATTCTTAAAAAGTTGGGCTATTTATTTGCAGTACTCCCATGAAAAATAATGTATGGAAATTAATATTAACTATTTTACAAAAAGTAACGGAGGTTACAGCCTGAGTAACGGAAGTTACATGTGGTTTCTGGCTGTTTATGGCTCAGATTAGAGTAATTTTTAATAAAGTGTAATAGGAAATGAAATTGCTAGGATCATAAAGAAATGCAATTTAGTTTTGATGGAAGAAACATATATTTAATAGTTTTAAACAATTAGCCTAATTACTACTAGGCTACCTTACAGTATCTTGTCTTTAATGTTGAAAATAATACTGAAAATTATATTATTTGAGAGAAAACTATTACAATATCTTAATAAAGAAATTTCAAATAGTTTTAAGAAATAAAACATGTTGAAAGTAAACAGTTAGCCTATCTATCAATAGTCCCAATGGTACGATGCAATGTCTGACCCAGAAATCGTTAAGCCTCCCACACATCTCCGATAGACTCATGAAAAACATACTGGACACGATTAAGACCACTTATCTTTACTTCTGGAGTTTTCAATATTGTTTTGATTTGTTCAAACTGAATAAATTTAATGTCATTTTCATCCGTTCGAAATACTTTCTTGGAACTGTCGCACGTTCTCATGAACATTACTTGAACCTCCCCTTCTTCTTCACAGACACAACTTTGGCAAACAGCCACATAATTATAGACATTATTTTTTACTTGACCTTTTATTTCCACAAGAACATAGGTACCACACGTGATGTTTTTTGCCGTAAGTTCATATCTGTTTGGTTGAACTGATGATGATGTACCTGGTTCAGCTTTGGTCTCCTCCTCACTGTCTGATGGAAATACATCAGCATATTTAATCCTTTGATGTTGACTCTCCTGTAAGTATTCTCCTTCTTGTTCTGTGTCGGTATCTGAGTCTAAAACCTTAATTTTCTTTAGTTTAGACTTTGCTGTGATACCAGCAAGAACATGGCTGTCATCATGCTTCTCAAAATAATGCAGTGAATTGAGACCAATTACTTTTTCCTTCTTGCTCTTCTGTTTTAGCTTGTACTGTACTTTTCTTGCTTTTTTCCATCGAGTGTTAAGCAGGTCTTCATTTTGTTTGATGTCTTCTTTTGGAACAAAGAAAACGTGGGTTTTCTTGCAGGTCATTGTGGCAAGTTCATAATACTCTTTCGCAGAATTAATATTGAGGTTTTCCGCTTTAATCTTGTGCCAAAGTAGATTCTTAACTACGGCTCCGACGCCATCTACAGCACCTTTGCCATGAGATGCAGCAAAAGTTGTCCATTCGACGAACTGACAGTTGAGATCGTCCTCTAGTTTGCAAAGGTTTGAGACTGTATACTTGCTCCGAAATTGACTTGCAGCATTGTCTGAGAATATAATTAGATGGTCAACTTGTGGAAATTCTTCTTTAATGAAATTGCCTATGAGTTTCAAAAATGTCCACACTGCATATTTACTATGGTCTAGGTTGTCACTAATTATTACAAGCGATTCAGTTTTACTTGTGGACCATATAACACAAGTAAAAACAGTGACATGGCGTTCTCTCCAATGCGCACTTTGTATTTGATTCTGTGCGGTCAAAGAAGCGTTTTCCGCAAAATCAACTTGGAGGCCATGGTCAAATACAAGGTATTCTCTGCATCCCATGCGCTCTGTTCAGTATATAAAACTGGTGAAATCTCGACAGATATTTATGAATATTTATGTTCGAACATAAAATAGTTATAATTATCGTCGAACATAAACAGTCGTATGCAACTCGTCTATAATTGTAATTAAGACACTCGTATGGAAATTATAAAAATTGTGTCTTAATTATTGTCATTATAGGCTCGTTGCAAAATGTACTATTAAGTTACAAGGTGCACATATAATAAGCCACTACAACAGAGATCTGAGTGAAATCACATGAAATTTTATTAACTAATAGGTGCAGGCTAGAACTATTACCACTGTGTTGTATTGTTTCTTCCAGTATCACAGTAAACAATTTGTTTTAAAGGACTCTTCACCTTGTATTATGTTATATCGTGGGATAGATAGATACAAGATAAATATAATTCATTTATTATATGCCAATTTAATGGTTGACATACCTATTGGTAGTATTTTATTCCTACACGTTACTTACAATATTTTTCAACACGTAGGATGCTAATGTCTAAGCCAGTCACAGCTCGTGCTCAGTAGCGGCTGGTGTAGAAAATTAGTTGTGTGTAGAGATGGGCAGCAGTCGACTGAAAACAGTCGAATTAGTCGATAGTTAAAACAACTGCTTTTAAAAAACAGTCGAATGAATTCAACGACTACTCACCGTATCATAAACAAGTCGTTTGCAAACGACTGATCTCAAAACAATCGTTGGAAATCATTGGAATGAAACAAGTCGTTGGCAAACGACTAATTCCAAACGAATGGAATCATTCGAATTGAAGGAGTCGTTGTAAACGACTGATCCCAAAGCAATCGTTGGAAATCATTGGAATGAAACAAGTCGTTGGCAAACGACTAATTCCAAGCGAATGGAATCATTCGAATTTAAGTAGTCGTTCTAATCAAACGACTTCTTCAGGATAACTTCATGCTACAATTCATTGTGCTGTATGTTTATTGTAGAGCTTTAATTAATAAGTTAAGTATACCTGTAGGTGCCTATAGTTTTATACAGTTCGTTGATTCTTTCTATGAAATAGCCTAAATCCAGTTGTCCAAGTTATTGGAAATGTTAAGCATTCAATATTTAGGTTATGCTTGAACTCCCGGTTTTCTGGCCCATCATCCCAGGCAAGCCTCCCAGTCAGATGGATCATTTGGCTGTAATTTTGAATTAGAGTAAGGTTGTAGTATGCGTGGTCAGATTTAGACAATAGCCTACTCCATGAAGGGGTCATGGCTACGCCTTCTATGTTTGTTTATTGAATAGAGTAATGGAAATGAGGGATGTATACTGATTTTAAGATTTGTGGAATGAGTTTATGAATTTTTAATAGAATTTAATGAAGTCTCAGTAAAGTTGAAGGAGACATGATCGTGTTTAGACAATAGCCTACTCCATGAAGGGGTCATGACTATGCTTTCTATGTCTGTTTAAGGTGTAGTGTGGCTGAAATGAGGGAGGTTTACTGATTTTGGTGTTTGTGGAGTAGTCTTTTCGTTTATAATTTAGGTTTTGTGAAGCTCGTTGCGGAGTTGTTTTATGGATTTTATTGCTCTGCAAATGAAGTGTATTAGGGGGTTCTGGGTTTGGTTTAGCTGTAGTTTACAGGGTTATGGCTGAGAGTTGTTGTAGCAGGCCTAACAACTGTGTCAGAGCAGTGGCGTGCTGTGTGGGAGGGGGGGTTAGTGGCAAAGACATGAGGGCAGGGATGGAAGAGTTTATGTGTTTCCTCACAGTTGGCGCACTTAGGCTTATCTCGAGGTACCGTACAGATAGAGTGGTGATGGAAATCTCCAGCGGGTACTGTGAGGACAGCTTGACGGCTGTAGGTGCCTATAGTTTTATACAGTTTCTTGTTCGTAGATTCTTTCAATGAAATAGCCTACGTCCAGTTGTCCAAATATATATGTATGTCATTTCATTGGAACTCCTTAACACAGTCTATACACTTTTAATGAGAATTGGGTGCATTCTTGAATTATTACACAACTTGAACATGGGCTTACCAATTATGGCTTAGTTCTATTTATTTTATGATTGAATTTCATTCATTTATTCTACCGCGTGATAAATGAATTACAAGAAAATTATTATGAAATTCTCCCCATAGCGTGATGGTAATGATCGATGCAAACATAGAATAGATTTTCCAGGAAAATTAAATCAGAAAATATTTTATATTGGGATCCAATATTAATAGCATTTTAGCAAGTCGGAGGGTGTGTACGCTCAAATTGATTCTGGTTGTCAATTGGTTTGTAGAGATGGGCATCAGCAGTCGACTGACAAAAGTTAAAACCATCGACTTGTTTGACTGCTTTTAGAAAACAGTCGAATGAATTCAACGACTACTCACCGTAACATAAACAAGTCGTTTGCAAACGACTGAACTGATCCCAATTGTTTTAACATGCTCTGAGCGTTGGCATAGTTTTACGTTCTGGTCATAAATTGTTTGTATTCACATGGTTGCCAACATCTCCACTGAAAGTTCGCTCTCGTTACTGTTCTAAAGTGCTCTATTGTCGTGTTTCGTGTGTATTTATTCTAGGCTGTCGTGAAACAAGTAGGGTAGTCGTATTCATTCATTCCTATTCATGAGCTTAAATGGCACTCTGTCAAACGCATACATGTGTCAGAATCCAACACAACACAAAATAACATAATGACTTGATTTTGTCTGCTGTTAATTCATTTTATGGGCTTGGGACATCTTGGTCATCAGCCCCATGCAGTTGGGTGTGGGTAGAATTGCTCCGATAATGTGATGACTGTAGTAGTGTGTGTAGCTTTATAAGGGACAGGCTTGGGGAGGTGCCCCAGGAGTTGAAATAAGGTACTACCGGATTTCCATCAGGAAAGGAATAAAATAAAATAATGTTGAGGCCCACAGGAGAGATCTGCAGAATATCTTGGCTGAGTGGACAGGGAATTTGTAACTGTTCCTGTTGGTATTTCAATTTCATTTTAGTACATATTATTAAAAATTCTTAAAAATAAATGTCCCTAACTATGGCTGCCACCTTTCCAGTCCTCATCTGAATTACAGAAAGTATAGCCTACACACTACTACAGATACCACAATAACAGAGATTATCATATAAATCCTATACACTTCCAAATATATGGGGCTAAATGAATATGTTATCAAAAGCCCTAAAATTAATATCAAAAACACAATGATTCTACAATAAGAGATTCTTTTAAAATATAGTTATAGTAGGTGCAAACATACACATAACAGCAAATTCAAGTTCTCCATTTCAAGCATTACACATTTATTAAGTTAACTGTTTCAACATACAAACTTGCATGTGTTGTAGGAATTTGCGGTTCATCGGTGTCAGCCATGGCGTCAAGGAGGTAATAGGTCCATTATCATGTGCTGTAGCCTACCGTTATACCTTGGCAAGAAAGAAGAACATGCCTCAACACATACTTTTAAAAGGACCAGATTTGATTACTGTATTTTTGCTAAGTTTGATTTTGTCTCTCTCTGTTATTTTTTCTTCGTGACAAACTTTTTAAATAAAACGATGATTTCTAGCAGTATTGAGTGTGTTTCTTGTTTTTCATCGAAAGCCCTATTTCTCCTTTCCCCTTCACAGCATGTCATAGAATTTACTGTATTAGTGTGCCATGAAATTTGTTTATGTACATGTACTTACTGTATTTCACCCTTCAAAATTGGTGGACTGGATATATTTTAAAGGGAATATCAAATGAACTACTGTATATACATTTTGTGATATCCAATTATTTTTCTGAAACTAATGAATTACACTAACAATTTTAGTGTTAGTGACACCACCTATTTCCTTAGTATTCTCTCTTAAAATTTTCCTGTTATTGCGAACAGCATCAAGCATTTTAAGATATGAATATTCTCCCTTCCCAGTACTTTTACTTTCTAGTTTTATCTCGGAACTAATCGGTTATAATTGGGCCTACAGTGGTTAATTGGAAGGGACCATTTTTTTAAAATTGAGTAATAATATGCTGCAGACCTTATAGTAGCCTAATTCCTGTCAATGCAATATGCTCCAATTGCAACTGAAAGAAATGTAAACATGTAAATTATTGATGAGGTCATGTCCTAAATGCTGTGATTGCTCATTTCAGAGTTCCGGAATTCACAATTTCCCACTTTGGTATTATTAAAAAAAGCTGTTATTGCTATTTTGAATGTGATTTATCTCGTGTAGATCATATTATTATCTCCACACTTAAAAACGTGTGCTATAAGTATTGGGAAGATTGTGATTTTCGGAACATTGAAGTGGGCAGAGCAGTTAGGACGAGAATATTTAGCGGAACGAGGGGAAGGGGTGGGGTAGGCTACCCGCACGGCCGTGCTCAACTAGTACCGCGGTCATACACCAGACAGCGCTGAAGTCTTAGGTGCCAAGAATTAGCATGGCTGTCGGCTATCTGTAGTAGTAGGTAATCTGTGGGCAGGGCATGGATGGATCACGCTCGAAAGTCCATCGCCGCGCCATCCACCACTGTCTGTCGGAACTACTTGCGCCGAGCAAACATTGGCGTCAAAATTTTACATTAAGATGCATCTCCATCCATAATATCCTCTGGTTGTAATCGGAATCGAATTTAAAGCTTCAGTACAGTAAGCGTTCTCCTATAGCGAGTGTGCTGTGAATGTAACAACAAAAACCCACGTCACGGTAGCGTTTTGCACGTCTCTCTATTTTATTTTCGTCCTATAGGTACGATTTTCACCCTACTCCACATTTATCACCTTTCCATCTGCCGCACTCCTCCCACACATCTTCAATCCTCTGTCGCTCACATCTGGCCTTTCGTTGCCTTATTCAGTCGTTCCTTCTTCACACCGCTATCACTATCAATCTCTTCTCTTAACCAAGACTCCACCCCACTACTTTCTCTTTATATCAATCACTACGTCCCAACCCATCTCCCAATTTATTTTAATATTCGCCAAATATTCCCCTATTTTGGCCTAAGAGAAGGTGTGGCCACTTATAGGGGCCCGCCCACCCATGGGAATGAAATGACTATACCGGTACCGGTATATATATACACACACACACCAACAGAGTTCACTGTTAACAACGGATCAATACTCCTGTCAGACGCAAGTGGGAGAGCACGCTGTTTTTTTTTACGAGCAATCATTTTTATTCACTGACAGAAAACATGTACATATACAGATGTTGTATCAAAAATACAGGGTGAATCCCACATAAGATAAACTTGTGTGTGGGCTTCATGAACACAATTTCTTAATTTATTTGCAACATGGTATTTGACTGATAATAAGAAGAAAAGTTTATAGCAAAAGCATTAATTATAAGGATACTGAAAATAAAAGATGATACATTACTTGTTTCTGACCGAGTTGGTTTAAATATGTTGGTGAAAATTTATAAGTTCATTTACTCTATCAAAGTTACTAAGGAGCCATATAAAAAGCCTTTTCTTCAATATATTCAGGGTATTATTTGTCACATTTACTGGCAATATATTGTATATCCTAGTGTTAATACAACTTAAATTCCTTTGGCCAAGTAGTGTGTTTCGACGAGGGATATTTATTCCAGTTCTGTCTTGAAGTCTAGTGCACATTTCAGGTTTTTGTCCATTAGAGAAGAGCTTCATATTTTTATGTATAAATTAGATTGATGACTGAACAAATAACTGTCGTATATTAAGCAACATGCTTTGTTGATACAGTTCACATGTTGGAAAAGTTGGTGGCCTTTTGTACATAACTTTTAGAATGAAATTCTGGCAGGTATTTACCTGAGCCAAATGTGAATCAAGTATTCCACCCCAACCATTTATTCCATATTGTAGTTGTGACTGGACTAAGGCAAAATATACAGTTCTCAAGACTTTTGCTGAAAGGATATTTCTGATTCTGTAAAATATATAAATTAACTTTTGAAGTTTATTGGCCAACGTTGATGCATGCATATTCCATTTTAAATGACTATCTATAATAACCCCTAAATATGTAGCATTCATTGACTTCTGTAGGGTATAGCAGTTGCATCTTTCGCCATTGTTACAAATTGGTGTGTGGATCTTCAGTGTTAAATTGTCTGTGGGTTGTAATGTTTTGTTGTGTGAGAAGCATAGGAATTGTGTTTTGGTTTCATTTAAGGTAAGGAGGTGGTTTCTTAGCCATTTTTGGACTGTAGCAAGGGTTTCTTGAGTTCTATTAATAGTGTCCTCCCAAGTAGTTCCTGTGACTGTGACGACAGTGTCATCAGCATATGAGGTAATCATCGCATTACAGTTCAGCTTACACAAATCGTTAATATATAACAGAAAAAGAATAGGACCTAAAACTGTTCCTTGGGGAATTCCAATTTTTACTTCAGCACTTCTACTTAGAGTACCTTTGATTCGTACCTTTTGTATTCTGTTAAAAAGAAAGCTTTTTATTAGTTCTTGAGGAGTACCACGAATACCTTCCTTTTCAAGTTTTCTAATGAGTATATTGTGGTCTACGGTGTCAAAATCCTTTCTTAAATCCAGGAACACAGAAATTGTTCTTTTAGAACTATCAATGGCTTTATACAAATAATCAGTAAGGGAGAATATTGCATCTTGAGTACTAGTGTTTGGTCTAAAACCAAACTGATTTGGTGACAATATGTTGAACTTATTCAGATAGTTAAGTAATCTGGTTTTGATGCATTTCTCTAGTAGCTTAGAGAGGTGGGTTGTGAGGGAAATTGGTCTATAGTTATTTAACTCTCTTTTAGGTAGATTTCATTAGAAAGCTAACTATTGCAATGGGTCCCATGTTTCGACTTCCGGAAAATTTCGACATATCTTCGCGTTTCACATCCCCCAGACACCAAAACCACCGTCAGTTCAAAAGTTTATATATAATTTATGTGTGTATATAAGTATATATATATATATATGTATATCAGTTTCTTGTGGACACGATAACTGCCGTAATTTTGCACCAATCACTTTGAATTTTTTACCGAATATGTATACCTATAAAATCTCGGTCGAGTTCGTTACTGGGCTAAATCGGTCGAAGGGGGTGAAAATGGGGGGCTTGTTTCGAAAAAGTGAAATATCGCTATAACTCTCTTAATATGTGAAATATCGAATCCGTTCAAAGTTCATACTATGTGTCGGATAAAGCCCAAAAATTTATGTTTGAAGAGTTTTTCTATAGCACCAACCATTGACCAAAGGGGTGGGAAAAAGTGGGTTTTTCGGGAAACATTAATCATATCTCTCTTAATAGGCACTATAGCAAAACCTTACAAAATGGACAATATTCCCCTAATAATTACCTAAAACTTTTGTCTGAAAGAATTTTTGATATGACCCACCATTACGCCAAGGGATGAGAAAAATGATTTCGGAATTATAAGAAAATGCCAAGAGCTATCCGAGGTAGCCATGGCAACACTACTAAATTGATGAGGGATGAGCCATCAGACGTTGCCTTGACAACGCACTTGCACGAGATCAGATTCAGTATTTCCATCTGACTAAGTGTGAAGCGGCTTCGGTGACGTAACTGGTAGCATGCTGAACTTCTATGCCCAAGGTCGCGGTTTCAAAGCCGGCCGAAGTCGTCGGATTTTCTAAGAGCACTAAAATCCCTCAGTATGCTTTCCTTTGGAGGGGAAGTTCCAACGTTCGTTGCGAGTTGCTGGTTGGGGTGGCATCTAGTAGCCAAGTTCACAGCTAGGGGTCGTTGACGGTAGTACCTGGTAGCAACATTAGGAACCACTGCTTGAAATTGACCGTATGCAGTCCTTACCTGAATTAAGACTAATACAGCCATTACAATTCACACCGTTTATCAGACAGATTCTACACTCACCCAAAGTACACGGGGTTAGATGACCGCGTTGTCGCAGCCCCTAAACTGAGGAACCAACCAGAGGTAGATTTCATTAGAAAGCTAACTATTGCAATGGGTACCATGTTTCGACTTCCGGAAAATTTCGACATATCTTCGCGTTTCACATCCCCCAGACCCCAAAACCACCGTCTGTTCAAGAGTTAATATATAATTTATGTATGTATATCAGTTTCTTGTGGACACGATAACTGCCGTAATTTTTCACCAATCACTTTGAATTTTTTACCGAATATGTATACCTATAAAATCTCGGTCGAGTTCGTTACTGGGCTAAATCGGTCGAAGGGAGTGAAAATGGGGGGCTTTTTTTTTCGAAAAAGTGAAATATTGCTATAACTCGCTTAATATGTGAAATATCGAATCCGTTCAAACTATGTGTCGGATAAGGCCTAAAAATTTATGTTTGAAGAGTTTTTCTATAGCACCAACCATTGACCAAAGGGGTGGGAAAAAGTGGGTTTTTCGGGAAACATTAATCATATCTCTCTTAATAGGCACAATATCAAAACCGTGCAAAATGGACAATATTCCCCTAATAATTACCTAAAACTTTTGTCTGAAAGAATTTTTGATATGACCCATCATTATGCCAAGGGGTGAGAAAAATGATTTCGGAATTATAGGAATTATAGGAAAATTCGGGAAGGTTTCACGGAAACTTTGAAGGAGGATATCCAAGGAAGTAAGAAGGTACTATATGGATTGGTGAAAAACAGTGTAAAAGGTAGGGAAAACACAAAATTTGTAAAAACTGAAGCAGGACAGATATTGTATCAAAGAGATGATATATTAAAAAGAATACTTTTCAAAGCTACTAAATGTTAAATACATTGAACTGGAAGATGAAAGGGAACAAGAAGAAACAATGGAAGAAGAAGAAGAACAAGAAAAGGAGATCACTATGCTAGAAATAGAGGAAGCCATACAGAAGATGAAGAGCGGTAAAGCAGCAGGAGAGGATGAGGTGTCCGCGGAAATGATAAAAGCAGCGGGACCAATAGGTGTACAGTGGTTGAATAGATTATTTAGAATAATTTGGAAGAAGAAAGAGATTCCAGAAGAATGGGGAAAGGGATTAATTATCCCGATTTTTAAGAAAGGTGACAAAAAGGAATGCAATAACTACAGAGGGATCACTCTTATCGCTCATGTAGCTAAGATCTTTGAGAGAGTTTTGGAAGGCAGGCTGAGGAGGAAGATAGAAGGAGAGATGGAAGAAGAACAGTATGGTTTTAGGAAAGACAGATCAACATTTGACCTAATCTTTGCATTAAGGCAAATGATGGAGAAAAGATGGGAATTTGGAAAAGACATGGTGATGACATTTATTGATATTGAGAAAGCGTACGACAGTGTGCCTCGACAGGTGGTTTGGAATGTATTAAGGAAAAGGAGAGTTAACGGAGCTGATGTCCAAATGTTAAAAGCTATGTACAAATATTGTGTGAGTAGCGTGAAGACCAGTATAGGAGAAACAGAATGGTTTAAAGTGGAAACAGGTCTCCGACAGGGAAGTGTATTGTCCCCCTTACTATTCATCATAGTCATGGATGAAATTCACAAGAATGTTAAACAGGGATTGGGACAAGAGGCAACAAAGGCCATGCTGTTTGCAGATGATATAGTGATATGGGGCGAGGATGAAAAGGAAGTACAAAAACAACTAGATGTATGGAATCAAGAAATAGAGAAATTTGGGATGAAAGTAAGCACAGAGAAGAGCAAGACAATGGTAATGTCAAGAGGAAGGAAGGAAGGAAGAGGAAAGATAGAATTGAATGGGAAAATTCTAGAAGTGGTTAAAAGTTTCAAGTACTTGGGAAGTGTGATCACAGAAGATGGAAGGATAACTGAGGAAATTGGAAAGAGAATACAACAAGCGAACAGTTTTTACCAGAGCATAAGGGGTATTCTGTGGAACCGAGATGTCCCAAAGAAATGTAAAAATGTATTATATTCAACCTACTACAGACCCATACTAACATATGCAGCTGGAGCGTGGACTACTACAAAAAGAGAGGAGAGTAGAATACAAGCCGCGGAGATGAAATTCCTAAGAGGTATAGAGGGCAAGACCAGAAGAGTTAGAAATGAGGAGATTAGAAAAAGGACAGGAATCTTGAAGCTGCAGGACAGGATAGAAACAACAAAGTTAAAGTGGTATGAACATATGATGAGAATGGGAGAGGAGAGAGTACCAAAGAAAACTTTCTGTGAAAAGATGACAGGGAAGAGACCACGAGGAAGGTCCCGAAAGAGATGGGCAGATACAGTGTGGGAGTGTGTAGAGAAGAGAGGAGGAAAACCTGAAGAAGTACTAAAAACAGGAGAGGAGTGGTGGAGAGACAGGAAACGATGGAGGTCCTTAATTCACAACCCGACCCAGGAAGCTGGAAACGGGAAATGAAGATGATGATGAAGAAAATGCCAAGAGCTATCAGAGGTTGCCATGGCAACACTACTAAATTTTGATGAGGGATGAGCCATCAGACGTTGCCAAGACAACGCACTTGCACGAGATCAGATTCAGATTTCCATCTGGCTAAGTGTGAAGCGGCTTCAGTGACGTAACTGGTAGCATGCTGAATGTCTATGCCCAAGGTCGCTAGTTCAAAGCCGGCCGAAGTCGTCGGATTTTCTAAGAGCGCTAAAAATCCCTCAGTATGCTTTCCTTTGGAGGGGAAGTTCCAACGTTCGTTGCGAGTTGCTGGTTGCGGTGACATCTAGTAGCCAAGTTCACAGCTAGGTGTCGTTGACGGTAGTACCTGGTAGCAACATTAGGAACTACTGCTTGAAATTGACCGTCTGCAGTCCTTACCTGAATTACAGACTAATACAGCCATCCCAAAGTACACGGGGTTACATGACCGCGTTGTCGCAGCCCCTAAACTGAGGAACCAACCAAAATCTCTGAGGGAGATATAATTTTGCGTGAAGAAGTAACAGACCGTTAGATAGTTACACATCAGTGTCGAAACCTTGCATAAGGACAGTGTGACCACAAGCATAAAAATGGACCCCAAATGACAAGAAGGTTACCGTTCCCATAAGACAATAAAATGTTTAAAATAAGCATAAAATGACGAAAAACAAAGTTAATTAAGCTTCAATTATAAAATACCTTCTCGCAATAAATGAGGTCTGATCCTTCTACGAAAACCTGCATATTCTGCCTATTTTCGCCTATCCCCAAGTTTGTCCAGTGAAATCTACCTCCGCCTTCCGGCGTGCCGAGAGGACTTTTTATCATCTGATTTATGGACTGGGATTATGATGGCAATTTTGAATGAGTCTGGAAATTGTCCTTTCGTTAGTGATAAATTAAAAATATGGTGCAGTGGTTGTAGAATTTCTGAACTAATTATCTTAATTGTTTTACTAGAGATATTATCATAGCCATTTGCTGAGTTATCTTCTAGAGCAGCTATGTGGTTTGTTATTTCTGATTTTGTTATGGGTATAAAAAAGATAGACTGAGGTTGAGATTTTGCTGTGCTATCACGTGCATTTGTGTTGTCAGGTTCCTTTCTTGTATTACTTATTTTTTCAGAAAGTTCTAAACCTATGTTACTAAAATAGTCGACAAATTTGTTTGCAATGGCAGCTGGTTGGGATGTTTCTTGTGAGTCTCTGATAAATATGCTGTCAACAGCTGAAGATTTATTTCCCTTCCTACATGTTAAATCATTAATATTTTTCCAAAGGACTTTAGAATTATTGGAGTTTGACATAATTTGTTTGGAATAGTACCTTTCTTTTGCTATTTTAACAAGCCTGTTCATCCAGTTTCTGTACAATTTATGTTTCTTAACAGTTTCTGGGACCTCATCACTGTTTGTAGACCTCTCCCTTTGTTTAACAATTTTCTGATGTAATTTATCTCTTATTCTAATAGAAGTTAAAATTCCGGTTGTGATCCATGGAGTAATTTTTTTAAATTTTGATCTTACGTTATTTATGGTAGTAGAGTGTTCTGAGATGTATTGAGTCAGTAACTTAATGAAACTAACAGCTGCTTTGTTAGCATCATGTTCAGTTAAGATAGATTCCCAAGTTTCCTTAGTTAATGATTTTTTTAGAGTTTCATAATTTATTCTTACATTGTTCAAAGTATTTTCTCCTGTTTGTGGAGTGTATTTTTGAGATTTATTTTGTATGAGAAATGTAGGACTGTGATCTGTGATACTGGTATGCAGAACAAAAGGGTCAAAGTTGCTGTTTCTGTGGGACTTAACATGTATGAGATCGATACATGTTCTGGATTTTGGGGTTATTCTAGTTGGTGAGTTTATGTACGAAATGAATCCATTTGCATTTGCATTTGTGTTGTCAGGTTCCTTTCTTGTATTACTTATTTTTTCAGAAAGTTCTAAACCTATGTTATTAAAATAGTCGACAAATTTGTTTGCAATGGCAGCTGGTTGGGATGTTTCTTGTGAGTCTCTGATAAATATGCTGTCAACAGCTGAAGATTTATTTCCCTTCCTACATGTTAAGTCATTAATATTTTTCCAAAGGACTTTAGAATTATTGGAGTTTGACATAATTTGTTTGGAATAGTACCTTTCTTTTGCTATTTTAACAAGCCTGTTTATCCAGTTTCTGTACAATTTATGTTTCTTAACAGTTTCTGGGACCTCATCACTGTTTGTAGACCTCTCCCTTTGTTTAACAATTTTCTGATGTAATTTATCTCTTATTCTAATAGAAGTTAAAATTCCGGTTGTGATCCATGGAGTAATTTTTTTAAATTTTGATCTTACGTTATTTATGGTAGTAGAGTGTTCAGAGATGTATTGAGTCAGTAACTTAATGAAACTAACAGCTGCTTTGTTAGCATCATGTTCAGTTAAGATAGATTCCCAAGTTTCCTTAGTTAATGATTTTTTTAGAGTTTCATAATTTATTCTTACATTGTTCAAAGTATTTTCTCCTGTTTGTGGAGTGTATTTTTGAGATTTATTTTGTATGAGAAATGTAGGACTGTGATCTGTGATACTGGTATGCAGAACAAAAGGGTCAAAGTTGCTGTTTCTGTGGGACTTAACATGTATGAGATCGATACATGTTCTGGATTTTGGGGTTATTCTAGTTGGTGAGTTTATGTACGAAATGAATCCATTTGCATTTGCATTTGTGTTGTCAGGTTCCTTTCTTGTATTACTTATTTTTTCAGAAAGTTCTAAACCTATGTTATTAAAATAGTCGACAAATTTGTTTGCAATGGCAGCTGGTTGGGATGTTTCTTGTGAGTCTCTGATAAATATGCTGTCAACAGCTGAAGATTTATTTCCCTTCCTACATGTTAAGTCATTAATATTTTTCCAAAGGACTTTAGAATTATTGGAGTTTGACATAATTTGTTTGGAATAGTACCTTTCTTTTGCTATTTTAACAAGCCTGTTTATCCAGTTTCTGTACAATTTATGTTTCTTAACAGTTTCTGGGACCTCATCACTGTTTGTAGACCTCTCCCTTTGTTTAACAATTTTCTGATGTAATTTATCTCTTATTCTAATAGAAGTTAAAATTCCGGTTGTGATCCATGGAGTAATTTTTTTAAATTTTGATCTTACGTTATTTATGGTAGTAGAGTGTTCAGAGATGTATTGAGTCAGTAACTTAATGAAACTAACAGCTGCTTTGTTAGCATCATGTTCAGTTATGATAGATTCCCAAGTTTCCTTAGTTAATGATTTTTTTAGAGTTTCATAATTTATTCTTACATTGTTCAAAGTATTTTCTCCTGTTTGTGGAGTGTATTTTTGAGATTTATTTTGTATGAGAAATGTAGGACTGTGATCTGTGATACTGGTATGCAGAACAAAAGGGTCAAAGTTGCTGTTTCTGTGGGACTTAACATGTATGAGATCGATACATGTTCTGGATTTTGGGGTTATTCTAGTTGGTGAGTTTATGTACGAAATGAATCCATTTGCATGTCTTCTTCTTCTTCTTCATTTCCCGGTTCCAGTGATCTGGGTCGGGGCGTGAATCAAGGACCTCCATCCGAGGTCTTGACTCACACACTATCATATTTAGGCTATTTGTACGATGGGTTCGCCACACCCAAAGGTCCATTTGCATGTAATACATTTAAATACTCATTTTTAATATTTTGGGCATATTGCCTTGTAGGATTTAAAATATTAATATTTATATCTCCTATTAATATACTGTGTGTAGCTGTAGGCAAGTGCTGGAGAGTATTTCCTAGTTCTTCTATGAATTTCTTTGGGCTTGTGGAGGGTGATCTGTATATAGCAAGTACCAAGTACCGTAACTTTCTTTATTATATCTGAAGTTGAGTAGGCTAGCATTTGCAGCTTTCAGTGTTTTTACAGTAGATATTGTAATATTTTGTATGAGGTTTTTATGCTGTCATGGGTAGAATTTTGAGTTGGTATGAAGTATTCATTATATCCTAAAATAGCAAATGGTATATCCTCAATGAGCTGAGTTTCAGACAGTATAATGACATCTGGTTTATGATCAAGTTGATCGAGCATAACTAGCATACTTTCAAAATTTGTTATCATGCCACATATATTTAGGTGCATGATTTTAATTCCTGCAGTAAAGCTAATTAATGTGTTCAAGTCTTGAGTACTGTTTACAATCTTTGAAGTAATATCTTGAAAATTAAGGTCTACTTCGTTATCTGATTTCATACCGTAGTTGTTTTATTTGAGGGTACTTCCATAATTACTTTACACTCACTTAGAAACAAAATGTCCTAAAATATTGATTGATCACTTGGCTCAGGCAAATGTACCTTCAGTTTCCTTGATTCCCATGAACTGTTGGTAGGTCAGCTGCAGTCTTGATTTGTAGAATCGGGCTGTTTTCATTTTTCCTCATGAAGATCTTCCCGTTCCTGGTCCATGCGAATTTATAATTCATTGCCCGTTTAGAATTCCTGGCAAGCCAATATAAGTTTTGGTTGTCTTTGGTTAAATGTTCATTTACATACACTGTCGAGTCTCCCTTGATCTTGACATCTGTGCAAAGAAGTTTCCCATGTTTCCGTTTTTTGCTCATGATCATGTCTTTAGTTTGGCGGGAATAAAATTTTGCTACTATGAGGGGCGTTTTCTTCTTGCCATTCTTATCCGTAAAGGCTGGAAGTCGGTGGCAGTATTCAATGTCCCTATCAGTTTCGATTTCAACACCAACTGCACCTGCCACTTGAGCCACAATATTATACACATTCTCCTGTTCGGAGACTGGTATCCCGGCGATTTCAAGGTTGTAATTCTTAGAGTATTGCTCCAAGTCATTAACTTGCCTTTTAAGATGCCCATTTTGTTCTTTAAGCAAGCCATTCTCCACTTTAGTGTTGTTTACCTCTAGAGTGAGTTGGTCAATGCAAGATTTTAGTGCGGTATTTTGCTCCAAGAGTTCATCAAATTTTTTTGATTGCTACTCCAGAGAGCTACAAACATCCTTTAGCACTTGTTGCATATTGTTAACCGCTTCACATAAGCTTGCGGTGTCCGGTTTGACCTTAGTCGGCTGAAAACTAGATGTAGCTGTTTTGACTGAATTAGGGTTATGTTTGCATTGTTTACAATGCCACAGAATTTCGCCCGGATTTGCAAGCATTGCTTTAAAAACGGCGTTCGTCACACGAGCACAGTTAAGATGAAACATTTCACCACACTTTCCGTCACATTGTACGAAATTTTCATTCTCCTTCAGCGAAACTTTACAGGAGGTACATATAACATTACTATTCTTGGGCGCAAAAAAAAAGGGTTGTTTGGCTCAGTCACTACTGCTGTTTCTGGTAAATTGAAGAATATACTCATATTACCCTGCATGGAAATGCATGCCTCTTGAAGTTGTATAGAAATATTCATATAGGGCAGAGGTGTATCATTTTACAGGTTTGTTTGAAACTCATTTTCGTGCTCGTAAAATATGTTTTTGTGTGATATTATAAAGGTTGGCCTACACGCACCAACTTCGCGTTTTTTTCCTCCCTTTATTTTAATTCTTTTAAATGTCACGTAGACCTATAAACAAGCACGTGAAATGTATGCATGTACGTCTTATTCGTCCCGTCTCTATGGGGATAAGGATGAGTTTTCTAGTTGGCAGATGTTTTTTATGGGTGGCCTTAACATCAGATGAGAGATGGATACGAATGAAACAGGACAGGGGGTTGGAAGGAAACCTCCGTGACTTACTGGAAAGTTTGTCTGAAATAGAAAATGAGAAACCAGGCAACGGTTGTGTTCGACCCTAAAGCAGCCTACTTGCGCTATAACGCGTCACTACTTCCAGATACCGGTACACCTCCGCAGACATTTCTCAAATCGGCCATCATTATTATTATCACGGTACCCTATTATTAATGTTTACATCGCTGTTTCGTGTTCAAACATTCTCTTTTCCTAATTTTGTAATTTCTTTGATGTCTGATTGTGTTCTTATACAGTCGTACGCACAGGCTGCCCTAGCAAGGTTTTCAGGTGATGCGAGATCTCATTGCGCCCCACTCCCCCTACCCTGAAGAGACTAAAGATAATATACGTTTTTTACATTATTTGTAACTCAGACCTCCGAAAGATTAGTATAGCAGTACTATGAATGAGAAACAATAAGAGTAAAAAGAAATATTTTTTTTAAGATATTTATTTCAACTGCCATGTCACCGACAACGCTCACGTCACGCATACCGGTACCATTCTATTCGTTATGCCGGTACGGTACGTCAAATTTACATCGTAAATAAATTTAAAATTGAAACAAATTAAGAAAAAAATTACTAAAACGTCTAGATAACCGCCTTCCTCGCTTTTGTGCTAATTTAAAATTGAAACAAATTAAGAGAAAAATTACTAAAACGTCTAGATAACCGCCTTCCTCGCTTTTGCACTTGCAATTTTTTTAATTAATTCTGAATAATTCAAGTCCTGTGCAATACTATCTTCTATAGATAAAATTGCCAGATTTGACAGCCTATCCTGACACATGGTTGAATGTAAATAAGTTTTTATAGGTTTTAATTTACTGAAACTTCATTCTCCTTTAGTGACAATTACAGGCATGGTTAGCGAAATTCGAAGTTCTGCCCACACATTTGGTAATATATCCTTCCAACTATTTTGTTTAATAAGTTGAAAAACATTCATTAGTTCTGCTGATTCAAGCTCTCTCAACAATGGATTCGAGTGTAAAAGTTCTTCGACCAATTCACAACCAGATATGTCACATTTTTTCCTATAGGTTAAACTTCTTTCTAAATATGCACACGTGGTTTCTAATTGAGACTTTTCAGGAATTATTTTGATATTGTACAGTGAGGGCCCTCCCTATAGAACTGAGACTCGCAGAGGCCGTGTGGTGGCAGGGCACTGTGTATTGCAGCGTGTCGAGCAAGGCACTGGCCATAGCAGCAGCGTAGCACACAACTAGTTTAACATATTTACACTTTTTATCGTATTTAATAATCATAATTACTTATATGAAGCTTCGGTGGCATAGTCGGTAGCATGCTGAACTGCTGTGCCCAAGATAGCGGGTTCAAACCCGGCCGAAATCGTCGGATTTTTAAGAGCGTTAAAAATCCTTCAGTATGCCTTCCTTCGGAGGGGAGGTAAAGCTGGCGGTCCCATGTCATTGATTTATGGCATGTAAAAGATCCTTTCACAGAATAAACTTGTGTAAAGTAAAATTGTTAGGTTAGATTTCGTCAGAACGCTCTATCCAAGTTCCAACGTTCACCACTAGGTATCATTGATATCTGGTGGCGAAAGTTGGAACTACTTGAAATTGAACGGAACTTGTAGCTCACCCTTTAGGGTGTCCGCTGGAAGCAGCTACAGACTCAGGCGAGCCGAACATGTCCTCGGACACTCCCGGCACTAAGAGCCATATAATAAATAAAATAAATAAAAAACTTTCATTAATTTCAGAGTAGTTACTGGAAATGTTATGCTTCGATTTCTAAACACACGTTGCACCTACATGTAATTTATCCTCTCTGATATTTCGTATCAGTGCAGTTATTTCGTTCTCGAGAGGCTCTAGAGTACATGGATTGTTTCTATGCACCTTATGTTTCAAGTAAAAATCACATGCACTGAAACTTACGAACAAATTTATTGCAATCTTCTTCTTGAGAAGATAAGTTTCCACTAGGAAAATTTGAGATAGGCTACAGTACTTCACAGCAATGTGTTCGTTGCTAAGCCATTTTTGTAAAGGGCAGTCCCCCCTTGAGCTACCAGCTCACTGGGACTTTCTGTACCCTATAAATAAATAAATAAATATAAATGAGCCTAGATTGGTCCTTCTACGACAAATTTGATATTTCGTCAATGTGCCAAATGGCCTGAATCAAGGGAATGGAGAGGGTAGTCCAAAATTCAAGAACACAGTGTTTTACTTGCGGGGTTCCAAAGGTTAAGTACATACAATTTGGTTCAGTTCGGTGAAACGGTGTAGATTTGTGCCAAAGAGCCTAAAACCAGTGAATAGAGAGGGCTGTCTGAAATTTAGAGTAGACAGTGTTACTCGCAGGGTTCCAACGGGTAAGTACGTAAAATTTGGTTCAGTTTGGTGAAACGGAGTAGATTTGTATAAATAACAGTTAGATAGACAAACTGAAATTCAGCTTTATATGTATAGATTTATGTTGTAAATTGTACATGAATATATTTGTAGAATGCTTGAAGCCGTCGATCCCATTGCCAGATTATCTGTTTGTTGGTATATCTTATAATTGAATTTGAAGTAGTAGTTGTTTACGATAGAGTCTGGAATGTTGAAGAGTGCAGTGATTTCAACTTGGTTCAATTTACTAAAATAGGAGAGATTGTGCTTTATAATCGTTATTCCTTTGAGAGTTGGAATGTTAGAATACATATCTGTTACTTCGAAAGAGTGTAAAGTGTCATGGATAATTAAAAAAGAGTGTTTGGTTGTATTGCAGAAGTCTATTGTGTTATTTAGTTGAGTATTGCTGTAGGATTTGTAATTCATTTTCAAAAATATTTAGACAAATTGGGCCAATTTGTAAGTCAGGCTTTTCGTGTAGTTTATAATAGGTCTAATAGAATGTCGTGTTTATTTATCTTTGGGAGGGTTTTAGCTGTGGGAAGGTCAGGGTTCATGTGGACAAGGGTACGGTTAGGGTTGCCAGACGTTCCGTTTTACCCGGAACAATTCCGTTTTTTTTTTGTTTTGTTCCGTGTTCCGTTTTAATCTTTAACTGAACGCCAAATATTCCGTTTTGTGGTTAATTTGATAATATATTCAATTTCGCACCAATTTTTAAATGTCCTGATTCAAAATTGATTGTAATATCTAGCTTGCTTTCTGGCGATACAGGTGCAAGTGTGAAAGAAAAAGATTTTAATTTCTGTGTCAGATAGATGGGTACATATTATAGATTTATTAGGGGCAACAAAATTAAGGAATATCTTCTTAGTCCTTGTGGAGTTCATACTCAGCATTTTCCCCTCCAATGCCTTTACGGAGAGAGTTTTTTTCTGTCATGAATATCAAATGGAGACATGATAGAAACAGAAGCTCCATTAGTTTGATAAATCAAGGATTGTTCACATTTTACAATTATGACGAAAATTGTAGTGAATTTTATCAGAAGGTACTTCCAAATACAAGGATCCTTGCAAAGGGTCATTCAAATGAAAAGTTGCTGGCGTCATAGGCCTATATGTTATGTCAGCAATATCTAGTTTTAATTTTGTGTATTTGATTATATAATGCTTATTTAATACATATGTGTATTATTTATTACAACATTTAACAACCTTATTAGAGGTTTTAAAGCGGCAATGAAATGTAACGCTCGATTAAATGTAACTCAACTGATTTATTTAACACAAAATACATGAACTGTTTAAATGCGTTGTGCCGTGAACAGATCATAAAACGAACTGTTTAAAAGTTAGTTGAGGGCACTAGTTGCGCCTATCGATCAGGATGGAGGTCGATACCGACGGGTCCCGATCTCACCAACACTTCCCCCTCGACCAACAGCCGGAGTCATCCTGGTTCATGTGGTCTCAAGCCAAGGCTTTGAGCACATTTCTCGTGCTTGGGCCTTGACAATCCTTTCGTCAATATGTCGGCAAGCAACTCATCCGTTGGAGTGTACTCCACCGAAACCACCTTTTTGGCCACGGCATCTCGGACGAAATGGTGCCTGATGTCGATGTGCTTCGTCCGTGAATGAAACATAGGATTCGACGACAGCTTCTGCGCACCTACATTGTCGTTCTTCACTGGGACAACATCTATCGGTTTTCCGAAGTCTTTCAGGAGTTTCCTCATGAGTAGAGCTTCCTTGGTTGCTTCTGTCAAGGCCATGTATTCGACCTCCGTTGACGACAGGGCCACAGTAGGCTACTTCCTGGACTCCCAACTCACTGCAGCGCCGCCTAGGGTGAACGAGTATCCGGTGGACGATTTTCGATCCACCAGGCAGTTTCCCCAGTCAACGTCCACGTACATCACCACTGGACTGCTGGATTTGGAGTACATGAGCCGAGATCACGTGTGTTAGCGAGGTATCGTAAGGCACGTTTTGCAGCCTTGCAGTGCTGTTGTCCGTGACAGTCGTTGCACTGAGAGAGAGAACTGACTGCATGGGATATGTCCGGCCTCGTTCCCACTGAGAGGTACATTAGAGCTCCTATCAACTGTCGGTAGGGGACGCACTCCGCTTGTTCGCCAGGGTTCACGTCTTCCTTCTGCAGCTTCGTACCTGGATCAATGGGAGTGTTAACAGGCCTGCACTCTGCCATTCCGAATCTCTCCAGGACCTCGTCTATGTATCCTTTCTGCCTGAGTTTCATCTGGTTGGCACTCCTCTCGAACTCCAGTCCCAGACAATACCGCACGTGCCCCAAGTCCTTGATCTCGAAATTGGTATTCAGAAAGTCTTTCACCACGTCGATCTTCTTGTCGTCTCGAGCCATGACCAGCATGTCGTCGACATAGATGATTATATAAATCCTATCTTCGACCGGTCCGATGTGGTACATGCATGGATCTGCATCCGAGCGAGTCGCCTTGAGATTTTTCATCTCTTCCTCAAGACGGTGATACCAAGCGCGTCCTGCCTGTCGCAGTCCGTATAACGCTTTGTTTAGTGAGCACACCATGCCACGATTGGTCAACTTCTCCAGCATCTCATCTGCGGTCTATTGCACGGTCTTGTCAACCGACTCGTCTTGAATGGTATGGGCAAGAACGTCCTCGAAGTGGTCCGGGGCCTCCACGAAGATTTGCTCCTCGACTTCTCCATTCAAGTACGCCGTCGTGACGTCTAGCTATCGGATCTCTAGATTATCTTGTACAGCTAACGCCACCGCAGTTCTTATTGTGCTCAGCCTTGCGACTGGAGCGAACGTGTCGTGAAACTCTATTCTTGGTCTCTGCGTGAAACCCCTCGCTACAACGCGCGCCTTCCGCTTGCTGATAGTGCCGTCAGGGTTAAACTTATTCCGGAGAACGAATCTGCTTCCTATCACACGTTGCCCCTTGGGACGGTCGACCAGCTTCCACGTATTGTTCCGAATCAATGAAACTGCTTCTTCTGACATTGCTTCGATCCACGCAGGTGAGTCATCTCCGGAGATACCCTGAGTCACTGGGATTTCAGCGACGTTAGCCGCTTCCCCTGGTCGATCACCGTAGTCCTTGCGGGGTCGCCCAGATTTTCCAGCTCTAATCAAACGAGGCCGTCCGCCTCTTCTCCTAGATGATGCCGCTTGTTGCTCATCGGGTTGGATCTCCGGATCAACAAAGTAATCGCCGGCAGGAAAGCCTATGAAGCCATCGGGGAATTCCCATTCAGCAACATCAGGTCGCTTTTCTGCCAGAACTTCGTCTCTCGACATCAGCTCGAACTCCAGTTCATGGATCCTCAGGTTCAACGCGATCTACGTCCGGAGAGTCACGCGGGAACAGATCATCGACTGATTTCTTAGGCGCGGTCATCTCCTCACGAAAAACAACGTCTCTCGTGATCTCGATCTTCTTCGTTTCAGCAATCCAGATACGGGAAGCCTTCGACTGCTCCGAATATCCAACAAAAATTCCCTCTTTTGAGCGAGGGCTAAACTTCCCCTTGTTTGGGGTCTTGTCCAGGCAGAACACCTTGCTCCCAAAGTCCTTGAAATAGTATGCAGTCGGAGTTCTGTCGAACCAACACTCAAATGGAGTCTTCCCGTTTAGCTTTTTGGTTGGACATCGGTTCCTCAGATAATTTGCGGTGTTGATCGCCTCCGTCCAGAATGTCAACGGTAGGCCAGATTGCAGGAGTAAACATCGTGCTGCCTCTTCAAGAGTCCGATTCTTCCTCTCGGCCACACCATTTTGTTCAGGCGTATATAGTGTTGTGAGACGGCACTAGATCCGCTCAGATTTCAAGAACTCGTCAAATTCCCTGTTGACATATTCACGTCCATTGTCGGACTGCACGCACTTTATTTTCAGACTGTGCTGCTTCTCGGTGAAAGCCTTGTACTCTCGGAACATTTGCAACGCCTCGCACTTCGTCTTCATAAACCGTACCTCTGTCCATCTCGAGTAGTCGTCCGTAAATGTAATCATGTACTTGGATCCACCGTTCGACACAACACCCACAGAGCTGCAAACGTCTGTGTGAATAACATCGAGCTTACCGGTCACACGATTTGACTCTTTCGGGAAAGGTATTCGAGTCATTTTGCATTTCGTGCAAATGTCACACGTCAGATCTCCACATCTCACTTTCAGTAGCACACCTCGAATGGATCCGCTCTTCACTGCCGTATCGAGATCACGAAAGTTGACGTGACCCATCCTTCGATGCCACAGCTGCGCCACATTCTCGTCGCGCTTGTCTTCTGACACTGCGTTTTGACATTTTTCCAGTGGGGTGCCCTGTACGTAGTACAGATTGTCCTTGCGCTTTGCAACTAACCTCGTCAGTCCATTCTGGTCGAAAACTTCAGCCTGCTCTTTGCCAAGAACAACCAAGAAACCACGGTCTGTCATCTTCGAGACTGATAAGAGATTAGTCTGGATCTCAGGAACGTTCAGAATCTCATTGAGAGTAACGTTGCAAGTTCTGCCGTCTACACTTGTTGCAATTTTTGCAGTTCCTCAGGCCTTTATCTCTGCGGTTGCGCTGCTCGCTAACTTCAGCTGGCCAGTCTCGCCCTTGTCCATCTCTGTAAACACAGTCGCATCACCGCACAGATGAGACGTGCACCCACTGTCGAGACACCACAGGTTTTCGACACTGCTCGTCGTGTGCTATTGTCCGAACCACTCGCAAATAGGTATAAGGAATTTCGTGTCGTGCGCGTTTGTACACAAATCGCACGATAAGCATGTTTTCTCGCGTTGGTGTATTCTTTGAATACACGGTACCTGAGTTATAATTTCTATTGCTCTTTGCGTGTTCATTTTTTCCTTCCTCCTTGCCAAACACCAACAGTGATCATCTGTTTTCTCCTTGTTGGGCATGTTTCTTATGTCTTCATAAGTATGTTTCAGATATATAACTTCTGTGATCCACCTAGCGCTATCTAGTAGCGAACCTCTGAAGCTACTCAATTCCTCATCGTGCAAGAGGACTTACTTATCCATTTGGCTACCAGATCTCGTTACCATCGTCAGCTATTTTCTCCTTGAGCAAGAGGACTACGTCTACTTCTTTACTCACCATGCTGCGCTAGTATCATCTATCAACTCCTTGAAGACCAGCTCAGCAAGAGAAGATAATTTTTTTGTTGTAATGTTGGCCATGCTTATATGTTCTCCTTTTGTCTCCCACCCCCCTCTCTTTCCCCCTTTTCTTGGACCCTCCGTGCTCCGCTGTGCTGCTCTCACTTCTTCGTCTGCAGTTGACTCGTACAGTCAAAGCTCCGCTCGAGCTTAGCCTCCTCAAACCAAGAGGCACAACCTCTTCTACGCCATGTTGGCTAAGTAATCATCATCGAAATCTTCGACTTCAACATGAAATCAAGATAAGTACCTTTTTAAAAAGTTTTAACCTCATCTTCATGGTTTTAACTTCCAAGTGATTTTAATTATAATTTATAGGCAGTGTGAAACTATTTACTTTGGGGCAATAATCACTCTTCGTGGGATTTGCAATGTTGAGCTTTTTCTTGTAAGCCAAACCTTACTAAAAGGAGCTTTTCTTAAGCTATTTAAACGAGAAACCCTCTCGCTACGTGGGATATTATCTAATACCCGCTGTCTATAATTACAAAGTTATTTCCTCCGTTGGATTTTCTCAACCCCATTTTCTGCTAAGGTCGTTCTGGAACCTTCTAGAACTTGTTCTCTATCTGCGAGTCCTGCCATCATGTATTTCTCACGTACTTGGGAGAATTCTGTTTAAAACTAAATTACTACAATAGTAAAGTTTCGTCCTCCGTGGGAATTTTCTACGGCGCATTTAATTGCAAATTACAACTGTTTCAAGAAATAGACGCTCATCTATATAGTGCAATCAGTTCTTCCTATAATTGCAATAACTTTCTTTTTCATGAACTTTAGTGTTTCTATAGTGAACTTTGCATCCATCTTTACAGACTCTAGTGAAACCCAGTGCTTGCTCAATTTTTCTACCGCGTCGCGATCGTCCGGTTATATTCAAATACGGCCATGAACATTGATCCTATATCCCAATGATCTTTCCTTAACCTTCTACTAACAACCATTATTTATGACATTGTAACTTTCTATAAGGTGTTACTTACGAAGTGCCCTTCCAACTTTGCTAGTTTAACATTAATTAAATTCTGCATAATTGCTTGTGTGATACAAGTTTTAAATCACGTTGTTCCTTTCCTATACATAGGGAAAACAATTCTCTACACTCTTGAGAGAGTCATGTTCAGGTTTCACGAAATGGAAACTGTCCCATTTTTCTCGTGATTCCCAATTAAACATAGGAAGTCTAGAAACTTCCTTTTCACTTTCTCCAGGTTTCACAGTAAGTGACCTGCCCTCTTTGTATAATTCTCATATATTAACTCTGTATAAATATAAGAAGTTGTAGGAACTTCCTTTTTCTTTATGTTTTACAGTTTGTTATCTTCGAAGTTGTTATTCTCGTTAGAATGTTCTTTCGAAGGTTTCGTATAGTACACTGCTTGTACTCCTGTAAATGTTAAAACTTTAATTATTCCATTTTGCCTATTTATGAAATCTTACCAAGATTTTAATACACGGTTAAAAAACCTTAAAAATTGTCAATTGCCTGGAGCAACCGTTTAATGTGGAGAGGTCTGCGACCCTATTTGTTACAAAGTTCAAATGAACCATGTTTATTAAATTTATATTGCATAATTGTTAATTTCCTCAAACTTCCTGCATTGTTAAATAAATTAAATATTTGTTTTTGGATTCATCATTTCTTTGATACTACAGTTAGGCAGGATCCTGGCTTTCCTAGCTCTTCCTAGGTTTATGCCCTCGTTCATATATAATAAAGCTTTTACTATTTGTCTGGCCAGATCATCCCCCTTCCCTATAGTACTTTCATTCGTGCTTGGGAGGAAATACACTACAGGTTCTCTCTGGCAAACTGCCCAAGCCTTATCTGCGGCTCCCGTTAGCCTCGACCAAGCTCGTTCCTATTTTAGGTATCCGAGCACATATTTGCAGTGGCAACCACCTTTAAGTGTGTTTAACACTAAATTTATTACTTTTGTGGGACTCTCCTCCTATTCTTCTATCCTTCTTTTCCAATTCCAAAATCTACTTCCTTCTCTTCATCATCTTCCCTTGGTGGGTGGGTTATTCCCTAACCTATAATCTACCCAAAATTTGGTCCCAGAAACCCGGGAGAGCCCATTTTTCTTTTCTCTTTTTAAAATAGTGTCATTTGACAATACTTTGCATATTTCTAATATCTGTGTTGAATATTTCAGCTATAACCACATCGTGCAAAGCCTGTGAACGGGAAAGAGGCCGCTCCTGTCTCCTTTGGTGTGTCCCATTCTTTCTACTCATTCGCTGCTGCCAGCTTGACAGCATTTCCAAGGTTCCACAGTTTCGTGAGTTACATTTTCATTTATCTTCCTTAATATGGCTCCCACTGATAAGGATAAGGATGAAAAACTTACTTCTAAACGAGCATCCTATAAAGGGCAAATTACCCGATTCAGAAGGTACATAAAAGAATTAGATCCCTCAGATGCGCAATTAGATTTGTTGAAACATCGTGTAAAGGATTTTGAACGTTCTTATGAAAACTACTGTAACATTCAAACTGAAATTGAAACTTGTATGCTCAATCAAACAGAAGATCGTGTCGAAGTAGAGAACTTATATTACGAAGGCATAGGTTCTGCTTTCAGAATAATACGCCAACTCGAAGAGGAGCAGAAAAAGGACGCTTCTGTTCTTGGTTCCCTTCATGAACCCCAAACTTCTTTCCGTGAAGGCACTCACAAGCCCAAACCTACTTTACCGAAAATTGATTTACCCCATTTTTCTGGAGATGAATCCACTTGGGATTCTTTCTATGAATTATTTTGCTCCCTTGTTCATGACAATGAAGACATTCAAGTCATTTACAAGTTTCATTACTTGAGATCTATCCTTCGAGGTCAAGCTTTGCAGTTAGTTGAAGCACTTCCTCTGCGTGCCGAAAATTACCCCATTGCCTTTAACTTATTAAAAGAAAGATATGGAAATTCACGTTTACGTATTCAACGCCATATTAAGGCTCTATTTAACCTACCTGCGTCACAGCACAATGACGTCACTAGTTTGCGTACTTTAATTGACACTACCCAACTCCACGTCAAAGCTTTGTCCCAATTAGAGCAGCCTACGGAACATTGGGATACTTTCCTAATACATTTAGTAGTTTCTAAAGTTGATGCTGCTACCCTCAAAGCTTGGGAAATTGAACTTTCTAAGGAAGACGACTACTCTTACGAGCATTTAGTCACTTTCATAAACGCTAGATGCCAACTTTTAACCGCGCTAGCTAATCAGAGCGAACCTTCATCTCCCAGTTCCAAATTCGAATTAATGTCCATCAAACCCAAAAGCGAACGCTCAGCGTCCAATACCCAAAAACCCGGGTCCAGCTCATCCAAATTCAAACCAAACATTATTGGTTACCCAACTAGGTCTAGTGAACGTCGTGTTGCTAGCTCTATTGTTTTAAACACGCAAAGTGAACCTCGCAAAAGTTTAAACGAACCTGTAAAGTGCATACTTTGTAAAGATCCCCATGCCCTATACCTCTGCAAATCCTTTAAAGAAATGTCAGTCGATGACAGACGAAAATTAGTCGCTCAAAACAAACATTGTTTCAACTGCCTAGCGCCTACGCATTCTGCTTCTAACTGTAAGTCCACAAGACTTTGCTACCATTGTGAAAAGGCTCATCATACTCTGCTACATCGTCATGATCAGGCAAGGTCATCAACAGCACCCACTTCTCCTAAAAATGATAGTGTTAACAGTTCTAATGCTTCATCATACATTCAAAATGCTAAGTCTATTCGCAGTGCTCAAGTATTGTTGTCTACTGTCCTAATTGACGTTCAGGATAACTTTGGCAACTGGGTCCGTGCCCGCGGTCTTCTAGACTCAGCGGCAACTCATGATTTTGTATCTAATTCCCTGATTAGAAAACTAGGCCTACCCGTAAACCCCACTTCTATCAATGTGTCAGGCATCAACAGCTCAAAATCGCAAGCTTTACAATTTTCAAAACTAACCATAAGAGATACTTGTCATAGAAACAACTTTCTTAAACTTAATTGTCTAATTCTCAATAGCATTGGAGAAGACACTCCTAGTCATTCGGTTGATATTTCGGGGTTAAACATTCCCTCGCATTTAAGGTTAGCCGATCCTTCGTTTAACATACAAAATCCCATTGACATACTTTTTAGTGCCAATGTCTTTTGGAACTGCCTTCGGAAACAGGTTCGCAAGCTATCCTCAAACGTGGTCGCTAGAGACACTAATTTTGGATGGATTGTCACAGGGCAACTTCCCCATTATTCTCCTCAACCTGCATCGCAATGTTACTTCTCCAATACTGACCTGGAACAGTTTTGGAGGCTTGAAAATGTTGATTCTCCTAATGTAACTTCTTCAGAAAATGAATTCTGTGAGCAACTTTTTTTGAACACGACCACTCGTTCTTCTGATGGCCGGTTCGTTGTTCAAATGCCAAGATTACATAATCCCCCCAAACTTATTAACTCTCAGCCTAAAGCTCGAAAAGCTCTCTTTGCTATCGAGAGCAAATTTAAAAAGGAACCCCTCGTCAAAAAGCAGTACACTGAGTTCATGGATGAGTATGAAAGCTTAGATCATATGGAGGTTGTTAACAAATCTGATGATGAATTGCACCCCCCAATCGAAACGGTTTATTTAAATCATCATCCTGTGTGGAAAAACCCTTTTGTAAAAGATAAAATCCGAGTTGTTTTCAATGGTTCATCACCCGACGTTAATGGCAACAGCCTTAATGACACTCTTTATTCTGGTCCTGCTATTCAATCAGATTTATCTGCTATACTTTTAAACTTTCGATTATTTCCCATAGCTGTCATAGCCGACATAAAACAGATGTACCGTCAAGTGTTAATTCAACCAGAACAACGAGATCTTCAAAGAATCTTGTGGCGTGATGAAATCAATAAGCCCATTAAGGTATTTCGCTTGAAAACGGTTACCTATGGCTTAAAACCCTCTGCTTTCCTTGCTATCCGATCCCTACACTTGCTTGCCTCACAAGATGGTCATTTATTTAACCCCAAAGCCTCTGAAGCACTAACTACGTCCTTCTATGTTGACGATTATTTGCAATCCTTCCCTTCTTTGGAGGAAGCTTCTTTTGTATCTTTAGAACTTCAAGCATTACTAAGGAATGGAGGTTTCCCACTTCACAAGTGGAACTCCAACTCCCCTGAGTTTCTCGCCCAATTTCCCATCGAAGACGTAGATCCCTCTTCTGTCGAAATTTGTGGAAACTCTGAATCTGTAAAAACTCTACTAGTTCACTGGTGCACTAGCACTGACACTCTTATCTATAAAGTTACGCTCGCAGAAGAGCTTCCTAATACAAAAAGACAAATCCTCTCTGAAATTGCAAAAATTTTTGATCCGCTTCAATTTCTTGCCCCAGTTATTGTTATAGCCAAACTCTTCATGCAAGAGCTGTGGTCACTTAAATGTGAATGGGATGACGCTGTCCCTCTTTCTTTTCTTAATCGTTGGCTCTCGTTTCGCAGCAATTTGCTGGATCTTTCCCTTATTGAAATTCCCAGGAATTTAATCAGCTCTCATTCTAATGCATCTTTTTTCCTTCACGTGTTCGCGGACAGTTCCGAAAAAGCTTATGGTTGCTGTGCATATTTAGTTTATCACGATTCACTTTATGGATCTCCAGTTTCTAACCTTGTTTGTGCCAAATCGAAGGTCGCTCCTCTTAAAACTATCACTTTACCTAGGCTCGAACTGTGCGCTGCACTAATGGCTGCAGAACTTGTCAAGAAATTACGGGAAGTATTAAAGGTCGAATTCTCGCAAATCTATCTCTGGAGCGATTCTATGATCGCCCTTTCTTGGATTGCCAAAAACCCCTCTCACTGGCAAACTTTTGTCGCAAACAGGGTTTCCAAAATTCAAACTCTTTCTTCTGGATGTCAATGGAGGCATGTTCCCAGTGCGGATAATCCAGCTGATATCATCTCTCGTGGTTGTTTACCCTCTCAATTGGCAGCTTCCCAATTATACTGGCATGGGCCCTCGTGGCTAATCGACGAATCTTCCTCATGGCCTTCTAAACCCCCTGCTACAAACTCCAACTTGCCTGACGCTAAAGTACCTCTACCCATTGCTTCGTGTCTTGTTTCCAACGCATCTCATCCTTTGTTGTCACGCTATTCTTCCTTTCATAAATTACTACGAATTATCGCCTATCTCCTTAGATGGAAATATCTTGTGGTTGACCAGCCTCTTCTCCCTAAACCACACCTTACCAATCATGAATTGAATCTTGCTACTATTAAGATTTTACAACTGACACAGCAAGAAGCCTTTTCTTCTGAATTTTCATTGCTTTCTTCTAAAAGAGATCTTCCCAAATCCAGCCGTCTTCGTGCTTTAGCCCCGTTCCTTGATGACCATGGATTACTTAGGGTAGGTGGAAGGCTCTCGCAATCTTTACTCTCTGAGGACAAAAAGCATCCCGTTATTTTGCCTTCCAAACATCACGTTACTTCTTTAATTATACGTGACTTTCATTATCGTAATCTTCATGTTGGTACACGTACTCTGCTCTGTCTCTTAAGAGAAAAGTACTGGATTATAAATGGAATTCATGAAGTTTCTTCTGTAATTCATAAGTGCATTCCTTGTTTCAAAGCGAAACCTAAAATCAACACTCAATTAATGAGCGATCTGCCCTCTTTTCGTTCTTCTCCAATACGCCCATTTGCTTTAACTGGAGTGGACTATATGGGTCCGTTCCAATATCAACAAAACTGTCCTGAAGCTAAACGCAAATTGTTTGGTACGCTTTATGTTTCTCTCTTTGTTTGCATGGTTACCGGCGCAATCCACTTGGAACTAGTGACGAATGCTTCTACTTCTTATTTTTTATCAGCTGTCTCTCGTTTCACCGCTAGGCGTGGTGTTCCTTCTGAGATGTTCTCTGATAACGCTTCCACCTTTCAGGGCGCAGCTTCCCTGTGGAAGAAAGCTCTCACTTCCTCTCCTGCCATGGAACAAATCTCTAATTTTTCCTATTCAAAAGGTTTCAAATGGCGCTTCATACCTCCTTACGCTCCGCATCATGGTGGTAGGTGGGAATCTTGCGTAAAGCTCACTAAACGTCATTTAAGAAAAGTCTTAGGTAATCGAATTCTGACTTACGAAGAATTCAATTCTCTGTCTGTTTTGATTGAAGGTGTTGTCAACTCTCGCCCTTTAACTCCACTTTCCAATGACCCTGATGACCTACTTCCACTCACCCCTGGTCACTTCCTTATCGGCACTTCTCTTTCTGCCCCTCCTCCTCTTCCTAATTCTTACAGGGATTCTAATCTACCTATCGCTTGGCGGAAACTTGAAGCCCTCCGTAATTCTTTTTGGAAAAGGTGGAACTTGGAATATTTAACTTCCTTGCAACGGAGGCAGAAGTGGTTTCTTTCCAGTCCCGACATTAAAGTAGGGGACTTGGTCTTGGTTAGAGATATTTCACCCCCCCTAGTATGGATTTCTGGTAGGGTGACCCAATGTTACCCTGGAAGAGATGGGAGAGTCAGGGTGGCCAGAATCTTGACTACAAATGGACCGATCACAAGACCACTGTCTTTGATCGATCCGCTTCCAATAGATGTGTAACTGCTTATTTGCTCTCTGTTGGTGTTTGTCCCCCCAGTATGGTGTATTCTTTGAATACACGGTACCTGAGTTATAATTTCTATTGCTCTTTGCATGTTCATTTTTTCCTTCCTCCTTGCCAAACACCAACAGTGATCATCTGTTTTCTCCTTGTTGGGCATGTTTCTTATGTCTTCATAAGTATGTTTCAGATATATAACTTCTGTGATCCACCTAGCGCTATCTAGTAGCGAACCTCTGAAGCTACTCAATTCCTCATCGTGCAAGAGGACTTACTTATCCATTTGGCTACCAGATCTCGTTACCATCGTCAGCTATTTTCTCCTTGAGCAAGAGGACTACGTCTACTTCTTTACTCACCATGCTGCGCTAGTATCATCTATCAACTCCTTGAAGACCAGCTCAGCAAGAGAAGATAATTTTTTTGTTGTAATGTTGGCCATGCTTATATGTTCTCCTTTTGTCTCCCACCCCCCTCTCTTTCCCCCTTTTCTTGGACCCTCCGTGCTCCGCTGTGCTGCTCTCACTTCTTCGTCTGCAGTTGACTCGTACAGTCAAAGCTCCGCTCGAGCTTAGCCTCCTCAAACCAAGAGGCACAACCTCTTCTACGCCATGTTGGCTAAGTAATCATCATCGAAATCTTCGACTTCAACATGAAATCAAGATAAGTACCTTTTTAAAAAGTTTTAACCTCATCTTCATGGTTTTAACTTCCAAGTGATTTTAATTATAATTTATAGGCAGTGTGAAACTATTTACTTTGGGGCAATAATCACTCTTCGTGGGATTTGCAATGTTGAGCTTTTTCTTGTAAGCCAAACCTTACTAAAAGGAGCTTTTCTTAAGCTATTTAAACGAGAAACCCTCTCGCTACGTGGGATATTATCTAATACCCGCTGTCTATAATTACAAAGTTATTTTCTCCGTTGGATTTTCTCAACCCCATTTTCTGCTAAGGTCGTTCTGGAACCTTCTAGAACTTGTTCTCTATCTGCGAGTCCTGCCATCATGTATTTCTCACGTACTTGGGAGAATTCTGTTTAAAACTAAATTACTACAATAGTAAAGTTTCGTCCTCCGTGGGAATTTTCTACGGCGCATTTAATTGCAAATTACAACTGTTTCAAGAAATAGACGCTCATCTATATAGTGCAATCAGTTCTTCCTATAATTGCAATAACTTTCTTTTTCATGAACTTTAGTGTTTCTATAGTGAACTTTGCATCCATCTTTACAGACTCTAGTGAAACCCAGTGCTTGCTCAATTTTTCTACCGCGTCGCGATCGTCCGGTTATATTCAAATACGGCCATGAACATTGATCCTATATCCCAATGATCTTTCCTTAACCTTCTACTAACAACCATTATTTATGACATTGTAACTTTCTATAAGGTGTTACTTACGAAGTGCCCTTCCAACTTTGCTAGTTTAACATTAATTAAATTCTGCATAATTGCTTGTGTGATACAAGTTTTAAATCACGTTGTTCCTTTCCTATACATAGGGAAAACAATTCTCTACACTCTTGAGAGAGTCATGTTCAGGTTTCACGAAATGGAAACTGTCCCATTTTTCTCGTGATTCCCAATTAAACATAGGAAGTCTAGAAACTTCCTTTTCACTTTCTCCAGGTTTCACAGTAAGTGACCTGCCCTCTTTGTATAATTCTCATATATTAACTCTGTATAAATATAAGAAGTTGTAGGAACTTCCTTTTTCTTTATGTTTTACAGTTTGTTATCTTCGAAGTTGTTATTCTCGTTAGAATGTTCTTTCGAAGGTTTCGTATAGTACACTGCTTGTACTCCTGTAAATGTTAAAACTTTAATTATTCCATTTTGCCTATTTATGAAATCTTACCAAGATTTTAATACACGGTTAAAAAACCTTAAAAATTGTCAATTGCCTGGAGCAACCGTTTAATGTGGAGAGGTCTGCGACCCTATTTGTTACAAAGTTCAAATGAACCATGTTTATTAAATTTATATTGCATAATTGTTAATTTCCTCAAACTTCCTGCATTGTTAAATAAATTAAATATTTGTTTTTGGATTCATCATTTCTTTGATACTACAGTTAGGCAGGATCCTGGCTTTCCTAGCTCTTCCTAGGTTTATGCCCTCGTTCATATATAATAAAGCTTTTACTATTTGTCTGGCCAGATCATCCCCCTTCCCTATAGTACTTTCATTCGTGCTTGGGAGGAAATACACTACAGGTTCTCTCTGGCAAACTGCCCAAGCCTTATCTGCGGCTCCCGTTAGCCTCGACCAAGCTCGTTCCTATTTTAGGTATCCGAGCACATATTTGCAGTGGCAACCACCTTTAAGTGTGTTTAACACTAAATTTATTACTTTTGTGGGACTCTCCTCCTATTCTTCTATCCTTCTTTTCCAATTCCAAAATCTACTTCCTTCTCTTCATCATCTTCCCTTGGTGGGTGGGTTATTCCCTAACCTATAATCTACCCAAAATTTGGTCCCAGAAACCCGGGAGAGCCCATTTTTTCTTTTCTCTTTTTAAAATAGTGTCATTTGACAATACTTTGCATATTTCTAATATCTGTGTTGAATATTTCAGCTATAACCACATCGTGCAAAGCCTGTGAACGGGAAAGAGGCCGCTCCTGTCTCCTTTGGTGTGTCCCATTCTTTCTACTCATTCGCTGCTGCCAGCTTGACAGCATTTCCAAGGTTCCACAGTTTCGTGAGTTACATTTTCATTTATCTTCCTTAATATGGCTCCCACTGATAAGGATAAGGATGAAAAACTTACTTCTAAACGAGCATCCTATAAAGGGCAAATTACCCGATTCAGAAGGTACATAAAAGAATTAGATCCCTCAGATGCGCAATTAGATTTGTTGAAACATCGTGTAAAGGATTTTGAACGTTCTTATGAAAACTACTGTAACATTCAAACTGAAATTGAAACTTGTATGCTCAATCAAACAGAAGATCGTGTCGAAGTAGAGAACTTATATTACGAAGGCATAGGTTCTGCTTTCAGAATAATACGCCAACTCGAAGAGGAGCAGAAAAAGGACGCTTCTGTTCTTGGTTCCCTTCATGAACCCCAAACTTCTTTCCGTGAAGGCACTCACAAGCCCAAACCTACTTTACCGAAAATTGATTTACCCCATTTTTCTGGAGATGAATCCACTTGGGATTCTTTCTATGAATTATTTTGCTCCCTTGTTCATGACAATGAAGACATTCAAGTCATTTACAAGTTTCATTACTTGAGATCTATCCTTCGAGGTCAAGCTTTGCAGTTAGTTGAAGCACTTCCTCTGCGTGCCGAAAATTACCCCATTGCCTTTAACTTATTAAAAGAAAGATATGGAAATTCACGTTTACGTATTCAACGCCATATTAAGGCTCTATTTAACCTACCTGCGTCACAGCACAATGACGTCACTAGTTTGCGTACTTTAATTGACACTACCCAACTCCACGTCAAAGCTTTGTCCCAATTAGAGCAGCCTACGGAACATTGGGATACTTTCCTAATACATTTAGTAGTTTCTAAAGTTGATGCTGCTACCCTCAAAGCTTGGGAAATTGAACTTTCTAAGGAAGACGACTACTCTTACGAGCATTTAGTCACTTTCATAAACGCTAGATGCCAACTTTTAACCGCGCTAGCTAATCAGAGCGAACCTTCATCTCCCAGTTCCAAATTCGAATTAATGTCCATCAAACCCAAAAGCGAACGCTCAGCGTCCAATACCCAAAAACCCGGGTCCAGCTCATCCAAATTCAAACCAAACATTATTGGTTACCCAACTAGGTCTAGTGAACGTCGTGTTGCTAGCTCTATTGTTTTAAACACGCAAGGTGAATCTCGCAAAAGTTTAAACGAACCTGTAAAGTGCATACTTTGTAAAGATCCCCATGCCCTATACCTCTGCAAATCCTTTAAAGAAATGTCAGTCGATGACAGACGAAAATTAGTCGCTCAAAACAAACATTGTTTCAACTGCCTAGCGCCTACGCATTCTGCTTCTAACTGTAAGTCCACAAGACTTTGCTACCATTGTGAAAAGGCTCATCATACTCTGCTACATCGTCATGATCAGGCAAGGTCATCAACAGCACCCACTTCTCCTAAAAATGATAGTGTTAACAGTTCTAATGCTTCATCATACATTCAAAATGCTAAGTCTATTCGCAGTGCTCAAGTATTGTTGTCTACTGTCCAAATTGACGTTCAGGATAACTTTGGCAACTGGGTCCGTGCCCGCGGTCTTCTAGACTCAGCGGCAACTCATGATTTTGTATCTAATTCCCTGATTAAAAAACTAGGCCTACCCGTAAACCCCACTTCTATCAATGTGTCAGGCATCAACAGCTCAAAATCGCAAGCTTTACAATTTTCAAAACTAACCATAAGAGATACTTGTCATAGAAACAACTTTCTTAAACTTAATTGTCTAATTCTCAATAGCATTGGAGAAGACACTCCTAGTCATTCGGTTGATATTTCGGGGTTAAACATTCCCTCGCATTTAAGGTTAGCCGATCCTTCGTTTAACATACAAAATCCCATTGACATACTTTTTAGTGCCAATGTCTTTTGGAACTGCCTTCGGAAACAGGTTCGCAAGCTATCCTCAAACGTGGTCGCTAGAGACACTAATTTTGGATGGATTGTCACAGGGCAACTTCCCCATTATTCTCCTCAACCTGCATCGCAATGTTATTTCTCCAATACTGACCTGGAACAGTTTTGGAGGCTTGAAAATGTTGATTCTCCTAATGTAACTTCTTCAGAAAATGAATTCTGTGAGCAACTTTTTTTGAACACGACCACTCGTTCTTCTGATGGCCGGTTCGTTGTTCAAATGCCAAGATTACATAATCCCCCCAAACTTATTAACTCTCAGCCTAAAGCTCGAAAAGCTCTCTTTGCTATCGAGAGCAAATTTAAAAAGGAACCCCTCGTCAAAAAGCAGTACACTGAGTTCATGGATGAGTATGAAAGCTTAGATCATATGGAGGTTGTTAACAAATCTGATGATGAATTTCACCCCCCAATCGAAACGGTTTATTTAAATCATCATCCTGTGTGGAAAAACCCTTTTGTAAAAGATAAAATCCGAGTTGTTTTCAATGGTTCATCACCCGACGTTAATGGCAACAGCCTTAATGACACTCTTTATTCTGGTCCTGCTATTCAATCAGATTTATCTGCTATACTTTTAAACTTTCGATTATTTCCCATAGCTGTCATAGCCGACATAAAACAGATGTACCGTCAAGTGTTAATTCAACCAGAACAACGAGATCTTCAAAGAATCTTGTGGCGTGATGAAATCAATAAGCCCATTAAGGTATTTCGCTTGAAAACGGTTACCTATGGCTTAAAACCCTCTGCTTTCCTTGCTATCCGATCCCTACACTTGCTTGCCTCACAAGATGGTCATTTATTTAACCCCAAAGCCTCTGAAGCACTAACTACGTCCTTCTATGTTGACGATTATTTGCAATCCTTCCCTTCTTTGGAGGAAGCTTCTTTTGTATCTTTAGAACTTCAAGCATTACTAAGGAATGGAGGTTTCCCACTTCACAAGTGGAACTCCAACTCCCCTGAGTTTCTCGCCCAATTTCCCATCGAAGACGTAGATCCCTCTTCTGTCGAAATTTGTGGAAACTCTGAATCTGTAAAAACTCTACTAGTTCACTGGTGCACTAGCACTGACACTCTTATCTATAAAGTTACGCTCGCAGAAGAGCTTCCTAATACAAAAAGACAAATCCTCTCTGAAATTGCAAAAATTTTTGATCCGCTTCAATTTCTTGCCCCAGTTATTGTTATAGCCAAACTCTTCATGCAAGAGCTGTGGTCACTTAAATGTGAATGGGATGACGCTGTCCCTCTTTCTTTTCTTAATCGTTGGCTCTCGTTTCGCAGCAATTTGCTGGATCTTTCCCTTATTGAAATTCCCAGGAATTTAATCAGCTCTCATTCTAATGCATCTTTTTTCCTTCACGTGTTCGCGGACAGTTCCGAAAAAGCTTATGGTTGCTGTGCATATTTAGTTTATCACGATTCACTTTATGGATCTCCAGTTTCTAACCTTGTTTGTGCCAAATCGAAGGTCGCTCCTCTTAAAACTATCACTTTACCTAGGCTCGAACTGTGCGCTGCACTAATGGCTGCAGAACTTGTCAAGAAATTACGGGAAGTATTAAAGGTCGAATTCTCGCAAATCTATCTCTGGAGCGATTCTATGATCGCCCTTTCTTGGATTGCCAAAAACCCCTCTCACTGGCAAACTTTTGTCGCAAACAGGGTTTCCAAAATTCAAACTCTTTCTTCTGGATGTCAATGGAGGCATGTTCCCAGTGCGGATAATCCAGCTGATATCATCTCTCGTGGTTGTTTACCCTCTCAATTGGCAGCTTCCCAATTATACTGGCATGGGCCCTCGTGGCTAATCGACGAATCTTCCTCATGGCCTTCTAAACCCCCTGCTACAAACTCCAACTTGCCTGACGCTAAAGTACCTCTACCCATTGCTTCGTGTCTTGTTTCCAACGCATCTCATCCTTTGTTGTCACGCTATTCTTCCTTTCATAAATTACTACGAATTATCGCCTATCTCCTTAGATGGAAATATCTTGTGGTTGACCAGCCTCTTCTCCCTAAACCACACCTTACCTATCATGAATTGAATCTTGCTACTATTAAGATTTTACAACTGACACAGCAAGAAGCCTTTTCTTCTGAATTTTCATTGCTTTCTTCTAAAAGAGATCTTCCCAAATCCAGCCGTCTTCGTGCTTTAGCCCCGTTCCTTGATGACCATGGATTACTTAGGGTAGGTGGAAGGCTCTCGCAATCTTTACTCTCTGAGGACAAAAAGCATCCCGTTATTTTGCCTTCCAAACATCACGTTACTTCTTTAATTATACGTGACTTTCATTATCGTAATCTTCATGTTGGTACACGTACTCTGCTCTGTCTCTTAAGAGAAAAGTACTGGATTATAAATGGAATTCATGAAGTTTCTTCTGTAATTCATAAGTGCATTCCTTGTTTCAAAGCGAAACCTAAAATCAACACTCAATTAATGAGCGATCTGCCCTCTTTTCGTTCTTCTCCAATACGCCCATTTGCTTTAACTGGAGTGGACTATATGGGTCCGTTCCAATATCAACAAAACTCTCCTGAAGCTAAACGCAAATTGTTTGGTAAGCTTTATGTTTCTCTCTTTGTTTGCATGGTTACCGGCGCAATCCACTTGGAACTAGTGACGAATGCTTCTACTTCTTATTTTTTATCAGCTGTCTCTCGTTTCACCGCTAGGCGTGGTGTTCCTTCTGAGATGTTCTCTGATAACGCTTCCACCTTTCAGGGCGCAGCTTCCCTGTGGAAGAAAGCTCTCACTTCCTCTCCTGCCATGGAACAAATCTCTAATTTTTCCTATTCAAAAGGTTTCAAATGGCGCTTCATACCTCCTTACGCTCCGCATCATGGTGGTAGGTGGGAATCTTGCGTAAAGCTCACTAAACGTCATTTAAGAAAAGTCTTAGGTAATCGAATTCTGACTTACGAAGAATTCAATTCTCTGTCTGTTTTGATTGAAGGTGTTGTCAACTCTCGCCCTTTAACTCCACTTTCCAATGACCCTGATGACCTACTTCCACTCACCCCTGGTCACTTCCTTATCGGCACTTCTCTTTCTGCCCCTCCTCCTCTTCCTAATTCTTACAGGGATTCTAATCTACCTATCGCTTGGCGGAAACTTGAAGCCCTCCGTAATTCTTTTTGGAAAAGGTGGAACTTGGAATATTTAACTTCCTTGCAACGGAGGCAGAAGTGGTTTCTTTCCAGTCCCGACATTAAAGTAGGGGACTTGGTCTTGGTTAGAGATATTTCACCCCCCCTAGTATGGATTTCTGGTAGGGTGACCCAATGTTACCCTGGAAGAGATGGGAGAGTCAGGGTGGCCAGAATCTTGACTACAAATGGACCGATCACAAGACCACTGTCTTTGATCGATCCGCTTCCAATAGATGTGTAACTGCTTATTTGCTCTCTGTTGGTGTTTGTCCCCCCAGTATGGTGTATTCTTTGAATACACGGTACCTGAGTTATAATTTCTATTGCTCTTTGCATGTTCATTTTTTCCTTCCTCCTTGCCAAACACCAACAGTGATCATCTGTTTTCTCCTTGTTGGGCATGTTTCTTATGTCTTCATAAGTATGTTTCAGATATATAACTTCTGTGATCCACCTAGCGCTATCTAGTAGCGAACCTCTGAAGCTACTCAATTCCTCATCGTGCAAGAGGACTTACTTATCCATTTGGCTACCAGATCTCGTTACCATCGTCAGCTATTTTCTCCTTGAGCAAGAGGACTACGTCTACTTCTTTACTCACCATGCTGCGCTAGTATCATCTATCAACTCCTTGAAGACCAGCTCAGCAAGAGAAGATAAATTTTTTGTTGTAATGTTGGCCATGCTTATATGTTCTCCTTTTGTCTCCCACCCCCCTCTCTTTCCCCCTTTTCTTGGACCCTCCGTGCTCCGCTGTGCTGCTCTCACTTCTTCGTCTGCAGTTGACTCGTACAGTCAAAGCTCCGCTCGAGCTTAGCCTCCTCAAACCAAGAGGCACAACCTCTTCTACGCCATGTTGGCTAAGTAATCATCATCGAAATCTTCGACTTCAACATGAAATCAAGATAAGTACCTTTTTAAAAAGTTTTAACCTCATCTTCATGGTTTTAACTTCCAAGTGATTTTAATTATAATTTATAGGCAGTGTGAAACTATTTACTTTGGGGCAATAATCACTCTTCGTGGGATTTGCAATGTTGAGCTTTTTCTTGTAAGCCAAACCTTACTAAAAGGAGCTTTTCTTAAGCTATTTAAACGAGAAACCCTCTCGCTACGTGGGATATTATCTAATACCCGCTGTCTATAATTACAAAGTTATTTCCTCCGTTGGATTTTCTCAACCCCATTTTCTGCTAAGGTCGTTCTGGAACCTTCTAGAACTTGTTCTCTATCTGCGAGTCCTGCCATCATGTATTTCTCACGTACTTGGGAGAATTCTGTTTAAAACTAAATTACTACAATAGTAAAGTTTCGTCCTCCGTGGGAATTTTCTACGGCGCATTTAATTGCAAATTACAACTGTTTCAAGAAATAGACGCTCATCTATATAGTGCAATCAGTTCTTCCTATAATTGCAATAACTTTCTTTTTCATGAACTTTAGTGTTTCTATAGTGAACTTTGCATCCATCTTTACAGACTCTAGTGAAACCCAGTGCTTGCTCAATTTTTCTACCGCGTCGCGATCGTCCGGTTATATTCAAATACGGCCAAGAACATTGATCCTATATCCCAATGATCTTTCCTTAACCTTCTACTAACAACCATTATTTATGACATTGTAACTTTCTATAAGGTGTTACTTACGAAGTGCCCTTCCAACTTTGCTAGTTTAACATTAATTAAATTCTGCATAATTGCTTGTGTGATACAAGTTTTAAATCACGTTGTTCCTTTCCTATACATAGGGAAAACAATTCTCTACACTCTTGAGAGAGTCATGTTCAGGTTTCACGAAATGGAAACTGTCCCATTTTTCTCGTGATTCCCAATTAAACATAGGAAGTCTAGAAACTTCCTTTTCACTTTCTCCAGGTTTCACAGTAAGTGACCTGCCCTCTTTGTATAATTCTCATATATTAACTCTGTATAAATATAAGAAGTTGTAGGAACTTCCTTTTTCTTTATGTTTTACAGTTTGTTATCTTCGAAGTTGTTATTCTCGTTAGAATGTTCTTTCGAAGGTTTCGTATAGTACACTGCTTGTACTCCTGTAAATGTTAAAACTTTAATTATTCCATTTTGCCTATTTATGAAATCTTACCAAGATTTTAATACACGGTTAAAAAACCTTAAAAATTGTCAATTGCCTGGAGCAACCGTTTAATGTGGAGAGGTCTGCGACCCTATTTGTTACAAAGTTCAAATGAACCATGTTTATTAAATTTATATTGCATAATTGTTAATTTCCTCAAACTTCCTGCATTGTTAAATAAATTAAATATTTGTTTTTGGATTCATCATTTCTTTGATACTACAGTTAGGCAGGATCCTGGCTTTCCTAGCTCTTCCTAGGTTTATGCCCTCGTTCATATATAATAAAGCTTTTACTATTTGTCTGGCCAGATCATCCCCCTTCCCTATAGTACTTCCATTCGTGCTTGGGAGGAAATACACTACAGGTTCTCTCTGGCAAACTGCCCTAGCCTTATCTGCGGCTCCCGTTAGCCTCGACCAAGCTCGTTCCTATTTTAGGTATCCGAGCACATATTTGCAGTGGCAACCACCTTTAAGTGTGTTTAACACTAAATTTATTACTTTTGTGGGACTCTCCTCCTATTCTTCTATCCTTCTTTTCCAATTCCAAAATCTACTTCCTTCTCTTCATCATCTTCCCTTGGTGGGTGGGTTATTCCCTAACCTATAATCTACCCACGCGTCACGTGTTATTGTCCGAAACACTTGCGATAAGCCAAAACTCGCGTCGCGTGTTATTGTCCGAACACTCGCGATTGGCTTTTTCACTGTTCACTCACGATCAAGCACACAATATTCGAGAAGACAGCGTTTGTTCCTTCTCGCTTCCTCGATGTCTAGATGTTTTCGAAGAGAGCAAGATGTCTGCCGACTTGACGCGTTCTTCTCTTTGTGTGTCCGTTTGATCTCGCTGTTTCCAGTTTCCAGTTAATTTAAATCTGCGCCAATCGTTCTGGGCCCATAACCTATTAGGGGTTTTAAAGCGGCAATTAAATGTAACGCTCGATTAAATGTAACTCAACGGATTTATTTAACACAAAATACATTAACTGTTTAAATGTGTTGTGTCGTGAACAGATCAAAAAACGAACTGTTTAAAAGTTAGTTGAGGACACTAGTTGCGCCTATCGATCAGGATGGAGGTCGATACCGGCGGGTGCCGATCTCTCCAACAAACCTTGATTTTAAAAAAACATTTTGGGACGTGTGTTCCGTTTTTCCATTCTTGAAATCTGGCAACGCTAGTACGGTATACATTTCTTGACTAATAAAGAGGACTTCAGTGTTTTTTAAAAGATGTTTGAATTTTTTCTGAATGTGTAATATTGGATTCTTATTGACTCTTATACTCGTAGATAACTTAGAAGCCATATTTCAGTGTGGCCTTATAACATATTGATACTGTAAAATTTTCAGTCGGTCAACACAATATAATTCTAATTACTGGAATATTTAAAAAATGAAGAAAATTGCATGTGATTAAGATATATAAATACCTCCTACATAATCTGAAAACATTTCAGTAACTGATTTTATAAATGCTCCTCAAATTCAGAGAATTAATCTTCAGGCTAATAATTTGGAAGTGTTACTGCATAAAAATCTTATTTACATCAGAAATGTGGTTGTCTGAGCAGCCTGTAGACACTCCATAGTTTCAGATAAGACTACACATCAACATATTATTAGTATATTATTTTTGTATATTGCAGTTCTAACTTTTCAAGTTACCATCATCTTAGCAGAGTACTCATAAGTCATTTCTGAATTAATTGGCAATTCTACAGTAAGTAATTTAGGGCTTATTGCTTAGTAATAATAATAATAATAACCCCTGGCACTACAGCCCATGAAGGGCTTAGGCCTACCAAGCGACCGCTGCCCAGCCATTTGGCATGCAGATATTGTGGTGACACATGGTCAGCGCGTCCGGTCCCCTCGGCCGTTTAATCTTGGGTTTCGTGACTGGGGCACTGCCTCACTGCCAGACAGCTGCTCAATTGTCCTCACGAGGATGAGTGCAACCCGTTCCAACCCTCACGTCAGTTTCTAAAATCCCTGAAGGACCTGGTAATCGAACCCGGGGCCTCCGTGTGAGAGGCAGGTGCCCTACCCCAACACCAGGGGGCTGGCAACTCTTATCGCTTAAGTATATCACATCAATGGTAGCTACACCATCATAGATTAGTTGGTGGAGTGAGATTATTTGTTGGAATTTCATTTCTCAGTCTTGCAACATAGTATATAAAATAGTTCTTTTTTTTCGGATGCTTAATACTTTAGTACTTTACCAGTAATATTTGCCACACTTTCAATGTTTTTTTTTTAGGTTTTGTTTTTGGAGGGCAGTGACCATTAGTGGGTGTCATTGTAGGTTTGGTAGTGCTTTGTAGAGTTATTTTGTCTTGTATATATTTGAATCTGATGATGCTCCCTTGACAAGTGAAACATGTCATCCATTAGTTTTCTCTCTCTTCTATACAGTACACACATTTTCATTTGAGACTTATTTGCCTTTCAGCGTCCAGTCTAGTCTGCAAGCCTTTGTTTGTGAACAAGTCTCCTCCATGATCCCCTATTAGCAGTTAGCACTGCGGCCTCCTATGCTTCTACACCTCTAAGATCCTGAATCTGACCATCGCCTCCTAAGGTCTACCTCTGCTTCTCTTACCACTACAGCCAAACTCATTTACCTCTTAGGTTATCTCTCCTCATCCATCTCATCACATGACCCCACCATCTGAGTCTGCTCAAACAAACAGCTTCATCTAGCACGTTCATTTCTAACTTAGCCTTTATCTCTTCATTAAGATCCCCCTCCTGCCATTGCTCCCATCTATATGTCCCAGCAATCATTCGTGCTACCCTCATATCAGTTACCTCTAGCTTGTGTATCAGATACCCTGAATCTACCCAGCTCTCATTTTCATACAGCAAGGTTGGTCTAAATACTAAGTCATGTAGGGAGAGTTTCATGGCTACACTAACTTCTTTCTTGCAGAATGCTGTAGATCACAACTGAAAACTCACTGCATTGGCTTTTAAACGCCTCGACCATATATCATCCCCCATACTACCATACTGAGTTATGTACAGCCTAAGTAATTAAAATGTTCCTTCTTCTTCTTCTTCTTCATGTGCCATATCCTCAGTGGACGTTGGCTGTTATCAGGCGATCTGTTGTTCATTTTTAGCAACTTGGAATAGTGTTGAGTCCATACCATTCACGCAGGTTCCTTAGCCAGGATATCCTCCTCCTTCCTCGGCGTCTCTTACCTTCAATTATTCCTTCTATAATGATCTGAAGGAGAGCATATTTATTATTACGAATGATATGACCAAAGCATTCAAGCTTTGTCTATTTGATGGTACGTAAGACCTCCAGGTCTTTGTGCAGGCGTTCGAGCACTTCAGTGTTACGTACTTTATCGATCCATGATATTCTGAGCATGCGTCTGTAGTACCACAACTCAAATGCTTGAAGTTCTTTACTGGTGTTCTCCGTGAGGGTCCAGGCTTCAGCTCCATACATCACGATAGAGAAAATGTAACATCGAAGTAAACGGAGACGAAGAGCGATATTCAAGTCTCTCTTGCACAGTAGTTTATTCATTTTCTTAAATGCAGCTCTTGCCTGTTCAATGTGGGATCTAATTTCAATAGCATTTTTCCAATTATGACCAAGTATGCATCAAAGTTATTTCACATGTTGAACTTGTTCCAGTTTCGTCCCAGCGACTGTTAGGTTAACAGGTGAAATTACATGTTTACTTACAACCAATACTTTAGTCTTTTTAGTATTCAAATACAGACATGCTCTTTCACTGCATTGTACTACACAGTTCAGTAATGTTTGTAGATCTTCAGCAATTGTTGCAAGCAAAACTGTATCATCTGCATATCTCAAATTATTTATGATGTTTCCGTTAACAATTATACCTTCCTGTTGACCTTTCAGTGCTTCAGAAAATATTTTCTCTGAGTAGATAATGAAAGGAAGTGGAGATAGAACACAACCTTGTCTTACTCCTTGTTTTATTTCAACACTGCTGGTGTTGATGCAATCTACTTTTACTGAAGCTGTTTGATTCCATTACAAGTTGGCAATAATCTTATATCTCGCTCATCTAGGACAACATCATGTAGGATATGCACTAATGTTCCATGTTTCACATGGTCAAATGCTTTTTCGTAGTAAAAAAAACAAACAAGCATAAACATTCACAGACATATCTATGCTCCTTTGCACCAAAACCTGCATCCCCAATAATGCCTCTCTGCTGCCAAAACCACTACGGAATCCAAACTGCGTATCTCCTATGTATGCTTCACATTTGCTGTACATCCTGGCATGTATTACCTTGAGGAAGATCTTGAGGACATAGCTCATTAAGCTTATGATTCTATAACCCCATGAGTTTTTTCGACGGAGTCTGCCATTATAACCAGGTCATCAGCATTGGCTAGACTATTTACCTGGTTTCCACCTAATTGAATTCCATCCAGCCATTTTATGTCCTTCAGCAAATGGTTCATATATGAAATAAACATGTAGTGGTGACAACCTGTAACAACCTTGAGCCAAGAACTCATCCTACCATCAACTCTCACTGCAACCTGATTATCAACATAATACAGTGTGCATGAAACTCTCTCCGCAGCGAAGTCAGTCGCTTGCGGGTCCGGTTAAGTTGGCAATGCAAGCATTGACCTTGGAGCCTGACTGCTTACCTGTCGCCTCTCTGTCTCTGCGCGCTGATTTCATAAGCCCGTATAAGGCTTGTACGCGTCTATTGCAACGAGCTTAAACATTAGTATAGAGAGGCAGGAGCGCCGCAAGACTGAAGCTACTTGAAACTGTGTCCGCCATTTTCTCTGTAGTCAAGAGAAAGTGGGAGGAGCTATGCCATATGTTGAAGTATCAGAGCAGGGCATGTTGGAACATTAATAAGAAACATATTTACGACAAATTATGAAGTCCTATCACTTCTTAAACATTCAGAATAGTTTCAAGTTACAACAATAGTGCTGTAGGCTATTTACACTGCACAATTGTAATTACTGTCCCTTAAATAGAATCATAGTTTGTTAAAACTTGTCTCACTTGCCGTCCTCTGATTCGAGAGAACTTTTCTCTGAGTGCATGATATACTCTGCAAGTGAAATAATACTTCAATATATGCCTTATCAGCTTCACATAATGCGATTCTGCACATGGTTCCACTGCAGTGAATAGGTGTTCAAAGGAAGAGAACAAACAACAGTTTAACCTTGTAAATACCTTGGTCTCTAGTTTGAGCAAGATATTTTTGCAGTTTTTGTCCAAGATATGAGCATTACTCCTGAAAACACATTCTGCTGTCTTACACAAGTATTTCAGGTCAGCGGATGGATTATACAATGAGTTGCCCACATCTTTGCATTTTATGAGACCACACTTTGCGTCATTACTCATTGTCAGTAGAACATCTAAGCATTCCACACATTTGATTTTCTTCGACACATTTCTTACAACACTACCTGCAACATATTCTACCACTTGATCACTGAAAGTGGAAAGGGTTTCAAAACACTCTACATAGTCAAGTTCACTTAGGCCTACATCAACATTAATTACAATAGGCTGCATAATGGGAGGACTTAGTATTAGACTATCATCTGTCTTCACATTAGCTTTAGGGGAAGGATCAATTTGAGCAATTAAGCATTTCCTGTGTGCAGCTTTGAATTCTAAGGCATTGGGATTGTTTCTGTTTCCACCCCTACTTCTCAAACAAGAAAAGAACAATTCTAAATGGTCTTGACTTAACTTACGAGTAAGCATAAATTTTAGAATTGAACCTGATTCCCAAACATAAGTTTCTGCAAGGCCCTTAACACTCAAAAGGTCCAAGATCAATCCACTAACAGCAATTCTTTTAGAAGAGTTGTGTAAGGATGTGCCATCAGTAAGTTTGAGATCTTTTAAATAGTCTATACATTTATCTATATTCTGATATGTCACAGCTTTATTTGACCTCCTAATAGGTGATTTCGTCCCTTTGCCCATTGGATGGCATGAATTCAGCAAATCTAGAGCTAAATCTATGACCTTAACAAAATTGATTGTGCTCTCACAATCTTTGAATTGTTCAAGTTTCAGATCCAGGAAGAATTGCATAGCATTGGCTACAGAATTACTTAGAGTTTCTGCGGCTAAAGATACCTTCATTTTCTGTCTTTCCCACTCAATATGTCTTCTCTTTAACTTATTTCCTGCATGAAGCCCCTCTGATTCTTGTAGCTCAACAAGTTTCTCAAAATATTCCCATTTAATTTTATCGCTGCCATGAACAAGCACTCTCTTTTCTGCTAACAAATTCCTGGTCAGCTTAATTAGGTGCACAGCACCCAGTAAAGAATATACTTTAAGTTGAGGATCTGCAGGATGGGGAAACCAACTCTGAGGGTTCTGCACAGCAAATTTCACACCTAACTTTTGCAAAATAGTCCTGTTTGTAGCAGTTCCATCACAGATAGTAGCAACAATCTTAATACCAGTCTCATGTAACTTTCTCAAATATTGGTTCACCAAATTATATTTTACTTCTGATGACAGGCCATTTATTAAACAGTAGCCCACCGGTATTTTCCAGTTCCTATTCAGGGCTGTCACCATGAACACAAGTGCCTCCTTAGCAACATCACAGTCTTCACTATTTAGATCCCCTTGCCCTAAATCAACATAACCACTGATCTGTTTCCCATCCCAAATGATGTCTTTCTTAATGGCCATCTCATCGAACATGAGAGCACCTAGAATTGGGCTAGAACTATTTTTGACATCTTCACCAATTTTTACAAAACTTTCTTCTGTAAAACCTGGACTTCCATCTATTGAGGTGGCCCAGTGACGAAGAGTCCTTGGATGTGGCAATTTAAAGAACTTCCGCAAATATCTGTATGCCTGAGCTGAATAGAAGTGAACTGTCAAAGCAAACTTCTTAGCTGTGTCACTATATTCATGAACTTTCACTTTTCCATTAAGATCTATGAGCTCTTTAACCACACCCTGAAAACAGCCCTGAAGAAGATTGATGCCAGACGAACAAAGTCTTTTTGTAAGCCCTGAAATTATTTGTTGCTGATTGTTCACTTTCAGCTTCTGTCTTCTTGCTCTCTGTGAAGTAATTTTCAATTTCTTCCTCAGTGCTTTAATCCTCTCTGTGGTGGTGTCCTGCAACTTCTTCATTTTTTGAGGGCTTGGAAGGCTAACAACCTCAGCAGCATCTGTAAAATATAAATAAATATCCGATATGTAAGTTAGCCTAAATAAAATTATTCGTATACAAAATGTTGACTAGTACCCGTGCCACGTAGTCTACTTACATTTAATTGATACAACCTCTATATTTCCAGCGTTACAAGTTTAATCAAATGAGCGTTTTCGTGGTGGATGTCTCTCAACGTGTTTCCTTTGCAAGTGTACTGGGAAGGAGAATATACTTGGGACGGCACTAGCCAACAGACGTCTCTGAGTGTTCACTTTATAAATGTACTTTTCAAGGAAGTGGGTAGAACATATACCGTACGACTAGCCTGAGTTGGATACCAATTATCCCTCCTCATAGCAGTTACGGTACCCATCTTTTTGTCAAATCCGTATTTTTCAACGGGAATCTGGAACAGAAACAATTCCTTCTGTTACGGTACCAGTACAAATATATATCGTATACCGTATAGGCCTGTATCAGACATTAATAGAAAGCAATGGAGACCAGATGTTCTGGAAAATTGATAGTAACATCGTTACTGTATCCGTGCAGTGAAGTATATTAGTAGCACAATTAGGCTATACTTACGTAAAATAGGATATATCCGTTGTTTTATTGCTTCGATTAGTACAGCCGTACGCTGAACATACAGCAGGCATCGCTGCGGAAATTAATATGCGGTAGAATTCAATCTAGTAACACAAATGACAATAGAAATCACAATTCACTGAACTCTTCCCTCGCAATCAGCTGACTGAATGTTTTGACTCGATGACTCCAGAAAACATGGCGGACGTACTTACCAATATCTTCCGCTAAGAGCGCTGTGAACGGTGCCTTAGCCTCTCTATAGTATCTTTTTAAAGCTCGTTGGTCTATTGCATTTAATGTACAGTACATAGCATTTAGAGTAGAAGGAGTATCGTCTGAAATTGGATGCAAGGCTTTGAAATAGTCAAGATGGGCCTGAATGATGTGGTCAGTGTTTCCGTAGCGAGATATTAATATCCGTTTCGCACCACTCTACTGATGTTGTTATGGGAAATGCATTAACAGACTAATTGAACAACCACTTTGAGCACTGTTCTTACATTCAAGCATCAACCGTTATCGGTATTCCATCAACTAGATTCTTCGGCTCACCGTCCAGATATCCAGTAATTTTAGGGTTTGAGGTGGGAATAATTAATGTAAAACTATTTTTTTGCACAGTGGTCCTATTCGATGTGCTTAAATGTGCTTAACAGCATATTAAAAATCCTCAACTTTCCTATACGTGCTTGTCAATGTGAGAGAGAGATTGTTATCAATAGATGACTGGAATTGCTCTCAAAAACTTGATATATACTAATTGTCCCTCTATTTCATCATCGTTAAACACCTGTTGGGCTATCTCAATCACTCTGGCTTCTTCTGCGTCAAGGGTGTTTACAAATGCACTGATTGAAAATGCTTACAAAAATAAAAACAAGCTTCTAGCCAAGATCCCCAACGAGTTGTTATGGGTTGTGGAGGTAATGGAACACCAGGGGAATGGTATTTGAAATGTTCTCTTCATGAGGGCGATTTGACGAAAATCTTTGAGTAAGTTATTTGAAATAAGTGATTCCACTTGAGGGTGAAGCCTTCGTGGCTTAGGCGGCAGCACGCCGGCCTCTCACCACTGGATCCGTGGTTCAAATCCCGGTCACTCCATGTGAGATCTTTGCTGGACAAAACGGAGGCAGACAGGTTTTTCTCCGGGTACTCCGGTTTTCCCTGTCAAATTTTCATTCCAGCAACACTCTCCACTATCATTTCATTTCATCTGTCATTCATTTAATCATTGCCCCAGAGGAGTGCGTCAGGCCTCGGCAGCCGGCACAGTTCATATCCTCGCCGCTAGATGGGGGCTTCATTCATTCCATTCCTGACCCGGTCGGAGACTGGAAGCAGGCTGTGGATTTTCTTTTTTTTTATTCCACTTGAGGAAAATGTGACCTTACTTCTTCCGCTACTCTATGCAAACCATGTGCCAAACAGGTTGCATGTATCATTCGTGGATAAAAGTCCTTGATTGATTTTGCCGCTTTAACCATATATGGGGCAGCATCAGTGATAAAATGCAGCATGGCCTCATGTCAGTCCCATCAGGCCACAACGTCGACAAAGAATTGGCGAACAGAATACATATATCTGAATGATTTACTTTCTGTAGAAATTCAGAAGTCAACGAACACTTCACTTAATTCTTTATAAAAGGAAGATGACTTATTTGATATCAAAGCAGTTTCTTTTAACAGTAATTGTGAGACTTTCCTTTTTTCCACATTTTCAAGACCTCCCAAATGTTAATCGCGCCCAACATGTTGTATGGTGAACCGCTTATCTGCAGCGACTTTAATTTCGCACACTTTACAGAACAACCTAGTTCCATCAGTTGAGAATACGTTTTCACCGGAATCTAACACATACTGTTTTAAACGGCTTGCAGGACTGCATTTGTTTTGGCATTTCAATTGTACTGCACAACACACCTTACAAGTCCTATAGTTGCCGGGTAACTGAGTGAACGATCAGAGGCCAGAGCTACATCAGAGCTGTCAACACTTCTAATAAAGATAAACTCGACTTAAACCACATGGCGCTGCGGGAATTAGCCCGTTTCTTTTCTCAGACTGTCGCAATACTCACGTGCGCGTGAAGAAATCGGTGACGCAAACTGTACACACAAATGCATCGTCAAGAAAAATTAAATCAGCTGCGTATATAAGCAACGGGTAATGAAAACAGATGATCACTGCAGAACTGCAGTATATGGTTTAGTCCAAGAATGTTCAATCAATCAATCAATCAATATTTATTGTCATTTAACAACTTATCGTTGTATTAGACTACGTCACATTGTTAAAAATACATTTTCAATTTACAATAAAATCACAAAGTTATGTATAATATATTACAAGTATTATTACCAGCTTACTGAATTCTATAAAATAAAATAAGAATAAAATAACACGAATACAGTAAGAAGAAGTTGATCTTCTATAGTCCATCTGGGCAGAGTGTAATTTTCTCTTCAAATTCGACCAAAGTGTAAATACTGCTGTTAGTGAGCCATCGCTTAATGGAAGCTTTGAAAATGTTTATAGACTCCTGCTGTAGTTGTGTTGGTAGTTTGTTGAAGATTTTAATTCCATAGTATTTGTAGTGGTCTTGTGTTTTCTTTAACCTGACATGAAGTGTATCAAAGTGGTTTCTTATTCTTGTGGTGTGTGAATGCACATCCCTTCGATTTTTATGTACACTGAGATTTTCTTTAATATACACTAAGCTATGGAATATGTATATTGATGTAAGATTCATAATTCCAAGTTCTTGGAAGTGATTTCTGCAGGATTCTATACTAGGCTTGCCTTGTAGACATCGTATTGCCTTATTCTGCCATCTGAAAACATCTTCTGCCCCTGTTGAGTTTCCCCACAATATTATACCATAAGTTAAATGTGAATGGAAAAATGCATAGTATGCGAGAATCATCTGATTAGTACTAACTGATTGTTTGAGTCTTCGCAATAAAAATAACACTCGTGCTAATTTTGTTCATAATTTGTGTGTGTGAATGTCCCAGTTTAATTTAGAGTCTAAATGGATTCCCAGCAACTTAACAGAGCTGCATTCATGACTACTTGAAGCCAATTTGACTAAGTGAAAATAGATTTCTTCTGTTTTGTTACTGTTTAGAAATAGTTTGTTTACCTTTAACCAAGAAGTTGATTCACCTAATAATTTGTTTCTTTTCTCTTCAAGGCAAGTTAGGTCTGTATCACTTGTTATTACAGTGATGTCATCAGCATACAGTAATGACTTGGCATTTATATTACTAACAATGTCGTTTATATAGGCCAGGAAGAAAAAGGCTCCAATGACTGAACCTTGGGCTAAACCTGTATTTACAATGAGCGGAGCAGATATTTGGTTGTCTATTACAACTATTTGCCTTCTCTTGTGGAGACAGGAGGTAATTAATGATAATTCACAATCTTTGACTCCATAATAGTGAAGTATGTGTATTAATATATTATGATCCACAGAATCGAAAGCTTTACTTAGGTCTAACAGTGTGACAGGTGTAATAAGTTGAGATTCAAATCCAGCAATCACTTCATCAACAATAGCTTCAACAGCTTGAACCGTTGACTTACCAGTTCTGAAACCAAATTGGGTACTATTAAACAACTTGTGCTCCTCAAAGAATGCTGATAATTGTTCTTTCATACACTGTTCTATTATTTTGGAAATAATTAGGACAATTGAGATTGGCCTATAGTTACTGGGGTCCATCATATCTCCTTTTTTATGGAATGGAATTGTGATTGTGATTTTCAGACACTCTGGAAAAACTCCAGTAGTAAATATCCAGTTTATTAGATAAGTTAAAGTTAATACTATGATGTCTATTATTTGTTTTAGAATAAAATTCGACATTCCATAATAATCCTCACATGTTGAATTGTTTAGTTCTGAAACTATTTCTAGAACCTTCTCATATGTTATTTGTCTCCATCTGAAGGATGGTGTGGGATTTTCACCTACCTTATGGTTTTCCAATTTCTCCATAAACTTTGTATGATGATTTTCATATTCCAAACTTTTGACCATATTTTCAACAGAATTTATAAAATATTCATTTAACAAATTTGGCGTTATTGGTGTCGAGTCCTTACTTTTATTTTTACTCAGTTCCTTGTTTATGATTAACCAAGCAGCTTTACATTTATTCTTTGCATTATTAATGAACACATCATTCGCTCTCTTTTTTTGCTGCTTTAATTCCCCCCTGATATAATTTTTAATGTGATTATAGTTTTCTATATCTTGTGGATCTCCTTTCTTTGTTTTTGTAGTACATGATCTTTAGCTTCCTAATAACATCAAGGTAAGGCGTATACCATTTGGTATTATTTTTACTTTGTTTTTGATCTGGACTGTTAATTATTTTTTTCTTAATTGGGCAGCAATTATTTAAGGAAGTATGTATTATATTTATTAGAGGTTTTAAAGCGGCAATGAAATGTAACGCTCGATTAAATGTAACTCAACTGATTTATTTAACACAAAATACATGAACTGTTTAAATGCGTTGTGCCATGAACAGATCATAAAACGAACTGTTTAAAAGTTAGTTGAGGGCGCTAGTTGCGCCTATCAATCAGGATGGAGGTCGATACCGGCAGGTGCCGATCTCTCCAACACTTCCCCTCGACCAACAGCCGGAGTCATCCTGGTGCATGTGGTCTCAAGCCAAGGCTTTGAGCACATTTCTCGTGCTTAGGCCCTGACAATCCTTTTGTCAATATGTCGGCAGGCATCTCATCCGTTGGAGTGTACTCCACCGAAACCACCTTTTTGGCCACGGCATCTCGGACGAAATGGTGCCTGATGTCGATGTGCTTCGTCCGTGAATGAAACATAGGATTCGACGTCAGCTTCTGCGCACCTACATTGTCGTTCTTCACTGGGACAACATCTATCGGTTTTCCGAAGTCTCTCAGGAGTTTCCGCATGTGTAGAGCTTCCTTGATTGCTTCTGTCAAGGCCATGTATTAGGCCTCCGTCGACGACAGGGCCACAGTAGGCTGCTTCCTGGATTCCCAACTCACTGCAGCGCCGCCTAGTGTGAACGCGTATCCGGTGTACGATTTTCGATCAACCAGGCAGTTTCCCCAGTCAGCGTCCACATACATCACCGCTGGACCGCTGGATTTGGAGTACATGAGGCCGAGATCACGTGTGTTAGCGAGGTATCGCAAGACACGTTTTGCAGCCTTACAGTGCTGCTGTCCGTGACAGTCGTTGAACTGAGAGAGACAACTGACTGCATGGGATATGTCCGGCCTCGTTCCCACTGACAGGTGCATTAGAGCTCCTATCAACTGTCGGTAGGGGACGCTCTCCGCTTGTTCGCCAGGGTTCACGTCTTCCTTCTGCAGCTTCGTACCTGGATCAATGGGAGTGCTGACAGGCCTGCACTCTGCCATTCCGAATCTCTCCAGGACCTCGTCTATGTATCCTTTCTGGCAGAGTTTCATCTGGTTGGCGCTCCTCTCGAACTCCAGCCCCAGACAATATTGCACGTCCCCCAAGTCCTTGATCTCGAACTTGGTATTCAGAAAGTCTCTCACCACGTCGATCTTCTTGTCGTCTCGAGCCATGATCATCATGTCGTCGACATAGATGATTATATGAATCCTATCTTCGACCGGTCCGATGTGGTACATGCATGGATCTGCATCCGAGCGAGTCGCCTTGAGATTTTTCATCTCTTCATCGAGACGGTGATACCAAGCGCGTCCTGCCTGTCGCAGACCGTACAACGCTTTGTTGAGTGAGCACACCATGTCACGATTGGTGGTCAACTTCTCCAGCATCTCATCTGCGGTCTTTCGCACAGTCTCGTCAACCGACTCGTCTTGAACGGTATGGGCAAGAACGTCCTGGAAGTGGTCCGGGGCCTCCATGAAGATTTGCTCCTCGACTTCTCCGTTCAAGTACGCCGTCTTGACGTCTAGCTGTCGGATCTTTAGATTATCTTGTACAGCTAACGCCACCGCAGTCCTCATTGTGCTCAGCCTTGCGACTGGAGCGAAAGTGTCGTGAAACTCTAAACCTGGTCTCTGTGTGAAAACCCTCGCTACCACGCGCACCTTCCGCTTGCTGATAGTGCCGTCAGGGTTAAACTTATTCCGGAGAACGAATCTGCTTCCTATCACACGTTGCCTCTTGGGACGGTCGACCAGCTTCCAGGTATTGTTCCGAATCAGTGAAACTGCTTCTTCTGACATTGCTTCGATCCACGCAGGTGAGTCATCTCCGGAGATAGCCTGGGTCACTGTGATTTCAGCGACTTTAGCCGCTTCCCCTGGTCGATCACCGTAGTCCTTGCGGGGTCGCCCAGATTTTCCAGTTCTAATCAAACGAGGCCGTCCGCCTCTTCTCCTAGATGATGCCGCTTGTTGCTCATCGGATTGGATCTCCGGTTCAACAAAGTAATCGTCGGCAGGAAAGCCTATGAAGCCATCGGGGAATTCCCATTCAGCAACATCAGGTTGGTTTTCTGCCAGAACTTCGTCTCTCGACACCAGCTCGAACACCAGTTCATGGATCGGATCCTCCGGTTCAATGCGTACTTTGTCCGGAGAGTCACGCGGGAACAGATCATCGACTGATTTCTTAGGCGCGGTCATCTCCTCACGAAAAACAACGTCTCTCGTGATCTCGATCTTCTTCGTTTCAGGAATCCAGATGCGGTAAGCCTTCGACTGCTCCGAATATCCAACAAAAATTCCCTCTTTTGAGCGAGGGCTAAACTTCCCCTTGTTTGGGGTCTTGTTCAGGCAGAACACCTTGCTCCCAAAGTCCTTGAAATAGTGTGCAGTCGGAGTTTGTCGAACCAGCGCTCAAATGGAGTCTTCCCGTTTAGCTTTTTGGTTGGACATCGGTTCCTCAGATAATTTGCGGTGTTGATCGCCTCCGCCCAGAATGTCATCGGTAGGCCAGATTGCAGGAGTAAACATCTTGCTGCCTCTTCAAGGATCCGATTTTTCTCTCGGCCACACCATTTTGTTCAGGCGTATATGGTGTTGTCAGACGGCGCTCGATCCCCTCAGATTTCAAGAACTCGTCAAATTCCCTGTTGACATATTCACGTCCATTGTCGGACTGTAGGCACTTTATTTTCAGACCGTGCTGCTTCTCCACGAAAGCCTTGTTCTCTCGGAACATTTGCAACGCCTCGCACTTCGTCTTCATAAACCGTACCTCTGTCCATCTCGAGTAGTCGTCCGTAAATGTGATCATGTACTTGGATCCTCCGTTCGACACAACACCCACAGGGCCACAAACGTCTGTGTGAATAATATCGAGCTTACCGGTCACACGATTTGACTCTTTCGGGAAAGGTATTCGAGTCATTTTGCATTTCGTGCAAATGTCACACGTTAGATCTCCACATCTCCCTTTTAGTTACACACCTCGAATGGATCCGCTCTTCACTGCCATATCGAGATCACGAAAGTTGACGTGACCCATCCTTCGATGCCACAGCTGCGCCACATTCTCGTCGCGCTTGTCTTCTGACACTGCGTTTCGACATTTTTCCAGTGTGGTGCCCTGTACGTAGTACAGATTGTCCTTGCGCTTTGCAACTAACCTCGTCAGTCCATTCTGGTCGATAACTTCCGCCTTCTCTTTGCCAAGAACAACCGAGAAACCACGGTCTGTCATCTTCGAGACTGATAAGAGATTAGTGCGGATCTCAGGAACGTGCAAAATCTCATTGAGAGTAACGTTGCAAGTTTTACCGTCTACACTTGTTACAATTTTTGCAGTTCCTCGGGCCTTTATCTCTGCGATTGCGCTGCTCGCTAACTTCAGCTTGCCAGTCTCGCCCATGTCCATCTCTGTAAACACCGTCGCATCACCGCACAGATGAGACGTGCACACACTGTCGGGACACCACAGGTTTTCGACGCTGCTCGTCGCGATCTGGCACGTATCAGGTTCCTCAACTGATAAGAGTGACGCGTCCGACAGCTGATTTTTGTTGACCTTAACACTGCAGTCCACTGCCTTAAATCCCTTGATTCCGCACTTCGATCATTTGAACGGAAACGATTTCTCCTTGTCACTCTTACCACCGGAGTAGCCGTGGTTTTTGTTTTGAGGCTTCGACTGTGGTTTCCTTGAAGGACCTTTCTTCTTCACGTACATGGCGCCTAGATTTTCCATCGGTGTTGACGAGGCAACTCTGGCATCGTGTTCTTCGATTATCTTCGTACGTAGATTCTCAGGCTTCGGTAGATCGTCCCGGCTCTCGATTGCAATTCTGAAATTCCAAAACTTGCCGGCAAACTGTACAGCATCATGATGGTAAGTTGGTCTGGGTTAATAACTACATCCATGTCAGCCAACTTGTCGACACAGTCAAAGTAGTTGTTGAGGTGCTCACGGATGTCGCCACCTTCAGTCATCTTTTGCAAGGTTAGACTCTTCAACAACGTGGCCCTGCGAGCCGGCCCCTTCGACTGAAACGTATCCTCAAGTTTCTGCCATATCTCGCTTGATGACCTGCAGTTCTTCACCAATTTGAGCTGGGTTGGTCCGATGGATAGGATTAGGTCTGACATGGCCTTTTCATCCCTAGTCGTCCACTCGGTCACTTGGGCTGCATTGTCCTCACCCGGCTCGGGTTTGACGATATGGCGGTTGACAAAAACCCACTCGTCATTCTTTATCAGAATGGCGCGCATTTGCATTTTCCAGGTGTCGTAATTATCGCGCCACGATGCGCACTACACCGTTTGAATTCATTGTCTCACTTCAATCGTGCCGCGTGTTAATGTCCGGAACACTCACGATTGTTCACAATAAATTTGCTGTGCCGCGTGTTATTGTTTGAAACACTCACAACCGGCCATACACTTTAAGTCGCGTGCTATTATCCGGTACACTCGAAAATAGGCCTACGGAATTTCGTGTCGTGCGCGTTTTTACACAACTCGCACGTTAAGCACGTTTTCTTGCGTCACGTGTTATAGTCCAAAACACACGCAATAAGCCAAAATTCGCGTCGCGTGTTATTGTCCAAACACTCGCGATTGGCTTTTTCACTGTTCACTCACGATCAAGCACACAATATTCGAGAAGACAGCGTTTGTTCCTTCTCGCTTCCTCGATGTCCAGAAGTTTCTCGAGAGAGCAAGATGTCTGCCGATTCGACGCGTTCTTCTCTTTGTGTGTCCGCTTGATCTCGCTGTTTCCAGTTTTCAGTTAATTTAAATCTGAGCCAATCTTTCTGGGTCCATAACCTATTAGAAGTTTTAAAGCGGCAATGAAATGTAACGCTCGATTAAATGTAACTCAACTGATTTATTTAACACAAAATACATGAACTGTTTAAATGCGTTGTGCCGTGAACAGATCATAAAACGAACTGTTTAAAAGTTAGTTGAGGGCGCTAGTTGCGCCTATCGATCTGGATGGAGGTCGATACCGGCAGGTGCCGATCTCTCCTACAATATTCATAAACTTATCAGCTGCTTCAGAAACATTGTTATAGCTCACAATTATGTTTTCCAAATTCCTGCTGGTCAACTCGTGCCTTAATCTGAGAAAGTTATTGTCGCTCAACATCCTAATATACATGACTTGCCTATTTTCTGGGAAGTGTCCTGTATCAATTTGAAATGTTAGCCAGAGGCCACTATGGTCAGACAAGAGAGGTTTTGTAACACCAAAATTATAACCATTTGTTGGCACATTAGTAATAATGTTATCTAAACAAGACTTCTTTCTAGTTGGTTGGTTATTGATAAAAATCAAAAGATTTTAAAATGTTACAGAATTGTTTCTTTGCCAGTGATTCAATTAATACATTTATGTTAATATCCCCTAAACAATATATTTTATACTTTTGGAATTTTGCTAATTAACAAGCAAACCTTTCCCATATGTTTATGAAGGCCTGGGCATCCGAATCAGGTGTACGATATATGGAAATAATAATAAATTTAGCTCTTGTAAACTTTACCCCCAGCTACTTCAAAGAGCTGTTCTACACAGAAATCATTTAAATCCATTATTATACTGCCCATGTTTGTAGTTACTTTCTTGAATATAGCAACACCCCCGTTTGATTTATTTTTCTACAAAAGCTAGTCATTACCTCATACCCTGATGGAATATAAAGACTAACCTCTTCCTTCACAAGCCAATGTTCATTTACACACAAGATATCTATTGAAAGGGAATTGAGTAAGATTTATAGTTCACCTAACTTATTTCTTATAGATTATAAATTGATATGAAATATATTAAGCTCTTTCAAAACTTGTGAAGATAGCTCATCAGATTTGTTTTCAGTGATATTTACATCTTTAGTAAGTTCATTCAAAATTACTAATTTGTCTGTAGCATTATTTTCAACTCGGATCTTTGTACAAGGTTTCTGGTTTAAGGATCCGAGTTTCCTAGCACGTTTCCCTGCAAAGGCCAGGTAAGAGGTATAGCTTTTCTCAATTTTGAGACATCGCTAATCTCCCTCCTGATTATGCAAGCAATTTCCCTTCCTAGTGCTTCTTTCCCTTTGTGGTTAATGTGCAAGCCATGCTTAGTAAACATTTCTCTGCTAAATTTGGAAATATCAATAACTTCACCATTTTTTTAATGTTTACATAAGCTATGAATTTGAGCATTAGTTTCACTTACAGCCATATTAATGTAATGTAATAGGTATCATGTGTGTATACCGTATATGATATGAGTAAATTGTAATGTTGGTACTACATGTTAAGTTATGTTGACACGTCTTAGAAATAAATCAGTTGAGTTACAAATGGACAAGAATGAAGGAGTCATTATACTGGCGACGAGTGGAAAAGGGATTTAGTAAAAAGAACCTTCCAGAGTGCAGGGGTTAAAATCGTAAGTTAAGTGAAAAGGACAAGTAAATAGTGATTATGTGGAAAGTACAGTTAAATGGAGTCAATTAAATACGATGGACCTTGATTTCGAAGGATTTGAAACGGACGAGTGCATTGTTGAATGCCGCGACCAGCTCACGGGAGCACCAGCACTTCAAAATATAATAAAGGAACTTGAGGAGGACATTCAAAATATGGCCCAACCACCACACCTTATTGGAAACTTGGACGTTTTGAATCCAAAGGTTGAGAAAATTGAAGACTTTTACAGCAGATTCGAGGACTACTGTTTAAAATGAATAACCATGCGTTGGGTCTGGATGCGCCGGCAACTGAACGAAACGATTCTCCCGCGGATGGATCAAACGTCGTGAGAAAAAAATTGCTTTTTCTTATTCATTTAAATCGCGAAGTAAAGGCAATTCTAAATCGTTTGTGCAGACCTGTGTAACCCAGAAATCTTACCCTTGTGGACCTTCAGAAAATATTAAATATTTTAATCCTGCCGGTTTGGCGCTCGCTGAGACAGTGCGGTTCCAACATATGACACAACTGCCATCTCAGACAGTTGCGGAATTTGTGCTTAAACTTAATGACGCAGCTCAGACGTGTGATTTTGGGAACAATTTGGACTCTCGTCTACGAGATTAGTTCATGTTTGGTCTCACATCAGACAAAACTAGAGATCGATTATACCAAGAGCCATATCTTACTTATGATAGAGCGGTGGAGGTGGCTAAACAAATGGAGAAGTGGCAAACACAGTCACAACAAATGGCCACAGAACGGGAAGGATTTCATGTCAATAAAATTCAGCATGGGCCTGTATACAGTCAAAATCGCGGAGGTAGCCGTGTCACCAATAATAGCGGGACGCGAGAACGGGCTTGGGGACGAGGCACTATCCCAGGACGCGGAGCTTTTGGTCTACAGTTTCAATCTCCGGCACCAAACAGAGGAAAGGAAATCCAGGGAAATTCCGAACGAGTACACGCAGTGCCTCGAGGTCAACATTTAGGGCGGAGACAACCTAACAAGGCGTCACAAGGATGCTGGAGATGTGGATCGTCATAGTGTCATCCAGATAATTGCTGGTCCAAAAGTGTAAATTGTTTTGTGTGTGGAAAAATAGGGCATACGGCTCGTTATCATAGAGAGCAAATTAAATCAGTTGTCAGAGACGAAGGGCAACAAGAGGAGTGTAGTGAACAATGGCGGTATGCTCCGTATTGTAGGGAATCAGCTGAAGCTATTGTTAGCGGCGACGGACAACGATCGGAACATACGTGTGTTAGGCCTGAACAGGAGCAATGTGAGGAAAGTATTCTGGACTATGACGTGAGTAGTGATTATGATCAATTAGTCATGAAAAATGAAAATCCACAGCCTGCTTCCAGTCTCCGACCGGGTCAGGAATGGAATGAATGAAGCCCCCATCTAGCGGCGAGGATATGAACTGTGCCGGCTGCCGAGGCCTGACGCACTCCTCTGGGGCAATGATTAAATGAATGACAGATGAAATGAAATGATAGTGGAGAGTGTTGCTGGAATGAAATTTTGACAGGGAAAACCGGAGTACCCGGAGAAAAACCTGTCTGCCTCCGTTTTGTCCAGCACAGATCTCAGTCATGTGAGTGGGAACTATCATTTAATGAGGAGAAAGAAGCAAGGGAAATGTGTAGGCTAGTAGATGAGGACATGTGTGTAGTAGGAGTCATTACATCCCCATGAAGGGTAAAGGCCTCCTACAAGAGGGTAGCTCCATATTATATCACTTACGATTTATTTTATCTTCATAAATACCATTTATTGTGTGTTAGATCTCAGTGAAGCATATTTGCAGCTAGAATTAGCCGTCGAGTCACAGGAATGTCTTACTGTAAGCACACATTTAGGATTCTTGAGACCAACTCGCCTCATGTATGGTGTGGCTCCCGCACGTGCCGCCTTTCAGGAATTCATGGATGTGTTATTGTGTGACATGGAGGGAGTGACATGCTATATTGATGATGTTCTCATTGGGGCAGTAGATTTTAAGTCTTTACTCTGTAAACTGGAGAAAGCGTTAGGACACTTCCAAGAACACAATGTTAGGGTAAACTTAAAGAAATGTTTGTTCATGAAAGAAAGAGTAGAATATTTAGGACATGTTATTACGAGTCAAGGAATTGAAACTACTCCAAAGAGAGTAAAGCCAATCGTAGAAGCTAGAATTCCCACACATGTACTAGAGCTGAGGTCATGGTTGGGCATGATAAATTTTTATAGGAAATTTAAATTTAAATGAATTACTAAAAAGACAGTCAAGTGGTCTTGGTCTGATGAGTGTGATACTAGTTTTGAAAATAGTAAACGGCTGCTGATAGGGAGTAATGCACGCATGCATTTTGATCCTTGTAAACAATTGGTACTCTGTTATGATGCGTCACAATATGGACTAGGCTGTGTCCTAGCTCATAGAGTAGATGGAGTTGAGCATCCTATTTATTTTGCTTCGTCAACACTCTCCGAAACACAAAAACAATATTCACAAATTGAAAAAGAAGCATTGGCTATAATGTATGGGTTGACTAAATTCTATAAGTATTTAGCAGGGAGAGAGTTTGTATTAGTTACAGATAACTTGCCCTTAAAATCCATATTGTCACCTGAAAGACCCATGCCAGTAGTAGCAGCAGCCAAATTACACCGTTGTGCTACTACTTTAGCAGCATTCAAATACAAAGCAGAGTATAGGAAAAGTGAAAATATGGGACCCGCAGACATGTTGTCTAGACTTCCCAGTCAAGATGAAATTGTAGAAAGTGTAAAAACTGTAATAACTGAACTGTCAGGGTTACCCATAAATGCTGAAATTGTAGCAGATGTTACTCTTAAGGATCCTGTATTGACAAAGGCTATTGAGTTAACACAGTCGGGTTGGCCACAACAAGTGACAATGCCAGCACTCAAACCGTATTTTCAAACACGCTATAGCCTGTCAGTGGTAGAAGGGTGACTTCTTTTTGGATGTCGTGTGGTAATCCCCTTTGAATTAAAAAGTAAAGTACTGGATACCCTTCATGGTGGACATCCAGGTAGTGTAAGGATGAAAATGAGAGCAAGGAATGTGGTTTACTGGCCAAATTTTGCCAAAAGATATTGACGAGTATATTAAACTGTGTGAACCATGTGCTAGAGTAAATTTTCAGGCGATTTCACCATTACAGCATGTTTTGCCTACAACGAACAGTAATTGGACTCGCCTGCACTTAGATTTATTTTATTTTAATACTGAAGTGTATTTGATATTGCTTGAGAGTCATAGTAAATGGCTGGAAATATGGGATGTTGGGGGTACCTCCTCCACAGCTGTAATTGACAGATTGAAAGCATGCTTTGCCACGTTTGGACTTCCTGCTCAAATAGTGACCGCCAATGGTCCCCCCTTTGATTCCTTCAATTTCTTGTCATTTTGTACAGACATAATAGCTTCTAAAAGGTCAGCCCCGTGGTGTTGAGGTAGCGCGCCTGCCTCTCACCCGGAGGCCCCGGGTTCGATCCCCGACTCCGTCCGGGATTTTAAAACTGACGTGAGGGTTGGAACGGGGTGCACTCAGCCTCGTGAGGACAATTGAGTAGCTCTCTAACAGTGAGACAGCGCCCCGATCACGAAAACCAAGATTAACGGCCGAGGGGACCCGACGCGCTGATCACGCGTCACCCCAATATCTGCAGGCCGAATGGCTGGGCAGCGGTCGCTTGGTCGGCCTTAGCCCGGCATGGGCTGTATAGTGCCAGGGGTTGATTTTTGAATAGCTTCTAAAAACCCACCTTATCATCCTCAGGCGAATGGCCTTGCAGAAAGGAGAGTGCGAACAGCAAGGACTGGTCTTAAGAAAATGCTAATGTCGGAGTCAAAATTGTCAATTAAGCATAAAGTTTATAATTTCCTTTTCCAGTACCGAAATACGACAGGCACGGTAACTAATATCACTCCAGCAGAAATGATCTTTACCTTTCCGGCACAAACACCTCTCAGCAAGATGAAACCAGCTGATAAACAGTCCTATGTGCCAAATGTAATTACATTTCAGATTGGGGAGCAAGTTCGTGTACGTAGGAGAAAGGAAGATATCCCTGAAGTGGGTACAGTGTTAAAGCCCTTGGGCGAGGTACATACTTGGTAGATTTAAAAGGTAAACAATCCTTATGGCATATAAATCAAATGAATATGTATTATTCTAAGCCAAATACCCAAGTTGGGGAACAAAGGTCTAATCAAGATGTTTCAAACACAGACAAACTAGTTGTGCACCATAACCAGACAACCATGTTAGCGAAACAGGCAACTCCGCTAGCAATAATCCTAGAAGCTGAAACTATACCTCAATCTAACCCTGAGTTATCACCTGTATCAGAATCATCATGTCAGGACATGAAATCAACAATCGTTCCCCCTGCTGGAACTCAAGTGCGTAGATCTGAGCGCATCAGTCGATCTCCTGTTAGACTGAATTTATAGATTTCTAACGAGTAGAGATTGTCATTGAAGGGAGGAAAGAGTGTAATGTAATAGGTATTATGTGTGTATATATGATATGTGTAAATTGTAATGTTGGTACTGCCCCCGTAAATTGAATTATTAAGGGACAAAATGAGAGTATTTTCCGTCCCCATGATAAAATTTAACTAGCAAATGTAATTTCTGGAAGTGTGACACAAGAGTGTAGTGTTACAAGCTCGAGACTGTGGGAGAGCCCGATCACGTGATATATATTGCACAATGGACGCTTCTAGAAGGCTATATCAAGACCAACTACAATCCTCAGACCTTAATGTAGAAAAAACATGGCGGCAATGGTTGCCCTACCAATAGCTAAGATCATGTCATCGGGGTTGTCACAGTTCGTGTAAATTATTATTTTTACTCACCTAAGAGCATAAAAGATATCACAAGACGAGACTAGGTTCCGAAGAAATATGCATCAATAATTTAGACTTACCTGAATTAATTTATCTATATAGTGCTGGCCTCGAATTATAGATTTCTTCGTCTTCACCCAAAGGGCAGCTACAATAGTCTCACTGTTTCTGTGGTTGAATAAGAAGCTTTTTGGCGAGTTATCACGATTTGTATTTAAGTTCAGTAATTATAGGTTAATATTATTAGCATAAAATCAAACAGATTCTGAAGTAGGAGAGAAGAAAGTACCCGGTTACTGAAGTGCTGTCCCAGCACATGCGGAGTATTTGTGTACACAATCGGAATGAGAATAGTTGCCTGAAATAATCGAACCAACGCTACATATATACAATTCAATTAAGACCTCTCGTAGAATTGTCTAAAATCTCGGCTAAAACATCACACCGAATTAGTTGATTGAAATATGCAAATAAGTCGTCGTGTGGATATCTGAACATAATTATGGAGATTACCACACACAAAGGACACGATAATATGTTACCATCTAACCTATTAAACATTCGCTGTTACCGTTTGGAATAGTTGTACGCTGGAAATAGTAGATTTAGTAAAGTAATGTAGGTAGGAAAGCACCATCTCCCTCTTACGGAATTATCGCGGCACACCATCTCGCAATATAAGTACATAATTGGCAAGTTACTCACGACACTTTATTACACACATCATAATAAAAATTACTTGCAAGCTGTAAGAATCACAAAAGTATGAATAATGACGGAACACAATGAGTTCACTGTTTGGCACAGGGGAAACATCTTCCTTAACCAATAAAACAGAAGTTCGCTGTAATATTTGGCGTGTATACAAGGCAGTGTAGAATATCTTCTGCTAGACTGGTAAAGATTTACGGAGGCACATGAAGCTGAGCGTTCAATATAACGTCAACGGATTGATCTTGCCGTAGATGCTCATTGCATTTTCCCTATACGTACTTAAGTTCGACACTACCGGTACTGAAGTGTACTAAGCTATTATTATATCGTCACTAACTAGCAAATCATTGCGGTGTATATTCTTGAGACACTTCTATTAATGCTTTAGTCTTAGGTACTTCAACATCTGCAGTAAATGACACAATGCCATCGGTCGACTGAACAATCATCACACAATCAAACTAGTCCATAATAAGCGTATTATCACATATTTACACACGATAGCAGTATATTACCGCCAACTGGACTTTACAGTCATACTGAAGACACTAAAAATTACAGATGAGCAATAGTTTATCCCAACTTTCATCAAACGAAGCAAATCAAAGCTAATATTGTATCCCAGCAACGAATGTAAACAAACATTATCTCGGGCTTCCGCAAACGCCATTTTCACACTTTCGATACCTGCATTAAGGTCTGAGTATTGTAGTTGGTCTTGGCTATATTTAGCATAGCAACAGCGAGTTTGGAAATTAATATTATAAATATTGTTATAAATTATGCTATTGGATCCCAGCCCAGAGCCAATGAGAACAGGTCTTATTGAAGACGGGATCAACTTTAATTACACAATATGATGAAATTATGCATTTAGGCCCTTAGAAGAAGATTTTCTTATTTGGTAATGAAGAGAATGTTAAGAGAAATTATGTCTGATACTTTAAAAACCGCAGATCGGTTAATCTACGCAATAATAAGCATTGGTAATCTACGCGCTAAAATTATGGTTGGAGATTGATATGGCCGACAAAAATTCGACTTGGAGAGGGAGATCCAAGGATCGAGGTTCTTATTCCAGCAGACTTTGAAGAGTGAGGAAGTGTTTTTACTGGGTTAACGGAGATCCCAAGGCTTAGTCCGAGTGCGACGACTGTCGACTTGTGGAGACGCGAGGATAGCTAGGTGGAGCGTTAGAGATCACCGCACTTCCATTCTACGTGAAGTTGCGAGGAACATTGTATTGATTATATCTCTTATATAATTGCGATTTGAAGTTAAATAAGCGAATATACATTAAGAACAGGTCGCATACTATATATTTTGAAAAGTCGAGCATTTTAATATTCACCGTTTCGACAATATAAGCCTGTCCAGGTAGATTTCCAAATGTATTGGAAATAAAGCTGAAGATCATTATAAATTGCAACGTGAAGTTGGCGAACGCAGTTCAAGTGAACAGTGGCGGAGAACTTTTAAAATTGGCGCAACACATAAACATTGATAGAATGACTATTATTATTCTTCGAACATTATCATTCAGCATAATTAACATTGTTGATATGATGAACTAGATAGTCATGCGCCAGAGACATATTCGATAACAGGAGTTAAGATACAACAATGGAGCTTCGTTAGACGACGTATTCTTGAATACAGACGTAGTGTACGGTCCATCTTGTGCATTTTCGTCAGTCTACGAACACTAATATAACATCAATTAGCAATGGAAATATTTCATTCACTATTTATATGAATAGTTCCATAATTATATTCCAATGATGAAGCTGATACATATTTACGACGGAGAATGGAGACTTTACAGAAGAGATTTGTCAAGATGCTAGGGAAAGGTAGCCCAGCAACACAGAAGAATTTGCCAGAAGGATGTCGTTCGAGCCCAGGCGAATGTTGATGAATTCCAGAGAGAGACGTTTCTTATCTCTGAGGTCGCAGATTCGAGGTTCGAATGCAGATCCACCTCAGTGTCTTGTACTGAGGAAACATCTAAATTGTTGTGGGAATACTTACATAGATCTTCAAGATTTCGTCCAAATAAGGTATTAGTGTATCTCATTGTTATATAGAGCTTGATTAGTAACATTCTGAGCCGGCGATCTTATTCCATATTTGCGGCGATCTTATTCCATATTTCTATATTTTCACACTTCATGTATTTCAGTGCTTTTATGTATATTACACTTCAGATGTGTGCTGAGTTTTTTATACTTCAAGATTATCTAGAAGATGATTGCATTTCATCTATTTTTCAATTTTATTCTACGGATCAGTTGTGGAACTGACATTAAAAATTTTGTTTGAGGAATCATATTGCCTCATAGGAGACTAGTCGTTTCGACTCTCGAATTTTAATAATTTCATTTAAACCAAGTATTCTGACATTGTGTCATAGCTTCAAATTAAATTCTTATTAAATTTAATTTGAGCACTTTAATGTAACAACATATAACTTCAAGAAAAGAGGAAACATCGAATGATATTGTTATATCATTATTGTACATAAACTATCGACGATCTAAGAAATACTAGTCGTTTGATAAGACCGAAGTCTTTATCCCTATGAACATTCTTTGTGCAGAGTGGAAAAAGATTACGACATTGACAAACCTTTCTTATTATTGGTAAAGCTAAGAGCTTTGTTCATTTAGTATGTTAGAGGAAATACTTTTTGATAGAAGATTATTCAAATCTTTGGCTAGGAATTCAAAGCTAGTTTATCCCGGTCAAGATTGAATTCTATCTGTAGGTAATCTGTGGTCTGCATGAGGAGCGCTATTGCATTCCTGGCTGTTTTCGCTAACACGCCGAGGAACGCTTTTGCGCTCTTTGGTATTCTATGAGTTAATACATAACGGGGGGACATTTTTCGGGTCCTCATGGGCCCTTCTTCAGCCTTCTTTGACTCAACTAACCATCAAGGTCAGAAAACATAATCAAACATGCAATACACGTCATATTACCAACAAATATTAAAACAATTAAAATCAACACATTAAAAATTGCAACCGCGTGCCATAGCATGACTGGGTACAATTGAGTGAAACGTAAAACATGAATAATGAAGAAAAGAGACTGATCATACATTATAAACATAAACATAAATGAAAAGTTTCATCTCTCTTGATGAAAAATGAAAATCCACATCCTGCTTCCAGTCTCCGACCAGGTCAGGAATGGAATGAATGAAGCTCCCATCAAGCGGCGAGGATGTGAATTGTGCCTGCTGCCGAAGCCTGTCGCACTCCTCTGGGGCAATGATTAAATGAATGACAAATGAAATGATAGTGGAGAGTGTTGCTGGAATGAAATTTTGACAGGGAAAGCCGGAGTACCCGGAGAAAAACCTGTCTGCCTCCGTTTTGTGCAGCACAGATCTCACATGGAATGACCGGGATTTGAACCACGGACCCAGCGTCGAGAGGCCGCCGTGCTGCCGCCTAAGCAACGGAGGCACAACATTCAAAAATCATTGTTGTACAGACTATAAACACAGTCTTAGTAAAATGCATAAAATGGGGGTAAAGTTATTACGTAGGTCTGACAGGCCTCAGATAATCATGATCCTGACGGAAATTACATTGACTTCTTGTCTTGATGAAAGAAAGTGCCATCCTTGTTGAGGGTCCATGTGACAAGGATGGAACTCAAAAAACGTCCTCATAAAAAGATCTATCAAAAAAAAAAAAGAGAAAACAGATCTCAATTAATAAGAACCAACCTTTGAAAAACAGAAGAAAAAAATGGTGAAATGTACAAGCTTGGATTTACTTTCATCCAACAGGCCCGGTGAATTCGAAATGGAAAATCTCCTCAACTCATATAAACAGCTAAGGAGTAGCCAATAAGTATAGATCTGCATGTAAATACAATAAAAATGAAAATTAGAAATTAGAATACATTTAAGAATAATAAACTATGGGCGGAACGAACAATGTCAGGAAACTTACCCCACGTAGAACAGTGTATGAAGCCCTCACACCAATTGTTATCAAAACAGCTGAGATTGCCTGTGAGGTCTGAGTAGCGGGGGTCAAAGGAGGGGAAGCGAATAAGTCACGCGAGACGGCATGTTCGGGAGTCCCACCTCCTATACGAAAGTGGAAAAAAACGTAAACAAAAACAAACTCTGTGAGCGGGCAATGCATACTGAAAAGTTGAATGAGCAAGCAGAGGTCGTGTTTATGGTGGTTTTTTTAACATTGTATTTAATATGTAATCTGTTCATGTGTCAATGTTGCAATTTTTAATGTGTTGATTTTAATTGTTTTAATGTTTGTTGGTAGTATGATGTGTACTGCATATTTGATTATGTTTTGTGACTTTATGGTTAGTTGAGTCAAAGAGGGATGAAGAAGGGCCCATGAGGACCCGAAACATGTCCTCCACCATTATATATTAATCTTCACTGAATATGTGTATTGATTAACGGAAATTGTTTTCGGCCCATTGTCGTTTTTCATATAAATTATTTGTCAATACCCCTACTATGGACCTATAATGGATTCGAGTAATCGTGTGTTTATATGTATCGTCCTCCTGCGGTTCAGTCTTCATAATGATACCAGCCTCCATGAGCAGTCAATTGTGGAGAACTTTGATATGTATGCACAACAAATGCTGAATATTACATTATTAGCTGTTATGAACACCGGATAACAAGTAGAATTCGGGAGAAATACTAACATGAATAAATGCGATTTTTAGTAATTCTCCCTAATTCGAATTAATTTCCGGGGTTTATAACAGTCGCTAAAGAAACACAGATTATCAGACACTCCGAAGTGTATGTGGCAGATGTCCAAGATGTTCCAAATCTCTAAAATAATCAACACTGACGATAAGCAGGTTAGTCTTTAACGTAAAAAAGTCCTCTCGGCACGCCGGAAGGCGGAGGTAGATTTCATTGGGCAAACTTGGGGATAGGCGAAAATAGGCAGAATATGCACGTTTCCGTAGAAGGATCAGACCTCATTTATTGCGAGAAAGTATTTTATAATTGGAGCTTAATTAACTTTGTTTTTCGTCATTTTAAGCATATTTTAAACATTTTATTGTCTTATGGGGACGGTAACCTTCTTGTCATTTGGGGTACATTTTTATACTTGTGGTCACACTGTCCTTATGCAAGGTTTCGACACTGATCTGTAACTATGTAACGGTCTGTCACCTCTTCACGCTAAATTGTATCTCCCGCAGAGATTTTGGTTGGTTCCTCAGTTTAGGGACTGCGACAACGCGGTCATGTAACCCCGTGTACTTTGGGTGAGTGTAGAATCTGTCTGATAAACAGTGTGAATTGTGATGGCTGTATTAGTCTGTAATTCAGGTAAAAAGTGCAGACGATCAATTTCAAGCAGTAGTTCCTAATGTTGCTACCTGATACTCCAGTCAACGACACCTAGCCCTGAACTTGGCTGCGAGATACCACCGCAACCAGCAACTCGCAACGAACGTTGGATCTTCCCCTCCAACGGAAAGCATACTGAGGGATTTTTAGCGCTCTTAGAAAATCCGACGACTTCGGCCGGCTTTGAACTTGGGCATAGAAGTTCAGCATACTACCAGTTACGTCACCGAAGCCGCTTCTCACTTAGTCAGATGGAAAACTGAATGTCATCGCGAGCAAGTGCGTTGTCATGGCAACGTCTGATGGCTCATCCCTCATCAATTTAGTAGTGTTGTCATGGCAACTTCTGATAGCTCTTGGCATTTTCTTATAATTCCGAAATCATTTTTCTCATCCCTTGGCGTAATGGTGGGTCATATCAAAAATTCTTTCAGACAAAAGTTTTAGGTAATTATTAGGGGAATATTGTCCATTTTGTAGGGTTCTTATATTGTGCCTATTAAGAGAGATATGATTAATGTTTCCCGAAAACCCCACTTTTTCCCACCCCTTTGGTCAATGGTTGGTGTTATCAAAAAACTCTTCAAACATAAATGTTTGGGCCTTATTCGACACATAGTATGAACTTTGAATGCATTCGATATTTCAAATATTAAGAGAGTTATAGTGATATTTCACTTTTTCGAAAAAAGCCCCTCATTTTCACCCCCGTCGACCGATTGTGCCCATTAACAAACTCGACCGAGATTTTATAGGGGTACATATTTTGTAACAAATTCAAATTGATTGGTGCAAAATTGCGGTAGTTATCGTGTCCACAAGAAAGTGATATATATATACTGAACCCTTAGTAATTATAATTGGCTACATGGATAATTCTTGCCAGGCGCGTCCACGTCGCGGGAGTGGGCAACGGTACTGTAATATACCATGGAACTACAGTACCGGCTAAGTTCTGGTGAGGACCCTGTCCTATGGGGTATAACATAGGCCCCGTGCACAGGGTTACGTGCGAAGACCTCAACGGAATCTGCAGCGGAGAAGATGGACTTCGGAACGGTGGAGATTGCGGAAGAGGCAACCCAGTACTCAGGGAATAGTATGAGTACAGCATCAATCGACAGCGTCTGTTTCCCAGGTTAGGGGCGGCTGCAAGGGCGTCTGTTTCCCATGTTAGGGGCGGCCTGTATAATAGCTGGCAGTAGCTTCATAAAATGCCTTTGGGAGTGGCGACCCCATCGTAATAATAGCCTAAAATTGAAATGGCACTTCAAATGATTCTGAGAAGGTTAGGGCGTACCCTGCAGGCGACGCGCAGTTCTTTTGGTACTGGGGGAACTGTGAGAAATGGGCGACCAGTAACCGAAATGAAAGTGGGAATCATGAATGTCATGACCCTGACAGGCAAGGTGGAGGAGGTGGTAGACTTCATGGAGAGGGAGAATGTTGGATTGATGGGGCTGAGTAAAGTGAAATGGAAAGGTAAAGGAAGGAAGAAATTGAGGAAAGGATATACATTATACTGGAGTGGTGGCCAAGAGGCAAAAAATGGCGTGGGACTGATAACCTCGAAACAACTGGAGGAGTATGTTGAAGTGGTCGAGTGTGTGAGTGACAGAATAATGAAAATTATAATGAAGATGAAAAATGACGTGATGGACTTCATACAAGTATATGCACCACAGACTGGAAACAGAGAAGAAGATATTGAAGTATTCCTGGAGGATGTAGAAAGAGTAATTTCAGATGTAGAAGTGGTGATCATGGGAGATATGAATACACAAGTCGGAAACGAGAGACAAGGAAAGGAAGAAGTCATTGGACCATGTGGATATGGGAAAAAGAACCGGGAAGGAGAGGAACTTGTAAACTTCTGTGAAAGGAATGGACTGATAGTGGGTAATTCATGGTTTCGGAAGAAAAACAGCAGTAATTTTACGAGATATGGTTGGGGCGATAGAAGAACAAAATCAGTAATTGACTACTTTCTGGAGGAAAGGACTAATCGCAGAAAGCTGATAGATGTGACAGCTTTACCAGGAGAAGCATTTGATGGGGACCATAGAGCTGTGGTGGCAAAATTTAGATGGGAAAAATTGGAAAACCTAAAGGAGATCAGAGAAAGTAAAATAAAAGCATGGAAATTTTCAGGAGAGATTGAAGCAACAAATCCCAGTTACTGAAGTGGAAAACATAGAAGAGGAATGGTCCCACTTTAAAAAGGCATTTGTTGGTGCAGCAGAGAGTGCTTGTGGTAGGACGTCAACAAGAGTGAAAGAGAAGGAGACACCGTGGTGGAATGACGAAGTGAGGAAAGCAGTGAAAGAAAAGAAGTCTGCATGGAAAGAATGAAACCGAGATCAAACAGAAGAAAGCAAAAGGAAGTATCACGACAGCAAACGGAGGTGTAAGAAAGTGGTAGGAGAAGAAAAGAAGAAAAGTTGGGAAGAATTTACACGAAGAATGGAAACAGATGTAAGTGGCAGTAAAAGGATGCTGTATGGGCTTCTAAAAAGTAAGAGGAAAGAAAGAGTTACCACAAAGCTGGTGAAAAAGGAAGATGGAGAGTTGTTAACACACCCAGAAGAGATAAAGGGACGATGGAAGGAGTATTTCGATAAGCTATTGAATGTGAGCAATTGTACTGGTGAGATGGAAGTGACACAACCTGACGACTCTATAACAGAAGATGATGTAACAATGCTGGAGGTGGAATTAGTAGTACAGAAAATGAAGATGGGAAAAGCAACAGGGGTGGATGAAATCAGTGTAGAAATTATAAAGGCTGCTGGACCTGTTGGTATGCAATGGTTGTATCGACTGTTAAAGTGTGTGTGGAAACGGAAATGTGTAACAGAAGACTGGGAGAAAGGGCTAATAATACCAGTGTTTAAGAAGGGGGACAAGAAGGTGTGTGATAACTCTAGAGGGATCACCCTCTTATCACAGATAGTAAAAATACTGGAAAGGATATTAGAAAGAAGAATGAGAAGAAAGGAGGAAGGAGAGTTGCAAGAAGAACAGTATGGCTTCAGGAGTGGAAGATCCACAGTGGACCCAATCTTTAGCTTGAGGCAGGTGATGGAAAAGAACTGGGAATATGGAGAGGATTTGATCATGACTTTCATAGATCTAGAAAAGGCATATGATAGTGTCCCCAGGGAGAAGGTATGGGAAACCATGGTTAAGAAGAGACTGGGAAGAGAAATGTTGGAAATGGTGCAAGTAATATACAACAAATGTGTTAGCAGGGTACTGACCCCAGTTGGAAAGACAGATTGGTTTAGGAACAAGACTGGACTAAGACAGGGGAGTGTGCTGTCACCTCTCTTGTTCATAATGGTGATGGATGAAATTGTAAAGGAAACAAAGGAAGCATATGGACATAAAGAAATGAAGTTACTGTTATTTGCAGATGATATTGTGGTCTGGGGAAGGAACACCGAAGAAGTGCAAAAACAACTAGATGCACTGAACGAAAATATTCAGAAGTACGGCCTGAAAAGCAGTATAGAGAAAAGCAAGACCATGGTGATGACAAAAGGGGAAAGACAAGGAAAGGGCACTGTGAAAATTGGAAGTCAGAGTTTGGAAATTGTGGACACGTTCAAATACCTAGGAAGTGAATTGATGCAAACTGGTAGGTTGGACATGGAGATTGGCAGGAGGGTACAGCAGAGCAATCCATTCTATCAAAGTGTAAGAAAACTTGTTTGGGATAAGGAAGTACCAAGGAAAAGCAAGGAGGTAATGTATAAAGTGTACTATGTTCCCATATTAACTTATGCAGCTGAGACTTGGACCCTGACAAGCAGGCAACAGAGTAGAATCCAAGCCAGTGAAATTAAATTCCTAAGAAGTATGATAGGAAAGGCAAGGATAGACAGAGTGAGGAATGAAGATGTTAGGAAGGAAGTTGGGATGGGAAAACTAAATGAGAGAATTGAGAAGAATAAACTAAGGTGGTTTGGACATGTAAAGAGGATGGAGGAAAATAGAGTACCAAGACAGATGCTGGAGGCGAAGTGCAAGGGTAAGAGGGCAAGAGGAAGACCTAGAACAAGGTGGATTGATTCAGTGAAGAACAGCGTAAGAAAAAGAAATCAGGACTGGGACAAGATCGTGGAAGATGAATGTTGGAAGGAAAGAGGAAAGTGGAGAAGTGCCATAAATACCCCGACCCGGCAGGAGCTGGATAAGGGGAAATGATGATGATGATGATGACTGAACCCTTGTAAAGAAGCGGGGTGAGACTCTTTTCAGGGACGTGTTGCGGTCCATACCGTTGTTGTAAAAAATTATTTGCTTCTTATCAAAACAAGGAACATAGGTAAAAATATCACACAGAAAGAAAAGTTAAGCCAAGATTTAACTAACATGAATTTAATTTCAGATCAAAAAAATAACAATCAACAAATAACCAACTCCCAATTACACTCGCAAGTTAACTAAATGAAAGTAAACAAAATCTCTCTGACGAGATTAAAGATAAGTTTCCAGGCCAACAATGGTCCTGTTCTCACTTCAAAACATGTGTGGCGATGTGACGAGGATACTGTCTAGAACAAATACTTTTTATACGCGACCCGCGACCATAGGCTACAGCACACAAGCTGCGGGTCCGTATAATAGAGGTAGACAATGGTACTGGGAATACAACTACAACTAAACAAATATTTACAAATACCCGACACTCGCTAGCCTTACAAAGTTAAAACAGAGATTCCCGCTCGGAACCTTGATCAGGTGTCAAAGACACAAAATTTGCCTAATCAGGACTTCAATCAAACAAAAACAAGTACGAACGCGCGTGACTAACTAACTGACCTCACCCGATGACCGTTGTCACCTTACAAGGACACACAACAGGGTGTCACACAAAATCAAACAAATTACTTGGAAACCAAACACAAATCAATATTGCTCAGTAGCAATCATAAACAAAAACACAAGAATTAATTTTAAACGAAACACGAGATTACGTGTCGTGCATGAGCAGCGACCCCTTAAGCTATCAATATTTTAATTAAACAAACACTCGCAATAACTAGGTCATAAGAAACCCTGTCCCCTCAATTCATTAGCGTGTCTTATCTGGATCCGCCGCTGGTAGATGTCTCGGCCAGCCAATGTCAATAACCTGGGGGTTGAACAGAAATATCCCAATGCAGCGCTATGGCCTACATCAAGATCGTAGATTCTTTACTGACCAACAGTAAAATAAATGTGTGTGTCATTAATATCTCAGGCTAGCCTCCCGCATAGCACCAAGAATCGAAGCAAAATTATGTGTGTCATAAATACCATCAGATCCAATTAATTCCCAAGGGAATTAAAGATCCACCTCGGGGTCGCTCAGAGTCTCACAATGAGCATCATCTGACGCCCAGACAGCAGCAGACAAGGAAAGCCCTAGCAAATTCCTCCGCGCAGAAAATCACACATTTGACACAAGACACATTAACACACAAACGCACCACCAGGGTTGACAATCCCTGAAAAAATACATCAAATTTCCACCCACACGCAGCGCGTCAGATCTCAGATTCGACCGAAGAAAATACTGAAAATTTTAATTTACAAAACACGACTAGAGAACAGACCGTTCCCTTCAAATCATGCAAAGGCAAACACCAGAATTAATCAAAATAAATATTCCTTTTTTACGCCTGTTTAATTAAAAAAGCTAACAAAAAAATTAAGGTTCCTCCCATTCTATTCTTAAATCAGATCTATAACGTCTTATTTATCACACGACCTGTAACTCGTGTTCGCAAAACGAATAATACACTCAAGTACACGCGGCACTCGGATTAACAATACCCTGAATATTTACATAATACAAATCACACAAAAATATATAGCCACGCAACATTCTACATTTAAAATGTGAGTGTCGGTACTAACCCTATCAGCAATTAAAAATAATCGCAACAATGCGAACAAAATCTAAATTAAACTATTTACAAATCCCAGTCCAAAATCTAGCTACATGCTTGAAATAATTCAATGCGGTACTTATTCTTTCAGCCACTCGATTCAGCTCACGTCACATGACATGGTCCCAGAGGGCCTCTCTACTCCTCCATAACCATCTGGACAGATGATTCCATGGTCACCATCCCAATGCAGGTCCACGTGGTCGACATCTTGGCCTTCATGAAAATGAAATGTTCAAATACAATTTTACTACAAGAACCTATTAAATTGTAACGTGAGTTACTCACTTCGCTCACAATTCATTTACAATTTTATTGTCGACTTTCCCTAATTAAATAAAACCCTATTTACACACGCACTTGCACTCGCACTGTTCATAATGGCAGTATACAATAGTTATAGTTAGACCCACAGCCTAGTTCAAAATTTACAAGTCCAAAGACTTAACAACTTGGGCAGTACTTTGCCTATAATTACGTCGTAATAAAAATCAGTGAATCGTCGGGCAGCATTTCGCCTCCTCAGAGACCTCGAAATAGTGTGTCTCTAACTGGCATGTTGGACACCTTTATGCAAGACAGACAAAGTTTCGGTGGGGGGAACAATAAAATTATTATAAATCGAAGCAGGTGAGCTATCGGGTCGGGCAAGGTATCATTCTTCATCATTTTTCATGCAGGTTACATTTTTGCCAAGCGGACCCCAAATCGATCGGCCAATTAATCAAAACAGTTCGCGGGCTTTTTCAACCCACGCGCAGATCCCGCGTCACTCCAGGCGTCTCTCTGTGATTCGCTAGATTCAAGCGTAGCACGTTGGATATTACCACCTCTCCGTGCCTCTAGACGCCAGCTTGACAAAGACTTCAGGCCAAACGTAAAGTTCATGCACCCCATTTCCTGGAACCGGCTATGAATACCACGCTTGCCTCACTGGCCCCTTCACTCTGACCAAATTGCAACATCTCATGTGTGCCTTCTCAACCGCACAAATGCGTCTTCAAATATGATGAATAAAATTAATATGAAACATTATTATACAGCATGAATCATAAGGGTTCATTTGCCACCAGCAGTACTGAAAGTCTGGCTCAAGGCATTGAGTCGATTTTCAGTAACTCACTAGGTTAAAAATCATTCAGTTATATCCCTAGTTTTTAACATGTCCCACTTCTGTCTGTTCAGTGACCTGCCCCGTCTCACTAATTACTTCTCTTGTTGACTCATCGCGCTGCGGACTCCACACAGCTGTCAGCCCGTCACATCTGGTATCTCCCCCTCCTTCTCCGACAAGCACGGCGACCTCTCGCTTCCGTCTTGTTTGTCAACACGCTGCCTGACTCAGTCGTACCTCACGTACAGTAGCCCCGTACATTTTGTTGCGCTTCTTCAAATTTCTAACGAGTTTGCCGCTACATCATTTCCATCCTACTCGCATGGTTCCATTCTATAGTATAATTTCCATCTTCTTCTCCGTCTCCTGTCTTCTTCTTCTCCTTCTTCCGTCTTCTTCTTCTTTACCACATTTCGAGGCCCTTGTTACTTTCGCCTCGCGAATCCCTCCTGTTATTTTTCTGATCGTTCTTGTCTGCTACTATCCCCTCTTCTTCATGCAGCTGCTCCAAATACCTCCGAGTCTCTATATGCATGGCCTGCAAGGTTGGATTTGTTCCATCTCCCGAGTTGTAAGTGTCGGGATTTTTGCGGTTCTCCATTGCTCTTCCCCACTTTTCTCGCTCTGTCTCTTTCTTTCTATGTAGTTCTTCTATCTGTCTCTGCGACTCTCGGTAACGTGCCTCCCACTCAGTCCTGTCATCCTGTGGTTCTGATTCCATGTTATCCCGTCGGTCCTTCCAAAATCGCGTCCCACCATTCCTTTGATACGGTCTTTCCTGCCTTCTGTTCTCCTGCCAATTCGAATAGCCCATTTGGTATGGTCTCTGATTGTTATGAAAATGTATATTGTTAGTATCGTTGTGCCCATATCGTTCCCTGTTGTCTTGGTACTCTTGCCTCCGCGGCGTGAATTGTGTGTTCGTCGCCTGGGACCTAGTGTTCGTACTACTATTGTTCGTGCTCTTAACTACTTCCGTGGTGTTTACTTGCTCTAGCCGCTGCTGTCTCCCCTGAGGTGTGATTAAACTAGTCTCATCAAGATGTCTGAGAATCTCTTCCGCCTGCAGTGCCGTTTTCACGTTGGCCGTCACTAGGAATTGCTGGATATTCATGGGCAATTGCTTCCCTATCGTTAAGACTAGATTTTCTTCAGACGGCGGTTCATCAAGGTCCCTGAGTCTTACCATTTGTTGTGAAAAGTACTCAGAAAACTTTGTAGGATGTGTGTTGTGGTACTTTCGTGAGTAAGGACGGACTCCAGAACTTCCTTAAGAACGCCTCCTTGAATTGTTCCATATTCTCGAAAGTATACTTTAAACTCTGGAACCATATTAAGTTTGAGCCCTGCAAAAATCTTTCTACCATTCTTAATTGTTTCATGGGGCTAATCTGCTGATCATTATAATATTCCTCCAGTTCTCGCAGAAAGGCTTTTGGTGTGGTCCCCATTCCGTCACTGAACTTAGAAGGTTTAAAGTCGTTTCCCCGAATTACTTGAATTATTTGTGGACTAATTGTGTTTTGCACAGGAGTCGATGTTCCGCCTCTGTGCTCGCGAAACGCCTCTGTGTTTACTCCTGTCTTCGGACTCTGTTCACTGCTCGTGCCACCAGCTAAGTTGGATAGCCCTAGGCTCTTCACGCTCTCCGGTCTCCCCTCTATTTGCTCATACGAAAATAGATTAGCTTGCTCCAGTGTTCGTTGCTCGCATTTAATGAACATGTCAGTTTGCTCCTGGAACTTGATTTTAATGCTTTCCTCAAGTGCCTGAATCGGTTTTGGTTTTCTCCCAGCTTCCTAATCATCAGTAATCTTTCGTCTTTCGTATCTTCGCTCATTTGTTTCCAGTTCTTCCTAATTCTGTCCTTCATTAATTTTATTCTTTCTTCATTCATCTCCTGATTTCCTGTCTGATCCGATTCTATTTTTTTTTTTTTGCCGTTCCTCAAATTGCACCTTATTTTCTTCCATCCGTTCCTCCATTTGCATTTTAGTCTCCGCTATATATTTCTTTACCTGATGCTGGTCCGCCTCCAATTGTGCCCATCTATCATCTGTCTTGATTTCCAGCCTATCCATTTCCTTTACAAGTCCCAATACATTCTTATCGACCGCTTCAATCTGTTCTTGTATGTTGACCGTCTTGGCCTCCATTTGATTAAACCTCCCCCGTAGCTCATCCTGCGCGATTTTAATTCCCGCCGTATTATTTACACACGCCTTTTCAATCTGCTCTAGCTTAGCAACCACCATTCCATCCAGCTCGAGAAGTTTCTTGTCAAATTTACTCTCAATAACCTGAATCTGTCCTAATTGCTTATTATTATTATTATCGTACATTTCATTGGCTAGTTTATCTAATTGTTTCTTGGTACTGTCATTAATACCTGCCGTAATTTTATTTAACTGGTCTGTTTGTGCTACAGACTGTTCCGCAAACCTAGTGTTCAATTGTTCTGTAATGATACGGTTTAATTCGGTTTTAAATACCGACAATTGTTCGTTAGTAGCGGCTTTCTGAACATTTAATTGTGCCGTAATACCATTGTTCAATGTCACTATTTGTTCATTAGTAGTGTCTATCTGAACATTTAATTGTGTCGTAATATTATTGTTTAGTGTTGCTATTTGTTCATTAGTAGTGTCTTTCATTTCCGCCTTCATCTCTAACAACTGTTCTGTGGTTCTTGCTGACGCAAGATCAATGAGAGCGCTTATCTCAGCGATCGTTGCCATGGCAATACACAAATAATACTCTTGAGAAATAGGGACCATGCACTTAGTGACGCCGCTGCACATCCACACCTGTTGACATTTACTCTTTAAAATACCCAATTCATTTATTTTTACGTTAATACACAACAGCAATCTATGCATCTTTGGGTATTATGAATTAAATTTTAAATTTTTAAATTACCCTCATTGATCTGATTTTAAATTCCTGACCTGCCTGAATTTACATTTAAAAAAATATATTTTAATTAAGCAAATGTCAATTAAAATTTTTAAGGCATCACCTTCCTGGCATTTAAATATTCTGAGTTCGTTGGCTAAAACAATTTCTAATGTAATTTAACTGGGCGCCCGAAACACTTCACAAATCAATCAAAATATCAAATACAACAGTGTTTCGTATTTATTATTATTATTAAATGAACTCATTGATTTTACATGGTCACAAATAGCGGTAAGACCTCGCTTAAATTTACTGAATTTACATTTAAACAACCGGCGCTACCTGGCATCATCTTTCAGAAAATGAATATGAGGCAACAATGCACCATGGTGGCTAGCCATTCTACAAAGCAACAACAACAAACCCCACGTTGGGCAGAATTTTGTACTCTATGAACCCTTGTAAAGAAGCGGGGTGAGACTCTTTTCAGGGACGTATTGCGGTCCATACCGTTGTTGTAAAAAAATATTTGCTTCTTATCAAAACAAGGAACATAGGTAAAAATATCACACAGAAAGAAAAGTTAAGCCAAGATTTAACTAACATGAATTTAATTTCAGATCAAAAAAAATAACAATCAACAAATAACCAACTCCCAATTACACCCGTAAGTTAACTAAATGAAAGTAAACAAAATCTCTCTGACGAGATTAAAGATAAGTTTCCAGGCCAACAATGGTCCTGTTCTCACTTCAAAACATGTGTGGCGATGTGACGAGGATACTGTATAGAGCAAATACTTTTTATACGCGACCCGCGACCATAGGCTACAGCACACAAGCTGCGGGTCCGTATAATAGAGGTAGACAATGGTACTGGGAATACAACTACAACTAAACAAATATTTACAAATACCCAACACTCGCTAGCCTTACAAAGTTAAAACAGAGATTCCCGCTCGGAACCTTGATCAGGTGTCAAAGACACAAAATTTGCCTAATCAGGACTTCAATCAAACAAAAACAAGTACGAACGCGCGTGACTAACTAACTGACCTCACCCGATGACCGTTGTCACCTTACAAGGACACACAACAGGGTGTCACACAAAATCAAACAAATTACTTGGAAACCAAACACAAATCAATATTGCTCAGTAGCAATCATAAACAAAAACACAAGAATTAATTTTAAACGAAACACGAGATTACGTGTCGTGCATGAGCAGCGACCCCTTAAGCTATCAATATTTTAATTAAACAGGCACTCGCAATAACTAGGTCATAAGAAACCCTGTCCCCTCAATTCATTAGCGTGTCTTATCTGGATCCGCCGCTGGTGGATGTCTCGGCCAGCCAATGTCAATAACCTGGGGGTTGAACAGAAATATCCCAATGCATCGCTATGGCCTACATCAAGATCGTAGATTCTTTACTGACCAACAGTAAAATAAATGTGTGTGTCATTAATATCTCAGGCTAGCCTCCCGCATAGCACCAAGAATCGAAGCAAAATTATGTGTGTCATAAATACCATCAGATCCAATTAATTCCCAAGGGAATTAAAGATCCACCTCGGGGTCGCTCAGAGTCTCACAATGAGCATCATCTGACGCCCAGACAGCAGCAGACAAGGAAAGCCCTAGCAAATTCCTCCGCGCAGAAAATCACACATTTGACACAAGACACATTAACACACAAACGCACCACCAGGTTTGACAATCCCTGAAAAAATACATCAAATTTCCACCCACACGCAGCGCGTCAGATCTCAGATTCGACCGAAGAAAATACTGAAAATTTTAATTTACAAAACACGACTAGAGAACAGACCGTTCCCTTCAAATCATGCAAAGGCAAACACCAGAATTAATCAAAATAAATATTCCTTTTTTACGCCTGTTTAATTAAAAAAGCTAACAAAAAATTAAGGTTCCTCCCATTCTATTCTTAAATCAGATCTATACAGTAGCGGCTATTCAGGTGAAGGGAGTGAAGAGCCTCTTCACTAGCTATCTCGTAAGATAAACATTATATTTTCTTATTTAAATGAAAATGTTGCAGTTGTCTTGCGCTATTTTATCGTGTATTTTTATAGTGTACTGTTATTTCTACAGTCCGTTGCTAGAAGGTACGCAAGCGAAGCTCACAGATTACCTACTGGCGAGGCTCTATGACGGCCTTGTGTCAGTTGAACTCCCTGTCGCTAGATTGTGCTGTCGTAACTTGGAGGAGAATCTGCAGGAGACGAAGTAACGTGTTTACGTCAGCTACTTCGTCTCGTTGCCATGGCAACCTGACATCGGGTGTGACGTCATTACCTGCCGTTAGACAGTCGAGTGAAGACTTTGCTGTGTCTCCAAGCCAATACGTCAAGTCCAGTTGTTGAAAGTTGGCGTTGCGTCAGGCTTCTTTTCTTTTATGCTGAAGCTTGTATTTATTTTCCCAATAAATAATATTTATTTATTACGTTACTTACCCTGTTGTTGATGAAAGTTGATGGCTTTTAGTGTAATAATATTTCCAGTGAAAGACACGCTATTACTTTTATTAGAAATTCCCTTCAGTAGGTGGAAATACGAAGAAAAGGGGGGTTATTAAATTGTGGACGGCCAAATTAATTAATAGAATTGTGTACTAAAAAGATATTAAGAAACCCGGCAAATGTTATAGCCTTCATTGCAAGGGATCTTGGTTCGAGCAGTTCACATGCTTGTGCAGTAGTTGTATTCTTAAAAACAACCTGTTCTGTTAGCCTTGCTTACTTTTTAGTAACTAATGTGGTGTGTGGAATCAACAAGTTTCGGTGATTTCCAAAACATTAGGCCTACGCGCGGGTTGAACAAACACAAAGACAGGGAGGAACATTTGAAGTGCCAGTTACAGATTATAACACTCAAAAGAAACACTACCACGTTATCTGACGCCTTGAGGGAAAATGCAAGACTACAGTGCTTGCAGAAAGTTTAGGGACATGTCTAAATTTCGTTTGATGCACATTTGTCCCTAAAGTATCACCATTTCAGTCATTGTTTTACTTGATATTATTAGTCATCTATATGAGGGGTTTTCGTTTACAATTTCGCTGCTCTAGATCTAATACTTTTGGAGGCGGAATGTTTCTTTGTAAACAAGGCTAAAAAAACTGTTTTCTTTCTCAAAAACTGCTAGTCCTACTGCTATGAAATTTTTACTGCTGTTTTTCTACTATATAGCAATCATAAAAATAACAACCCTGGAAAATATACTACTTATTTGGTCGCCTCTCAAACAAACTTTCTTCCCCAGTACGGTAATTTTGGCGGCAAAATTGGTCAATTTCGTTTCACGATAACTTCCGATTGGAAACACTTCGAGCTATTCTGACTACGCAGTTGTTTTCTCCGTATCTTGTTTGTGATGGATCGGCTGTGGGTACTTTCTAGAAATGTTGCCAATCGGAAGATATCATGGAACGAAATTGACCAATTTTGCCGCCAAAATTACCGGGGAAGAATGTTTATTTGAGAGGCCATCAAATGAGTAGTAATTTCTTTACCTAGGTTGTATTTTTATGTTTATGATTGATATATTGTAGTAAAACAGCAGTAAAGATTTCATAGTTGTAGGATTAGCAGTTTTTGAGAACGAAAACATTTCATTAGTAGGAAAAACAGGTTTTTTGCCCTGTTTACAAAAAGGTAAAACATTCCATCTCCAAAAGTATTAGAGCTAGAGCAGCGAACTTTTTAATGAAAACCCCTCATATAGATGTCTAATAACATAATGTAAAACAATAACTGAAATGCTGTTACTTTTAGGACAAATGTGCATCAAACGAAATTTAGGCCTGTCCCTAAACTTTCTGCAAGCACTGTATGCGGAGTTAGATATAATGAGAATGTGACTTTAAATAGGCTTGTAATTGGAGTTGTTCTATACTTGAGGTCTCACTCTCGTCATAACCTCTGGAAGAGAGTTCCTATGAACTTTAAACTTCACTGTAACTCGTGGGAACTTTAAGGAATTATATTAATTCTATTAATGCAGGCAATGGCCATGCATTTTCTTTGCAGGGCGGGTCAGGGAAGGGATTTTGGAAGGAAATCGGCCTTGGACCTATTGAAAGGAACCATCCCAGCATATGCCTGGTGGTGAAAATGAGAAGTCACAAAAATCATTTTCAGGACGACCGAGTACATATTTTAGCTTTAAAATACGAAAAAAAAAATCAATATTCACAAAAGCAATCAAGCACTGCTGAGATTAGAGTTTCCCTCTTCACCTGATTTTACATCTACGAGCCGCCACTGGATCTATAACGTCTTATTTATCACACGACCTGTAACTCGTGTTCGCAAAACGAATTATACACTCAAGTACACGCGGCACTTGGATTAACAATACCCTGAATATTTACATAATACAAATCACACAAAAAATATATAGCCACGCAACATTCTACATTTAAAATGTGAGTGTCGGTACTAACCCTATCAGCAATAAAAAATAATCGCAACAATGCGAACAAATTTTAATTAAACTATTTACAAATCCCAGTCCAAAATCTAGCTACATGCTTGAAATAATTCAATGCGGTACTTATTCTTTCAGCCACTCGATTCAGCTCACGTCACATGACATGGTCCCAGAGGGCCTCTCTACTCCTCCATAACCATCTGGACAGATGATTCCATGGTCACCATTCCAATGCAGGTCCACGTGGTCGACATCTTGGCCTTCATGAAAATGAAATGTTCAAATACAATTTTACTACAAGAACCTACTAAATTGTAACGTGAGTTACTCACTTCGCTCACAATTCATTTACAATTTTATCGTCGACTTTCCCTAATTAAAAAAAAAAAAGTCAACCCCTGGCACTATCCAGCCCATGACGGGCTAAGGCCGACCAAGCGACCGCTGCCCAGCCATTCGGCCTGCAGATATTGGGGTGACGCGTGATCAGCGCGTCGGGTCCCCTCGGCCGTTAATCTTGGTTTTCGTGATCGGGGCGCTGTCTCACTGTCAGACAGCTACTCAATTGTCCTCACGAGGCTGAGTGCACCCCGTTCCAACCCTCACGTCAGTTTTAAAATCCCTGACGGAGCCGGGGATCGAACCCGGGGCCTCCCTAATTAAATAAAACCCTATTTACACACGCACTTGCACTCGCACTCTTCATAATGGCAGTATACAATAGTTACAGTTAGACCCACAGCCTAGTTCGAAATTTACAAGTCCAAAGACTTAACAACTTGGGCAGTACTTTGCCTATAATTACGTCGTAATAAAAATCAGTGAATCGTCGGGCAGCATTTCGCCTCCTCAGAGACCTCGAAATAGTGTGTCTCTAACTGGCATGTTGGACACCTTTATACAAGACAGACAAAGTTTCGGTGGGGGGAACAATAAAATTATTATAAATCGAAGCAGGTGAGCTATCGGGTCGGGCAAGGTATCATTCTTCATCATTTTTCATGCAGGTTACATTTTTGCCAAGCGGACCCCAAATCGATCGGCCAATTATTCAAAACACAGTTCGCGGGCTTTTTCAACCCACGCGCAGATCCCGTGTCACTCCAGGCGTCTCTCTGTGATTCGCCAGATTCAAGCGTAGCACGTTGGATATTACCACCTCTCCGTGCCTCTAGACGCCAGCTTGACAAAGACTTCAGACCAAACGTAAAGTTCATGCACCCTATTTCCAGGAACCGGCTATGAATACCACGCTTGCCTCACTGGCCCCTTCACTCTGACCAAATTGCAACATCTCAAGTGTGCCTTCTCAACCGCACAAATGCGTCTTCAAATATGATGAATAAAATTAATATGAAACATTATTATACAGCATTATACATAAATTATATATAAGCATTTTAACTGACGGTGGTTTTGGGGTCTAGGGGATGTGAAACGTGAAGATATGTCGAAATTTTCCGGAAGTCGAAACATGGTACCCATTGCAATAGCTAGCTTTCTAATGAAATCTACCTAATATATATATATTAACGTGACTCAGGTGCAGTTTGAAGGAAGATAATGGTTTACAGAACTATGCACTTCAAACAAAATTTTGCATAATCCTAGTTCGCCATGTTTCAGATTCTCAGGGATATCATGAAGAATTTATTCATGTCAGGAAAAAAAATATCTCTCGGCATGCCGGAAGGCGGATGTAGATTTCACCGGGCAAACTAGGGGATAGTCGAAAATAGGCAGAATATGCAGGTTTTCGTAGAGAACATATTTTACAATTAGAGCTCAATTAACTTTGTTTTTCGTCTTTTTATGCATATTTTAAACATTTTATTGTCTTATGGGGACGGTAAACTTCTCGTCATTTGGGGTCCATTTTCATACTTGTGGTCACACTGCCCTTATGCAAGGTTTTGACACTGATGTGTAACTATCAAATGGTCCGTTATTTCTTCACGCAAAATTTTATCTCCCGCAGAGATGTTGGTTGGTTTCTCAGTTTAGGGGCTGCAACAACTCGGTCATGTAGCCCCATGTACTTTGGGTGTGTGTAGAATCTGTCTGGTAAACGGTGTTAATTATGATGGCAGTATTAGTCTGTAATTCAGGTAAGGACTGCAGACGGTCATTTTCAAGTAGTAGTTCCTAATTTTGCTACCAAATACTACCGTCAACGACACCTAGCTGTGGACTTGGCTACTAGATGCCACCGCAACCAACAACTCGCAACGAACTTTGGAACTTCCCCTCTGGAGGAAAGCATACCGAGAGATATTTTGCGCTCTTAGAAAATCCGACGACTTCGGTCAGCTTTGAACCCGCGACCTTGAGCATAGAAGTTCAGCATGCTACCAGTTACGTCACCGAAGCCACTTCCCACAGAGTCAGATGGAAAACTGAATGTGATCTCGTGCAATGGCGTTGTCATGGCAACGTCTGATGGCTCATCCCTCATCATTTTAGTAGTGTTGTCAAGGCAACCTCTGATGATACTTGCATACCTGCCAACTTTCAAAAATAGAAATCCAGAAGATCCCAAAGCGCAAAAATTTAACGCGTACATCCCGGTCTTAAAAATAGCGAGAAAAGACTACAGGGAAAGAGATTACAAACTCTCGGTGATGTGAGACTATCTAATACATTGTGCCAGTTTCCAAAAATTCTGAAGAATATAGTTTCTTACTTGAATTCATCACGAAAACATTAAATCGCACAAAAATTTGTCATACAATTGCACGAATACCAAAACTACAGCAAGCACCGCTTGACCAAGCATTCCCACTTAAAGTCGAAGCACAAATAGTAATATAAATGCAATGATAATCTGCGTGATGTGATTATCGATAGACAGTTCTATCGACTTTCAGCGTAATGTCAAACGGAATGAATTAATGACAAAAACGCAGTGATAATCTGCGAGACGGGATAATCGATAAACTTTACAGGGTGTCTACTGTAAGGATGAAGTAAAAATTAGTTACTTTTTAGCTACCTTTTAGTTAATTTTAGTTACCTTTTAATTCAAGATACGTCTGCGGCTGGCAACCATAGAAGCTCATCGCACGGTGAAGGAAAACAACAATGAACTGTGTTTAAAGCAGTGAATAAACTTCACTTATGGTGTCAAAGATTTAGATAAAAATAAATAATGGATATTTAATATCATTTTTAAGGCCTTTGTCTGGAGCGTGGCACTCCATGGAAGTGAAACTTGGACTATGTGCAGCAGAAAGGAGGAGAATTGAAGCGTTTGAAATGTGGTGTTACACTAGAATGATGAAGATCAGGAGGGTAGGTAGGGTTACAAACGAAGAGGTATTAAGACTAGTGGGCGAAGAGGGACATTTCTGGCGACTGCTAATGAACAGAAGAGATAGGTTGGTAGGACACATACTAATACACCCAGGAATAGCAAGCTTAGTTATGGAAGGAAGGGTCGAGGACAAGAACTGTAGGGGTAGACCAAGGTTAGAATAAGTTAAACAGATTGCCTCGGACATAGGGTGTGGTAGCTATGTAGAGATGAAATGATTAGCTCAGGACAGAGAGGCATGGGCAGCTGCATCAAACCAGTCAAAAGACTGAAGACTCGAACACAATATCAAAGAGTTGATTCAGCAAATATGCCGTCTTGTGTACAAGAAGTTATGATTACCAAGAAGTTGCTCTGATCTTGGCCGTTTGGGGAGATTTCCTTTGTCCCCGCGGCAGACCACGAGGAAATATATGCGATGTTACGTGATCGTCACCGAATTATGTCTTCGCAGTCAGGTACGGAGAAATACCGAGACGTTACACGATCGGCGCTGGTCTCAGCCATTTGACGCGATTCGTAGTTTTTTAGATAGAACTCGGAGAAAAATCGCCATTACATAATCGGTGTCACTTTTGGTCGTTCGACGAGATTTCTATTGTCCTTGAGGTCGGGCACGGGAAAATATGGTAAGTTATTATTAAGCAATCGGCACCGCTTGCTGTCCATTTGACAAGAATCCAGTTGCACTCGTCATCGAATGCGGAGAAATATCGCAATGTATCGCAATCGCTGCCGCTCTCGGTCGTTTTAAGAGAGTCACGTTGTCCTCGCGGTTGCACAATGAGAACGCGATATTATGCAACCGGCACCGCATCCGGCCGTTCAACGATTGTCTGCCTATCTATCTGTCTTGGCAGAATGGCGGAGGCGAGCTCGAGGTTGGGCATGGTTAAAATTCACGAGCAGTTATTGAATGTTGTAAGATCGGCGCCGTAAATCCCGCAGTCCTCGAGGACACAAGTTCGCGGCCGGGCACGGGTTTTATAATTTTACGCAACTGGCGTTGATCGTGGTCCGTTTGACAAGATTCCCGCAGGCAAGTCGTTCTGTCAGCCAGCCGTCTTGAGGATGTGACTTTGGAGGATGAACGTTCGAAGTAGGTATCGCCGTATCAGTTATTATGAATCATTCAGAGAGGATTGCACGAATAATCCGACAAGAGGGCACATTTTTCTTCGAACTCAAATTATACACGTTTTCGAGATAACCGGTTAGATTATATACCTAATGGAACCATAGTTCGAAGGAAAAATAGACATACCGGTAGGCCTATAGCGGAGTTTCGAATTAACCACACTTGATGTCGCAAATTCACTAGACGGATAGATTTTTAAAATATAGTTATGTATTTCGAAGCATTTTTGCGATTATTTTTTGAAACGGTATCATTTTGCAAGATTGCGACAATAAATTATTTCGCGTTATTTCTGGACTTCAATTTGAGATATAAAAATTTAGAGGCCAATATCAGAAATGATAGGTTTCTGTCGAGTTTCGGAAGTTATCGCGAATAAACGTCTCGCAAAAAAAAACAGGTTTCAGATTAATACAGAAAAATATTTCACACAAAACTAAACTCTTCTTGATGCCGAAAATAAACGTTGAACCGATGTATACAGTACCACTGAAGTTATCCTCAGTATGCATTTCCTTGAGGTCGTACACGGGGAAATATAGCTTACGCAATCGGCGCCGCTTGCGTTAAACTCGCTTCATTGCATCTGCGAGCCTAGCGGCGCGGGTTTAAATGATTTTAACAGACCTCGGCGAATTTTCGTTACCTCCAACTATCTAGACATAAGAATTCGTTACCTTTATAAAATTAGCTACTTTTTTGTTACTTTTCGTTACCGGTAGACACCCTGAGTCTTATCAGTCGATTTTCAGTCGAATTTAAACGCTCGCATCTCAGAATAGCAGCTATTATCGAAAATCAAAACTGAAATGCGATTTGGATGCAGAGAACGCAAAATAAGATAGGAGTTAAAAATCCGGAAAAATCTATGTATATCCGGACAACCGGAAAACACCCCAAAAATCCGGAAACATTCCGGGAAAACCGGAAAACTTGGCAGGTATGCACTTGGCATTTTCTTCTAATTCCGAAATCAATTTGCTCATCCCTTGGCGTAATGGCGGGTCATATCTAAAATTCTTTCCGACAAAAGTTTTAGGTAATTATTCGGAGAATATTGTCCATTTTGTACGGTTTTGATATTGTGCCTATTAAGAGAGATATGATTAATGTTTCCCGAATAAAAAACACTTTTTTCCACCCCTTTGGTCAATGGTTGGTGCTATCAAAACACTTTTCGAACATAAATGTCAGGGCCTTATCTGACACATGGTATGAACTTTGAATGGATTCGATATTTCACATATTGAAAGAGTTATAGCGATATTTCACTTTTTCGAAAAGTCCCCCATTTTCACCCCCTGCGACTGATTGTGCCCATCAGGGGCGGATCTAGGGGAGGGCGTCCGCCCAGAGCCCCGCGCCATGGATTTTTAAAATTTAAATAATTAATTATACTTTTCAAACTGATTTATGATTCATATTCATTTTTTCAGTGCAGCTATGACCTCCCGTGACCGTTTAGCAAGGTTAGATATCAGTGAAATAATAGAAGACTTCAGCCGGGGAAAAAAGCCCCAAAGTAATATTTCATAGTTTACATAGGCCTAATCTTCTTCAAGGGGAATTCAATATTTCTTTCATATTATTTAAAAAAAGTTATTGTAGTGTATTCAAAATATTGTAACTATTCTTTATTTTATTATTATTACCAAATTATTTTCCATTTGATTTGATATTTTTTATTTCCTATTGTTGTGGGACCCACCTTATCATATCGCCCAGGGCCCCGCAAAGCCTGGATCCGCTACTGGTGCCCATTAACGAACTCGACCGAGATTTTATAGGGATACATATTATGTAAGAAATTCAAAGTGATTGGTGCAAAATTGCGGTCGTTATCGTGTCCACATGAAAGTGATATGAGGGAACCGGTGTCAACAACACTCACGTTTGGTTTGTTGAAAAATAATATTTTACTTAACAAATACAAATAAAATACACACATCAAAAAAAGTTTTGCATCACCTCGGTTCCAAGAGTTCCGGAACCTTTAAATACAAAGGGAATAGAGATCAACACAAACAACATTTCAGCTCGTTTTATTGCTCATGAGACCCACACATTGCATGTTGTACCATCATACAGCTAGACTTTCAGCATTTGTGGTCCAGATTGCAGTACACACCACTACCTCTAATACCCAGTAGCACGTCCTCTTGCATTGATGCATGCCTGTATTCGTCGTGGCATACTATCCACAAGTTCATCAAGATACTGTTGGTCCAAATTGTCCCACTCCTCAACGACAATTCGGCGTAAATCTCTCAGAGTGGTTGGTGGGTCAAGACGTCCATAAACAGCCCTTTTCAACATATCCCAGGCATGTTCGATAGGGTTCATGTCTGGCGAACATGCTGGCCACTGTAGTCGAGCGATGTCGTTATCTTGAAGGAACGCATTCACAAGATGTGCACGATGAGGTCGAGAATTGTCGTCCATGAAGACAAATGCCTCTCCAATATTCTGCCGATATGGGTGCACTATGGGTCGGAGGATGTCATTCAGGTATCGTAAAGCCGTTTCGGAGCCTTCCATGACCACCAGTGGCGTACGTCGGCCCCACATAATGCCACCCCAAAACATCAGGGAACCACCACCTTGCTGCACTCGCTGGACAGTGTGTCTAAGACGTTCAGCCTGACCAGGGTGCCTCCAAACACGTCTCCGACGATTGTCTGGTTGAAGGCATATGCGACACTCATCGGTGAAGAGAACGTGATGCCAATTCTGTGGGGTCCATTCAGCATGTTGTTGGGCCCATCTGTACCGCGCTGCATGGTGTCGGGGTTGCAAAGCTGGACCTCGCCATGGACGTCGGGAGTGAAGTTGCGCATCATGCAGCCTATTGCGCACAGTTTGAGTTGAAACACGACGTCCTGTGGCTGAACGAAACGCATTATTCAACATGGTGGCATTGCTGTCAGGGTTCCTCCGAGCGGCAATCCGTAAGTAGCGGTCATCCACTACAGTAGTAGCCCTTGGGCGGCCTGAGCGAGGCCTGTCATCGACAGTTCCTGTATCTCTGTACCTCCTCCATGTCCGAACAACATCGCTTTGGTTCACTCTGAGACGCCTGGAAACTTCCCTTGTTGAGAGCCCTTCTTGACACAAAGTAACAATGCGGACGCGATCGAACTGCGGTATTGACCTTCTAGGCATGGTAGAACTACAGACAACATGAGCAGCGTACCTTCGTCCTGGTGGAATGACTGGAACTGATCGGCTGTCGTACCCCCTCCGTCTAATAGGCCCTGCTCATGCATGGTTGTTTACATCTTTGAGCAGTTTTAGTGACATCTATGAACAGTCAAAGGGACTGTATCTTTGATACAATATACACAGTCAACGTCTATATGCCGGAGATCTGGGAACCGAGGTGATGCAAAACTTTTTTTGATGTGTGTAGATTACCGATACATTATCAATACAGAATACGTTGATGCCTTCCCAGCTCCAAAGAACAACAACAATCAAGTCCATGGCCACTGTTTTCTCTTATGTCCGTGCGCCCTCTATATCACTCGCGGCAAAACCTCGAAATTCCTGCCCGTCTTCCCACATTCGACCGTCCTGATCATCATCGTCCACCCGGACGATAAGCCTTCCTCAGGCCAGGGCTTCATGTATTCCGCACAGGTGATGGTGTCTTGGCCCCTTCGTTGCTTCCTTGTCTTTCGACATCGTACGTATCATTGGGTTTTACCTTCGTGACTTGATAGGACCCCAGGTACTTGGCCTTCAATTTCATACCTGGTCCGAATTGAGTCCTCTTGACAGCCACTAAGTCTCCGATGTTGTAAATCGAGGCTTCTTTGCGTTTTTTGTTGAAGTTCTTGCGGTTCTCCTCTTGAGTCTTGAGAATCTGCAGTTTTGTCTCCTGCCTGATCTGGTCGCGTTGATCCCCAAAATTGTTAATGGCTTCTTCTTCCAACATCTCCATGATCTGATGATCTGTTTTGTTTCTCATCTTGAACCCGGTCAAGAGTTCAAACGGTGTTCGACCTATACTTCTCTGATAGGTAGAATTCAGTGCCACGTGAACCGACGGGACGACTTTGTACCATTTGGTTGGATCTTCGGCGGACAGCTTGGCTATGATGGATGTCACAATCGCGTTGATGCGCTCCACCTGGCCGCTGGCTCTGGATAACCCGGTGGTCACCAAGTAGTGCTTGATCCCTTGGTCCTCACAGTACTCTTCAAATTCTTTTGAGGTAAAAGATGGCCCTCGGTCCGTGATCATCTGAGCAGGGTTTCCAACGAGGATCCTCTGCAGCTCCAGCTTGCTGATGGTTTCGCTCGATTTGGTGGTCTTGACTGGATACAACCAGGTGCACTTGGTAAAGCTGTCCACGACCACAAGGATGTGGTTGTAGCCTTTATGCGTTGATTCCAGCGGTCCTACATGATCCAGATGATAGGTGTGTAAAGGCTGACTTTCCTTGAAGAGCGCTTGAAGTAATCCTTCCTGGTTCCCAGACTTTCTGTTTACAATCAGGCATTTCACACAGCTTCCGATCACTTTCTTCACCTTCTCTGTCAATCCTGGAACGAAGTACTGCTGTTTTATCTCCTCCTCTGTTCTCTTCACCACGTAGTGTCCTTTGTCATGAATTGATCTGATGATCTCTTGCTGCATCGACTTTGGTACTACTAGAAGTTCTCGGCCGTCTACAAACTTGAATAACATCTGGTCTCTCAACACGTAATCTTCATATGGTCCTTCCTTCAGGATAGTTTTGATGGCGAGTAGTCCTTCGTCCTTGTTTTGAATCCTCTTGATTCTAGCAATCAGACTATCAGCGAATCCGAAAAGGGCTGCGGTACACCGACTCAAGGCATCAGCATGTGGCATCTTCGTTCCAGAGCGATGTTCGATGGTGTAGGAGAATTCTTCCAACGACAGGGCCCATCGAGCGACTCTGGGTGTTAGATCTTTCTTTTGCATAGTCTTTTGGAACGCCGAGCAATCTGTCACTATTTTAAAATCCACTCCCAAAAGGTAGACTTTGAAATTGTTCAAGGCTCGAACAACGGCGAGGACTTTGAGCTCGTAACTGCAATATTTTTCTTCTTGCGGCGTAGTCTTCTTGCTCATGTATGAGACCGGGTGAAGTAGACCATCCTCGGGTAGCTTCTGCAGGAGCACGGCGCCATAACCGAACTTGCTAGCGTCTGTATGAAGCTCAAGCTCATATCTGGGGTTGTACTGTAGATTATCAACACAGGACTGGATGACAAGATTCTTTCCAACTCCTCGAATGCCTCTCTCTCCTTGTCTCCAAACCGGAAGCCATGGCCGGTTCTGAGCATATCGCTCAAAGGTTTGGCGTTTGAAGCGTAGCCTGGAATAAATTTCCGGAAGTACCCTGTCAATTCCAAGAAGCTTTGGAGAGCTGTGATCGTCTTCGGCACCGGGAAGTTTTGTACAGCTGCTGTCTTCTCATTTGACGGTTGAATCTTTCCTTCCTGGATTTGGTTGCCCAAAAAATGAACCTTCCTGTTCAAGAATTGACACTTCTTGAAATTTATCAGCAATCCTTAGTCCCGTGCAATGTCAAGTACTTCAATTAACAATTGAATAGCTTCCAGTACAGTTTTCACCGGAATTATCAAATCGTCCATGTAGATGAAGATGAGTCCTCTCTTTATCAGCTGCCAAAACACAGCGTTAATAAATCGTTGAAAGACAGACGGGCTGTTAGTGAGACCAAAGGGGACTTTCTTGAACTCGTACTGACCTGAGTGGGTAACAAACGATGTATACTTTCTACTCTCTTCTTCAACGTCTACATGGAAGAAACCATTCTTCAAGTCAAGAGTAGAGAATGCACGAACATCTTGGAGTTTGTCAAGCAAGTCTTCGATGAGAGGGAGGGGGTAGTGATCCTATTTAGTGGTCTGTAGTCCACGCAGACACGATATGAACCGTCCTTCTTTTTCACTACAACAGGACTGGCGTACTCGGATGCACTTGGTTGCACAATTCCATATTTCAGCCATGTTTGAATCTGCTTCTCAACCACCTCTTTTTCTCTCGGTGCCAATCGTCTCGGTCTACTACATTTCGGTTCTTCTGTCTTCACAACTATCTTCATCTGGATATTCGTGGAATTGATTTTCATTGGGGTGTAACTCGCTATGATGTGCTCGACTGTTGCCTTGGCCTCGTCAGATACAGTCTTCTCAATGTCCAGCTCGTCTTCACCAGTGCCAATGCACATGACCAACGTCTCTTCTCTCTTCTTCAACTGAACGCCCTCTCTAGAAATCAACACCTCAGCCTGCTCCAGTAAGTCGATTCCAATAATCATAGAAACTGGAATAGCTTCGTCGGGAACAACGTGGACGTCGACACAAAAATCCTGGTCGTCAACGGCGATCGTCGTGTTGAACCATCCCAGAACGGACGCTTTGCTTGCGCCCAAGCCAGTCAGGATCCGGTTGCTTGGTTGCAGCTCTGGGGTGTCGTTTTCCATGTCCTTGTAAGCGTCCTGCCTCAACAAGTTGAAATGACAAGCACTATCTACCAGGGCTGATAAATTGTGGTTGCAGATTTTGACGTCCTTGTATTTGTAATTACTGACTGCTTCCTTCGACGTGTTCAAGGCCACCGTCTGTTTCTTTAATTCTTCGTCTTTCTTTGGATTGGTACAATCTGTGGAGATGTGTCCGAATTTGTTACACTGGAAACACTTCGGACCCTTGTCCTTATCCTTGCTGGATTTGTGACTTGACTTGCCACAGTTGTAACACCTCTGCGCCTTGCCCTTATCCTTGCCTGCATCGTCATCCTTCTGTTTATTTGAATCTGCTCCACCGGATTTCTTCTTGTTGTGCTGCGACGATGTGGAAGGCCTCTTCGGAGTAATCCTTCCCGCAGCACGTTCATACTGACGTATTTTCTCTTTGAAGTCTCTAAGCGTCTGAGCGCCGTGCAATAACAGCTTGGTGCCAGAGTCATCCTCTATTCCGTCTATCACGTACTGCATGAGTGAGTCATCGTCTATATCTCCTCTACTTGCTATCTCCTTCATTGTAAGGTAATATTCCTGGAGCAACTCGTCCTTTTTTTTCCTTCAGCGTCAAATGGATCTCCGCTGTACTCGTCTGCACGTCAAATTCCTCTCGAAGAGATTTCTTCAACGTCGTCCAGCTGGTAATTCCCTTCTCGCCCTGGATGAAGAGTTTTGCCAAGCCGGTTAGAGATTTCTTAGCGAAGATCAACTTCTGCAGTTTGTTCCATCCCATCAACGCAGCTGTTTCCTCAAACTCGGTGATCCATCGGTTGACTGGATATCCACTGCTACCCAAATGACCTAACGGAACCTTCGATGTCGCGAAACGTCAAAGCAAACTTCTGGGAATACCTCGATGCTTCGCTACTGTCACTTGAGTTATCCCCTGGTTCACTCTCGTCGTCATCGAGTTTCATTCGATTTAGTTTCTTTTCGCCACTGTGCCACATAACCTCTTTGACTCCTCTAGATCCGCTTTGGAGAGCGCTGCCGCTTTAGCTTGTGCCTTCTTTTGCACGTGTTCTTCATCGTGCTCGTCGTCCGAAGATTTCTCAATCATCACAATGTACTCTGAAAAATCCGTCAGGTGGTGACAAATCGTCATTGTCATTTCCTCCGGGGTGCCCTCGTCTAAGCGCAGGATCGCACAAGATGCTTGCAGTTCCTCTTCCGTCAATTATTTTGTTATAAACTTGACCTTGGCCACATAATTCTCTGAATCAGGTTCGAAAGTAAACCCTGAAAATTCTCGCAACCTCTTTCTATTGTTTCGATCATTTGGAGCGTCTTCAAATATAATCTTATGTAAAGCTTTTACAGTTGCCACTGGAACAGTTGAAATTCTTTTGTTTATGAGATCAATATCTCCTAACGTCATAATTTTGGAAATATTAAGCTACGATACTTACCTGCGTCAACGCCGATCCCAAAGCTCTTTTGTCGTCTTTCTCAAATCGTCTTCAACTTCTTTACGTCTTTGTCCAGCTGCAAACCTTTCACTAATGAGATAAGCCTTCAGTCTCGAAAATCCGTCAATTCAAGCTGAATTCGTCGTTGGTCTTTCGTCGTTTCGCCGTCAGCAAAATTGGCAAGTGAACATAACCTCAGAAATGCGTCTTTGATTCAATCCCAGACGTGCCCCCAATTTGTGGGAACCGGTGTCAAAAATACTCAGGTTTGATTTGTTGAAAAGAATATTTTACTTAACAAATACAGTTGGGCTTATCGAAATGTTGGTTTTAATACACACACGTGTATTAAAATAGCTACTTTACCTATTTACATAAGTATGCAGACAAAGATACTGTGCCCGTTCAGACCGAAGTACGGACGACCACATATGCATTTCACCAAAAATCAGTCGGCACGAGAATCAAAATATCCCGGGACGCCAGACGGGTTAAAGTTGACTACAATAACTCAACAAAAAAATGCTTTACTGATTTTCGGCTCGATGCAACAATAAGGATAGAAAGAGATTTTCTGAAATGAATACATCCGATAAAATTATCTCGTTTTATTTAAAACTTTAAAATATTGACTGAAGGAATGCCAAAATGGCATTAAAGATGAATGACGAATCATATGTTATGTACAAAGTATACAATTTCACCAACACATGAACACTTAACAATTGAGACGAAGGTCAAATTAATAGTCCTGTTGACTTCGATCAAAATAATTATTTACAGGAGTAGGGTTTTGTCAGTGCAAATTTAATTGTCTTTACTGATCCCTATATTGTTTGAGTATTCACATATTGAAAAATATCAGTCGTTGAAAATATGTCACAGTTCACTTTTTTTTAAATATCGTAGCAAATTAACTAACACTTCAGAATTCAGTCATCTCAGGATTTGTTCGAATACAAAGTTATTAACAAGAAATAGAACACAAAATCATTTACATGGACCTTGAGCATTTGGATTCGACGAACTTCGATAACAGAAAATATGTATTGAACCATCTGTTCTCGGTCCAAAGTCTATTCAGAGCTTTTGACTCAATCATAAAATAACTGTCAAAATATTATTATCAACAAAAGATAAATTCCATTCCATATGGATTCAACCATTTAATAAATTAATTATCACTTGGAAATATTATTTAGAAAATTGGAAATATTATTCAAAAATTTTATTATGAAACAATTTCATTTATTATTATCATCATCAAAATTACAATAATTTGACAAAATGTCAAATATGTTAATCATCAAACTTATTTGCAAAATGTTTATATATTTTTATAGGATCACAAAATCCTCTCAGTTTGTAGTGGTTGTTAAGAAGTAACAGTTTTATAGTACATTATGCAACGAGCCTATAATGGCTATAATTAAGACACGAGTATTTTTTATAAAACGAGCGTATGCGAGTTTTATAATTTCCATACGAGTGTCTTAATTACCATTATAGGCGAGTTGCATACGACTGTTTATGTTCGACGATAATTATAACTTTATTATATGTTTTAACATAAATATTCATAAATATCTGTGGGATTCAGTTAATTCAGTTACTAGTGAACAAGGCGCGGGCTTTGGTGACTGAACAGAGCGCATGCGTGGTCAAGGCACTCCGGAAGCAGAGACCATTCACTTTGCTTGACAACACAGAAATATGTTGGAATTTGAGCGCATGCGCGAAGGTATCCCCATCTAATTGGCCACACGACTGTTTCTTGAGTTCTGATTGGTGGGAGAAACTGTTTCATAATGAAAAATAGTGTTATAATGAGCCTCATTATGATACAGTTTTCCAACACATAATGTTTACATTTCGACATCGTCGAACATAAAATAATTAATAGCATCGGCCCATTCGATCATAATTAGCATCTAGACAACGGTAAAGTTTTTCTCGTAATGAAAGGTACAAGTTGAACAATAACAATTTTCGGGTAAGCAATTACTAGGAATACTTCTAGAACACGTGGGTAAACTGTAAATTGACAATGATGGCTCAACAAAATAACCTTTGGTTATATTTCGACGAAAGTGTGGCTAAATTTGACTCCTCTACAAAATTCAAAGATATCCAACCTACAATATGGTTGATGCTTCATAACAACCTCATTCCTGCGACTTTAATGCGCACTCAGAATGGCATATTTAACTCTCTGCACACACAACAATTATTCTTCCCAAATTATACAGAATAATCAAGCCTTTGCTTGTTACGACAACTGAAAGATTTATAAATTGGTAAACCTCACAAATGAGTTTACAATAATAATGTTACCATCAATTTAAAACATGAATAATTCCACACCGTGTCTATTCTTAGCCAAACGTTTTGAAAGACGTTGCTCCATAATTATTTTATTTTTATACAAACTCTAGCAAAAACCCTGTTTTATTTTATACATGTTTTTAGCTTCCCGTATCATTACTCTCCGTGTCTTCTCAAAGATTTAAATGCATAGTGCAAGCGTGAAATAATTCCACTGAATTAATGTTATTTATTTGTGGGCATGCGTTAACCACTAACCTTCTGAATCAACAAGTATCCAATCTTAGAATATTTTTTCAAATGTATAAATCATACAACCTGAAAATATTATTAGAAATCACAAATATTTATTATTATTATTATTATTTAAGAAAATAGAAAAATAATAATAATTATTAAATCAACATTATTATTTCCTCAATAAAAGGATTTAAAGTTGTTAAACTGTTAGGGGAATATCATCCTCGACTTCTAAATAATGGATAAATATCCATTCCTCAACTTAAATTTTATTAGTAAATCTTTAGTTACGACGGCTGATGACCGCGATTAGAAAAATACCAAAATTAAATAAATGCTCGTTTTGCTTGACTTCTGAGTGTAAAACAACTCAGTTCAAAGCTTCTATTGCAAAAGAAAAATATTTGCAACAGAAAAAAAAAAAACATCGATGAATAGAAAATGTGTGTTGGTAAGACTGTAGAAAAATATGAGAAAATCCAGCTAACTACGCATAAAATAATGCAAATGTAGCTTACATTCTTGTAGATCTTGATGCTTGTAAACTGGTCTAAACCAGATTATTCAGTCTTCTTCTTGTCCCCATCAGGACACGTATTTATAATCTTGTATCGGCCTCCATTTTATACCCACAAGCTGTCTACACAAACATAGTGGTATTCATTCTTGAAGCCTTAATATCTAGAAGAAAAATGTTGTCAGCTTCAAAAGCTGAAGTAAAGTTGACAGGGGTCTGATCAAAATGATCCATGATGAAAATTACTAACAGGACCCAACTGTGATATGTTCAGTACTCCCAATACGCTTATAATCTTATTCAACACGAGTACAAATTCTGTCGGGTTGGCTGGGCAGAGCTTCTCACTCTTCAGATCGCACAAGGCAAACCTGCATTCCCAATATCGGCTTAAGAATTGTACTGTGCAAGAATGGTAGTACAAGTACTAATTTATCTTGGCTGGTCTATTAACAAGACAAAAGCTTGTCCTCTGACTGTTGGATTAAATAATCCAGCTTTGAATAATTGTGGACAGAAGAAAGAAATGTAGACAAAGTCTACCATATGTCCAGTTGTAGCAGTAAATAATTACCAGTTGCCACAACTTGTATCACTTCGGTGATAACGTTGAAAAGTTCGAAGATCACTTAAAATGTTTAACACTTTCCTAAGACCAGTAACCATGCACTGTCGAAACACTAAGTCCCAGCAACTGTGCTGTAAATAACGAAGACTTGGCAACCATGTGCACGAAGATTATGACAGTGTTCGGCGTCGTAGAGTGTTGAGCGGCTAGAGCGCTTACGTAGTACTGCACATCCATAGCAACGGAGTGCTGATTTAAAAAAACCCTGGCACTATCCAGCCCATGACGGGCTAAGGCCGACCAAGCGACCGCTGCCCAGCCATTTGGCCTGCAGATATTGGGGCGACACGTGATCAGCGCGTCGGGTCCCCTCGGCCGTTAATCTTGGTATTCGTGATCGGGGCGCTGTCTCACTGTCAGACAGCTACTCAATTGTCCTCACGAGGCTGAGTGCACCCCGTTCCAACCCTCACGTCAGTTTTAATATCCCTGACGGAGCCGGGGATCGAACCCGGGGCCTCCGGGTGAGAGGCAGGCGCGCTACCCCAACACCACGGGGCCGGCACGGAGTGCTGATGGAGAAGTGAACATACATAGCTCGAGTGGGCGTGCCTTATATACTCCTCAACTGGCTGCTCGAGGTCACTGCGAAGAAAATGCTGGAACTAAAACATCTCATATCTCAGCTTCCGCTCGATCAATTTCCTCGAAAGAAAGCACATTCTTCCTCCCTTGTACGTGCCAGTAATCTGATATAGGTCTCAAGATTCTACTCCATCGGGAAATATTTAATAACATTTAGCCTCGACTATGACGCTCTCGGCCTACGTCACTTAACCACTTCTTGGCTGTCAAAACCTTCGAAATGCTTCTAAGAAAGTTCGGCGCGCGCTATTCAAACTTTCAATTCGGGACTTAGCTTTGTGGCCTGTACCCTCAAATCTAGGCCACTGGATTTGGGCACAATACACACTAAAAAATTATTTATTCTTGGGTTTTTACCATAACTTATATACCGTAGTGGACTGGATTCCGTCGCGATGTTGTTCCAACAATTATCCTTGTTGCCAACCCATAAATCAAAAACTCCCAACCAAAGCCGTAAGGTCCCGTGAACGCAAACATATTCCCCTCCCTTGAATCTACTGAAATTCAACAAAAATACAAAAACAATGAATTATATGAGTAACACAGGTAAAATACAGTAAGTTAATTATACAAAACACTAGACAAACATCTTCTTAACCCATCCTATCAAGTTTCCAGATTCAAATGTCATAAACTTCCTATTGCGTAGGTAGTACCACCAACTTCTGGATGGGCCGCTTGAGTGCGCCTCCCTTGGTTCGCAATGTTACTATTCTCACTACTCCATCTTTTCCTGGCCTTGGTTCGCAATGTTACTATTCTCACTACTCCATCCTTTCCTGGGTGAACTTCAGTGATGACTCCCATCCGCCACTGCAAGGGAGGTAAATTGTCCTCACGAACAAGGACCACTGCTCCAGGTAGCAGGTTGTCCTTGGAAATGGTCCACTTCCTCCTCTGTTGCAACGAATTCAGGTAGTCGGATGACCACCTGCTCCACAGCTGCTGTTGCATGGCCTGCACTCGCTGCCATCTGGACAACTTACTCAGGGGCAGATCAGTTAAATCAGGCTCGGGTAGGCAGGTGAGAGGTACACCAATTAAAAAGTGACCAGGAGATAAATAACTTAGGGCCATGGGATCATCTGACAGGACCGTTAAAGGACGGGAGTTAAGGCAAGCTTCTATATGAGCAGTTAATGTATTTAATTCCTCTTATGTCAGCATATTATTGCCTACTACACTTTTAAAATGGTACTTCATTGATTTCACCGCTGCTTCCCATAGACCGCCGAAGTGAGGTGAACTGGGGGGTATGAAATGCCAGCTTAGCTGCTCAGCTGCTGCATGCTCATGAAGCCGTAAATTGAATTGTTCTGACAGGAACATTTTCCTCAGCTCCTGCAGTTCCGGTTTGCTCCGACAAAATTGGTCCCATTGTCGCTATATATATGGGCACTCTTCCCTCTTCTTGCTGTAAACCTTTTGAGAGCAGCTATAAAGGCCTCGGAAGAGAGATTGCTAACCACTTCCACATGAATTGCCCTTGTAGAAAGGCAGATGAAAATAGCAATATAGCATTTCAGTGTTGTTTTGCTCCGCGTATTTCCACCCTTGATCAAGATTGGGCCTGCGTAGTCCACCGCAGCATTGAGAAATGGTCGAGATGGTTGGATTCTAGGTGATGGTAAATTTCCCATTAGTTGTTGGGAAACTCTAGCCTTCAGTCTAAAACATTTAAGGTATTTATGCAAAAAGGACCTGATCATTGACTTGGCTGCAGGGATCCAGTAACGTTCTCGAAGTGCTGCCAGTAAGAGTTGTGGCCCAGCATGCAATAACCGCAGATGTTCTGACAATACTATGAGTTTTGTCAGGTGATGCCTTGGAGGAAGAATCAGCTGATGCTTGGCATCATATGTTAAGTTTGAGTTGTCAAGTCTCCCACCGACCCGGACCATTCCCTGACCATTCAAGAATGGATGTAGATCCATCAACTTTCTTTGTTTCTGCACTTGGTTGCCTCTTTTGAGTTGGTGTATTTTCTGGGCGTAGACCACATGTTGTGCAATCCTAATGCATCTGTGTAGAGCTACATGCAATTCGTCACTTGGCAACACCCCTGCTCTTTTAAATATTTGATTTCTTGCGTTGAGAATGAATCTGATGCAGTATGCTGTCACTCTCATTAAGCGTGACAGCGTAGAATAGCGTTCCATGAATTCTCCTGAAGTGTTTGGCACTGCCAAAGTTACTTGGATTCTCCTCTGTTCTTCAGTAACTTCTAATGTAGGGGCAGTCGATGGCCACGAGATGATGTCTTTTTGTAACCACTCTGGACCAATCCACCAAATTGGTGAACACATTAGTTCCAATGGAGTGGTTCCCCTCGATACGAGATCCGCTGTATTCTGACTGGACGAAACATGGTTCCATGTTGCATTATGAATGGTTGCAACCCTGTTAGCAACAAATGTTTTCCATCTGGTTGCAGGTGATGCTACCCAGGACAATACTATCGTTGAGTCACTCCATAAATAGACGTTGCGAACATCCAGCTCTAAAATTGGCAAGGTTTTATGCATCAATTGTGCGAGCAGGACCGCTCCGCACAATTCCAAACGAGGTAAGGTTACCCTTTTCACTGGAGCTACTCTTGACTTTGAACGGAGGAGTCGTACTGTAACGTGTTTTTCGAGGGGTTTTATGCAACTGGCATAAGTCAGTAGGAAGCCATTCTATATTTATTTACGCGGCAAATTGTTCAGCCAAGATAATTTTTCATGTTAATTTATTATTAATTTATTATAATTATTATTAAGGTATTTTCGGAGCATTTTATAAAAATTATTAGCATTCAGATAGGTTTTCTATGTCTTAGAAAACGCTATCAAGCAAATTATTACGAACGACAATATTATAGAAAATTATGTGATTACGGAATTTTACGGAGTTTTGTCAGTTAGGGTATTTGAGAGACATGACTCACTGGGAATTCGAATACAAGCTGATTCCTGTCGAGAAGTATTACGCAAGGCTGGGTCGCAAGGTCTAGAAAAGGCGAATTGTTGGAACGGAAAACGACTTCTCCCTCTCGCGCGCCGAGTGTAATGAGGCAGAGGAGGGGAACTGGCAGCGTGCTCAGCCAATCGGGGAGGACGACGTAAGCTAGATGTCGGTACCATGGTGGGGGAGCCAACGTGTGGATATATCGTTCGACGCGCCGTGAAACGAGAACAATCTGTGAAATACTTGCGGAGTATGGTTATACGCGGGGGACGCTCCGATGTTCGGTGGAACGGACTATCTGTGAAATACTTGAGGAGTATGGATGCGCGTGCGAGTCGCTCCGATGTTCAGTGGAGTTAGGGACTATCTGTGAAATACTTGCGGAGTATGGTTATACGCGGGGGACGCTCCGATGTTCCGTGGAACGGACTATCTGTGTAGAACTTGCGGAGTACGGTTGGAAGTGCGTGTCGCTCCGATGTTCAGTGGAGTTGAAGACTAACTTTTGCAAAACTTAACCCGTGCGGTTGTACGAGTGTTTGGGTCCGAGGTACGGACCATAGAATTATCTAATCTACCAGAATATCATCAAATTTCGACGGAGATGACGACGTCCAGGAGACTGTGGGAAGCTCACAGCATCAGCAAGTACGAGGGAAATGCCTTGGCAATTTCCAATGGTAAGCGCAAATGACGCAGAAATACGCAATCTCTCATTTTTCTTTGTTTTACATTTCATATTTCAGTAACTTCATAGCTTGGAAATAAGAGTAAAATCAATTTATCAGACTCCGTTTTCACGTAATTTTCTATCGGTAATATTCATATCACAACGCTCCAATTTAAATTTTATAGTTATTATTATTATTATTAATTTTGCTATACTTGTTTTATATAATAAATTCATTTCTTTTACAATGCAATCTTTGCTTTCAGTAGGTAGCATTAGATATAGACCAATTCCTTCTCCTGATACAATTGTTTGTTGGGTTAATGATCAAATCATACCACGATCTGAGTGAATAGTGTCTTGAAGGTGTTCTGCCAGAGCTAGACGTTGTTAAATACAAATTTAGATTTCAGCATTGCATTGAGGTCTTGGCGCCCATTAAAACAACATAGCTTAGGCAAAGGTAAACAATTACATTTTCTCCCAACAGTGTGGGCTAGCGAAACTGTTACATTTGTACGCTCAACGTGTGGGCAGTCAAAAGGTTACATTTGGCGCCCAACGTGGAGCAAAGTAAATACCGTTTCACTTGTCATCCCAGCCGAAGCCGGACTGCTACATTTGTCGCCGACAACTTGGGGCTGAAAACCTAATAACATTTGTGGAAGGAGAAGGGTATATATTTCTGTGCCTGTATTGTGGGGGTTATTTGTCTTTATCAGTGTATATCATTATGGGGGATGAGAAAGAAAGACAGATGAGGTTACGTAGTGGTCATCAACTGGAGAGTGATGATACGAGCAGTATGTCGAGTGATGGTAGTACCGGGGTAGCGGAGGTAAATCCCGATACTGAAACAGGGAGTGTAGGCGGCCAACCAGAATTAAAAACTTTACTTCTCGAGTTCATGTATCAGAACAAAGTTAGTAGTGACGCTTTAAATGCTAAACTGGAACAAAACAACGCTAAATTAGAACAAAACAGTAGGGAAAATAAAGAAAGTACAGATGCCTTAAATGCAAAATTAGAACAAAACAGTAGGGAAAATAAAGAAAGTACAGAAGCTTTAAATGCAAAATTAGAACAGAATAATGCAAAATTAGAACAAAACAGTAGGGAAAATAAAGAAAGTACAGAAGCTTTAAATAATAAATTAGAACAGAATAATGCAAAATTAGATAAGAACAACAAGGAAATTAGTGTGAAAATGGAGCAGATTAGAGGAGAAATCAGAGGAGTAATGGAAGAGAAGGTTAAAGAGATCATTGCAGATGTAGACAAGAAATTAGGAAAAGTACAGGAGGAGTTGGAAATTAGAATCAGTACACAGGCTGAAAATTTAAAAGAACTAGTGCAACTGGAAACACAGCAGGTCAAAAAGCAATTGGGGGGAGAAATTGACAAAATTCAGGTAGCAACTAAAGAGGTTAAGGAACAGCTGGGGGGTAGAATTGAGAAAGTCCACTCGCAAATAGTTGCAGAAGTAAATGATTTAAGAGAGAGTAATAGAGAGAGCATTAGCCAGATTGAGGAGAAACAAGCAAAGCTATATGATAAAGTAGAAGAATCAGAAGGAAACATTAAATTAACAGTAAACAGTATTGAGAGGAAGGCTGAGGAGAAAATCGCAGAATTAGAATTAAAATTAAAAGCTAGGATCAGGCAAGAAAATAGTCAGAATAGGCCAGTTTTTGTGAATAGCACACACAGGGAGGTAGAACTGGGTAAGTTTAGCAATCGACAGGGGTGCCCAATGGAGTTCATGAACACTATAGAAAATAAATTCGGGGAAAGGTTGGAAAATGGTAGTATTGAGTGGTGCCAGGTAGTTGAAATTTTAGAACAAGTGTTTGTGGGGGAAACGAGGAATTGGTTTGCTGTCTACAGAGACAAGTTTACTGATATCAATGATTTTAAAATGAAATTCTGTGAAAAGTTCTGGAATGAGGTTATTCAGTCGCAGCATCGTGAGGGAGTAGTGTGTGGTAAATATAACCCTAAAGGAAGCTCCACCATGACCGAATACTTTTTAGGGCAGGTATTAGTGTGTAAATATCTGGATGGCTTGAAGGAGGAAAGTGATGTGGTAAGGTTGCTACTTAGGCACTTTCCCTATAGGATCAAGGAGGCTGCTTGTATCCAGAATGTAAAGACTATATCACAAGTAGAAAATTTGTTAAGCACATTTGATGCACTAGGGAGAGGGGGTTATGAGGACAATTTCAATCGGAACCAGGGTAATAATAATAATAATAGACCTAATGAAGCCAGGCATCAAGAAGTTCAAGGAAACGGTGGCGAAGGGGCCAACGCTCAAAATAGAAATAATAATAATCAGCTATATCAGAACAGAGGAAATGGCTATAGTAATCAGTATCAAGGGAGGAACAATGATTTCAGGGGAAATCAAGGGAGGAACAATGATTACAGGGGAAATCAAGGGAGAAACAATGATTTCAGGGGAAATCAAGGGAGAAATTATAATGACAATAATTACAACCAGAATAGGGGTCAAGGAAGAGGACAGCCTAGTGGTAGTAATATACAGCCAAACAATGACAACACAGCCCAGAACAACCAGACCAGTTTAGTAGTTAGTAGTACTACGGCCAGCTGTAGCGGTTCTTTAAACGCGAACCAGGCTGCGAAGTAAGGTCAGAATCTCAGTCTGTAGCATGCCCTGTCCATACAATTATACAGGAACCCTATGACCTAAATGTAAGAAATGAATTATTACATGAACTAAATGATGAAGGTATTATTCAGGAAGTGGTTAGTAAGAGCCCCATATTTAAATTTAACGTGTCCGAGGCGTACACAGATGTTTTAATTGATAGTGGTTGTATGAAGAGTTGCAAAAGTAGTGAATTTTATGATAAAATGAAAGGAACTGGAGTAAATTTTGAGGAGATGCCAATTAAAAGCACTTTTGTTATCACAGCTGTTGGGAAGAGGTCTAAAGTAATTTCTAAGCAAGTTTTAGTAGACATTAAAATTAATAATCATGTAGAGAAGCAGATTTGTCTTGTAATTCCAAATTTAGTATTCAGTGTTATCTTGGGTTCAGAGTGGCTAAGTAGAGTGTCTGGTAACTTATGTTATGATGTAGGGAGTTTGAAATTTAAATGGGGAGATTCTGAAGTAGAAGTAGCGTTCAATGACCATATTCAGAGAAGTAGTATTGTAGGTGTGATTTGTACTTTAAATGAGATATCGCCAGCCGTAGAGCGGGGTTCTCCATGTTTTGTGGGCAGTGTGATTACGAACGGAAGTCTAGAGGACTCGTTACGTGAGGCTGCATTTCAGGGAAATATAGAGGATGAACAGTGTGTTCGGCTCTATGATGTGTTATGGTGTAATAGGAGAGTGTTTGAGGATCGCATTGGTATGGCCAATTGCTATACACATTCATTGAACGTTATTGATAGGTCAGTATTCACAGGACATAGATATCCTGTACCTTTCGCTTATCAGAGTGCAGTTGAGGCACAAATTAATCAGATGCTTGAAGATGGGATTATTGAGCATTCTAACAGTCCATATGTTAATTCTTTGATCACGGTACCCAAGACCGACGGCACTGTTCGTATTTGTTTAGACGCTCGTTTGGTTAACAATAGAATTAGTTCAGATCAGCTGAAATCTATGTCAATAGAAGAATTAATGCAAACATTTGAGGGGAAGAAGTATTTCACTTGTGTAGATTTGAGTTCCAGTTTTTGGCAAGTGCCACTTATGTACGAAGATAGACCATTTACAGCTTTTAGTCATAAATATAACCTTTATCAATTTTGTAGAACACCCTATGGGTTAAAGAGTAGTTCAGCAGCTTTAATTAGGGCTTTAAACATCGCATTAGGGGATGACACAGGAGAGTTTGTAACCATTTACATAGATGATATGGTAATTAGTTCACGCAGTTTTGAGGAGCATCTACGTCATTTAGATATAGTTTTTCAGAAGTTAGATCAGGCAGGGTTCACTTTGAAGCTGTCTAAGTCGTCATTCTGTCAGTCAGAAGTGACATTTTTAGGTCATAGAGTGTCGAGTAGAGGTGTGACACCATAGGAAGGTAAGGTTGGCATGTGTGGACAGTAGCAACAGGGCATCGTTACAGACACTGAGAAATATGCTAGGTAGAGCAACGTGATGACGTTCATTTAAGGGAGCCACTTGCAAGGTTGGAAGCAGGTGACGGAGTAACATTTATAGTTTCCAAACGTATTGGGAAAACAGCATATGTGCTGGAGAATAGTGAGGGAAACAGATTATACGGAACGTATAATATACATAGTCTACGAAAATATGTGTCATAAAGTGAGTGTGTTTAGCTGGCGAGCCAGCCTATCAAATGAGTAAGTGTGGTATTTGGTGCGTGGGAGGAGTTGGTCTTAAGGCAGGCGTATCAGAAGTCACACAGGGGGGTAGTATGTAAGTAAATGAGAGTTTTTAAGGTACAGGGAAATATGACGGGATTGTCGGATGCTGTTGAGCACTAAATTGTCTCGATGCACCAAGGCCATTTTGGCAGCGCTGATGGGTTCCCATTTATCTCCAGGAGATGGGGGAGCGCTTGTATAGGGCTTGTTAGCTTAAGGCGTCCACGAGATAAAAGATGGGCCATCAGAATGCGAGACAGTCCTTCATGAAACTCATACATATCAGCACACGTGATTTCTGTTTACGGCCTCGCCATGTAAGATTTGTAAGTGTGTAATTTAAGATAATATGTACAATGGTATTATTTGTGTGAGGAGAAATGGTCTGTGTTGAGAACTAGTATTAAGTAGAATATGGTTAACGGGAACTTAACAAGACAGGGCGCTTACGGCACAGAAATATTTGGTGTTATATGTAATGCACATTTACTGTTTTTTTTTCAGAAGTCAATATTAATTTAATCTACTTCAAAGAGAGATTAAGTATTATGGTCACGAGGCGCTGCCACAATAGTGTGATCGTGTGCTCAGTGATAAGTGGAATTAAATGTCACCATAAGGAGGGGACCTCCAGTGAAATTAGGAAGTTCTAGGGTGATATAAATATATCAGAACACCTTCAATGCGTGTGATATGACATCATAAATACGTAGTGCTCACACATTAATTATGTCTATTTCTCCAACATAGAGAAATTTGAGAGGCGGAAATATCCGTGGAACACTATTCCATATGTAAAACATTGGACTGGTTGCAAAGTGCAATCCATAGTGACAACAAACTTTGACGCAAAGTGCGTGAAGAAAAAATATGAGTGTATATATCTGTAATTTAGGGTTATTTCATTTATGTAATATGTATTTTGGATGGGGTTTATTAACGTGTCTGGGATAATCGGATAATGGACCGTCGTCACGGTAAATCATCCGATGATCCGAGGCGAATATGTAACGTGTTTTTCGAGGGGTTTTATGCAACTGGCATAAGTCAGTAGGAAGCCATTCTATATTTATTTACGCGGCAAATTGTTCAGCCAAGAGAATTTTTCATGTTAATTTATTATTATTATTAATTTATTATAATTATTATTAAGGTATTTTCGGAGCATTTTATAAAAATTATTAGCATTCAGATAGGTTTTCTATGTCTTAGAAAACGCTATCAAGCAAATTATTACGAACGACAATATTATAGAAAATTATGTGATTACGGAATTTTACGGAGTTTTGTCAGTTAGGGTATTTGAGAGACATGACTCACTGGGAATTCGAATACAAGCTGATTCCTGTCGAGAAGTATTACGCAAGGCTGGGTCGCAAGGTCTAGAAAAGGCGAATTGTTGGAACGGAAAACGACTTCTCCCTCTTGCGCACCGAGTGTAATGAGGCAGAGGAGGGGAACTGGCGGCGTGCTCAGCCAATCGGGGAGGACGACGTAAGCTAGATGTCGGTACCATGGTGGGGGAGCCAACGTGTGGATATATCGTTCGACGCGCCGTGAAACGAGAACAATCTGTGAAATACTTGCGGAGTATGGTTATACGCGGGGGACGCTCCGATGTTCGGTGGAACGGACTATCTGTGAAATACTTGAGGAGTATGGATGCGCGTGCGAGTCGCTCCGATGTTCAGTGGAGTTAGGGACTATCTGTGAAATACTTGCGGAGTATGGTTATACGCGGGGGACGCTCCGATGTTCCGTGGAACGGACTATCTGTGTAGAACTTGCGGAGTACGGTTGGAAGTGCGTGTCGCTCCGATGTTCAGTGGAGTTGAAGACTAACTTTTGCAAAACTTAACCCGTGCGGTTGTACGAGTGTTTGGGTCCGAGGTACGGACCATAGAATTATCTAATCTACCAGAATATCATCAAATTTCGACGGAGATGACGACGTCCAGGAGACTGTGGGAAGCTCACAGCATCAGCAAGTACGAGGGAAATGCCTTGGCAATTTCCAATGGTAAGCGCAAATGACGCAGAAATACGCAATCTCTCATTTTTCTTTGTTTTACATTTCATATTTCAGTAACTTCATAGCTTGGAAATAAGAGTAAAATCAATTTATCAGACTCCGTTTTCACGTAATTTTCTATCGGTAATATTCATATCACAACGCTCCAATTTAAATTTTATAGTTATTATTATTATTAATTTTGCTATACTTGTTTTATATAATAAATTCATTTCTTTTACAATGCAATCTTTGCTTTCAGTAGGTAGCATTAGATATAGACCAATTCCTTCTCCTGATACAATTGTTTGTTGGGTTAATGATCAAATCATACCACGATTTGAGTGAATAGTGTCTTGAAGGTGTTCTGCCAGAGCTAGACGTTGTTAAATACAAATTTAGATTTCAGCATTGCATTGAGGACTTGGCGCCCATTAAAACAACATAGCTTAGGCAAAGGTAAACAATTACATTTTCTCCCAACAGTGTGGGCTAGCGAAACTGTTACATTTGTACGCTCAACGTGTGGGCAGTCAAAAGGTTACATTTGGCGCCCAACGTGGAGCAAAGTAAATACCGTTTCACTTGTCATCCCAGCCGAAGCCGGACTGCTACAGTACCAAGGTTTCTCCTTGTTTGTTTATAGATATGATGTACAGACATGCGCCGTATGCCTTCTCTGAAGCATCGGAGAACACTTGCACCTGAATGTCTACCGGCTCACCCTGACATAATACCAATCTATCAATCTTTAGGGAGCTTACTGTAGGCAAGTGATTGCATTTGATTTGCCATTCCTTCGTTAAATCTGCTGGGAGATTTTCATCCCATGACAACTTGTGAAGCCACATCTGCTGCAAAAATATTTTGTAAACAATCACAACGGGGCTGATAAGACCCAGTGGATCAAAAATTGATGCAACAATGGAAGATATAATGCGCTAATATAGGTTGTCCTTCATCGTTGATGACTCGTTTATATTTAACTTGGTTGTTACAAGAAATTTATCTGTAATTGGGTGCCAAAGAGGCCCTAAGATTTTAACACCATCATCATTGTCAAGTTGTAATGGTAACTGGGTCTCACAGTGTTCGACAGGAATTGCTTCTTGTAAGCCACCGTGATTTTCACACCATTTGTGTAATGGAAATCCACCATAGTTTAGCAACTGGATCAACTCTGTCTGAAGCCTTAGCGCTTCCTCCACTGTAGCGCATCTAGACAGAACATCGTCGACATAGAAATCCCTTCGAAGGACTGTTGCTGCGAGTGGATATCTAAACCCTTCGTCCTCGACGAGCTGTTGAAGACATTTAGTGGCTAGAAAGGGTGCAGCTGCTGTCCCATAAGTTACTGTCTGAAGTTCATAAATCTTTATTGCCTCATCGGGTGACTTACGCCAGAGTATCCGCTGAAGTCCCGTGTCACATGACTGAACTCTAATTTGCCTGTACATTTTTGCTATATCAGCAGTGAATGCGACAGGATGCGTCCTGAATCTTAAAACGATTGAATATAGATCCTGCTGTACTGTAGGGACTACCATCAATCCATCATTCAGTGAAATACCGCTAGTGGTCTTTGCCGAAGCATCAAAAACTACTCGCGTTCTTGTAGATGTACTCGATTCCTTTATAACCGGGTGATGAGGGAGATAATACGTGCCTTCAGATCGCCCTCTTCATCATGGACAAGTTTCATATGTTCTAATTCTTCATATTCTTCCATGAACTTGGTGTATTCCGATCGAAGCTGTGGCTGGCGTTGTAGTCGGCGTTCCAATTGTAGTAACCGTGTGGTAGCTTGACTATACGAGCTCCCCAGGGTCTCACAATCTTCCTTCATTGGCAGTCGAACAACGTATCTTCCTTGTTCATCTCTGGTGGTATGTTCTTTGAAATGTTGTTCGCATTCGATTTCTTCCCGCGTCCTGGGAGGAGTAGTCACGTCTTCCAATTCCCAGAACTTCTGTAACTGCCTATCCAGTCCATCTTCATATTTCATGAAACAGGCATTTATTTCTAGTGTGTCAATCTCTGTTGCTTGTTGGACCTGTCCTGACAAGATCCATCCTAGTTCTGTTTCTTGTAGTATTGGGTAGTTTCCTGGACGAGTCATTCTCCCATTCCGCAAAAGCTTGAAGAACAACCCTGCTCCCACCAGCAAGTCTATGTGTCCAGGCTGATAAAATGTAGGATCTGCTAAATCAATAACATGGGGCAAGTTCCAATGTTTATGCTCAATGTAACAATGACAATGAGGCATGGTGCCTGTTATGCGTGGGATAACTAAGCATTGAATTTCATCTTGAAAATTACCGGTAACCGCTTGTATAAGTACAGTGACACTGTGACTTGCCTGAGCGACTGCATTATTGATCCCCTGAATAGGTACCGCTTGCCTATGTCTTTTAAGCTTGAGTGTCTGAGCCAGTTGTTCAGTGACAAAGTTTGCTTCACTTCCACTGTCTAGTAAGGCGCGACAGGTGTGCAGTCTGCCGACGACATCCTTGACCCGAACCATGACTGTAGACAAGAGTACTTGTGATCTTAACCTTCCCTTAACAGTGTGGTATGACAGTGTGACAGTTTCATCAGATCCACCCCGTGTAGTTTTTTTTTTGCTGTTCATTGGTCGTGTAAGACTCCCTGTGAAGCAGTGAATGATGTTTCCCTCCCCACTTCTTACAAAAACTTGATGTACAATTAGGAGCTAGATGTGAACCCTGTAAACAATTGTAACAGTGTTTGCTTGTCACCAGCTGTTTCCGTTCTTCTACGCTTAGTCTTGCGAACTGTGGACATTTGAATAGGTAGTGATTTTCCTTACAGCATGCACAAGTGATCTTCTGGGTTGCAACATACGAATGATGTTTAGGTTTAGTCGCCTTATGCTGAATATCCCTCCTCTCTGTAGAAAATGCTTGTTTGCTACCCGTTTGACCGACAGATTTTATATTTTCCAATGCCTGACGTCTATGTTCCACAAAATGAAGCAGTTCATCTAATGTTGGCAGTTCCTGGCTATTGAGCTTTAATTCCCATTCCTTTCTAGTGTTCACATCAAGACCTTGTAAATACTCATGCAATGGGGTTGAAAGGTTCAATGCCTTTAATGCATTTAAATTACTGGAAAATGAATTGGAATATCTCACAAGTTCTGATGCACATTCCCTTTGCACAGGCTTTAATGACATTAATTCCTGCACATGAGTAGACGCAATAAGGCGCTTATTCTCATATCTGTCTACTAATAGTTCCCATGCTACAAGGTAATTGCCTTCCGTGATTGGAATACTCTGAATTAGTTGATTGGCGGCCGCCTTACAAGAAGATACTAAATACTGAAATGCTTGTATTGTTGGTACATCTTCATTTTCATGCACCATGACTCTGAAAATGATAACCATTTCTCGTATTCATCATTAAAACTAGGCAGGGTAATTGGTGGAAGTTTTACTTGCCTACGCCTTGCTGAGTTACACGAGCCATGTGCACTGCCAACTTGCGAACCACCGGACTGATATTCCGGATTCTGTTCAGCTAGTATTTTCATCATTTCGTATTTTAACCTATAATAGCTTGCTTCAAATTGTTCCCTATCTTCATCATGACTCTGATCCTCAGGTTCCTTTACTTCTAAATTCGACTGAATTTCATCATAATTACTTGTAATATCTACCATGTCGTCAAATCGCAGTTTAATTTCATTTAAACCTTGAGTTTCGTCGTCAAATTCACTAACAAATTTCGCCATTCTCGTCAGCTGACCCTTTACTACTGCTCTTTTCCGTATTAACTTTAGCCTTTCTGCGGGATCCATGATTTATGGGATAATGTTTAGGAAAGCCTGAGTAAAATAATGTACTTGTAATTACCTGCCCTGAGTAGTTGTGACGATAACGAAGCCGCCGTTTCACAGTTTCGATCAGGGACTCACTAACTGGTGTAGTTAGTCCACCTTTGTAAATATCCACCCTATTGTGAATATTATTGCCGTAACCGTTACTCTACCGTACATATAACTTGCTGAATGTTAAGCGTATATTCATAACCTTGTAGTATGTCCGCTTGAGGACCATAGATCCGGCCCCATAGGACCAAAATGTTGGTTTTAATACACACACGTTTATTAAAATAGCTAATTTACCTATTTACATAAGTATGCAGACAAAGATACACACTAAAACATATTATTTATTCTTGGGTTTTTACCAAAACTTATATACCGCAGTGGACTGTATTCCATCGCGATGTTGTTCCAACAATTATCCTTGTTGCCAACCCATAAACCAAAAACTCCCAACCAAAGCCGTAAGGTCCCGTGACCACAAACAAATACAAATAAAATAAATTACCGATACATTATCAATACAGAATACGTTGATGCCTTCCCAGCTCCAACGAACAACAATTATGTCCGCGCGCTCTCTATATCACTCGCGGCAAAACCTCGAAATTCCTGCCCGTCTTCCCTCATACATGTGGGAAGGGATTTTGGCAAGCTAAAAAACCGAACAAGTCTTGAAGTAGTTTTAAGTATAAAAACTGCATTTAGACATAAGATTACATAAGATGAGATGAACAGAACTCGACACAAAACTGTAACTGATCGTCTTCCTTTCTCGCGACTTACACTTGACTCCTCTACGCGGCGCCACCAGGCAGTGTCGAGGCTGGCTGGAAACCCAAAAACATTCATTATCTTCCGATTCCTACAATCGGCCATCCTGCAGATCATCCGCCTCGGATGATGAGAAGTCTTCAGTCCAAGGTTTGAGGAACTCAGCACAAGTAGTTGTTCGGTTGGGGCTTAAGTGATTCCTTTCACGACAGAGGTCGTAAGTGTAATTCAGCTTAACTCGGGAGATTCTGTAAGGCCCAAGGTACCGAACTTTAACCTCAATTTAAGGCCTGGACCAAACTAGGTCCTCGTGATGGTGACGATATCGCCAACTTGGTACAGGCGAGCAGGCCGTCGACGTCGATCAAACGACACCCTGTTTTCTTGATGCACTTTCTGGATTTGTGCTCTCGCTTCTTCACAGTGTTCATCTCTCCTGGTCTCAAACTCGTCTACCATCTCTTCATTGATCAACTCAACTATTCTCAGGTCATTTTCACAGCGCATTTTGGCTCCTGTCAAAAGTTCGAACGGCGTCTGCTTGATACTACGGTTGTAAATGGAATTCCTGACTCTTCGATCAGATTCGACGTGTTTGTACCAATCTCCAGGGTTTTCGATGGACAACTTGGCCAGCACGGAGAGGATCGTGGAGTTCATCCTTTCTATCTGGCCATTGGCACGAGGGAGTCTGGTCGTGATCAGTGAGTGGGTGATGTTGTTGGCAGTGAAATTCATGTGAAATATACGCGGTTCCACGGTCGGCGACGATCTGAGCAGGATTATCAAATACTCCTTTTTGCATGTCCAATTTCTCCATAGTTTCTTTCGTGATCGTCGTTTTAGTGGGATACAGCCACACAAACTGTGAAGCTATCTGATACTGCGAGAATATGCTTGTATCCTTTTTTCATTGAGTCCAAGGGTTCAAGATGGTTAACATGGTAAGTGTGAAATGGTGTGCTTTCTTTAAATAAGGGATGCAAGAGTCCTTGTTTCATCGTGATGCTCATATCAACTCTGGTACTCTTCGCCTCTTCCGATGCGTTTCCTATGTCCATCTCCTCGGCTGCTACCACGTCGATTCGGTACAAGTACGCTTCTGATATGTCCTTGGACATCTTAACACCGGTTTTGCTGATGGTAGTTACGGCTTGGTCCAGCAAGTCGTTACCCATGATAGCTGGCAACTTTAGTATATCTCCAGACACCACATAGAAATCAGTCAAGTGTCGTCGTCAACCTGGACGTAGGTTGGAAAATATCCTAGGGGAGGCACCTCACTATCTCCGAAACCCTGGAGTACTATGGCGGTAGTCTTCAGCTCCGGACCGCCCATCTCTGTGTAAATGTCTTCACGAATCAGATTGATTGGGCAGCCCCTGTCAACCAATGCATTGATCTTCTGACCCTGGAGCAACAATTCCTGATCTTCATATTCGACTTGGTTCCCAAAGCGACGTTCACTGTCTTCTTCTCGGCATTCTGCTCAGGGTTTGGGCACTTGGAAGCTGTGTGTCCGAAACTGCTGCAATTGAAGCACTTTGGACCCTGACTCTTGTGTGGACATTCTCTGGACTCATGACTGTTCTTCTGACCACAATTGTAACATCTCTTTACAGAGAGGTCTGCTTCTGCCTGTTGTCTTCTCTTGGTGTATGTTTGTCGTCTTCTCATTTATCGTCACCTTCTAGGAGTTTCGTGCGTAAGCACTCTTGTAGATCTTCAACTTGTCCTTGAATTCCTTGATGTCCCTTGCTCCATATAGAATCATCTTGGATCCAGTGTCATCCTCGATGCCATCGATGACGTATTGTATCAGTGATTTATCATCGATTGTCAACCTGCTGGCTATTTCTCGCATCACCAGGAAATATTTGTGAAGAGTTTCAACTTTTGTTTTTCGTCGGTTGGTTAGCAGTCGATGAATCTCTGCTGCACTGGTATCATCTCGGAATTCTTTCTTCAGGGTTTTCTTCAACTTGTGCCAGGATGTGATGCCACGTTCACTCTGCACAAACAACTTAGCCAGACCTGTCAGCGACTTTTTTGCAAAAACATAATTTTGCATCTCGTCCCAGCCCATCAACGTTGCGTTTCCTCGAAGTCCTTAATCCAACGTCGCATCGGATAGTTCTCGCTGCCGTCATAGGTTCTGACAGAGCCCTCTACATCTCGGAAAGTTAACGCAAACTTGTGTGCGACTCCCTGGTTTGCAGTGTGCCGCGAGTCCACAACGTCCTGGTAGACTTCCCCGTCACTTTAGCTTTCTTCTCCAGTCTTCGCTTTGTGTTTGGTCTTTGTTATTTTCTTTTGTTTACCTCCTATTGCTTTGGAGAGTTTCTGGTCTTCGGACGACCTAGATGAATCCGATGATGATCCTGACGTGCTAGAGGTTGAATGTTTCGTGGATTTCATCCCAGCCATTTTCTCCTTTAACTCACGTAATTCCTCCGCCAGTGCTTCGTTTGCCTCTTTCATCTTGCTCATCACCTCTTTCTTTTTATCAGCCTCGTCTTCTTTGCCTTTAGACATCCCCAGCCACGAAAGGTTTATTAAGTTGTCACAGACGCGTTGCACAAGCACGGCTTTCTCTCCCTTATATTCAGTCTTTAACACTGTGCAAATGGCAATCAGGTCAGCCTCGGTGAATTCGGTCTCAATGAATTTCAATTTCACCAGATGTTCTGGTGAGTCACGTTCAAACTCGAATCCTGGGATTTCTCTTAAGCGCTGCCTATTCTTTCGAACACGTGACAGTTTTTCGAAAATGAGGATATGTAACATCTTAATCACGGCCGTAGGTGCCGTCTTAATGTTATTATTCACTTTTTCAATATCTTGTAAACACGCCATTTTGCTTTGTATTTCGGCACTCGCGCTGAACACTTTTCTTTTCGTCGTCGTCTTAAGACTTCAGGATCCTGGAACTCGTCTTTTGTTGCCTGCTCGAACCACCACGTCTTTGGAAGTTGAACAGCTGCTCGTCTTCTATATTCCACGGACCCACGTCTTCGTCCCAGCTGATTACCGGTTTTACTCACCCCATTGCTGTACAACAAGCCCAGCGGTCTACACGGAAGCGGTATGACTCATGCAGACCAGATGGCAGGCAAGTGTCACATTCCCGAAGGCGCGTGGGAGAAATTCCACAGATACCAACATCATCAGATCTTACCAGCGGCCACAGTTTTGAAGGTAGACTAGTGCAATTTTACACACCTATGTAGTTAGAACTTGTACACGATATTCCAGTATAATGACCAACAAAGTATATTTCGTAGATATTGTTGTTACATCAGAGAAACGGTAATAAGTATGTTGAATAAATATTGTAACAGTGGAGAGAAAGTAGTCATGAGTTTTGACAAGCGTAAATTTATACATGTGATACAAGAGAAAGAGAGGACATGATGATCCTAAGTATATGAAGCTAATTCGTCTCAGGAACGAAATTATGATGTATAAAACCGTAATTATTGACAGGAGTATTCAATATTTGCATTGAAGGAACTCCATTGTCTGAGAAGAGGATATTGTAAAACCCAGAAGTTTGCTTTGAACGTAAGAACAGTATGCGTAATTTTAAAGGCATAGCTGAATGATGAAAACGAAATTATAAGGTATTGTAGATCAATATTTGTTATGAAAAGATCTCGTAAAATGAAAGGAAGGATATTAAAGCTTGCATATTTTTAATGAATTTTAAAGAAGGATTGTAACATTTCAACATGTATGCATATCTTTGTGACAGTGCTCAATGTTTTTTATGTATTTTGCTGTGACAAGACATAGTCAGCTGATGAAGGGCTGATGATAGTCCGAAACATGTACTGTATCTAGTTTTGAAGTAAATGCAATAAGGTATTGATAGGCGGAACCGCTAATTTGAATAAACAAAAAAAAAGGATATTAAGTACCGTATCTATTGTAAGGAGAGACGGGAGGTAAAGATATTGTTATTTGAATGACAAACGCGAGCAGAATTAAGATTCAGAGCAAAGCTAGAAATTGTAACAGAAATGTATTTAAAGCAGAGTGAAGAAATACGGCATGATTTATGGAAGCGAGAATGTGAAGAGATTTGCGGTAATAATATTTTGTGAGAGATGTATAGATGGAACATAGCACGGAATTGTATAATCGATAGAAGATTATGTCGGAGGAGGAGTAGTGAATTCATGAAAGGTGTTACATTCGTAATATCTAGTAGGAATTCTGAATATCTTACTTTGTTGAAAGTATTTGATATGGTTCATAGAAGTTTGTGAAAGTGCTAAGAGGAGAATATATACGACAAGCAATTATGTCGAAGGAAGAGTAATAAGGACGCGATAATATGTTTATGAAGTGTGTGAGATAAAGAATTTATGATGGAAGGATGTGAAATACTATGTGTTAGTTAAGTAAAGCCATAATATGTATTTTTGGAGAATCACGAGTGTGAGCAGTGAGGGTTAATGCCATGCACACTTATAGTTTTATTTTGTAAGCTTATCTGAAAGTCATGCGTCGCAAGTTTGTAATATTATTGATTATTAAATACTGGATTTGTATATTTAAGTGAATAGTCATGAACTTAACTGTTTGTAACACTAATTCACATTGGTTATAACAATGTAATACAGGATTTGACAATTTTATTGTGTGATATACGAGAGAAGGAGGTAGGAATGAACTCTATACAATTGGAGACAAATATAAAGAAATCGTGCAGGGGCGTGGTGGCTCAGCGGTCTAGCTGTATGCCTCTCATCAAGGCGGTCCGGGTTCGATTCCCGGTCAATGCATGTGAGATTTCCGAAGTGAAATGCCATGTCCTGTGGTTCGGATTCCACGTAAAAAGGAGGTCCCGTGGCTCATGATCTCAAGATTAACGGTCACGTTAAACTACAAGCTTCCTTCCTTCAAAGAAATCGTGCAGGACGCGATAGTGTATATATGAGTATATAAACAGTATTATTATTATTAATTATTTTATTCAGATTTGTAGATTTGACGCTATATTGCGGAGACTTTAACGACTGTATTAAACAGGGAACATGTTTGTAGAAGTTGAACGTTAAAGTGAAGTACAACAGAAGTAGAACTACAGCATTTTGCATTGTAATAATGTTGTTTGTTTTTGCAACATCTTTCAAGGAAAGATATTATTTTTCACATAATTTGTGTGTGATGCACGAGGGACTCATTTTAGTTATATTAAGCCTAGAGAAGGGCAGCTATTTTATTTTGAGTGTTTTTATTTTATCTTTCAACAGTGTTAGGGGCATTTATGTAATGTCATTTTTAGTTAATAAAAGGCAAGCATTTTTATAACTTGCTACGTTTTTATAGAGCTGATTCTTATTTCAATGCTTAATTACACGATAACGATACCGCTAGCTAGATGCAGACAGTCTATTGACACATTTACCTTAATTACCCGAGAGTCGAGTTGCTCATTAGTGCTCTATTTTTTTTATTTTTCTTAAGCTGTTCTGTATGGAACTAGTTGGTAGTATAGTTAGGTGTGCGATATGTGTGTTCAGGATTCCCTAGTCATTAGTCCGGTATAGGACATGTTCAATTCTTAGCCGGGTATTGACATCCCTACGATCCTTTTTCTATCTGTGCGGATTTGGGACTGTGACCTAGAGGAATTCGGGCGCAGTACTCATTGCAATAGTTAGCTTTCTAATGAAAATCTACCTAACATTACAAAAGACATAGAGAAAGAAAATTGGTGTGTTAAACATGGTGCCTCAAAAGTACAAAGTAATTATTTTTAGTTATGTTTGTCATTATGCAAATTTTTTGGTGTGTGTATATTTTGTAAAACACAAGCAATTTAAGAGAATGTTACAAAACATATTTAACCCATTAACGTCATTTGACGAGCTCTGGTCGCAGGTTATCACATTAGCACATAAATCATGTCACGAGCTCTACAAGCGGCAATGTATATTGCTTTATTTGCATTCGTGTATTCCTATCTCGTTTCTGTATAACTTGCCAGAATCCTGAAATAATGAAACAATAACCCCATTGTATATCCTTTTAGCAGATACAGTGGGGTTTCTAATATGCTAATAAAACAGTCAGCGTCAGTGTGCAGTGGCCATTTTCAAATTTCATAATTTAAAAATGAATTGCTCTCTATGTTATAGAGCTGCGATAACAAAAATTTGTGTTGCAGTAGAACCTGATATGTTGCTTGGTATGATCAAGGAAAAACGACAGCCACTCCATACTGTCAAGATGGTGTCTGGGAGTAATAATAATCAATCATTGTTCACAATGTAATTGAACAATTAAAACAAACCATAGTTAGAAAAAAGTGCCATATGAGGGAACTCGCTGATGCATACAAATTTTTTGTAAAACATCGTTATTGGTTCATATTTTACAGATATTTTTGTAGTGTAAGTAAATCTCACTAATGCCGGTGAATAAAATCCGATTTCAGTCAACAATGTGACCATTAAATTATGACTGGAATGGGTTAAAGTTACATTAAAAGCATTTCCTACAGATACAAGTTTTAAAAAATGCAGTTCATGCTGCCATTTTTTTAATTAAAGAAAAACAATTTTTGAAATCATGTTCATGTGTATAATATAATAAAAATATTACATTTTAGAAATAACAGACAATAACTTTTACATTCTTTGGTGTTGCTCATGTGGGCTCTTTCTGAGGGACAAACTTCAAACAGACACTGTTGATACAGTAGCTGAGTCCTGTTGGAGGTGGGCCATCACCCCTGAATACATGCCCCAGATGTGCATCACACTGAAAAACACAATCAATGCTCATTAATAGCACAATAAATCTAGCATCTGGGGGAAGATGAAAGGCAACTGAATTTTATTGGTAATAAGAGAAAAGGTGCATTTTGTTTAATAGTCTGATGAATAACAAGCTAATCTATTAACAGTCATTATAGACCATGACACTGATCAAGGTCGCTACATCCATAGAGTCGCAAAGTCCTGGAGCCAGGCTGACCCAAACTTGGAAAATGAGTGGGTTCAAACCTCACAGTCACTATTCTTCAAATGGTTTTCTATTTTCAACTCAAGCCAAATGCCAAGAAGGCTACCTCTAACAGGTCTTGGCTGCTTCCATCCAACTCCTTTCTTATTTTTCTTCGGATAAGATTAGCATCAGGATGGGCATCTGGCAGTAAAAGTCATTCCCACATAGCTCATTTCACCTCATCCCAACACCATAGAAATAATAAATAATGATAATAATGTTATTGGTTTTACGTCCCTTTTAACTACACTGGCTTTTAGAGACGCCCATAGAAATAAGATTAACAGTGGGTAGAAAATGTATGGACAAAGAACATTCAAAATGATCATCATCATTTTCCAGCTCCAGTTTCCCGGGTGTGGTATACAAGCGCTCACCATTTCCACTCCTAGATGTGGATCATTGTGGCAGAAATGGAAAGAGTGCCTGCCCAGAATATAGGAGATTTCTGTTCAAGTTGGGATTGCTGTCTCTTTTTCAAAATGTACTGTACGGAGGAGAAAGAATGGAAATAGGTCACATTCAATTGAAAACTGTAATATAATGTTATGATGTACTATTGGTACCTACATTTGAACATAGTACTTCTGTGCGTGCCATCCCATAACTTCGATCTTCCTTCTCTTGCACAGAATCCTTCACACATTCATAAAATGCTGGCCATCCACTTCCAGAGTCATACTTTGTGCTAGAACTGAAATAAAGAACTTTTACATTTAACAACAATGTATATTATATTCACTGATGAAACAGAACTTGACAACAAATGTGAAATACATCAGTTATTCCATAACAACCACCTATGCTTTAGAAACACCAGCGCCTATGTGACAAGTTACTCCCTTCTATTATTTTCCTTATCACATGTCACTCAGTCAATGCCATACAGGGAATGTACACCTTTAGTACAATACTTCTATGTCTATAAATAACAATATTCCTATCTCTATAAATAAAGTAAGCTTCGTGTCTCAACATTTTGAATTTTCAGCTGAAACTTTGTATTTAACCCAGATGAGTTGTATAATGACCAAAAAAAATATTAATCTGTTTAACTTTTGTCTGTTTGTTATGGGATGGCATCAAAACTACCGGAGCGAACAGCATACAAGCATACCTAAAATAAAACTAAGCTACAACTTATTTATACAGCTTTAAGGGGCCAAGAACGAAAGAGCAGTACAAGCAAAACTAAGACAGAGAGCCAGGGAGGATCGGAGCAAAGGTAACAGCGAGGTGAATGTGGGCTACCAGAAGATCCTCCTAAACGGTCAATGGATTATTGTGGGGTTTGAAGCCATTTTTTCAGAGATGCCTTAGTAAACAAGAGTTTAGTGCTTTTCAGTTGGTCAACGCGAATGTACCCAAAAGAGCTGGGTTATGCCGTAATCCTGAAATAAATTACATGAGATTAATAAATACACTATGATGACCAGTTTCGATCATCAAACGATCATCATCAGATCCATTACACTTAGGCTATAATGGATCTGATGATGATTGCTTGACAATCGAAACTGGTCATCCTAGTGTATTTATTAATCTCATGTAATTTATTTCAGGATTAGGGCATAACCCAGCTCTTTTGGGTACATTCGTGTTGACCGACTGAAAAGCACAACTCTTAGTCAATGGATTAATTGGGAGGATCTAAAAAAACGGGGAGCTGACCACCGCACTGTGACCAAGCAACCGGCGGTAACCAAGAAAGAACTAATACTTGCCACACTCAACGTAAGGTCTCTGAGAACTGAAGACAAGGAACTTGAACTGGAAAATGCTCTCTTAACCCGCCATTGGTCGAGGGATGAGCGCATCGCTCACTTTTAAAATATTTCTGTTGTAATAGGTCAGAAATCATGGAGAATGGCCTGTAACTATGAGTAGCTTTTCTTTGGAATGTCAGGAGTGGGGGAGATCGGTCAGAGCACATGTGTGCCTCCATCAGTGAGTTTAGTGCATCCAAGCTGTACAGTACTACGTGCCAGTGAGCGTAGCGCTCACCCTAGACCATACGTGTTTTACATTTTTACCGATTTTGCTAGATTCTCAATATGTGTATTTCGTATATAGTTGGTCAAATTCTTCAATTAATTACCTACTTTAACTTTTATTTATGTTTTGTGTCATTTTGTTGCATTATGACTGATGAAAATCAAATAGCTAATTGGCTTGAAGAGGACTCGGACCATGAAAGCAATGTGTTTCAGGACGATAACAGTTCTTCAGATAATTCAGACGTTCGTGAGGTTGGAAATGGAGACCACAACAGTGAAAGTGAAGAAGGAGGAGAGGAAGGAAGTGCCGTGAATCCAGGGCATTATTACATTGGCCGTGACAAGACAACACAATCGAGTATTCACGCACCAAGTCAACACAGATGCAGACCCAGGAGAAACATTGTAATTAACCTTCCAGGGGTAACGGGAGAGGCTAGGAATTCAAAGAAAATTACAGAGGCATGGAACCTCTTTTTTCCTGTGTCAGTTCTTGAAGAAATAACCCACCACAAATGTACGGCTGAGAAAAATTAGATCAAAGTACAGGAGTGAATCATATGTGGTAGATACAAACCTACAAGAAATTAAAGCCCTTAATGGAGTGCTTTATCTGGCTGGAGTGATGAAATCTTCCCATGTAAACATTTTAGATTTGTGGGCAGATGATGCAACTGCACCTGAAATATTTCGTTTGGTGATGAGTTACAGACGCTTTTATTTATTGCTTAGGGCCCTTCGCTTTGATGATGTCACCACCAGACAGGAGAGGAAATCACATGATAAGCTGGCACCGATAAGGAACATATTTAAAGGATTTGTGCAGAGATTTTTGGATAATTATAGTGCAGGCGAATATGTGACATTGGACGAAATAATAGAGACTTTTCGAGGAAGGTGTTCTTTCCGGCTACATATGCCAAAAAAACTGGCAAAGTACGGTTTGAAGATGTTTGCTGTAGTAGATGCGAGAATATTTTATACTCACAATATTGAAATTTATTGTGGAAATCAACCGGAGGGACCATTTCATTTAGATAACAGACCCGGTGCTGTTGTGAAGAGGATTACATTACCAATTCAGGGCTCTGGTCGGAACGTGACAATGGACAATTGGTTCTCTTCTGTGCCCATTGCAAACGAGTTGACTACTAAAAACAATTTGACAGTCGTAGCGACATTGAAAAAGAACAAAACTGTAAACACTAAACCAAGGCCTCCATTCAGTAGTCTATTTACGTTCTGGGAAAACGTAATGATCGTGTCGTATGTTCCGAAGAAATATCGAAATGTTATCCTCTTATCAACGATGCATGATTCTGATGAGATTGATGAAGCTTCTGGAGACCTATCAAAACCTGTTGCTGTGACTTTCTATAACCTTACCTAAGGGGGAGTGGATGTTGTTGATGGCATGAAGACGGAGTACTCAGTTGCAAGAATCTCTTTTTGGTGGCCTCTTAGATTATTCTTCTCTCTTCTTTACATTGGTGGGATAAATTCTCAAATTATTCTAAATTGCAATACTGGAGAAAAGCTCTCAAGAAGAAAGTTCCTGAAAACACTGGGTCTAGATCTTATAAAGAGACACATGATCACTAGAGCCTCATACAGCGGTCTGAAAAACGATCTGCGACTTAGAATTAAGAATGTTCTTGGAATTGAAAATGGTCCACCTTCACCACCGCGTCCTGTGAGGAATAGTGAAAGGGGAAAATGTGGGCTTTGTCCAAAGAAGAAAAATAGATATTCAACTATCAGATGTGCAGAATGTGCACTACCAATCTTTGGAGAGCACACAGTAACAATATGTCAACAGTGCAATGGCAATAATGGAGTAGCCGCCAAAAATAGCGATTCTGAATAAGGCAGCTGGTTCTTGGAAAACTGGGACTCAAAAACTACTGATGTGTTTGAATCGTAAGTTTTCAGTTTGGATAAAAGGCAATATTTATTGAAGTTTGTTGTATAATAAATCATTTGCAAACATAATAACACAACATTTTTGCAACTGATCAGTGGCATTGTAACAGTAGTACGGTATGTGTTATTATTAATTCTAAAATGTTTGTCCGCAGTTTAGTATAGTATTATTGTGTATATCAATAATTGGACAGTGTTCCTTCATATTTAACTTTAAAAAAATGATTGTATCGTTGGATATTTAAATAAATGAAAATAATATTAAGAAAGAACAAAAACAAATAATACAGTAATAAACCAATTACAAAAAGTAAGAAAACTTGTTCATGTACGATCGGTGAGCGTCCGTCTGGGAGGCTCGACCAACGGCGGGTTAAACATAAAGTACGACATACTAGGACTTAGTGAAGTAAGACAACTCGGCGAAGGAATCCGAGAAAAACCGAATGGAGACATCTTCAGCTACATCGATGAAACCAAAGGCCAAATAGGAGTGGGCTTCATAATCAAGAAGCACCTAAAAAATAACATTCAGGAAATTCGGGGAATCTCTCAGAGAATTGCGCTACTGTCCTTAGATCTAGAAGGGAATACCATCGTAATTATACAAATCTATGCCCACACTGAGAACAGCACAGAGGAGGAAATTGAAAAGTTTTACGAGCAACTAGAAGACACACTGGACAACTTCAAAACACAAAGAACGTTCGTAATTGGGGCCTTTAACAGTAAAGTGGGAATCAAGGAACATACAGACGAAGTGCCTATGGGACCATTCGGATACAGAACTAGAAATGAGAGGAGACAGATTGAACCAGTTTGCTCAAGGACACAACATGAAAATTGTGAACACTATCTTCAAGAAAATGCCAGAGAGTAGATGGGCATGGAGAGGCCCGAACGGCAGGACAAAAAAAGAAATTGACTTTACCGACAACTTAAAGGAAGTAACGGATATTCAAGTGATCAAGGGGCTAAAATTCGACACCGACCATAGAATGGTGCGCTTAAAGCTGGCAATAAAGAAGAATAGACGGCAGTTTTTCAAGACCAGGAAAACTAGCCCTGGACAGATCAACCTGACCGAATACGCCAAAGAAATCCAGCAAAATCTAAATCAACTCAAACAACAAAACCACCTAAGCACACAGCACCTCTACACAGAACTCATAAAATGTATAACATCTGCAACTAACAACTCAGCAATACCAAGAAGTAAGAAGGGACGACGCGATAAGCTAATCGAGGAAACGGAAATATTGAAAGCACAAGCTGTAGATAACAACCAAAGAAAGTTAGAGTAAGGGGAGCTTAATAAGCGCACAAAAAGGGAAATTAGAAAGGACATTAGAGACCACAACACAGAAATCATCAGAAAGTATGGAGAAGAATCAAAATCAATAAGAAAGATGAGAAAAGAACTAGCACCAGACAAACAGTGGATGCTTGGAGTGAAAGACAAAAGATGTAAAAGACAAGCAACAATGGAGGAAATAACGAAACAGGCCACAGACTTCTACAGAGAGCAGTACTCCAGTACACACCAAAGAAGAGACTCAGACCAAAGCAATAAGGGGCTGGAGGCACTACACGACGAAGAAAATCCTCCCATCATGACCAGAGCAGCAATAAAGGAGGCGAAAAACGAGAAATGCCCTAGAGAGAATGCCATCTACAACGGATATCTGAAAATGGGTGGCAAGGATCTCATAGAAGTGATAACAAGGCTATTCAACATGATACTTGAAACAGAAGAAATTCCAACACAATGGAAACAGAGCGTTATTGTTCTGCTTCACAAGAAAGGCGCTAAGGATGACAATAATTACAGACCCATCAGTTTAATGGCCAGTATCTACAAACTTTTCACAAAAATCATGACTAGAAGCATGTCTAAACTACTAGATGAAAACCAGGCAGTGGAACAAGCCGGCTTTAGGACAGGCTTTAGTACAATTGACCACCTGCAAGCAATGAACCAGCTCTTGGAAAAAACACAGGAATTTAATCTCGAACTATACATTGCATTCGTAGACTATAACAAAGCCTTCGATTCTGTGGAGCATAGTTGTGTGCTAGAGGCGTTGAGAAGCCAAGGCATAGAGAAGAGATATGTCAGACTACTGGAAAAGCTCTACGAAGGCTGCCAAGCGAGGGTAAGAACGGAGAGGGAGTGTGCGAACATCAATTTAGGGAGAGGTGTGAAACGAGGCGACCCCCTCTCACCAACGTTGTTCACATGCCTACTGGAGAACCAATTTAGGAAGTTGGAATGGGACAACAAATACGGCATCGAAATAAACGGGGAAAGGCTGACACACTTACGGTTCGCAGACGATATTGCACTGCTAGCAAAATCGGCAACAGACTTGGAACAAATGCTAGACACTGTCAGTAAAGAAGTAGGTCTATCTATGAACCCCATAAAAACAAAACTGATGACCAATTCACTGTAAGTACAAATCCTCATCAATGGCAAACCACTAGCGTACACACAGGAATACGTCTATCTTGGACAAAACCTGTCGTTTAACTGCTCCCAGAAGGAAATCAAGAGACTAGTTGGACAAGCATGGAAGAAATTTTGGTCCTTAAAATTTATATTGATGGACAAATCCCAGAAGATAAGTCTAAAGTCAGAAGTGCTAGAAAAGTGTGTAATGCCGGTACTGATATACGGCTGTCAAACCTGGGCTTTAACAGAGAAGCAAAGGCAAACAATCCGGGTCTGTCAACCCAAAATGGAAGGGAAGATCCTTCAAGTTTCCTTGAGGGACAGATTACGGAACGAGGAGATAGGAAGAAGAACTGCCTTGAAAGATGCCGTGACAACAGCTGACAAGCTAAAATGGAAGTGGGGAGGCCACGTGGCCAGAATGAAAGACGATCGATGGACGCACAAGCTAACGGTATGGGACCCCAGGACAGGAAGAAGGAACGTGGGTAGACAGAGGACCCGCTGGAAAGACTCAATCGTAAGGAAGACAGGCAAACACTGGATGAGGATAGCAAGGGAGAGACGTATGGAACTATAAGAAGGGAAGAGAAGGAGAGCTTCAACAATGAAAAATACTGGCAGACAGCACACCTATGACATGAAAGATACACTTCTGCAACCTGTAACAAGCCAAACAACGCACAAGGTAAGCGACAGCAAACAGGCACATACAAAGACACGACAACTGGCCCCCGCCTCCCTTCTAGAGAAGAAGATGTAAAGCGAAGTGAAATGTAGTGTAGTGAAGTGTAGCAAGTGGAGTAAAAACTTGTACACAACGCTTAACAAGGTTAAACAAGAGCACGTCCCTGCTCGCAGGAGGCCTTTGTCCTTATGGGATTATCTAGGCTATATTTATTTATGGGATGAGGGCGGTTAATGGGAATTCCTTAATAGTTTTTTGCTCTATCCTTCAGCGTGTTCAGTTTAATTTAGGAACCATACAAAAAAAAAGTGATCGAGAATTAAATTATGAACATTTTCAGCTAAGAATATTTATAATGGAAAGAGCCCTTACTCAAATACACGCAAAAATCTGTGCACGGAAGTAAGGCAATTGCAATCACTTCCTTTCCTCACAGACATACTGGCTTAGATGACACAGGCACATGACACGCTGTCTGTTGGCACATCAAGACATTTGAAGATGAGATATATGTGGTATGGGAATACATGTGTCTTAATCAATATCTTTACTTCTTTTTTCTCCCTTCGTTTGCTTGCCAGCATGAGTCAGAAAGATGGTGTGGTATAAAATTAAATGTTCGTCCAGAGTTTTAATTCCGAGAAGAATAGAATTGAATTGTATGGATTAAATTTCATTCCAGCCAAAATAGACCAAAATATTTTATTCAGAGTTTCATTTCGAGACGAATAGAATTAAATTCCATGCATTTAATTTCATTCCAGTCGGAATATAATTACATGTTTTATTCATAATTTAATTTCGAGAGGAATAGAATTAAAGCGTATGGATTTAATTTCATTACCACTCGAGTGGAATTCAATGCTTCCTTCAGAGTTTCATTCCGAGGAGAATTAATTACATTTTTTGGATTTAATTTTATTCCCTTCGGAACAAAATCGAGTCTCATTCAACATTTCACTCCGAGAGGAATAAAATGCAATGCAATGGATATTATTTCACTTCCAGCGGAACTGAATTGAATTTCATTCCGAGATTTATTCTGAGAGGAATCGAATTCAATATTTCATTCCCAATTTAATTCCTTGTCGGAGTGAAATTATATGTTTCACTCCAGGTTTGATTCTACGCCGGAATAGTATTGAATTGGCTGAATTTAATTCCACTCCATCTCCGGAGTGAATATAAAATTTCGTTCACTTTACCATCACTGCCAATGGCACATGCGCACACAATGACTTTTGTATGCGGGCGAGTCTATGTACTGCAGCGTGACTCAGAGGGAAAGAATGTTCACTCACATCGGCTCCTTTTTACAACAGTAACTGTACTGCACGTGTCTCCCAGCAGCAAAGGAGCACTATCTTCGCTTTCGTTTCTAAGTTCTCAGGTTTGCACCATCAGGTAATAATCTCTCTCTACCAGGGACTGAACAAGTAACACAGGCCTGCAGGATTTTGTGGTAAATTAGAAAATAGGCAATTTTGGTAGAGATTAATGTTCTAGATCCGAAAATGGTGTCAGCTTTTTAATATCACATCTTGTTTAGGCTCAATTCCCTTTTGTTATAATCAAAATAACATTTTTCACTATTAACAAATTAACCAGATGTGACAGGGAAAATCAAACTGCATTTTCAAACTTAGCACAGCGAAATTAATCAAACACACCTATTTTCCTTTTGTACCGCAGATTTGCTTTGCTTACCTCACTGGGAGGTGCCCTTTTAAGAAGATATTATCATCCAGCTAACTATTTTATTGAGTTGGTTCACTTTGCTTCTGGAACTTCTCTACATATTTAACCAAAGATAAGTTCAAGTGGTTTTCAGCATTTTTCCAAGTTAATACATGCAGAAAAGAACTTTCACTCATAAATATCTAGTGTCAACAATTTGTGGGTTCAACCCCTTTTTCTTTAAGGTTAAATTTTGCAATTACTTCAAGGGCTTCATTTCAGACCCTTCCTTTCTTGTTAATTTAACATATTGTAATTCCTGTTTAAAGTAGCCTTCTTGTGTACATTCAACTTTATTGAGTATTTAATGTTATTTGTTACCTAATTAAATATATTTTTTTAAATTAGGTAACAAATAACATTGGCACCAGGTAGAGGAGGAGGAAATATACCTGAATAGACAAACATGGAGAGCGCTCTTATACCGCACCTGGGAAGCTGGAGTCGGTTAATGATAATGAATGTTACCTAATTAAATTCCAACAAAACTCAACTCTTTGTAAAGCGTTTGATATTCTGGTGGTACAACCTTTTGCCCACCTCCCGCTTTTTCTTCAGTCTAATTGCAACTTCTTACTTTGCTATTTCTTCCAAGCTATTGCTTGATGCTGTTCTCCCGTACTGTAGAGTCTGGGCTAAACTCCACCAAGTGTCTTAGGTAAAGAGGACAAAGTATGGATCACATTTGTTGAGTAGGGTTTAATTTATTTCATATTGGTTTAGATGTGGTGAAGACGTCCACACTGACGTAATCTCTTAGTGTGTGCACATATTTACGATGTATGCTAAATACAATGTAAATTTCTTTTGAATGTGCTTTAAGCATGCTGTGACTGTTGTATGCATAGACTAGCATGCTTTCTTGTATTTCTTCACAAAATTTGCCAGTTTCCTAATAAGGTAGGCTTTATAAAGAACAAAAGTCAGCTAATGGAGAGCCAAATGCTCAGGTTTGTCGCATTACAGGAGTCAAATTGTTTGAGTTGGGCCTATAATGAAACGACCGCACCAGTTAACCATACCATCTTCCAATATTCAATATGATCAATTTGATAGCACATATACCAGTGTTGACTATTTTGGCAGTTACCGGTACTATACAAGCTGTTCTTGCAATACCACGGTATATTGTGTTAGCCTATATAAATACCCTATTTCGGGAACTTAAAATTGATGTAAAAAGTGTGGCTGATTTTTATATTGGCAAGCTGACATTTTCATACCTGCCATCTTTACAAAACTAAAAATTAGGAGATTTTGATATGGAAATCAGGAAAATTCAGGAGATGCAAATAGTGCATATCACCTCAATTGGCAAAGGCTGGGACAGTACCTTCCAACAGGCCACAGCTGCTTCCCACCACATCCTTGCCCAGTTTCATTCATTCATTTCATCTCTCATTCCGGCGCGCAGGTTGCCTACGGGCGTCAACTAGAAAGACCAGCACTCGGCCTCTCAGGAGGCCACACGACAAAATAAATAAATAAATAAATAAATTGGCAAACTATGCTTCAAAACGAATGATGTAATTAAGCATTCGGCATTTCATCACTTTCATTTTAACACCAAAATCTCTTTTAAAATTTTATTTTTACTTTTTTGCTACACTCTTCATTATTATTTTTGGGGCTTCTTTGCTCCCACATGTTTCGAAATATCACTTTTTCCACCACTTAATACTATTAGCGGTTTTAAAGTGGCAATGAAATGTAACACTTGTTTAAATGTAACTCAACTGATTTATTTAACACAAAACACATGAACTGTTTAAATGCGTAGTGCCGTGAACAGATCATAAAACGAACTGTTTAAAAGTTAGTTGAGGACGCTAGTTGCGCCTATCGATCAGGATGGAGGTCGATACCGGCAGGTGCCGATCTCTCCAACACTTCCCCTCGACCAACAGCCGGCGTCATCCTGGTGCATGTGGTCTCAAGCCAAGGCTTTGAGCACATTTCTCGTGCTTGGGCCTTGACAATCCTTTTGTCAATATGTCGGCAGGTATCTCATCCGTTGGAGTGTACTCCACCGAAACCACCTTTTTGGCCACGGCATCTCGGACGAAATGGTGCCTGATGTCGATGTGCTTCGTCCGTGAATGAAACATAGGATTCGACGTCAGCTTCTGAGCACCTACATTGTCGTTCTTCACTGGGACAACATATATCGGTTTTCCGAAGTCTTTCAGGAGTTTCCGCATGTGTAGAGCTTCCATGGTTGCTTCTGTCAAGGCCATGTATTCGGCCTCCGTCGACTACAGGGCCACAGTAGGCTGCTTCCTGGACTCCCAACTCACTGCAGCGCCGCCTAGTGTGAACGCGTATCCGGTGTACGATTTTCGATCAACCAGGCAGTTTCCCCAGTCAGCGTCCACATACATCACCGCTGGACCCCTGGATTTGGAGTACATGAGGCCGAGATCACGTGTGTTAGCGAGGTATCACGTTTTGCAGCCTTCCAGTGCTGCTGTCCATGACAGTCGTTGAACTGAGAGAGAGAACTGAATGCATGGGATATGTCCGGCCTCGTTCCCACTGTTGTGTTGTTGTTTGAGTCTTCAGTCTTTTGACTGGTTTGATGCAGCTCTCCATGCCTCCCTGTCCTGAGCTAATCGTTTCATCTCTACATAGCTACCACACCCTACATCCGAGGCAATCTGTTTAACATATTCTAACCTTGGTCTACCCCTACAGTTCTTGTCCTCGACCCTTCCTTCCATAACTAAGCTTGCTATTCCTGGGTGTCTTAGTATGTGTCCTACCAACCTATCTCTTCTCTTCATTAGCAGTCGCCAGAAACATCTTTCCTTTCCCACTCGTCTTAATACCTCTTTGTTTGTAACCCTATCTACCCATCTGATCTTCATCATTCTCCTGTAACACCACATTTCAAATGCTTCAATTCTCCTCTTTTCTGCTGCACCAATAGTCCAAGTTTCACTTCCATAGAGCGCCACGCTCCAGACAAAGGCTTTCAAAAATGACTTCCTAATACCTAAATCTATATTCGATGTCAGCAGATTCCTTTTTTGTAGAAATGCTTTTCTTGCCTGAGCCAACCTACTTTTTATATCCTCTTTGCTTCGTCCATCACTGGTTATTCTGCTTCCTAAGTAACAGAAATCTCCTACTTCCTTCAGCTTTTCACCTGCCAATTTGATCTCCATAGAGGTTTCTGATTTATTTCGGCTGCATTCCAGTATTTTTGTTTTACATTTATTAATTTTCATCATGAATTCTTTCCGTAAGACGGAGTCCATACCATTCAAAAACTCATTCAAATCCTCAGGCTTGTCGGCCAAGATGACGATGTCATCAGCAAATCTCAGAGTTGAAATTATTTCTCCTTGAATCTTCACTCCCACTTTAAATTTTTCTCCAATTTCCTTCATTGCTTGTTCAATGTAAAGATTGAAAAGTATGGGTGATAAGTTGCAGCCTTGCCTTACACCTTTCTGAATACCAGCTTCTCTATGTCCTTCAGCTCGAATGACTGCTGTCTGGTTTCTGTATAGATTGTATATTACCCTCCTATCCCTGTACTTTATTCCAATCGTTTTCAAAATGTCAAACAATTTAGTCCAATCAACGTTATCAAAAGCATTTTCTATGTCTACAAATGCCATGAACGTTCTCTTATCTTTCCTTATTCTACCTTCCAAAATCAGCCTAAGACTTATTACAGCTTCCATTGTTCCTACATTTCTCCTGAAACCAAACTGGTCTTCACCCAACTCCGCTTCTATCTGGCTTTCAGTCCTCTTGTAAATTATTCTAGACAGGATCTTTGAAACATGAGTAATCAAGCTGATAGTACGGTAATCTTCACATCTGTCGGCTCCCACTTTCTTTGGTATAGGGATGATAACATTCTTCTTGAAATCAGGGGGTACCTCACCTGTCTCATAAATCCTACACACCTAGTGAAATAACCTGATCAGACCTTCATCTCCTATGCAGCGTAGCAACTTAATCGGTATATCATCTATGCCTGGTGCTTTGTTCCTATTTAAGTCCTCCAATGCTCTGTCAAATTCTGATCTCAATATTAAATCTCCTTTTGCATCCTCATCAATTTCCTCCTCCCTTTCCATTACACGATTCTCAATCTCCTTTCCCTTATACAAGCAATCTATGTAAACTTTCCATCTCTCAACCTTTTCTTCCCTATCTGTTAGAGGCTTTCCATTTGTGTCCTTAATATTACAGCACTTAGTCTTCTTTTCCCCAAAAGTATTCTTAATCCTTCGATAAGCTGTGTCTACTTTTCCTAATTTCAGACTATTTTCTATACCTGCACATTTCACTTTCAACCATTCTTCTTTCGCTTCCTTGCACTTCTTGTTAACCTCATTTTTCAGACGTCTGTATTCTGCTTTCCCCTTTTCATCTCTTATATTCTTGTGTTTCCGCCTTTCATCCATCAATTCTAGTATATCCTGAGTGATCCACAGTTTTCTACCTATTCTTTCTCTCCTACCAATGTTTTCTTCTGCGGATTTTGTTATTTCATTCTTCAAAAGTGCCCATTCGTCTGCAATTGAAGTTTGTTTAGGGGTTTTCATTAGTCCTTCCTTTATACTCTTCTTGAATCTTTCGTTTACATCCTTCTCTTGCAGTCTGTCTATTGCCCACCTTTTTGGCTTTTGACTTTTCTTCAGTTTCTTCAACTTTAATCTGCATTTCATTACAACCAGATTGTGGTCAGAGTTTATGTCAGCACCAGGATATGTTTTACAATCCAAAATCTGGTTTCGAAACCTCTGCTTGACCATAATGAAGTCGATTTGGTAACGCCCTGTATCTCCTGGTCTCATCCATGTGTATATTCTTCTATTGTGGTTATTGAATAAGGTGTTAGCTATGACCAACTCATGCTCAGTGCAGAATTCTACCAGCCTGCTTCCTCGATCATTCCTTTCACCTAATCCGAAATCTCCTACTATCTTCCCTTCTCTCCCTTTTCCTACCACAGCATTCCAATCTCCCATTACTATAACATTTTCATCACCCTTGATATACCTCAGAATTTCGTCTATTTCGTCGTAGACCTTTTCAACATCCTCATCATCAGCTTGACTGGTAGGCATATAGACTTGTACCACTGTGGTGCAGGTAGGTTTAGTATTTATTTTTGCTACAATAATCCGTTCACTATATTGCTCATAATATTCCACCCGCTGTCCAAGTTTCCTACTCAATATGAGGCCAACCCCTGCTTGGCCATTGTTTGATTTAGTGCTAATGACCCTATAGTCTCCTGACCAAAAGTCCTGTTCTTCCTGCCAGCGCATTTCACTAATCCCAACCAAATCCAACCTTCCATTTCCTAGCAGACTTCTAACATTCCACGCTCCGATCCGTAGAATGTCAGAGTTCCTCTTTGTCACTTCTGTGATGTTAACCCCCTCTCGAGTAGTCCCCACCCGGAGATCCGAACGGGGGACTAGTTTACCTCCGGATTGAAATTTTACAAGGGAGGAGGCCATCATCACATGTATTTATGCATAGAGAGGTGCATATCCTCGGGAATAGCAAACGGCTGTAGTTTCCCCTTGCTTTCAGCCGTGCAGCAGGACGCAGTGTAGCCATTATTTGGCTTATATTCTCAATATCTTAACCGTCTATAAGACTAGTAAAGAATTGATTTATTCTGAAAGGCTGCTACTCCCTTTCAGAATAAGTAAAGAGCAATTCTACTAACAAAAATACTAACCTTCTACTGTACTAACAATTAAATACCAAAATTCTACTAACGAAAAAATACTAAAGTTCCGCCAACTACAAATACTACCACTAAAACAGTCTGTCACCAAACACACTCACATGCAATCACACATCACAGTCTACTGAAACAATGAACTATAACTAATAAACAACAGGTACATTAGAGCTCCTATCAACTGTCGGTAGGGGAAGCTCTCCGCTTGTACGCCAGGGTTCACGTCTTCCTTCTGCAGCTTCGTACTTGGATCAATGGGAGTGCTGACTGGCCTGCACTCTGCCATTCCGAATATCTCCAGGACCTCGTCTATGTATCCTTTCTGGCTGAGTTTCATCTGGTTGGCGCTCCTCTCGAACTCCAGCCCCAGACAATACCGCACGTCCCCCAAGTCCTTGATCTCGAACTTGGTATTCAGACAGTCTCTCACCACGTCGATCTTCTTGTCGTCTCGAGCCATGATCATCATGTCGTCGACATAGATGATTATATAAATCCTATCTTCGACCGGTCCGATGTGGTACATGCATGGATCTGCATCCGAGCGAGTCGCCTTGAGATTTTTCATCTCTTCCTCGAGACGGTGATACCAAGCGCGTCCTGCCTGTCGCAGTCCGTACAACGCTTTGTTTAGTGAGCACACCATGTCACGATTGGTCAACTTCTCCAGCATCTCATCTGCGGTCTTTCGCACAGTCTCGTCAACCGACTCGTCTTGAACGGTATGGGCAAGAACGTCCTCGAAGTGGTCCGGGGCCTCCATGAAGATTTGCTCCTCGACTTCTCCATTCAAGTACGCCGTCTTGACGTCTAGCTGTCGGATCTTTAGATTATCTTGTACAGCTAACGCCACCGCAGTCCTTATTGTGCTCAGCCTTGCGACTGGAGTGAACGTGTCGTGAAACTCTATTCCTGGTCTCTGCGTGAAACCCCTTGCTACCACGTGCGCCTTCCGCTTGCTGATAGTGCCGTCAGGGTTAAACTTATTCCGGAGAACGAATCTGCTTCCTATCACACGTTGCCCCTTGGGACGGTCAACCAGCTTCCACTTATTGTTCCGAATCAGTGAAACTGCTTCTTCTGACATTGCTTCGATCCACGCAGGTGAAGTCCTCTCCGGAGATAGGCTGGGTCACTGGGATTTCAGCGACGTTAGCCGCTTCCCCTGGTCGATCACCGTAGTCCTTGCGGGGTCGCCCAGATTTTCCAGTTCTAATCAAACCAGGCCGTCCGCCTCTTCTCCTAGATGATGCCGCTTGTTGCTCATCGGATTGGATCTCCGGTTCAACAAAGTAATCGTCGGCAGGAAAGCCTAGGAAGCCATCGGGGAATTCCCATTCAGCAACATCAGGTTGGTTATCTGCCAGAACTTCGTCTCTCGACACCAGCTCGAACTCCAGTTCATGAATCGAATCCTCTGGTTCAATGCGTACTTTGTCCGGAGAGTCACGGGGGAACAGATCATCGACAGATTTCTTAGGCGCGGTCATCTCCTCACGAAAAACAACGTCTCTCGTGATCTCGATACTTCTTCGTTTCAGGAATCCAGATACGGTAAGCCTTCGGCTGCTCCGAATATCCAATAAAAATTCCCTCTTTTGAGTGAGGGCTAAACTTCCCCTTGTTTGGGGTCTTGTCCAGGCACAACACCTTGCTCCCAAAGTCCTTGAAATAGTGTGCAGTCGGAGTTCTGTCGAAACAGCGCTCAAATGGAGTCTTCCCGTTTAGCTTTTTGGTTGGACATCGGTTCCTCAGATAATTTGCGGTGTTGATCGCCTCCGCCCAGAATGTCATCGGTAGGCCAGATTGCAGGAGTAAACATCGTGCTGCCTCTTCAAGAGTCCGATTTTTCCTCTCGGCCACACCATTTTGTTCAGGCGTATATGGTGTTGTGAGACGGCGCTCGATCCCCTCAGATTTCAAGCACTCGTCAAATTCCCTGTTGACATATGCACGGCCATTGTCGGACTGTAGGCACTTTATTTTCAGACCGTGCTGCTTCTCGACGAAAGCCTTGTACTCTCGGAACATTTGCAACGCCTCGCACTTTGCCTTCATAAACCGTACCTCTGTCCATCTCGAATAGTCGTCCGTAAATGTGATCATGTACTTAGATCCACCGTTCGACACAACACCCACAGGGCCACAAACGTCTGTGTGAATAATATCGAGCTTACCGGTCACACGATTTGACTCTTTCGGGAAAGGTATTCGAGTCATTTTGCATTTCGTGCAAATGTCACATGTTAGATCTCCACATCTCCCTTTTAGTTGCACACCACGAATGGATCTGCTCTTCACTGCCGTACCTAGATCACGAAAGTTGACGTGACCCGTCCTTCGATGCCACAGCTGCGCCACATTCTCGTCGCGCTTGTCTTCTGACACTGCGTTTCGACATTTTTCCAGTGGGGTGCCCTGTACATAGTACAGATTGTCCTTGCGCTGTGCAACTAACCTCGTCAGTCCATTCTGGTCAAAAACTTCCGCCTTCTCTTTGCCAAGAACAACCGAGAAACCACGGTCTGTCATCTTCGAGACTGATAAGAGATTAGTGCGGATCTCAGGAACATGCAAAATCTCATTGAGAGTAACGTTGCAAGTTTTACCGTCTACACTTGTTGCAATTTTTGCAGTTCCTCGGGCCTTTATCTCTGCGGTTGCGCTGCTCGCTAACTTCAGCTTGCCAGTCTCGCCCTTGTCCATCTCTGTAAACACAGTCGCATCACCGCACAGATGAGACGTGAACCCACTGTCGAGACACCACAGGTTTTCGACGCTGCTCGTCGCGATCTGGCATGTATCAGGTTCCTCAACTGATAAGAGTGACGCGTCCGACAGGTGATTTTTGTTGACCTTAACATTGCAGTCCACTGCCTTATGTCCCTTGATTCCGCACTTCGAGCATTTGAACGGAAACGATTTCTCCTTGTCACTCTTACCACCGGAGTAGCCATGGTTTTTGTTTTGAGGCTTCGACTGTGGTTTCCTTGAAGGACCTTTCTTCTTTACGTACATGGCGCCTTGATTTTCCATCGGTGTTGACGAGGCAACTCTGGCATCGTGTTCTTCGTACGTAGATTCTCAGGCTTCGGTAGATCGTCCCGGCTCACGATGGCAATTCTGAAATTTTCAAAACTTGCCGGCAAACTGTACAGCATCATGATGGTAAGTTGGTCTGGGTTAATAACTACATCCATGTCAGCCAACTTGTCGACACAGGCAAAGTAGTTGTTGAGGTGCTCATGGATGTCGCCACCTTCAGTCATCTTTTGCAAGGTTAGACTCTTCAACAACGTGGCCTTGCGAGCCGGCCCCTTCGACTGAAACGTATCCTCAAGTTTCTGCCATATCTCGCTTGATGACCTGCAGTTCTTCACCAACTTGAGCTGGCTTGGTCCAATGGATAGGATTAGGTCTGACATGGCCTTTTCATCCCTAGTCGTCCACTCGGTCACTTGGGCTGCATTGTCCTCACCGGGCTCGGGTTTGACGATCTTGCGGTTGACATAACCCCACGCGTCATTCTTTATCAGAATGGCGCGCATTTGAATTTTCCAGGTGTCGTAATTATCGCGCCCTAAGGCCTTGATGCGCACTCGTTTGAATTCATTGTCTCACTTCAATCGTGCCGCGTGTTCATATCCGGAACACTCACGATTGTTCACAATAAATTTGCTGTGCCGCGTGTTATTGTTTGAAACACTCACAACCGGCCATACACTTTGCGTCGCGTGCTATTGTCCGGAACACTCGCAAATAGGCCTACGGAATTTTGTGTTGTGCGCGTTTGTACACAACTCGCACGTTAAGCACGTTTTCTTGCGTCACGTGTTATAGTCCAAAACACTCGCAATAAGCCAAAATTCGCGTCGCGTGTTATTGTCCAAACACTCGCGATTGGCTTTTTCACCGTTCACTCACGATCAAGCACACAATATTCGAGAAGACGGCGTTTGTTCCTTCTCGCTTTGTCGATGTCCAGAAGTTTCTCGAAGAGCAAGATGTCTGCCGATTCGACGCGTTCTTCTCTTTGTGTCTCCGCTTGATCTCGCTGTTTTCAGTTTTCAGTTAATTTAAATCTGAGCCAATCTTTCTGGGTCCATAACCTATTAGAGGTTTTAAAGCGGCAATGAAATGTAACGCTCGTTTAAATGTAACTCAACTGATTTATTTAACACAAAATACATGAACTGTTTAAATGCATTGTGCCGTGAACAGATCATAAAACGAACTGTTTAAAAGTTAGTTGAGGGCGCTAGTTGCGCCTATCGATCAGGATGGAGGTCGATACCGGCGGGTGCCGAATCTCACCAACAAATACAAAAACATTACATCGATAAACATTACAAAATGCAAAATAATTGACCTTTGCTAAATTCAATCACGGAAATTGTTCCGAAAACTGTTTACAAAAAGAGAATTGTATTATAGTGAAGAGTCAAACACCGAGCAAAAACGCTAGAATGGTGAAAATGTTGCGGCAAGGTCAACAAACCACCTCATAAACTGAAACAAAACCCATTTACTAATTCAGGTACCCAAATAACATTCACTACCTGCCCACTAAAAACACTTCCAAAAAATACAGGAAAATTATTTAAGTTCACCAATAATTCACAAAAAAAATCAAGAGGATAACTTGAGTAATCGTGAGGCAGGAAAAACTATGGAAAATCGGGAGTCTCCCGCCTAAATCGGGAAAGTTGGCAGGTATACATTTTGCATTTCTCACTATCACGATTGTTATTTTAAAGGGGCCTAAAATCTATCTTTTTTACTCCATCACTCTACTAATAAGGTAGGTTTTATAAAGGTTAAAAGTCAGTTAATGGTGAGCCTAATGCTCACATAATGTGCCATGATGCGTACTGGCTTGTGACTCAGCTGAAAATTATGATTTCCATAGTCTCAACAATGGAAGCACCATAGCATCCAAAAATCTAGAACTTCAAAGCGAGATTTTTCTGAAAACTTACTCAAAGAGATTTGATCCACAACAGGTACACGTATATACACCTACAGCTTTATGATTGTAGTACTCTCCACTGAAGGGCTATAACATAAAGCAAGATAAATGTAACAGATTACAAGGAAAATTAAAATATACACTAGGTAATCACTAGGCAAACCCTTTCCCATATGGAATGCAATTTATTATGTCATTGACAGACAATTATATTGGGTTCCTAGGGATGTGACCTTCACCGATTTGGAAAGGTCATTAGAGTTGTGACAACATAATATCAGGTGAGTACTATATCCCAATTCATGATCATTAGTATTGTCTTTGTCTCCCGTAAGTCCAACCCCTGTCCACATCATGGGAGATAGGCAACAGCATGAATTAGGCACTGCCTGCAGGGGTGAAGTACAGTGGAGTCTGCATGTGCCCTGGGGCTGTTACGGTAGCTGTGAAGGTCCACAAGGGACCCTGAAAAATAATAATGTTACTGGTTTTACGACCCTTTTAACAACTGCTGTTTTTACAGACGCTGGGGTGGCGGAATTTTGCCCCAAAGGGGATCCTTAACATGCCAGTAAATCTACTGACACTGCTACTAGCATTTGCGCACTCTGAAATGCCAACTGGCTGTGCCACGATTCGATCCTGCAACCTTGGGAACAGCAGGCGATAACGTTACTGCTGAGCCATGCAACCCTAAAAAGTGAAGGCCAACGGAGGAGGGGAGTGGTCTGGTGAAGCTACGATAGACCCAGCAAGCCAGTAGTGAATAACACACTCCACTTTAAAGATTGGATCGTGCCTCGGATAGGATGGATATAATAGACCATGACCCAGCTGTAAACATGGACTACAATTCGGAATGCTGAATTTATACAAACATTGACTGGGAAGGTGGAGATAGTGGATATGATGGAAAGAAGGATGTTGGATTTGCTGGGGTTGGCAGAAACGAGGTAGAAAGGAGACAGAAGGAGAGAATTGAGAAAAGGCTATCAACTATACTGGAGTCGAGATGAGGATGGAACGAAAAATGGAGTGGGAGTAGTAGTGATAGATAGTGATAGAAGAAGTAAAGAGAATAAGTGATACGATGATGAAGGTAAAACATATCACTGAAAGGAAAGACGTAGAGGTTATAATAGTGTATGCCCCAAAGGTAGGCTGCAATGCTGAAGAAAAACAAGATGATGATGATGATAATTATTGTTTAAGGGGCCTAACATCTAGGTTATCGGCCCCTAATTATCTGGGTGATAGCGAAAATGAGAATGAAATGGAAACCAGAACGAAAATTATGTGAGACGGAAAATACGTACAAAGAGAAACTCAGATGGAAACAACTCACAATATGGTCTTACAAAAGGGAATTTAGAACGAAAAGATTCACAAAAAGAATAGATTGAAAAAAGACCCACAAAACATAGGCTAGATTCAAAATACGTACAAAATGCAATGTAGCGTCGAAATACTTACAAAATGCAAATGAGATCGAAAGTACGTACAAAATGCAATTGAGGTTCAAATAACTTACAAAATGCAATTGAAATTGAAAATACACAATGCAATTCTGATTGAAATGTCCCAGTTCCAATCCAAATTATGCACAAAGTGCAACTGAAATTCAAATACTTACAAAATGCAATTGAAATTGAAAATGCTTACAAAATGTATGATAGATTCAAACGACTCATGTGGATTGACAATACTTACAAAATGCAATTTAGATTGAAAATACTTGACAAAATATAATTTAGATTCAAAATACCCACAAAATGCAATTGAGAATCAAAATACTGTATGTGCAAAATGCCCACCAAACAAAATGCAATTTAGATTCAAAATTCGTGCGAAATGCGGTTTGGGTTGAAAATACTTACAAAATGCAATTGAAATTCAAAATACTCACTAAAAGGCCCAGCCACCTGCATTGAAAGACTTACTAAAAAGCAATTTAGATTGTCAATCTGTACAAAATGCAATTGAGGTTGAACACAATCGTGAGATGTAATTTAGATCGAAAAAACTTACAAAATACAACGTAGATTAAAAAGGCCTTAAAAAATCGCTAAAAGGGAATTTAGATACACGGTGAACCAAGTAACAAGAACAGTGTGGTAATCTTAAAGAGAAAAGGAAATATAAGGAAAAGAGGAGAGGAGAGGGCAGAGAGGAGAGGGTCCGTCCCAAAGGTAAGGGACAAAAGGGGAAAACGGACCCAGCTCAGAAATCCCTCGGGGTCGCCAACTCCCGAACTCACCAGCCGTGAGCCCATGAGGGTGTAGCATTATCTAGGGTGCACCAGAAGTGGTGGGGCTACATACACCCCGCCTCCTTAAGGGCCTTGAGCACAAGGCAGGAGGCAAAAGGAAAAGAAAGAGAATGCTGACCCCTCACAGAAGGAGGGTATCAGGAAAGATGAGACAAGGGCCAATTAAGGCGGGAAAGGAAGGGACTCCCTATGCCTCGGATACTCTAATACCATCGGGGTCGGAAAAGAACAAGAGTTGACCTAGAGAGGTCGACAGGAAAGAAGACAGAGAGGAGCCCGGCACAAGTAAGTGGAAGCAATGCCGGACTCAGGTGGGGTCCCGTGGTCGCCAACCCACGTCCCACTAGATGTGAGCCCCTGGGGGGAGAAAAACAAGAGTTTGAAGAGGAAATGCAGAAACAGATGGGAGGAAAGAATGTGATAATAATGGGGAATTTAAATGTGCATGTTGGAAGAGAAAGACAAGGATATGAAAGGGTGCCCTGACAAGAGGGTTAGAGGAGAACGCTTAAATATGAAAAAGCCTAAAAGTAATGAAACAGAAAATAAAATAAAAACTAATAATTATAATAATAAACAAAAGGATATGTCAACAACGTAATACATGTACATTAGAAGAACTGACCACCAAACTAAAATCGATGGCAGAAGAGTTAGCTCTAACAAATCCTAGGAAAAACCATGAATGGTGGAATGAAGAAGACACCAAGCTTGGATAAATCATCAAGCTAAAAAAATCCGACCAATCAAATTTAGAACTAATAAAACAAAGAAAGTCAACCCATTAAATCATCAGACAAACCATCTTAAAAATACCTTACAAAAGATAGAAGAGAGTTACAACAAAAAACAATTACGAGATTATTATAAATCCTTTGGCAAATACCTTAACAAATATGAACCCCCTACATTGATGCTGAGGGATATATCTGGAAAGTTGGCTCATAGTAATCAAGAAAATGGCGAGCTCTTCGCAGAGACATTCAACAAACTTTTAAATTGCAATGACCCACTGGAGACGTTGGAAGTAAATACTGACACACCCATTTTAACCACTCCAGATCTAATTGATCTGCCTAATATCAATGAGGTAGAACTAGCAATTAAGGAACTAAAAAATTATAAGGCATGTGGTGAAGACTTAGTCTTTGCAGAAATCTGGAAAAACGGAGGGAAACCAGCAATCATAAATCTACATCAGCATCTAGTCAAAATGTGGATTGCAGAAAAAATCCCAGAATATTGGACCTCTGGTGTAATCCATCCATTATTCAAAAAAGGAGATAAAACTAATCCAGACAATTACAGAGGAATAACCCTTCTGGACTGCACTTAGAAAATTTTCTCCCGCATAATTTGTAATAGGATAAAAAACATTCTGGAACCACAACTTGGAGAATACCAAGCAGGATTTGGCCCATACAGAAGTTGCCCGAACCAAATTCTCAGTCTGAAACTAATAATGGAATATTACAAATACAGAAATAAACAACTGTTTATTTCATTCATGGATTTCAAAAAGGCTTATGATAGTATACACAGACCTACTCTTTAAAAAAATCTCAGATCATATGGCCTTCATCCTAAATTAACAAAAATTATTGAACTTTAACCAACACAATTTCAAAGGTCAAGTTCAGGGGAGAAATGTCAAGTGCTTTACCAATAAAAACAGGCCTTAGACAAGGTGACGGATTATCCCCACTACTTTTCAATGTGGCTCTCGATTACATCGTGAAAATTTGGCACAAAAAAAAACACCTAAAATCAAAATTGGAGCAAAATCCTCAGTAAGAACAAACTGCCTAGGGTTTGCAGATGATTTAGCTCTCTTAGCCCTTGACATGGAATAAGTTAGTGCTCAGATCACCAGTCTCCAGAAAATTCCATTAAAAATAGAATTGCAAATATCTTCTGAGAAAACAGAGATCATGCCAATGAAACCTCTTGACATACAGGAGTCATTATAAATTATCAAAACATCAACATAGTTCTACATCAATATGCATAACTTAAGAGAAAAAACAACATGGATAAATAGAACCAACAAAATGAAAATAGCACAATTTCTGACTTGGTCAACTTATAACAACAAAAAATGCTTGTCAATAGGCACTAAGATCCAACACTACAAAACTGTAACTTTGCCCAAAGCCACTTATGATTACGAAACCTTGTTCCAAATTAAAATGAAAGAAGAACTGATCGGCTCCTCAAAACTGAAGGAAGAATTAGCATAACCTGCATAAATAAAAAGTACCAGGTTGAAGGAATCTGGAGAATCCTCTCCAATGAAACAGCCTATCAAGAGATTGACCCAGTTACCAGCACGATGAAGAAGAAAAGAATCTCTTATTTCTTTCACATCCTACGATTACCAGAAAACAGGATTTTACGACAACTAGTGATGAGAAATCTGGGAAAGATCAAAGAAATTCAAGAGGATCTCAAAGCAGTTGGACTCAAAATTACAGATGCAGAGAACAAGAATAAAATTACCACCCTTCTTAAGAATTACACATTTTCAGCAGAAATTATGCACACTAGGCCAGCAGAGATTTCAGACGAATTAAGAACACTACGATCAGAACGAATGAAGAAGTACTGGGCAGATACGAAGAATCAAACGATACAACCTTCAAAGAAAAAGTGTACATGGAAGACTCAAATGGTCCAACATGGCCAATAGAGTTAATAATAATAATAATAAAATAATAGTCAACAAAAATATACAGAAAAACAAAAATTCTGAATTTCAAAAAAGAACAAGTTCTTTGAGTCAATAGATACTTGGTTAATTTACATAGTTGGCCCTACCCCACCCTCACTTATAAAGCGGATGTTAAGATCAGCAGCCACCACGTCATTGGCTATTATAAGTTTGAGTATCATCTGCAAACCAAGGTTTCTTCATAGCAAGATCCACACACGCTGTTAAAATGTGGGCCACGGTGAAAACGGCTTCCCAGATACAAAGTCTTCCCTTCTCATTAGGTACGAATGTATGGAGTTTACATGACCTATCCTTAGTCTATACATTAAGGGAATGACTGCTGGTAATGAACCTGAGTGGGACTAAGGATAAAAAAGGGACAGAAAACCAGAAAAGACATTTAAGGGTATGGAAGCTGAGAGAAGAAGCAGAGTAGAATACCTCAGAATAGTGAAGGAAAGCATTCCAACAGATGAACCAAAAATGGTAGAAGAGGAATGTGGTAAATTCAAGAGGACATTAGTAAGTGCGGCAGAAATAGTATGTGGGAGGACAAGCAACAAAAAGAGATGGAAAGAAACACCATGTTGGAACGATGAAACGGAAGATATAGTGCTGAAGAAGAATAGAGCCTTTAGTGTGTGGTTCCAGAATAGGATACAAGAGAAGAGTAACATATAAGAAAGAAGGAGGCAAAAATAGCAGTGGCAGAGGATAGAAGAAAACAGATGGAAGGGTAGACTAGGATGATAAGAGCAGGATAGTGAAGGTGCAATAAAGATCATATATGGGCTGGTTAATTAGTCAGAGGAGGAATGATATAACAGACTACGTTCGAATGGTGAACAAAAGTGGTCAAAATGTAGAAAATAAGGATGAACTCAAAATCATGTGGATGGAATATTTTGAAGAACTCTTGAACCCAAATGGGGACCCTGATGAGGAACTGTGAATAGAAAAGGACCTGGAGGGAAGTGGAGGATGCAATGAGGAAGATGAAAGGAGGGAAGGCACTGGGTCTGGATGAGATGAGTGTCAAGATGATGAGAGAAGCAGGAGATGTGGGGATAGAATATCTATATGGAGTGATGACAATTGTGTGGAAAGAGAGGAAGACCCCAGAAGACTGGAAGAAGGGAATAATTGTCCTGATCTTCAAGAAAGGTAACAGAAAGGAGTGCAAAAACTATTGGGGAATAACATTGATGAGCCATTGTGCAAAGATTTTTGAGAAAGTTTTGGAAACATGAATTTGGTTAAAAATAGGAGGGATGAGAGAAGAACAACATGGAAGGTCCACAGTAGATTAATTATGAATATGGAATAGATCTACTGAGGGGCCTTCCTGGACATTGAAAAAACGTGTGACAGTGTTCAGTGCAGACAGTGGGAGAGACACCACCTCCACGGAAATGGACCACACATCGCTCAACAGCTAAGTGCACAATCTACAATAACCAGACCATTTAATAACAATCACATAATCACTTTAAGCAAACAAACTTGAAGGTCAATCACCACTGTCATCATCAGGTTACAGTTCCAGTTTCCTGGGTACTGTTGATAAGCCTCCTCCATTCCATTCTGTTCATAAACACTTTGCTCTCCATGATGTCAAGCAGTGTTCTTCCCATAAGGGGATGTCCATCTTAACAATGTCGTCCCTCAGGTTGCCTTTCTTCCACCTCCCTTTCCAAGTTTACTCAGGCTATTCTTGACGGTTCCATCCTCACTACATGTCCAAACCACCATAGTCTAGATCAGGGGTGTCAAACTCAATTTTGCAGAGGGCCATATATTAAATTTAGAATGTGTAGGTGGGCCAGGTTCAAATTTTAAAAAATGTACTGAATTATTATAACATTTTATTTACTTAATTATATAGTATATAATATACGGTTGTTAAAAATCATATCAAAGTTATAAAAGAGGGTAATTATTTTGAGCTCGAGGATCCAGATACCTGACTTCTCTTGTTTTTGACAAGCTCATTGATGTCAGGTATCATATTCGTTGTAATTATTTTAAGAATTGATTGGAGATGTTCATTCGTAAGTCTTGTGCGATGTTTGTTCTTATTTATTTTCATGACGGAAAACATCTGCTCACATAAATAGGTGCTACCAAACATGCACAGAATGTGTGCTGCATGCTTTTTTAATTGCGGGTAGTTATCCAAACTCTTGAAATATTGTGTATAAAATGTAAGAGCGTTAACCTCTTTAAATTTTTCTTTCAAAATACTGTCTGATTGAAGATCTATCAACTCCATTTGCAAATGAACTGGTGCCTGTGAAGCTTCAAAATTGAATGGATTGTTGAAAATTGGGAATTCCATTTCATTCATTTTGTGGAAGTCTTCAAAACGATTGTTGAATTCCGTGATCAGATTTTGCAGAAGTTGAGAATATTGATTCAATTTATTTTGGTTCACCGTGCCAAATGATTTTAAATGAGGGAAATGATCCAAAGTTTGATTTTTTACCTGATTTTCCCACAGCCTCAACTTTGTTTCAAAGGCTTGAATACATGAATACATTTGAGTGACAATCAGATTTTTACCCTGTAACTTTACATTCAGATCAGTCAAGTGTTTATTCACATCTACTAAAAAGGCACAATCAACCCACCAGTCATTGTCATAATCAATTGGGTTGCCTTTTTCTAACATGAAAGCTTGAATAGGGTCACGTAATGCAAAAAATCTTTCTAAAACTACTCCTCGACTGAGCCAACGAACTTCGGTGAAATAAGGGACATCAGAAAACTTTTCGTCCAAATCTTGTAAAAACTGCCTGAACTGTCGGTGATTTAGTCCTCTGCTCCTTATAAAATTTACTATTTTAATTATAGGTTGCATGACATGGTCCATTTTTAAATGTTTGGATGCCAATGATTCCTGATGAATTATACAGTGAAATCCCACAAAATTCCCTGATGTTTTCTGTTTTAACTTAGTTACAACGCCCGAATGTTTGCCAGCCATGGCAGGAGCGCCATCCGTAGTTGTGCTGCTAAGTATATTCCAGAATAAATATCATTTGCTCTTGTAGTACCTGTCAATGGGACGCACTTTAATAGTTCTTCAGTTATTTCAAAGTTACTGTTAATACCTCGTATAAAAACAGCAAGTTGAGCTGTATCCTCTATCAGTGCTCTCGTCAACAGCCAGTGAAAAGTTTGTAAATTCCTTAATTTTCTCCTCCAGTTGAAAAACCAAATTTTGAGATAAATCATTTATTCTTGAAGCAACAGTGTTTCTTGACAGCGAAATATTTTTAATTATTGACTTTTGAAATGGAAATGAAACATCGGCCACTTTCAACATGCAGTCTTTAATAAACTCACCATCAGTGAAAGGTTTTGATCTCTTCGCGATTTCTAATGCAATAATAAAACTTGATATCAGGGCATCTTCGCTCTCAGTATTAGCTTTAGTAAACATCGATTGTTGACGTTGAAGTTTAGATTTTAAAGATGACAATGTGTCCATTCTTATTTTTTCAGTGTAACAATCGAATTTTGATTTATGATTCGTATCATAGTGTCTCTTCAAGTTAAACTCCTTACAAACAGCAACTGTTTGATTGCAAATCAAACACAGTGGTTTACCTTTCCATTCTATGAAAAAATATGCAATTTCCCATTTAGACTGAAAAACCCTGCACTCACTATCAACTTTACGTTTTTGTGACATTATGCCAAAATCGTACCAATTATGGAACTCGACACAGGATATCGCATGCGCACGACACAAACAAATGCACAGTACCTTCACAATCACTATGTCGCAGTACAACTAAATTAACTAAAATCTTTCTCCCACCGTATCGCTTCGATTACTCGACTCAACTGACTAGACTCGAAGCGCGTGGAAGATTCTAGCCTTTGTGGTATTTCCGCTTGTTGCTAAGAGATGGCGTTACTGTCTACCTATCTCGCTTGTCTAGGCACGCGCTGCCCTTGAAATTACTTATAAATATTGTAGTGTGCGCATTTTAAAACTTCCGTAGAGGAATCGAGCGAAGTCATGATTCTTCTGTCTGTCACACATTGCAATCGCGGGCCGTATCTTTGACATCCCTCGTCTAGATGTTCTGATCCTGTGTAGAACTGATGTTGTGATCCCAGCCTCTCTCCTTACCTTCTCGTTTCTTATCTTGTCTAATTTGGTCCTTTGGATAGTGGACCTAAGGAACTTCATCCCCAATGCCTGTATTCTTGACATGTCTCTTGTGATGAGGGAACATGTTTCTAAGCCATAGGTCAATGTTGTTGTGAAGTAACTGCTGAAGAGTGACAACTTCACCTTTCTTGGAACTTTAGTATCCCAGAGTAGCGTCCTCACTTGTTGGTAGTAAAGGGAATTCATCTGTATTCTATTGGTGACTTTATTGTTAGCTAGGGCATCTTTGGAGACCACCAAGGTAGGTGAATGTGTCCACACATTCCAGTTGATGGTTTCCTAGTTTAATTGTAGCCGATATATTTCTCCCGGTCACAGCCATTGCCACTGTCTTATTCAAACTAATCATGAGATTAAACTCTTCAAACTTGGTCTTCCATTCATTGAGTCTACTCTGTACTTCATCTTCTGATTCCCACAATATCATGACATCATCTGCGAAGGCCATGGCCTTAAGTTCGCCTGATGTTTCTTTGATGGACTTCATTATCGTTACGGACTATCAGTATCTCGACAAAAAAAATCACATATCTTGACAAGTTGTGCTAGTTTAATCACTAATAATAACCCCTGGCACTACAGCCCGTGAAGAGCCTAGGCCTACCAAGCAACCACTGCCCAGCCATTTGGCCTGCAGATATTGGGATGATGCGTGACCAGCACATCAGATCCCCTCGGCCGTTAATCTTGGTTTTAGTGATCGGGGCGCTGCCGCACTGTCAGACAGCTACTCAATTGTCCTCACGAGGCTGAGTGCACCCCGTTCCAGCCTTCACGTCAGTTTCTAAAATACCTGACGGAGCCTCTCCGGGTGAGAGGCAGGCGCGCTACCCCAACACCATGGAGCCAGCTAGTTTAATCACTACTGCAACAAAATAAGTGTAGCCTATATATTGTAAATATGATAAACCATACTTATAAGCATAGATTTAATAGCCTAAGTGTATAGGATCTGACGATGATTACTTGATGATTGAAACTGGTCATTCAAGTGTGTTTATTAATCTAATGTAAACTTTTTTCAGGATTAGGGAACCACCCACTACAATTGGGTACAATCATGTTGACAGACTGAAAAACATTAAATTCGATTACTAAGTATACAATGGATCAGGAAAGCAGGGAATGATGATAAATGTTTCAACCAGTGGCCTATCAGATCTCCAGACCTCACTCCCTGCAATTTCTTCTTATGGGTATACAGCAAAGATTGAGTAAGAGTATATGTGCCACCTTTGTCACAAAATCGCAAAGAGCTCAAGCATAGGATTGAAGAAGTTGCCACTATTGTAATGGAGGATATGCTCCAAAGATTGTGATTACCATGTGGATATATGCCGAACTGCACATGGTTCCCATATCGAGTTCCTGTGAAATCAAACAATGAAAACAAAAGCGTAAGATTGAAGATGTTGCCCCCACTGCACTGGAACAGAGAATAATATGTTCCAAAGAGTGTGGCAAGAATGTAATTACCGTGTGGATATAAGCATGTAGTTCACATATCGAGTCATTGTGAAATCAATGAAAACAAAACCATTTGAGTTCCTCTTCAATATGACATATATATGAAATCTGTATCATCTGTCGTTTCTGTGTAGGCTAATAAATTAATAAGAGTGGCATCCTTTTACTATCTAAAATAACTTAAATACTTTCTTACTGGCTCAGTCCCTCCCAAACGGCAAACACTGACTTCCATCGCAGTGAGCCTACGAGTCCAATCTTCAATACTCAATTTTCTGAAGTCGATACCTTTAAGTGAAAAAAATAAAAAATTAGTTACTTTGAATTATTTGATATAAACAGACAGGAACACAACTAAATAATAGCTACCTAAGTTAATACTACCCATGAAAATCCCACCTGCATTAACTGGAAATCGAACCTGTTCCTCCTTGGTTGGAGGTAAGCAGATTGACTGCTACATTTTGATATTATGTATCTTATAGAAGCACTAGGGTGAGTGAATCTGGGTATAAATGGAAATGGAACAAGGGTAGGGTAATAACATTTGGAATTGACCAGGTCTCATTACAATCAATGATTTCTAGAATATCAACCACTGTGGAAAAGTATGGTATGAAGACAAAATGCATGGCCATATCACAATCACCAAAACTCCTTCACTTGAAGATCCATAATGGCAAGATAAACAAGTCTAAACATTTAACTACTGTATCTTGGCCAGAAAATAACTGAAGATGGAAAGTGTATGACCGAGATAAAGAGCCGTATTGCCCAAGCTAAGATCGCTTTTAAAATAAGAATATATTACAGCCGAATGGCCAGTATGGTACATAAACAAAATATGGTTTACAGTATCCCAACAATGTTCTTGTACTCATTGTACATTTGTTGAAATGATACAGTTCACATTGGTTATTGCACAGCACACACACTTTGGAGATGGGTTGTGAAAACCTCGATGCGCACGCAGTTGGGGGTGAAACCCATGTACTGCCAAGGCAATTCATAGGACGTTTTTCGGTTCTGTCCAATTTCGAATTGAGTAGAATTCTGGGTTGATCCCTGCCCTTTTCCCGTGTCTGGTTAGCAGTTCCTGTTCCTGCTGTGCGGATGGGAGTAGCAGGCAGATTCTCAAGTCTTCTACTAGGAATGTTTCTTTAGCGAGCTCGTATGCCAGTCTTGAACACGACATTTTGGAGATTCCTAGGATCCTTTTAAGGAATCTAGCCTTACAGTAACATATTCTAATGGACCTTAATTCAGTTACTGTTAACTTTTCCAAGATTAGTTCTAGCCTGTAGGTTAGTACAGTCAACACCTTAACATAAAACAGAGTCATGGCTGTGGATCGAGACAAACTAGTGGGATCACTGATATATATACAGGGTCATCATTTTAAATCCACCCTGTACGCGCCGCTAGGTCGGTCAAGGTGACCTTGGCAGATGCAGCCTTATCTCCCCAATGAACACGTGCGTTGAGATCGGCAATGTTGAAATAAGCTGTCAGTATCTCCGGTGTCTTAAGTTTGAGAAGTGCTAGTTGAATTGACCTAACATACAGTGTAGTCTCGGGACAATTTTACAGTTTATATATTGCCTTAAAGTGATGTTTTGTATACAACAACGTGTATTCATTGTGCTTTGTTATGCGAAGTATTCTTCTGTTAGAGAGTGCCGTTTTCTATTCATTCGGAAATTTCATGGTATCCATCCTCCATATAGGCACACAATACGCGATATTGTAGAAAAGTTCCACTCCACCGGGTCCGTTCTCTGCAAGTTATAATGAACGTCACCAAGAGTGAAATTCGGTTTCATGGATAGGGTGACTATACTGAGGTACTGCACAGAGTAAATCAAAAGAGATCTCAGATAAGAGGTGATTCACAAGAGAAGTTCCTCTTGGTTGACTCGCACATTACACCACTCTCAGCTGATGTCACTTATAGTGGAAGGATTCATTAATGGGAAGAGATCTATAGAGCATTTCTATAGTATGGGATTAAATGTACTATTTGCCTCTCACTCGCACTCATATGTCCTGCAATTAGCTTCGTCCTCTTCTACCCCGGCGATGTTGCCATTTCCCAATAATGCAAAGTAATAAATCTATGATGTAAAATTAAAAGCCATAAATAATTAACACATGGCCCAAATTTCACAATTACAATATTTTAGCGCGAATCAATTTGTATGCACATATAAAACGCATCATGCCATAGCTAATGAACTAATGATCACAACAGATTAAGAATTTATTTTTATATTGCCTGATGTTGGTAGAATATATCCTATTTCTCAGGGGAGTAATTTGTTTCATAATAAGAAAGTTATATTTTTTTTTCTTAAACGTTACTTCAAAATTATGGGATGGTATCACAGAAAAGTTAGGTAGCGAGAAACTTTTTTGCTGTTGACTTTACGTCAGTGACTAAGCGAGAAGAAATGTCCATTAATGTTTGACATAGTTTTTAAAACAAACCACAGCTCGGTATCACATAGCATTCATAAGTTATTGCACTCAGCGCAATGCCCCCGCTCAGCACTAATTGACGCAGCAATGGTTTGTTTATTCAGGCGCTGCTACCCCAGAGCTCAGTGTTATTATATTTTTTGTGGTGTGAAGTGGTCCTTGTGTTTTTTATAAACTGTGTTAATATTATTATTATTATTATTGTAATATTCACTATGAATATAGCAGTTAGAAAGCGGCGTAGTATTGGCAAATTGCACAGTAGAGAACGGATTACAGTACTGAATATATTTAATTATTTCTTAAAGAACATGAACATTACCGAGGCAGGTGAAATGACAGCTGAAGCTACCGGGTGTTCAAAATGTTTAGTATATAGAATAAGAAAGGGAAAAAAGGGAAGGTCCTCTGAGAACGCCAGCAAAATCAAAACCTAATAGAGCGAGTCAACAAAAAAATGCTAGGTTAATAAAGTATGATGGAATAGTACAAAGCGGAGTCCGTCGCATCGTTCATTAATTGTTCTTTCAAAACATACCACCAAAATCAAATATAGTTTTGAACAGGGCCAACAGTGATTGCACACTGTCAAATTTTTTGAGGTCCACTTTAAATATAATTATGTAAGAAGAGCCAACAAATGTGCCCTGATTGAAAGGGATGATGTAATCAGGTGGCATCATAAGTATCTTTAGGACTTGAAAAGATTTAGGAATGAAGGCAAATCTATTGATTTTACTGATGAGTCTTGGGTGAACATGGGCCACTCATCAATGACAAAAGAGTGGAGAGATAGTATAATTAAAAGTGCTCGTCAGGCTCCAATTGTGGGTGTTAGCACAGGTCTTAGGCCACCTAGGGCTTGTGGGTCGAGGTTTGCCTTGGTTCATGCCGGGAATGAACAAGGGTTCGTTAAGGGTGCTGAGTTAACTTTTCTGTGCCAAAAGAACACAGCAGACGCCCACGATGAAATGACAGGTGAACTGTATGAAAAGTGGTTTGCCGAGCAATTGTTGCCCAATGTTCCCGAAGGATCTATCCTTGTAATAGACAATGCAGGCTATCACAGTCGGAAAAGCGAACTTTTACCTACAAAGTCATGGAGAAAAGACCGGATTGTAGACTGGCTCACTCAAAAGGGGATCCCTTTTCGAAATGATATGCTAAAGCGGGAGCTTCTTTCCCTTGTGAATCAAAACAGAGAGAGATACGATAAATACATCATTAACGAGTTGGTCAGATCAGCAGGAAAATATGTTCTTCGCTTGCCACCATACCACTGTGAACTTAATCCCATCGAAATGGTATGGGCGCAAGTGAAGAACTAACTTATATAAAATTGAACAACGTCTCATTCAAAAAACAAGAGATGAAGATTTTAATTTCGGCTGCATACCACCACGTGAACCACACCAAAAGAATCGAAAGTGAACTGTGGAAAGCAGATGATATTCAAGATGACGAGGAACAATTTTTGATACGCTTGTCATCTTCATCATCATCTTCTTCCACTTTCGATGAATTGCCTACTGATTCCGATTCGGCTGAAACTGGACCATCCAGGGACACGGAGGAATTTATGGAAGGGTTAACACCACTACCAGAGGATAATGAGAAGGCCTGAAGGTATGTGATGTATTTTTTTAACTTTCAATTTTCTGATATTATTATATTCGTGGAAAATGTCATACTATAATGTATTATAAACTACCGTATGATATTCGATAAAATGTAATATTATAACATATCATAATATCATATTCATGAATAATTGAAAATTACAAATGATCATGTGTGCTTTAAAATTGCGCTCTGAGGTTTGGTGTATCATATCTAAATTTTGTACAGTCATCGCTGCAAGGCATGAGGTACAGTTTTATACAACAAACAAATATTTCGGAAATTTCGAGAGTTTTGCGTAAAACCACGCTTGTATACGAGTTATGTTAACATCATGTGCCTGGCCTTGCAGAACTTTGTATAAGCTTATGCAGCAGATCTGGTGTAAGCGCACCCCATTAAACGCCCACTGTCTTTTAAGGTAGAGACGCACTATAGAGGACCAAGACATATATATCTCAAGCAAATCCAAGAATATACCAGACTAAGAAACTACATAACAATGAAAAGAGCAGGAACCATCCGTACTGCTTGGTATCATTTTGTGACAACAGACCAGTCTGTAGACTGAATACTCAATGATGATGATGGTTTGAGACAGAAACAGGGCTGTACTGTGAGCAAATTTCCTAAATCCACAGAACACTTTTGGCTTTCCTCAATAAAGTTGGTCCACACACATCCATGATTTATCCACATTAAGATACATGGCATCAACTCAGGAACTACTAGTAAAATAAACATTAACATTTGAACTAACAATATCATCTATCCGATACCTTGCAAATGTTCCTTGGAGGGGATGGGATTTATTGTTCACTTTAGACCATCCTCCCTTTTCATCACTTTTTACAACATTTAACACCTTAGCTTATTGAAAATATATCATTTATGATATGCATACCTTTCGGGGAGTTGTTGGGAGTCGTTTCACAATCTCTTCATACTCAATAGCCACTGCTGCATCCGCAATAATTGTTATTTCATGGAAAGAATGCAATTTTTCTTCACTTATGGACGCCATCTTTGACAGTCATGTGACACCCGAAAGTCAATCATGTGACTACGTTACCAACTTGAATAAAGAAATTCACCACACGCCTTCGCTACTAAGTTAGGCACTCTCTTGTGGAAAATTACTGCTAGTACTACAAGCAAGGGGGTCTGGGGCGTAAGCCCCAGGTTAGGTCTGTTTTTGTTTGTAAAACATTAATAACATACAATTTATGTCCGCTACTTGGTTAGGTACTGCCTGGTTGAAAATTAATGCTAGTACCACAAGCAAGGGGGTTTGGGGCATAAGCCCCAGGTTAGGTCTGTTTTTGTATGTAAAACATTATAAATACATAAATAAACATCTAATACTCAATCCTCTCCTGATATCCTCCCGACTATTAAATCAGGTAATTTCAGTTTTTTAAAATATTTATACAAAGGATGGTCTAAAGTGAACCGCTACCGGGATGGGGTGACACTGGCTATGTTACTGCAGGGCAGTGAGGATATCACGAATTGCTGATTCAAAACACGAAATGTAAAATACTCACACCTTATAAAATAAACTGCAATTTGAAAAATCTCTAATTGGCTGGGTACCCGGTACTGAAGCATGTTCTATTAGGAAGGCAACATTCCCAGGAAGACAGACTAAACAAAGGATGCTGAGGAGATACACACCTCAACAACAGTTTGGAATTCCTGTTCCTTGCAACTTGACACCCGATCCAAACAAATGTGCCATAGCTACCCTGCGATTTTTCTCACGGTAGCCATGCAACTTTCATGAAGCAACCGATAACAGATGTTTATGGGTTCAATACTTAGATCTTTATTGACAGTATTTATAGTCGAAATAACATACATACATAGGTTACTGTTCAGAAGACTGTCATAAAGCATAGTCAGAATGAATACATTCCATTCAAATTGCAGTTTATTTTATAAGGTGTGAGTATTTTACATTTCGTGTTTTGAATCAGCACTTTGTGATATCCTCACTGCCCTGATTGAAAGTTCAAATGTTATTGACCTAGGCACTATATTCCAAATGTCTGTTGAAGTGTGTAGGCTATATGTGTCCACAATGGAAATACTGAGAGGGTTAGGTTACAGTACCACATATCTTGGAATATTTCTTCATAATGGCATGTGTGGTTGGGGACAGGATTTTTTTTTTTTATCACACATCCACCAAAAGCCATGATATTTATTAAAAGGCAATATCCAAAAAAACTAACAAGATATTGTCAAGATTCCAATTCTGCCAGGATGATAATAAACTCCTTCAATGAAATAGAAATATTAGTCACATTTGAGCACCTTTAGAATTTGCTGTAGGCCTATTCTTGGTGTTGCCTCAGAGTCAGAGTTCGATTCCAGGCTACCAAAAATACATTTAAAAAATTCATTTTTGGTCTGAGGGCTGGAACGGGCTTCACTCAGCCTCATGAGACAAAACGGATAATAGTGGGTTCAATTCCCACTTCAGCCATCCTGGAAGTGGTTTTCTGTGGTTTCCCATTTCTACTCCAGGCAAATGCCAAGATGGGTCCAAACTTAATTCCACGGCCGTCTCCTTCCCAACGCCCACTGAATTAAAAATACACACTACTAGCTACTGCTACTAGGCTTACTAGACACAGGGGCAGTTTTAATACTGCCCCTCTACTCAAAATCTTCCTTGGGTCGTAGTCCTATGGCAATGGCATTTATGTCATGACCAAGCAGTTCTACTGTCTTGCTGTTCACTTCTCCAACAGTAGGAACATGTCACAACAATGTGGAGGACGCTTGTAAATTTCTGCCACCACACAGTGGTGCCGTGCCACATGCTTCCACTTTCTGGCTCTTTTATCTCATCCCTTGCTTTTCAACGGGCTGAGGTGACAGAGGGGGTTTGAATATTTCCTAGCCTACGGTCACAACAAAGCTGCGACGATGGGATGGCTATGAACAATCATAGTGAAAGTAGCGGTGTTTAAGTGTACCGGTCGAGGGCAGACAAGTTCACAGACAGCACATTTTCCCACCACCAAAATTTGTTATCAAATTAGTAAACCATACGGTACTTCTCTCCGAGTATTGAGTGCGTTATGAATTACTAAGGATTGTGTTATACGGTCAAGTTTCAGAAACAGTGTCTTTATCTAGGGGAATAAACATCTGCCTAACGACAGCCCTGTCTCATTACTCGGGTTTGAAAGTTTTGTTTTCCATGCCTGTTATTGGGTCACATGGACCAAGACTGGTTAAAGATCTGAAATATTTGCCTGAAGGGCATAAGAAACATTGCTTGTCAAATTGCCATTTGAACAATTAAATGAGTAGCTGAGTTGGTGAATATTGATACGATCTGCGCCCCACGCTCTTCAAAACCCACGAGTCACCACTGACTAAAACACACAATAACACTAGTTATCAGACAAATTCTACATACACCCAAGTACACGGGATTAAAGACGGCAGGATTTGAACAAGTCCGTAGCTTCGATAATACGCATACGAATGGAAGTTACACTCGCTCGCAGATGGGATGTCAAGATACAAACACGAAACAATTTTGCTTTTTTTCTGTGGAGGACTGGGAAATTTATGTTTTTCTGTGGAGAGTTGACAGAGCCACCAACTAGGCCTAATGTTTACAGAAAATGACTCAAGTATAATGGCCTACTCTTGTAATTCCTTCATTATCTCCGATCGTAGTCTTTATTGTCTTTCAGAATGTAATCGCCCTAAAATTTCCTGATTAGATTTTCGGATAATGCCCATAATATATCATACTCACCTTCCTTGTCGTTTTTATACAAGTACCCTGAAAATGAAACATTTCTCACTGAGAAAACGAAGGGCCCAGAAATAGGTGCAATTTGCTGCAGTCTCGAGCAAATGCTCTTAAACAGCATCGTGCTTCTACTCAATGGAAGCATAATTCGTGAATCACAAAATAAAGACCGTTCTTTCAAGTTTTTTTTTTTTTTTTTTTTTTTTTTTTTTTTTTTGTAGGTTAGGTAATGGGCATAGCACGGATGCTCTGGACCCAGTCGCAGCCCTAAAAAATACTGTTACACGTGAAAAGTATCCAATATTTCAACTATAAACTACTGGAAAATTGTGACACAGATATACAAGGACACAAATAGACTTGCAGCTAATGGGAGAGCAGAGCCACCAGCATCAGAGACCTCTTTTGGTCGGTGAAATAACTACTTGTAGAGATTCTTCTGGTCTCTTCGCTTAATGCAACGAAGCGGTGCAGCGCAGCGCTTGGTGAAGCAAACCAACACGAAGACGGATTGGCTTGGATATATAATTTAATGAATTCGCGTTCGCTTGATTAAAAGCGGTAGCGTGAAGTTTACAATCGTATGAAGTAACTCTGTCTGGCCCCAAACTCTAGGATCAACTTGAAAGAATACGTATGTCTCTCACAGCAACACCTCTAAAGCTTGCAGCTTGCCTTTTGTGGGTGATCTGTGGGAGTGTTCTTTTCAGTTAGTGTTTCGTTAGTGGTTGTTCTGGTGTGCAGTGCCATTCTATCATAGTCTGGTCATAAGTATTATATAATAGTTGGGGGCGGTCGAGATGGCGGCCCAGAGTGATGGGACGTTGATGGGACTACCCCCAGACAATACCGGCAATGTTATAGTGGATGGTATAGTCCCTATGGAGGGAATATCACTCGTTAATGATCAACCGACTACTTCCACTCAGGAAACAACGACCCCGATAACGGGATCCTCTCAGGAACAAGCACGAACCCCGGCCACGGAATATCGGTATCCACACCTTCATACTGGACCATATATCGTATTTGTTCAGGGAGAGGGGGCTCAGGCCGTTGGAAATTTACATCCAATGGCCTTGGGTCGGCTATTCTATGACTGCAAAATACCAGGTATACGTGAAATTCAGAAGAAGGGTCGCAATAGAATCCAAATACAATTCGCAACCTATCGTGAAGCTAATGTTTTTTTTGGAAAATAAGATCCTCCGGGAGAGGAATTTGACTGCTTTTATACCATCTTCCAATGTTCAACGGGTTGGACTGGTGCGCGGGGTCGACACCTCACTTACCAATGAGGAATTAATTAAGTATCTCGAGGCTCCTGTTCCCATTTTACGGGTACAGCGCTTCTTTCGTAATAGAACGATAGATGGACAGACGGAGCGGATAGCTACTGGGACGGTGAAAATATTTTTGAGACACAGAACCTTCCGCCATATGTCAGTATATTTAATGTAATGCTGGAAGTTCAATTGTATATTTTCTCGCCCCTACGTTGCACTAAGTGTCAACGCTACGGGCACGTACAGTTACATTGTCGGGCGCGAGCCCCACGCTGTGGCAATTGTGCAGCGGAGCACTTTACTAGGGAATGCAAGGAAGTATTAGCCAAATGTGCCAATTGTGCAGAGAATCACCCAGCGGGTGCCATTCGCTGCGAAATCCATCAACAGCAAGTTGAGATAAAAAGAAGAATGTGTGTGGAAAATAAATCGTATAATGAAATCATGAAAGGTCAAAGGGGGCCCGCATTTAATCCATTAACTGTACCCCAACAATTTCCTTCTTTAAGTCCAGTTCCAAGTGTCAGACAGCATGAGCCGGCACGTAAGCGCAAGTTTACAGAAATAGTTCACGCGGCCCCTAAAGTGGTCCAGCCGTTGGGTTATGATAGGAACGCTTATTGTCAGTTTTTTCAACAACCGCGATTGGAAAAGTCTCCTCCGGTCTTCGAAGCTAAGACGATGGAGACAAGTTCTCTATACAATACAGGGGCAGGTTCAGGGTTGCCTGAATCGGAGCCTACCAAAACTATTTTGGCAGAATTCACGAAACTAATGGAATTGTTAGGGCATAATGCGCAATGGGCGCATTGTGTCAAAAATTTATTAGATAGGGTATTACCCTTGTTACCCCCGTTAGAAAAATCAGTACGGAAAGACAACATGACCTTGGGTCATTAATTTCACTGGGTTTCCATTCCGTTTCTTTTTTAAGGAGCAGTGTGGATACTACAGTGGAATTGCAGGAGTATTGTCAACAAGAGACATGAATTACTCAAATTAATTGCTGACTATAACCCAGATGTTATTTTTTTACAAGAAACTTGGTTATCACCACCCTATAGATTTACGATACCACTATATACAATTGTGAGAGAAGATGGGCCTGGTTATGGCGGCATAAGTACCCTCATTCGAAATGATATTCCCTTTACCGAGATCCCGATTTCTTATCTATTACCAAGAAGTTTTCATCAGTGTTTTCAAATCGGTAATACTATTTTTAGTAATTTATATTGCCCTCCCCAAGTTCAGGGATCAAAACGTCAATGGTCAATGTATTTCAACTATTTTGTACAATATCCGAAACATATCGTTCTTGGGGATTTCAATGCCCATCATGGTCTTTGGGGCAGTGAGCGAGTCAATCCAAAAGGTAGACACATTGTACAAGCAATTCAAACCTATGCTTTGAATATTCTCAATGATGGGTCGCCTACTCGTATAACTCCACCGGGGCGTCCAAGGAGTGCGGTAGATTTGACCATTACCACAGCAGATATTGCTCATCGTTTGGAATGGCGCACATTGGGGGACACACATCAAAGTGATCATTTTCCAATTCTAATATACTATGCGAAATCTGGCGAGAATCTTGAGAGACCATGTCATTTTACCGTAAAGCGGAATTTAAGGCATCTCGATTATGAACTTTTTCAACATTTTATAAATGATGGTTTGGGGACTTCTCGAACATCGACGTATCACCAGTATAATTCCTTATTACAGATAATACAAAGCTTTCTTGATCGATATCACCCACAGCGCATGTTAACATTGTCTACGTCACAGCATCCGGGCACGGTCCATTGGTGGGATGCAGAGTGTGCTTTGTTCGTGCGTAGGAGGAAGGCACTTTTAAAACGATATCGAATACATGGGACGGTTGATAATTATCTAAGTTACAAACGTCTCACTGCGCAACTGCAGAAGACATTTAATGAAAAACGACGGTTGGCGTGGCAAAAACATATCAGTACATTTAATTCCCATACTTCTTTAACCACCTTATGGTCATTGGTCAAACAATTATCCAATACGCGTAGCTCTCGTCCACGTACGGGTCTCACGACTACAGGTTTTCAAATTTTTTATCATTCCCTAACGCCCGATTCAGTTTCTGGTCATGTATCGGTACCATCGTTTTTGACTTCGAATAAGTTTCAGTGTTTACAATACCCCATCACACGTCATGATATCGTGACGGTGTTGCGTCATACTACATCCACGAGCCCGGGTCTTGATTACATAACGTATGGGATGCTTGCCCATCTCCCGGACCGCGCACTGACGGTCTTGCTTGATTTATACAATAAGGTACTGACAAATGGGACATATCCTGCGGAATGGAATAACTTTGAAATTCTACCGATATTAAAACCTTTGAAAGATGCCAGAGACCCCCTCAGCTATCGTGGAATTAATCTCGGTTCGTGTTTAAGAAAATTATTTCAAAAGATTTTATTACGTAGATTGCAATGGTGTATGGAGTATTATAATTTGTTTTCAAGATCACAATTTGCATTTCGTAAACGGTTAGGAACAATCGACGCTCTTACGATTTTCTTGACGGATATATTATTAGCGAAAGCTCGCAAACAACAAACGATTGCTGTATGTTTGGATATTCAGGGGGCCTATGATACAGTTGATCCGGTCATATTACAACATCGTCTAGGGGAACTACTTTTCCCATTACCTTTCATATGTTTAATAAGGAATTTTTTACATCATCGTCGGCTAGTTTTACACACCCCCTCTGGTGTATTGGATAACCGTCAGACGTCTCGTGGATTGCCTCAAGGAGATATTTTAAGCGGTATTCTTTTTTCTCTGTATACTCAGACTTTGGAATCAGTTGTTATTCCACATGCACGAATTATACAATATGCAGATGATTTTCTTATCTATTGTTCTCGTGATAATATTCAGCGCTGTCGTCAGGATATATATGATGCATTAACTGCAGCCCATATTTGGTTCCATAATCACGGATTTGTAACGTCGGCGAGTAAGAATGCTGCTATCATTATCACCCATCAAAGGCAAGTCGATCGCTCTCCAATTTTATTTGAACAAGGCGCCATTGAGGTAGTTCGTAGCATCAAATATTTGGGATTACATGTTGATGACCAATTACTGTGGTCGCGCCAGGTTCAGATCCTCGCGGTGAAAATTGAAAAAAGACTCCAAGTTCTTCGAGCGCTAGCACGGCGACGGTGGGGGGCGGATCCTCATTTATTACTTACGGTATACAAGAATATTATTCGTTCCCAGATGGATTATGGTTGCTTTTTCTATGACATAATGGCGAATAGTAGGTTGGTCACTTTTGACAGGTTACAGTATCGGGCTTTACGTATTATTTTAGGGGCGCTATCGTCCAGCCCAACATGTGCATTATTAGTTGAATCTGGTGAGTTCCCTTTGAACCTACGACGGAGATTTTTAGCAAGTAAGTACCTGACAGCTAAAATGTCCTTGTCTGCGTCACCCATTCTCAATAAAGTACAGCTGCTTGTGGAGTATTATGAGCAAAATCGTTTTACACGTCTGAAGAAGCCGGCTTTGGTACAGGCGTATGAAGGCTTGAAAGATTTTCGGACAAATATACTGCAGACACTTAAACCCTTACCATACACGATTTCATATAAGGTCATACAATCCAAGCCAAACATATTGTACACTTCCTTACCGGCGCTATTCCGGAGCTATCAGCGTTTGCCGCAAGTACTTTTACGATGCTTTCGGGAAATTGTCCATGAATATTCCCAGTATACCTTTTTTTATACAGACGGCTCAAGAATGTTGTCACCAGCTGGTGTGGGGGCGGCTTTTTATGCTCCTGATCGACAGATTATACGAACATATAGTTTGCCGAAATATCTAACGATTTTTACAGCGGAGGTATTTGCCATTCGTCAAACTTGTCAGTATATACGTCAAAACAGTATTTCACCAGCAATGATTTGCACGGATTCCATGAGTGTCCTTCAGGCAATATCGCATCCGAGTAGCTCCGACAATTGGTATGTGTATCAAGTCGCTCAAATGTTGTATGAATTTCAGATTAGGGAGCAGAAAGTTATGCTTACTTGGATCCCGGGGCATTCGGGGATACCAGGAAACGAGGATGTCGATCGCATGGCAAAGTGGGCAGCACAGGGGTTTGGGGTAGTTTATAATGTCGCAGTACCTTATACAGACTTTCAGCCCATTATCCATGCACAGCTAATTCATGAATGGCAAATGATTTGGGATAGTATCGGTCCCGTCAAGGCGCGTCATTATTTTCCGATACAACCTACGATTCGAACAATACCTTGGTTCCGGGTTGGCAAATATACTAGACGGCACATTATTACCATAATACGTTTACGTTTTCAGCATGCCATGACACCTGCTCAAATGGCACGCATGGGTCTGCGCGAGAATGCGAGTTGTGTGTGTGAAAAGACGCGTGGCACACTGAATCATCTGATGTTCCAGTGTGATGCTTTCAATGAACCGAGGATGGTGATGCTACACAAGTTAAGATCCTTAGGATATTTCTTACCATTAAATATGTCCAATTTGATGCATAGTCCTGTAGTTCCATTGATCGAGGCCATAATGGAATATTTAGATCATCTACCTTTTATGCTATAAGTTAAGTTTTCCCCGCCCTTTTTTTTTCGCAATGTTTTATGATATGTCATGAAGTATGTATGTACTGATTTTTCTGACCCCTTTCCAAAGTTACGTGCGTATCGGTGTGCTCTGGAACGTATCTACATCATTATTTTCTAAGAAGATATTGGGCGAAGAGTTCAACTGTGTCCACCAACCTTACCACAACAACAAAAAATACGTATGACCTATATCATTCGGGCTTTCAGATAGTGTTTTCTTGGATACCCGGCCATGCCAACCTCTCGGGGAATGAATTAGTGGATAAAGCGGCCAAGGATGCGGCTTTGGGTCATGCTGTATTGATGAATGTGGCTACCCCCGCCTCAGATTATCTCCCCATTCTCAAATCTCAATTACTTAATGTTTGGTTACACCAATGGCAGGATTATACACGCACAAAAGCCAGGTTATATTATAGAATTCAACCTACTATCCCTAGACACCCTTGGTTTAATAATGGATCCTACACTCGACGGCATATTATTACGATTATCCGTTTACGTTTTCATCATGCTTTGACTCCGGTATATATGGCCCGCTGTAAGCTTCGTCCTTCGGCTCTCTGCGACTCTTCTCAGGCAATCGGTACTATTAATCATTTAATTTTTCAATGCCCTCTATTTGACACTCAACGAGTCCCATTTCTACATACTTTGCGTTCTTTAGGTTTCCCCCTCCCTCGCCACATTTCCGTGCTCCTTCATACTCCTATTCCTTCTGTTATTCATGCCTTCCTTAGATTCCTACACGAATGCTCCCTTACTTTTTAATTTCCATACCCTTACGTGTGACGATGTCATGTTTGTGTTCAAGTAGTAAGTCACTAAGATACGTCGCTTGGTGTGAAGATTAGTACCTATTTGTGACTTGCAGCTGATGGGAGAGCAGAGCCACCAGCATCAGAGACCTCTTTCGGTCAGTGAAATAACTACTTGTAGAGATTCTTCTGGTCTCTTCGCTTAATGCAACGAAGCGGTGCAGCGCAGCGCTTGGTGTAGCAAACCAACACGGAGACGGATTGGCTTGGATTATTATTTTGATATATAATTTAATGAATTCGCGTTCGCTTGGTTAAAAGCGGTAGCGTATGAAAATATATTTTGACTTTGTGGCTGTAGTTTTATATGTGTACATGTGATTTTATGTTGAACGGAAAAATTATAAGTTTTTACCAGGATATTCAGCAGAGTTATGTGTGAAATTTTGATGAGGTTATGGTATTACATGGGCGGATATTTACACGACATTTTTAACAATCTTCCGTTACATATAATATGTAACACGTAAAAGCTTGCACAACTAGTTTCCTTGTGCTATTGAATATTGAAATACATACTTGACAACACAATTGGGTACGGAATTTATAAATGGGGGCTTCATAAATTCCATTCCCTGACCCGGTCGGTCGCCTGGATGCAGGCCGTGGATTTTCACTTCATTTAATAAATGTGCTACCTCGAGCGGCCTACTGCATGCTCTAAATAGTTTAATGTAGCCTAAAATCCCGCAATAGAAAACTCAAAAACGTAGGAAATCACTGGTCTAACGTCGTACCTTTATTCAAAAAGGGGAAAAATATAACAAATTTTCACAATCAGACTCATATTATAATTTATAATTATTAATAACTCTTGACAAGACAGTGATTTTATAATTCAAACAAGTAAACATCGAAGTACATACACAGAAAAATTGCATCTATTTATAAGATCCTACTTGAAAACAAACTCGACTATGAGGCTTTTCTTTACAAAACCATCGATAACTTCATCATAGAAAGAGGACTGTAATCTAATTTTTGCAAACAATCCTTTTTCAATCGAAAACATACCTAATGATGATAGCCTCTCCTTACTTTGAATCGATCTGCAATATGTATTAATGCGTCTCAGTGTCGAAAAAGAATGTTCTGCAGGGGATGTAGCAGCAGGAATTGTTGCTACCAGTTTGATGAGCTTGAAAATCACTGCCATACCCATGTACAATTTGTTAGTATGCATAAGCTGCATTAAGTCTGAAACACTTTTCTCTTTCAAGTCAGGAGATGAGTACGGTAGGCTACATCACACTTAATTAATTTTTTAAGCGAACAATGTCGAAAAATTACCCATAGGTCTTTTCTAGGGCAGTAACATAACTTATTTCTGTGCTTCTCAAACAAATCACAATCCTGCAGTGAGAAGAACACAAATGTATTTATGTATTTGAAATGCTCTCCTATTTGGACAAGTGCATTGTCAATAATTTCATTGAATAGACGTTAGTATTTTGATTTTTCTGGTTCACCACTTATTGCACGATTTTTAGAGCACGGCTGTCCTCCATAAACATTGATTTTGGTTGCCCATAAAAACTATCAAAATCTTCTTCTCACATAGACTGCGTTTTTAAAAAGAGCTCAACCTTCTTGCCTCAGTACTGTATATCAAAACTGTTTGTAAAATATTGAACACAGTATCGGAGAATGAAAAGATCTTGGAGAAAATTGTCAGCAGAAATCTAGTGTTGAACTTAAGTAAGAAGAACAAAAATCCTTGTGCTTTCAATGTAGTAGCTTTCTGTAGCTCTCAGCTGTAGCTTTCAACTACACATTGAAACGTGACAGCTCACAGCCGGCTTTGGACAGAAGGAACCTGTGCGCGCATACATTTCTCGCTGTGTCGACAGCTCCGCTGAAGCTCCTGAGACACTTGCAAGCCTCCCTGCACTCGCCAAGATATATGCAACATGCGATCCGTTTAACGCAGATCTATTACAGATACGGTACATATTGTAATTTTTAAAATCTCGCCTGGATTAGAAAAATATTGCACTTGCGCAGCAAGCATAGCATGCTCGGAGAAATCGCCCCTGAATTCTTATGTGCTGTAGGTAGAGGATGGAGATTGAGGGAATAGCATTACATTAACAAATTCACAAAGAAATTTGATACTATGGTCCGGCTAGCTCAAAACTGTTTCCTGTTTCCTCCGGGAACAGATATTTCCAATATGGAATAGCATTACTCGAAAAGCATGAGCAATACATGTTAGCAAGGGGTAGAATGCGTACTGTAGGCTATATTAACGTCCAGAACGTTTGCCTATACCAAAAGTAAAAAAGGAAGGAAGCTTTTAGTTTTACTTGATCGTTAATCATGTGATCATGAGCCTCGCGACCTCCTTTTTACGTGGAATCCGAACCACGGGACATGGCATTTCACTTCGAAAATCTCACATGCATTGACCAGGAATCGAACCCGGTCCACCTTGGTGAGAGGCCAACAGCTTGACCGCTGCGCTGCCACCCCCCTCCCCCTCATTGCCTATATCAAACAGAACAACTGTGAACATGTCGTCCAGTAGCGTGGGTCCTAATGAGCACTGTTGTTGCATAGAGACTGGCGAGAGAAACGAAGAGAAGACTCAGCTCTATGCTCACCGTATACACATGGCCTTCCCTTTAAACACAAGCCGCTTCAAATTTATGTCCATGTATGGGATGGAAGACCTAATCCTAAGAATAACCATGCTTACAACGGAGTGCGCACATTTTTACTATTGCAATATGAGGCAGATATTGTTATAAGATGTCACAAAAGTTATACGTGCACAAGTCCACCTCCAGGTGTAGCGACTAGCATTCTTGGCTATTGCCCAAGAGGTGCGGGTTTGTTTTCCAATTTAATTCTGGTCTGAGGGATGGAAAGAGGTACAGTCAGCATTGTGAAGCAAACCTGAAAAGAAGTGGGTTGAATTCTCACCTCAGCCATCCTGGAAGAGTATCCCATGGTTTCCCATGTCTACTCCAGACAAATATTGGGATGGTTCCTAACATAAAGGACACGGCTGCCTCCTTCCCATTCCTCACCTGAATTACAATTGCACACACTCTAAAATAGACACCACAGATTATCAAGCAAATTCTGTACACACATCCAAGTAACGGGGCTAAATGACCAAGCCCCTCAAATGAAACATCATTATTAAACGTGACATAATCTACACTCCATGTCATTCTTAGTAACGAGGAAATACAAATACAGAGATTGAATCAGTTTTTATTTATCAGGGATCACCTTGTGGTGTAGTGGCTAGCATAGCCTAATTACACTGCAACAGCTCACCAGTGGAATTCAGTCCAGCAATCCCGCGCTTACGAAGCAGGGCTCTTCTCGGAAAAAGCTGAAAAGCGCACCTTACTACTTGCACCTGGTATATGCCTGTCCATGGCCTACACGTGTACTGAAGATGGTTAGAATCGGTGACCCATGCATCGTAACCTCCCCTTGTTAGCTGTCGCCCATGACATCCAGATTCGATTAATGACTCAGTCAAGAAATGTAGTTTTGGTCTGGGTTAGAACACGGTACAATATGCCTTTTGAGGTAAATCTGAGAAGAGGTGAGTTTCCTCACTTCAATTACAAAAGCACACACACTTTTGAATTCGAAAGCTTCTTTAAAAAGCCATACACTCTGAAATTTGTATTATTTGTCATCCTGCTGTGTAAAACTGTCTGCTGCCACTCGACTTCCTAAGGGACATAGGTATGAATTCAATATTTCAGTTCGCAGCACTTCTTAAAGCTTCACTACTGTACACTGCATTGATACACCAATACTGCCACTCAAGTTTGTATTTCCCCGGCGAACCTAAATATTTCAATGTAATCTTTCTCACTCAATTTATCTCTCCAGTTCATGTGCAGATGTTAACTCCTGAGCAGCTGATCGTAGCGTCACAATCTTAGGACAGTCAGCTTCAAAAGTTTTAGCTCTGTAACATAGGATCATCAAAATAATTGAATAAGTTATTATTTTCCTGCGGGGATAGAAATAAAGATTTCGTACGGCACAGCGAGCTTAGCAAGTTCAGTTATCTAGGCAATGTTCTGTTCTATTGGCTGTCATGAGCGAGCGAATCTAGCTCCTACCTCATTTTCAGAGTTTTTTATATACTTATAGTAAATTTATTCATCATGTATGAGTTAAAATGCCATAACCTTTTCGATTACTGCAGTTCAACCTCTCATGATAAACAAATGGAATCACATGTCACTACTACAGTGCTGCAAGTTTTGTCTAATTTTTTGTGTGTATGTTTTTATGACTTACAATGATGAAAAAGAATGCCCCAATAAAGATGAATTATGCCCCTAATGTTGCCCAAATTCCTTCTGTTCCCTTTAGTCTGGAATTGAATAACCCGCAGATGATGTCCATTTCTTGGTTGGAAGATAGAGATAAAATATGTGTGGAATGTTAACTTTCACGGTCAAGAAATTAAACTCCAGCAATTCTTCTAGGTTTATGCAGTGTCTGGTGTGGAGTTTCTTTCAGATGTATAAAACTCTTTCAGCAGACCCTTGGTATAAATGACCAGTCGTATGCATGTGAAAATTTTGGGAACAGTCTACATTATATCATGTAAATACCCTTAACAGTCTTCTGCCACACCTGCCCAGCTCCTCTTTGGTCACTATTCTTGGCACTCGCACATTGCATTGTAGTCGGCACAAACCATATACTAACAGCGCGAGTAGAACACAGATCGGACTCAAAGTGCGCTGGGCAAAGAGACAATGCGCACATCATTTTCACTGATCTCAAATGTATCAAAGCCCACTGTGCATGGATATACCATTGCGACCAACCTAAGAGGAACGGCTCATTTATACACAGTGCCTGGACCCCATCTGGATAGTGGACCATACTTCTTTGCTGGTGGAACTAGAGCACCCTCAGCATTATCTTATCCCTATAAAGGTACCAAAAGATGGAATATTGGATTTCATAGCCAACAGGGATGCAATATAAACCTTGAAGAATTGCTGCAGTTTAAGAGATGTGTGGTGTACTTCAGTAAGACCTTGACATGGATTTACAAGGTTTAATCTAATTGAAAACTCTGAGTGGCCTTTATAGAAATGGGGCTGGGCGACTTAGAAACAGTGATAGAGATGAAGGTTGGCTTTTCAGAGACCTATGAGTTGGAACTGCTGGGTGGAGCAAAAATTTCTGATAAAATGTACCTTAAACATTCAAAATCAATCCATTTTTATCAGGATTCTTCAGAATGTTCAGTATATGTATGTGAATCGCTCATTTTATACATCCCTTGTAGCAAAATCACAATGCACAAGAATAATGAAAAACAAGAAGGTTTTGTCTAGAAAACAAATTAAAAATACAATTTAGAATTATACAAATATGAATCCAGTACAGTGCTACCCTCCATACTAATTTCAATTTCTCCATTTGTTGACACTGCCTCAACAGCTTCTTAATTGTCTGAACATTTGGGGTATAGGGCTGAAAATGTCTCCTGCCTCTCACCACAATACTTGGCCCACTTCCTTTTCCACTGGCTTACGGAATGATAAAATGGCGCCCCACCTCACACAAAGCTTTATATGCCCATTGCCAGCACAAAACCTATCCTGCAAGCACCTTCTGATTAAGAGGAGAGGTTACACATCAGTATATATGCGGTGGGCCATAAATATAACAAAGGTGGCGTAGTGGCACAGAGGTCAAGCTGTTGGCCTCTCACCACGGCGGACCGGGTTCTATTCCCGGTCTATGCATGTGAGATTTTCAAAGTGAAATGCCATATCCTGTGGTTCGGATTCCACGTTAAAAGGAGGTCCCATGTCTCATGATCTCAGATTAACTATCAAGTAAAACTACAATCTTCTTTACTTATAAATATAACAGTTTCAGACAATCATGTGGTGTAGTGACTAGTATACTTGGCTGTTACCCCTGAGGTCCCAGATTCAGTTTCCGGCTCTGCCAAGATAATTAATTCTAGTCTAAGAGTTGGAATGAGATTCACTCCGCCTTGTGAGCCAAAGCTGAGAAGAGGTGGATTCGGTTTCCACCTCAGTGATTTTCAGTGTTCTCCCACTTCTACTCGAGGAAAATGCAGGGGTAGTTCTAAATTTAAGGCCATGCACGCTTCAGTCCCAATCAATTGCAAATATACACTGCTAAAGATGCCACATTCTGTAGGTCATTAGACAAATTCTACATACACCTAAGTGCAGGGGTCTGATAACACAATGTCCAATCGCTAAATGAAAATTCAGTCTCGGAAGCCAGCAAACTTCTACACCAGGAAAATGCCGATATGGTTCCTAACATATGGTCATGCTCACTCCACTTCCTTCCCAATTCCAGAGTCAATAACAAATATAACCACTGCAAATAATGATACCACACTAACATCAGACACAGTGGAATGGTCATGAAGTCTCACTCTCTCCTAAGCTCCGAGGTCAGTCAACACACCAAGTGATGAATTATATATTTATTAACAGCATTTATATATTTATTTAATTTCTTTGACCGAGCTTCATATTTAAGTAGTCATTGTTGAAGCAAGATGACATTTTTCTATATAGGCCTACACTGCATGCTATTTCTATGTGACTTCTGATTTCAATGTCGGAATCTAAACTGTCAGTGATGATACTCCCTATTTAAAGTAGTGAACCCGCTCAACTGGAAGACTTCTTCAATATTATTATCTCCCATATTGGAAGATGTTCGGTCCGTATTGCCAATATAATCAATCTAACTTAATAATCAACAAGCAAATTCGTCGAACAATACTATATTATGACAAAATATCAATTCCTAAAACTAGGTACATGTTTCGAGCTGTTCAAATATTTAGCTCTTCTTCATCCCTCTCACGTCACCAACACATCACCGACACTCATCAATCAACATAATAAAAAACACATTAAAACACAACTACTGTATATCTACAGACACACTCAAATGCCCTTAAAATTTTATAAAAAACTGTCTCTTCTTTTAGTGCATCTTTGCCCATGTTTTTACCAATTTGTACTATCTTGTATTCATAATTTTGCTGAGCTGGCTTGAACTTTTCATGTAAAGACGGATGTCCTTGGTTCATTAATGTATGGACTCGCTCCAACCCAGACCTGTCCTAAAGGAACGAAATAAAGCTGTCACTATTCATCTGACAAGAGAAATCAAATAGTCTAAATAATTAAATGTGAAGAAGCTTACGTCAAAGCCAGGCGGAAACCTCATAAGCTGGGGTAGCGGGCCCAAATCCATGCGTCTCACGTCATGTAAACTGTAAAATTGTTACATGCAAATTGTATTGAAGTGTAAATAAAGTGAAGTAAACTAAACAACTATGTGTGCTGTTCCGAATGATGCCTGTTGACTTACCTGCACGTTCCAGATGAAAAGGAATCGCCTAATGATGCGAGCATAGCCTCGGTCCAAGTGACATGGCAGGAGGAGGATAGGCCGTGGTGAGAGGCCAACAGCTTGACTGCTGTGCCACCACGCCCCCTTTGTTATATTTAGGGTCCCCTTCTGCCTATCCTCCTCCTGCCGTGTCACTTGGACCGCATCATTAGGCGATTCCTTTCCATCTGGAACGTGCAGGTAAGCCAACAGGCATCATTCGAAGCAACACACACATAGTTGTTTAGTTTACTTCACTTTACTTACACTTCAATTCAATTTGCCTGTAATAATTTGACAGTTTACATGACGTGAGGCGCGTTGATTTGGACCCGCTACCCCAGCTTATGAGGTTCCCGCTGGCTTTGACGTTTGCTTCTTCTTCTTAGCGTTTTCCCGCAGGTGCAGGGTCCGCTGTCCGGATCTTGGCTTGCCACTCGTTATGATCGCGAGCATCATAAGGTGTTAGGCTGAGCACCATCGTATCGGCATTTATCGTAGCATGCCAGCGCTCTTTTGGTCTCCCACGTTGTCGTTGCCCATTGATTTCCAAGCACTGGGTAGAATTGGCTACTGTTCCTGGTGCAGCATGTAGGACGTGACAGTACCATTGGAGACGTTTTTGCCGAGCCTTCTCAGTGATGGGTGAAATGCCCATTTGCTGGCGAATGATGTCGTTTCTTACATGGTCTAGGAGTGTGATGCCCATTGACCAATGGAGCATACACATTTCCATGCTGTGTACTTGGCGCTCTGTCAGTTGGTCGACATTCAGCGCCATACAAAGCAACAGGACGTACTATCATGCGATATATTTTGGATTTCAGATGTAGTGGCATCCTTCTGTCGCAAAGTACACCTGTAACTTCCCTCCATCTCATCAAAGCTGCGTTTATCCTGCTTCGCACTTCATCACCTATCTCACCATCAGATTGTAAGCGAGATCCTAGATACTTGAAGCTTACGGTCTTGGCTAATGTCTCTCCGTCAACTTGATAGAAGCCGTTGCTTGTACACCTGTAACTTCCCTCCATCTCATCAAAGCTGCGTTTATCCTTCTTCGCACTTCATCACCTATCTCACCGTCAGATTGTAAGCGAGATCCTAGATACTTGAAGCTTACGGTCTTGGCTAATGTCTCTCCGTCAACTTGATAGAAGCCGTTGCTTGTGATGGTTTCAAGGTATTCGGTCTTCTTATTCAGTCTAAGACCGTATTGCGAAAGACGGCTGTTCCAAACTTCAACTTGATGCTGCAGTCCTCCTCTGGTGGTATCAGCAAGTGCAACATCATCTGCATATAAGAGAGTCCAAGGAACACAACACTCCTTTACAGGTCTCGTGTGATTGTGTCCAAGACTAGGATAAAGAGCAACGGGGACAATGAGGATCCCTGGTGTACACCAACTTTCACTGGAAAGCTCTCCGAGGTGCGTACGGCACAACGTACACAACTGGTGGTGTTTGTAAGCTTATTCACATTTAATTATTTAGATTATTTGATTTCTCTCGTCAGATGAATAGTGACAGCTTTGTTTAGTTTCTTTAGGACAGGTCTGGGTTGGAGCGAGTCCATAAATTATTGAACCAAGGACATCCGTCTTCACATGAACCTTTCTTTAGGGATGAAAAGTTCAAGCCAGCTCAGCAAAATTTTGAATACAAGATAGTACAAATTGGTCAAAATATGGGCAAAGATGCAGTCAAACGAAGAGACAGTTTTTTTTGTAAAATTTTAAGGACATTTGATTGTGTCTGTAGATATACAGTAGTTGTGTTTTCTATTATGTTGATTGATGAGTGTCGGTGATGTGTTGGTGACGTGAGAGGGCTGAAGAACGGCTAAATATTTGAATAGCACGAAACATGTACCCTAGTTTTAGGAAGTGATATTTTGTCATAATATGATATTGTTCAATGGATTCCCTTGTTGATTATTAGATTGGATGTGATGCTCAGAATAGTCTGGTCGTGATTTTGACGACTGAAACCCATTTTTATTTTTCTTATTTACATTAATATGCCCCAACTAATGACAAGAATGTCAAAAAATTTAGAGATGAAACGGACAATTTTTGGGAAGAACTTGCCTTACTAAAATTTCAAACATTCCAGACACTCGTGTTAAAATCTTGCTTGGGGATTTTAATGCAAAAATTGGTCAAGAAAGAAAATTTCGTCCAATAGTAGGTAAGTGGCCAGCTCACAAATTCACTAACAAGAATGGTCAAAGATGAATTACCCTTTGTGAAGAACAAGGCCTACGTCTCAAAACTACTAGATTTAAGCGAAGACCACACAAACTTATGACCTGGAAATGCCCTAATAGTGCACTAGGAGAATTCCAGATAGACCATGTTGCAATGGATAAAAAGTTCTACAAAGAAATATATAACGTGAAGGTACTACGTGGGGTCGATGTTGACTCTGATCATTATATATCCAAGATAAAGATCAAGTTAACTCCACGACGTAAACAAAAATCATCAAACTCGAACATGCAAAGGCAATATGACCCTAGTTATTTAATAAATAATGTGCCTTATAAGGAAAAGTCTAAAACTATCTTAAGTGACAAGCTAGAAACGATGGTTGACACACTGAAAACCGTTGCTGTCGAAATTGCCCCTATTAGGAAAAGGAAAAGCATGCATAGTGGAATGCAGAATGTGACGCTGCAATTCGGAAAAAACATACAGCATGGCTCAATGATCAGCAAAAGAGGACCACACAATCGTGAGAAGAATTAACCATTGCTCGAAGGGAAACTGCCAAAGAAATTAGGAGAATTAAAAGAGAAAATAAAAAAAAGTCCATTACAAATTATTGATGATTCCTTTAAACAACACAAAACAAGGGACTATTACAGGACATTTCGTCAATATCATTCTACATACAGCCCTCCTACACTATTAATGAAAGATAAATCAGGTAAACTAGCCCACAATGATACTGATAATGCTAAAATTCTAGCAGATTATTTTAGAGAACTACTAAATGCTGCTGAACCTAAGGAATATCTTGATTTTGAGCTTAATCCAAAAAATAAAACAAATTTACAGAACATTATTCCTCCTGACTTGACTGAAGTATGTGCAGCAATTAATTGGCTCAAAAATTATAGAGCAGCAGGAGAGAATTCAGTGGTAGCAGAACTATGAAAATATGCAAATGAATAAACCATCTCCAACCTCCATAAATGCCTCATCGATGTATGGAATTTGGAACAAATACCAGAGGAATGGAGAATGGCTGTAATCCTCCCAATTTATAAAAAGGGTGATAGATCAGACCCGAACAACTACCGTGGGATTTCTTTGCTTGATGTAACATACAAGATTCTATCTAGAATTATCTTGACAAGAATTCAACAACAACTCGATCAAGAACTAGGAGAATATCAAGGAGGGTTCCGACCAGGTCGCAGCTGTCCGGATCAGATCATCAGTCTGAAATGGATAATGAAATATCACAGAATGAGACAAAAGGATTTTTTTTATCGTGTATATTTTTTTATTAAATTAATTCCAAAGAGCCATAGGCTCGTACAGAGGAATTGTACAGTAATATGTGTGTTTACACACCAAGGAAGAAAATTCTGAAGGTAACACAAATTGATGAATAAGGGCATAGGCCTATTAGTAAAGTTGATACTATATCTAAGATTGTTTAGACCAAGGTCTCTTAAAATGATTAGCACTTAGAATTTTTAAGCTTATTTGATGTATTAAGATGCATCGAATTTTTCCCACAATACTTTCATAGTTTTCCTCTTAAATACTGACAAAGTTGGTGCACTTTTTACTTCATCGGGAAGTTTATTATATGACTGTGATGCAGAGAACTTGAAACTATTTCTACCGTATTTAGAAGAGTGAATGATATATAAGGCTACGTCCTTCGCATGCCTAGTTCCATAAGAATGATTGTCTGAGTTCAAGATGTAGGGAGAGCTATAGAGTATTGTGTTGTGTTTAATTTTGTATATTAGCATAGCTGCTCGGAGATCTGCACTTATGCTGAGGGGTAGAATTTTACTTCTGATGTATAGATCTTTTACTGGAGTGCAGTAAGGAAGGTTAAATATGTTTCTAATAGCCTTATTCTGAAGAGTCATTAAATCATTCAGTGTGGATTTCCTGCAGTGAGCCCAAATAACATTTAAATATTGGAGCTTGCTATGTAAAAGTGAGTAGTAGATTCGTTTTACAAGGTTTCGGGGAATGGTCATTACTTTTGTGGATTTTAAGAAAGCTTATGACAGTATCCATCGAGGGTCATTACTTAACATCCTTAGGGAATTTGGGTTACATCAAAAGCTTATCAACCTCATCGACATTACTTTGAAAGATACTAAATCAAAGGTTAAATTTCGAGGAGCCTTGTCTGAACCATTTGATATCCGGACTGGACTTTGACAGGGAGATGGTCTATCACCGTTATTATTTAATTGTGTTCTTGAAAAGATCATGCGTGAGTGGAACGAAACTTGTCCTCCAAATGTAAAGATTGGTACTAATATAAAACTGAATTGCTTGGCTTTTGCGGATGACCTTGCACTGCTTGCAACCAGTATAGATGAGACTAAACACCAAATTGAAGAACTTGGGTCTATTGCAGCAAAAGTAGGACTTCAAATTTCATTTGAAAAGACTGAAATAATGGCATCCTTTGATGTGGAAACACAAGCTATTACATTGATTAACAATAAAGAAATTGAAGTTGTACATAAATTTAAATATTTAGGGGAGATTGTAACATGGAATTTGAATGAGAAAGCGACAATCGAAAATAGAACAACAAAGTTAAGACAAGCGCAACATATTACTTGGTCTAGTTACAAAAAAAAAACACTCTCCATAAATGCCAAATTACGACATTACGAATCAGTTATTAAACCGGAAGCAATATATGCTTGTGAAACACTTTTCAAGTTAAACACTCGATCAGTTACTGACACATTACAGAAGACTGATAGAAGAATTCTCAGAACTATAATTAATAAAAAACATCAGGTGGATGGTCAATGGCGTCTATTACCAAATGAAGTGGTTTATAAAGAAACTGAGTCTATAGTCGATACTATGCGAAAAAGGCGAATTGTCATATCTCACGCCTGCCGGATGCCAGAAAATTAAAAGTATTATTTAATTATTTTTTCAAAAGTAAAACAAAGAACTCTTGGTTTATGGAAATTCAAAATGATCTGGATGAACTCGGCTTGACAATGTCCCAAATTGCTAACAAAGATGAGAAGAAAATCTTGAAAAACAAGAACATCCGACTTCCCTTAAAATCCTTTACCCGCAAAACTTACACCATAAGCGATGCAGAGAGAGCGGCAAGGTCGACTAGAATGAGAATGTTTTGGGAAAAGAAGAAAAATAAGAAGCTGAATCTTTAATATTGTTTTTGAGACATGTATATACTTGTTTTGGTTAAGTGCTCCAATGAGGGCGTAACATATGTAAATAAATAAATAAATAAATATGGAGTCTACATTCTTCAGATGTTGGCTGGTAATTGTTGAAAACCATCACGACTATGGTATCACAGAAGATCGTTGCACCACAGTAGTACAAGTCTATATGCCTACCAGTGAAGCAGCTGATGAAGAAGTTGAAAAGTTTTATAGAAAAATAGATGGAATTCTGAGCTATGTCAAGGGCGATGAAAATGTAATAATAATGGGAGATTGGAATGCTGTGGTAAAAAAAAAAGGAAAAGAAGGGAAGATAGTAGGAGAATTTGGATTGAGTGAAAGGAATGATTGAGGGAGCAGGCTGATAGAATTCTGCACTGAGCTCAAGTTGGTCATAGCTAACACTTGACTCAACAACCACAACAGAAGAATATACTCAGGATGAGACCAGGAGATACAGGACATTTCCTAATTGACTTGATTATGTTGAAGCAGATCTTCTGAAACCAGATTTTGGATTGGAAAACATATCCCAGAGCCGACATAAACTCTGACCACAATCTGGTTGTTTTGAAATGCTGATTGAAGCTGAAAAAACTGTAGAAAAGTAAATACCCATAAATGTGGCCAGTAGACAAACTAAAAGAGAAGGATGTGAACAAAAGTCTCAAGAGGATTATAAGGGAAGGACTAATGAAGAACCCTGAACTAACTTCTAATGCAGAGGAATGGGTACTTTCGAAGAATGAAATAATTAAGTCCACAAAAGAAAGCATTGATAGAAAGGAATGAATAAGTGGAATTGCTTGGATCACTCAGAATATACAAGAATGCATCAAAGGTGGAACAACAAGAGATGAAAGGGGAAAAGCAGAATATACATAGATGTCTTAAAAATGGGGTAAACAAGAGGTGCAAGGAAGCGAAAGCAGTGTGGTTGAAAGAGAAATGTGCAAGTATAGACAATTGTTTGAAAGTAGGAAAAGTAGATGCAGCTTTTCGAAGGATTATGGGTACTTTGGGGAAAGGAAGACTAAGTGCTGTAATATTAAGGACTTGGATGGAAAACAGATAATAATATTATGTTGAGAGATGGAAAGCTTACATAGAGCATTTGTATAGGAGTAAGAAGATTGAGAAACATGTTATGGAAAGGGAAGATGAAATTGATAAGGATGAGAAAGGAGATTTAATGTTGAGATCAGTATTTGATAGAGCACTAGAAGACTTAAGGAGGAAGAAAGCACCATTTTCATTCGAGACTGATTAACTAACCCAGTTGCTGATCAGGTTATTTCACTTAGTATGTAGGATTTATGAGATAGGTCAGGTGCCCTCTGCTTTTAAGAAGAATAGTATCATCCCTATATGGTTTTTAATATATATATTTGTTTTGGGGCAAATAAAAACCTTCTCCCCCCACTATATGGCACCCTGCTCTCAATGATCCACTATTAGCAGTTAGCACTGCCGCCTCCTCTACTTCTACTCCTTTCGCTTTGAAATCGTTCAACACTGAAACTAACCATCGCTTCCTAGATCTACCTCTGCTTCTCTTACCCTCTACAGCCAAAGTCATTAACCTCTTAGTTAATCTTTCCTCCCCCAATCTCTTCACATGATCCCACCATCTGAGACAGCTTATACAAACAGCATCATCTAGCATGTTCATTTCTAATTAGCCTTTTATCTCTTCATTACAAGTACCCTCCTGCCATTGCTCCCATCTATTTGTCCCAGCAATCACTCGTGCTACCCTCATATTACCTCTGGCTTATGTATCTACCCAGCTCTCACTTCCATATAGCAAGGTCGGTCTAAATACTGAGCGATGTAGGGAGAGCTTCCCCACTACATCAACTTCTTTCTTGCGGAATACTGTAGATCGCAACTGAGAACTCACTGCTTTGGCCTTTTTACACCTTGACTCTATTTCCTTCCCCACACTGTGACCATCCTGAGAGAATACACAGCCCAATGTTCCACCTGCTTCAATTGAATTCCTCCTATCTGTCATTCTATTTTCTTGCATTTTTCCGTATTGACATAACACTCGTCTTTGAAATGCTCATCTTTATACCATACTCCCTACATCTAACATGCTGGCTTGCAAGCTTTTGATGGTGTCCATTATTACAACCAGATCATCACCATAGGGCAGACAGCTTACCTAATTGAATCCCACCCAGCCAGTTTATGCCCTCCAGTAAATGGTCCATATATAAAATAAACAGTAGTGGTGAGAGGTTACAGCCTTGCCTCACTCCTGTAACAACCTGGAACCAAGAATTCATCCTACCATCAACTCTTACTACAGCCTGATTATCAAAATAAATAATTTTGATTGCCTGTAACAGCCATCCCTCAGTATGCTCAGCATCTTTTCCTTGGGTACTCTTATCATATGCCTTCTCTAGATCTACAAAACACAAACGTCTGTTCCTCTCATAGCATTTCTCAATACCATGGTACATGCTAAAAATTTCATCCTCACATCCTCGTTTCATCCATCTTAATCTTGGCCAATGATCGAACTCTCCTTTCTACAATGCCTGAGTAAACTTTGCCCAGAATGCTTATCAAAGAATTATAGCAATCTTTTCTGACCTTGGTTATAAATTGGGGCAATTACTGCTTTTGTTCATTCAGCGTATTTATCAAAAGTATTTCTAAAACTCCTTGCAAACGTGGGGGGAGGGGTCAAATTTATAAACTGCCTACCTATCAGCGTATTTTATTTTTGTTTCATGCTTTAATGCTTGAAATAACATAGTAATGTAGGCCTAATGCTATAATTTGAAGGGGGAAAAAAGAAGATTTTTATTGCATTTCTAATTAAAATACAAACAGAATGTAAATATAAAACATAAAACATTTGTCAACGGCTGACAAAAGGCCTGAACACTGACCGCCGTGAATCTTTAAGCAAGATGTCATTTCCGAGTAGGTGGCCAGTAGACAGCAATGCTTCTGTCCATTTTGTCCCATCGTAGATTGGAGGTAGTCCTTAACCTTGCACATCACCAAGAAACCTCTCTCTGCAGAACAGCTTGAATCAGCAACGACGAACAGATTCATCACAGTGACAAAGTACAAACTCCACAAATTTAAACTAAATAATCAACAAAGTTTAGACAGAAACTGATGAAATGCTGGAGCTCCACCAATTTAGGTAAACACGACACAAGTGTAGCACCAAACGTCTGACAACACTGCTTTTTGAACTCTATTGGCGCAATGAAGTTTAGCATAAGCAAAGGCGAGTGGATGATCACAACCAGGAAGAAGGAAAGAGTCACAACGGGAAAAACAATTGGTGGGGAAGAATTGAGGAAAGTAGAGAGTTTCAAGTATCTGGGAAGCATGATACAAGAAAATGGAAGAAACAACAGAGAAATAAATGAGCGGTGGAGGCAAGCAGAATTATTCAGGAAAAGTGTTAGGAGCCTGGTATGTAGTATGGATGTGCCTCAAAACAGCAAAAGGGTCATATATAGGACGTACTACGTTCCATTCCTGACGTATGCCTCAGAGACCTGGGTTATGAGAGGAAGGGAGCGGAGCAGAATACAGGCTAGTGAGATGAAATTCTTGAGAAGTATTGGAGTGACAAAGGTGGACAGGTTAAGAAATGAGAAGATTAGAGAATTAGTCAAGGAGGGAGCATTACAGGATAGGATAGAGGAATCAAGGCTTAAATGGTATGGGCATGTTAGGCGAATGGATGGGAGGAGGATACCCAGGAAGATACACGAGATGAAAATAGAGGGAAAAAGATCAAGAGATAAGTGGCTGAAGGGTGTGGAGGACTGCATGCGAAAGAAAGGAGAAGACTGGACCAAGGTGGTGGGAAGACAGAAGACGATGGAGAGGCTTATGTTCCAAACAGACCCGGCCAGTGGCTGGAAGATGATGATGATGATGATCGGCGCAACACAGGGTGTGCTTAAAGCACGAGGGGAGAGTCGTCGAATTAGTGTGTTACAATCGTCAGCAATTTCTACAGCCAATACCCACTACAATAACATTGGACCATAATAAAACGATCAATTGTCCAATATAAATAGTCAAATGAGAAGGCGGGCCGAGCCAGCGACGTCTTGTTTTCACGCAAGAATAAGTGAAATGGACATGTAAATATAAACTAGTATTTTATTCATTAGTGTGGTATTTTAAGAACAATTTTTAATGCAAGTACAACAAACATTTTAGAGTTTTATTGTAAACATTTGTAAGGTTTTTTTAACGCGTGTAAGAATTTGTAAGGGTTTTTTAACGTGTGTGCAACTATTTCATATGTTTCCATCACATTTCATTCACATCAACCATTTTACATTAATTTTTAATGTTCAGTGACTGGCCATTATCATACTAGCTGATGAAGGGGCAAATTTTCTATGAAAATAATAGCCTCGAAACATGTACTAGTGTGTAAATAAACACAAAAAGTATTGACTAGACGGAACATACTATATTTCAATGTTTTAAACTATCATTCGTCAATGCAAATCATGAACAATGTTAACCCCAAACATTTAAGAATCTGTTCAGGCAGTGTCAACAAACTGAGATATTGTAATTTTATTATATTAGAGGGTAGCACTGTACTGGATTAATATTTGTATCATTATAAATTGTATTTGCCATCTATTTGCTTTTTAGATAAAACCTTCTTGTTTTTCATTATTCTTGTGCATATATTATAATTGTATTGCGATTTTGCTACAAGGGATGTCTAAACTGAGCGATTCACATACATATACTGAACATTGTGAAGAATCCTGATAAAAATTGATTGATTTTGAATGTTTAAGGTCGCATATCTTGAGGCATGAAAAATGCTAAGTGTCACTTCGTCTGCTCAGTTAGTTATTAGTTAGTTAGTTATTGTTGTTTTAAGGGGCGGAACTACGAGGTCATCTGCCCCTACGGCTGCGTACAGTTCGGTGGATAAGTACTGCAATATGGTCAGTTCGTAATTCTCTCATTCCCTCTCGCTATCGGCCAGCCCCTCACCCCGCTCTCACACGCATATTTATGTGTGTTGCACTGTAGCGTAGTAGGTTAGCTGTCAGGTTGTAAAGTTGTTCATCGCCGAGCAACCACAGTTCGAGTCACTCCGTGAATATTATTTTCGTGAAGTAACTCACCATGATGATGTCATGCTACGAAAACAACCGCGTTTGGCCGAGCCATCGATGATAATGTGTCATTACATTCTGTAATGGCTCACTATACACACGCATCCAGAGAGCACGTTCCGGCTCTCGTCGAATACGGCAATTACAGGGCGCGTGAGGCAGCACTCCGATGTGGTGTTCCACCGAGATTTGCCCAAATTTGGATACAGCAGTGGCGGGTGTCAGGGAGGATTGGTCGTCTACCGGGCACTGGTTTACAGCGGGTTTCAACTGTAGAAGAAGACCACCATTTAGTTACAACTTCGCAGGAAAACCCATTCTTAAACTCGGTAGAGCTGATGCAGACGACTAATTTTCCTGGATGTCCATACACGGCCCGTAAACGATTAGCCTATGAGAAGCAGGAATTGCTTGCAGAAAACCTGCAGTCAAAGAATGTCTTTCCAACCAACATATAGTCGAACGGTGTGCCTTTGCTGAGCTGGAATTAAATCGTAATTGGGATCAGGTCATCTTCTCTGACGAGACATGTTTCAGTTCGGCAGAGGTCAGACCGGTTTGTGTTTACAGGCCACGTGGAACCTGGTACGAGAAACAGTATGTGGCTGGGCGCACTGGTAGTGGCCGCATATCTGTAACACGCTGCGGGTGGATGTCGTCTGATGGGGCCGGAGTGCTTCATCGGATAGGTGGACATCTCACATCGGACCAATATTTGCACATCTTGCAGAATATTATGATTCCAAGTGTGAGAGAGCGCTATCCACATGCAGTACTTCAGTTCGTGCAAGACAACTCTCCAATCCACATGAGCAGGAGTGTTCAGGGCTGATTTTCTGAGCAGAACTCCATTGAACTGCTCAACTGGGACCTCAAACTCTAGACTTGAACCCCATTGAGTATGTGTGGGCAAAGTGGAAACGCCATATCAGGGAAAACTGGCCTCACTCTCCCCCTCGTTCGCAGGATGCATTGTGGGAGATTATGTTGGAAGCATGGGAGGAGATTGCCCATGATGAACAGTACTTCAGAAATCTAGTTCAGTCAATGCCACGTCGGCTACAGCAAGTTATCGAAGCTGGTGGATACTGGACGAGATATTGAAGAAGTGTCTACAACAGTCCTTTTCGGGACTAACAATAAGCAAATTCATTAAGCCAGATTTCCCTTTGTATAGAAACACACATGTATTTCGTTCATGAAACATTTGACATGTTTAAAAAATAAACACCGCGAGTACGATTCCAACCCCGGTTGTTTGTCGTTTCACGCAACGCCTCTTCCCCTGAGCTAACTGGCAGTCTGCAAAATGCTCATAATATTGTAATGATATTTCCATCATCTCATGCACGTCTATAACAGCTATCATAGACCCAGTGGTAATTAACTAACGGTTTATTGCAATATTTCATTGTAAAACTTAAAAGGCGTCCAGTATCATGCGGTTCCACAATGGTATAACAGAAGCCATCAAAACAAAAAGAATTGCCGAGACCAAAATTGGACCGTGGTGGTTCGGCTTACTAACTTCACACACTTCCTCTACCCTATCACAGCCACTCTGTTAAACGCTACTCAACCTTCGTCAATGGGACGTGTCCCTCACTTCACGCATTTGGGCTGTTTCTCATTAATTGCACATCATTCTTCTCTGTTATTCTGATATCTGCACAGTGACACTGTGTACTGATAGTTGCATTTTGTCCCGAACATGTCGTTGAACAAAGATGGAAGTGCATCAATTTTGTTGCAACTGTGCAGCCACTTCCAAGCATGATGATACCCCAATAGGACTTTGATATTTTCCATGCGACAATTTATGATTGTCCATCTGTACATTTCATCAGAAATTTCTGCACTCCCCTGCAGTTCCAATTTATAGATCTCTGACAAAGCCAACCTTCATCTCTATCACTGTTTCTAAGTTGCCCAGTCCCATTCCCATAAAGGTCACTCAGAGTTTTCAATTAGATCAAATCTTGTAAATCCATGTCAATGTCTTACTGAAGTACACCACACATCTCTTAAACTCCAGCAATTCTTCAAGGTTTATACTGTGTCCCTGTTGGCTATGAAAGCCAATATTCCATCTTTTGGTATCTTTATAGGGATAAGATAATGCCGAGGGAGCTCTAGTTTCACCAGCAAAGAAGTACTACAGTTGAACTTGACTTATATGCATATCAAGGGAAGAGAAAAGACTACTTGTAACTCAGAATTACTTAGAAATCAGACTTACACAACACATGACATATTTACTGAAAAACCAATGGAATAGACCTACATGTGTAAATCCTAGCAAACAATACATACATTAAGACAGAAAATACAGTACTGTATTATTTTGAACTTGGTCCAGCCTTAAAGAAATCAGATAGTTTGGCTTGTTTCACTTTTCTTGCATTGTGTATAAACCTCCTTTTGCGAACGTAGTAATAAATTCAAGGCATTTTCACTACAAGTTTTCGCACTGATGTAACGCCTACACACATCGATTGCACTTAAGACTAACTTCACTTAGTTCAGGTGTTTCAAGATTCAAGTCGTCATCTCCATCAGTGTCACTATCGCTTGTAGCTGGTCCGTCACCACCGAGTTGTTGGCATACATCAGCAATAATCCCTTCATCCCATTGTAGCCCACTTGCAGCCAGATTATCATCGTAGTGCACCAAAGTATCGAAATCTGCACCCTCCGGTAGCGTTAGCTAATTGAAAATGAAAATCCACAGCCTCCGTCCAGTCGACCGACCGGGTCAGGGAATGGAATGAATGAAGCCCCCATCTAGCGGAGAGGATATGAACTGTGCTGGCTGCCGAAGACTGTCACACTCCCCTGGGGCAATGATTAAATGAAATGATAGTGAAGAGTGTTGCTGGAATTAAATTTCTGACAGGGAAAACCGGAGTACCCGGAGAAAAACCTGTCTGCCTCTGCTTTGTCCAGCACAAATCTCACATGGAGTGACCGAGATTTGAACCACGGACCCAGTGGTGAGAGGCCGGCGTGCTGCCGCTTAAGCCATGGAGGCTTCAGCGTTACCTAATTGCCAGACATAATTTCGTCCCCATAATCATCATTAGAGGCAGTCTCCTCCAGTAAGACATCAGCTTTGCGGATACAGTTGCTGATTGTGGAGGATGACGCCTGCTTCCAGGCAGCCGAAATAAAAGTCCATGGCTTTGTAACGTGTTTTTCGAGGGTTTTTTATGCAACTGGCATAAGTCAGTAGGAAGCCATTCTATATTTATTTACGCGGCAAATTGTTCAGCCAAGAGAATTTTTCATGTTAATTTATTATTATTATTAATTTATTATAATTATTATTAAGGTATTTTCGGAGCATTTTATAAAAATTATTAGCATTCAGATAGGTGTTCTATGTCTTAGAAAACGCTATCAAGCAAATTATTACGAACGACAATATCATAGAAAATTATGTGATTGCGGAATTTTACGGAGTTTTCGTCAGTTAGGGTATATCGAGAGACGTGACTCACTGGGAATTCAAGTACACGCTTAATCTTGTCGGAAAGCATGACGCAATCCTGGGTCGCAGCGTCCAGGAAAGGCGAATAGTTGGAACGGAAATCGACTTCATCATCGCCGCGCCGTGTGTAATGACCCGGAGGAGGGGAAGATCGCGTGGTGGGTCAGCCAATCAGTGAGGACCACGCAAGCTACAAGTCGGATGAAGAGTGGGGAAACGCCGGGTGCATATATCGTTCGACGCGCCGTGGAACGAGGACAATCTGTGAAATACTTGACGAGTATGGGTGCGCGTGCGAGTGGCTCCGATGTTCGGTGGAGTTAGCGACTATCTGTATAGAATTTAACGAGTACGGATGCACGCGGGAGTCGCTCCGATGTTCCGTGGATTGGAGGACTAACTTTAGTAAAACTTAACCAGTGCGGTTGTACGAGTGTTTGGGTCCGAGGTACGGATCATAGAATTATCTAATCTACCAGAATCTCATCAAATATCGACGAAGATGTCGACGTCCAGGAGACTGTGGGAAGCTCACAGCATCATCCAGTACGAGGGAAATGTTTCGGCAATTTCCAGTGGTAAGCGCGAATGACGCAGAAATACGCAATCTCTCATTTCTCTTGGTTTTATATTTCATATTTCAGTAACTTCATAGCTTGGGAATAAGAGTAAAATCAATAATTTATCAGACTCCGTTTTCACGTAATTTTCTATCGGTAATATTAAAATCACAACGCTCCTATTTAAATTTTAAACTTATGATTATTATTAATTTTGCTATTCTTGTTTTATATAATAAATTCATTTCTTTTACAATGCAATCTTTGCTTTCAGTAGGTAGCATTAGATATAGACCAATTCCTTCTCCTGATACAATTGTTTGTTGGGTTAATGATCAAATCATACCACGATCTGAGTGAATAGAGTCTTGAAGGTGTTCTGCCAGAGCTAGACGTTGTTAAATACAAATTTAGATTTCAACATTGCGTTGAGGTCTTGGCGCCCATTAAAACAACATAGCTTAGGCAAAGGTAAACAGTTACATTTTTCTCCCAACAGTTAGAGCCAGTCAAACTGCTACATTTGTACGCTCAACGTGGAGCAAAGTAAATACCGTTTCACTTGTCATCCCAGCCTAAGCGAACCTGCTACAGCTTGTAGTAAATTAATGGAGAGAGTTTCACTTCCTGCATCACTCAAGTGTTATTAAATGTTGAACCAGCAATCTTTTATAATGCACTTTGAAATTTGCAATGATGCCCAAATCAAGCGGTTGTAGAACACTGGTACAGTTAGGAGGGTCAAGTTCCACTCGGACATTCTCCACAACGATTTGAGGTGGATGTGCTGCACATCTATCCATAAGAAGAAGGATCTTCTTCTGTTTCTTTTTCATTCTAATGATCAGTTTTTTCAACCACTGTTCCATTAGAAGCATATTCATCCAAGAATTTCTGTTGGATTCATATTCTATAGGTTTTGTTTTTGCACCCTAAAACACCTCGGATTCTTCGATTTTCGTATCACAAGTGGAGGAAGTTTGTCCGATCCATCTGCATTGGTGGGAAGAAGTACTGTTACTCAAATTTTACTTTTCTTCTCTCCATTGCAGGAGTCACCTTTTTCAGCTAATGTTTTACTAGGAAGGAGACTGTAGAATAAGCCGGTCTCATCACAATTGTAGATGTTTGTAGGCTGTTAATCGCTTATGATACCCTGCAGAACCTCTTCTTTCCAGTGTTGCACCGTGACGTCGTCCATAGCTTTTGCGTCACCGCAAATTGGTCTCTATGCGATTTCATGACGATCTTTAAATCCTTGCAACCATCCTGACGAAGCCTTGAAATCAGCAGTGATACTTATCAATTTAGCTAAATCTATCGCCTTTGTCTTCAGCATGTCGCCACTAATTGGTAGAGCTGCAGCCCACTTTTGCTGGATCCATGTGAAAAGTGCTTTCTCCAAATCTACATACCTCCCTTTTTGTTGACGGCTGCACTTTGCTGATTTCGAACGCAGTTTTAAAAACTCAACCAAAATAGCGTTTTTTTAAACTGATTACTGTACATAGCGTGATATAAGCAATCCTTAAGTCTGAAGCAATTTCAGTTTTTGTTTTGTGTTCTCCTTGGCTAATCGAAAGCAACTGAATGATAAAACTACTGTTCAACAGAAAACAGCAGATACCAGCACCATGTACATTTTACTCGTTCTTTGTTCCCACGAAAGAAATTCCCATATTCAATCAAAGCACAGAGATTTGCAGAGTGACATTGTTGACCCTAACTTACTGGCGGCGTAACAAAGGCCAACCGAGCGAGTTCCCTTGGCTCCTCCTCTAGCTGCATCGTTTTTGACCTTCACAATACTACTAAATATTAAGTTACAAGCGAAGTTGGAGGTCTCAGCGCGGAAACAAAAGAAAAGAAATTTGTTTGAATATGAGAATTTTTTTCGTGTGAACAATCTAGAGCATGTCCCACATGAGACAGAAACTCTGTGCTCTGTTTCAGCACCGAAACCCGACCTCTCTACCTCCATCTACACCAACAAAGAGAAAATATCATAAATACAGTACTGTAGTTTCTTTTATAACAACACGTGCTCATTATTAAATTACAAATACGTAAAACTCTGATTTATTTCGCTGACACTTAATATGTATAACAGCGATTTATGTATAAATAAGGTTAAATTAACACGCTTTTAGATTACATTTTTCCGGGACCTAAAATAAATTCCGTACTAATACGAAATACGCAGAATAGAGTTATGTATAAAGCAGGTTCAACTGTATAATATACAGGTCATAATGCAGATGGGGTCCAGGCACTGTGTATAAATGAGCCGTTCCTCTTAGGCTGTTCGCAATGGTATATCCATGCACAGTGGGCTTTGATACATATAAGATCAGTGAAAATGAAGTGCGCAGTGTCCCTTTGCCTAGGGCACTTTGAGTCTGATCTCAGTGTTCTACTCAAGCTGTTAGTGTATGGTTTGTGCCGCCAACAATGCAATGTGCGAGTGCCAAGAATAGTGACCAAAGAGGAGCTGGGCAGGTGTGACAGAAGACTGTTAAGGCTATTTACATGATATAATGTAGACTGTCTCTAAAATTTTCACATGCTTACGACTGGTCATTTAAACCAAGGGTCTGCTGAAAGAGTTTTATACATCTGAAAGAAACTCCGCACCAGACACTGCATAAACCTAGAAGAATTGCTGGAGTTTAATTTCTTGACCGTCAAAGCCAACGTTCCACACATATTTTATCTCTATCTTCCAACCAAGAAATGGACATCATCTGCGGGTTATTCAATTCCAGACTAAAGGGAACAGAAGGAATTTGGGCAACATTAGGGGCATAATTCATCTTTATTGGGGCATTCTTTTTCATCATTGTAAGTCATAAAAACATACACACAAAAAATTAGACAAAACTTGCAGCACTGTAGTAGTGACATGTGATTCCATTTGTTTATCATGAGAGGTTGAACTGCAGTAATCGAAAAGGTTATGGCATTTTAACTCATACATGATGAATAAATTTACTATAAGTATATAAAAAACTCTGAAAATGAGGTAGGAGCTAGATTCGCTCGCTCATGACAGCCAATAGAACAGAACATTGCCTAGATAACTGAACTTGCTAAGCTCGCTGTGCCGTACGAAATCTTTATTTCTATCCCCGCAGGAAAATAATAACTTATTCAATTATTTTGATGATCCTATGTTACAGAGCTAAAACTTTTGAAGCTGACTGTCCTAAGATTGTGACGCTACGATCAGCTGCTCAGGAGTTAACATCTGCACATGAACTGGAGAGATAAATTGAGTGAGAAAGATTACATTGAAATATTTAGGTTCGCCGGGGAAATACAAACTTGAGTGGCAGTATTGGTGTATCAATGCAGTGTACAGTAGTGAAGCTTTAAGAAGTGCTGCGAGCTGAAATATTGAATTCATACCCATGTCCCTTAGGAAGTCGAGTGGCAGCAGACAGTTTTACACAGCAGGATGACAAAAAATACAAATTTCAGGGTGTATGGCTTTTTAAAGAAGCTTTCGAATTCAAAAGTGTGTGTTTTTGTAATTGAAGTGAGGGAACTCACTTCTTCTCAGTTTTACCTCAGAAGGCATATTTTACAGTCTTCTAACCAAGACCAAAACTACATTTCTTGGCTGAGCCGTGACTCGAATCTGGATGTCATGGGCGACAGCTAACAAGGGGAGGATAAGATGCATGGGTCACCGATTCTAACCATCTTCAGTACACGTGTAGGCCATGACCAGGCATATACCAGGTGCAAGTAGTAAGGTGCGCAAAGAAGAGAGAGAAACAAGACACGTGCGATCCTAGCGTCAGGATGGCAACTGAATGAATGGCCTTTTAAAACCACTCCTGCCATCTTGCGAGCAAACTACATTACTGCTTAGTCACTTATTCCTTAATTCTAACAAAGGATGTTGATGTATATGTAAAGTATTGAAGCCATATTTTCCAGTGTTGCCTATACAAAGTGATATTTGTAACTCTTCAGTAGGTCAACACGAATTTGTCCAATGACTGGGCGGGGGGTGCAATGTATATAATACATTAGCATAGCCAAAATCGACCAATGGGGGGTTATAGTTACTCAAGCCAAATTCTGCGAGCATTTCGTCCCACAGCATAGCCATGCTCACCAGTCTCTATGAAGCAACAGTGCTCAGTAGAACCCACGCTACTGGATGACATGTTCACAGTTGTTCTGTTTGATATAGGCAATGAGGGGCGTGGTGGCGCAGCGGTCAAGCTGTTGGCCTCTCACCAAGGTGGACCGGGTTCGATTCCCGGTCAATGCATGTGAGATTTTCGAAGTGAAATGCCATGTCCCGTGGTTCGGATTCCACATAAAAAGGAGGTCCTGAGGTTTATGATCTCATGATTAATGGTCACGTAAAACTAAATGCTTCCTTCTTTTTTTACTTTTGGTATAGGCAAACGTTCTGGACTAAAATATAGCCTACGGTATGCGTTCTACCCCTTGCTAACATGTATTGCTCATGCTTTTTGAGTAATGCTATTCCCTCAACCTCCATCCTCTACCTACAGCACTTAAGAATTCAGGGCGATTTCTCCAAGCATGCTACGATTGCTGCTCAAGTGCAATATTTTTCTAAACGAGGCGAGATTTTAAAAATTACAATAGGTACCCGCATCTGTAATAGATCTGCGTTAAACAAATCGCATGTTGCATATATCTTGGCGAGTACAGCGAGGCTTGCTAGTGTCTTAGAGGCTTCAGCGGAGCTGTCGATACAGCGAGAAATGTATGCGCGCGCAGGTTCCATCTGTCCAAGGCCGACTGCGAGCCGTCACGTTTGTAATGTGTAGTTGAAAGCTCTGGTCTGGGAGCTACAGAAAGCTACTACATTGAAAGCACAAGGATTTTTGTTTTTCTTAATTAAATTCAACACTAGATTTCTGCTGGCAATTTTCTCCAAGATCTTTTCATTCTCCGATACTGTGTTCAATATTTTACAAACAAAGAATTTGGATATACAGTACAGTGGCAAGAAGATTGAGCTCTCTTTAAATACTCAGTCTATGTGAGATGAAGATTTTGATAGTTTTTATGGACATGTTGATACCAAAATCGACGTTTATGGAGGACAGCCGTGCTCTAAAAATAGTGCAATTAGTGCTGAACCAGAAAATCAAAATACTAACGTCTATTCAACGAAATTATTGACAATGCACTTGTCCAAATAGGAGAGCATTTCAAATACATACATACATTTGTGTTCTTCTCGCTGCGGAATTGTGATTTGTTTGAGAAGCAGAGAAATAAGTTTCCAGGCAGTTATGTTACTGCCCTAGAAAAGACCTATGGGTAATTTTTCGACATTGTTTGCTTAAAAACTGAATTAAGTGTGATGTAGCCTACCGTACTCATCTCCTGACTTGAAAGAGAAAAGTGTTTCAGACTTAATGCAGCTTTTGCATACTAACAAATTGTACATGGGTATGGCAGTGATTTTCAAGCTCATCAAACTGGTAGCAACAATTCCTGCTGCTACATCCCCTGCAGAACGTTCTTTTTCGACACTGAGACGCATTAATACATATTGCAGATCGATTCAAAGTCAGGAGAGGCTATCATCATTAGGTATGTTTTCGATTGAAAAAGGATTGTTTGCAAAAATTAGATTACAGTCCTCTTTCTATGATGAAGTTATCGATGGTTTTGTAAAGAAAAGCCTCATAGTCGAGTTTGTTTTCAAGTAGGATCTTATAAATAGATGCAATTTTTCTGTGTATGTACTTCGATGTTTACTTGTTTGAATTATAAAATCACTGTCTTGTCATGAGTTATTAATAATTATAAATTATAATATGAGTCTGATTGTGAAAATTTGTTATATTTTGCCCCTTTTTGAATAAAGGTACGACGTTAGACCAGTGATTTCCTACGTTTTTGAGTTTTCTATTGCGGGATTTTAGGCTACATTAAACTATTTAGAGCATGCAGTAGGCCGCTCGAGGTAGCACATTTATTAAATGAAGTGAAAATCCACGGCCTGCATCCAGGCGACCGACCGGGTCAGGGAATGGAATTTATGAAGCCCCCATTTATAAATTCCGTACCCAATTGTGTTGTCAAGTATGTATTTCAATATTCAATAGCACAAGGAAACTAGTTGTGCAAGCTTTTGCGTGTTACATATTATATGTAACGGAAGATTGTTAAAAATGTCGTGTAAATATCCGCCCATGTAATACCATAACCTCATCAAAATTTCACACATAACTCTGCTGAATATCCTGGTAAAAACTTATAATTTTTCCGTTCAACATAAAATCACATGTACACATATAAAACTACAGCCACAAAGTCAAAATATATTTTCATACGATTTTAAACTTCACGCTACCGCTTTTAACCAAGCGAACGCGAATTCATTAAATTATATATCAAAATAATAATCCAAGCCAATCCGTCTCCGTGTTGGTTTGCTACACCCACAGAACAATATAGGAGAACGGTAACTGAGGCTTAAAATTCGATTCCGATTACAACTGCCAGGATGACGTAATCCGCCGGCCCAGCCTGCTACCTGTAGGCGGCTCAGCGTACTAAATTTCAAAAGCGGGCGATTTGAAACCTGTACCGCGGCAGCCCTCCTCCTCTCCTCCCACCCCCCCCCCCCCCTATCCCTTTACTTTTCTAGTAGTATATGCCGTTTTTATTATTTTTCCATCAATGACATAGCTTTTTAGTTTTTTTTAATAACATGGTGGTTGGATTTTCACCCATGCCTTGTGAAACTAGCTGCGTAGCAATCATCCACTCTACAGTAATATGTTACAATATAATACCAAACAGGTAGAAGAGTGGTTTAGTTGCCACCAGTGTTAACAGTTGTGGGTTCTCTCCACTCCTTAGGTAGGGTTATCCAGTGGCACTATAATATAAATAACATTGTGAAGAACTGTTTAGTTCACCTCAGGTGCTGACCAAATTTACAAATTAATACACCCTATTAGGCCTACAAGCTTATTAAGAAAGGAATGCAGCACACTAATATGAATACAAGGCCATCACCAATACAAATTACACACATCCAATAAAACATATTAAGTAATTAACCACTGTCGAATGAATTATGATACTGAAAGGAATCAGGATGCAGATAAGGAATTCTGAAGGTTAACATGAGACTAAATTAAGTTATTATGCTGCGATATACTGTATATTCTTTTCTAGTTTTTACAGATAATAATTCAACAGAACATTTTCATAAAAAAGAGCACCATTTAATTTCGCCAAGCCATTGTCCCAGTGGAGAACTGTTATCACACGGTAGGGCCACACAAATAGCAAACCTGTAATAGAAAAATATTGTTCACGTTAGCATGCCAGTCAATGTTCTTGAGTCAGTAAGAGGCTTTACAACATCATGATCATGTAACCCTGTTTACTCAGGGCATGTGTGTGAGGAATCTCTAATGATAAAATGTGTCATTGTGATGGCTGCAAGTGTATGTGTATTTGTAATGGAGGCTGGGATTCGGAAGGAGGTGGTCGTGGTCTCAATTTAGGAACCACCGTGGCATAGAGGTGGAAAACATTAGAAAACCATTTCTGTGATGGCTGAGTTGCAAATCAAACCCATCTCATCTCAGGTGAGTGTACCCCATTTCAACCCTCAGACCAAACTTAAATGTCTTGGCAGAGCTAGGAATTGAAGCCAGCCCTTCTAGATCTGAAGTATCAATATGTACCTCGAGACTACAGGAGTCCGTCCTAATAACAAGTGGCATCCGTTAGTGAATAATCGTCATACATAACTATAACATTGTAATTGTAAAGATGTTGGACAATGACTGGGCAAGAAATATTGATATCTGAGTGAAAACTTGTAACTTCAGTAAACAGCTAGGCTACTCCTTGGGTTTAAATGTTAAGCATGCACAAACAGAATTTTTGTTGCTCATGCAAAGAGAGGACAAGTGCTCTGTGGGAAAACTAGTATATCCCATAATTTTCATTCTACAGTATTATTAATATTAATAATTATAATACAATAAAATTACATTCTTCATTGTCCAGGAAGAGTGTAATAGGCCTCATTATAGCTGGCTGAATGCCACTGTAGCCTTCATGTTAGGATAATGCTGCCCTAATGAATACTAAGTTACTTGAAGTGGAGAATGCCTCTAGCCATTAAATTACATCAGAACAAATACATCATCTCAGAAGTTAACAATTTACCACAAGGTAAACTAAGACAGAAAGGTCTGTATTTGATGTTAGACAGCCCACCTTAAAATAATAACTAAAGACATCCACGGAAGAAGGAAAAAATGCAGCAAATGATCATAATAATTCATGCAACCAGATGAAAGCTAATGCTGGCATTTGTTACATAATTAGCCTACCAATTAGTACTGTAAACTAATCTTGATGCAACAAGTTTTGAATTTATTTTTGTGATTGTGTTATGTAGTCATAATAACTGTTGTAGGCCTAATGGCAAAAATATTAAGTTACATGTTTACAAATCAATTACAGTGAGGATTGTACAACTTCAAATGTCTCAATACTACTCATTGAGCCTTTCAGTAGGTTAGTAGTCTACTGTAAAGTGTGTGTACCGTTTACACGGGCATTTCTTATCAGAGATCAAAAAATTGACGAAGCAAGAAAAATATCTTTGGGCACCTAACAGATAATTTCCAGCTTCCTAGACCACTTGGGATAGCATTTCTTCTTCCCCACATAGCTCAAACTCCCCACAAAAGCATGTAATAAAAATAAAAAACATTTAAATGCCTATTGTCATTATTATGTCTGGAGGACTGAGATTTTCAAATATGGCGACATCCCCAACAGTCTCTCTCCTTACATCTTAGCCAGCTGTACGGTAATTATTAACTATCCTACCTTCCAAACCCAACTTATGATCACATCTGCCACTTTGTCAATTCTTGCCTCAATAACACACAAAAGGAAAAGAACCTTATAGCGTTATGTGACAGTTATTATCATGACCATCACTACTTTATTTTAATGTGGAATCCAAAGCATAGGACATAACATTTCACTTTGGAAATCTCACATGCATTAACGGGGATCCATATCAACCTTGGTGAGAGGCAAGCGGCTTGACCACTGCACCATCACACATTAGTACAGTCATGATAATTACACATACGATCAGACAGTTTACGATCAAGCAGTATATGGGGCTGATGTCCACCATATGACAGTGTAATATGTGAATTCATTACACGAAGGCATGAACTTAGTTTATTGCTATAACAGCATGCCCTATCAACGTCTTGACCAACCCACATAGGCCTACATGAAAACTGGTGTACAATTAATAGATCAAAGTCTCATCAATAACTTACTTTTGCCGAAATAGGACTATTCTTCCACTCTTGGGACAACAGTTCAGGTTATTCCAACTAGTAGGCTGTCTGGTCCCATTACTGGATAACTGTAGTATAAAGACCTAATCTGATGCCTTCCTTGGAGTGCCTCATGCCCTGAAAAATGAAAAGAAATACAATGAGATAATCAGTTTACTGCCTTTCTACGTATAGCTCCCCGTTTCAATAAAGTAGGGTTATATATAAAGGCAGAAGAGAAAGATATTTCATATAGTTGAGAACCCACAGTAGCCTACTTCATAAGCTACGGTAGCTAAGAATATAATTAATTGAAAATACTGCAAACGGAGTTATTATTAAACAATATAGCACACAATTCAAAAGCCATAACATTAAAATGTATTAAAATCATATCCAGGTAACTACACTACACGAGACTAAAAAAGTAAATAAACACCTACCGTATTAGGGCATAATCCTGTGACGGGTGATCTTGTTGGTAATATCAAATAAAGCTCACAAAACTGATAAATGCACTAATAAATGCAAAAACACACGACCACACAGAAATATAAGAACAGACACCAAAATACTCAGCTGTACAGAAATCGAAATACACAACACACCTGTACATAAATATTTGAAATATTAACCAATAGGAATCTAGTCGGATTTCAACCAATAGCAGCCGAGTTGGTCAACAGCGCTACCACTGGCGCTCCACATGGCGGTTCAGCGAACTCGTCAGTCGCCATGAGGGCTTTGGAAGCGAAGGATCTATAGTTGTTTCACCCCCCTGGCTACACCAAGCGCTGCGCTGCACCGCTTCGTTGCATTAAGCGAAGAGACCAGAAGAATCTCTACAAGTAGTTATTTCACTGACCGAAAGAGGTCTCTGATGCTGGTGGCTCTGCTCTCCCATCAGCTGCAAGTGTTTTACCCACCCGCACAGAACACTTGACGTTACAGACAGTTAGGAACGGGGCTCCGAGTGAAAGCTGAAGTTAAACGATTGACTTCGCGTCACCACATAGTAGCTTTACGATTGGTTACAAAGTGAGAAGCTTATTATCCTCTCTGTTTCAAAATAAATCATGTGATTGTGCCAGAACTTATCTATATTTACGACACTTTACTAAATGTAAAATACTGTAGTGTAATATTCAACATATCATATTCTCAGAATACATTACATTGAAGTACCTCCATTTTCTGCACAAAGCACATCACTCAGTTGGTCTAGGGGTATGATTCCTGCTTTTTAATTTAATAAGATGCGCTCGAAAGAGCATTACTTAACCTACATAATACACGAAAATATAATTCTAAATACAATTTGATCTCACAATGCTATTTAGTTTTCACTGTAGTCTCTGATGGATTTAGTTCTTTTTACACACTTAGTTAAGTGATAACGGTCACAACTCTTGTCACACAACGAACATTCCTGCTTTGGGTGAGAGAGGTCCCGGGTTCAAACCCCGGAAGAGCCTAGCATTTTTACTACTTTTGTTTTTATCTCTTGAAAAGATTCAAAAAGTATATAAAAGAACCTTAGGAACGTTCTTTTTTTCGGGCGAGACTTCCGGTAATTTAAATACATAGGTTGAGGTAAACGCTTCTTTTTTCCCCGTCGGTTTACCCTCCAGGTTGGCTTTTCCCTCGGACTTAGGTTGGTTGGTTGGTTGCTTCCTCAGTTTAGGGGCTGTGACAACGCGGCCATGTAGCCCCGTGTACTTTGGGTGGGGGTAGAATCTGTCTGATAACCGGTGTTAATTGTGATGGCTGTATTATAGTGTGTTATCTGTTTTTAATTCAAGTAAGGACTGCAGACATTGATTTTTTGAAGTAATTCCTACTTTTGCCGCCAAACGCCACCATCAACAACTACTAGTTCAGAACTTGGTTACTAGACGCCACCGCAGTCGGCTCCTGGCAACGAACGTTCTTCGTTAAAGAACGAAGGTTCTTTAACATGCCATAAATCTATGACATGGGACTGCCGGCTTTACTTCCCCTCCGAAGAAAGGCATACTGAGGGATTTTTAACGACGGCTTCGGCCGGGTTTGAACCCGCGATCTTGGGCATAGAAGAACAGCATGTACCAACTACGCCACCAAAGCCGCTACCCTTCCTTGGACTCAGCGAGAGATCCCACCATAACCACCGTAAGGGCAGTGTCCTGGAGCTTGAAACACCTGGTCGGGGGATACCACTGGGGAGGTGGGGCCACCCTCCTTGCCTCTTCCTTGCCTATCCCTCCCAATCATCCCCTCACTTTTCATCCCTCATGAGGCCCATGTTCGCTTTGCAGGTGAGGCCGCCTGGGCGAGGTGCTGGTCCCACCTCCCCAGTTTTATCCTTCGTCAGGTGTTTCAAGCTCCAGGATACCGCCTGGGATCCCCGCAAAATCCGAGGGAAAAGCCAACCTGTAGGGTAAAGCGACTAAAATAAAAAATTGCGTTTGACCTCAAACTATGTATTTATATTACTGGCACACAGTAAGTACAAGTCTCGCACGAAAAAAAATTCGTAAGGTTCTTTTATATACTTTTTGAATATTTTCAAGAGATAAAACAATAGTAAAAATGCTGGGCACTTCCGGGATTTGAACCCGGGACCTCTCGCACTCAGGGCAGGAATCATACCCCTAGACCAACAGTGCGATGTGCATTGTGCAGAAAATGGAGGTACTTCAATGTAATGTATTCTGAGAATATGATATGTTGAATATTACACTACAGTATTTTACATTTAGTAAAGTGTCGTAAATATAGATAAGTTCTGGCACAATCAAATGATTTATTTTGAAACAGAGAGGATAATAAGCTCCTCACTTTGTAACCAATCGTAAAGCTACCATGTGGTGACGCGAAGTCAATCGTTTAACTTCGGCTTTCACTCGGAGCCCCGTTCCTAACTGTCTGTAACGTCAAGTCACAGAACATCAGGGCTTCAGGGGTTGTTCTGTGGGTTGGACCTTGGACCGGGTTGGTTGACTGTATCTGTCACTTTACAGATCCAAAGTTAATACTTCGATAATTTCTTTAGTAATGTGCGAATAGGGTGTTTTATGCATGTAATTAGCGTCTACAACTGTGGAAAAGTAAGTAGAAACCATTTTGCGCTGTGATACATGCAGAATTATAAATGTTGAAAAACTCACCCCATCAACTACGCGAGAATCTCATATGTAAGCCGTACGAGTTGTGACACAGTCGACAGTATGAATCACACCGATTCGTCCATAATTTGCTCTTGTTGGGATAAATGGGTATACGTCAAAAGAAGACCAAAACAAAGTCATGACAATTCCCTACCAAACAATTGCATAGTCTCATTTTTGGTATTCTTTTGACTTGTAGGCTACCCTTTTGCCCTAACAAGAGCGAATTATCCTAGGTCTGACAGTTTGAGACTAGTCAGTCGAGAAATATAGGAATTTTTGCTGTCTCTAAGAAGAGAATTGCCCTTGTATATTTCAATTTAAAGATGATGCACATCATTAATTTAATAATATTGTAGGCCTATCTCGAATATCACACACTAAACTGGTGGCATCGTCTAATTTAACATTGCCGGATAGGCTACTGTATAAAAATGTTACCTACTGATGCTAATGAAATTCAATCAGTTATTATTATTAATAGAAATGGGCACCCAAATAGGCATTACCGTACATTATTTCCATAGGCCTATTCACTATAAGTTACTCTGTTTTACAAAAGATGCTCGGTGAAAGCTGTCATCCGCTTGCAGGGTGAGGTGAGGAGTGGAGACGAGAGGGGTAACGGTCTCCATAGCAACAGCAAGCAATGTTGCAATGTATGCCGACACAGCAGTAAGCACATGGTTTGACTCAGTGTGTCTTCACTCGTCACGGTCATTAGAGCGCCAGGTAGGGGGGCTAACTTCCCCAGTATTTGTGTCTTCCTGAAAGCCTCTTGGAATGTTATGAGTCATTATCTGCCTCGGTGGCAACGCAGCATTTCCCCACATGCTAGCTTTGACAGCTGTCAGCGATCATTATTGGTAATTCAGAGTATAATTGACTTTGTTCTATTGTGACATCTTGTTATGTGGTATCTGTTGCACTTTCCATTGCACAGTTCACATACTCAGTTGTCGTTGGATATGTGGAAAGATTTCGCAATGCATATCCTCTGATGAAAACCATGGATAGCAAGCCATGTTATGAGATGTCTCTGGGGTTGGTTTTCCTGGGCACAATTCCTCTCTATCATGGCATGCAAGGCATAAAATCCCTAAAGCACAAAAACAACCAACACTACTAATTTCATGTTACAATTGTGTCTTGAGGGGAGCCTCTATGGCTTAGGCGGCAGCACGCCGGCCTCTCACCGCTGGGACCGTGGTTCAAATCCCGGTCACTCCATGTGAGATCTGTGCTGGACAAAACGGAGGCAGACAGGTTTTTCTCCGGGTACTCCGGTTTTCCCTGTCAAAATGTCATTCCAGCAACACTCTCCACATCATTTCATTTCATCTGTCATTCATTTAATCATTGCCCTAGAGGAGTGCGTCAGGCCTCGGCAGCCGGCACAGTTCATATCCTCGCCGCTAGATGGGGGCTTCATTCATTCCATTCCTGACCCGGTCGGAGACTGGAAGCAGGCTGTGGATTTTCATTCAATTGTGTCTTGAGGGCCTTATACCATATCTAGTCAAACTAATAAATCTTTCACTGTTGATTGACTGGTATATTTCCTGATGCCTGTAAGGTCTCTAGGGTTGTCCCAATCTACAAAATAAAGGAGACAACCCACCCATCAGATTACAGACCCATTAATATTCTACCTGCCATCAGCAGGGTTCTAGAAAGCGTTGTTAAACGAAGACTTATGAATTTCTTTATGAAAAATTACTTTTCAAGCTACCAATGTTGGTTAATTTCAAATAGAGGAGCTGATAATGCTGTATTTGAAGTAGTAACTGATGTAGGAAAGGCATTAAATGAAAACAAACTAGCTAAGTTACTGGTCTGATTGACCTTCAAAAAGCCTTCAATTTGGTTGACCATAAGATTCGCCTTAATAAACTAGAACTGGCAAGCTTCAGAGGAGTGGCACATGATTGGTTCAAGAACTACCTCACAAACGGAAAGCGTCTCTAAATGGACTCCGTCTCGACTGGTATATGAATTGTGCAGAGAATCCATGTGCTTGGAAGACCTACGCATATGCTTGTCACTGCCATCTACGCCTTCATATCAAGAACTATTGCGAGTGCATTATCAGAAGAAAGCAGAGATTTGGAGCGATTTTTACTCTACTGACGCTATGATAAACAGAGTGGTCAGTTGCCAATTACGAATTGCGTCATCTTGTTACCCGATATGCGGTACATGGTTTTCACCATAGAGTTTGCCGCACGTTACAGTTTCACACACCTGACATAAACTGTGTTTGTTCTCTCTGCGAGAAAACACGTGAGCGTTATCACCTTGCTACTTGCATGAAGAGGAATAAGTCCATGAAGGAAATTTGTTGTGACTAGTTATGTAGTTATATTTCTTATTTTGTTTGCTTTGGCCATTGGCTGTAATAAATATATTATTATAAACAGAAAGCAGTATGTTGCAATTGATAATGTAAAAGGATCTCAAATGAGATTCAACACAGGAGTACCTAAAGGTTCTGTCTTAGGACCAATTGCTTGCCACGGTGGGTGAGTGGTTATAGTGTCGGACTACCAACCCCAAGATTGCAGGTTCGCCCCTGGCCATGGTAAGTGATTTTTGAAGGCGCCAAAAATCACGATACTCATGTCATACGTTGTTGGCATGTTAAAGAACCCATGTGAATTCAGTAGGCCGTGTTCAATGGCAAAATTAATCTTGGGATTTTCCGCCAACACAAAGTTCCTCCATTCTCTACTTGAAAGCCCTGTAGTGTCAAGGAGTTTAGATATCTAACCTCCTTGACTTTCATAGCGTTCAAAGGAACGACGAAATTCGACATGCAAGCTACCCTCTGGGTGTCAATTAACAAAGCTTGCACCAGGCACCCGAGGCCATACGATATTATTATTATTATTAGGACCAATTCTTATCTTGGCTTATATCAATAATATACGGTACTGTTGTCTTATTAGAATTGAAAGGCAAGCCTAAACTATTTACAGATGATATTTTTATTATCTATTTGAGAACATCTGAACAGGAAATTATGCTAAATATTAATAATGATCTCAAAAAACTGGTGGACTGGATGGGAGCACACAAAATTGTTATCAATATCACTAAAACAAAATATTTATTCTTCTATAAACCATCATACAAGATTGACACCACAATCATAGTCAACATAGCCCACTCCCCGTGTGGGTGCGGGTTAGAATACACCCACGGTATGCCCTGCCTGTCGTAGGAGGCGACTAATAGGGCCGACATGGCCGAATAACTTGCCAGTTTTGATTTGTTCAGACCCCCTGTGGATGGGGAGGGCAGAATTCATCCACGGTATCCCCTGCCTGTCGTAAAAGGCGACTTAGAGGGGGCCTTATAAAGGTCAATTTTGGTTTTCTGGTCCCAGCTCTGGTTTGACCAATAGAAATAAACATGCGTGCTGTTAGGGGAAGGGCCACCAGCTTGGCCATCTGGCCAGAAAGCCTAGACGGTATGCCCCATCCCGTCAGGTGGGTGCGCCATGTACCCTACAGTAGTATCCGCCTTACAACGAAGGTCCCTGCATGGCCGAATACTGGAGCTGAATAAATCCTGTGCATGCCGAGGGGGAAGTGCCTGTTTGAGGCACTGGGACCCCGGGCAATATCTGCTATGCCAGGTAGGTATTGCCTTGGCTGGGTGGCGCCCACAGTGATAGCCCCCGTTCGGAGTGGGCAGTATTCGGGGAGGATTTCGTCCGGGATGCCATCAAAGCGATCACGGACACCTGTACAGGGTGGCACCCTTAAAAAGCCGTCTCTTGAGTGTCGAGCTAATCCCAAGGTGTATACGCCTTGGGATGAAGCCTTTAATAGAAGATTCCCCGCTGATAAGTCTCCTCGCTACCTGGTAGCTACGAGGACTGACGGGGGTGATTTTAAACTAGTAAAATCAATAATTTTTTCTGAGGAAATCGAGGGGAAATTTGGGGACCTAAGCGGGATTTCCAAGCTCCGGAACGGTCAGCTGCTGCTGCACACCGTTGATCGGAAGCAAACCGAAGCGTTGCTGGAATGCACGCAATTCGGCGAAATTCCCGTTAAGGTCTCAAAACACGAAACGCTGAATGAGGTCCGAGGAGTTATTTTCCATCGTGACCTCGTTTTAAATAGCGATGCGGAATTGTTGCGGGATCTGGGGAAGAGAGGCGTCACCAAGATTAGGCGCATCACCCGAAAGATTGGGGAGAACAGCGTCGATACCGGCGCTTTTATTCTCCATTTTGAGGGTGATGTAGTACCTAAGCAGGTGAAGGTCACATCGTACCACTGCGATGTTCGACCGTACATCCCTCCACCTATGCGCTGCTATCAATGCCAGAGATTCGGGCATGTTTCCGCCAGGTGCACTGCCAAGGCCGTGTGTAGAGAGTGTGGCAAGGGGACACATGAGGGTGAGAGGTGTACGCCTCCCCCGATTTGTCCTAACTGCCAAGGAAGCCACTCTCCACGATCGAAGCAGTGCCCTGAGTTCTGTAAGGAAGCAAAAATTCAAGAAATAAGAACTCTTGATAGGCTTTCATATCACGACGCTCGCAAGAGGTACCGTGATATGAATGCCCCCGAATTTCGGGTATCGTTTGCAGCTGCAACGACGCCCTCATTCACCCCTGCCGCATCCTTACCGAGTGTAGTCCCCTCGACGCCCGTATTATCAGCTGTATTAAAATCACCCCTCGCTGTACCAGCGAAAAATGTCAGCCCGAAGGAGGTACAACAACCTTCTTCGGCCCAGCAAAAGAAGGCGCCGGTTATACCATCTAAACCGGCGCAATCGGAGAAGAAGTCCTCTTCTTCTCCGAAACGGTCGGCGAACAAGTCTTCCCCAGCTAAAGGGGGAAAGAAGACTTTGCCGACCGGGGCTGGTCCTTCTTCCAGCCCACCTAATACGAAAAATATAGGGGAGAAGAGGGAGACGGTTCGCCGCCGTCTCTCTCGCCCTCCTGCTGACGGGGTGGCTACTGTCTCTGCTGGCCTTTCCGCTCCCATTACCACCAAGGGAGCGAAGCCTGCTGAAGCCAAGCCCGTACGCATGGAGGAACTCCCCTATAGAAAAGAAAATAGATCGGCGGAGGAGAGGGGAACGGTTCAGCGCCGTTTCTCTTCCTCTCCTAAAGGCAGGGCTGCTCACGTATCTGCTGACCATCCCGCTCCCACCACTACCAGTGGAGCGGTGCCAGCAGGAGCGACCTTGTTTTATAAGGACCCGGCGTCTGTGGGGAAGGGACCATCTACTTCCCCAAACACGCGTCGGCGCCGATCCAAGAAGAAATCTCTTCGGGGCGTGTCGGGGACAGACACCCAGTCTTCGGACCGGGAGAAAGTCCCTCGACACCGCTCTCGCTCTTCCCCAAGAGCGAGACTCGTGAGGTCCGACGACGACCGCGCGCAACCCAAGAGAGCGCCCGCTCCATTTTCTTCGTCTTCGGACGGAGATGTGGAGATTGAGGTGTGCTCTCCTGCCCCATCATCTCCAACTAGAGCTGGGGAAGGGTGGCAAACGGTCAAGCATAAGTAGAAGACCCATTTCTACTTAAGTCCACACCATGGCACTATTACAATGGAACTGTAATAGCTATTCTGTTCATCTCGCTGAGTTACGACAATTAATATCTTCGTTTTCGGCAACCATTGTCTGCCTTCAGGAATCCAGGTTTCGTCCTGGACATGAGACAACAATGCGTCACTTCAAACTCTTCTCTAAAGACCGGGTGGACGGAGCTGTGGCCGCTGGTGGCGTCTGCACTCTCGTCCACTCTAGCCTCTTTGGTGAAGAGGTGCCGTTGCGTACTCAGCTAGAGGCAGTTGCAGTTCGTACTTCGTTGCCAGTAATGGCAACAGTATGTAACGTGTACATCCCGCCTGATTCTCAGCCGGATTACGACCAGCTGGTGGATCTAGTCTCTCAGCTCCCCCCTCCTTTCCTCCTTCTGGGAGATGTTAATGCCCACAACACCATCTGGGGCTCCGCTACCACTAGCGGTAAAGGGAGAGATTTTGAGAGGCTGATCAGGCGGCTGGACCTGTGTTTGTTGAACACAGGAGAACCTACGCACTTCTCTATTGCACACGGCACTTATTCAAGTGTCGATATTACCTTGTGCAGTCGTGCGCTGGTTCCCCTGCTACAGTGGGGTGTACACGACGACCTTTGTAATAGTGACCATTTTCCAATTATCGTTACTCTTCCGAACCAGAGAGCCATCGAGTTACCAAGTCGATGGATTCTCCGTCGGGCTGATTGGCCAACTTTCACGGCACGTGCGGTGTTTGCCGAAGATACCTTTGAGAGTGTCGACGATCATACCATTCACATAACGAATGGTATTTTGGCTGCTGCTGAGGAAACAATACCTTCCTCATCCGGAAACTCACGCCGGAAGCTTGTCCCTTGGTGGACAGCCGAGATTGCAGCAGCCATTAAAGATCGTCGACGTGCTTTCAAATGCTATCGGAGGCAAAACACTATGGCCAACCTTATCACCTTCAGAAGGATGCGTGCTAGAGCCCGATATCTGATTCGGGAGAGTAAGAAAACGACATGGGAAAAGTATGTGTCGTCCATGACGGCGCATACTCCTTCATCACAAGTGTGGACTAAGCTTCGTCGGATCTCCGGACACCCGACATCACTATCGATACCCGGAGTGTCCATCAATGGAGACATCATCACGGACCATCTCGCCATTGCCAACAGCATTGGCTCGCACTTCTCCGATGTATCCTCCTCCGGGAGTTACGATCCTACATTTCTGACTCTGAAGCGGGAGGCAGAGACTCACCCCTTGTCCTTTGCCACTGCTGCTTCGGAGTCCTATAATGTACCATTCTCTGAATGGGAACTGCGCAGTGCGCTTGCACTGTGCAGGGATACGGCTCCTGGACCGGATAACATACATAATCAAATGTTAAAACATCTGTGCGAATCCAGTATTAAAAAACTGTTGATCCTCTTCAATCGTATATGGATTGAAGGGGAGTTTCCATCTCAATGGCGAGAGGGGATCGTGATACCGATTCCTAAGGCTGGAAAGGATCCCAAGTTTGTAAGCAGCTATAGGCCCATTTGTTTGACAAATGGCCTATGTAAGCTGCTCGAAAAGATGGTGAACCGTCGACTGGTGTGGTTCTTGGAGGATAAAGGTCTCCTGTCTGAGTACCAATGTGGATTTCGCTCTCATAGGTCCACCACTGACCATCTGGTGCGACTTGAGAGCGCCATACAGGGGGCTTTTTTCCGGAAGCAGCACCTAGTCACGGTTTTCTTTGACCTCGAGAAAGCCTACGACACCACATGGCGCTACGGGATCCTTTCCACCCTTCACAAGTGGGGACTCCGTGGTAACTTACCGACTTTCATTGCGAATTTCATGTCCGTCCGACTCTTCCGTGTAAGGGTCGGTAGGACATTATCGCAGTACTATACCCAAGAAAATGGAGTTCCTCAGGGTTCAGTGCTGAGTGTCACCTTGTTCGCGATTGCCATTAATGGCATTGTTGCCGCCGCCGGGTCCGCGGTATTTCCATCGCTGTATGTAGACGATTTAGCTCTGCATTACAGCTCTGGAAGTATGGCAGTCGTGGAACGGCAATTGCAGCTAGCCATCAACCGGGTCGACAGGTGGGCTCACGACCGGGGTTTTCGTTTTTCAGCAGCGAAAACCTCCGTCGTCCATTTTTGTCGGCTCCGGAGGCTACATTTACACCCTGAACTACATCTCAGGGATGCTGCGTTGCCGTTGGTTGACACTTATCGCTTCCTGGGGCTCCATTTTGACAGCAAGTTAACGTGGCAGCACCATATACGGCAATTGAAAATGACATGTCTCAGGAAACTGAACATGCTCAGGTTTCTTAGTGGCACTACGTGGGGGGCTGACCGTGCGGTGCTGCTACGGTTCTACCAAGCCCTCGTCCTGTCCCGGCTAGACTATGGTTCTGCGGCATACGGTTCAGCAAGGCCGGCAACCTTGAAAATGCTGGACAGTATCCACCATAGTGGCGTTAGGCTGGCTACCGGTGCCTTCCGGACCAGCCCGATACCCAGCCTACTCGCCGAATCGGGTGTTCCACCTTTAAATTATAGACGCCAACATATGCTGTTAGCATATGCTGCCAATGTGCGTCAAATGCCGCAACACCCGACCTATCAAGCTCTCTTCGGTACCCAAAACCACCAGGGGTACGCCAACCGGCCTCGTGCCACTCGGCCGGTTGGTATTAGACTTGATAGCTCGTGTACCGAAATAGGAGTGGCTGTAGGTCCCTGTATGATCCGGACATCTAGCGAGGTGCCTCCGTGGCAAGTCCCGCGTCCGGAAATTCGGTTAGATCTGCACCGAGGTCCTAAGGTGAACACGGATGCCTCCGTTTACCGGAGGCAGTTCCACAGCATAGTTCACCAATTTCCGGACGCTGGCATTCTATACACGGATGGTTCGAAGGTGGACGAGAAGGTGGGTTGTGCTTACGTTATTGATGGTGCAAATACCAAGATCTCTTTGCCTGAGGCCTGTAGTGTGTTTACTGCGGAGCTCGTTGCCATCTATGAAGCTCTGCAGTTTGCACTACAGGATGCTCGAATCCACTTTCTCGTGTGTACCGACTCTTTGAGTTCGTTGCAGTCAATTGCTACATGTTTCCCGCAACACCCCCTAGTGCAGCGAATCCACGACCTACTAGCCGGGCTGTGCCACGCTGACACTCGAATCACCTTTCTGTGGCTTCCAAGCCACATGGGAATTGCGGGAAATGAGTTAGCAGATCAAGCTGCAAAAGAGGCGGTATCACTACCACCTCGACCAATGGAGGTACCCGCTAGAGATATTCGCTCTCAGTTACGCCTACAAGTTCTGGCTTTTTGGGAGAGTCAGTGGCTAGCTGACCCACTGCCCAGTAAACTGAGAGCGATCAAGGGAACTACTCGCGTTTGGCGGAGCTCCTTCCGTGCCCGGAGAGAGTCCGTCATTTTGTGTAGGCTAAGGATAGGTCATACAAGATCCACCCACTCGTACCTAATGAGAAGGGAAGACCCCCCACTTTGTACCTGTGGAGCCGTTTTCACCGTGGCCCACATTTTCACCGAGTGTGTGGATCTTGCTGACTTACGAAGAAACCTTGGTTTGCAGACGACACTCAAACTTATATTAGCCGATGACGCGGTGGCTGCTGATCACGTTATCCGCTTTATAAGTGAGAGTGGGTTAGGGCCAGCAATCTAAATTTTCCAGTGAACTTTGACTCAACGACTTGTTTGTTTTTGAATGATAATGTTTTGTTTTTTCCATAATTTTTGTTAATTTTTATAATTTTTATTTTTTATTTAATTATTTGTTTTTGTTTTATTAATTTTTGGTCTTTTGAAATTTAGATGTCCACCTCAAAATTTTAAATTCAATACAAAATTTGTATTCTTTAATCTGTGTTAAGAGGGGCAGATGACCTCGTAGTTCCGCCCCTTAAAACAACAATAACTAACTAACTAACATAGCCCACAAGGGAAGAGAAAGGGTTAAATCGGCAACATACTTAGGTAACTTAGCCTATCACACTAGATAGTAGGCTACACTAACATGGGAAAAATCATGTAGAAAATGTAAAACATAAAATCAGCCCTATAACTTAATTGGTATTATTTTCAGATAAAGATCCCGTCTTACTAGCCAACAATTGAAAAATATATACTATGCTCGGATACATTCACATCTAATGTATGCTAATATACCTGAATTTTATATGGGGGGTACTGTATAGTAAAAAAAAAAGAAGCTCTTAAAAGAACTTGAGATACCGTACTCCAAATATGTGTACTAAAATCTATCTGTGGTTATCCTTGGCTCACACCCTCAAATGAATTGTACACAAAAACTAAAATTATGCCACTGCAAAATAAATAGTTACGTTAGCAACAGTATTTGTGAGCGGCTTCGGTAGTGTAGTTGGTAACATGCTGAGCTTCTATGCCCAAGATCGCGGGTTCAAACCCGGCCGAAGTAGTCGGATTTTTTAAGAGCGTTAAAAATCCCTCAGTATGCCTTCCTTCGGAGGGGAAGTAGAGCCGGTGGGCCCATGTCATAGATTTGTCATAGAAAAGAACCTTTCACTACCTAAATTGTGTGAAACTAATTTTGTAGGTTAAATTTGGTTAACTCTCTTTAAGTTCCAACGTTCGTCGCCAGGTTCTGGTTGTGGTGGCATTTAGTAGCCAAGTTCACAGCTAGGTGTCGTCGACAGTGGAATTTGGTAGCAAAAGTAGTAACTACTTGAAATTGATCGTCTGCAGTCCTTATCTGAATTACAGATCACACACACTAATACAGCCATCACAATATTAACACCAGTTATCATACAGATTCTACACACACCCAAAGTACATGGGGCTAAATGATCGCATTGTCGCATCCCCTAAACTGAGGAACCAACAGTATTTGTATACAAATTATAAAAGAATTGATACATACATCCATTTTATCCATTCAAATGACATTCATCATTAGGGCTCGGATTTTTAGATGCTAAAAATCGGGAAAATATTTATTTTTTATGTATTAAAAATACCTGAAATATGTGACAGAAAAGTAAAATTATTTAATTATAATTTAGTTTTATTAATGTGAATATAAACAAAATGCAGTACACACGAATGCAATTTATTCTATGTCTCACTGATGACTGCTGAAGCATTACAATACACAACGAGATACATGTTCAGGTTGTCCATCACTAACGACCGGCGATTATGGCGAAACACTTATTCTGAAGGGGAAAAACTGCGGTAATATGTTTCTTGCCCTGGAGGTGGTGTGTAACTTGAGATCCCTGTTCAGCCTTGATTGCTTTCCCACTTGGTTGGCAGGAACGCTCCCATCAGAAGTAAAATTATCCTTAAATTCTGCAACAGATGATAACTTGTAAATGTTTTTACTTTAGGCATCGTAGAACTGCCTTACACTTCACAGTACCAGAAATGAACTGCATGTGAGTGACACTGGTTCCAGGTAGCTGGGTTGGGGGGGGGAGAAGGTCTAGCACGTGGTGCAATCCGGCTATGGACAAGGAAATCCCCGATTTCCACAGTGAGTGGCATGGGGCGACAAGTTTAGAATAACACAGTTGCAAGCTGACATACGCTCTGCATGAAGATTAGATAGCTCATAGGTTCTTCCCCATTGAAGTAACACGGAATAAAAATGCAATAAACTGAAAGATCTAGCATACCGGTACTGATTTTAAAAAATGCAAATATTATGTCCTTCTATGTGCTAATCTCCCACAAGTCCAACCCCTCCTCCACGTGGTGGGAGACGGGCAACGGCATGAAGTAGGGGATTGCCTGTAGGGGTGAAGTATAGTGGGGACTTTGTTTGCCCCGGGACCGCTGCAGTAGCTGTGAAGGCTCTATGGGAACCCTGAAAAGTGACTGCTGACGGGGCTCTGGTGAAGCTACGATAGGCCTAGCAAGCCAGTAGTGGATATCATATTTGCTTTCAAAACAGGAACAGGCCTTGGAAAGGACGGATGCAAACGACGACGACCCGGATATGCTAATGGACTACGAGTTGGGACATTAAACATACAGACACTGACAGGAAGGGTGGAGGAGATTGTAGATGTGATGGAGAGAAGAAAACTGGATATACTGGGCTTGGCAGAAACAAGATGGAAAGGAGAAGGTCGCAGAGAACTGAGGAAAGGGTACCGGTTGTACTGGAGTGGGAACAGTGAAGGAAGGAGCAGCGGAGTAGGAGTAGTTGTGAGAGATGGCATGAAGGAAGAGGTAAAGGGAATAAGTGACAGGATCATGAAGATCATAGTAACTGTAAAGGGAAGAAGCCTGGAGATAGCCCAGGTATATGCCCCTCAAGTTGGATGTACAGCTCAAGAGAAGGAAGACTTTGAGGAGGAGCTACAACAGCAGTTGAATGGTCAGAGCATCATTGTCATGGGAGATTTGAATGCACATGTAGGAAGTGAAAGGCAAAGATATGAAAATGTATTGGGAGCAGAAGGATGGGGTAGCAGGAATGAAGAAGGGAGAAAGTTGCTGGATTTTTGCAAGAGAAACGGTTTAGTGGTAGGCAACTCCTGGTTCCGGAAGAAAGAAAGCCACAAGGTAACGTGGTACATCAGTGATTTAACAAAGAAATCTTTGGTAGATTACATGCTCTACGACTGGGAAATGAAGAGAAGTGTCAGAGATATAAAGGTAATACCATCAGAGGCCTTAGATAGCGACCACAGAATACTTGTGATGAACCTGGGAGTTGTTAAGGATAGCAAGAGGACAGAGTACCCAGAAAGGAGAATCAAAGTATGGAAAGTCAAGGAAGAATTCCAGAAGATAATAAGGGAAAGGATGCCAACAGACAATCCTAAAACAGGGGAAGAGGAATGGAAGCAATTCAAGAACACAATGGTGGAAGCTGCAGTGGCAGTATGTGGAAGAACTAGCAACAGAAAGCGGTGTAAAGAGACACCATGGTGGAATGAGAGAGTAAAAGAAGCTGTGGGAAGGAAGAACAAGGCTTTCAGAGTGTGGTTCCAGGAAAGAACTGATCTGGCAAGGGAAGATTATAAGATAAAGAAGAAAGAAGCAAACAAGATTGTCGCAGAGGAGAGGAAGAAGTGGATGGTAAAGTGGACAGAGATGATGGAGGAAGACAGCAGGGGAAATAAGAAAGTACTATATGGGATGGTCAAAAGTAAGAGAAGAGGTCTGCGAGAGGATGTGGTAATGATGGACAAAAACGGAAATGAGGTACACAACAAAGAAACACTCAAGACAGTGTGGAAAGAGTACTTTGAGGATTTGCTGAATCCAAATGGTCATAGGGAGGAAGACAATGTATTGGAAGATGGAGAAGACAACACAGGAATGGAAAAGGACCTGAATTGGAGAGAACTGGAGATGGCTATAGACAAGATGAAAGGAGGAAGGGCACCAGGTGTGGATGAAGTGAGTGTTGAAATGGTGAAGGCAGCAGGGGAGGTTGGGAAACAGTGGCTGTACCGTGTGATGAGGGTGATATGGAAGGAGAAAAAGACCCCAGAAGATTGGAAGAAAGGATTAATTGTCCCAATATTTAAGAAAGGAAGCAGAAATGAGTGCAGAAATTACAGGGGAGTCACACTCATACCTCACTGTGCCAAGATATATGAAAAGATATTAGAAAGTAGAATACGAGCCAAAGGGGAGAGAAAATTGAGAGAGGAGCAGTATGGTTTCAGACCTGGGAGATCAACAGTGGATCTCATATTTTCAGTGAGACAGCTCCAGGAACACCACTACGAATTTGGAGAGGATCTGTTGATGGTCTTCCTGGACATCGAAAAGGCCTATGATAGTGTGTGCAGGGAGAAGGTTTGGAAAGCAATGGAAATCATGGGAGTGGAAAAAGGGACTGTAGGCAGAGTGAAGGAGATGTATTGTGGAAGTGTGAGTTGTGTGAAAGTTGGAGGGGAAAGAACAGACTGGTTCAGACAATTGAGTGGCCTGAAACAGGGTAGTGCGCTGTCACCCCTTCTCTTTATTGTGGTTATGGACGAGGTAATGACACGGATAGCAGGAAAGATAGGAGAAGATAAGATGAAAGCAATGGTGTTTGCAGATGATCTCATGGTCTGGGGAAACAGGGAGGAGGAAATTCAGGAGCAACTGTAGGCTTGGGAAGAAACAGTGGGAGAGTACGGATGGAAGTTCAACATCAGTATATGTGAGATCCTGTTAACGACCAGGAAAAAGGACAGACCAATGAGTGGGATAACACTTGGAGGTGTACAGCTGAAGAAGGTGGAAAGTCTCAAGTACTTGGGAAGTATAGTGGAGGAAAATGGGAGAAATGACAAAGAGATTACAGAACGTGGCAGACAGGCAGAAGCATTTCTGAGAAGCATTAGCAGCTTAGTGTGGAATAAAGATGTCCCACAAAAAAGCAAGGAAGTGTTATACAGAAGCTACTATATCCCGATACTGACCTATGCTTCAGAAACGTGGACAATGAAGAAAAGAGACATATGCAGAATACAGGCAGGTGAAATGAAGTTCCTGCGAAGTAGGATCGGAGTAACAAGAAGAGACAGGGTGAGGAATGAAAAGGTCAGGGAATTGGTGAAAGAGGAGCCCTTGCAAGGTAGGATTGAGACATCAAGACTGAGGTGGTATGGACACTTAAAGAGAATGGATGAGAAGAAGATTCCCAAGAGGATACATGAGATGCAGATGAAGAAGAAACGACCAAGGGGAAGACCAAGAGATAGATGGCTGAAAGGAGTGGAGGAATGTGTCAAGAAGAGAGGCGAGGACTGGATCCGAGTGACAGCGGAGAGGTGGTGGGAAGAAAGGACTATGTGGCGAGGCTTATGTTCCAAACAGACCCAGCCTGGGGCTGGAAACTGTACAAGATGATGATGATGATGTGCTAATAAGTGAAAAGGAGGAATTTATGTATTTATAGAAAAAATGCTTAAAATAGCCTGTGTATTTTCATTAAAAAAAAATTACCTAAAAATCCGAGCCCTATTCATCATTATGCAATAAGAGGAAAAAATCGAATATTTGGAACTAAAGGAATTAAGGTATGTCCTGTATAATAAAGGAATATAACTCTACCATTATGCACAAAGGAAGGTTTTTCTATAAAAACATTCAAGTGGAAAGGAATGTATAGCCTATGTTCAATATTTAGCTGAAAGCAATACAATATATCATACCAATTACTTCTGTAAAGTTAGTGACTATCAATGTATTAAGTACCAAACTTAAACACAATATCATGTCACAAAAATTATGCATATGCCAATTTGTATCTATGCTACTTGAATGTCCCTAACATGAGCCCTGGCTCATTGGGACCTATCTAAATAAGTGATTAAGTTAAATATAAATTAAAAAACTTAACTTAAAACTGTTACCAAAAATCTATAACACCAGCTTAAACACAATTACAATTAACTTACTAACTTACAAAAAATAACTTCAAAATTAGGACGTACTGAGTGAGTGGGACCTGATGTTGTTCGCTTGACGAACGAAACTTGTCATCCAATTAAATTATTCATTTATATGAGAAGTGTATAAATAATTCATGTATTTATTTCAGGCAGTAGGAAATTACGGTAATTGTTAATCCCCTCCCAATTTAATTGTGCATACTTGTGTTGATCGACTGGAAAGTGATTCTATTAATTGATGTGAAGTTTGAAATGGGATAAAACCACTATCTTGGGGACAACTGAAAAGAAAGGCAAGTTTGAATTCCAGTATCAAACATATAAATGGCTGTATATTCCCAGTTTAACTTAGAATGAACAGCTGATTATTGTAGTTGCTTGTACAATCAGCACATCATCATTTCCCCTTTTCCAGTTGACACTCTGGATGGGGGCAAATATGGTTCCTCTCCACTTTGTTCTGTCATTCCACCATTCCTCTTCCGACAGAGTTCCTATCCAGGTTCCGTTTTCTGATACTATTCTCCACCGAGTCCATCCAACGCATTCTTGGTCTTCCTCGTCCTCTCTTCCCTGTCATCCGTCGTTCCAGTGCTTGTCTTGGTAGCCTTACTTATTCATCCTTTTGACATGTCCAAACCATCTCAATCTGTTTTGCTCCAGTTTGACATTGAGTTTCTGTACTCCCAGTTCTTTCCGTATATCTTCATTTCTCACTCTGTCCCTCCTCGTTTTCTGGACCATACTTCTCAGGAATCTCATCTCAGCTGCTTGTACTCTGCTCTCATCCTTCTTAGTCATTGTCCAAGTTTCTGCTGCACATGTCATTATAGGAACATAATATGCTTTGTACTTAACTTATTTAGCCTTAATTGGTATATCCTTGTTCCATACTAGTCCCCGTACCTGTTGGTAGAAAGCACTCCCGAGTTGTATTCTTCTGCTAATTTCCAAATCTAGTCTTCCATCTTCAGTCAGTTCTCTTCCCAAGTATTTGAAGTGTTTCACCACTTCCAATTCCTTATCTCCTACTTTGATTACTCCTTTTCCTTCTTTCTTATCTCTACTCATCACCACTGTTTTACTCTTCTCCACATTTATCTTCAATCCCCATTGCTCAATCTTTTCATTTATTACATCTAACTGTTCTTGTACCTCCATCTCATCCTTGCTCCAGATCACAATGTCGTCTGCAAACAACATTACCTTCATCTTTCTTTCATTGCTGCCTTCATGATGTCATCCATCACCATTACGAACAATAATGGTGACAACACACTTCCTTGCTTTAGTCCAGTGTCAATTTTAAACCATTCCGATGTCCCGACTCTAGTCTTCACACTACTGTAGCACTCCATGCACATTCCTTTTATCATGTCTCTCAGTTCCTTGCCTATTACCCTATTTGATAAGCTTTCCCAAACGTTTGTTCTAGGGATGCTATCATAGGCCTTTTCTACATCAATAAAAGTCATTACCATATTCCCAACTCTTTTCAATGTTCTGTCTCTGAATGAAAATGGGTTCCACTGTTGACTTGCCCCCTCTAAATCCAAACTGCTCCTCCTCTATTTGGCTTTCTACCTTTACTCTAATTCTTTTTTCTAGGATTCTTTCCATTACTTTGGCAACATGCGAGATGATGGGGATTCCTCGGTAGTTACCACACACCTTCCTGTCTCCTTTCTTGAATATTGGCAATATTATTCCCTTTTTCCAGGCTTCAGGTACTTCCTTCTCTCTCCACACACTCCTGAAAGTCTGTTAGTCCACTGCAGTCCCACTGGTCCTGCCGCCTTGATCATTTCTATTACCACTTCGTCGAATCAGCACAATCATACAGATTTCACAAGCATTCAGTATGGAACAGAAAGACTATTGTAGAAAGCTTTCCAGTCGGTCGACACAATTTGCTTTCTATATTAGAACTAGGCAATACGAGAAAATGGCTTCTAATATTTCAACAGAAAGACTACAAATACTCATCTGCCATGTTGGTTCTTTGCTGCATTCTGTTCTATTGGCAGTTGCCAGTACAAACTTTCGGTTCATTGTTCCATTGCGATGCGGCCGCGTCTGGGGAATATTTAGGGATCTCCTTGACGTTACCATGATGTCGCGGCTGACGTATTGACGCTTTGCCTGCCAGGAGTCGGTGCGCATGCTTGTCAGCTGATTAATACGTCAGTTTCGCGCGTAGTGGTGTTGGGAGGAGTCGTCCATTTTGTTCACCTGTTAGCGGTTGGTAAACGTAATTTTAACAATTATTATTCCTGTGAATAATTTATAGAATAAGATTTTGATATTAGCAGTGTCGTGTGCGGGATTGTGTTGGCGATTTGTAATGAAATCGTTGAATTCCTGAAGTCGTTGTATTCAAATAAAATGTCGTTACGTGTTATACGTGAGGGAACGTGTGTTCTAAAAATACTGGTTTTTCCTGTACATGTGGAATAATACAAACTGTGGGAACTATCGGTGAGTTTGTTTTTTACGTTCATATATTTATTTTGGTTTTTGCATTTAATTGAAAAGTTGTAGTGTATTCTCCTAAAGCCATAGATAATGTCATTTGTCTAAACAATAATATTACATCAGGCAAGGTGGGAGGGAGGGAATACGCCTGAGTAAAATACAGAGAAAAATTGGCATTTACAAGAACACTTGCAAAGGCATATAACAGTATTTTGTACCAGACATACATTGGTGGGTTTTTACGTTTCATACAGTATGTTTGTGTGGCGTTATTAGACAGTCTGTAATGGATGGTGATTTCTAATTAAGTATTTTCAGTCAATATTTTTTTTTTTTTTTTTGTCGTGAAGCCTCCTGAGAGGCTGAGTGCAGGTCTTTCTAGTCGACGCCCGTGGGCGACCTGCGCGTCGGGATGAGAGATGGAATGGATGAAGATGAATGAAACTTGGCAAGGATGTGGAAGGAAGCGGCCGTGGCCTGTCAGAAGGTACTGTCCCAGCATTTGCCTGGTGTTGAAAATGGGAAACCACGGAAAACCATTTCAAGGACAGCCGACGGTGGGGCTCGAACCCACGCGTCTACCGAGTCAGCAGAGAGCTTGGACCCTTGACCTAACGCAGAGCTTTAGCCCGCGTAGCCACCAATATTGGAAAACCTAGATATACTGAACTTTTCTTTGGGGCGGAGGGAGGGAGGGGGGCTATACACAATTCGTTTTGTAGTTTTTTATAATGCTTACTTCTGTTATTGAGTTGTCACCACCCAAAATAATATATAATCAATTTCTTTCCGTAGCTTGCCAGAGAAACATTTCGCAAAGTCGTTGATAATATCACAGAAGCCGACAATTTTATAATTAACAATTTCAAATACAATATGTATCGTAATATGTAATTGAGCTATATATGCCAAATTTAGATTTCGATGCGGAAAATAAAATTCTCAATTTAAGTCGCGAAATTTTTCTACGCGTCGGAATCTTTAATTGAGCTATGTAGGTCAATTGTAGATTTCGATGCAAGTTTTTTCAATTATGAAATTGTAAGAATTACGATGTGTATCGGAATCTACAATTGATCTATATAGTCCAATTGTAGATTTCGATGCGGAAAATTGAAAATATCAATTGAAATCGGGAAATTTTTCTACGCATCGAAATATGCAATTGACCTACATAGCTCAATTATAGATTCCGATGCGTTAAAAAATCTCGCGAATTCGAAGGTTTTTGTGTTTCCCCACCCAAAAACCCCTATTACCTAGGCTTTTCCCGTAAGCTTGCTAGAGGTGTGACGTCGTTGATAACGTGATGGTAGACGCCATTTTGTTTTAGGGGAATTTGATCGCGGTGGCATCGCAATGGAAAATTATCCCCAAACTTTCCACATCTCCAGTATGAAGTAAATACAAATAATAATAATGTTATTGGTTTTACGTCCCTTTTAACTACCCTGGCTTTTAGAGAAGCCGGGGTGCCGGAATTTTGCCCCGAAGGTGATCTTTAACGTGCCAGTAAATGTACTGACACGGCTCCCTCGCATTTGCACACCCTCAAATGCCAGCTGACTGCGCCAGGTTTCGAACCTGCAACCTTGGGATCAGCAAGCGAGAACATTACCCCTGAGCCACGCAGCCAGACGAAGTAAATACAAGCATATGAGTCTTTTTTTGTACGAATATTACTTTAAACTACTAATTGCAAGTTATATCAGCTATCCATGGGATAGAGGTATTAGCCAGGGACATCTTGCTACAGCTTAAGCCTCCCTGATTGGTACAGTCTGATAATTTACTGGAAAATTGTAGCCATAATATTAGGAAGGCAAATGGGATGTTGAAAACCACAGGATGGCTGATGGTGGGATTTGAATGTAGCTACCTCACAGATACTGGCTTTCATTGTTAGCACTTCATCGCACTGAGTAACCTGGTCAATACTATTACAGTTTACGCCACCGTTTTCCGTCGGTAAGTTCCGGATGCGCAATCGTACAGATGATTGTGAGCCTCTAATTCGTAGGCATGTGAAATTGGGACGTAAGTTGCCAGTGGCACGGAATGCTGGACTGTGTCATGATCGTGCTGTGTGCAGGCCCGACTAGAGGGGGGGACAGGCAGGGCTGGTGCCCCGGGGCCCGACCCTCCCAGGGGGGCCCGGCGTCCTAGGAGGATGTGCAAAGCACTTATTTTTCAGGACGCGAAGAGATATTTACCTTGCGAATCAAGCCCTTTCGTGATACGCTTTAACGTCTCAGTACCATTAAACATAAATTAATTGCCCTCTTTATCTACGAATTAGAAATGACCCCGGTTCCTGACGAAGCCGCGGCAGGAATGCAGGATTTGGCTTTCCGACTGCGGTGTCATTCGCAGTCTTACTCAACAGTTAATAAAAAGGCCTGTTTGTAGTTACAGATGTTAATTCATTTAGGGGCTTGCAACATTCAACCCGTGTACTTGGTAGCTAGTAGGTCTAGTATCACTGGCGGGCAATGAACACTTGGCGCTCAGTTGGGGATGGTTTGCATCAAATAGTACTGTAGATATAATTCAGTATTTGCTGACGAGTTAGTTTTACGGTTTGTTTCTGAAGGCCTCCACGTTATTGAATAAAGTTGACTGTATAGCAGTAGTTTTCACAAATATTAATGAAGCGATCAAAATAGAAAACCAAAGAATGTGCGAATTGTGTAGATTGAAGCGGAGGCTAGTGGTTGTTGTATAATAAGTGAGGTGTATTGGCAACATTGTTGTAACTATTTGTCTTCGAGAGTAAAAACTTAGACCCTCTTAAAACCATCAAATGCTGGGTGAAAAGCGGGGTATACACTGTGCTGTGCTATGGCCTCTGTGACATGATAAATCGCATGTCGTATTCTTAGTTGCCGACTGGGAATGCGTTGACCGTCGCGACTATTACTGTAATTATTAGGGCTAAGAGTAGGGTAGGTGTCCCTGGACTTGAAATAAGGTACTGCCCCGGCATTGGTTGGAGGAAGTGTGAAAAACCACACTCAGGATAACCGCTGTCAGCGCCCGGATTCGAACCTCCGATCTGTAGACATGCTGTAGGCCCCAATCACGATCATTGGTGAGCTACACCACGGGGTCTTACTTGAAGATGTGAGAGCTTTTATTTCAATATCAGAGAGTCTTTTCTATAGCCACTATATGTCAATGGTCAGCAAATTTTTACTCCAAAATATCCCAAAAATAATCACCCAAATGGTCTATCCTATAACTCAATAATTTGGACCTAATTTTTGCAAACTTGTCCGGAGGAGGGCCCCCGGACCCCACTCTGAGCTTGGTGATATTCCATACCCCAAGATTCCCGGTGTGTCCATTCCCCCATAATCTTGGCTTAAATCCACCCATGATGGTCACCAGTCACAGATAGGATTCAGGATTTTTAGGAGAACCTGGCTCTAGTTTTGCTTACTGCAAAGCAATATTACATTATAAGAAATCCACTGACTGCCAATTACAAAATATAGTTAAAATTCACAGTTTCTTCTTTTGTGAAAACAATCACTGATCAGCTGCACTACTGATAGCACATAATAACTTGAGTTATGTATGAGTACTGTACACCTGTGGTTAATTATGAAAATATATTTTGCTTTGTTTAATGTACAAAGATGTCTGATCGCCGTTCAACCAAAACACTTACCTATCAGTGTTTAGGCTTAGACCCAAGGGCGTGACTCTTCAAGGGCAGCAAATTTTAAGAATGTCAACATAAAAACACTATATGTAAAATGTATTTTAAAATACGTCTTGAGTTTTTATAAAAATCATGTTTTCATTATGAAAAGAGATTACGTCATATGTCACAGAGGTCGTAGTACCGCACAGTGTACAGTATACCCTTTCCACCTCTTTTAACATGCAGTTCAGTGATATGAACTTCCTGTTGATTAATTGTTGGGTCTTATGACGTAGGGATAGAATTGAGGAGGAAATGAATGAACGGGTTAAAACGATGAATCATGGAAAATAAGCATAGAATCACCGACGGTAGAATTCTAACCCACTTAAAACGATGAATCATGGAAAATAAGCATAGAATCACCGACGGTGGAATTCTAACCCACTTGTTTCCGAGTTAATGGACAACAGCTTTTTTCGATGTGAGTATTTTCCCAAAGTTAAATACTGTAAAAGCCATGCAATTACTGGTCTGGTAGATGCAACTTTTTAAAAATTTGTGTACGACAAACGAGCATATTGCTTTTGCGAATATCACTGAAGTTCTAAAGTTATTGATATCAAATAGGATCTGCAGAACTTTAAATCTGAACATTGTGTATGCTTACAGTGTTACCTCAACGAGACAAATTTAGATTTGTCAAACGCCAAAACAGTATAGCGAATTTAACGAAAATTATTACTTAGTTTTCGATGGCTTTAATCTATTATTTTTTGTTAATTGAAAATAATGCATTAGTACGCGCTTGTCAGGTATAAACATTGAATTTGCAAATAATTTTGGATGCATTCCTCCACTTTCAATGTTGTAAATTTTACATACCAGCATTAACTTATTTATATTGACAGTAATTCACGCTCTGCTTATGTATGATAATAAATATAGCCTGGATTTAGTGGAATATATCATTAAAATATTATTATTATATATGAATTGCAGCCAAAGGTCATATCAGGACATTTCAGTTGAACGCCCGAAGGCTACCCAACAAGTTCAATTTCAAGTAGTTCCAACTTTGGCTACCAGACGCCACTGTCTGACACCCAGCGGGGAACGTTGGAACTTGATAGAGCGTTTCTAACCAAATAACCTACAAATTTTGGCTAAACACTTCCAATTGTAGTGGTAGGTTCTTTTACATACCATACATCTATGACATGGACCCGCCGGCTTTACTTCCCCTCCGAATAAAGGCATACAGGAGGATTTTAACGCTCTTAAGAATCCGACGACTTCGGCCGGGTTTAAACCCGCGATATTGGGCATTGTAGTTCAGCATGCTACAATAATAATAATTATTATTATTATTATTACTGTTAATTGCTTGCTGGCTCTTTATGCTCTTGCAATTGATTTCGTGATGAACATTTAGTGCAAATAAAAAAATTGCAAAATCAGTTTGTGCAAATTTGCGAGGATTTTACAGAATTTGGTTTTAGAGGGGGGCCCGGGAGATTCCAGCCCCAGGGCCCGTCGTCGCTCTCCACGGCCCTGGCTGTGTGCTCTGCTGAATTAATGGAAGGGTAGACTGATATTTATTGTAAATACTTGTAGTTCATTGTGTGTGTGTTGTGTTGCTTATATTGTAATGTATTGAGCGAAATGCCACTTATTTAATCTAAACATCACAGGCAACAGATCAAGAAAGAGGAGTGGAAGAGGAATGGGCTAGATTTAAGAAAACACTAGTAGGTGCAGCAGAAGCAGTATGTGGGAGGACAAGTTGTAAGAAGAGGTGGAAGGAAACACCATGGTGGAATGAGAAGACAAAAGATATAGTAAGGGAAAAGAATAGAGCCTTTAGGAGGTGGTATCAAAATAGGACGGTAGAGTGGGAAGAGTATCAGGAAAAAAAGAAGGAGGCAAAGAGAGTAGTGGCTGAGGAGAGAAGAAAGTGGATGGAAGAGGGGACAAAGATGATGAAGGAGGATGAAGGTCCTGTATGGGATGGTAAAAAATAAGAGGCGGAAGGATCCTACGGATTATGTTAGAATAGTGAACAAAAGGGGACAAGAGATAGAAAATAGGGAAGAACTGAAGAAAATGTGGAAAGAATATTTTGAAGAACTTCTGAACCCAAATGGAAACCACAGCGAGGAGGAAGAAATCGGGGAAGAGGAACATGGACTGCAAACAGAAAAGGACTTAACATGGAAAGAAGTGGAAGATGAAAGGAGGGAAGGCACCGGGCGTGGATGAGTTGAGTTTGGAGATGGTGAGAACAGCAGGAGAGGTGGGGATACAATGGTTGTACCGAGTGATGAAGACAGCATGGAAGGAAAGGAAGACCCCAGAGGACTGGAAAAAGGGAATAATTGTCCCGATCTTCAAGAAAGGTAGTAGAACAGAATGCAGAAACTATCGGGGAATAACACTGATGAGTCATTGTGCAAAGATGTTTGAGAAGGTTTTGGAAAGGATGTTAAAAGTGTTTTTGGTTATGGTAGTTGTAACTAAACAATTTGTTGACTCACGTAGTGAGGGAGCGCAGTATGTGTAAATGTGTTGGGTGTACTGTAGAATAAACCAGTATAAACAGTGATGTATTGTGTTATACTTTCTCGTATATGCCCAGGAACGCTGAGAAGAGAGAAAAGTGAAAAAGTTTGAGCAGTGTTAAATTTCGAGAAGTGAAAAAAGTGTTGTCGAGTTGTGAGCAGTTGATTCAAAATATCTGAAGAAAACAAGGAACGAATGGACAAACTTTGTTTTTCGAACTATTATTCTTGGTCTAAAGTTGCCAAAGCAGAACTTATCGACAAAAACTGTTGGAACGCAATTGATCCTGGATATAATGAAGAGGAAATAAACTATTTGAATGTTGATCAAGCGCGAATTAACCGCAATGCTCTCGCTTTCCTACTAAAAAGTGTGTCGAGAGTGTATGTAGAGGATATTGGAGAATGCGTGTTCGCGAAGGACGCTTGGACGACCTTGGAGGAAATTCACACTTCTTCCACATTGACTAAGTGCTTGAAAGTGATGAAGCAGATGATGAGCATAACCAAAACACCGGATAAATCCATGCACCATTATATGTCTGAAATTCAAGGACTTAATCGGACTACGGATTGGAACTGAATGACAAACAGCTGGCTGGACTATTCCTGGCTGGCCTACCTGATTCACATCGTGTCACCATAGCGATCCTTGGTGGTGACAAGGACCTGACAACCAAGAGAGTGAAAGCAGTATTACTTCAAGAAGACGAGGAGATCCAAGAGAAGCTGAAACCAGTCCAGGGAGCAGTGGCGTCCAATACAAACCTGCGCCGAGAATACGTCGTGGCGGACATAACCAAACTTTTCAAACAAGACAGCAAACGAGTAGCAGAATAACAACTTCAGCAATGATAGGAAGTGTTTTAAGTGTGATAAGTGGGGGCATATCTCTCGAGATTGTCCTGTGATAAAAAATAAGAAATGTTTCAGATGTGGTGGCAGTGGGCATATTGCCAGAATCTGCACCGAGAATAGAGAGAAAGCTGATAATTTTAAGGATGAAGGTAGTGATAAGTCTGTATTGGCTTGCATAAATGCAGTGAGTTTAGCAGCTATGAAAGTGAGTGGTAACGAGTGGATCTTGGACAATGCATGTACAGATCACATATGTAAAGAAAAGTCAGAATTCATTATGTTTCAAGCAACAACTGGTTACGTTCATATGGGTAAAGGCAGCGTTCCAGCGAAAGGTATAGGTACTGTGACAGTAGAGCTGACACAAAAATGTGGTGATGTTATTCTAGAACTTAATGATACTTTGTATGTCCCTGACTTCAATTATAATCTAATATCTTGTTCTAGACTGGCTAAGAAAGGAATATCTGTTGAGACTTTTGATGGCTTTGCAGTAGGGCGACTAAAGGGGAAAGATGTGTTCAAAGGTCTAGAGAAAAATGGACTTTATGTATTAGAATCAATGTCAACCAAATCTAAAGCTATAATATCATTTGCAAATGTTGAGGCAGAAAGTGATGATAATAGTAATATCCATAATGCAGTTGCATTGAGGAGTGCAGTGGAGTGGCACAACAGGCTTGGCCATTGGCATTATGAGGGAATAAAAAGGATTCCTGTATTTGAGGTGAAAGGTAAAGTAGATTGTGATGTGTGTGCCTTAGGCAAGACTACTAAGCAGGGTTTCCCTAAAAAAGTGAAAGGCAATCAACTCAACCGTTAGAACTAATACACAGTGATGTCATGGGGAAATGTGTAAAGTCGATGGGAGGATCCCAATATGTTTTAACCTTTGTAGATGACTACTCGAGACACTTGAGTCTGTATTTTCTAAAAAAGAAATCGGAAGTGTTCCAGTGTTTCAAAGACTTCAAAGCATTGAAACAACAAGGAAGGAAGAAAGATAATGGCAATTCAGACAGACGGAGGTGGAGAATATATAAGTAACGAATTCAATGAATTTTTGAGGGAGAATGGAATCCATCGTAAGAAAACTGTCAAAGAATCACCGGTACAAAATGGAATAGCTGAGAGGGTTAACTTGACTTTAGCCAATGGTGTGAGATGTATGTTGATACAGTCGGGGCTACCAGTAGGTTTTTGGGCAGAAGCTATGAATTATATGTGTGTGATAAAAAATTTATGTCCTTCCAGGTCAATCGACAATTTAATTCCCTTGGCTTTGTGGGAGGGAAGAGATGTATCTATCAGTGACTATGAGATGTTAAAAACTTTTGGATGTAAAGGTATTATGTATGAGAAAAGTGGAGGCAAATTTGAGGCCAGAGGAATAGATTGCATTTTTGTAGGTTTTGAAAATGGAGTAAAAGGTTATAAGGTCTGGATTCCGACAAAAGTAGTGTTTGCTACTGTCCATAATGTTAAATTTAATGAACAATATTTTCCATATGCTGAGCGGGTACAAATAAAGAATGTCATTGAACCCATCATCCCTAACATTACAATAAATGCTGAGACGAATGTTAAATTTGTAGATGGAGACAAAGAAAGTATACTAGAGAGTGAAACTGGCATGCTCGTTGCAAATGAGATGTCAAATTCTATTTTTTCAGAAGAGAGTGATGAGAGTTGGTTTAGGGGCTGGGATGAAGAGGAGCTAGCAGAACATTATGTGCCAGTGATTCACGATTTAAATGATGAGGATATTGAAAGTAGTGTTAATGATAATGAATCGGAATTACAGGTAGAAGTGAGGAGGAGTGAAAGATTGCGTAAGAACCCAGTATGTATATATTGCCAGTTATCAATGTTTATCAATGAGCGTGACTGTGTAGATTTAATGGAACCAAAAACTGCAACGGAAGCTTTACAGAGTGAACATTCTTGTAAATAGTTTGCAGCTATGCAAAATGAGATTGATCAGTTATCAAAGAAAGATGCTTTCGTATTAGTTGATGGACCAAAAAATGAGTTGGTGATTGGGACGAAATGGATTTTCAAAATCAAACAAAGGTTAGACGGTTCTATCGAGCGTTTCAGAGCTAGATTTGTAGCTAGGGGATTTGCTCAAATCAAAGGGGTCAACTTTGACAAGACATTTTCTCCAGTGGTAAAAAAGAAAACTGTAAGATTACTTTGTGCATTGACAGTAATCAAGGGTTGGGTAATTCACCATGTAGATGTACTAACAGCATATCTAAACAGTAAACTGGAGGAAACAATTTATGTTGAACAACCTGAATGTTTTTTGGAAGGGAATGGAGACAGTGTGGAAACTTAAAAAGAGTCTCTATGGATTAAAACAGAGTGCCAGTCAATGGTACAATATGATTGATAATACATTGAAAGAACTAGATTTGAGGAGACTGTATAAAGATAGATGTGTTTATGTGGATACGAATGGCGGACTTGTTGTATCTCTGTATGTTGATGATCTCGGAATATGGGGCGAAAAAGAGAAAGTTGAACTATTCAAGCTCTAATTGAGTTCAAAGCTAGAAATTAGAGGTCTTGGGAGTATGACATATTTTTTGGGTATGCAAGTGACTCAAGAGAAAGGGAATGTACATATTGATCAAAGAAAGTATATTGATGAGGTAATTGCTAAGTTTAATTTCATGAAAGCTAATCCCAGATCCGCTCCATTACCAATAAATAGTAATGATAGGACTGAGTCAGCCAATCAACCATTTGATAATGAAAAATATCAAGCAGCAGTGGGTAAACTCGTGTACTTGTCTACATGTACCAGACCTGACATTAGTTATGCACTGAGTGTAGTAAGTCAATTCAATAAAGACCCAAAAATTAGAAACTGGAATGATGTTACTCATATAGTGAGATATCTGAAGAGTACCCAAGATCTAAAAATCATCTACCAAAATATTGAACCTAAGATTGAGGTATATTGCGATGCTGACTACAATAAGGTGGAAGGAGAGAGATTGTCTAGATCTGGCTATGATGTTAAACTGGCAGGTTGACCAGTATCTTGGTTTACAAAAAACAAACTGTGACAGCTTTGTCTACTGCCGAAGCAGAATATTATGCTATATGTGAGGTAGCGAAAGAAGTACTATGGTTGAGAATGTTTCTAAAGGAACTAAACTTGTTTGAACTTGTAGAAGGACCTACTGTAATTTATAGCGATAACCTAAGTGCCATAATGTTTGCAGAAAATGGCCTTGATTCAGAAAATTCTAAACATATAGACATAAGATATTGCTTTGTTGAACAGCTCGTTAAGAGAAAAGAAATTCTGTTCATGTATGTAAAGTTGGTAGATAACATTGCAGATGTATTTACCAAACCATTGGGAGGTGTTAAGACAACCACCTTAGTGGATAAAATGGGGTTGGTTTAAAGTAAAAAAGAAAAAGAAATGTAAAGATATTTCGTTAACAAAAAAAATGTTTATAAAATTGTTAAGTTAAGGAGGAGTGTTAAAAGTGTTTTTGGTTATGGTAGTTGTAACTAAACAATTTGTTGACTCACGTAGTACTAGCAGTATAAAAAGCCTAGCGCGATGTCCGTGAGGGAGCGCAGTATGTGTAAATGTGTTGGGTGTACTGTAGAATAAACCAGTGTAAACAGTAATGTATTGTGTTACACAACTTTCTCGTATATGCACTACATAACAAAAAAGGAGAATTAGGACAAGGATAGAAGGAGGGATGAGGGAAGAACAACATGGCTTCAGAGCAGGAAGGTCCACAGTGGATTTGATTTTGCTGTAAAGCAGTTACAAGAACAGCACTAGGAGTATGGAACAGATACTGATGGCCTTCCTGGACATTGAGAAAGCATATGACAGTGTACGCAGAAACAAAGTATGGAAGTCCCTGGAGGATAGAGGAGTAGAAAAATGGACTATATGGAGGATAAAGGAGATGTACAAGGGAAGCGTGAGCTGTGTGAAAGTGGGAGGAGAGAGATCGGACTGGTTGGAACAGAGAAACGGCCTGAACCAAGGAAGTGTACTGTCACCGTTACTTTTCATTGTGGTGATGGATGACATAATGACCTGAGTGACACAAGTAATTGGGGAAGGAAAGATGAAAACAATGGTGTTTGCAGATAATTTGATGATCTGGGGAAACAAGGAGGAGGAGGTACAGGAACAGTTGGACGTGTGGGAAGGAATAATACCAGGATATGGGATGAGATGGTGATCACATCAAGGAAGAAGGAAAGAACCACAACGGGAATAACAATTGGTGGGGAAGTATCTGGGAAGCCTGATACAAGATAATGGAAGAAACGATAGAGAAATAAAGGAGTGGGGGAGACAGGCAGAAGCATTCCGGAGGAGTGTGAGAAGATGTTATGGAGCAAGGATGTCCCTCAAAACAGCAAAAAGATCATATATCATATATCGGACGTACTATTTCCCTATCCTGATGTATGCCTCGGAGACCTGGGTTATGAAAGGAAGGGAGAAGAGCAAAATACAGGCCAGTGAGATGAGGTTCTTGAGAAGCAGTATTGGAGCTACAAAGATGGACAGAATAAGAAATGAGAGGACCAGAGAATTAATGAAGGAGGAACCATTACAGGATGGTATAGAGAAATCTAGACTTAGATGGTTGTAGTTGTTCTAGTCTTCAGTCTTTTGACTGGTTTGATGCAGCTCTCCATGCCTCCCTGTCCTGAGCTAATCGTTTCATCTCTACATAGCTCCGACACCCTACATCCGAGGCAATCTGTTTAACATATTCTAACCTTGGTCTACCCCTACAGTTTTTGTCCTCGACCCTTCCTTCCATAACTAAGCTTGCTATTCCTGGGTGTCTTAGTAATTGTCCTACCAACCTATCTCTTCTCTTCATTAACAGTCGCCAGAAACATCTCTCCTCTCCCACTCGTCTTAATACCTCTTTGTTTGTAACCCTATGTACCCATCTGATCTTCATCATTCTCCTGTAACACCACATTTCAAATGCTTCAATTCTCCTCTTTTCTGCTGCACCAATAGTCCAAGTTTCACTTCCATAGAGCGCCACGCTCCAGACAAAGGCTTTCAAAAATTACTTCCTAACACCTAAATCTATATTCGATGTCAGCAGATTACTTTTTTGTATAAATGCTTTCTTTGCCTGAGCCAACCTACTTTTTATATCCTCTTTGCTTCGTCCATCACTGGTTATTCTGCTTCCTAAGTAACAGTAGTCTCCTACTTCCTTCAGCTTTTCACCTGCCAATTTGATCTCCATAGAGGTTTCTGATTTATTTCGGCTGCATTCCAGTATTTTTGTTTTACATTTATTAATTTTCATCATGAATTCTTTCCGTAAGACGGAGTCCATACCATTCAAAAACTCATTCAAATCCTCAGGCTTGTCGGCCAAGATGACGATGTCATCAGCAAATCAGAGTTGAAATTATTTCTCCTTGAATCTTCACTCCCACTTTAAATTTTTCTCTAATTTCCTTCATTGCTTGTTCAATGTAAAGATTGAAAAGTATGGGTGATAAGTTGCAGCCTTGCCTTACACCTTTCTGAATACCAGCTTCTCTCTCATGTCCTTCAACTCGAATGACTGCTGTCTGGTTTCTGTACAGATTGTATATCACCCTCCTATCCCTGTACTTTATTCCAATCGATTTCAAAATGTCAAACAATTTAGTCCAATCAACATTATCAAAAGCCTTTTCTAAGTCTACAAATGCCATGAGCGTTCTCTTATCTTTCCTTATTCTACCTTCCAAAATCAGCCTAAGACTTAGTACAGCTTCCCTTGTTCCTACATTTCTCCTGAAACCAAACTGGTCTTCACCCAACTCCGTTTCTATCTGGCTTTCAATCCTCTTGTAAATTATTCTAGACAGGATCTTTGAAGCATGAGTAATCAAGCTGATTGTACGGTAATCTTCACATCTGTCAGCTCCCACTTTCTTTGGTATAGGGATGATTACATTCTTCTTGAAATCAGGGGGTACCTCACCTGTCTCATAAATCCTACACACCAAGTGAAATAACCTGATCAGACCTTCATCTCCTATGCAGCGTAGCAACTCAATCGGTATATCATCTATGCCTGGTGCTTTGTTCCTGCTTCAGAGGTGCCAACCTTTGAAATGGGTTATCAGTAATCCATTATATTATATTTGAGATAATATCCAAATTTAGAGGTCAAGTTGAGATTCGGAAGTTTTCGCGATTAAACGTCTCGCGGAAAGTCAGGTTTCCTAATAATACAGAAAAATATTTCACACAAAACTAAAAACTCTTCTTGATGCCGAAAATATACGTTGAACCGATGTATACCCCTCAAGGTATCCTCAGTATGCATTTCCTTGAGGGCGGGATATAGCTTACGCATTCGGCGCCGCTTGCATGAAACGTGCTCCATCGCAATCTGTAACCCTACCAGCGCGAGTTTAAATGATTTAAACCGACCTCGGCGAATTTTCGTTACCTCCAACCATCCAGACATAAAAATTAGCTACTTTTAGTTACTTTCGTTACCTGTTTGTAAAATTAGCTGCTTTTTCGTTACTTTCGTTACCAGTAGACACTCTGTAACTTTTCTTTTCTTCTTTTCATAGAAATGTAGTTCTTTTCGTGATAATGTCACTTTTCCGTAATAATTTCCCCTTTGACCGTAATGCCGTAATCGTGAGTTGAAATCCGTAATAATTACGGACAATCCGTAATAGTTGGCACCTCTGCTGCTTAAGTCTTCCAAAGCTCTATCAAATTCTGATCTCAATATTAAATCTCCTTTCGCATCCTCATCAATTTCCTCCTCCCTTTCCATTACATGATTCTCAATATCCTTTCCCTTATACAAACTCTCGATGTAATCTTTCCATCTCACAACCTTTTCTTCCCTATCTGTTAGAGGCTTTCCATTTGTGTCCTTAATATTACAGCACTTAGTCTTCTTTTCCCCAAAAGTATTCTTAATCCTTCGATAAGCTGTGTCTACTTTTCCTAATTTCAGACAATTTTCTATACCTGCACATTTCTCTTTCAACCATTCTTCTTTCGCTTCCTTGCACTTCTTGTTAACCTCATTTCTCAGACGTCTGTATTCTGCTTTCCCCTTTTCATCTCTTACATTCTTGTGTTTCCGCCTTTCATCCATCAATTCTAGTATATCCTGAGTGATCCACGGTTTTCTCCCTATTCTTTCTTTCCTACCAATGTTTTCTTCTGCGGATTTTGTTATTTCATTCTTCAAAAGTGCCCATTCGTATGCAATTGAAGTTTGTTTAGGGTTTTTCATTAGTCCTTCCTTTGTACTCTTCTTGAATCTTTCGTTTACATCCTTCTCTTTCAGTCTGTCTATTGCCCACCTTTTTGGCTTTTGACTTTTCTTCAGTTTCTTCAACTTTAATCTGCAATTCATTACAACCAGATTGTGGTCAGAGTTTAGATGGTATGGACATGTAAATCGAATGAAGGAGAAGAGGATACCCAGGAGGATACACGAAACAAATTGGGAAGGAAAGAGACTGAGAGGAAGACCGAGAGACAGGTGGCTGAAGGGCGTGGAAGAAAGCGTGAGGAAGAGAGGAGAAGACTGGACAAGGGTGAGGCTGAGAGATGGTGGGAAGACAGAAGATGTTGGAGAGGCTTGTGTTCCAAACAGACCCGGTCAGTGGCTGGAAACTGTGCAAGATGATGATGATGATCACAGCCAATCTCGCGAGGCTATAAATAATGTGTATTTCTTTATAAAAAGTGAAGGGGTAGCGGGTTTAGTCTTAATTTCTCTGATAAAAGTGCAGGATTGAGTGGTAGCTGCAACAAATGTGCCAGAGAGGATGATTACAAGGGCTATTAAAGGAGGATGGAAGTGTGAGGAACATGCTACCGCATTTGGAAAACCAAGTAAGACCCATCGTGTTCTCAGTCGCACCACTTATATTAATGATCTTGATAAATGTGTTATTTGGCGAACTACACTGCCTTACAAAAAATGTTAAGCATCCAGAAGGAGTGGTTGAAGGTGAAGGAAACTATATAGGCTATGCGGAAAGATCATGTGCCTTTATTGAACTGATTACAATATGGGATTAATGAGACAAGGCCGTTGGCAGTTACAGGTGGAATGTTGGCGCCAGGTCAGTAGGGTGTCGCACCCCCCTTGGCCGCAATGCATGCCCTTGTGCGGTTTGGAATGGTGACAAATGGCCTCTGGATCCTCTCCTGAGGCAAGTTCGTCCACAGTTCTTGCAGTGTCCCTCCAGATCCTACAGGTTGGTATGGGGATAGAGTCCCCTTCCAATGTCATCCCACACGTGTTCAATGATGGAGAGGTCCGGGGATCTCGTTGGCCACAGGAGGACCTCAACATGCTCTAGGCAATCCATAGATACACTGTGGACGTGCATTATCCCGTATGAACACTGTCCCAGGGTGCTGTGCCATAAGGGGTAGGATGTGCAGATGCAGAATGTCTGTGACGTTTCGCTTTGCCGTCAAAGTCTGTCGAAGCACTATAGAGGTGACCTGAACGCATATCCTATGGCTCCCCACACCATGATGCTAGGGATTACGCCGGTGTGTCTTTCCGTAATAATGGCAGGATCTGCCCTTGATGCCGCCAAATCCACACATGATGGTCATTGGAGGTTATGGAGAAGTGGGACTTACCACTGAACATGATGCGACGCCAGTCGTTCTCTGTTCATACCTCCAGGGGAAGGCACCGCTCCAAATGCAGACGTTGGTGTTCTGTTGTCAATGGCAACCCAACACATAGGGCGGTAGGACCACAATCCTGCGGCTGCGAGTTGTCGATACACTGTGCAGGAACTCGCGGGATATGTTCGCGGATGGTGGGTGCCAAAGTTATGGGATCCCGTAATGCTTGGCACACCATACGACAGTCCTCCCTCGGTGTGGTGTTTCTTGGTCGATCCGAACCTGCACGACGTGATTGGGTGCCCTCCTGTACCCATTGAGTCCAACATCGGGCCACTGTGACATATGAATGGCCCACGTGCCTGGCAATTGCACGATACGACCAACCAGCCTCAAGCAGTCCCACAGTGTAACCTCTGTCAAATGCTGTCAATTGATGGATAGGCTGTCTTAACGCGTCTGTGAGGCATCACAGGTGCTGTGTACTGTATGTAGTTCTCTCTGCACGTCTTGCTGAACTGTCTGACTCACAGCAGTGGACTGATAACAAGTTATCTACAACAGGGCGGTGTCATCATGAATGCACTCTGGTGGCGTTCTATACGTATCCTTGTAAATCTAATCATTTACACACACACATCAATGGTATGTATGTATACTGATAGGCGATAATATTGGACCAACCTGGACCCATTATTTTGGCCAGCCAGGCTCTGCCTGGACAAAGGGGGAGTGATAGAGGAGTAACACCTCTTAAAAATAACCTTGTGCCAGCTGATCCGGCTGGTAGTACCATGTAAGGGTCCCTTGCCAGGGTTACTGTGAAGACCTCAACGGCGGCTACAGTGGAGAGGATATTCTTCGGTACAGTGTAAATGGTGGGAGTGCTCGGGATTAATTGAGTACAAGGTATCGTCCTCACTTGAGGGGCAGGTATCAGCTGTAGCGTCTGATCCAGAGCAACGGCGTCTGTACCCCATGTAAGGGATGGCCGAATTATATGCTGGCACTAGCATTAAAATGCCTGATGGCAGGTCGGTCGGTTTACCACCGTCGCTACTCGTGGATCAATGGCACAATTTGAATTGTCAGAAAATGCTAGGGCGTCCCCCCAAGCGACGCGCGATTGTCTCGCCCGGCCAACGTGAGAAGAGAGCAATGGCTACCAATCCTGGAACATAGGGACATTGACAGGTCGTAGTCCCGAATTGGCAGCAATCCTTAAATCTTGTTGCATAGATTTGGCTTGTCTACAAAAGAGACGGTGGAAAGGGCAGAAATCTAGAGACATTGGAGAAGGGTATAAATTGATCTATCATGGTACGACTAATAGCAAGGGAGTCGCTATTGTAGTGAATGAAAAACTCTGCAACTAAGTATTAGCTGTACATCGCTACTCCGATCGTCTCATGTCAGCAGTTATCGATACCCCAACTCGCCGTATACATATCTTTACAGCGTATGCCCCACAGTCAGGCTGTGATGAGATAGCTAAAGACACATTCTGGAATGAACTTCAAGATGCCGTTACAACGTGCAATTAAGAAGACCTATTTCTACTTTGTGGAGATCTTAATGGACATGTTGGCAGTACCAGTGAGGGGTATGAATGCCATGGACATTTTGACTACGATCTCAGAAATGAAAATGGGAACAGAATCCTTGAATTTGCTGAAGCAAATGATCTAATTATCACTAATACATTCTTTAAGAAACGCACATCACACCTGATCACCTATACTAGCGGAGGGCACAATACTCAGATTGACAATGCATTACTCCGCAGGCGAGATATCCCAATTGTTATAGGCACTAAGGTCATACCATCTGATTGCTTAGCTCCTCAACATAAACTGCTAATTACCGATCTTAGAATGAAAGGTTACATAAGAAAACCCTATGTGAAAGGTCATGCCAAAATCATATGGTGGAAGCTACAAGATCATAATGTGGCATTCAGTGAGAAGATTTGTGTTCCCTCCTGTTGATTCTGTTAGTACAAATTATACTTGGGCATCATTCAACAACTGCGTAACGAGTATAGCCCAATCTGAGCTTGGTGTAACACAGCCAGGTACACGCAGAATTGATAAACAGGCGTGGTTTTGGACAGACAAGAAATGGTGCATGAAAAAAAAAGCAGCTTTTAAACTGTTGCAAACAACCCCGACAGAGGAGAATCTTCAGAAATACAAATCCACCAAGAAGGAGGCAAAAAGAGCAGTTGCTGAGGCTAAAGTAGATCACTACCAACATTAATGATCAACTGACAACTAAAGACGGGGACAAAATTATCTACCGACTAGCCCGAGCACGGTGTAGAGCAGGTCAGGATATAGAACACTATATGTGTGTGAAGGATAAGAATGGTCGACGACTTCACGATAGCAAGATGATTCTGCACCGTTGGCGAGAGTATGTTAGTGAAGTATTCAACACTGAATTCCCTCACCCACAAATACCAGACAACAATGTTACGGCTGGACCAGTCCCTTGTAACACTGAAGATGAAGTCAAAGTTGCCATTTGTAACATGAAAAATGGAAAGGCCCCAGGGCTAGACGACCTTCCTTCAGACATCTGGAAAATTGAGGAACTTACTGCCAAAGCGACCACCTGGCTGACCGAGTTCTTCAATTCAATTATTCTCTGTGGTCAAATACCCATAGATTGGTCAACTAGTATCACAGTACCTATTTTTAAGGGTAAGGGTGACCCAGCTGAATGTACCAATTACCGTCCAATCAGACTTCTCTCCTACACTATGAAAATATTCAAACGAATCCTAGACAATTGGCTGAGGAACATCGTACAGCTCTCAGCAAACCAATGTGAGTTTGTGAAGGGATGTGGCACGATGGACGCAATCTTTGCTGTGGGCCAGCTGATGGAGAAATTCCGTGAGAAGAGGAGGCCACTACATCTTGCCTTCCTTGACCTTGAGAAGGCATTTGATCTAGTACCACACCAGATGATTTGATATGCTCTCTGAGTTCATCAAGTTCCAGAAATTTATATAAACTGGGTAAGAATGCTGTATAACAACACCAAAAGCCATGTGCGATGCCCTGCAGGACTGACTGACAGCTTCCCTGTGACGGTTGGTGTTCATCAAGGCTCAGCTCTGTCTTCCCTGCTCTTTGTTATCCTCATAAATTCCATAACGTGAGACCTGCAGAAGTGAGTCCCATAGACATTGCTATACGCTGATGATGTGATGCTTGCAGCAGACTCCAGGAAGGTTCTTGAAACCCAAGTGCAGACATGGCATGTTCGTCTGCAAAGATTTGGTCTTCGTTTGAACATCCACAAGACTGAATACCTCAAAACGATTCCATCCCCTGGAACTGTAGGTATTAATGGAGCTTCTCTTATCAAGGTAAATACATTCCGATAACTAGGTTCACGATTGCATAGCGTCAGCTCTGTGAATGAAGATGTGCGAGCACGAATCAATGCGACTTGGATGGGATTCAGAGATGTCACCGGTGTTCTTTGTGGTAAGAAGATGCCTATCCACCTGAAATCAAAGATATACCGCACAATGGTGTGACCAGTTGCATTATATGGTACCGAGTATTGGCCAGCACCTATAAGTGCTGAGCACTCACTTCATGTCGTGGAAATGCGGATGCTGTGAAGATCTTCAGACATTTCTATGCTCGACCATATCCCCAACACAACGATTCGACATATAGCTGGCGTGGCTCCAATCAATGAGAAAATGCAAGAATTAAGACTCCGTTGGTATGGACACATTGTCAGTGCACCACAAAGTTCAGTCATTGGCTTGGCCTACCATCTAACGGTCGATGGCCAAAGACAGTGTGGGAGACCAAAATTGCAGTGGCTGGACACTATCAACGCAGATTTACTATCAAGAAACTTGAACTCACGGGAAGTATTAGATCGCAAGAAATGGCGTGCATTGATCCAAAAAGCGGACCCTTTTTCCTACGGGATGATGGTAAGAAAGAAGAAGTGTATTTAGGAAAACGCTGTGCCAACTGCCCAAACTGGTCTTAAAACTTGGAAACAGCATTCAGTTTATAGGCAGCAGGAAAAATGTAATACTTATATTACATGAATGGGTTAAAGTGAAAATAAAAACAAGGAATAACAGGACCGTTCTAATAAAAAGGAAGGATATTTGATCATGGCACATAAAGTGCAATAGATGATAATAAAAATGTTTTTGGTTTTATGTCCCTTTTAACTACTGTGGCTTTAGAGAGAAATTGAAGTATACAGGATTACTTATCTAAGGTTTCCTAATTACTCTCACATAACAGCAAAACATAGCTTATTCCTACAAACCATAATAAATAATAATTGGAACTCCCAACATATTATTTAAGATAGTAAACGTTAATTCCGCATAATCTTTCAATCACAGGATAAAGAGTTCCCATATGTACCGGTGTGTAAAGTTCTATTTAATTCACACATGAAATAAGTATCCAGAAGGCCAAATATCTCTTATATAAAACCAAGTGTCCTGACTGACTGACTGACTGACTGACTGACTGATTCACTGACTCACTGATTCATCATCGCCCAGCCAAAACTATTCAAGTTAGAAACATGAAATTTTGGGGATATGTTCGTTTTAAGTCGAAAATGCCCACTAAGGAAGGATTTTTGGATATTCAGGTTCTAAAGGGGTGTTAGGGGGTAGGCATGCATTTCATTGAATAACTAATCTCCCGATTGGTTTCATTGGGCGATGTGATACTCGGCATTTACACTCATGATTAAAAATAAGAAGACATGTGTCTGAGGGTTTTTCGATGTTGTTTATATTATGAGGTGAAAGGGGTGAAAACTGGGGGTTGAAGGATTCCTAACAGAGCGTGTATCTCTTAAAAGACGTAAGCGAGGAGTTTGAAACTCAGCGGGAAAAAATCAGTTTAAAAAATTAGTAAATAGGTGTTTGACAGTTTTTTCATAAATCCAATTTAAGGGGCCCATGGGGAGGGGTGAAATTATGGGGGGAAAAAACAGGAAAGAAAGTGTCCTAACTGATTGACTGACAGACTCACTCATCAAACTCAGGGAGAAAAAACTGCTTAAAAATAAGTAAATGGGTGTTCGACAGTTTTTTTCATAAATCCAATTTAAGGGGTTCATGGGGAGGGGTGAAATTCTGAAAAAAGGAAATTGAGAGATAAAGTCCTGACTCACTCACCATCGTCCAGCCAAAATTAATGAAGTTAGAAACATGACATTTTGGGGGATATGATCATTGTATGTCAAAACCGTCCACTAAGGGAGGATTTTCGGATATTCAGGTTCTAAAGGCGTCTTAAGGTGGTTTAACCTGCATTTCATTGAATAACAATAACTGCCGATTGGTTTCATTGGGGGATGTGATACTCGGCATATAAACTCATCATTTAAAATAAGAAGACATGTGTCTGAGGGTTTTTCGATGTGGTGTATATTATGCGGTGAAAGGGGTGAAAAGTGCGAGTTGAAGGATTCCTAACGGAGCGTGTATCTCTTAAACGACATGGGCGAAGAGTTTGAAACTCAGTGGGAAAATATCAGCTTAAAAGATAAGTAAATAGGTGTTCGACCGTTTTTTTTTTCTTTCATAAATGCAATTTAAGGGGCCCATGGGGATGGGTGAAATTCGGGGGGGGCAACAGGAAAGGAAGTGTCCTAACTGATTGACTGACTCACTCACTCTTCAAACTCGGGGAGAGAAAACTGCTTAAAAATAAGTAAATAAGTGTCCGACAGTTTTTTTTTTCATAAATCAAATTTAAAGGGTTCATGGGAGGGGTGAAAGAAAGTCTGAAAAAAAAAATTGAAAGAAAATGTCCTGACTCACTCACTCACTCACTCACTCACTCACTCATCATCGCCCAGCCAAAATTATTGAAGTTAGAAACATGACAGTTTTGGGATATGTTCGTTGTATGTCAAAACCGTACACTAAGGGAGGATTTTCAGATATTAAGGTTCTAAAGGTGTTTTAAGGGAGTTAAACCTGCATTTTATTGAATAACTATCTCACGAGTGGTTTAATTTGTGGATGTGATACTTGGCATATAAACTAATCATTAAAAATAAGCAGACATGTGTCTAAGGGTTTTTCGATGTGGTGTATATTGTAAGGTGAAAGGGGTGAAAAGTGGGGGTTGAAGAATTCCTAACGGAGCGTGTATCTCTTAAACAACATAGGCGAGAAGTTTGAAACCCAGCGGAAAAAAAGCAGCTTAAAAATAAATAAATCGGTGTTCGACCGTTTTTTCATAAATTCAATTTAAGTGGCCAATGGGGTGGGGTGAAATTGTGGGGGAAAAAAAGGAGAGAAAGTGCCCTAACTGACTGACTAACTCACTCATTCATCAAACTCAGGGGGAAAAAGACAGCTTAAAATATAAGTTAATATGTGTTCAAGCGTTTCTTCATAAATCCAATTTAAGGGGCCCATGGGGAGGGCGTAAAATTCTGGTAAAAATAATTGAAAGAAAATGACCTGACTCACTCACTCACTCACTCACTCATCATCGCCCAGCAAATACTATTGAAGTTGGAAACATTACATTTTGGGAATATTTTCGCTGTATATCGAAAACGTCAACTATGGAAGGATTTTTTTTTATTCGGGATCTTAAGAGGTGTTAAGGGGGTAAATGTGCATTTCATTGAATAACAATATCTCAAGAGTTGTTTCTTTGGGGATGTGATATTCGCCATATAATCTAAACATTAAAAATAAGCAGACATAAGTCTAAGGGTTTATCGTTGTGGTGTATATTATGAGGTGAAAGGGGTGAAAATTGGGGGTTGAAGGATTCTTAACGGAGCGTGTATCTCTTAAACGACATAGGAGAGAAGTTTGAAATTCAGTGGGAAAAAAAACAGCTTAAAATATAAGTAAATTGGTGTTGACCGTTTTTTCATAATTCCAATTCCCTTGGAGAGGGGTGAAATTCTGAAGAAAAAAAAAAACATGAAGGAAAGTGTTCTAACTGATTAACTCACTCACTAATCAAACACAGGGGGGAAGAACAGCTTAAAAATAAGTAAATAGGGGTTCGACCGTTTTTTTTCTTTCATTAATCCAATTTAAGGGGTTCATGAGAGGGGTGAAATTCTGAAAAATAAATGAAAGAAAATATCCTGACTCACTCATCATCGCCCAGCCAAAATTGTTGAAGTTAGAAATATGAAATTTTGGGGTTATGTTCGTTGTATGTCGAAAACGTCCACTAAGGAGGGATTTTTGTATATTCAGGTTCTAAAGGAGTGTTAAGGGGGTAGACCTGCATTTAATTGAATAACAATATCTCCCGATTGGTTTCCTAAGGGGATGCGATACTTGGCATATAAACTCATCATTAAGAATAAGAAGACACATGTCTGAGGGTTTTTCGATGTAGTGTATATTATGAGGTGTATGTCTGAAAAGTGGGGGTTGAAGGATTCCTAACGGAGCAAGTATCTCTTAAAAGACAGAGGCATAAAGTATGAAACTCAGGGGGGAAAATCAGCTTGAAAAATAAGTAAATAGGTGGTCGACCGTTTTTTCATAAATCCAATTTAAGGGGCCCATGGGGAGGGGTGAAATTCTGGGGAAAGAAGTCCACTAAGGAAGGATTTTTGGATATACACTCATCATCCCCCAGCCAAACCTATTGCAGTTAGAAACTTGAAATATTGGGGATATGTTCGTTGTATGTCGAAAACGTACACTAAGGATGGATTTTTGGATATTCATGTTCTGAAGGGGTGTTAAGGCGGTTAAACTTGCATTTCATTGACTAATAATATCTCACGAGTTGTTTCATTTGGGGATATGATATTCGGCATATAAATTAATCAATAAAGATAAGCAGACATATGTCTAAGGGTTTATCGATATGGTGTATATTAGGAGGTGAAAGGGGTGATAATTGGGGGTTGAAGAATTCTTAACGATGCGTGTATCTCTTAAACGAAATTAGCGAGAAGTCTGAAATTCAGCTTAAAAAATAAGTAAATAGGTGTTCGACAGTTTTTTTCATAAATCCCATTTAAGCGGTTCATGGGGAGGGGTGAAATTCTCAAAAATAAATGAAAGAAAATGTCCTGACTCACTCACTCACCATCACCCAGCCAAAATTATTGAAGTTAGAATCATGAAATTTTGGGGATATGTTTGTTGTATGTCGAAAACATCCACTAGGGAAAGATTTTTGGATATTCAGGTTCTAAAGAGATGTTAAGGGGTTAAACGTTCATTTCATTGAATAACAATGTCTCACGAGTGGTTTCATTTGGGGATGTGATGATACTTGGCATATAAACTAATCATTAAAAATAAGCTGACACATGTCTAATGGTTTTTCGATGTGGTGTATATTATGAGTGAAAGGGCTGAAAAGTGGGGGTTGAAGGATTCCTAACGGAGCGTGCATCTCTTAAACGACTTAGGCGAGGAGTTTGAAACTCGGAGGAAAACAATCAGCTTAATAAAAAATAAATAAATAGGTGTTCGGCCTTTTTTTTTTTTTCATAAATCCAATTTAAGGGGCCCATCGGGAGGGGTGAAATTCTGGAAGAAAAATGTCCACTAAGGAAGGATTTTTGGATATTCACTCTCATCGACCAACCAAAACTATTAAAGTTAGAAGAATGATATTTTGGGGATATGTTTGTTGTGTGTCGAAAACGTCTACTAAGGAGGGATTTTTGAATATGCAGGTTCTAAAGGGGTGTTAACTGGGTTAAATCTGCATTTCATTGAATAACAATATGGCGTGAGCGAAGCCGTACCTGCTAGTCCATTATACTGTTCATAAAGTTATTACAACACGAACCATGGCACATCTATAAATTCGAGGTATGGAGAACACTTTCTGTACTTCAACAAGTTCTTCGCCATTTTGGAATTCTCTTAAGGGGTTCCGATTTCCATTTAATTCATGACGGAAATAAGATTTTTTTTTAAATTAAAAAAGAGCCCCGTGCCTTTACTGCCCATGAAGGGCCTAGGCCTACCAAGTAACCGCTGCCCAGCCATTTGGCCTACAGATTTTGGGTTGACGTAACCGGGGTGCTGCCTCACTGTCAGACAGCTACTCAATTGTCCTCACGAGGCTGAGTGCACTCCGTTCCAGCCCTGTTGTCAGTTTCTAAAATCCCTGACAGAGCCGGGAATTGAACCCGAGGCCTCTGGGTGAGAGGTAGGCGCGCTAACCCAACACCACGGGTCGACTCTCGGAAATAAGATTATTAATATCCAGAAGGTCAAATCTCCATTAACTTATACTGTACTGTTCATGTACTGTTCACGAACAGTGGCACGCCTTAAACTTGATGCACAGTAAAACCGCGTTTATCTGGACTAATTGAGGCTGAGAGTTGTCCGGTTTAGCAAAAGTCCAGATTAACTGAAAAGAAATAATAGCATTATCGTGAAAAAATAATTGTTTAATAACATAATGAAGTACAGTACCTTGTGTTCATGAAACAAGAAAGTTATAAATTGGTTTCCTTTGGTGTGAAGTAACTTTCTATCTTTCTTTGTGATTTGTTGCTTTACAATAAGTGCACGCAAGTGTCTCCTCGTTTCATGTAAAGAGAGAGCTTTATGCTTACGTTTTCCTGACGTTATTAGTGGTTTGCTAAGTGACATTGTGCACTGTCAAGTGGCTCCCCGAACCCCTGTCATTAGGCAGTGGTGTGGGTGACATTTTACAGGGCAACAACCCCCCCTGCATCGCAGCGTTAACACAGACGAGTGCATTCTTCCATCCGTTTCTTTTCAAACTGCCACTATTGGCCAATGAATGATCAATAAACGGCGAGAAGACAACAGGTTTTGAGAAATACGCTATGCGAACCAAAGACAACCCATCTTGACAGATTTGGTGATCGTGATTTCATTGTACAGTAGCCTACTTTCCCAACATAGCACTCCATATTCTTAAACTAACTCATCGCTTCGCGGTAATTCGTTGGAGAATTTTATGTTTTTCAAAAAATATTTTTATTTGTATACTGACTTTACTTTTTAAGCTTGTCCTGATTAAAAGGGTCCGGATAAACGCGGTTTTACTGCATATCATTGTAATGGTTATTAACGCCCCATGTTGGTAGCGACAAATGTAATGGTATTTGTTAAGCTCCACGTTGAGCGAACAGATGTAATGTGTTTTACCTGGGCGGACTATTCGCCAGAAAATACTACTGCTAAGTTTGATCTATGTTGGGCGCCAAGCTGGATACACTGTGTTCCAAGCTAAATTTATATATTTAATATCGACCCCTAGCGTGAGTAGAACATATGAGAGACTCTTAATGACTAGGCCGTGGGATGATTGAATCATCAACCCAGACAACATTTGATTGTGGAGAAGGATGTGGTATTATAACTATTGCTACCTACTGGAATTAAAGAATCTACTTGGTAATAATTGAATTTAATACACTTAGAAAATATGATGGCAACATGAATAAAATTAACACTGTTAACGGAGCACACTACTTTAAACATTGCCACGAACAAAATTACTTAATACGCCGGTCGGGAGAATAACGTGAATTTAACTTATTTCCAAATTAATGCTTAAAGAATTTATATAGGCCTATTGAAAAACAGAGAGTGTGTGTCGTAGATTACTTGTGCTTACCAACGGAAACATTGTCTCCACGTGGTTGAAGTCTCCCAGCGTCGGACGCTCTGCATTGGTGTTGACGGCGTCAGATTCTTCCTCGTTGATCAAAAGTAATCGTTACAGCTTGTGGTGGAGTCTATTCCATGAACCACAACACGTCGTCTGGCTAAACACTCCAAGACGCGTGGAACTCATGATCTGATGTGATCAGCGGAGTCAGCGTGAATAAAATTGTCCCACTTGGGACTAACGAACAAAGTACCTCCTTACTGCTCCAAGCGTAATGTCTTAATGAATGTCTTCACTCACACCGCGCGTCCACTATATCTTCAATCTTCTCCCACCAGGGTCCAGCTTAATACCGCGGCCTCGCTGTTTCGACCTATCCGCGTGCGTCACGTATCTCCCCATGCCCCAGCTACGTTGCTTCTTCTTCCTTGATTGGCTGGTCACCACACGTAGCTATTCCCGCCATGAGGCTGCCTCCCCGTATTTATATTTCCGTATCCGGGCAAGACGTAGATCATACACGTTTTCTTGCTTTGAAGTGTTCCCTCGGATTTCGTAATTTTATTGTACTCCAATCTATTCTTGTATTGAAATACCCAGTGAGTCACACACCACTCTCTCTTACCCCTAATGAATAAAATCCCGACTTTACGTATGAAATGATTTGCCGTGCAACATTATATTGGAATCATCCAATATAGATACGGATTTCTACTAGTAGAAATCCTATCTGTAATCTTCCAAATTTAAAAGCTCCAAAAAATGACGTTATAAATATTAATAATAATAATAATATGAAATTGAATCAACTGAAATAATTTAACTTGGCCGGATTATTGCCGCGTTTAACAAATATGATATAGTCCAACTAACTTGTGTTAGTGGCATAAAACCCCCTAGAAAAACATGTTACATCATCATCATCAGTTTATCTGCCTGATAGCAGGTTTCCTCATAGTCAGTCTCTCCCCCTTATCTGGTCTTCAGCAGCACATTCATCAGCTCATAAGATTTATCAATCTTCATGGAATCCAGCATCTGAAACCTTCTTCTTCCTCTTCGGATTTTCCCCTGGACTGTCCACTTTTCACTAAACCATCTCCTCTTAGGCAGTGTCCAATCCAATTCATTTTTCTTTTCCTTATCTTCTTTAGCATCAGCCTTACTTCTCCTTCTTTCGGCATTTGAGGGTGCGCAAATGCGAGGGAGCCGTGTCAGTACATTTACTGGCACGTTAAAGATCCCCTTCGGGGGCAAAATTCCGGCACCCCGGCGTCTCTAAAAGCCAGGGTAGTTAAAAGGGACGTAAAACCAATAACATTATTATTATTCTCCTTCTTTCTTTAATACTTCCTCATTACTCACTTTGTCCTTCCAACTTATTCTCTCTATTCTCCATTCTTATTTCTGTACTTCGACAAGTTTCTTCTCCCTTTTTTCAAGTCACTTAAGGGGAAATTGTCTAACTTCCGGTATTGACAACTATGTACGCTTGGAGAAAGGGATTGACATTTGGCTGGAAATTCCACGTCAGTCATCACCCCTCTGCCTCTTGATCAATCCATGTTCCCATAGTTGATGTCATAATACTCTGCGTTGCAAAATTGCAGCCCACGTGCTTCAGTGCCTGGTCAGCTGTATCTCTGGCTTGTACAGTTTGGCAACCTCATTTTCAGACTGCATGGCGAGACGAGAACTGTCAATCGCATTCTCCCAGCTTACAAAGTATAGGAATATTGAAGACTTAAGAGATCTCAAGTTATTTTTTCGTCCTCTCACAAATTCATTGTTCGGTGTACCAGTATATTCTTCGTTGAACGTATTTACAATTTTTTAAGTACTTTTCAGGATCCTCTTAAGTGTATTGTTTCTCTAGTTTTTTTTTTGTTTGTTTATTGTATAGTTTTCAATAATTGATCTAACTTAATTGATTCTTTTTTACTTGATAATCCTTATAGATTTCTTTAATTTATTTTTTCTGTTAATTATTTAATAAATTTGTTCAAACCTTTTGTTATTATAAGTTTTTTATCATAATCATCAATTTCCATTTTCCAGCCTAGCCGGGTCGGAGAAAATATCACACCCTTCCACTTTACTCTGTCTGCCCATCATCCTTCCTCAACCAAACAACTCCACTCCAGGTTCCGTTCTTTCACACTATCCTTCACCAAATCCATCCACCGTACTCTAGGTCTTCCTAGTCCTCGCTTTCCAGTCATCCGTCTCTCCATCACTTGTTTCACCATTCTTTCATCATTCATCATTTTCACATGTCCATACCATCTCAATCTGTTCTGCTCCATCTTATCATTCAGCTTCTGTACATTCACTTCCTTTTGAATGTCTTCATTCCTCACTCTATCTCTCCCAGTCTTCTGTACCATACTACTCAGGAATTCCATTTTGGCTGCCTGTATTCTACTTTCATCTCTCTTCGTCATTGGCCAAATTTCTGCTCCATACGTCATTATTGGTAGGCAGTAGGTCTTGTACATCACTTCTTTAGCCTTCAGTAGTATGTATTTATCCCAAATTAAACTCCAAACCTGGTGATAGAACAGACTCCCAAATTGTATTCTCTTGTCGATCTCCATATACAATCTTGCATTTTCTATCAATTCACTTCCTAAATATTTGAAGAGTTTTACTAATTCCAGCTCTACTCCAATTTTAACAATCCCTTTTCCTTCTTTCTTTCCTCTTGTCATTACCATTGTTTTACTTTTCTCCACACTGAGTTTCATTTTCCATATCTCAATATTTTCCTTCAGTACATCCAGCTGTTCTTGGACCACATTCTATGTTCCTAAATTCCCTAGGTACCCTATGTATGTTGTGAAATTTTGATTTGTATCTCATTAGTTGTAAGGTTTATATTTTAAGATTAATACTATAATTTAGCCTACTTATGAAAAACTAAACTATAGTTTGAATCATGTCCAAAGCGTGTTAACTTTTTTGACAAATTACAAAATCGTCTATTTTATTGTATTGGCACTCTGATTGTAAGTCACTTCGGAAATCGTCATTATTAACCACTATGGTTAAGATTATTAGAATTGACTTCCATTATTTTAGGTCCGTATTGACAAATAGATCTCTGATAATAGGCTGAGAAAGGGTTAAAAAGTTACCCAAAACATGTACCTGATTAAATAATTGTGTCCAGGCAATTTTAAGTATTGATTGGCTGGAGAATTTCATTACCAATTCAAAGAGCACTAAGGTTAAAATTCATGCTAATTGATCCTGGAACCTTGGACACAGTAGGCGAGAACATTACTGTTGAGTCTATAGATAAACATAGGGAGGAGGGAAGGTGTATAAGTATAATATATGAAGGTGAATCATAAATTCATAGTAGTCACATGAGAACGAAAAAACTGGTGTGATTTCAGTATGTCAGGATTAATGCCCCCTATATCTAAAGGACAGAGAGTTATTATACTGTGAGAACCTTCCCTAAAGAACGGAGGTTTGCCGACCTGTGTGACGGGTGGAGAGTGATTAGTCAGCACCAGATGACTAGCATTTGACAATAACACAAGAGCACGACATCACGAAGACACTAAATGTTTATCTGGCAAGCTTACGGGAGTACGTCTTGGGTTGGGAAAACATAGACAGAAATTGACCTTCACAAAAACACTTGGAAATGAGATGTGTATCGTGTTCCTTAGATCTATATAGATAGAACATTTAGTGTCTTTCATGATGTCGTCTATGACATCAATGCCACCATTTAGTTAAAAAGGCTTTACATACAAAAACAAACCTAACCTGGGGCTATCGCTCCAGACCCCCCCTTTGCTTGTCGTACAAGCAGTAATCTTCGTCCAGACCAATGGCTTTAGAAGAGTAAATTGAACAACTAAAAGAAATTTAGTTGTTGTTGTTTCCTATGGCTAGCCCGGATTCCAATCCTTCAGCTTTCTTGCGTTCCAATAGAGTTGTGTGAGGTTTCCTGAAGTTCTAGCAGTCACATCAAGTTTGTTGCAATGTAGCAGGTGCCCCTTATCCATTTTACGTCCAGGTTCGTGACAAAGTGCGCATTCTTTAGATCTCAAGATGTTGATTCGTTTCAGATGAGCTGCAAGGCAGTCATGGCCAGGGTTAAGTCTGAAGAAGGCTACAGCTTCTCTTCTTGGTGTTAATTTATATTGATCCCATTTAGCATCAATGTCCTTCCATAATTTGGTTTCTGCTGTTTTCTTTGCCATTTCTTCATACCTGTTTTTGATACTATTTTTCAAGGTTATTATTATTATTATTATTGATTTAAGCCCACTACGGAGCGCTTATGACTAGTTCTTCGATGCTCTTTTCCGTTCCCAATATCTCTTGAGCCCTGCTGATAACTTCTCCTTTCTCTCCTGCGAAAGGGGCTTCCGACATTTAGAGACTCTAGGTGGTGGGGTCCAAGATTCTACCATAGCACAAAATTTAGAACGATCTTCTACATCAAGGTCAGCAATTCCAGCCGAATCCAAGTCCTCATTTTTCAAGCTCCTTTTTGCTGGCATAAAATCAGTCTGACTGACAGGTTGTTGTAGTGTGATACCTTTTTTTTGCTTATCTGTCTGCCTCTTCATTACCTGCTATTCCAACATGAGAAGGGACCCACTGAAATGAGATCTGTTTGTGGAGTCTTTCAAGGGTTTTTAGCATACAAAAAAAGTCTTTCAGTTCTTTATTTTGAGGCTTATAATTTGACGAGACGGCTTGGATGGCTGCTTTTGAATATGTAATCTGTAACACATTTTTGATAATCAATGTTTCTGCCTAATAACTGTTGGAGTGCATGTGAAATTGCTCTTATCTCAGCATCAAAGTTTGTTTTGTTTTGGCCTACTGGGAAGTAGAGTGAGAAGAGAGATGAATGTATTCCTGCTCCAGTTCTATTTTCTTTGTCTTGTGAGCCATCTGTAAATATTTTTAGCCATTGATTAGACGGATATCTTTCTTCTATTGTACAGAGGGCCAGTTGTTTTAGATCATGTGGTGAAGAGTCTTTCTTGCAGACCTCTTCTAGCAAAGTAAGTCACTTGTGTTTAATCAATGGGGTTGACTGGCATACAGAGTGGTTCAAGTTTTATTTGCAGATTGCTCTTATTGATAAATTCTTTGGCGAGACTTAAGGGATCTTTTTGTGTTTTAAGATTGGGGCTAGAAACTGGTTTTTTGATTCATGTCATTTGAGGTAGTCTTTGTATACTGAGATATGCATTGGCTGTTTGATGTTTCATCTCTTCTTCTATTGGTAAGTTGTGGGTATATAATTGTGAGGCGGTTATAGGTGTGGTTTTTATTGCGCCTGTTATGATTCGTAGGGCATTATTCTGACACCTCTCGAGGCGATCAATGTTTGACTGGGGTGCTGTAGAGAGTACTTCACTGCCAAATTTTATGATAGGTTTGATGTAAGTATTGTAGGTTTTGTTGAGTGTGTCTTGAGTGCTCCCTCAAGTAGCTCCTTCTAGTCTCTTCAGTAATTTCATCCGTTTGCTTACCTTATCTTCCACATGCTGTATGTGTTTGGTCCAGTTTAGTTTCTTGTCCATGATGATACTTTCATTTTTTGGAAGGTCTTGATTACTGAATTTGAGACTGAAAGTTGGATTGTGGTTATCAGGGAGAAAACTGGTATACTGTTTTGGTAGTATTGATTTCCATATTATTGTTTTCAGTCCAGTTTTTGAGTTTTATAAGTGCCTGGTTCATTCTGTGTTCAAGAAGCATTTGCTGATTTGGGCTGTTACGTGCTGTGGTCCAAATGATAACATCGTCTGCAAACATGCTGATATTCACATTACCTACTTCCTTTATTGTTTTTGGAAGATCATTGATGTACACATTGAATAAAGTTGTGCTTGATACAGCTCCTTGTGGGAGGCCTAGTTTTGATTGCTTGCAACCTGAAGTTTTGTTGTTGTAACGAACATTGATCATTCTTTGTGAAAGGAATCTTGAAAACCAGTTTAACATACATCCACTTACTTTGAAGTTGATAAGCTTCTTAGCAGCATGTTTTGCCATACAGTATCATTGGCTCCTTTAAAATCGATGAAAACTGCAAGAACACTTTCCCTTTTGTTAAAGGCTTCTTTAACAGCTTGTGTAAATCTCATTATTTGGTGGGAGGAGGACCTGTTTTGTCTAAACCCTGCTTGTTCTTCTGATAGAAGAGATTTTGTTTCCAAGTACCAATTGAGTCTATTTATAATCATCCTTTCTAGAATTTTTACCAGAATGGAGGCAAGTGCTATAGGTCGGTATGAGGGGACTTGGTTTTTTGGCTTGCCTGGTTTTAAGATTGGAATGATGGTTGCTTTAGTCCAGTCTTTAGGTAGATTATCATTTGATGTCCAAAATTTGTTGAATATGTGTAGCAGTATGTTTAGAGCAGATGGACCTAGATTTTTTATAAATTCTGGAAATATCTCATCAGGTCCTGGTTGTTTTCTGACTTGTGTGTTCTTTATTGCTATGCTAACATTTAACTCTTCCATTGAAAATTCATTGTTAAAGATTTTTATTCATGAATTTTTTGACTATTTTTTTGAGAGTCTTGTCTTCTTTCTTTTTCTGTTTTGATAGTCTAATTGAAGTGAAATGTTTACAGAAGTGGTTTGCTATTTTATGACAGTCTGTAATTTCCTTATCATTTATCATAATAGGATTCAAAAGAAATGTATAAACATTCGTAACTTACAACCTCACATCGCACTTAACCTCATGTTCGAGGAATTTTTTACGGAAATTTATCGCGATCTATACTAGTCCCATCAAATGAAACTGTAACAACTAACAGCCTCAGCAAACACTGATGACTGGAGAGAGATCGTATTTCAACAATCTAAAATTGTCACTTATGAAATCAGAGGTTGAACTTACCAACTCTTGGTGTGGAAGCTGCCTGCGATATGTCATGTATCACATGCAATATCATCATTCTGCTGCGAAACACTTGGTGATGCATTAACAAGAGGCTTGACACAACAGCTGTTTGCTTATCTCACCCGATTACTTCGGTTGTCAAACTCTGGTCATAGCTTGTGAAATACGAGGTTTAGTTTTAGGGTTTCATTATGCAGGTCAACCAGACACACGGTTGTCATTTGTTGATTATGGTAACTTAATTTTATTTTTAGTTGTGATAAAAATGATGGACTGAAGATAAAATTCCACTGGCCTTACTACTAGTAAAGCATGTTCTCTCAGCATCTCCAATTGTCTGCTGCTACTGTACTCGCTTCAATGTGAAGCTCTCAAGGCCACCGACCAAAAGCGCTGGCATAAACTGAAAGAGTTTTAAAAACACAATTAAAATATAATATACTTATCATCCACCTGTCAAGCACCAAAATCATCATCATCAAGTTTCCACTCCAGTTTCTCGGGTGTGGTTTACGAGCGCTCTCTATTTTAGTCGATTCATGTACCACCGCTCCTTCCAGACTTCATCCCAGTTGATTCCCTTGGATGTGATATCTTACTTCACTTGGTCCAGCCATCTCCTTCTAGGTCTTACAACAGGTCTCTTTCCAGTAATCTCAGTATGTAACCATTGTTTTGCAATTCTTCCTTCTGTCATACGTTTGACGTGACCAAACCATCGCAAACGTGCCCTAGTTATGGTCTCCTTCAGGGGCTGATTTATTCCGGCTTGTTCTCTTATCTTCTCATTTCTTACTTTGTATTTCCTAGTTTTTTGAAGCATGCTTCTTAGAAACTTCATTTCTGAAGCCTGCAGTTTGCTGTCGTCTCTTTTGGTAGTTGTGCAAGTTTCCAACCCATAAGTCAATATAGGGACAAAGTATGTTCGAAACAGAGTTTGTTTTGATCTTAGTGGCATTTGCTTCTTCCAGAGTAGATATCGAACTTGCTGATAGAATTGACTTGATTTCTGAATACGCTTATTTAATTCAAGCTGTATTCTGTTGTCACTTTATATTAAGCATCCGAGGTACTGATACTGGTTTACTGTTTCCAATTGTACACCCTCCGGCATTATATTATCTTTACTCCTCTGTCTGTTAACAGACATTGCAGCAGTTTTTGTAGCACTTACTTTCAGTCCATATTTTTTCAAATGATCATTCCAGACATTCAGCCTTTCCTGGACTTCCAGCTCACTATTTCCCCAGATAACTATATCATCTGCAAAAGCAAAGGCTTTAAGATCCATATTGGTGTTCTGCTTCACTTCCTTTATGATTTCATCCATGATGGTGATGAATAGTAATGGAGAAAGGGCACTGTCTTGTTGCACTCCTCTAGATGTCTGGAACCAATCTGAATATCCATTTCCTACTTGAACACAGCTGTAGCAGTCATCGTAAAGCATTTTTACTCTCTGAATGAGTTTCATAGACACATTCTCCTTTTTAAGACACTTCCATATAGTTGTTCTAGGGACACTATCGAATGCTTTTTCGATGTCTAGAAACACAAATGTCAAATTACGATCTTTCTCCCAGTGCTTTTCTAATATCATTTTCAGTGTGAATGTGAGGTCTATAGTTGATCTATCTTTCCTAAATCCATATTGTTTTTCTTGCAGTTGGGGTTCAATAATTTTCCTTAATCTTTTCTCAAGAATCTTCTCAAATATTTTTAAACCATGGGACAGTAAAGTAATCCCTCTATAGTTGTTGCACTTTTTTCGACTTCCTTTCTTAAACAGGGGAACTAGAACTCCCTTCTTCCAGTCATCTAGTATTATTTTATCCTTCCATATTGCCCTTATTGAATTGAATTCCTTGTGGGCCAGGAGCTTTAATCATGTCTGCACTTAGTTCATCAAAGCCAGTAGCTCGTTCATTGTGCATACTTTTAAAGGCTGATTCTACTTCACTCCAAGTTGGTGGTGTTTGTCCAGATATATTATCACTTGACTGAATCTGCGCATTAGGACTGGAGTGCTTCTTTATACCATTGTACAAATTCTCAAAATATAATTTCATAAGTTCTCTTATTTCTGTGTCTTCCCTAGTGATGCTCCCATCTGGTTTCTGTAAAGTTCTTATTTGCTCCTAACTACTCCTGGTATTTTTAATAACATTGTACAGCAATTTGGAATTTGCTTTACTATCCTCTTCCAATTTATTTGTAAAATCAATCCAAGACTTTTGCTTTTCTACTGCTACTATTAGTTTCACTCGCAGTCTACAATCTCTGTATGTCTGTTGTAATTCACTCATTTTTAATTCATCTTTTCCAACTCCTTTCTGAATTTCTTTATCTGAAGCCTTTCTTGCTCCATTTTTCTTCTGAACTGCACTCTTTACTTCATCATTCCACCAGGCTGTTTTTCTTTCTTTTACTTTACTACTAGTTTTGCCACATATTTCTACTGCACCAAAATATTAAACAAAACTCAGTACCAAACATGTTTCAGGCAAGAGTTATTGTATAATATTCTGGTGGAAGATTTATTTATTATATTTAGTTAACAGAGCCTCCGTGGCTTAGGCGGCAGCACGCCGGCCTCTCACCGCTGGGTCCGTGGTTCAAATCCCGGCCACTCCATGTGAGATCTGTGCTGGACAAAACGGAGGCAGACAGGTTTTTCTCCGGGTACTCCGGTTTTCCCTGTCAAAATTTCATTCCAGCAACACTCTCCACTATCATTTCATTTCATCTGTCATTCATTTAATCATTGCCCCAGAGGAGTGCGTCAGGCCTCGGCAGCCGGCACAGTTCATATCCTCGCCGCTAGATGGGGGCTTCATTCATTCCATTCCTGACCCGGTCGGAGACTGGAAGCAGGCTGTGGATTTTTCATTTAGTTAACAAAGTCAGCATGGATCCATAACATGTCAGCATGGTTTTTATGATGGCCTTATATTCAGATTCTATTAATCAAATGCTTATTAGCATCATTGGTACAAAACAGTGCAAAACAAATACCAGATAATGCTGAAAGATCCATATTTCATTAGAGACTCCTCCTGTCCTATTACATAGGCAGAATATGTGAAGGTGATACATGAACACCAGTTTTGATCAACTGTCTCATGTTATCAAAAGAACCTAATGGTGGAGAGCATATTCACTTTTTATAGAGCCATAGTACAGTTGTTATAGTCAATTATCTGGGCAGGGAATGTGAAGCTGTTACACAACTTGGCAAGAAGGTAGGACACTTGTGGGGAATGTGCGAGTGCCTTGCTCTTAAGGTGTTGTAAATATAGACAGCTGGTGATTGTTTTTCCAGGGCAACCGGTCATTGATGAACCGGAGCTTTGCTATTGATTCTGATGATGGAGACACTGCATTACATCTGGCTTCATTTTTTGGAGATGTCCATACACTGAGAAAAATTCTTGAAACTGATGATGGAAAGAAACTTCTTAACCAACCAGTGAGGCCATTCAACTGCACCCCTTTACGTTTGGCATGTTCAGGTAAAACTTAATTCAGCATGAGCATAAATAAATCAGCCAGTTTATGATTACTGTAGTCCTTTCTGTATAGGGAAGCCCAATTATCTTGAGCAGTTAATGTTAATACTTTCTACACAGTATCTAAAATAAAATACACACTTGTACTGTACATATTGTCCACATAACTACTTAAAATAATTAGTGAGAATATTATTATTATTATTAAGCATGTGTTATATATCATGTATTTGTGTAGAATATACTGTTGAAACTGGTTTGCGCATAGTTCATGAGAATCAGATTTAACTATGTATAAACCTGTTGCAATACTCACAAACCAGACCTAATTTTGGAGAGTTTATTTTTTAAATTTAAATCTAAATATGTTAAGAACTCATAAAATGTATACAACCTTTGTCTGAAAAATTTGGCGAGTGACGTTATACTGCTCACAGTAGTAAAAGTGCGCCACTTTTGAAACCCACGCCGGAGAGGTCAAGGCATGTCTGAACAAGTTCTCAAGCGTTGGCGCTGTGTGCATCTCGTGTGTAAACAGCTCATTTTGGAGAGTGTGTGCAGTGCGTGCGGTCGAAACTTAACAATGTATCAGCGCACGAACATGCTTTTCTGTTTCAAGGTTGGGAATTTATGCAACCTACCATGCACACCTGTTCGACGGTCAGCAGTGTGAAGGGTGAATTGATGCAACTTGCCATGCACACCTGTTCGACAGGCGGCAGTGAGAAGGGTGAATTTATGCAACCTGCCATGCATACCTGTTCGACTGGTGGCAGTGAGAATGGTGAATGTTCCATGGAATGGAAAGGTCCTGAAAACCATCATCACGGGTGACGAGACCTGGTGCCTGAGTTACGACTCCACAAAGGCAAGCGTCAAAGTATGGAGTGGCGGGGTCCAGGGTTGCCGAAAAGCGAGAGGTGCGCACTGAGAGATCCCACATCAAGACAATGCTGGTGGTGTTCTTCGACTCTGAGGGTCTCATCCATAAAAAATTCCTTCCTGAGGGCACCACGTTAAATGCCGCTACTTACGTGGAAATATTGAAACGTCTGCTGTGACGGATTAAGTGGTTACGCCCCCAGTACACCAACCAAGGCGACTAGACCGTGCTCCATGACAATGCCCGACCACACACTGCCTTTCTGGTGTGGCAGTTCCTGGCCAACAGGGGAGTTGTGTCACTCAATCACCCACCCTATTCTCCAGACTTAACTCCCCCAGACTTTTTCTTGTTCCCCAAATTAAAATCAGCCCTGAAGCGCCAGAGGTTTTCGGACATTTCGGACAACCAACGTAATGTGATGACCCGACTGAAGGCTATCCCTAAAAAGACTATACCAGGAGTTTCCAGGACTTGTACAGCCATTCTCAGAAGTGCATAACTATCCATGGGGATTACTTCGAAGGACAGTAACTGCTGTTTCAGGAAAGAAAACAATCCGTTCGTAATATAGACCCATTCACCAAACTTTTCGGACAGAGGTTGTATTTGCGCTGCTACAGTGTATTTTAAGAGAAACTACTGTGTGCCACATTTAAAAATTACAGCATTTACTTTTTGTCATTATTCTTTTACAGTTCCAGTTTCCCAGGTACTGTTGACAAGCCTCTTCAACTCTCCTCTATTCATGTATGTCTTGCTCTTCATGACATCTTCTAGTGTCCTACCCTTGGTTGCAATGTCGGTCTTGATCATGTCCATCCAACAGGTTCTAGGTCTTCCAAACCTTCATTTTCAATCCACCTCTCTTTCTAGTCGTTTTCAGGTTGTCCTCGTAGGTTCCATTCCATCACGTGTCTGTACCACTTTAGTCGTGACGTGCTGACTCGGGAGACATGTCTTAAATCCCAGCTTCACTTCTCTCCTCTTCTTTCCATAACTTATCCATCTTGGTTTTCTGGGTGGTGGACCTCAGGAATTTTATCTCTGATGCCCGAAGTCTTGATGCATCTCTCTTTGTGATGGTGCATGTTTCAATACCATAAGTCAAGATCGGTATAACGTAACTTTTGAACATAGTTTTGCTTTCTTTTGAATCTTGTCATCCCAAAGAAGGGTCCACACTTGTTGATGGAAGATGGAACTCTTTTGTACCCTGTTGGTGATTTCTTTTTTGGCTAGATTATTCTTTTAGAGACTATACTTCCCAGGTATGTGAAATAGTCTGTCTGTTTTATATCAAGTGCTAATGTATTCTCATAAATTAATTTATTAAATATTTTAGAATTACTATATTTTACTATAAACTGATTTGCACATTATGCAATTAGAAGACAAATTTAAACAATGACAATACTGATATGAAATAATTCCCAAATTTTTGTTTGCTTCACAATCAATAGGTTTTGCTTTGTAGTTTTGAAACCGTGTGGATTCTGTGACTTTCCTGTAACAAGGATTGGAAGTTCATGCAAACGATCAAAATTCGAAGCCAGTGGAACAAATGCCTGAACTTCACTTCATTTTGTCAGGAGCTTTAGATTCTCTCTCAATGCACTCTTGTGTGTTTGCGTGGTTCGTGTATATGGTAAAAATAATAAAAGACAAATGTAAGTATGCAGAGCTTAATCACACTTTCAAATATTAGGCTACCTACGTATAAAAGAGAATTAGGTGTAAGTTAGTGATGTGTAACTCAGATGGTGTATTCGTCAAGACTTAAGTAAAACTATGCACAAACAAGAATTAAGTACAACTGGGTGACGTATAAATCAGTTTCAACTGTATTAGCATTGACCGTCCAAGATAATTGAGCTTCCCCATCCACGATGACTGACTGAAGTGCATTTATACATAGAATCTAAAAGGCATAACAAAATGTATTATTTATAAGTTTTCTATGCTATGGACCTAGTTGTATGTTTTCAAAGTTTGGGAAGATTAGATAGAGTCAAGGTTGCACCAGCATTTATAGTTTTTTAAAGGGTTCAACTTCCCTCTCTTCCAAAAAGAAAGAAATTAATATATTTTGAAATTGTTTTAAGTAGAATATCATAGCAAGTAGAGGAGGGAGAACTCGATAATACCATTGGATTCGTTTTTGACACCCTGCAAGCTTCTCAATGGCAAATAACAGTTGATAGCAATGGGCAGTCATCAGATAATTAGAAAAAAGCTTACTCATTGGTTGATCGCAGGTTTGGTTCCCAGCTGTGGACGTCGGACTCTTGAAAGACAGTAAAAACCCACGACACTCCGAGTCGTACCATGTAGCTTCTCTAAAAATAAATCTTTTCTCTGCAGCAGAGGAGAAGTTGGTGTTTTGTTGTTGCTTCCATTTAGAGCATGGGACATCTTTTGGTCACCAGCCCCTGTGGTGACTGTGGTAGTGTATGGTATGTAACTGTTATTATTAGAGCCTAAGATTGAGGCAGGTGCCTCAGAATTTGAATTATGGCACCATTAGGTAACATTCTGTTAGAGCTATTATCATCATCCCCCTCAGAGGGAAGCTGTTAACACCTAGAGGGCATGTCCCCAGTAATGGATAGAGAGACCACAGTAATGTGGTCAGGTTCAGGCAACCCGAAAAAGGAAACCGCAGACCAACAGGCAGCCCAATTTCTAGGGGCTTTACAATGTTAGGACACCCTCTTTCCAGGGGTCATAAATATAGAGGGCCTAGCTCAGGGAAAAGAGTGAAATCTACAGTGGAGAAGATAGTCTTCGGTGCAGTGCAGATGGTGGAAGTGGCGAAGCAGGCGGAGGAGGAACTTTTTCCCATTGATGTTTCAACGATCATGGAGGTGAGAGAGGTCATGCTAGACAGACTGGCTGTGAAGGCGCAGCTCAACCTTTCTTTAGGCTGTGGCAGTTCGTTGCAGTTCTACTGTCTGAAATCACATGTGCCATGGTGAATGGCTTCAGAATCATACTGTGTGGGACACTTCCAGATAAGCTGCAGTCCACCTTAACCTCTTAACTGGGTATTTTTGAGCGCTTGGTGTAACCTGCCATGTGCATTATTTCCAGCCAATTGCTACGACAGAATAGGCAGAAAGGTTAGCGGGAATATTAGCAATAATAATGTTGTGTTAAAGTATATTAAAGGAATTTGAATGTATTTAGTTTAATTTTAGAGACATTTTAACCATTTTTACTGTAACTACAAGGTCGTTACCTGATTAGAACTTCAATGTTTTCGAATGATGGTCTATAATACATACAAGATAGGAATGTCAATCAATTGCATATCATGTTATTGAATTTCAGACATTTTGGACCATTTTTACATTAACTACAGGGTCACTGACTTGAAATTCCATGTTGTGTCCAAATGAGGGTTTATACCACAGAAATAGGATTCTTGACAAAATGGATATTCTGAACCATGTTCACAAATTACTTATCATGCTAGTGTCATTCTGATACATTCCACATTAACTTCAAGGTCATTCACCTGACTAGAACTGAAGAGTTTTGTCTGTATGAAAAAATCTTGAAACAAGGTGCAGCACAAAGTCTTTTCTTACAATCAGAGCACCAGATCATTGACTCTTTCCTATTTCCATTCATCCAACACACTACAGATCGAGTGGGTTTCTTCTTCGATGTACTGCTCGGGTCTAGGCTCTGTGAACTTGCGGGGTGAAGGGCAGAGGCATGGAAGGGGCAGAAGAGAATTGAGAAGTCTGTCAACACCCCGCCGTGTTACCTGATATTCCCGACTATTCCATACTGCTAACATAGGGTCTTTACTGAAACCAGTGTGGCGTTGCGAATTGGTAAGTAATCAAACGGTTGTTCCTCTGACATTCTCGTGTGTAGTGTGCGTAGTTCTCAGGACACAAATTTCGTTTTAAAGTTCACCTGAAGTAGGAAGGCAAATTAAATGCTGGAGATATAATTATTACATCAGTTGATTCAGCAATAAGCGCTATGGCTGAAGGATTAAGTTCTCGGTCCGCTAAAAGGGAAAGTTTTGTTGTGCATAGAGAAGCCCGGCAATTAATTCGTACAGTTGTTGAGAAATGTGATGATGAAGCTAGAGCAAACTTGTTGCATTTTCCATTAAAACAGGCCACTAGAAGAGCAGCAGATTACTGCAATAAATCAGAACATTTTATAAAGAACATTCGCAAGGAATCTCTAGATGCCGAGGGATGCGATTCCGAAGGTAATCTTTCTACTCCGGGAAAGAAAATGAAAACTATATTTGGTGACAGAAAGGCGTTTGTTGACAATTTTGATAAATGTGTGATACAGAACATGAAACGTCTATTAATGCCCCATGTTGGTAGCGACAATTGTAACGTTTTGCTAGCCCCTAACTGTTGGGTGAGAAATGTAACTGTTTACCTTTGCCTAAGCTATGTTGTTTTAATGGGCGCCAAGACCTCAACGCAATGTTGAAATCTAAATTTGTATTTAACAACGTCTAGCTCTGGCAGAACACATACAAGACTCTATTTACTCAGATCGTGGTATGATTTGATCATTAACCCAACAAACAATTGTATCAGGAGAAGGAATTGGTCTATATCTAATGCTACCTACTGAAAGCAAAGATTGCATTGTAAAAGAAATGAATTTATTATATAAAACAAGAATAGCAAAATTAATAATAATAATAAGTTTAAAATTTGAATTGGAGCGTTGCGATTTTAATATTACCGATAGAAAATTACGTGAAAACGGAGTCTGATAAATTATTGATTTTACTCTTATTTCCAAGCTATGAAGTTACTGAAATATGAAATGTAAAACAAAGAAAAATGAGAGATTGCGTATTTCTGCGTCATTAGCGCTTACCACTGGAAATGCCCGAAGCCTTTCCCTCGTACTGGATGATGCTGTGTGCTTCCCACAGTATCCTAGACGTCGCCATCTTCTTCGTTATTTGATGATATTCTGGTAGATTAGATAATTCTTTGGTCCGTACATCGAACCCAAACACTCGTGCAACCACACTGGTTAAGTTTTACAAAAGTTAGTCCTCCGATCCACGGAACATCGGAGCGACTCCCGCGTGCATCCGTACTCGTTAAGTTCTACACAGATAGTCCTCGTTTCACGGCGCGTCGAACGATATATGCACCCGTCGCATCCCCACTCCAGTCCAGACTTCCCGCTTACGTGGTCTCCACTGATTGGCTGAGCACGCCGCTACTTCCCCTCCTCTGGTTCATTACACACGGCGCGCGAGAGGGAGAAGTCTTTTTCCGTTCCATATATTCGCCTTTCTTGACGCTGCAACTCCGCTTGCGTAATACTTCCCGACAAGATTAAGCGTGTACTTGAATTTCCAGTGACTCATGTCTCTCAAATACCCTAACTGACAAAACTCCGTAAAATTCCGTAATCAGATAATTTTCTATGATATCGTCGTTCGTAATAATTTGCATGATAGCGTTTTCTAAGACATAGAAAACCTATCTGAATGCTAATAATTTTTATAAAATGCTCCGAAAATACCTTAATAATAATTATAATAAATTAATAATAATAATAAATTAACATGAAAAATTCTCTTGGCTGAACAATTTGCCGCGTAAATAAATATAGAATGGCTCCCTACTGACTTATGCCAGTTGCATAAAAACCCCTCGAAAAACACGTTCCATATTCGCCTCGGATCATCGGATGATTTACCGTGACGACGGTCCATTATCCGATTATCCCAGACAGGTTAATAATCCCCATCCAAAATACATATTACATAAATGAAATCACCCTAAATTACAGACATATACACTCATAATTTTTCTTCACGCATTTTGCGTCAAAGTTTGTTGTCACAATGGATTGCACTTTGCAACCAGTCCAATGTTTTACATATAAAATAGTGTTCCACGGATATTTCCGCCTCTCAAATTTCTCTATGTTGGAGAAATAGACATAATTAATGTGTGAGCACGATGTATTTATGATGTCATATCACACGCATTGAAGGTGTTCTGATATATTTATATCTCCATAGAACTTCCTAATTTCACTGGAGGTCCCTTCCTTATGGTGAAATTTAATCTCTCTTATCACTGAGCACACGATCACACTATTGTGGCAGCGCCTCGTGACCATAATACTTAATCTCTCTTTAAAGTAGATTAAATTAATATTGACTTCTGAAAAAAAAAAAACAGTAAATGCGCATTACATATAACCCCAAATATTTCTGTGCCGTAATCGCCCTGTCTTGTTAAGTTCTCGTAGACCATATTCTACTTAATACTAGTTCTCAACACAGACCAGTTCTCCTGACACAAATAATACCTTTGTACAAATTACCTTAAATTACACACTTACAAATCTTACATGGCGAGGCCGTAAACAGAGATCACGTGTGCTGATATGTATGAGTTTCATGAAGGACTGTCTCGCATTCTGATGGCCCATCTTTTGCCTCGTGGACGCCTTAAGCAAAAATACCCTGTTCAAGCGCTCACCCATCTCTAGGAGGCAAATGGGAATTCACCAGCGCTACCAAATTCTGGCCTTGGTGTATCGAGACATTTTAGTGCTCAAGAGCATCCGACAATCCCGTCATATTTCCCTGTACCTTAAAAACTCTCATTTACTTACATACTACCCCCCTGTGTGACTTCTGATACGCCTGCCTGGAAGACCATCTCCTCCCACGCACCAAATACCACACTTACTCATCTGATAGGCTGGCTCGCCCGCTAAACACACTCACTTTATGACACATATTTTCGTAGACTATGTATATTATACGTCCCGTATAATCTGTTTCCCTTACTATCCTCCAGCACATATGCTGTTTTCCCGATACGTTTGGAAACTATAAATGTCTCTGCGTCACCTGCTTCCAACCTTGCAAGTGGCTCCCTTTAAATGAACGTCATCACGTTGCTCCACTAACATATTTCTCAGTGTCTGTAACGATGCCCCGTTGCTACTGTCCACACATGCTAACCCTACTTCCTTCTGGTGTAACACCTCTACTCGACACTCTATGACCTAAAAATGTCACTTCTGACTGACAGAATGACGACTTAGACAGCTTCAAAGTGAACCCTGCCTGATCGAACTTCTGAAAAACTATATCTATAACTATATCTCAAAACTGCGTGAACTAATTACCATATCATCAATGTAAATGGTTACAAACTCTCCTGTGTCATCCCCTAATGCGATGTTTAAAGCCCTAATTAAAGCTGCTGAACTACTCTTTAACCCATAAGGTGTTCTACAAAATTGATAAAGGTTATATTTATGACTAAAAGCTGTAAATGGTCTATCTTCGTACATAAGTAGCACTTGCCAAAAACTGGAACTCAAAAATCTACACAAGTGAAATACTTCTTCCCCTCTAATGTTTGCATTAATTCCTCTATTGACATAGATTTCAGCTGATCTGAACTAATTCTACTGTTAACCAAACGAGCGTCTAAACAAATACGAACCGTGCCGTCGGTCTTGGGTACCGTGATCAAAGAATTAACATATGGACTGTTAGAGTGCTCAATAATCCCATCTTCAAGCATCTGGTTAATTTGTGCCTCAACTGCACCCTGATAAGCGAAAGGTACAGGATATCTATGTCCTGTGAATACTGACCTATCAATAACGTTCAATGAATGGGTATAGCAATTGGCCATATCAATGCGATCCTCAAAAACTCTCCTATTACACAATAACACATCATAGAGCCGAACACATTGTTCCACCTCTATATTACCCTGAAATGCAGCATCACGTAACGAGTCCTCTAGACTTCCGTTCGTAATCACACTGCCCACAAAACATGGAGAACCCCGCTCTACGGCTGGCGATATCTCATTTAAAGTACAAATCACACCTACAATACTACTCCTCTGAATATGGTCATTGAACGCTACTTCTACTTCAGAATCTCCCCATTTAAATTTCAAACTCCCTACATCATAACATAAGTTACCAGACACTCTACTTAGCCACTCTGAACCCAAGATAACACTGAATACTAAATTTGGAATTACAAGGCAAATCTGCTTCTCTACATGATTATTAATTTTAATGTCTACTAAAACTTGCTTAGAAAATACTTTAGACCTCTTCCCAACAGCTGTGATAACAAAAGTGCTTTTAATTGGCATCTCCTCAAAATTTACTCCAGTTCCTTTCATTTTATCATAAAATGCACTACTTATGCAACTCTTCATACAACCACTATCAATTAAAACATCTGTGTACGCCTCGGACACGTTAAATTTAACTATGGGGCTCTTAGTAACCACTTCCTGAATAATACCTTCATCATTTAGTTCATGTAATAATTCATTTCTTACATTTAGGTCATAGGGTTCCTGTATAATTGTATGGACAGGGCAAGCTACAGACTGAGATTCTGACCTTACTTCGCAGCCTGGTTCGCGTTTAAAGAACCGCTACAGCTGGCCGTAGTACTACTAACTACTGAACTGGTCTGGTTGTTCTAGGCTGTGTTGTCATTGTTTGGCTGTATATTACTACCACTAGGCTGTCCTCTTCCTTGACCCCTATTCTGGTTGTTCTAGGCTGTGTTGTCATTGTTTGGCTGTATATTACTACCACTAGGCTGTCCTCTTCCTTGACCCCTATTCTGGTTGTAATTATTTTCATTATAATTTCTCCCTTGATTTCCCCTGAAATCATTGTTTCTCCCTTGATTTCCTCTGTAATCATTGTTCCTCCCTTGATTTCCCCTGAAATCATTGTTCCTCCCTTGATACTGATTACCATAGCCATTTCCTCTGTTCTGATTTAGCTGATTATTATTATTTCTATTTTGAGCGTTGGCCCCTTCGCCACCGTTCCCTTGAACTTCCTGATGCCTGGCTTCGTTAGGTCTATTATTATTATTACCCTGGTTCCTATTGAAATTGTCCTCATAACCCCCTCTCCCTAGTGCATCAAATGTGCTTAACAAATTTTCTACTTGTGATATAGTCTTTACATTCTGGATACAAGCAGCCTCCTTGATCCTATAGGGAAAGTGCTTAAGTAGCAACCTCACCACATCACTTTCCTCCTTCAAGCCATCCAGATATTTACACACTAATACCTGCCCTAAAAAGTATTCGGTCATGGTGGAGCTTCCTTTAGGGTTATATTTACCACACACTACTCCCTCACGATGCTGCGACTGAATAACCTCATTCCAGAACTTTTCACAGAATTTCATTTTAAAATCATTGATATCAGTAAACTTGTCTCTGTAGACAGCAAACCAATTCCTCGTTTCCCCCACAAACACTTGTTCTAAAATTTCAACTACCTGGCACCACTCAATACTACCATTTTCCAACCTTTCCCCGAATTTATTTTCTATAGTGTTCATGAACTCTATTGGGCACCCCTGTCGATTGCTGAACTTACCCAGTTCTACCTCCCTGTGTGTGCTATTCACAAAAACTGGCCTATTCTGACTATTTTCTTGCCTGATCCTAGCTTTTAATTTTAACTCTAATTCTGCGATTTTCTCCTCAGCCTTCCTCTCAATGCTGTTTACTGTTAATTTAATGTTTCCTTCTGATTCTTCTACTTTATCATATAGCTTTGCTTGTTTCTCCTCAATCTTGCTAATGCTCTCTCTATTACTCTCTCTTAAATCATTTACTTCTGCAACTATTTGTGAGTGGACTTTCTCAATTCTACCCCCCAGCTGTTCCTTAACCTCTTTAGTAGCTACCTGAATTTTGTCAATTTCTCCCCCCAATTGCTTTTTGACCTGCTGTGTTTCCAGTTTCATTAGTTCTTTTAAATTTTCAGCCTGTGTACTGATTCTAATTTCCAACTCCTCCTGTACTTTTCCTAATTTTCTGTCTACATCTGCAATAATCTCTTTAGCCTTTTCTTCCATCACCCCCCTGATCTCACCTCTAATCAGTTCAAATTTGTCACTCATTTCCCTACTGTTTTGTTCTAATTTGGCATTTAAAGTTTCAGTACTCTCTCTATTTTCTTTACTGTTTTGTTCTAATCTGGCGTTTAAAGTTTCATTACTCTCTCTATTTTCCCTACTGTTTTGTTCTAATCTGGCGTTTAATGTTTCATTACTCTCTCTATTTTCCCTACTGTTTTGTTCTAATTTAGCATTTAAGGCATCTGTACTTTCTTTATTTTCCCTACTGTTTTGTTCTAATTTAGCATTTAAGGCATCACTACTAACTTTGTTCTGATACATGAACTCGAGAAGTAAAGTCTTTAATTCTGGTTGGCCGCCTACACTCCCTGTTTCAGTATCGGGATTTACCTCCGCTACCCCGGTACTACCATCACTCGACATACTGCTCGTATCATCACTCTCCCGTTGATGACCACTACGTAACCTCATCTGTCTTTCTTTCTCATCCCCCATAATGATATACACTGATACAGACAAATAACCCCCAAAATACAGGCACAGAAATATATACCCTTCTCCTTCCACAAATGTTATTAGGTTTTCAGCCCCAAGTTGTCGGCGACAAATGAAACGTCTATTAATGCCCCATGTTGGTAGCGACAATTGTAACATTTTGCTAGCCCCTAACTGTTGGGTGAGAAATGTCTGGCAGAACACATTCAAGACTCTATTCACTCAGATCGTGGTATGATTTGATCATTAACCCAACAAACAATTGTATCAGGAGAAGGAATTGGTCTATATCTAATGCTACCTACTGAAAGCAAAGATTGCATTGTAAAAGAAATGAATTTATTATATAAAACAAGAATAGCAAAATTAATAATAATAATAATAAGTTTAAAATTTGAATTGGAGCGTTGCGATTTTAATATTACCGATAGAAAATTACGTGAAAACGGAGTCTGATAAATTATTGATTTTACTCTTATTTCCAAGCTATGAAGTTACTGAAATATGAAATGTAAAACAAAGAAAAATGAGAGATTGCGTATTTCTGCGTCATTAGCGCTTACCACTGGAAATGCCCGAAGCCTTTCCCTCGTACTGGATGATGCTGTGTGCTTCCCACAGTATCCTGGACGTCGCCATCTTCTTCGTTATTTGATGATATTCTGGTAGATTAGATAATTCTTTGGTCCGTACATCGAACCCAAACACTCGTGCAACCACACTGGTTAAGTTTTACAAAAGTTAGTCCTCCGATCCACGGAACATCGGAGCGACTCCCGCGTGCATCCGTACTCGTTAAGTTCTACACAGATAGTCCTCGTTTCACGGCGCGTCGAACGATATATGCACCCGTCGCATCCCCACTCCAGTCCAGACTTCCCGCTTACGTGGTCTCCACTGATTGGCTGAGCACGCCACTACTTCCCCTCCTCTGGTTCGTTACACACGGCGCGCGAGAGGGAGAAGTCGTTTTCCGTTCCATATATTCGCCTTTCTTGACGCTGCAACTCCGCTTGCGTAATACTTCCCGACAAGATTAAGCGTGTACTTGAATTTCCAGTGACTCATGTCTCTCAAATACCCTAACTGACAAAACTCCGTAAAATTCCGTAATCAGATAATTTTCTATGATATCATCGTTCGTAATAATTTGCATGATAGAGTTTTCTAAAACATAGAAAACCTATCTGAATGCTAATAATTTTTATAAAATGCTCCGAAAATACCTTAATAATAATTATAATAAATTAATAATAATAATAAATTAACATGAAAAATTCTCTTGGCTGAACAATTTGCCACGTAAATAAATTTAGAATGGCTCCCTACTGACTTATGCCAATTGCATAAAAACCCCTCGAAAAACACGTTACAAACATTGTACAAGAATTTTATAAGGGTTATCCCAACATTTAGAAAGTTGTTGCTTATTGTGAAAGAGAGGATACATTTTCCATGGCGGCAAAAATGTTTGCTAAGGACATTCAAAAGCATAGGGTTTAGATGGAAAAAATGCAGAAGCAGGATACAAAATTTAATGGAGAAATCTGAAATCATTCAGTGGCATTACAGGTACCTAGTTGAAGTCAGAGCTTTGAGAGAATTGGGTAAGAAAATATTTTATTTGGATTAGACGTAGGTGGACAGCAATATTACTGCAAATAAATGTTGGCAGTCAGGAGATGTTTTCGGTGTTCCGCAGAACAATAGTGCAGGCAGCCGTTTAATACTTTTACACGCTGGAAGTGAGGATGGCTTTGTAAATGTACAAAACTTTGTACAGGGGGTAACTACAAGTAGAGATTATCACGGACAAATGAACCAGCACAACTTCGAGAAGTGGTTGAAGGAGAAGCTTCTACCAAACATTCCACCATCTTCCGTGATTATAATGGATAACGCTCCGTACCACTCTGCGTTAGCTGAAAAAAATACCAACTAAATATTCGATCAAGAAAGAAATGATTTGACTTTTTGAAGAAGCGGGACATTGACTGTAACGAAGGAATGAGAAAGGAGCAACTTCTTCCCCTGGTAGAGGCACACAGACCGAAAGAAAATATATTTGAAGTAGATCAGTTCCTCCCAACTATTGGTCACATCGTTGTAAGGCTTCCACCGTATATGTGCGACCTTAATCCTAACTAACTTGCTTGGGCAAAAGTGAAGGGCTTTGTGTGGGAACATAACTTGGATGGGAACCTCAGTTTGAAGAGACTGCAGGAATTAACAGAAGCAGCGATTCAGGCTGTGAACGTGGATGACTGGAAAGGCTATTGCAAAAAGGTTCAAGAGGTGGAGGCAGACTACTGGGAAAGTGATGGAATAGTATCTGATGTCATGGACGACATCATTATAAATCTGAGATCAAACGACACAGACAGTGAGACTGAGAGTGGTACAGAAAGCAACTCCGATGGCTGCTATGATACAGACAGTGAACTGGCTTTTCCACTTTCGGTAAGTAATTGATATATTCATTAATTAATTAACTAATTTATTAATTATTATGTATTTATTTAATTTACTCTTGACAGTTTCTTGATTATGGAGCATGGTGTTTACAGTATATATTTTAACAGCGTGGTATAACTGACATCACCGACAGCGGTAGCACAGAGCTAAGCCATGGGGCCAAACTATCTGCTGACTCTGTAGACGTCGGTTTGAGCCCCACCAAGGCCGTCCTTGAAATGGTTTTCCGTGGTTTCCCCATTTTCAACTCCAGGCAAATGCTAGGATGGTACCGATAGGCCACAGCTGCTTCCTTCCACATCCTTGCACAGTTTCATTCATCTTCATTCATTTCATATCTCATTGACTCCTTTCATGAGGTTGGCACCAGGAAGGGCATCCGGCCGTAAAAACCACCCGCCACATATACTTCCGTCGCATCATCTTATTCCCGACCCCATTGAAAACGGGAATAAGAATGAGTAAACATACACACAAACACATAACTGACATCAACATGGTAGAGTAGTGGTAGCGTCCCGAGTGGTCCCGGTTTAGGCCTAAAACGTGTAAGAGACCCAGCTGGCTGGTGACCTTTATGTTTGGCACCTTAAAACAACAATTATCATCATCTTCATTGACAGCAGATGGTCGGCGGGCCAGATCTGAAGTGCTAGGGAGTTAATGTTTTCGTATAAAAACTGTATCCTTGTCAGCGATCCAAATTACAAAGTCCCTTGTGTTCATAGAGTATAGTCTCAGTCTATAAATTACATTCAACTTCGATTTATTTATCCTTAGCAGGTACCTGCGGCTTCACACGCCATGAAGACAATGGGGATGATGCATTTTTGCTGATATTTGGTCTATTCTATTACAGCAATCACGGCTGGGTAGGTCTATTTCAATTCGGAAAATTCTGATGCCTACAGTATATTAGCACGAGACGCAAAATGGGAATTTCATAGAGCTGAGAAAGTCTACAGGGTACGATGTTGCCTTAAGTGAACACATTTTAATTTTGTTTTTTTTTTTTGTTTTTTTTTTTGTTTTGGCATGTTTTGCTGAGTCATAACGATTTTGTTGTCTGGATACACGTGAGCACGCCACATAGCCTACAGTTACCCATGTGAAAAAATGGTTTTGTCTAAATGTACACCTGCTGTAAAGTGTGCATCATTGCGCTTTGTCTGACGCATCCCGAATGCGAAGTGGGGCTTTGCTCTTTTCAGAGACTCCCTTCAGTGTACTGTAAATATAGTGTAAGGCACTAATAAATATGAAATGCAATGAAAATAGTAATTGTGAAAATTGTTTGAAGAGGGAACTGCACTCTTGCACACTGGAATGGCAAATCTATCGGAATATAGGGAATTAAAAGTATTTTTCCTTAAGCTCTTCAGGGTGCAATTTTCCCACAATTATTCATCATCATCATCATCTTGAGCAGTTTCCAACCGCTGGTCGGGTCTGCTTCCCACAATTATTGATGATTTGAATGTCAACATGTCACTATTAATAGACCCATAGTAAAATATCTCTCACCTTGGCCCCTGATGTACATTATGCAACCTCTTCCCGTGTTACATCCCAGGAAATGAAATTCTCCAACAACCCTTTTGCCTCACATGCCTCTCTAAATATTGACAATTCCTGATTATTGTGCTTTTAGAGATCTTTGAAAGAGGTTGCCCTCACACATAGTGTAGATGCATTGTAAAAGGAAAACATTCCATGTTATGAACATGGACTGTGAAACCTGTACCGAAAGCTTCTGCAGATTTAAAACCAGGCCAATTCTGAACAACAGTTCCATGAACTCAGATTTGCCAATATTTTATTTTATCGTTCCATGTGTAATGTCTCTACAAGGTAAGTACCGGTATGTAAAATTTGGTTCAGATCGGTGAAACATTGTAGATTTGTGCCAAAGGGCCTATGTAGAGAATGCAGCGGGCTGTCCGAAATTTCAAGTGGACAGTATTACTCGTTGGGTTCCAAAGTATAGGCTAAGTACGTAAATTTTGATTCAGATCGGTGAAACGGTGTAAATTTGTGCCAAAGGGCCTAAATACCGGTACATGGAATGGAGAGATCTGCTTGAAATTTGAAGTGGACAGTGTTACTCGTCGGGTTTCAGAGGGTAAGTATGTAAAATTTGGTCGGTGAAACGGTGTAGATTTGTGTCAAAGGGCCTAACTACGAACATTGAGCTTTATATTATGGATGAAAGGTAGTCTATATGTTAATCCAGGGTATAAGATATCTCCATTTCAAATTTCATCCAAATCTGTCCAGCACTCACTAACTTTCACAATTATAATATATATAGGGATTAGTCATTAAATTTCCATTTGCATCAGATCAGAAACTAAATGACAAACTGGTGCAAAACAGATTGAGATGGTTTGGACATGTCAAACGGATGAATGAAGTAAGGCTACCAAGACGAGTACTGGAACGACGGATGACAGGGAAGAGAGGACGAGGAAGACCAAGAATGCGTTGGATGGACTTGGTGGAGAATAGTATTAGAAAACGGAACCTGGATTGGAACACTGTGTCGGAAGAGGAATGGTGGAACGACAGAACAAAGTGGAGAGGAACCATATTTGCCCCCACCCAGTGTCAACTGGAAAAGGGGAAATGAAGATGATGATGATGATTAACTGACCGACCAATGTATTTGGTTATGTTAGTACACGGACCGGACCGGGAAGCCGGCTCATCTATCATCATAAATATCAACGCTCCACATTCCTCTCAGGTTCACGAAGCTTGGAACCAAGCAGTACCTGGAACAAAACGACGCTCTGCTACCACCACTAGCACCAGAATATATGAATTTCTGATGTGAAACACTGCGTGGCAGAAAAGGTTGAAATATATCAATCACTTCATCTGATTCTTTGTGTTTTTCTTCTTCTTTATTCTCATTCCCAGAACCACTTTCACTGTCAGACTCACCTTCATCTGTATCAAACCACTCATTTTCGGATTCCTTAGAAGATGAATCACTTCGTCTTCTTTGAGCGCATCAAACTTTCTCTTTGAACCAGATGCTGCCATACTTGCCGGCCCACTACCGACTGAGGGAAGAGTAGCACCACGCAACAATAAAATAAAAACAAACAAGATAAAGATGGCGAAAATGTCGTAACTGCTGCCAAAACATCAATTTTCTCGAAGACATTCGCAATGCCGTGAAAACCCCCCAGGAGAAGTTAGCAGTAAAAGATAGAGTATGTGTATATTCATCATGCCCATTAAATTATATTATTCAGCATACGAGCGGATGAAAACCAAGAAAGACAGATATGATCATGACTATTGGAACATGGAACGTCAGGATACTTCTGGACTTAAAGGATTGCAACAACAAACCAGAGAAAACAGCTCTTGTTACTCATGAGCTATCTAGGCTGGATATAGTTGTTGCTGCATTGAGTACAACTAGGCTATTGGGTGAAGGGCAAATCAGTGCGGTCAGCTCAGGCTGCACCATCTTTTAGAAAGGAAAGGATGCAGGAGAACCACACTTCCACGGTGTTAGTAAAAGCAAAAATAATGAATGAACGTGAACTTACGCCTATTGCAGTCTAAGATGGACTCGTGTACCTACAAATTCCTCATGCTGGAATTCGATTTGTCACCCTCATTTCTGCCTATGCTCCGACTTTAATTGATGATGAAGATTCCAAGTATCAATTCTATCATCAACTAAACGATGTTCTTTCTATTTTAGATACAGCAAATAAACTTTTGTTGCTTGGCGATTTCAATGCCAGAGTGGGAAGAGGCAAAACATTTATGGGTGAATTTAATGGGTAATCAAGATGTAGGAAACTGCAATGCAAATGGGCTACTTCTTCTTGGATGTATCCATGCTCCAAACAATGGCATCGCATTGACTATGTCATCACTAGGTGGTGTGATTACAAGGACAGCTTAACTGACCACAGACTACTAGTTAGCCGCCTAAGGATCCTCGTACATCCTTCAAACCACGATCTTACATTTCAAACCTTTCCAAAAGTAAATTCAGGAATTTGGAATTCAGCAAATTCCAAACATACCACAAAACTTTTGAACTATACAGAATATATTTTATGCTACATTGAAATCTAAATTAGAAACTTGAATAATTTACTATGCTCTGATTTACAAAAGATAAACGGTGAAAGCTGTCATCCGCTTGAAGGATGAGGTTAGGAGTGGAGACGAGGTCTACATGGCAACAGCAAGCAGTGTTGCAATGTATGCAGACACAGCAGTGAGCACATGGTAGGATTCAGTGTTCTACTGTGCCTTCACTCGTCACGGTCATTAGACAACTAACTTCCCCTGTATTTGTGTCTTCCTGCCAGCCCCTTGGAATGTTATGAGTCATGATCTGCCTTAGTGGCAACGCAGCATTTCCCCACATGCTAGCTTTGACAGCTGTCACCGTTCATTATTGGTAAATCAGAGTATAGAATGGTCACCTCGTACCTGCCACATACCGTAGAGATCAAGCGCCAACAATGTGTTCACTATGGACTTGAAAGTTTGAAAGTGGATTTGTCCAGAGGCAGGGGGAGAATAGCCCGGGCGTGGAAACTTCCACTGCCATAGGTTTCCGGGGAGCCTATCAGAAGGTTAAATAATTCTCACAGAGAAGTTTTTGTTCATGTCATATAAGTAACTGGCATTGCAAGGCTAATGAAATATGCATACATCGGCGAATAACTGTCTCAATTGAAAGGGCACTTGGAAATCCGATGCTTGCTCAGGATCCATATTTTATAATGCATTGTCTAATACAGTTGGATGTTGCAAAATATTGTTCAAAATATGAAGTGTGCCCTCCCTGTTGCAAGAATTCACTCAATTCGCTAGTCTGATTTGATTAGCTTTTGAGGAGTAAGTGGCAGAGTAGTTCTAGCAATATATAGCTATGGGATAGCCTATAGAAGGAAAGGTCTAACAATTCATATAAACAGCTTGATGTATTCTCGACAGACAACAACTGACCGCTCAGCGAGGGACAGGAGACCATGGGTGCGTTCAGCGGGCTCATTGCTGGCCAGCAAACGGTCAACAGATTCTGAGTTTGCCGTTCAGCGGGCTTGCTAGCGGATGTGACTTACGTAGCAAGGGCTCAGCAGAGCCAGCAAACTTTTTCTCTGCTAGCTTGCTAGCTTGTTTCTGCTGACTTGCAGCGCATGGCGGGGAATCAAATCGATCAAGTTCTGCACGTTCGGCGAATGAACCTATTAGGTTTCTTAAATTCTAGCGACGAAGATCTACACTCAAGAATGGCGACAGGTAATTTAATACAATGTTTGTCAATAGCATAATTGTTGTAATTGGACTTTTTACGCTTCTAAAATTCAACTTTAAACTCACTAGGCCTAGGTCTAGTTGTTTTCTTGAAGGATGATTACTTTTAATAGTTATTTTATGTTGTATTAAGGAATTGGTTTGGTCAAGGCAAATCCGGCTCGTATTCTTTATCTATTTTTGTGTATGATTTAAACCTGTTACGGGGCGTGGTGGCTCAGCGGTGTAGCTGTATGCCTCTCACCAAGGCGGTCTGGGTTCGATTCCCGGTCAATGCATGTGAGATTTTCGAAGTGAAATGCCACGTCCTGTGGTTCGGATTCCACGTAAAAAGGAGGTCCCGTGGCTCATGATCTCTAGATTAACGGTCACGTTAAACTACAAGCTTCCTTCCTTTTAAACCTGTTACAGTCTTCCCGCTGTTAAATCGGGTTGAAATTAAATGCCACTTTGTACCGGTAGCGCATGAACGCGATATTTAGAACAGAAGCGTTTCTTAACTCTGTTAACCATACTTTTGGGCTGAAAGATGTTTTAAATGTAGCCTACTGTGTATATAGGCTACCAAACAGCTTTCGGATTTCCCATGGCCAAATTATGTGTGAGTAGGCTACTGATAAGTTATTTATGGAATTATTCTGACTTTCTGTTTCTGAGCATTTTGATGTCTCTTCCTTGTATGTTAGGTCACGAGTTTGCCACTAATTATATTCAAGAAACCTGCAGAAACATGGAGATGGCTGTATAATCTAGAAAATCGGCCCCTACTTCTTGGTGGTAAGTTTTAAAACTAGTATTGCACTTGGGATGGTATTTGCAGAACATGTTAAACTTTGCTTTAATGGTAATTATGTGGTTAATTTGGGGACATTTGGACGAATGAGTAGGGCCTATAGGAAGAGGAACGATCTTTTCAAAAGTACCGTACCAGAAAGTCTTGTGGGAAGAGGTAGCTCCGGCGATGAATTCCCATGGGTAAGATGCTGCGCATTTTCTACATGCATCAGATACCAGAGGCAGAATTTTATTGCAGTAATTTACATTTCAGCTCTGATACCGTTAGGCCTATGCCTTTTGTGTAGCCTACAAGCTTTTTTGTCGAATAGGTGGTATAGTCTTGAATTTCAGTATAGTAGAGCAAGCAGGGTTCATATTTCGTACAATTACATACCTGTACCACTGTAACATTCATTTTGTCTGTACATAAATAAATTCTGCTAAGAAGGCAAGGTAGGTCCATAGGCTAACTTCTGTGGTTGGTGGCACTCTGGTCAATGTCAGTTTTTAGTCCTTTAGGAGATAACCTTAATTGGGAACTTGAGAGGCAGTTGGGCACTTCTTAACACATCTAATTTTTCTATTAGAATTTTGGTTTATTGTAGAAAATTGGTGTTCTAAAAATCTTTGACAGTTGCAAAGTCTGCCTAGTTTTAAAGGGTGGTGTTTTGAAGAAATCATTTTATCATCCTTAGTGATGGTCACAGCAAATTGTATTTGACCCATGGGTGTTCATATAATTATACTTTTTTTTAAATCATTAAATCACTTCAAACTTACACAATGGTAGTTACATGTACAGTATATGCAGTGGCGATGTTGCTGTGGTCTGCTGCCTTTCCACTGCTTTGAACTATATGCAACCGAAGGCACCTATCCTCATCAAGATATGTATCGCAATATTAAGACCACCCTACCTAATGGTGGGAGGAACCACTCGGTAACGCTGAATGAGAGCTCATCATACACTAACATTTTCTAAAGTACCACTGAAATTAACCAATATACCTTTTCTAATAATGAAAAATAAATCAGGAACTGATGTGATAATAGATGATTACTCCTCTGCTGTCCATAACCGACCCACCATCCCCTTTCTAAATCACGACTAATATAGCAAAATTCCAACTGTCTGCCATTCTATGAGTGAATTATCGACAAATGCAGTATTCGTCATTTCGCTCATATTCACTGAATTCAAATGCAGTATTGCCAGCCCCACGAATATGGTACTACTGTGTATATAGGCGGTACCGTACTGTAATCCTCCCACCCGCTAAAAGGAACTTCCGCTACTAAGTAACACCCACCTCATGCGTATTTGATGTGTGTAATAATTGGCTGCTGTGTTATTAATGTGTGTAATATTTCATTGTAATTGTTTTTTGTAATAGTAAAATTTGTTAGATCCAGACCAATGGGTTTTGCGTGGACCAATAATTATTAGGTAGAGCGGCTCGCCACGTTAGCCGTATATACACTTCTGGTTTTTGTCACGTACAGTAGGGTACTCGCACATCAATAATCTTTATCCAGACCAGGCCTATGTGGTATATTTTGTATCTCACATGTTGGTAACAGTAGAGACATCAGTCTTGGTACCAGTTGAAGAGACCTCATCCGCCCGCTGTCGTTGAATTATCAAGAAATAGAAACCCATATTTACGTAATTTAAAGCATATTCCCGGTGCAGTAGTGATCATGGTTAGTAATTTGTATTGGGAATGTCACCCACAGTGGCGGATCCAGAGGGGGGCACCAGGGGCAAGTGCCCCCTCCGAAAAACCAGTTGTCTGCTACATTGATATTGCCGATAAAAATGATTGTTCCTCCAAATTGCACTGCAATTAAAATCTTTGCTGTATTGCCTGCATACATGAATGTGGTCAATGTTTGATATCATATAGTACGTAATGGCAACACTGTTAATATAATCGCTACATCGACAGTGTTGCAAGTGTAGAGAGATCTTTTAGCAGCCTGCAACTTGTTAAATCATGGTTACGAACGCGAATGACAGAGGAAAGGTTGAAAGGCTTGTGTCTGTTATTTGTTCACCGTGATATAAATGTTGACGTTGAAAACGTTCTAGAACGTTTCTCTAAGGGAGGTAAACGAATGATCGCCTGGATTTTATTTTGTAATAGGCATGTATTTTGCCCAGGATAGTCACCAAATAGAATCCCAATCAGTATTCAATACAATTGTTTTTTGTATTTATATTTATGTCACTAGTAGTGACTCAGTGACTGACAATGTTGGTACTATGTACATATCTTGTAACATTTGTATAGTATACTTGTATATTGTCTTCAGATAGTCACTATGATTGCAAATGTTTTAATACATATTAGACTGTGTAATGTGCATTAAAATGTGGAAATGTTCATATTCTGTAGAATTAAAACTTTTTTTTTACATAATGACAATGACTTGAAATTGAAACCAATAAACCATTTTAATTAAATTAATTTCTTGTAGAATTATAAAATCTGGTGGTTGGATGTTAAGTGTGGTATGTGTAGATTAAATACAAATTTAATAATTTTATTACATATTTTCTGTTGCTACTTTGAAATCCTAGAGTGCCCCCTCCGAGGTGAACCTCTGGATCCGCCACTGGTCACCCAGAAGATGAAACATTAATTCTGAACGAGACCAGAACGTGGCTTTTATACTTGCACCAGACGTTGTTGTGGCTTTCATCTTCTAGGGTACATTATCAATTCAAATTAGTAACCATAGTCATTACTGCACCTGAAATATATGCTAAACTACATAAATATGTACTTTTATTTATTGCTCTTTTAACAACGGCAGCCATGTTCCGACTGCAAATGAATCTCGTTGAGTCAACAAGGTGCACACATTATTGCCAACATGTGGGATACAAAATACACCACACTAATTAAAGATTAGGTACGCGACAACCCCACTGTGCGTGCAGGGGTGTGTGCATGGTTAACGCGCGCCCGCAGGCTAAAACCATTGTCAGAACCCATTGGATTGGATAAAACGAAGGTTAGAATGGTCGGGTTGAAGTGCGGCAAGCGGGCACTGTTGATGACATGTTAGGCTGTAACCATTGTCAAAACCACTGTTACTTTCATTTGAACCCCTCACAGAACGCTACCCTAGACGGCCTATACGATTAGTACTGCACGAATGGGGTTAAGTTGGGGTTGACAATACTGTACGTTACATAATTCACGTGGATAATGGCCGACACAGCTGGAATTGTACTATATAAGTCGTGATCTAAACGTGGGATGGTGAGTGGGTTATGATCAGCAGAGGAGTAAACATCTATTAAAGTTACTACATCATTTTCTGATTTATTTTTCATTTGAAAAGGTATTTTGGCTAATTTCAGTATTTTATAAAGTTTAACTGCGACTTGTTACTGTTACCACTGACCATATAACAGTATGACTCGAGACTGCTATATTATGAGTTCCAAACTTATGCTCCCCATGGAAGGTACCTGTATACTAAGCAATGAATTCATTATGGATTTGGTGTTGGAGCCTACCAATCAAAAGGATTTCATTTAAAAAGTTTCTTTGAATGTGTTGGTGATCCTAGGAGTAATTCCTAGTTGCTATTCCACCTGTTGCCATTGAGAGAAAAGGGGAAATTTTGGCTCAACTCACCCATGCTAGACCAATTTTTATATCTATTACATGCATGACAACGTACATTTTTCTTGTCAGGGACATCATTGCACCATCACCGACACTCCCCATGGTCTCAAAAGCAGCTGTGTACGGTATAGCAACTCTGGGCAGTGCTTCGACTAAAATACTTGTATACCCATACTCCTAATTTCTAATTTGTTCCCCTACGGCAAAAAAGAATTTTCCATTTTGAAGTACCTTTTGTATGGGCAGTCCACTTCTTTTTTAATTATGTGTTCCTTTCTTATTTAGGCACCTGATGGGGATGTATATTCTGCAATATGGAGGTCACGTTTACAAAAAAATCCGGGATTCCGGTCGCTCAACATATTCTGATTCAGTCCAGTGAGAGATTTACAAGTTGTTTGAAGCAATTCTTTCCAACGATGAGACATTCAACCCTCGACTGACCATATCGACAAAGTTGAGGGAGATCGCCTTACCAGTGGAAGCAGCCACACAATCTGCCCCAGCAACTCTTCAAGTTCGAAGTCCCCAGGGGGAAGGAGCGATCTAAGAAGCAGACCAAGTATAGCAAAGATGGAGCTACATAGACAAGTCCTTGCTGACACTGGGGCTTAGAAGTTGAAGTTGTGCTGCCTACGGCAGGCAGTTGCTAGAGTCCCAACAATGCAACAAATATTTTCATAAGAGGAATGATTTGATGGGGAAAATTAGTTTAATTTGTGAAGAAAAAGAAGTGTTGGTTTAGCCGTAAATTGTACAACCTACTTACGTTTTCTATTTGTAGCAATGCCATTTGCAATATTTATTTAGGGTAATTAGGTTTAGTGTTTGGTTAGTCAACTTCGCCTCTGGATTGTACTTCATTGCTTCCGCCTGCTGGTCACAAGTCCACATGAAGGAGGAGGTCCTTTATAAATAAACTTGTTCACCTCGTGTTACAGTGACTAGTGTTCTCGGCTGTCGCCCCCAAATTCGATCAGAGTCGAACTAAAATGTTATTTCAGTGTTGTTGAAGTTGTATAATAGAGCCAAGATGAACTCGCATCTTTTCTCTTGGGATGTGTGAGTAGCCTACTTGAGAATTTCATGCTGACTCATTTATATTTAAAATTATGAAACTTTTTCCTCTTCTAATTGTGTTTTTTTATTGTCTGTTGCATTAAGTGTCTGTAAAATGGTGATGGGATGGAACCAAGGTCTAAAAAGAGAAAAATTAACAATGAATTTTGAAAAAATTTATATTAATTAAGTTAATCAATGGTTTAAAAAATATGTTCATTTCAATTCCTTTTCTGGACACCCTATCTTATACCCTTATTACAAAATGTGGATAAATGAATGGATAGATTACCAGGTAAGAGCACAATTCAATACAAATAGCTGGCATTGAATATTACTGTAGTAAATATTTTCTGTCCATCTGTGAGCAAACATAGGGAAACCATTCCAAATGTTCAACCTTATTTTGAATCCATATCATTAAGGAAATGTATATTTCTCTTGCATTCCAATATTACAGTATTCTATGGTGAGTATCCGCCCTACCTTCAAGTTTTTTAATATTAAAGGAATCTATTTTCAGTCAGTCAACACACAAATGTGGCCAATTAAATTCTTTCCAGTTAGTGTGACAAATTAATCAGGCACATACTGTGTTTAGCGACTGAAAATTGATTCTTTCTTAGATTACAAAGGTGACACTCAAGAATTTTTTTCTAAAACTTGGTCAGGTCTTAGCTGACTGAATAGAGAAGTTTCCCCTAGCTGTGAAAACTTCCTATTAAAGTTTCATTAACAGAATGCTTTTCAGTCAGTCAACATCATTCTGTCCAATTAGTTTGGGAGAGGAGCAACAATTAATATTTTATCACCCAAACATTGTGCGTCAGGCCTCGGCAGCCGGCACAGTTCATATCCTCGCCGCTAGATGGGGGCTTCCTTCATTCCATTCCTGACCCGGTCGGAGACTGGACGCAGGCTGTGGATTTTCATTTTTTCATCACCCAAACATTAAAGAAATAGTTATTGTTGTTTTAAGGGGTGGAACTATGAGGTCATCTGCCCCTTTAAATAATTATTTCAAGAATTAAGTTATTTATTACTTGACACATTTTTGTAGAAAAGAGTTTTTGTATATAAATTTTTAATCGCATCTGAAAATACCTTATTGAAATATATGGGGGAATTAAATAACTGAAGGGCTTGGGGCAACATAGTGATATCCCTCATTTTCTTAATTTTAATCTAAAGCAAAATAGCTTGCCAATAGCCTTGCACTACAATTATTTACATACATTGCTGTGTTTTACCACTAAGGGCTACAGTAATATGAACAAACTTGTTTGATTGGATTTTATGGAAATAATACATGTTAATTTTGTGGGTTATGTTGGCCCAAACAATTGGCTTGTTTGATAGTAGGGTATCCAATGATAATTGTTGTTTTAAAGGGTGGAACAGCGAGGTCATCTTCCGCACGTAACACGTAGGAGAGACAATTTTTATTTCTTTACAAATTTAGGTGGATGTTTAAATAAGGAATCAGCCTAATATTAATAAGACTAATAATTAGTGGACTAGTCTACAATAAAATTGAATTTCAAAAGAAGAGTTATTCTTATCGTCAGGATGCCAACCCCTTATTATTCCCGTTTTCAACGATTTTGGGTACTATTGGAAGGTAATGTCCTGGTATTTGCCTGGACCTGAAGCTTGGAAACCACTGAAAACCATTTACATGACTGCCGACGGTGAGATTTGAACTCACGTCTCCCGAGTCCGCAGATAGCTTGGCTCCACGGCCTAGCGTCGCGCATTAACAAGGGTGTCTACAGCTCTGTCGCTTAAAAGTTATTATTTTCTATGTATTTATCATAGATCATAGACCAATAAGTATGGTAGCTTCAAAGGAACTCTGTGAAAGTTCTCGCGTCAGCTTGTAGCAAAGCGTTCAGGCGGGCTCACGCTTGCTAGCCTAGCAACAAGTCAGCAGGCACCTAGCAGGTTAGCAGATTGCTGAGCCCGCTGAATGCACCCCATACTTGGCATGCGTTCGTGCATTGTTTTGTAGTCACCTGCCCCATGCGGTCAGATGATTGACAAAGTTATCTCACACTACTGCTGAAGTACAGTCATTAGCAAATATAATGACGTTCTGTTCGTAACTATGTAACGTGTACTTCCGCGTCACACAATACTTAAGACTTCGACTGAACTGCCTCCACCATGGTATCGTCACGTGCTCAAGTCTGGAATTCCATTACATCAGACCAGTGATGACAAATGTGAAGCAATAGGGCTAGAGGCTGACTGTGTACAGGCTCACCCACAAGCTTCAACGTCAAGGGTAATCATCTAAAACAAACGTCCGGCTTGTACATGTTTGATTAGACCTACATCAGTTACACTGTAGCAATCTCTTTTACATAAAATTATTATACAATCAAATTGTATTGCAACATATGTAATTTAAAAAATTACGAGCCTTACAGTAGTTGCATATGATGTGTAACATCTGACATAGAAGAAACCTCACGTGAAATTGTTGATACACCGGTATTTTATACTATTATTGGCACAAATATTAATTTATTGTAAAAGGGAGTGTTTTACAGATATTGTAGTTTATAATACGGAACTCATTTTATTAGATGATTTGTAGCTTCCACCAGCACTAGCCTAAATAAAGAATACGATATGGATCAACTAGATTAATAGGCGCGACACCGCTCATAACCTTAAATTCCTTATAAACAGGACCTCTTGATTCACAGACCAACACGTAATTTCATATGGATTCTGTTAAAATGAGTCATGTTGATATGATATATATCATTTAAAATGATAATCTGGTAGCAAAAATATCTACCCCGTCCGGGATTCGAACCCGAGATCTCTAGATTCACAGTAATAGGCGCTAACCCCACGGCTATTTCGACTATGCAAATATTGTGCACAAGATGGTGACTTATTTCCAAGTTCCAATAATACTGCATTACGGAATTAAGTTTCATTTATATTTTGCTTGTTTTGATAATGTTCCTGCATGAAATTGAGTTTAAAATGCCTTATGACTAGGCCCTCTTGTGAGTAAAGAGAATGTATTCAGCAATAGTTCATGAAGGCTTGCTCAATTCTTGTATAACCACAACTATTATATTATAATGATGACTGCATTACCGTTATTTGGGCTAATATTTTAATAGTCATTGTGCAGAAACATAATACCGGCAATGCCGACTACTTACAATGTTTGATATTAAGGCATTTTACCATTTAAATACTGATACGAAGACTTCGAACATGTACCATGTGCTTTGTTTCACTCACTTGACACCGCATGAGCGTTTACCGTTCAGTATGTCATATACATTCCACATGGCCGAGAGTACGTCATGGTATCAATTTCCGACACAGCGCGCTCATTGTTTCTCTTACCACTGCCAGCTGGATCGATCGAGTTGGCAGTGCGTCCTACACTTCCGTTCGATCCACCACTGCCAGCTAGCACACTTCCGTGCCAGCTGGTGCCACCTCGATCGTTCCGATCCACTTCCGTCCAAGTTTTCAAAATCACTCCCACAAAAATATCCAGCAACTGAGTGGAAAGATGTTACACATCAAAAATCCTGTAATTTGTTTTACAATGATAAAAATTTTAAAAATAAATTTTAAAAGGTTAAAAACTTGAAAATACATTTAAAATATATTTTTTGTAATGTTATTCCATGTCTCATATTTCCCCACTTCAAATGCTGATGATGAAGAAATTGAAGAAATGTATGATCAAATAGAAGAATTGTTTGACATAGTAAAGGAGAATTCAAACATTATATTAATGGGTGATTTTAATGCTTCCGTTGGCTCTCATAATGATGTTAAATATGCTGGTAAGTTTGGCATGGGTGATGTCAATGTGAGAGGAGAAAGATTACTGAAATTCTGTGAGCAACATGAGATGGTAATAACTTAATACCTGTTTGAAGTTCCCAAGAGAAGACGTTACACCTGGATAGCACCTGGAGATAGAAGAAGGTTGCAAATTGACTACATCATAGTTAAACAAAGATATAGGAACCAAGTGAAAGCCAGCCATAGTTACCCTGGGGCGGAAATTGACAGTGCAGCTAAATGTGATATAACATAAGGTTCAAGAGGAATAAAACATTTAGATGAAAGAGATGGGGCCGATTGCAGAGACGGTATTTAGACACTGTTTAAGGTTAAACAATGTTTAAATATGGCTTCCGCATTGCGAAGACGTTATTTATCACTTAGACATCGTCTAAAGTCGGCGTTTAAGGATCCATGTTTAAACACTGCCGAGAACACTGTTTAACCCCAAATGTAGGAGCGAATCTCAGCCGGTGGTTGTTTACTATGGAGCATGTAAATTATATCGATATGTTGAGACGGTTCAGGAGAGAGTTGTTCGTCAGACGGCCTCCTGTACGTCGGATGCTGCGAGATCGGAGCAATCCTTTTGAAATGTACGGAGATGCACAGTTTAAAATAAGATTTCGCTTTCTAAAAGAAACTGTGAGGGACTTGTTGCGTGACGTGGGAGATTTTCTCGAGCACAACACCAGGGGTTGCCCATTACCTGTCACCCTACAGCTCCTTCTGACATTACGATTTTTGGCAACCGGTGCATTTTATACTATGAATGGCGATACTATAAATGTCAACGCAGCGACTGTGTGCCGGACAGCAGATCGTGTTGTGACTGCCATCAATAGTTTGAGGAGGAGATTAATCAACTTCCTTAATAATGATGAGTTACCCACTATCAGGAATGATTTCGCTGTCCTATCCAGGTAAATAATTGTTCTTTTGTGGATTGTTAACTATCAGCTCTCCTTGATAACGTGTATAGACTATATATATATAATGCGAACGCCAGTGTTATCTCTTACACTGTGGAACGTGATTATTTTATTATTTCTAGGGCTAACTTCCCCGCAATAATAGGTGCTATTGACTGTACCCATACCAGAATAATTTGTCCCGATCGTGAGAGGGCTGTCACGTACATGAATCGGAAGGGATTCTATTCTATTAACTGCCAAGTAAGTACACACAACACTACTACACAGTAGTTCTTTTTTCCGTTGTCGCTGTTATTTGTACTCACCCTACGACAACAATATAATCAAAACTACATTTCATTATACGGCATGGACAACAGTGGATAAAAATACGGATTAACGAGTTCATGTTAACGCTCCTTTACAACACGTGGCAGCAGCGGCAACAAAATAAAGTATTACTACCACTATGGTTTAAACCTACTACTCTATACAGCGGCCTTTTATTTCATTCCAGGTAATATGTGACACAAAGATGAAAATTAGGGAGTATTGTTGCTCGATGGCCTGGCTCGACCCACGACAGCAGAATATTTCGCAATTCCACTATTCACGACCGCCTGGAAAGAGGAGAGGTTAGGGGACATCTTGTCGGAGATTCTGGCTACACGTGTAAGAAATACTTAAAAAACTCACTCCCTTTTTGAATCCAAGGAACGCAGCTGATACGCGTTATGACCGAGCGCATGTCCTGGCCAGAAATGTAGTAGAAAGAACTTTTGGTTCGTGGAAAAGAAGATTTCCTTGTCTTGCACATGGTCTGCGAACGAAAGTACGAAAAACCCTGAAAATCATCATTGCAACTGCTGTGCTACATAACCTCGCTGTGCAGCGCGGTGAACTTGACCTGGAAGCAGACTTACCAGATGATGAAGTGCCTGTTGATCCGATAGCTGATGATATGACAAAACAGATGGCGTCAGCTCGTAATTGATAATTACTTCAACCGCTAGAAATCATGCCAAGACAAGATCACCTCAAGTAAAAGAAAAATATATTTATTAATTATTATTTCACTTACATTATTCTGTTCACTGTTTAATACACTGATTCGTGCCATTGCGGCAGGTTATGTCCTTTCTTTATAATCTCTTTCTCGATTAAATATATGTCCAACAAAGCCTTCTTCTCCTGTAACTCTTAAACCCGCAGCTGTTAGGAATGGATTTCTTTCATCATCAGCTGATTAATGATGGTGCCAGTATCGATGAGTTTTCATTGGTCGCAGCTGGCAAAGAGTAGCATGGAAGACACTTCTATTTCCGTTTTCGTAATGAAATCGAAACATAAACGATGTCTAGCTAGACACCGGTTAAACACTGTCTAAGCAACGGAACATCGATCATTACTTAGACGTCGTCTAGGTAGACATTGTCTAAGTCTTAAAACTAGTCATCGTTTCTGCAATCGGCCCATGGTGTTTAAATAAGCTTCATGATCCTAATGTAGTACAAAAATTTAAAGATGTTAGCAAGTTGGTTGAGGATGAGACTTGAGGATGGGATGATATAAAAAATGGCTTAGAAACAGCCACAATGGAAGTACTAGGCAAAATAAAATTGGAACCGAAAAAGAAATGGATGACCCAGGAAATTCTAGAGCTTATTGAAGAAAGGAACAAATTTAGAAATACAGACACTCAAGCGTATAAGTCTCTAAAGAATCAAATAACAATGAAATGTCCCAAGGAGAAAGAAAATTGGATGAAGCAGGTATGCGTGGATATTGAGGATGACCTGAAGAATGGGAAACCTGACAAAGCTTATTTTAAAGTGAAATCTTTGAGCTATCAGCAACGCATCACAAGCAACGTAGTTAAGAATTCCAAAGGGAAGCTATTGTTTGAAAATGATAAGGTATGTGAGCGATGGAAGGAATACCTTGAAGATTTGTATGATGGACCAGATATTACTGACAATGGTATTTAAATAGAAGATGAAAAACTAATTGAAGAAGATGATAAAGGTCCAACTATAACTAAAGCAGAGTTCTATGCAGCACTCACTAAACTGAAAGGAAATAAAGCAACTGGTGTAGATAACATTCCTGCAGAGCTCTTAAAATGTTGTGATGTAAGCTCTAAGGAATGCCTTTTTCAAATCATTACTAAATGCTATGAGGACGGAATTGTACCTCCTGATTTTATTAAAAGTCGAACAGTCACACTACCCAAGAAAGGAAATGCTTGTGAATGTTCTAATTATAGAACTTTAGCCATTCTTTCACATGCATCAAAGATTTTATTGATCATCATCAAAGATAGACTAAGCAAGAAAATTGAACATCATCTGGATAGTGATCAGTATGGATTTAGAACAAGGAAAGGGACTAGGGAGGCTATCCTAACATTACATCAGATTTTAGAAAGAAGACTGGAAGTTAATCGAAAGACCTAAATAGTATTCATTGATATAGAAAAGGCATTTGATAATGTCAATTGGAAAACCTTATTACTTACATTGGCCAAAGTCGGGATTGACTGGAGAGACAGGCGCCTTATTCTGAACTTATATAAAAATCAAACTACCGAAATAACAGTTAATGGCAATAAAAGAGAAGAAAAAATAAGAAGAGGTGTAAGGCAGGGTTGTCCTCTATCACCATAGCTTTTTAACATCTATGTAGAAGCTGCAGTAAATGCATTAAAAGAGAAAACAAAAGGATTAAAATTTAATTGAGTACAGGTTCATAGCATTCGCTTTGCAGATGATACTGCACTTTTAGCAAACTCGGCATGTGAAATTAATAGAATGATAGAAGTTAAAGTGGGATTTTTTATTTAAACTTTGCTTCAAATTATGATTTGCTTGCTTTTTCTTTTCATATTTGATGCTGGTGAAGAATTAAAACGTTTGAAACATTGACATCATTTAAGAAAGCATTTTTCTATTGTATTGACTCAGGAGAATGTTTAAATAATTAAATTCTTTTAACTTAATCTGTTTCTAATCCTTAGCAGAATGTCCTCATACTGGATATTTTCAAAAAGTTTTAAATGCTTGACGGACATAAATAAAATTATTGAAAAGTCAGTTGGTAACCTTATGCTAGTTTCATCTGTTTGTCTGCTAATGAGTATTTCTGTTTTCAGGTGGGAGGGTGAACGTTGTCCAGGAACTGCTGAAGTACGGAGTTGATGTTGATTTTCCAGACATCAAGAAGCAAACTCCACTCTTTGTTGCTGTACACAATAATCAAATAGAATGCTGTAAACTGGTGTTGAAAGCTGGAGCGAATCCAAACGGCAATGCTGGCAATCTCATAACTCCCATTGATGTTGCGTGTGACAGGGGTCATGATGCCATAGCACAGGTTAGAAAAGAAATACACCGAAATTAATTTCCAATATTCGTGCATGCAAATAAAACATAATACGGTAGTGTAAAATATGTCTTAAAGAGACCCATTATGAAATAGAGGGAGAAAAAAGAAACTTGATTAGAGTGCCCGTCTTGGGCAAGTGTCCGCTCCATGCACACCATCACACGTCAGGCGTGCCACTATATACGAGGGCAAGTCAATAAGTATCTGCAATTGTGGTCTAAGTGTCGTTAGGTCGCTGTATGGTGTTGTGAGCTCATCAGCCGCTAGATGGTATCGTTTTCCACGTCTGTGGTAAGTTTCAGCGTAATCAGATAAGTACAGCTTGCGCTGTTGCAACGTAAAAATGGCCGCGCCACTCTCTGTTTACACCAAGGAAGAACAGCGTTCCGTAATCCGTTTCTTGTGGTCTGAGGATGTACCAGGAGCGGAAATTCATAGATGACCTATAACAGGAATTGCTAATGTGTGTTGTGTCATGGTACAAGATTGCAATTTGGACCTGAGCAAGTGCGGAGATCGAAGGTGTGAATCTCGGCATGGACAGTGGCCATCTTGAGTGTGGGGTTTACCGGATTCATCCATACTCTCTCCAAGCAAAACATTATCCCTGTATTGTGCTGAAAGTTAACCAGCACTTTATACTTGTTTCCTTGTGAATATTGTCTGATAGTCGGAGTACTCGCCTCTGTATTTTGGAAGGCTATGAGAAATGAGAGCCCTAAAGCCGGCTACACACAACACTTGAGTATAGCGGGTTGCTGTGTTTCAGGCTGTAATTAATTAATTGATTGCAGATACTTACTGACTTGCCTATGTATATACGAGGGCAAATCAATAAGAATCTGCAATCAATTTTTATAATTTATTCAAAAAGAGTACACACTTTATATTGATATAATTTTTCAACATAGTCCCCCTGCTTTTCAATGCACATTGTCCACCGTTTCACAAGCTTGCTGATACCCTCTGCAAAAAAGGTTTTTGGTTGCACAGCAAGCCCCATATGCACCGCGCCCTTCACCTGTTGATCAGAGCTGAAGCGACGGCCTCTTAGAGCATTTTTATTTTTCAGTGGACCAAAGAGATGGTAATCTGACGGGACGAGATCGGAATGCTCCATCACCTCGAAACGCAGCGTCCAAAGAGTTCGAGTGTGTGGGCGGCGGTATGTTGTGAATACTGTGTAGCGCCTATTGCATACGAAACTTGTTGTATCAGTGTGTAGCCTGTTGTTTCCCCGTATTGTGCTGAAAGTCGTCTATGAAATTTCCGCTCCTGGTACTCCCTCAGACCACAAAAAAAAGGTTTATGGAATGCTGCTCTTCCTTGGTGCAAACAGAGAGTAGCATGGCCATCTTTACGTCGCAACAGCGCAAACTGTACTGATCTGATAACTCTGAAACCTACCACAGGTGTGGACAACGGTGCCATCTAGCGTCTGGTGAGCATACAACATCATACAGCCAACATAATGACACTTAGAGCACAATTGCAGATACTTATTGACTTGCCTCCGTATATATATATACTGTATATTGATAGCCATAAGTCGGATGATCAATTTCACTTCTTGCGGTTGGCCTACCTGAATGACAGCAGTTTTTTGTGTTGGAAATGTTCCCCGTGAAAACACGGAGGTTTGGTGTGATGAAAACTGAAATTCTGATACAACAAAATGCTCGCCCCTTTGTCCGGGCCGTGAGAAAACTGTTACATGTGGGTGATACAGTCTGGTGCATAAAATATTAAACTGCAACACCTAACTTGCAAAATATTGCACAATTTTAAATTTTCGAAATACATTTTGTGTCGATATTTTTTAGTTTAGGAAAAGGCTCTCACAACTTCACAGTTGAGTTCATTTCATTTCTGGGGTCATGTTTATCTTTAATTTTGACAGTGGACAAGGTAGGTCAGACAGTTCTATTGTAGCACTGGTACAAGCCTGACTCTTGGACTTACCAAAATTTGCAGAATGCAGTGCTGTTGTCCTATCAATACTGGTTAGTTACTGAACTCTCTGTTAGAGTGCAGTAAAAGAAACTCGCTCTATGGACTCTGATGCTCATTTCTTACCTATTAGAGCCTACATGAATACATTAACATATGACTATTAGTATAGTCTGCACCACCTTAAGTAAGTGACTAAAATGTTACTAAATAGCCAACGTTACCATTCATCTCCTATCTTTACTTACATGGAGGTTTATGGTAGAATTTCAGGAATGCTATTGGCGGAAACTTACGCAAAGGACACCTCACGCATCCTAGCATCAGCCACTTCCTTTTTCCGAATTTTGGCACTTGATGATAAGAAATGTTAGTGGTATTGTCGTATTTGAAGATTCCATGACTTTAACTATGGTTGGTTCCCCTGTAAAAAATGAAATCTTGATATGTCCAGGATATCACGAGACAAGCTAAGTTGGAGAGGCCCGCAAATACTAGTCTGAGGGCCTGTGCTCGATTTCCATGGCCCTGTTCAATATAATACCACAATTTATGCAAGTGCCCTCCTTTGTGCTATCTTCTTCTTCTTCTACTTCGCGAATGGGTCACTTAGGACTACGCGGAATCAACAGTTCCTTGCCCAATAGTTCTTCATTTTCACCGATTGTTGTAATCTCTGTTCCTCCGTCCAGTTACGACATGTTGGTCTCTTCCCATCTTCCTCAAATCCCCTTGTGTGGAAAATTTTTCATATGTCTATCCTGAAGATTCGGTAATCCTTACTCACTGAGGTCTTTCTCCACTTGTTTATACCATTTTGATCTGCTGCGTTTGATTTGTAGAAAGTTATGTATTCGGAAAGTAAGTCTGGTATGCTTCATTCTTTCTAAGTGACTTAACAGTTGAATTCAGCGCAGTCTCATTGTATCAGTAAATTTAGAAACTTGTTTTCATAAATTTCCGAGTTTGGTTTGGGGAAATGTATTCCATTTTTAATCCCGGGCCCTAATATTTTTCTCTTGATTTTCCTTTCTTTAATCTCTAATTGTTCTTTTAAGTTCTTATTATGTAAATTTAGTCTTTCTGAAGCATACAGAGCTTCTGGTTTAATCACTGTTAAGGCTGGTTTAATCACTGTTAAGTAATGACGAATTTTACTGTTCCAGGACAAACTTTTTTGTTACATATTTTGTGCTATGTATTTTGTTTAAGGCAAAAACCTGCTATGTGCATTAGTTAGTAGGGACCAGAAAAATTAGCATCTATTTTCTTCAAAATTAGCATCTATTTTCTTCAAAATTAGCATCTATTTACAAAGTTAAAAATCATCACATTGTAATATTATTTTAACGACTTCATGGTTATGAAGTGCAGTTATAGTCCTCAAACAAAAGCATTGTCAGTAGTTCAGCATTGCTTTCTTTCAAATTGTACCGTCTGTCTGTAACCACTGTGTTGTAATGGGACAACACACGTTCACTATCAACATTGTTCGTTGGGGTCCACAAAACAGTATTTACAAATATGCTGAACTCTGTCTGAACTGCAGTTAATGCAAGCATGATATCACATTTTTCACTTTCTTTCATCTGGGTTTGAATTGCATTTAGCCAACTGTGGCCGAAGACGCGGCGAACAATGTACAGCGTGCTAACACTCACGCTGCGCCGTATGCTTGCACGCGGCCGAGTTCTGATGCGACGCAATGCGTAAAGACGAAATCATTGAGATTCGAGAAGACTGAACTGCGTTTCCCTGCGATGTAACAGTAGGCCTACTTGCGCAACTGTTGTGGCGCGCTAATCGCTAATTCGAACGTATCTCAAGGCGGCGAATTTAGCCAACCGTGGCCGAAGACGCGGCGAACGATGCACAGCGTACTAACACTCACGCTGCGCCGTATGCTTGCACGCGGCCGAGCTCTGATGCGACGCAATGCGTAAAGACGAAATCATTGAGATTCGAGAAGACTGAACTGCGTTTCCCTGCGATGTAACAATAGGCCTATTTGCGCAACTGTTGTGGCGCGCTAATCGCTAATTCGAACGTGTGTCAAGGTGGCGAATTTAGCCAACCGTGGCCGAAGACGCGGCGAACGATGTACAGCGTGCTAACACTTACGCTGCGCCGTATGCTTGCACGCGGCCGAGCTCTGATGCGACGGAATGCGTAAAGACGAAATCATTGAGATTCGAGAAGACTGAACTGCGTTTCTCTGCGATGTAACAGCAGGCCTACTTGCACAACTGTTGTGGCGTGCTAATCGCTAATTCGAACGTGTCTCAAGGCGGCAAATTTAGCCAATCTTGGCCGAAGACGCGGCGAACGATGTACAGCGTGCTAACACTCACGCAGTGCCGTATGCTTGCACGCGGCGCCTCGATCCTTAATCGGCTCGTATCGAAGTTCGGATCAACTCGTTGTTGCTCGCTCTTCCTGTTAGTATCGCTTCGGGTAAGTTCTTGGACAATGACGACTGTTGTGGCGCGCTAAATCGAACGTGTTTCTACCTGAAGGTTATTACGGTCACTTATATGACGGTGTCAGTAATGAATGCGAGATATATGCGAGTACTTTTTCCCCCTGAAATTTCAATTAAAAACATGGGGTGCGAGATATACGCGGGGGCGAGATATACGCGAGCAAATACGGTATATCGATTAGAGCGGTTGAAAAAGATATGCGTCATATTTGCAGTATTTCTCATGATTTCGCCGAAATATGTGGTTTTCGCCACTAAAATAACAAATTTTCGCAGAATTCACACCAAAATCGCATATTTGTGCTAATTTCGCATTTTGGTCAAAATTCGCATTTTGTCGCATTTTGAATTTAGGTACCACAGTGCTTCAGAACACCTTAAAACTATTTAAAAATGGTTTTAACACATATTACAAAAAATCGCATTTATCGCAAATGCGATTTTTTCCGGTCCCTATGCATTACTCATAATCAGGGTTAGGATTTTTAGGTGCAAATTTCAGATGAAAAAAGGAAGGGAAAGGTGCTCAAATAAGGTTAAAAAAGGGGAAAAAAGGTGCTGGTTTATTCAACTAATTTTCTCTCTCCTCTATTCTAGTTTATTGAATTACAAACAAGTACATCAAACCACTCATAAAAAGAAAGAAAAAACATGAAGATGTTGTACTTCAAGACATTAAGCAAGTCAGTTTCTATTAGGAGATAGAATGTCTTTGTAGATGCTAAAGCTTCTTTTGACATCCACAGAAACCAGTGCAGTGGGGCAATGGCAACTCTACAGATGTGGTGAATTCCACAATATTTGAATTCTTCTGAAGATTAGACTCAAGTTTGTGTTTGGCAAAGCCATCTAACTGCTCTCTCACGGAAGTAAAAATATCCCATTGTATTTCCTTTTCCAGACTTTGTTCTTCTAATCATTTAATAACTGCTGTCAGGTACTTGTTACTATGGACACAATATAGTTCTGTCTGCGAATTATGGTTGGTTGGTTCCTCAGTTTAGGGGCTGCAACAACGCGGTCATTTAGCCCCGTGTACTTTGAGTGTGTGTAGAATCTGTCTGATAACCGGTGTTAATTGTGATGGCTGTATTAGTGTGTGTATCTGTTTTTTTAATTCAAGTAAGGACTGCAACTTTGAATTTTTCTAATAGTTCCTACTTTTGCCGCCAAACGTCACCGTCAACGACTACTAGGCCTAGTTCAGAACTTAGCTACTAGACGCCACCGCAGTCGGCTCTTGGCAACGAACGTAGAAACCTAAGAGCGTTGTTTACATTCCTAACCTATACAATTTAGCTTCACACAGGTGTAATTAGTGGAAGGTTCTTTAACATGCCATAAATCTATGACATGGGACCTCCGGCTTTACTTCCCCTCCGAAGGAAGGCATACTGAGGGATTTTAACGCTCTTAAAAAATCCGACGGCTTCGGCCGGGTTTGAACCCGCTATCTTGGGCACAGAAGCTCAGCATGCTACCAACTATGCCGCCGAAGCCACCCTGCGAATTATGTATTTTCTCCGGTAACAGTAGTTGCTGTGCCTTGGAAATTGCACCTACGTCAGCTGGATCCAAAGAAAGCACAAACTCTAATTTTGTCAAAATTCTCACACAACATAGCAGCACACTCAATCCACGATCCCCAGCGAGTAACCGGGAAATTTGGAAAGGGTAGGCCAGGGGTTTCCCTGTAGGCAACAACACAATTCAGAGCTTTCAGTAGAATCTTCTTCAGGGCAGAGATGAATTGATTTGCGATGTTGTATTTGTTCCTTATGGATTCACACACCCTGTGAAAAGCATGAACCAAACATGTCACATGCTTCAACTTAGGAAATAAAGGTTTCAATTGATTAACAGCTGAAACCATGTATGGAGCCTGGTCCGTAGCCACAAGATGATGTTTTTCAAACTCGATACCAGTAGGCCAGAGATTTTGGCAGAAGTCCATAATTGATTGCATTAATGTACTGGCATTGGCTTTCTGCAGCTCATACATTTTTAACAACATGGGCTTAAGGTTCACCCCTGCTAAGGGAAAATCTAAAATGTTCAAAACATATCGTTCCATTGAGTATATGGTTTCATCCACAATGATTCTCACATCGCAATCTGACACTTTCTCCTCGATTCTTCGTATGGTTTCTCGGTAAACAGGCTCCATGTAGTTTTTTCTTATAGAAAAAGGAAGAAGAAGGTTTCAGATGCTGGATTCCATCAAGATTGATAAATCTTATGAGCTGATAAAACTTGCTGCTGAAGACCGGATAAGGTGGAGAGACCGACCATGAAGAAACCTGCCATCAGGTAGATAAACTGATGATGATGATCAGTCACCGGGCATTGACATCTTTGTGTATTTTTAAAGAAATCCCTTGAAGGCTGGATGGTTCACCTTATTGAGTGGAATTCCTGCTTGTGTAAGAGCTGAACACAAGTCAATGTTTAATTTCTTCAAATTTTGGCTTTTTGAAGAACTCGGTTGAAACGCATTTTGTAATGGAGGTTGCCGCGATTTGTTTGCTTAAAGAGCTTTATTCATATGATGCTTAGAGCTGGATATGTGTTGTTTGATGCAATCTCACTGGTGTTTTTCATCTAACAAAATTCCTGAATCACAAATAGTAGATTGCATAACAGTTCCATCAGTGTCTATGAAATCTTGTTTGAATTCCTGAGCCAGAGCAATAAATCAGGCACTGGACACCTTTGACATGGTAAAATCTAGTAGTACACTCGTTTAGTAATGTAACAAAGTGCTATCACTTGCTAACTCAATACGACCATCACACAACTCACTCTTGCGCTCACTCACTCGCTTGCTGTCCACGCTCTCTTATAACACAGCGACAATTACCAGAATGTTCTCATTCATGCTGGAACAGCAGTCTCAGCGATTTCTAGTAGCTTCGAGCCGAACTCGGTCTGAATTCTCAGAACTACGCAGGTGCAGTTGCCGACATCTCTGCGTCGACAATTTAATGGGTTAAGGGGTGTCCGCCCAATCAATACAAGTTTATTATTGGCATCTATTAATTTATTGCCATTAAGGACATATTTCGGGCCTCATGGGCCCTTCTTCAGCCGCAAAAATTAATAACATATTCACATCCATCATAATATACAACACACGTACACTTTAAGAAAAACATTAAAATAGACACTCAATTAATTATAGAATATTAACTTATCATGCTGCAAAAATTAAAAGTAACATTCAAAATTAATTCCAAATACCATCCCATCCACATATAAAAGGATTAAAAAAGCACAGCTAAAAGAGATAGGTCTAGTCTTGGTGGCCTTATCCATATTATGATCTGGCAGGTGCCCTATTCAACAGGCCGTTGAAAAATTTTTGGTTAAAAATGTTTAAAAATATATATTGGAGGTGATTATAATGCGGCCAGAGGGCTATGCTGGCTCTCCATTTGTGTTATGAGTTCCTGTTTTAAAGCCAATCTTCGTGACCTTGGCCCGGGAAATTGTCTTGAACCAAAGTTGGGCCGTTGTTATTTTTTCATTGTCGGATTGGGTGGAGACTTAACATTTTTAAGAAACCGTCATACGGAGCTTGTGATGGGGTGAACCAGCCAGAGTTCAAGCCTGCTTCTCAACTATAAAGAAATAATGAAAAGTTTTAGAAAAATGAATACGTCGGAAAAACTAGGATTAAAACGAAAGATGTAGCAATAACTTACTAAGCTCGAATTGAAGGAATTACACGCTGTCAGCTTTCACCTGGAGGCTGTAATGGGACGAAAAAAGGAAACGTTAAAGTCGCCTACATACGTGAAACTGTGAAAGGAAGACTCATGTGCCGGATTGCTTACCTTTACTTGGAAGTTCGAGGTGCACGTTGTGTTCCGTCTGACGGCATGTTACTGTGTGAGGCGAGTTGGTCCGACCTTGTGCCAGGTCAGGAACTGGGAGGAGGGGAGGGGGAGGGAGGAGATGTGTGTGGGGGTAAAGAATGACTTGATACAGAACGGAGTTTATCTTGGGTTGAGGCCTAATTGGCGGGCTATGTGTGCCGGTGGGGGGGGGGGAGTGTCTTAACTTGGGAGAAGAGATAAACAAGGAAGCTGACGAACTAATCTAAGCCTCAACAATAATGTTTGTGTTTTGACTGCTATATTTGTTGTGGCATCGGGAAAATTTTTTGAATATTTTCAAAAAGTATGTTAGTATCGAAATTGATCTCGTTTAAATTATGCATTGGATTGATGCGTTGTGCGTTATCTATTTCTATTTGCTCCAATATATTCATGATAGGCCCTTTCCTGACGTAATGGATAATTTCTAGATCTTTCTTAATGTCTGTGAAGGTGTGGTTCGTGACTTTCATATGATTCCCCATGGCCGAAAATTTTCTGTGCTTGATCGCATTTACATGTTCAAGGTATCTCGTAGTGAAGCTACGTCCGGTCTGTCCTAGATAATCTGAGTTGCATTGCTGGCATTTGAGTTTGTATATGCCTGAGATCAAACAGAAGAAAGCAAAAGGAAGTATCACGACAGCAAACGGAGGTGTAAGAAAGTGGTAGGAGAAGAAAAGAAGAAAAGTTGGGAAGAATTTACACGAAGAATGGAAACAGATGTAAGTGGCAGTAAAAGGATGCTGTATGGGCTTCTAAGAAGTAAGAGGAAAGAAAGGGTTACTACAAAGCTGGTGAAAAAGGAAGATGGAGAGTTGTTAACAAACCCGGAAGAGATAAAGGGACGATGGAAGGAGTATTTCGATAAGCTATTGAACGTGAGCAATTGTACTGGTGAGATCGAAGTGACACAGCCTGACGACTCTATAACAGAAGATGATATAACAATGCTGGAGGTAGAATTAGCAGTACAGAAAATGAAGATGGGAAAAGCAACAGGGGTGGATGAGATCAGTGTAGAAATGATAAAGGCTGCTGGACCTGTTGGTATGCAATGGCTGTATCGACTGCTAAAGTGTGTGTGGAAACGGAAATGTGTACCAGAAGACTGGGTGAAAGGGCTAATAATACCAGTGTTTAAGAAAGGGGACAAGAAAGTGTGTGATAACTATAGAGGGATCACCCTCATATCACAGATAGTAAAAATACTGGAAAGGATATTAGAAAGAAGAATGAGAAGAAAGGTGGAAGGAGAGTTGCAAGAGGAACAGTATGGCTTCAGGAGTGGAAGATCCACAGTGGACCCAATCTTTAGCTTGAGGCAGGTGATGGAAAAGAACTGGGAATATGGAGAGGATTTGATCATGACTTTCATAGATCTAGAAAAGGCATATGATAGTGTCCCCAGAGAGAAGGTATGGGAAACCATGGTTAAGAAGAGACTGGGAAGAGAAATGTTGGAAATGGTGCAAGCAATGTACAACAACTGTGTTAGCAGGGTTCTGACCCCCGTTGGAAAGACAGATTGGTTTAGGAACAAGACTGGACTAAGACAGGGGAGTGTGCTGTCACCTCTTTTATTCATAATGGTAATGGATGAAATTGTAAAGGAAACAAAGGAAGCATATGGACATACAGAAATGAAGTTACTATTATTTGCAGACGATATTGTGGTCTGGGGAAGGAACACCGAAGAAGTGCAAAAACAACTAGATGCACTGAACGAAAATATTCAGAAGTATGGCCTGAAAATCAGTATAGAGAAAAGCAAGACCATGGTGATGACAAGAGGGGAAAGACAAGGAAAGGGCACTGTGAAAATTGGAAGTCAGAGTTTGGAAATTGTGGACACGTTCAAATACCTAGGAAGTGAATTGATGCAAACTGGTAGGTTGGACATGGAGATTGGCAGGAGGGTACAGCAGAGCAATGCATTCTATCAAAGTGTAAGAAAACTTGTTTGGGATAAGGAAGTACCAAGGAAAAGCAAGGAGGTAATGTATAAAATGTACTATGTACCCATATTAACGTATGCAGCTGAGACTTGGACGCTTACGAGCAGGCAAGAGAGTAGAATCCAAGCCAGTGAAATGAAATTCCTAAGAAGTATGATAGGTAAGACGAGGAAAGACAGAGTGAGGAATGAAGATGTTAGGAAGGAAGTTGGGATGGGAAAACTAAATGAGAGAATTGAGAAGAATAAACTAAGGTGGTTTGGACATGTAAAGAGGATGGAGGAAAATAGAATACCAAGACAGATGCTGGAGGCGAAGTGCAAGGGTAAGAGAGCAAGGGGAAGACCTAGAACAAGGTGGATTGATTCAGTGAAGAACAGCGTGAGAAAAAGAAATCTGGACTGGGACAAGATCGTGGAAGAAGAATGGTGGAAGGAAAGAGGAAAGTGGAGAAGTGCCATAAATACCCCGACCCGGCAGGAGCTGGATAAGGGGAAATGATGATGATGATGATGATGCCTGAGGAATTGTATTTATTGGATTCGTTTATTTTACTAGAGTTGTAGATTATTTTATGGTTATTGTTATTCGTCTTGAACGCGATTTTGGTGTTGAATTTCTTTAGCGTGTTTGCTATGTCATAGGTGTGCTGATTAATATAAGTAAAAACGGCAAATTGAGTTTTTTCTTTTCTTATAGGGGTGAGTCGGGAAATAGGTTTATTTTTGATTTTGTTGATGATTTTTTCTATTTCTGTTCGGGAGTACCCGTTGGTTTCCGCTATTTGAAAAATGACATTAATTTCATGCTGATAATCTTGTTCGGACATGGGGGTGCTGATGGCCCTATTGACAAAGCTTATGAAAGCTGCCCTTTTATGGCTTTGTGGATGGTTGGAATTATTCTTTATAACTGTGCTGGTTTGCGTGGGTTTCCTGTAAATGCTATATTGGAATTTCTCGTTTTTAATGGACAAATTGAGATCAAGGTAATTAATAATGTTGTTGTTGTTGGTTTCGCCTGTGAATGTAAGGTTAGGGTGTAGGTTATTCAGCTTACCGAGAAGCTGGTCTAAGTTGGTGACATTTCCGTCGATAATGACAAATATGTCATCCACATATCTTCCCCAGAATTCTATGCCTTTTATTTTGTTTTGCGTCACCAGCCTCCGCCTCCATGCGAACAGATGACGTCTCTCACAGTAACAAACTCACATTCACGAACAGGAGGCTACTGATTCTTGTGGGATAGAATCACTCATTGTTAATTGCATTATTGTGGGCTACATTATAGCTGTAAAGCAAGAGAGAAAGAGGTTTTGTCGAACACACAATTATTTTCCTTTGTTGGAGGTATGCTTTCAACTCCCATGCGGTGCTTACTGAGAGAGGTAGGCTTACTATTCGCACGTACACAGCAAGCTGAGAAAACGTTAATTGAAAGTTAAATCTTTTATATTTTTTACAAATCTTATAGAATAAATTGGAAATAAACTTAAAAGAAAGAAAACAAGTTGTTCCGTGAAGAACTATACAGCCTATTTTCATATATCCTATTTATGTTAATTGCTACTATCAACATACAAAATTTCAGTTTGATTGGTGTAATAGATTCGTAGATGTTGAGAACAGACTAAATATTTCGGATGGTCACCATGTTGGATTTTATATATGTAGGTCCTAGAGTTATGTACTGTTACATTTAGATTATTGTGTACGTGTAGCATTCAAACTTCAATCGCAGGATTAGGACACACGGAGTAAAAAGGAGATTTTATAATTTCGCTCAGCTGCCATCTTGTGGTTATGGAAACAATGGAAATAAATTAGATGCCAGTGGATTATCATTCGTATAAAGATTTACTGTACCAAGTTTCACTGCACTCGGATAGTTGAATTGCGAGAAACGTCCATGTGAATATTTATATTTCGCGTCGCCGCCATGTTGGATTTGTGATCACCAGGTTATTTAAAGTCCTATAGGTGAACTTAAGTTCATAGCCCCTATGAACATAAAGAAAATCAGTTTGATTGCTATAATAGATTCGTAGATATTCAGAGCCCTCTAAATATTTCGGAAGGTCGCCATGTTGGATTGTTAAATGTATACGGTAGGCCATAGAGTCATGTACAATTAAAGAAAAAATATTGCGTAGGTTCATTATTCAAACTTTCACTTCGATCGCATGACACAAGAGATAAAAACTTAATTTTAAAATTCGCACAGCCGCCATCTTGAGGTTATGTAAACAATTGAACTAAATTAGATACCAGTGCATTACAATGTGTATAAACATTTCCTGCACCAGATTTCATTGTGTTTGGAACATTAAATCGCGAGAAAGGTCTATTTAAAATTTCAAATTCGCTTGGCCGCCATGTTTGTTGTGTAATTAACCGGTTTTTGAAATTCTTATAGATGAACTTCCAGTAGTGCCCTTTATCTCCATACAAAATTTCAGGGTGATACCGCTAATAGTTTCAGAGATATAGAATGCCAGTGAAATATTTCGCACATCCGCCATCTTGTGGTTATGTAAACAATTGAACGAAGTTAGATGTCAGTGCATTACAATGTATATAAACATATACTGTACCAAGTTTTATTGCGTTTGGTTCGTTAAATCGCGAGAAACGTCTATTTAAAAGTCGCAAATTCATGTGGCCACCATGTTGGTTTTGTAGTTACCAGTTTTTCGAAAGTCTCATAAGTGAACTTCTAGTAGTTTCCTTTATCACCGTAAAAAATTCCAGGGTGATATCGGGAATAGTTTCGAAGATATGGAATATTGGTGAAATATTTCGCATAGCCGCCATGCTGGATTGGTGAGACGTAACAAAATTTGAAGGGCACGGTCGGGGTCGCCCGGAATAGTGTTATGTACTTACCGAGTTTCATTGAAATCGCTCCAGCCGTTTAAAAGTTATTAGGGGGGGACACACACACACACAAGGACAAAAGGTGATCTCATAAGCCTATTTTTTCAAAATTGAAAATAGGCTAGGGGGGGGGGGGGCAAAAGGGGATTATGGGCATGGTTGGGGGGGGGGGGGGAGGATAAAGGGGGAAAAAATAGGGAAAAAGTTGCGTGTGAAAAATGCCTCTTCGCAACTAGAAACAAAATTTCACACTGTGATATCTTTCCGATCAGCTTTAATTTACCCTAAGAAAAGAGGTGCGCACATAAAATTCCTAACCTTGCTCATAATACTGGGAAATGGGAGCAACTACTGCATCGCCGAACTAAGTATCTTACGTATGGGTATAGTTTATTTTCATCTAGGCCCACAAGTGCACATTTAAATGTGGATTGAATACCCTTGTCTGTTCTTCTTCTGTTCTCAACTGGCTAGCTGGTGACTATATTAATGTGACAGAGGCTTCATTTCTGTCCAACAGCACAGCAGTTGTTACCCCCTCTACCTCTCCCTTGTCTTCCCTTCCCCTCCATACAGTTGGCTCCGCACAGGATTCTACCTAACATCGGGCTCTAGTTATGACCATTCTCTTTTATATCTATGGTTCTAAAGTCATCATCATCATCATCTTGTACAGTTTCCAGCCCCAGGCTGGGTCTGTTTGGAACATAAGCCTCGCCACTTAGTTCTTTCTTCCCACCACCTCTCCGCTGTCACTCTGGTCCAGTCCTCGCCTCTCTTCTTGACACATTCCTCCACTCCTTTCAGCCATCTATCTCTTGGTCTTCCCCTTGGTCGTTTCTTCTGCATCTGCATCTCATGTATCCTCTTGGGAATCTTCTTCTCATCCATTCTCTTTAAGTGTCCATACCACCTCAGTCTTGATGTCTCCATCCTACCTTGCAAGGGCTCCTCTTTCACCATTTCCCTGACCTTTTCATTCCTCACCCTGCCTCTTCTTGTTACTCCGATCCTACTTCGCAGGAACTTCATTTCACCTGCCTGTATTCTGCTTATGTCTCTTTTCTTCATTGTCCACGTTTCTGAAGCCTAGGTCAGTATCAGGATATAGTAGCTTCTGTACAACACTTCCTTGCTTTTTTGTGGGACATCTTTATTCCACACTAAGCTCCTAATGCTTCTCAGAAATGCTTCTGCCTGTCTGCCACGTTCCGTAATCTCGCTGTCATTTCTCCCATTTTCCTCCACTATACTTCCCAAGTACTTGAGACTTTCCACCTTCTTCAACTGTCCACCTCCAAGTGTTATCCCACTCATTGGTCTGTCCTTTTTCCTGGTCGTTAACATGATCTCACATTTACTAATGTTGAATTTCCATCCGTACTGTCCCACTGTTTCTTCCCAAGCCTTCAGTTGCTCCTGAATTTCCTCCTCCTTGTTTCCCCAGACCATGAGATCATCTGCAAACACCATTGCTTTCATCTTATCTTCTCCTATCTTTCCTGCTATCCGTGTCATTACCTCGTCCATAACCACAATAAAGAGAAGGGGTGACAGCGCACTACCCTGTTTCAGGCCACTCATTTGTCTGAACCAGTCTGTTCTTTCCCCTCCAACTTTCACACAACTCACACTTCCACAATACATCTCCTTCACTCTGTCTACAGTCTCTTTTTCCACTCCCATGTTTTCCATTGCTTTCCAAACCTTCTCCCTACACACACTATCATAGGCCTTTTCGATGTCCAGGAAGGCCATCAGCAGATCCTCTCCGAATTCGTAGTAGTGTTCCTGGAGCTGTCTCACTGAAAATATGAGATCCACTGATGATCTCCCAGGTCTGAATCCATACTGCTCCTCTCTCAATTTTCTCTCCACTTTGGCTCGTATTCTACTTTCTAATATCTTTTCATATATCTTGGCACAGTGTGGTATGAGTGTGACTCCCCTGTAATTTCTGCACTCCTTTCTGCTTCCCTTCTAAAGTACTGTATGTAAATTCACCACTGTATTTATACTATATCTCTTTTAGTTGTTACTGCAGTATGGAGCTGCAATGGGAGGAACATATGCCCACCCTCTACAGGTCGCTGCATCTAGTGGTAATCTGTCGTGCTTCATTCTTCTCCTTTTACATGGAGTAGCAACAGATCTGATGGAAGTAGAAAATTTTGGCCCATCCTTACTTCAAGTTTTAACAAGAAGGTAATGCTGTTATTTTCTCATTTAATTGCTTTTGATCTTTAAGTTAGGCTAGCAACCTGCTTCACTTGTACTTCTTAAACCTGCAAAAAATGTCATGAGCGAGCCTCAGACCTAGGACTCCTTGGAAACGAACAGGCAATCGAACTGGTATTTGATGGGGTGCAATTAATATCAAGGGTGGTTATGGAACTAAGAAAGTAGAGCTGGCTGAGTCAGCAAGTAGGGTGAGGTTGGATATTCTAGGGATTAGTGAAGTTCAAATAAAGGGAGATAGAGATGAGGAAGTAGGAGATTACAAAGTATACCTGTCAGATGTAAAACGAGGCAGGGCCAAGTGAAGAGTAGGTCTGTATGTCAAGAGAACCTTAGAGCATAACAGTTTCTGTGAATGATGATAGATTTGGAAATGTCAGGAAATAGGGTCAGGGTCAGGATTGTTTCAGTGTACGCTCCATGTGAAGGGACATCTCAAGATGAAGTAGACAGATTTTATGGTGCACTGAATGATGTGGTAGTGAGAGTTAACAATAAGGATTGCATAGCTAGGATAGGAAATAGAACTGAGGGGTATGAGAAGGTAATGAATAATTGGGTTGAGGATAGGGAAACGAACACCAATGGGAAATGTTGACTGGGCTTCCGGGGTTATCTGGGTGCAAACTCATTCTCTAAGCATAAGGAAGGAAGGAAGATTGTAGTTTTACATGACCGTGAATCTTGTGATTATGAGCCACGGGACCTCCTTTTTACGTGGAATCCGAACCACAGGACATGGCATTTCACTTCGAAAATCTCACATGCATTGACCGGGAATCGAACCCGGACCGCCTTGGTGAGAGGCATACAGCTAGACCGCTGAGCCACCTCGCTCCCACTAAGCATAAGGAGATTCACAGACACAAATGGGAGGTTAGCGAAACCAAGTCATTAATAGACTAATCATTACTGACTTTGAATTTAGTAAATTGATAATGAATTCTAGGGTATTCAGGGGATTTTTTGATGAAAAAGACAATAAAACGATCTGCTGTGAATTAACCCTTTCGCTTTCACGGTAACAATCCATCGGTACCCATGGGTCCTGCGAAAACTGACATGGTAACGATCCATCGTTACCCATCTTTATTATTATTAGTTCATTATTTACGGGCCAGAGAGCAGCATTTTTGCACGGAATAAGGAAAGTACAGTTTTATCTCACATTATACTCTGTGGGAACTGCCGGCTATCCGTATTTATCGATACTCTGAAACATGTGCTCACTGGAGTTCCATGTTTTATTTACTTCGTGATTGGCGGCAAACTTGCGTTCATTTCTCTCTGTTTACGTTCGTGATTATATAGCAAAATTAAGCTGTATCGTAGGAAATTTATTTAGTTTACATGTTAGTTCATTATTTAAATAGTTTTCCTAGGTAATTAGGTGCCCATTCTGTTTAATCTGGTACTTGATAAAGTCATCAAGACCTGGGAATGCACATTGAGGAATCTAGAAATCAAACCAGTTGCCATTGGAGCTGGAACCCGAAGAATCGAGATCAGGTGCCTTGCCTTCGCAGATGACATTGCAATCTCAGCCAACAACTCTAAGGATGCTGGCCTAGCTGTCCAAGCCCTGCACGAGATAGCGGTGAAGTCTGGATTACAGATATCTTACGATAAGACCAAGTACTTTGAGAATCGGCACTCCGGAAACACCCCTTTGACGACCATAAATGGAACGATTGGAAGGGTCAATCGCTTTCGTTATCTTGGTGAATGGGTCCACCCCAATTGTAGAGATGGCACCTCCATCTTAGCAAGGCGTACCAAACTCAACGCAGCATACCAACTATCCCACAATTTGTACAACAATAAATGCATTTCGACGAATGCTAAGATCTGTCACTCCAGAACTGCTGTCAGACCACAGTTTCTGTATGCCGCAGAGACCCTCTTGATGAACAGAAAAGGCACCATGGATGACCTGGAGAAAGCCGAAAGACGTATCCTCAGGAAAATCCATGGCCCGAGATTGCTCCCAGATGGAACCTACCGTTTGAAATCTAATTCTGACCTGTATCGACAGTTAGAATCAGCCAATACCAGTATGCGACGTAGCAGGCTAAAGTTCTACGGGCACCTACAACGAATGAACAGCAACAGGCTTACCAAGAAGATCTTCTCCTTTGTTAAAAGCTACAAGACTGGAAGCCTGTGCCTTAATGAAGTACCAGGGACCGATAACCTAGATGTTAGGCCCCTTAAAACAACAATTATCATCATCATCATCACAGCTTAATGAAGTACAAAAGGACTTGGATTCGACTGGAATTGCTGACCTTGATGTAAAAGATCGTTCTAAATTTTGTGCTATGGTAGAATCTTGGACCCCACCACCCAGAGTCCCTAAATGTCGGAAGCCCCTTTCGCAGGAGAGAAAGGAGAAATTATCAGCAGGGCTCAAGAGATATTGGGAACGGAAAAGAGCATCGAAGAACTAGTCGTAAGCGCTCCGTAGTGGGCTTAAATCAATAATAATAATAATAATAGGTGCTTAGTGATAGTGAGGTGATATAGTTCACTTAAGTAAGGCATAGTTAGGTCTATTTATCATGTGTGACATGGCGAAGTGAGTTGAATTAGCTGACGATATCACTGAATTTCTTAACAAATTATTATTCAAGTGATGATGATGTTTGTCTGAATCGGAAAGTGTAGATGATGATAATAATCCAGCACCTCCTGACAGTGATGTTAGTGTGGATAGCGATTAGTGTTTTATACAAAAATGGCTGATATTTTTCAATGTTACATCACTTTAAACATTTTGATCTATCCTTGGATCTAATGCACATAGAGTCTTGATATTTACCATGCTAGTAAACAATAATATCGCCTTCCTACTGACATGAATCCTTGGGCTGTGAATGCCATTTCCTAGAATTACTTCCAAACTATCAAAATCTGAAACTTGTAACTTTGTTTCCACATTTCTTATTTTTTTAATATTAAACCCTTTTGGTTTAGAGACATGACTTACTTGCATTGATAATAAGTGATCTATACTCTATACGTTTACCAACCTTCATGTTGATAACTTCATTGGTGTGCCTTCCATGTAATTTTAAAAGAAGTGTATGCATAGTATGGTAAATATGGCTGCCAGTTTTCACACATCCATCAGCTGAGAGCTTGAAAGCGAAAGGGTTAAGCATAGTTATACCTAAAGTGCAGAAAGTGACTACTGTTTACAGACTGATTAGGGTTGAACATCTCCTGGATAAGGAACTTGGGCAGAAATACATGAATTGATTGATGAGAAATTCCAAAGAGTATGTATTTGCTCGCATATAACTCACACTTTTTTAATCCGAAAATAAGTGTGAAAATTTTCGGTGCGTGATATATGCAGGTATTTGTGTGCGGAAAACCGTATTCCCCCCAAAAAAAACATAGAACTTGTATTATTGAAACAAGGCAACTGGCATTGTCACTGCATCACTGCTGCCAATAACCTAGCTACTCTCGTGTGCATCATCATGACTTCTGTCCAACGCATTTGCGAAGCCTGTCTTAAAGAAACTCATCATAACAATGCCCGTCGTCATAACCCATGCCCGTATAACCCAATCACGAAAGAGTTCAACTGATGGCCTTCTTTATTTTGTCTTCTGTCGTCAGCTTATCGTAACCAACGTTACCAGATCCCGAAGTGTTCTAACTTAAAAATTACTTATTTAGTGTGTGGAGCACCAAGAAAACATCTGACAAGTATTTATCAGGCTGAAGTGAGAGTTGATGATAATATGAGTTCTTGGTTCAAGGTTGTTAGAGGTTAGGCGAGGCTGTAATCTCTCACCACTACTGTTTATTTTATATATGGACCATTTGCTGAAGGGCATAAATTGGCTTGGTGGGATTCAATTAGGTGGAAACCAGGAACAAACACAAGAGAATAGAATGTCAGGTAGGAGGAACTAAATTGGAGCAGGTGGAAATGTTTAAGTATTTGGGCTGTGTATTTTCTCAGGATGGTAGTATGGGGAAGGAAATAGAGTTGAGGTGTGGAAAAGCCAATCCAGTGAATTTTTAGTTGCGATATACAGTATTGTACAGGCCCCCTGGGGGTTGCACCCCCTGAAGCCACCCTCCATCATCTATTAAGACCACCCCTAACTGGCAAACCTCATAAGTCCAGAACAGTACCTTTTACACAGCAAGGGCGGCTACCCAGCTTGGGAAGCCTGCCAACCACTTGCATCACACTCACAAACACCTACACAATAGCTAACTAGGGCACCTACATCGATGGAATGTCGACGAAGCAGCGCCAGAACCTATAAGAAGGAAGACCTTAATGAGGACAGGCTCTCTATTATCTGTCATACAGTGTGTGTCGCCGGAGGCTCTGCTGCAAGCTGCTATCACCAGGTGAGCATCAGTGAAGTGTTCAGAGATCCTATATTTTGTAACATCCATCCACAAACTTGTACACTTAAACTTATAACATTTATTACATTCCCCTAAAAGGGACTTACAATTTCATACTCACTGACCAATAAACACTTGGTCAGTACACTACACTTGTCTTACTAATTACACGCCTCTTTACATCCTAACGCCCTTCCTGATTCCCGTCACGAGTGACAGTGACTATGGTAGCCAAATAGTTGCTGGCTCAAGTTTCATTGTACTTCCCGCAGCGACCCGGCTGCATAAGCAGCGAGTCGCCAACATAGCTGACACAAGCACGGCGGTTATATAACTCTCTCCAACCAGCTGAGAGGCTAGTACATGAACCCGCACACAGAGGTTCATCCCCCGAGTTACACTTACGTCTTTATAGGAGCACCCCCTAGCATCTACATACAGTATCTGGTAAGCTTACCCAGCTACGGGAAGCTACCTTCTCCTAGGCATCACCTTATAAATTAGTACATTAACACATACGTTTTAGATCTAACTAACCCCAACTAAGGGATCTAAAACAGATTGGTGGAGGCTGGGTACCATGCACAGTAACGAAAGGGCTCATACAACGAGTTCTCGTGGTAAAAACGGTCCGAACCGCATACAGCCAAGCGAAATAGTGAAGATTTTTTTTCTCAGACAAAAAGCACCATTTTTGCTTCACACTAGCTACACAAGGGAATTTTTTTCTTCTTTTTTTTTCTTCCCAAAACAACCCCCACCCCCCCGAAAGAATCAGAGAGATACAAGACATATTGCCAAACGCGCACAGTTTTTTTTAAAGACACATACACTTCAATCGGCATGGCCCCTCTATACCGCCTAGCTGTGCTAAGGAGCATTGGGGAATACCAGGAGTTAATTGCCTGGCACAAGGTCTTTGAAACAAGGCAGGACTACCTCAGAAGGTTTCAGCAGCTCCTGCACGCCCAGTATATGCGGATCATAAGGGCACTTGTCCGGCCACTCCGCAGCGCTAAGAATCGTAAGATTCGGGCGAAAATTCCCACCCTCCGTACACAAATCATTAAGGCACACTGGCAACTACACTGCCGACACGAGTTCATGTTCCAGCAATGGGAGACACTCATCAGGGAACACCACCGGATAGGGACTAGTGGCACAAAAGTCGCCGAACAGGCCATATGCCTCAATAGGCAGTACACCCAAATTTGGGACGAGTACCGCGAGCTCCAAGCTAACGAGGCCATTTTTCAGTTCATGGTAGGGCCACAAGCCCAGCCGAGAGAGGACATAAGCGTAGATACGCTAACGCAGCAATTTGCGAGAATGTCCCTCTCGCCACGTACTGACACACAAGGGAAGGAGTTCACCGTGGCCACAGTCCAGAAGACGGCCAGATTAGACTCCAACACACTGCGGGACCCAAGTTACATAAATACACGTCCTTCAGCTCCGGCTCGGAAGGCAATTTTGCCAAACCGAGGAGCAGAACCTACGCCAATCCCCTCGGAACGGACGAACGAGAGGGAGTTGACGCCAGGACTCTCGGTCACACATGATATAACAGGGAGAAAACGGGAGGTAACCACGTCATGGGCTGAGGACGTAGAACCCGCCCTACAGCACATTAAGCCTACACACACCTACACAAATAGGCAAACACAAGGGCAGGAGTCTACCGTGGCCATAGGCCGGAAATCGGTTAGACTACGCTCCACTACATCGCCAGGACAAACACAGGCAATCACACGGCCTTTACCGCTAGTTCAAAGGGCAATTTTGCCAGAATGGAAGCGGGCACCAGCATTTGTACCCCAGGTGCGAATGCATAAGAGGGTGTTGCCTTCAGGCCCTCAGGGTGCACAACACACACCCGCACACTCTGACCAGGCGCAGACACACAATACACGGGGTATAAGAAAGGTTTTATTACCTACCCCACGAGACCGGGCAGTCAAGAATACACACACCCCCATAAACTCTACTAGGGTAGCGCAGAGCGCAATTAATCCCTCAGACAGAACCACATTCAGGCCAACATCCAGGCACTACGGTGAAAGCAGGCCCAGTCTTACTTTGCTACAAATTCCTCCGGAAAATAGCAAAAAAGCACCTCAGTGGATTGCAGGGGCCTACACCTTAGTGACAGGGCGAAAGTATTCACCTTTCCGAGCAAGGACGCTCGGACGGGGATAACGACTTTCACCAGGAATACAAAATAAACCAATATCACTTGCACCACTATTATAGATACACGTAGGCTCGTTTACACGTGAGAAATACGATAATAGACACACAGAGACTCACAAACATAAACTACACATTTTTCACGTATATACAGTGGAACATGGCTAAGGCAAAAGTGTATAATTCAAAATTCTTCTTGTTTTTTTTTTTTTTGGCCCCTAGCATTTTTTTTTAGGCCAGCAATGGTTTATAATCGTGATTAATTGAGGACATATTTTGGACAATGCAAAGTTTTTAATATGCAAAGCCAAGCGGAAGCCAATCAATGGGACACCCGGCTTAGGTCCTCAGAGAGCTATTCCGAACACAGCTTAAGCAATAAACCACAGCATAGAGCTTAGGCAGGTCTTTCTAAGTAGAAATGACTAAAATGTTCTGCGTTCCATTCCCACAATTTCATAGATTCTCTTGTGATGGCCGAGAGCCCTAATCGTAAGCATGAGTAAGAATCTCGAACTATTTTTCAAAATTGGTAGATTTTCCCTGAGACGTAACTAGATTACCGTCGTACTAACGTCGCCATATAGGTGCATAGTACACTTTCATTTTTCAACATTTTGACATTATTTACGACCGCCGCATGGCAACCCGCTTTAATAAGCATAAAGCATTGTGCAGGCGAGATACAATATATTTTCTCTACTCTATTCAAAGAGCTCTCTTAATTCGGATCGTTGCATAACTCAATTTTTTTTTCTTTTCACCTCTTTCACTAATCCCGTGGAAGGAAAGTTATCCAAGTTGAACTGTATGTACTTAATCCATAAGTATACGTGATACACTACAATGCCCATCACATGAATTTTTCTCGTCCTCCATAACAACGCGCAAACTAGACATAAACACCATGGGGTAACACTCACAGCTAAAGGGGGAAACACCATTACTTATTTTTGGAAGACACACAGTCAACTCACATTGCCACATAACAGTAATACACTGCAAAACTGTCCCAAAGACACAAGCCTGAATGGCAACAGGAATAACCACCCTGGTTAAAGACGGTCTCAAACCCGCAACCTTCTGAATACCAGGAATGTAAGGTCGGGTAGCTATCCAGTCGCAGGATAGGAAAGTAAGGGACAGTTACACTGACAGATATTCATACGCGGAAGACAATAAAATCACATCCGACACCTAGTCACCAAACACGCGACTAGCGGCCCAGTGACACACAGGCATAACGACATTTGGTACCACTAATAGGGATATATTCGACCCACGCTTACAGTAAACACAAAACTAGGGGACACGAATGTATTTAGTGGAAAGTTCTTTTACATTGCGGAAAGCCATGATCACAACAAGAGAACGGGCAATCAAGTTCAAACACACACACGTGCTGGAAACATGAACAACGTCAGACAAGCAACAGTGAGTGCACACGCCATTGTAATTCAATACCATCGCACTCAGCGATAACATACTCGTCAGTGGGCGACCTTTGCTGGCACAGACAGACTGAGAGCACTCCAGGCGGGGCTGGGAAATACACATTCATTCACGCCAAGTCCAGAACCCCATAACTCCCCAAATTTCACTACAAGGAGAATTCAAAAAGACCCAAACTTCTCACGCCAAGGCGTATTTTCATCCGCGTGCCTTAAATACACGATGCGTGTGCCATAGTATATACGGTACAAAAAATCGTAACACCAGGACCTTGAACCAAGGCGGGTCCGAACTCACGACCACACAATACACTCGTGCCAAAAACAAACTAACCAATGGTATTTTTGGTATGAAAAACACAATCAAAAGCCACACTAGGGACGGAAAAAACCAACAGACAACGCAGACATAGAACACAGAGAATTGCATGAAATTGCGGGTCCAAATGCCCAGTAAAAATCGGACACCGTGGAAAACAACTATCCAGACTCCCCATTAGACCGAAATTGGCCCATACAAGTACTTAAACAGGTAATACCACATTTCCTCCGGCCAAACACCATGCAAAAATTTCGATTACACCAGACATGGGAAATAGATTTCCCAAACACAGTTATAGCAATTTCACTAGGCAACGGTCTTATGGAATAGTGTCCACACAACAGTGCTAGCAAAAACAGGACGGATTGACACATTGGCCCGCCCGGAATCCCAATCAGTGACAACACTCACATATTGGCAAAAAGTCACGTTCCGACAGCCGACATACGCAATGTCCGAGACTTCATGTACACAAACAAAATGAAAACATAACATGACGAAATACTGACTTGCAGAGTCCACCGCATTGCAACACTGCTGCCGACAGACACTATTGTTATATCGGAAGTGACCATGAAATCACAAACACAAACCAATGATAATGCCATACATTTTTCAGCACTGTTACAACAGTTGGGACATTTAGCAATATGCAGATACTGTGGGCCACATTATCTCAGGACCATAGGAGCATATCTACAAAGATGTTGACAAGTTACACGCGCCATCTGACACTCAGACACGCGACACACGATAGGACTTAGCCGATAACAGGCCTCCCGCCCGCATGATGTAGCGGAACATTGTCCCACACTCACGCCCTCTCTAATCAGGGGCGAATACAGACAGGGGCTCTGAGGGAACAAGACCTCCCCCTAATAACTTCCTTTCTAGACTTTATTTCTAAAAAATCATTACAGGCGATCAGGACATGGCCAGGCACACTACGATCACTTGCTACATCAACACTACAAATGGGAGACCAGATTAGGCCGTGACGTCACAGCGTCACCACACTTTACTATCCCAAGAAGCGGATAGAAAGCAGACATTGACCAAGGGAGGATGACGGGAGCATAGGTGGATAATCCCAGCAGGATTACCAATATACCACCCACAGGCTACCATTTTACTACCTTTCTCTCCTTCCATAACCTTCCCACTTACAACATTAGCCAACACAGACATACAGACACGATAAAAACAGCTACACTACATGACAAAATATACATCGGGGTTGATAGACTTCATGCGTTTAAAGAGAGGGCTCACTACGCCCTGGATCTCAATGCTAACACCCGAGTATTAGGGGTGTGTCGGAAAACGACAATTAAGCGTAATGCGCATCTCTAAGCAAGAGATGAGGCCAAATTTATATTAACAATTCTTTTTTATTAAATAATCCCGCATGAAAGGGACACAGTATTATTACGCCTCAACCTACGCCTATCCTTAAATGAGAGCGGATACGCCTCATATCCAGCCACATGCATGGAATATCCCACCCACATACCAAGGGTTATTATTATTGAACCTGCATGACACTTTGGGAAAATTTTTGCAAACCTGGGAAATACCTACCCCGTCCACTCATTGTAAGAGCATCCTGATAGCATTACCGGCTCAAGGCCACCATTAACAGGGAGCCCAAAGATGCGCAACCCCCTCCTACCATGCTTTCAGCCTACTCAACAAATAACTCCCCCCGGATCCCAATAACAGGGAACCTAACGCCATAAACCCTACTAACGCCTCCATGAAAAGTAACAAGGCATTACAGCTGGAAGTCCGACATAGCACAGTAGACCTGAAGTAGTCTATGCACTTAGAAGATTCTACAACCCCAGAACACTTAAAAATTTTACATTTTCTACACAATAAATTATTCACACAATACACTAATTTTTTTTTATATAAAAAAGGAATCTGTGACACGCTGAGTGATGATAACAGCGTAGGCAGAAGGCCAAAGGCACCACACTGGAGCAGAGCTGGGGAAGGTGATGATGACCCTTACCCCAGTTGGCTCAACAGCTTAATGACCCAGACCAATAACAGACGAACTACGTAAGGTTGAAGCATTCATGGCCTGGCACGGGCAAACTTCGGAATCCTAGGTGTACCTAGCCTGTCCCTAGGACGAAGAGATGTTACACCCACTATGTGCCACGGTCGTCGAAGCCAAGACCTGCTGGGGAGACTCTTGACGAACGGGGGGAGAAATAGCCAACTCCGCACCGGACTCAGGAGAGGACCCAAGGGACGACCAAATTAGGACTAGACTTGTAGTTAGATATAAGTAAGTAGGGCTTCTAGAGCGAGAAGCAAGACTCCTATGCGCAGGAGTGAAGCATTATTACTGCCAATAAGGGCGAAGAGGATATTAATACTGCCAATAAGGGCGAAGAGGATATTATTACTGCCAATAAGGGCGAAAAGGATACTATTACTGCCAATAAGGGCGAAGAGGATACTATTACTGCCAATAAGGGCGAAGATGATATTATGCCATTGGACGATGTCCAATGCCCACATAAATGGTGACGCAGCGGGCAGCCAAGGGCATTAAATGAGGAGCATGGCGAGCAACTCACAGGCGTTAAAGTGGGCGACCCAACAACGACAACATATGCAAAGGCAACGGCAATGAGCAGGCAAATACAGCGGGCGAGGCGGTTTTGCTTTGTGGCACCGTAAGCCGCCTGCGACTATATTAATACTAGTTAGTAAGCACTAGCATAAATGTCGACAACTAGTATTAAGGGGGCGGAATCCGGCGGTTCTAGAGACAACCGGTGTTTCTAGAATACGTACGAGTGGTGCCCTGAGGAAGTAAATTGCCTCAGGCGATCGCCCTGGTCAAAATTTTAGCATGTAAGACAGTTGCATTTTGGTACGCAACTTAGAATTAAGCAAATTTTATAAGCGCTGTTGCTAAATAATAGCACAGCATATTTCGGCAATAAAGTAAGGTCAACCATTCGGCTTATAAATAGCAAACATTTTTACTTACCATAACTAAGGTAGAATATCTCGGCACCTGATGACCAGCAAACCCGTCATCAGGGTAAGCCCGATAATACATTAAGTTAGATTAACTAGGTTAACTAAGACTAATATAAACACTTTGAGAGTAAGAAAAAACATTACGGCACCGTGTAGGGTAAGCCCGATCATACATCAAGTAAAACAATCATATGTAAAGAGAATATGACATTAATAATGGCCACAGGTTAACACTAATCATGCTATTTTTTTTCAGGGGAAAAAGAGCTTCAGCCAGTGAACACACTGACACAGGAGCCGATATAAAGAATATGTAATATTCATATGTTTTTTTAACCTCTCCATTTTTCAGGCGTCGTCACCAGGCATATGGCACTGGTGACAATGATTTCACTGCCATACAGCAGCAGTATGTTATTTGTGCCATGATATTATTGTGTACCACCTTCACGCACTAATTTGTATTTGTAATTTGTATTCATCCTCACACAACCCAACACATGCACCTCCATTTTTTTACAGCTACACTCCAGAAATCTGAACAGCAGGGTTGATACCTGTGGGGTATCAGGCTTGCTGACAGATCAACATAAACAAAGAACATAAAGCGTCAAAGATGCGACGCAACATACGGCAATGAGGGCGCAACCGATCTGTGGCGGCGACTCGCACTGTCAAGTGTGAAGGCATTCGCCCACAGAGAATGATTCACAAGTTAGGGGTATATATCAGCGGCACGACCACTAAACTACACCGGGAAACGGCCGGACAGGATTAGCCGTGGGACGGCACATAAATACAAAGGGTAGCGTGCACGCAAGTTACAATAGACACGGCCGTCTAGGTATAACATAATTAATAATTAAGATAGATAGATATAAGTATATAATGTAATATAATGTAATACAAAATACGGTAATATTGTTCAAAGGCACTACACACAAAATTATGATGCCACACATTGTGAATACACATATTTTTGTCACACACATGTACACAATGATTATGCTTTTGTCTCTTTCATTTTTCTTCCTTCTAAGGTCAGAATTTGTGAAGGTGTCCCGTTTTACCCCAGCACAATAAATTATCTTTTACGTATCCCTTTAACTTATACCTTGGGACACCTATTTTTTTTTCTATTTCTTCCATCTTTCACATTGCAGGGAGCAATTTTTTCCCCAATATAGCGCCGGACGACAAAACCACCCGTCCAGCACTGGGTTTTTTCCTCCCTGCACAACACCAATATCGTATACAATGTCAAAACCATGTTTTTTTTTTTTTTTGGAACTTTTTATACTGCAAATGGCATTTTTTTTTATTTTTATGAACTGTTTTAAATTAGCACATATATATGCATATATCCCAAAACCCACCCCTCTGAACACGAGCTGATCTCACATCTACACGACATCGCTACATCTACACGACATCGCTACATCAACACGACATCACTACCTCTACACGAAACAGAAGAAACGAAGATGAGATACAAGGAGGATCCAACAACAACCTACTACATCGACACCCCAACTCCACGTTCCGTTCCCGTTCGCGGGGACGCGAACTAATCAAAGGAGGAGACTTGTACAGGCCCCCAGGGGGTTGCACCCCCTGAAGCCACCCTCCATCATCTATTAAGACCACCCCTAACTGGCAAACCTCATAAGTCCAGAACAGTACCTTTTACACAGCAAGGGCGGCTACCCAGCTTGGGAAGCCTGCCAACCACTTGCATCACACTCACAAACACCTACACAATAGCTAACTAGGGCACCTACATCGATGGAATGTCGATGAAGCAGCGCCAGAACCTATAAGAAGGAAGACCTTAATGAGGACAGGCTCTCTATTATCTGTCATACAGTGTGTGTCGCCGGAGGCTCTGCTGCAAGCTGCTATCACCAGGTGAGCATCAGTGAAGTGTTCAGAGATCCTATATTTTGTAACAGCCATCCACAAACTTGTACACTTAAACTTATAACATTTATTACATTCCCCTAAAAGGGACTTACAATTTCATACTCACTGACCAATAAACACTTGGTCAGTACACTACACTTGTCTTACTAATTACACGCCTCTTTACATCCTAACGCCCTTCCTGATTCCCGTCACGAGTGACCGTGACTACGGTAGCCAAATAGTTGCTGGCTCAAGTTTCATTGTACTTCCCGCAGCGACCCGGCTGCATAAGCAGCGAGTCGCCAACATAGCTGACACAAGCACGGCGGTTATATAACTCTCTCCAACCAGCTGAGAGGCTAGTACATGAACCCGCACACAGAGGTTCATCCCCCGAGTTACACTTACGTCTTTATAGGAGCACCCCCTAGCATCTACATACAGTATCTGGTAAGCTTACCCAGCTACGGGAAGCTACCTTCTCCTAGGCATCACCTTATAAATTAGTACATTAACACATACGTTTTAGATCTAACTACCCCCAACTAAGGGATCTAAAACAGTATTCTGCAAGAAAGATGTTAGTGTAGCGGTAAAACTCTCCCTACATTGCTCAGTATTCAGACCGAACTTGCTGTATGGAAGTGAGAGCTGGGTAGATTCAGGATATCTGAATCATGAGCTAGAAGAATATGAGGGTAGAACAATTGATTTCTGGGACAAATAGATGGAAGCAATGGCAGGAAGGTACTCGTACTGGAGAGATAAAGGCTAAGTTAGAAATGAACACTCTAGATGAAGCTGTTCAGATGGTGGGGTCATGTGAAGAGAATAGGGGAGGAGAAATTACCTAAGAGGTAAGAGGTGAGTCTGGCTGTAGGTTAAGAGAAGCAGGGTTTGACCTAGGAGGTGATGGTTAGATTCAGTTTTGAACAATTTCAATGTGAGAAGTGTAGACGCAGAGGAGACCGCAGTGCTAACTGCTAATAGGGGATCATGGAGGCAATGTTCGCAATTAGAGGCTTGCAGACTAGACTGGATGCTGAAAGGCATAACGGTCTCAAATGAAAGTGTATGTAGGCTATGTTAATTTTTTAGATTCCTTATCAGATTTTCAACATTTGCGGAATCCATTTTAATCACAGTTTTTTATGCTCCCTAATTTTTTAAATGTTTTAATGAAAGATTTTGTAAGGACAGAAGGGCATGAATAGATCAAAAATTTCAACATTTTTTTAAAATTCTTATTTTGAAGAGCGTACCTTCCTGAACAAGAATATGTATAATTTATATGTATTTCTACTTGAATTCGCAGAGATATTACGAATAATGTGTAACCTATTTTTGTCACACCCCCTTTTTAAATGTAACTACTGTCACACATAGTCAATCAATTATAATTTATTTACTAATTGTAGGAGAATTGAATGCGTTAGCACGTTACACGGTTAGGTACCATGGAAACGTCTCGCCTGTCTGAACAATAGACTGCACATGAGTGTAACCATGGAAATCACGTGTGTTTGTTATGGTTTGATGTAAAATAGGCTACGTGATTTGTATTGTCTTGAACGTCTTTCATAGATTGTGGTGTTTGGAAAGTGTAAATATGCCCAGAATTAAGAAGTTTAATAGAAAACAATATCATCGATGTAATAGATACCGATCCAGGCCAGAGATTGCGAATTCGATTATTCCACTTAGTACTTGGAAGGGGAATCGAACTCAGACATTCAAGGGCGCTACGGATGACGTTTCACATATCCGAACTAAGAAACGTTTTTATACAATTTATATCGACGCAATGCCGTGCAGATCTGGGTTATACGTAGCAAATTCGAATTTATGACTTAGTAGTCTACCTGGGAGGGGAATCGAACTCTCGACCCTCAAGGGAGCTACGGATGACTTTTCGCATATCCGAAGTAAGAAACGTTTTCATACAATTTATATCGACGCAATGCTGTGCAGATCCGGGTTATAAGTAGCAAATTCGAATTTATGACTTAGTAGGCTACCTGGGAGGGGAATCGAACTCTCGACCCTCAAAGGCCCTACGGATGACTTTTTGCATACCGGTATCCAAAGTAAGAAACTTTTTCATACAATTTATATCGACGCAATGCCGTGCAGATCCGGGTTATATGTAGCAAATTCGAATTTATGACTTGGTACCTGGGAGGGGAATCGAACTCACGACCCTCAAGGGGGGTACGGGTGACTTTTTGCATATCCGATGTGTTAGAACACATTAACCTACAAAAAACAATAATAAACAAACTTCACTGAATTCAAACTTCACTGAATTAAACAATTGAACACGAGTATCGGTGCTGCCACACACTGTGTTTTGTTTTCAATCTCACACGAAGTTCAGTTCATTTCGTGTCGGGTCAACAGTGCTATGTATTTTAGAGTAAATAAATACTAGTTTGTTTAAACTGTTTAATTGATTTTGCCCAGAGCCTGTTCCGCTGATAGGTTATGGGCCCGGCACGCTTCCACTGCTCACCTCACTCGAGGGGAAGTGTTAGAACACATTAACCTACAAAAAACAATACTAAACAATTGAACACGAGTATCGGTGTTGTTTCAAATCTAGTGCTGCCATCTACGATGCGCACACAATACACACACAGTGTTTTGTTTTCAACCTCACGCGCAGTTCAGTTCATTTCGTGTCGGGTCAACAGTGCTATGTGTTTTAGAGTAAATAAATACTAGTTTGTTTAAACTGTTGTTTAATTGACTTTGTCCAGAGCCTGTTCCGCTGATACGATGTAAGAAACGTTTTCATACAATTTATATCAACGCAATACCGTACCATTCCGGGTCATTCATCGCAAATTTTAATTTATGACTTGGTACCTGTGAAGGGAATCGAACTCTCGACCCTCAAGGGCGTTAGGTGTGGGTGCAAAAATAGTAATATATTTGTGACCAGCACCCTCGATTTACCCATAATTGATGTAAAAAAATATCACATTTCGAGAAAAAAGATCCGTACCACCAAAACTCCATAAGTGCCGAAGAATGGAATGTTCTAATACATGGGTGAGTGAAACACAAACTTTAACTGAAGTTTTCTCAAAACACTTTTTTTTTTTTCACATTTAGAGCTAGAGATATGAAATTTTGCACACTCATTTGTGACTATACTGTGGCACTGAAACTCTAGAATTTTTAATGTAGCTTTTTAATTGTGCTATTTATAAAACATATGTTGCTAAAAAACATACATTTTGTGATCAAAATTTCAATTTAGCTGTGAATGGTTAAATATTTATCAAATGTAAAAATTTTAGAGTTTCATATAGCTATGGATGTATTTAATGTGTGGGAAAAATTTGGATGCAGTGGTATGAATACTTAGCAGGAACATGTACCAACATAATTACGTGTTTTAATAAGATCTTGAAAAATTGCACAATTTAAAAAAAAATCCTTAGAAAAAATGGGTAGTTTAATTCCAATAGAATTCAATTCATTGGAATCAACAGGGCTTGGACTTGAACGTGGTCAAGGTTTTGCATTTCTGCCTGTAATAATATGGCAGACACAGCGAGAAATGTTATGGTAGGTTTTTGTATTATTTCATGTTGCGCTCAGAACCTTCTGTCCTTAATGATGATAATGGCGTACTTATTAATTTTTACTAGCTGTTGTACCCTTTGCAGTCAGTACTGTATGTTAACAACTTTTTCAGCCAAGTGCCTCTTTGTAGAAATCATTGGTGGTCTTTCTCTGGTGAACATGTATAAAAAGGTTACAGGCCACTCTTACTCTAGAGCAGACTGCATAAATTTGTCCAGGAGGAAAACACCCTTCACTAAGTTCCAAGCCAGTAACGGAGAGGATATGTTCTTGAGACTTGTTGATGGTCATTACTCATTACAAAGCATATGCTGACTGGGAATTGAAGTCGCTTGAACTGGAAAGGATAATATGTTTGGAATGTAGGGGATGTAGACTGATAGACTCCATTCCTCTGCCAGTGTGAATATAATAAAATTGTGCAACGGTAATACAATAAAGTAATACTGTACTTTGTGCTGTCATAAATACTGCTTGTCCTCCATTGGAATTCTATATATTCAGTCATCCCCTTTCAGAAAAATAGTTACCTTAATTGGTATTAATATTAGTCTTAATTAATTGCTGGAAAAAGTTGAAAAGTAAATTTTCAATAACTTTTTTTGTAAATTTAACCGACCACTTTACGATAACATTGAAAATATACCATATATTATAAGCGAATACTACTAGCATATTTTTGTAAAAAGAAATTGGAAGTGAATACTTGGGGTGCAGGTATTATTCGAGTCAAGAAGATACTGATGGTGTAATTTCCTTGCCACATGCAATATACGGTGAATAGGCGCATGCACGCTCAGTATTCACTCCCGCAGATTCGCCCTAGTAATGACCGGTGAAACGTCATATATCTTACTTTGAACTCGCTAAGTTTGCGACGGTGAGAATTGCAATCAGCTCATGTGTGACGCTAATCTTATTCTGGGTGTTCTTGCACCGTATCATCTCGATATCAACTCCTGCTGCCATCGAAACAGTGCCCTAATATTGGCCGGCAGAATGCATGTTTTACTGTGAAATGTAAAGTTTTGAAGCCATTTTTCAGAGTTGCCTATACAAACAGTTATTTGTAGCTCTTCAGTCGGTCAACATGAATTTGCCCCATTATAACAGTGATCACAACTAATACATGTAAATTTTTTTCAGGAGTATTATTTATTTTTTGTACGTATATTACATACATTGTACCCCACCCAGTTTTTGGGTAAATTCGTGTTGACCAACTAAAAAGCTACAAATAACTTTTACTGTAAACACGTGAATTCTGCATTGGTGAGTAAAACAATAGGCTCATTAGTGATGCTAATCCGACCATCCTCTATAATTAGAAAATAGGTATTTTTGAGAAAAAATCCTGCTTAAAATTACGGTGTGGGGATTATTCAATGGCAGGTTGTAATCAAGTATATACAGTTTGTAAGGAACCCTACAGGCTACCCTATACCCTAGTACAGGGCACCTGGAAATGTTCTCCGTAGTGACTGCCGACTTCCGCCGGAGGTAGCATCAGCAGTTCAGTTGGCAGCACAGTGTCCTTGGCAGGGTAAATTCCACTCGTGTGGGCTGTAGGCCGTCGAAATCGTCGGTGTGTATTGCAATAAGCTAGCGTATGCGTCATCAGCACTTCCAGCATCTGTTATGAATGGCTGTGGTGAGTACAAAGTTTACTGTTTGTTCTGATACAAGAGACAGTCGTGCTGCCAACGTTACTACTGATGACAGTTCTCGCAGACGCATGTAGGCACTGCGGAGAACATTATAATGAACAGCTGTGGTTGAATTGCCAGAGTTGTATTTTTGTATTGTTGTAAACATGATCAAAGTTAAAATATCATTTTCTTTTATTCTCATCAAAGTAAAGATATATTTTAAATGTGAATTAGGTTTTGTTGAAAGTAATTCTTTCCTCATCACAAAGAATTAATTTTAATGATCAGCTACATCATATTGTTGTTAGTAGTGAGTGGCTTCTGTTCCTCCTTTCATATTGCCTCCCCAAATCGACAACTAAAATATATCAGTTGCTCTAGGAAAGAAAACTTGAATGGCCGTTCCCCATGATAGATTACATCACTACGAATGAGTAAGTACAGTATGGTAGTGAAATTCAGTGAGTCATACTCTCTTCAAAACCACCGATTATTAACTATTGTTATAACTGGAATCTTTATCTCAACATTATGAACTGTTATGTCTCGTATAAATAAAATACGAGACATAACAGTTCACTCCATGTCTTTCAGTAGAAATACACAGGCTCCTCACTGGTATATTACCACCTTGAAAACAAATAAAGACAAAAATCATGTCAACACTGCCAATTTGATTCCCTTTGTTGTCGAAGAGGAAAAATGAAAAGATGAAAGGACATAAAAAAAAAAGGAATTAAGGCATTACCTATGAAAAATTGAACATGGCCTATAAATACTAGTTATGGTGCTAGGATTCGGTCGAATTGTGGAGAGTGGAAAGACCTGGGGAATAACTTCATTCAGGATGGCTCCTAGCAGCGCTGGGATTCGAGCCATCGATATCTGGACTTGCTGCAGCAGTTGTGGTGCATGGTTTAACTCTAGGTCTTATATATTTACGAACTTTCTGTCGTTCTAAGCACCTTTAAAGTTCACTTGGTTTATGTTTTGCAAACGGAACATCAGTCATGTTCATAAATAACATTTCAATGCAAGTCACTATCATATTTTATTATACAAAATTCTCGCTACTCTTAAACTTCTCAACACACTGTTTGAAATATCTTGGAGGGATGTGCACTTGTGCATTGAATGGAGCTCTAAATCAAGTACAACAGTGTGGGGGTTGTTTCATCCAGCATGTGGACACTGATGTCAGATGAATTACAAAATCACATATTGAGAATGTATGAATTACGTATCATGGAATGAGTCTAGGATTGTGTACTATTCATATGACACATAAGACAGAGAAAGTACATTTTTTAAAGACTTCGAACGTCATCATTCCTGGAGGAGTCTGCCAAATGTAAATCCCATATGAGCCCGTAGTATACTTTTTAACTCTGGATAGACAATAGGACTGTGGGAATCTCGTTGGTTGGCCAAATGTGTAATATTGCGATATTTCTCCATGTCCAATTGTGAAGACATTGTCAATCTCATCAAGTGGCTGAGTGCCACACTGATTGCTTACCATCGCGATAGTTTTCCATTTGCAAACCAGGAGGAAGAGCGGGACTGATTGATTAAATCGCAATGATTCTCTGTGTTCTAAAGTGAAGACTATGGGAATCTTGTCAAACTGCTATGAGCAGCGCCGATCACACATCTCCATTCTTGACCACGAAGACAGAATGCTGTGTCGATCATGTAACGACGCAATATTTCTGTGCCCTACCACATGGACAAAGGGAATCTCGTCAAACAGCCAAGAGCAGTGCTGACTGTATAGCATGCCATTATTATGTAGCTCGCTTATTCTGGAATGGTGACTGTGGTGCAAGCAAGGCTAACAAATGTACCCATGGCTTCCCTACTTCAACTAATTGTATATTCCTATGATCCTTTTCCTTTGTCAGCTGTTACAAGTCAAGAGGGGCAACCAAAAGAATGCCAGTTTTGTCGAATAAAATTGATCATACAAAATTATTAGTCAGGGCTCCCCACGTTGTCGTCATCATCATCATCATCGTCATCATCATCATCATCTTTGTCGTCATAAAACTTCTTATAAACAAGATATTTGAATCAGGCACAATAACAAACTATCTGAAATACACAATTAATAAACCAGTATATAGAGGTAGAGTCATAAGTCATGGCAACTATTTTCGTTCTTAAGAACAGGAGACAACACGGAATATCTACGATATGCATTTGGAAACGTATGGTATGTACTTGCGTAGGATGCCATTAGACGGTGTATGTAAACAACAGTGTGGGTCTGAGCACGCCCCCAAGTTCAGTGTGTGAGTGAGAGCGTCACACAATGGAAGTCAACAAGCAGGGGCAACGATCGTATATTAAAATCGCCGTTCTCCACGGCAGAAATGCATGTCAATGCCATGCAGAGCTGCGGGAAGCATTAGGTGTGCATGCCATGCCCTATAGAACAGTGGCGAGGTGGGTGGAGACGTTCAAAAATGGTAGAATATCAACTGCCAATTTGCCTAGGCTGTCCAGTGTCCATGGACAAAGATGTACGGATAATAGTGATCGATCAGTGTTTACGGGAGGACAGGCGCTGGACTAAAACGGATTAGCAAGAACATACAGCAATACCAGCGGCAACAATACTGTGTCATTTTACACAAGGACCTACAGATGCGTAAAATTTGTGCAAAGTGGGTGCCACATCACTTAACGAAGGTACAGAAGTGGACTTGTTACAAAACATGTCGCATCAATCTGGAGAGGTTTCAGCAGGAAGGGCAAGCCATGTTGAATCGCATTATTGCAGTCGATGAAACATGGGCACGTGCTTATGAACCTGAACTGAAGAGACAGTCAAGTGAATGGCGTCGTCAGGGGTCACCACGAAGACAAAATCCATCGCCCAATAAGGTTATGGTCATCCTGGCATATGATGTTCGAGGTATTCTTGTGTGTCATCCAGTGCGTGAGGGGCACACTGTCAATGCAGTGTATTACAATTCATTTTTGTTGTACCAATTGCGCCATGCATTGCGAATCAAACGACCTGATCGTTTGGACCACGCCATAATCATACACGATAACGCGACAGCTCACACAGCAGCCATCGTTCAGCGTCGCTTACAACGGTGGGGATGGGAGGTTCTTCCTCACCCACTTTATTTGCCTAATCTGAGCCCATGTGGCTATGATCTATTCCCCAAAGTCAAGAAGCCAATATGTGGACGAGGGTTTGCTAACAAAGAAGACATCGTAACAGCATTTCGGAGAGAGGTGTTACACGTTAGCGATACACATGCAGCGAATGGTATTCAGCGCCTGCCCCACCGCTGGCAACTGACAGTAGACACCTTGGGTGATTATTTCGAAGGTCTGTAACCAGTGGAGACCTGTCCTTTGTACGTAGTCTTGTGTATTTGCTGTCTATACCATAATAAAACAATGTTTACCAATGGCCTGTGTTCTGTCACTTACCTACGAGCATCTCCTGGCGTCAGAACTGATCTTCAGGCACTATGCATATGTACATGTCCTATATTTCCAAATTCATATCGTAGATTTTCCGTGTTGTCTCCTGTTCGCGAGAAAAAAAAAAGTTGCCATGACTTATGACTTGGCCCTCGTATAAGAATGGTGATCTCTTAGACTTGGTAACTATAGACCTACTGTACATGCGTTTTATCAATCTTGCACAAAATAATAGAAATATGCTTGGATAAGAGACTAAACAATATTACATAACCATTTATAGTGCTCTTATTGAAAGCAAATTAAGATATCCCATATATTATTCTTCTTCTTGTGGCATATCCTCATTGGATGTTGGTTGTCATCAGGACTATTCCTTGTTTATTTTTAGAGACTCTGAATATCTCAGGAGTGTTGATTCCATTACATTCGCATAGATTCTTTAGACAAGATGTTCTACTCCCTCGGCCTCTCCTACCTTCCATTTTTCCCCAATGACGATCTGAAAGTATTTATATTTATCACAAGCTGTACCCGGCATGCGTTGCAATGCCAATCAAAGAAAGTGTTGGCGTTGAAATTCTGTTTCTTGAAGTGCTTTTGGATACACAACATGTTAACAGCCTCTAAGCTATCGTAGAATGGATTTTCTAATTTAGAACCATTCGTGGAAGCGTGCACAACAACTTTCAAAAGTTTCATCGCTGTCACTCATTTGTTGAATCTACTCGTACGCTACCTGTTGTGAAATGGATTTACTAAGTCGAAACCCTTCCCTGGCGTGTACACAATAACTCATCAATGATTCATCGCAATCGGATGAATTGTATATGCACGTATACGGGGTTTTGTTTAAACGATTCGTGCGCTGTCACTCATTTGTTGAATCTACTCGTACGCTACCTATTAAGAAATGTATTACTAAGTCGAAGCCCTTCCCTGGCGTGTACACAATAACTCATCAAGGTTTCATTGCAATCGAAGAATGTTATATGAACGCAATAGGGGATTTTGTTGAAACACTTCGCGCGTCGTCACCCATTTGTTGCATCTACTCTTGCGCTACTTATTGTGAAATGGATTTACTAAGTCACCTTCCTTGGCGGGTACACAATAACTGATCAATGTTTCATCGCAATCGGATGAATAGTATATGAACGCATACCTGATTTTGTTTAAACGATTCGCGCTCCGTCACTCATTTGTTGAATCTACTCGTGCGCTACTTACTGTAAAATGTATTTACTAAGTTAGAAACCGTCACGTAAGTGTCCACAACATCTCACCCAAGTTTCATCGCTATCGGACTAATGGGATATGAAGACATAGGGGACTGTATGGAAACGCTCCGCATGTCGTCGTTCATTTGTCGAATCTACTCGTGTGCTACCTACTGTGAAATGTATTTACTAAGCCAGAAACCTTCCTTGGAGTGTCCACCATATTTCACCCAAGTTTCACCACTAACGGCAGAATGGTATATGACCTTATACGGGACTTTGTTGAGACCCTTCGCGCGTCGTCCCTCATTTTTTGAATCAACTTGTGCGCTGCATATTGTATAGTGGATTTACTAAGCCAGAAATTTTCCATGACGTGTACACAACATCTCACCCAAGTTTCATAGCTACGGACGAATGGAACATGAATGCATACGGGACTTGGTTGAAACGCTTCGCGTGTCGTCGCTCATTTGTTGATTCTACTCTTGCGCTACATATTGTAATATGGATGTACTCAGCCAGAAACCTTCCCTGGAGTGTACACAACATCTCACCCAAGTTTCATCGCAATCGGATGAATGGTATGTGAACGTATACGGGACGTTGTCGAAACGCTTCGCGCGTAGTCACTCATTTGTTGAATATAAACGTGCGCTTTGTATTGTAAAATGGATTTACTTAGCCAGAAACCTTTCCTGGAATGTACACAACAATTCACCAAACATTTATCACTATCAGACGACTGGTATATGACTTTATACGGGACTTTGTTGAAACGCTTCGCGTGTCATCGCTCATTTGTTGAATCTACTGATGCGATACCTGTTGTAAAATGTATGTACTAAGCCAGAAACCTTCCCTGGAGTGTACACAACATCTCACCCAAGTTTCATCGCTATCGGATGAATGGTATATGAAATTATATGGGACTTTGTTGAAACGCTTCGCGCGCCGTTGCTCATTTGTTGATTCTACTCGTGCTCTACCTATTTTTAAAGGGATTTACTAAGCTAGAAACCTTCCCTGGAGTGCACACAAAATCTCAGCCTAGTTTCATCCCTATCGGACGAATGGTATATGAACGCAAACGTGACTTTGTTGAAATGCTTCGCGCGTCGTAGCTCATTTGTTGAATCTACTCGTGCGCTGCCTATTGTAAAGTGGATGTACTAAGCCAGAAAATTTCCCTGCAGTGTACACAACATTTTACGCAAGTTTCATAGCTATCGGACAAATGGTATATGAATGCATACGGGACTTTGTTGAAACGCATTGCGTGTCGTCGCTCATTTGTTGAATCTACTTGTGCGCTATCTACTGTGAAATGTATTCACTAATTTTGAAACCTTCACGTAAGTGTACACAACATCTCACCCAAGTTTCATCGCAATCGGACGAATGGTATATGAACGCATAGGAGACATACATACCCACAAAGTATCACGTTACATTGATTTTTATGTATATAGATTGCAAATGATATGGTCAAATTATGGTAAGCTATATCAGCTTGGGGAACTAAACTTCAATTAATAATCTCCCAGATATCCAAAACAGGTTCTTTAAATATTTCACTGGTACCCCTTATTTTAATATTAAAGAGTTGTTTCAAATTACTGTACTGAATTTCTACTACCATGAAGATTTAGGCATAAGGTCTCTCACAACATATGGACAAGAGCCATAACAAGTATTAAATGTGTAAAACCATTATGTATTAATAGCTATTGGTTTCAAAGAACTCAATTGCATTATATCATCACTACTTAATGAACTACCCCCTAGATTGTGTTAACATGAACAGCAAAATACAATGAGGACCATCCCTATAGAACGAAGCCTTGGATGCGATGGACGGGCCACTGTGTGTAGCCGCCTATTGAGCAAGGTGCTAGTAACAGGGTAGCGCCAAACTAGTTCAACACATTTACACTTTTTAACGTATTTAATAATCATATTTACTTACATGAATTTCACAGTAGTTGCAGGAAATGCTGCCCTTCAATTTCTAAACACATGTTTATTATATTTGGCATACTTGCTGTAATTCATCCTGACTCATATTTCATATCAGTGGAGTTATTACGTTCTCGTGATCCTCCAGAGTATGTGGACTGTTTCTGTATAACTTTTGTTTGAGGTTCCTCCACAAGTAAAAATTGCATGGCCCTGAAACTTGCAAACAAATTTACTGCAAACTTCTTCTTGAGAAGATAAGTTTCCACTAGGAAAATGCGTTGTTTTGTTTCATATCTAACCCTGTTCTCAGGATATGCAACAGCCTACAGTACTTCACCACAAGTCTTAACTCTCTCAACTGAGGTATCTTGCCAGCTGCGTGTGAATGCAATCCTAGCATTTGGGACTTCCCGTCCTGCTCTTGTGTTATCGCTTCTCAAGTGGCGGTGACTAATCACTCTCCGCCCGTCTCGCAGGCAACCAAACCTCCGTTCTTTAGGAAAGGCCCTCACTGTATTAACTAGATAGACATTAATTTATAACAAACTTGCCATCATAACTACTACAGTGATATAACAATTTCTATCACTAACACTAATACGAGGGTCACTACAAAACTTTTGAGATACATCAAAAGTAATTTTTTCTAAATTATTCTGATTGTTGCACTTTCTCAAAGTACTCACCACCACACTGTATACACTTTTGCATTCGCTGAAACCACTTCTGGAAGCACTCCTGCCACACGATTTCTTCGATGGCTGCTAGCTCATCTTCGTAGGTCGTAACAGCTTCTTCAGGGGTTGAAAATCTCTTTCCACGCAAGCGATTTTTTACCATCGGGAAGAGAAAAAAATCACACGGAGCCAGGTCAGGACTGTAAGGTGGATGCATCATCAGTTTGACCTCCGTAGACTCCAGGAAGTGAATTGTCATGTTGGCTGTGTGTGCAGACGCGTTGTCGTGATGGAAAACGATCCCTGGCAGTTCCATGCGTGGCCGCCGTTCTTGAAGTTTGGCAAAAACTTTTGGCAGGCAAACCATGGTGTACCAATTAGCGGTAACTGTCCTTTGTTCCTCCAGAGGAATGGTTGCCACATGACCACCCTTTGAGAAGAATGAAGCTACCATTTTCTTTCCAACACTTCGGGGGCGCTTCACTTTTGTCGGTGTCTTGTCAACAAGAAAGATCCATACTGCTGATTACCGCTTGGTGCCCGGATCAAATTGATAAATCCAGGTTTCGTCACCTGTGACGATGTCAGAAACCTGTCTAGAGTCCCCTCCTTTGAATCTAGTCAGCATTTCCTCACACCATTCAACACGGGCGTGTTTTTGTTCTTCTGTCAAATTGTGAGGCACGCATCGGGATGAGACCCTCCTCACACGAACGAATTCATGCAGGATTTTCAAAACTGCTGGCGAACCTATCTGCAATGCTGCCTCAATTTCTTTAAATGTTAGACATTATTTTCGCGAAGCATTTTCTCCACGGTTGTGATGGTTTCCTCAGTCACCGTCGTTGCCGGACGCCCGCTTCTCTCCTCAACCTTCAAAAATTTTCGGCCCCTTTTAAATTCCTGAAACCACCGGAAAACTGTGGCACGGGAAGGAGCTATCTCCCCAAAAGCCTGTTGCAAACTCTCAAAATATTGAGAATGGTTTAAACCACTTTTAAAACGGTAGAAAATGCTCCCTTTCCAGCTCCATTGCAGCGACTGACTACCTGCGCGCCGCGGCTTGTTCGACCTTGCACTGCGGGACTTCCCGGAGCGGGAGAGTCACTTCCTGCTACCAGCTTACTCACAAAGGATGGGGCTTCCGCTCCCTGTATTCCATTCAAGTGGGTCAACCTCCACATTCTCACATCTCAAAATTTCCATAGTGACCTTCGTATAGTACCGTTTTTCATGATGGTATTTTGTTCTGTGTTCTTACGTGACATATCTCACTTTTTGACTTATTAATATTATTAATTTTTTACTTTTTTAAATTTCTCGTTATCACTTCTAATATGTTAAATAAAATAAAAAATATGGTAATACTGTATATAATTAGTACTGTATATGTAAAAAAAATATGGCAAGACAGAAGAATTGGTGGACTACATGGAAAAGAAGGAAATAGCAATGATGGGAGTCAGTGAAGCGAAATGGAAGGGAAAAGGTGAGAAAGAAATCAAGAAAGGGAAGGGATATAAAATATATTGGAGTGGAGGAAAGAAGGCAGTGAATGGTGTTGCAATAATATTGCGAGAAGACTTGGTACAGTATGTTGAGAAAGTAGAGCAAACTAGTGACAGAATACTGAAAATTAGATTAGGACTTGAGAGTTGAACAAAGGACTTCATACAGATTTATGCACCCCAAACAGGGAAGGTAGATGAATGTTTAGAGGAGTTCCTAGAAGAACTGGAAAAGTGTATAGAAGACAAAGAGGTTATAATAATGGGAGATACGAATTCACATGTGGGAACAGATAGGCAGGGAAAAGAAGAGATAATTGGCCGGTTTAGTTATGGAAATCAGGATGAAGAAGGGGACCTTTTAATAGATTTCTGTAGAAGGAATGGATTAATTGTTGGAAATACATGGTTTAGGAAGAAGAACTCTCAAAACATAACTAGGTATGGATGGGGAGACAGAAAGACAAAGACAATGATTGATCTTATCCTGGTGGAAAAGGATAAACGAAGACAACTGGTAGATGTGACGGCTATGCCAAGAGGAGATTTTGAAGGAGACCATAAAGTGGTGATAGCCAAACTAAGGCTGGGAAAAATCATAAACCTTTCGGAAAAGAGGGAAAGAAAAATAAAGGTGTGGAAGCTAAAAGAGAGGGAGACAATGGACAAGTTCCAAGAGGATTTAAAAAAGGAAGTTCCCAAAGATGAAGCAAAAAGTGTAGAACAGGAATGGGCATGTTTTAGGAATGGTTTTGTGAAGTGTGCAGTAAACACTTGTGGAAGATTATCAGGGAAGAAAAAGGAAAGGGAGACTCCTTGGTGGAACAACAGGGTAAAGGAAGCTGTTAAAGAAAAACAAATGGCATGGAGGAAGTGGATAGGCTGTAAAAATGCAGAGAAACTACAAAAATATAGAGAAGCAAAGAAGGTATGCCAAAAAATTGTACAAGAAGAAAAACGGAAAAGTTGGGAAAGATTCACAGAAACTTTGAAGGAGGATATCCAAGGAAGTAAGAAGGTACTATATGGATTCGTGAAAAACAGTGTGAAAGGTAGGGAAAATACAAAATTTGTAAAAACTGAAGCAGGGCAGATATTGTACCAAAGAGATGATATATTAAATAGATGGGAAGAATACTTTTCAAAGCTACTAAATGTGAAATACATTGAACTGGAAGATGAAAGGGAACAAGAAGAAACTATGGAAGAAGAAGAACAAGAAAAGCAGATAACTATGCTAGAAATAGAGGAAGCCATACAGAAGATGAAGAGTGGTAAAGCAGCAGGAGTGGATGAGGTGACCACGGAAATGATAAAAGCAGCGGGACCAGTAGGGATACAGTGGCTGTATAGATTATTTAGAATAATTTGGAAGAAGAAAGAAATTCCAGAAGAATGGGGAAAGGGTTTAATTATCCCGATTTTTAAGAAAGGCGACAAAAAGGAATGTAATAACTACAGAGGGATCACTCTTATTGCTCATGTAGCTAAGATCTTTGAGAGCGTATTGGAAGGCAGACTGAGGAGGAAGATAGAAGGAGAGTTGGAAGAAGAACAGTATGGTTTTAGGAAAGACAGATCAACATTTGACCTAATCTTTACATTAAGGCAAATGATGGAGAAAAGATGGGAATTTGGAAAAGACATGGTGATGACATTTATTGATATTGAGAAAGCATATGACAGTGTGCCTAGACAGGTGGTTTGGGATGTACTAAGGAAAAGAAGAGTTATCAGAGCAGAAGTCCAAATGTTAAAAGCTATGTACAATAATTGTGTCAGTAGCATGAAGACCAGTATAGGAGAAACAGAATGGTTTAAAGTGGAAACGGGTCTCCGACAGGGAAGTGTATTGTCCCCATTATTATTCATCATAGTCATGGATGAAATCCACAAGAAGGTCAAACAGAGATTGGGACAAGAAGCAACAAAGGCCATGCTGTTTGCAGATGATATAGTTATATGGGGTGAGGATGAAAAGGATGTACAAAAACAACTAGATGTATGGAACCAAGAGATAGAGAAATTTGGGATGAAAGTAAGCACAGAGAAGAGCAAGACAATGGTAATGTCAAGAGGAAGGAAGAGGAAAGATAGAATTGAATGGCAAAATTCTAGAAGTCGTTAAAAGTTTCAAGTATTTGGGAAGTGTGATCACAGAAGATGGAAAGATAACTTAGGAAATTGGAAAGAGAATACAACAAGCGAACAGTTTTTACCAGAGTGTAAGGGGTATTGTGTGGAACAGAGATGTCCCAAAGAAATGCAAAAAAGTATTATATTCAACCTACTACAGACCCATACTAACATACGCAGCTGGAGCGTGGACTACTACAAAAAGAGAGAAGAGTAGAATACAAGCCGCAGAGATGAAATTCCTAAGAGGTATAGAGGGCAAGACCAGAAGAGATAGAGTTAGAAATGAAGAGATTAGAGAAAGGACAGGAATATTGAAGCTGCAGGACAGGATAGAAACAACAAAGTTAAAGTGGTATGGACATATGATGAGAATGGGAGAGGAGAGAGTACCAAAGAAGACTTTCTGTGAAAAGATGACAGGGAAGAGACCACGAGGTAGGCCCCGGAAGAGATGGGCAGATACAGTGTGGGAGTGTGTAGAAAAGAAGGGAGGAAAACCCGAAGATGTACTAAAATCAGGAGAGGAGTGGTGGAGAGACAGGCAACGATGGAGGTCCGTAATTCACAACCCGACCCAGGAAGCTGGAAACGGGAAATGAAGAAGAAGAAGATGTAAAAAAAAAAATGTAACAACAAATGTTCACACTACAGTTGGTTGGTTGGTTCTTAAGTTTAGGGGCTGCGACAACGCGGTCATGTAGCCCCGTGTACTTTGGGTGTGTGTAGAATCTGTCTGATAACCGGTGTTAATTGTGATGACTGTATTAGTGTGTGTTATCTGTTTTTTAATTTTAGTACTGCAACTTAGAATTTTTCAAATAGTTCCTACCTTTGCCGCCAAGCGCCACCGTCAACGACTACTAGGCCAAATTCAGAACTTAGCTAATAGACGCCACCGCAGTCGGCTCTTGGCAACGAACGTAGAAACCTAAGAGCGTTGTTTACATTAACCTATCCAATTTAGCTACACACAGGTGCAATTAGTGGAAGGTTCTTTAACATGCCATAAATCTATGACATGGGACCGCCGGCTTTACTTCCCGTCCGAAGGAAGGCATACTGAGGGACTTTTAACGCTCTTAAAAAATCCGACGGCTTCGGCCGGGTTTGAACCCGCTATCTTGGGCATATAAGCTCAGCATGCTACCGACTACGCCACCGAAGCCGCTTTCACACTACAGTATCTCTTTTGCATGTACTATTGCATTGTTTCTTAAATAATAATTAATATGTCTCAGATAATCTGTAGTGGAGTTCTCATCAGATTCATGAGAGATATCACAAACTGTATATCATTAGTTAGGCAACTTAAAACACTATTTATCATCATCGTCATCATAATCTATATTATTATTATTGTTGTTGCACCAGAGAACAATAATAAAATTGCAACCTCTTGGTAATAACTTCTTGCACACATGATTTAATAGCTGAACAAACACATTTGGTTTTACTTATATTCATTATTTTTTAAAATTTATTAATTATTATTAATTTGTCTTAAGTAGCTTTTCAGTTGGTCAACACGATTGTGCCCAATGAATGGGCGGGGTACAACATATAAATATCTAAATACACTCCTGGAAAAAATTACACGTATTAGTTAATTATCACATTGCCCCTTTAATAGTGATAATTAACTCACTCGCTCACTCACTCACTCCGTTGGCTTTTCTGGGACGTGACGATCCCGTGCCGCTCTCACTATCTGCCTCCATTTCCTCCTATCCAGCGCAGTATTCTCCCATACAGTAATACCCATTTGTCTGCAGTCAGAGGTCACCTCATCTTGCCATCTACTCCTAGGTCTTCCAGGGGGTCTCGAGCCTTCGATCTTCTTCTCATACACCTGGCGAACTATTCTGGCAGCGTCCATTCTGATAACATGCCCTGCCCATTGCAGCCGTTTTGCTTTCATGACGTTCACTACTCTGGGTTGATTGGCCAACTTGTACAGCTCATGATTTGATCTGAGAACCCATCTTTGTGTTTCCTGGTCAAAGATGGGGCCGAAAATTTTTCTATATATCTTGTTTTCGAAGACTGTAAGTTGGCGTTCCTCCCTTTTGGTCACACTCCATGTTTCGGCTCCGTGTAGCAGTACCGGCCTGATGATCGTGTTGTATAGTTTTAGTTTTGTTTTCCTGGTCAAAAGTTTGGAGGAAAGTAATTTATGCAGGGAAAAGTAAACTTTGTTTGCATTCCGTAATCTAATTTGGTGATAATTAACTAATACATGTAATTTTTTCCAGGAGTGTATTTACATATTTATATCTTGTACCCCGACCATTCATTGGGCACAAATGTTGACCGGTTGAAAAACTACAAAAGACAATTTGTATAGGCAACACTGAAAAAAAAATGCCTTCAAATCTCGACGTTTTTAATTTACTTACTATTCAATTAATCATCATCAGGATATCCTTCCAGCAAACCGGGTAGGAACATCGTGAACGATATGTCTCCATTTAGTCCTGTCCTGGTATAACTATCCCCTCTCCACTGCATTCCATGTTACTCTCCTTATGAGATCTTCCTTAACCCGGTCTGTCCATCTCTTCCTAGGACGTCCAATTAATTGGTCTTCTACCTGGCACCTCCATCTACAAATACTGGCTTGGAGTTCGGGTCTGATGCATCCGCTTCACATGACCGGTTTACTGTAATCTCGCCACACTCATCCTTTCCCCCATGGTCAAGTTCACCTGCATGTCTCTCCTTACATATTCATTCCTGTATTTTTGTAGGTCTGATCTAAGGAATATTCAATTAATATTGATTATTATTCTTTATTGTTTATTTAACTTAGTAGGGTAGTTATGCATTTTATATTGGTATTTCAATTACTCAATGATGAACAATGAAGTCTTGAAGTTATTAGGTCATGTAATGCACTGATAATGCAAGCCATATACAGTAGGTGGAAGTTAGAGAGAATTAAAAGTTCTCTTTTTAAATATCATACAGAACAAAGTGCATTTTGAACAATTTAAATCCTTAGGTATGATCAGTAATTTTATGTGTAATACCGGTAACACTTAAGTGAAGTTTATTTACTGAAAACACTGTTCATTATTGTTTTTTCTACCATTTTGTATTTATATTTACCGAAAATTCCAGGTCCCTATGCATATGTAATGTTTAATGTTCTGTAGTGCTTTGGTGTGCATTTTTGTCAGTCGATATGTATTCTTTTCACCCTCCTTTGTGACAAGCTGCTCCTAGATATTTTTAGTTGTCAGTTCAGACTGCTGCTACCGTTTTCTTAGCTGCTATCTTCATTGCACCGTATTGCTGCCAGTTCTCTTTGAACTATTCTATGCAGGATTTTCTGTTGAACTTCGTCCATCCTGAACCAATTCTGTTGATACTACAATTACCAGATACCTTCACTTTATTGCAGAGGTGACTGAGTTGCACAGGGTAGTTATGTGTCATCGATTGATTTTGAGTTTATTCTGGGGAGGTTGGTGCTGTCGATGATGGCTCTCGTATGCCTTTGTACTTCCACCAATTGATTGTCGACAGACCCTTCACCATGCCATGTTTTAGTGCACCGATCTACATATGGTAACCAGCAATTTGTGCTGAGTTTTGGGAAGTTACATCTGAGCAGTAAGATTAAGTTGATCTGAGAATTCTTATTTGTAAACATAAATACTTGTGAATAAATGTTCTATATTGACAGTTTGCTTATTTACGTATAATACTTTTCTTATTAGTATGAGAGCTTCCATAACATTGTGGTTGGATAAAATCAAGGTGGATACCACTGGTAGGTGGTAAACTTGTACAGGCTTCAAAGGAGTGGACAGAAATTAAGATAAAACTGACTTTTAAAGGATTAAAATATAAATCATTATTGTCACGAATTTGAAATCAATCTGCTATAATTATGGTAATAAAAGAGATTTGGTTTTGTTTTTCCAGTCGCATAAATTTGTCAGTTTGGGATATGACAATTGATGAAGGAGGCCTGTTGTTTTAATAGCAATATACAGTATTTTGTGCTACATAATTTTAATGAGAAATATGCAGTTCGTGTCCCCATTCCCAACTTTATACCAATAATTTTTTAGTGGTTAATTTGTGTTATGTGGGAAATAACATAATAATAAACTAAATATTTTATACTGAAATTAATTTTATTCTTGCAAGAACCAATAAATGCATGAAACAAGAATTGGATTTTCATGATCTCAATGATCAGTAATGAAATCTTTGAGCTATTAGGTCATGTACTGCATTAATAATGCAAGCTATATAGATAGAAGTTAGAGAATTAAAATGTCCGACCCAGCGAAATTCAAATCCGTGACCTTCGGCTTTGTATGCCAGTGCTCCAACTCCCGAGCTTAAATTATTACTTGGCAATCACCCTGTTCTGTACCCTCCTATCTCCCTATAGCTCAGTGGTCAGAGTACCAGCATAAAAAGCAAGAAGTCACGGTTTCAAGTTCTGCTGGGAGACATTTTAATTCTCTAACTTCCATCTACATGTTTTGTATTGTTTGAGCATTACACAACCCAGGGGCGTAAAACTCCTCGCAAACTTGGGCGGGTCAGATTTATAAACTACTAGCTGTTACCCGCGCTTCGCCCGCCCCTCCCCCGTGTTTTACACCCCTGACTCAACCTAATAGCTTAAAGCTGGGGTATGATCCCATACACTTAGAACAAAAGTATCATACATGCTATTGGAACTTATGCTCCGATACTCAATTCTTGAAATCTATTGATGTTGTGGGCAACAGGTAGCAGTATGATGATGATGATGATGATGATGATGATAATTGTAGCTTGTCTGGCACAAAGGCTGTAAGTGCCCAAAAATTTGTAATGTTTTTCTGCGAAATGGGCTGCGTTTTCAAGTGCCAATGCAAATCTAAGGGTGAATGTGCCATTCACAACTTCTTATAGTGTGTGTCGCTACCACAAGATGGGTGAGTTATAACTCCAGCTCTTGCCATCCGGTTGAAAGGCTGGATGTGCCGTCCCGCTTACCACACGTGCAAGTCGTTGCTTCTCAAGTTCAGTTATGTTTGTCTTGTTTATTTTAATGTACAGTGTTGCAAACTGATCAAATTGAAATTTTTAGTTAGCAGGCACAGTTATATGGTGCATACTTCGCAGTAATAAAAAAAAAAGAAAATTGGTCATGAAAGCAGGCCATTGTAAAAAGTGCCAGATTTGTGAAACCATTTTAAGTTGCGAACACGGAACACAATGATATTGCTAGTCAGGTTAACGATTTTATTCCTACAATCAAACCAAACGTTAGTACAGCTTCAATGATTTAAATCTATTGGAACTTACGCAGAACAGGAATGACACTGTTGTAATTCTGGTTTCTTACAGCTTAAAACCTTAAACAGTTGCTATGTTAATGTATGGCATTGTTATCACATTATCATTTTTCAGGTAATGTAACCTCTGGCACATACAGTTTTTCTTCAAAGAGTGACTTCAGTTTATGGTTAATCATAATATGTAGTGCCTAGATATCCAAGGCTAACCAAATTCTTTCCATCTTGTTAGTGTCTTTAAGAAGAGTGTTTAAAAGGTTATTTAGTTGAAATAAATGCTGTAGTTTGAAACATAAGCAGTTTTTTGTCTTTCCTGAACATTTTTGTTTTTGGCACTTACAGCCTTTGTTCCGGACACACTCAAATTGTTGATTTAAGGGGCTTAATACCTAGGTTATCAGCCCCTAGCTGTATGATAGGCTGGCACAGACCAGAATTGTTTCCCTATAGCTCAGTGGTCAGAGCACCAGGCTACAAAGCAGAAAGTTACGTGTTCAAGTCCCGCTGGAGACAGATATTTTAATTCCCTTACTTCATCTGCATGGTTTACATTATTTGTGTGTTACACAATGTAACAATTTAAAGACCTCATATCCGTTAAAGTTCATCATCTACTGTGCATTTTGGAATTTTAAATGAAACAAAATTATACAGAATACTTACTGCATACGTTTCTGTGTTTGATTAAAGATTTGTCTTTGATATAGGTGTGATGATCCAATATACCTTGAGTTATGGGCACTGTTTGGAGGCAGTATGTCAAGTCCTTCAATATCATTCTTACCTGATATTGATACAGGTCCTGTATCTGAACTACTTCTTAGATTGAGAAGTGAGTAACATTTTCTTTCTTTTACTATATTGCTCTTTTTTAAGGGTACTTCAAGTATATGGCCTTAAACCCAAATTTTTTCAGTGGGTACATTGAAATGGTTTAATCCCACTTCACCGATATGTCTGTATATGTATACTGTTCAACATGTTTTGGTATAAGTAGTTAAAAGTAGTTATATCTGCAATGGTAACAAGACAAAGAGTGTGTGTTTCAGAATTCATTGTTGGAGGAAGGTGATTAATTACAGTCCGACAGAGGAAAAAATATACTTAATTTTCTTTTCTTTTACGGTAGTTTTCTGGAGAACACAACTTGCTAACTATTTTTAAATGGAAATGCATTAAGTGTGAACAAAGCTGGAGCCAAAACTTGTAGTGTTCACCTTTTCTTCATTTTCTTTTAAGATTAGTTTGTTAATGGGTGGTTATACTTTGGATGAGAATAGGGAACAAAGAATCTAATTCACATTTTGAAAATTGATATCATCTCTTAATATAAAATCTTACCTGGATATCCTCTGTAGGAGTTCTAAACTAGCAATTATGCTGATTAGGAAACAATGCGAACTATGAATACTTATTTATAGTAGTCAAAATTAACAAATGAACAAGATATACTTAAAAAATATGTACCCTGATGCTTCATGAAATAAATTTAACATATATTTCTCTTTCATGCAGCTGCTGCAGACGCCACTGACATTTTGAAACACACTCACTCTATTAATCTTGTTTCCGACTGGAGACTTAACTACTTTCACCCTACTTTCACTACTCATACTAACAGATCACATACAGTGCTCGCTATGAAGTAAATGGAAAGAACACAGAGAGCTTATGTTGAGGTAGACACTAGAGGTAGTCACAAGGTAAGGAGCTGGTTTTTAGTCACTCCCGCAATGTACCTCTGAAAACAAATGGATGTGCCATTTATTTTGTTATGTACTGGAGCCACCCAAGAATGTGTGTAGTGACACAAAATTCAAGTTTCAAAAATGGAACAATCATGGGACCGACTCTTAAAATTCGGGACACTTGGCAACCCTGGGTTGTACCCCAGTATTATTTCTAATGCAGTGGAACCCTATTTTTCTATTGTAATGAAGGAGCTAGATGAACAGCTAAGCAAAAGAGGTGAATAATATGCCAAAAAATTGTATTTAGAACTTTAAAAGGTACCCTTCCCCACCTCTAAAAGATAAATTACAGTTATGTCTGCAATTAAAACCATGAGAAGTTGGTTTAATCATCAGTTTTTTAATGCACCTGGGATTTAGTTTGATTAATGATGACCTTCTTGTTAATTAATTTATTACAAGCAATTTGGAAGTTGCTATATTCCAGATAACAGGTTTTGATTAATCAATAATAGAGGCACTGACATACTTTTATTTTATTTTAATGGGACCCATCATTTTGTGTGAAAGTTACTGTATATGGGTTATTATTGTTGGTCATATATTTACACAAGTTTGTATCTGTTGATGCCTCGTCCAGTAACCTTTCCCCTGTCTAAACTACAGAAGTATTGAAATTTTGCTTCCTGCAGAAACTGTGAGTACCTAGTACTCAATGCGAGATCCAACTTTTATATTTTTATATATTATGTTTATATTAACCTCTGTTGGAATCATTTCATGATTAAATTCACATCAGTTTCTACATTCCAAGTTATTTTAACATCATCAACTTATGATCGACCTTGAAAATGCCCTCTGTAGTAAAAACAAAATGTTAGTTAACCTATTAATATATCAACAGTATTTCCAGAAATAAACTTCAATAAGGTTATTCTTTGTCTTTCCAGAATATTGCCTGTTATATAAATATAAACTTGTTTAAATAAGTTAGACGGCTTCGGTGGCGTAGTTGGTAACATGCGGAGCTTCTATGCTCAAGATCACGGGTTCAAACCGGGCCGAAGTCTTTTTTTTTTTTTAAGAGCGTTAAAAATCCTTCAGTATGCCTTCCTTCGGAGGGGAAATAAAGCCACTTGTCCCATGTCATAGATTTATGGCATGTTAAAGAATCTTCCACTAATTACACCTGTGTGAAGCTAAATTATAGGTTAAACATTTGTCAAACGCTCTTAGGTTCCGACGTTCGTCGCCAGGAGCCGACTACGATGGCATCTGGTGACCAAGTTATGAACTAGTAGTCGTTGACGGCGGAGTTTGGTGGCAAAAGTAGGAACTACTTGAATTAAAAACAGATAACACACACTAATACAGTCATCACAATTAACACCGGTTATCAAGACAGATTCTATACACACCCAAAGTACACGGGGCTACATGACCGCATTGTCACAGCCCCTAAACTGAGGAACCAACCAAATAAGTTAAAATGCTAAAGAAAACATTTTGCTTTAAAAATATATAACTAATATAATATGTATTATACACATCATTTTTGGTAAAATAATTGTTGTTAAAATCCAATCATTTTATTTCCTAGTATTTGTCTTTATTATATGATTACAGATTTTGGTATTTAATGAGCATGTAGGAGTAATTATACAAATACAGTAATATTATTGAAAACTAGCTATCATTACACGTCGTTGATGGGTACATAGAGTAAAGGAAGTGACGACAAATGCTAGGTCCGAAGAAAAGTCCTATGGAGGACAAGCCTTGCCCTCTAAATTGCTAATAGTGGAGTAAATTACACTAAGGTGATGTCGACGAGGAGTTAAATACTTACCAACATTGTAATCTATAGCAAGAAATCAATGTTAGCACATCCTTCATTGAGTAAAAACTAGTTGAGTTAGGGTGACTACAATAAGTAGCTATGAAGAGAATCTACAGTATTATCCTTACTTCTGACCATAGACGGTTTAAGTAGCGTGTGTAGGATTCAGAAATTGAGGCAAGACCCGGTCTGATAAGCGAGAATATTTGTACTGTGGACTGGGTTATTCAAGCAGCTGGACGTTTCAACTATTTTTAGAATAACTGGGGGACATAAATGATACAAACCCTCTGGTGGCGTACATACTTTCCCACTTTTAAGCACATAAATAAATACATATTTCTGAAATGTTAAGCACATAACTATCCAGGCCCTAATTATAAGTAAATAACACTCCTGGAAAAAATTACATGTATTAGTTATTATCACCTAAGCCTCCGTGGCTTAGGCGGCAGCACGCCGGCCTCTCACCGCTGGGTCCGTGGTTCAAATCCCGGTCACTCCAAGTGAGATCTGTGCTGGACAAAACGGAGGCAGACAGGTTTTTCTCCGGGTACTCCGGTTTTCCCTGTAAAAATTTCATTCCAGCAACACTCTCCACTATCATTTCATTTCATCTGTCATTCATTTAATCATTGTCCCAGAGGAGTGTGTCAGGCCTCGGCAGCCGGCACAGTTCATATCCTCGCCGCTAGATGGGGGCTCCATTCATTCCATTCCTGACCCGGTCGGAGACTGGAAGCAGGCTGTGGATTTATCACTTATCAGTTATTATCACTGTTATAATGGGCCAATTTTAGGATTACGCATTTTGACCTTGAAATGGTCATCATCTGCTCCTGATCACTGTGTTAAGGTTTAAATTTATGTACAAATAATATCTAACTACAAAATTGTAGAGCGTTTAATTGTTGTTTATATTATGATTCACAGTTTTAATATCGTTATATAAGGTTAGTATGTTTTATACGGGTTTGTGAATTACGTATTAGTATTATGCATGTGTATACAAATTAGAACAACACAATATAATGAATAATCCTAAAATTGACCCATTATAAGAGTGATCATAACTATAGTGCGGGACACAGCATTGCAGGCCTGAAGGTCAACCGGCCCTCCGCTCCGCTCTCCTCCCCACGCCCCGTGGTGTTGCCATGCTATTGCCCCGTACCTTCAGTCACGTGCTGAATGCGAGAACACACAGGACAACACTGCGACTACGCGTGACCTTCAGGCTTGCAATGCTTTGTCCTGTACTATAATACATTTACCGGCAATTTTTTTCGAGGAGTGTTAATTACTTATAGGTTATATACATAGGACCCCGCCCAGTCATTAAGGGAAATTCGTGTTGACTGACTGAAGAGTTACAACTGAGAGAATGGCTTCAAAATTTTGCCTTTGTGACACAGTAATACTCCTGTAAGTTATGTAAGAAAACTGGGCAGCTCTTACCATGCGTGGTATCTCTCTGCCAGTGGCATACAGAACATTAATACAGGATGTGGTACCTAGAATGACACTACAGGCTACACAGTGGCTCCCCTTACTTATTGATCAGCATGGCCTATGGCAGATTTTGGGATGTTGAGACAAATTGACTAATTTTGTTAGCAGATTTGTGGCCTCTTTTTTTCTTCATTATTGATTTTGATCCTATGGTTAACTATGTATAGAATATGTGGTATGAGATGCGGTACTTATAACGAACGAAAAGTTTGATTATACATCGCAAGAAAATATGTACTGCGATTAGTATATGCGAATAGCCGATAAGGGGACAAGAAAAGCCACAGGAAGCAATGAGTTGCAGGTAGTATTTACTTAGGGGCAAAGTGCTTTGTAGTGCCTATCTGTGATATCTGGTAGTGAAAGTTGGAACTACTGTACTTGAAATTGAACAGAACTTGTAGCGCACCCATGGGTGTCTGAATCGAAGCAGCTACGGCCTCTGGCGAGCCGAACATGTCCTCGGACACTCCCGGCACTAAAAGCAATACGCTAAATAATAAGTTGAAAACGGCTTCATTCTGCATCTCGCATCCGAAATATTCAAGCCTCTGTCTTTTATTAGTTAGCAGTACATCTGTACTTTTACCTAGTCTATCCAACAACTCTGTATTTCTCACTTTGTGTGTCCACAGGATGCATAATATTCCCAGTAGACCCACATTTCAAAGGCTTCCAGTTTCTTGTACAGAGCCTGGGTTAAAGTCAACAGTGTAGGAAACTTATCCTTTAACCATTCTCCGCCAAGATCCAGGTTTATGTTGTTCTTCATTTTGAAATGTGCTTCTTGCATGCTCATTCCTATTCCTGATCCTGATCTCTTAGCTGTCCATCCAATTTTGGTTCAGAAACACTCGCATGTTCAATTTCTACATTCTCCACTTTTAGCTTGGCCTGAATATGCTTTTGCTTCTGGATGATCATAAACTTGTCTTCTTTATGTTCATTTGGAAGCCCCAATTGCCACAAGCAGTGTTAACTATCTCCAGAAAGACTTGCATATTGTCTGCACTTTCAAAGGGCATTTTCATAGTCGATGAAACACATGTGAACTTAGATCCAAGCATTGCTGGACCAAAATATGCATGTAGAATAAGGCGTCCTGTGTCCCAAGCCTGTTCCTGAATCCAAACTGTGTTTTAGAAAATCTCGTATTGGACATAGTTTCTCCTGTGAATCATCTTCTGTAACATCTTGAAGAGATTGCTCATAAGGTTGATAGTACGGTGGTCTTCACAACGCCTAGATTTTGCTTTTTAAGCAATGCAATGAAGGTGACTTTCAGTCAATCCTCTGGGAAAACTCCAGTATTGTAAATTACATTGAAAAGATCTGTTAGAACAACAATGCCATCATTATCTACTAGTTTCAGAACACCAGTGGTGTACACCTGATCTGATCCCACAGCCTTGTTTCTCCTTGCTTGCTGCAAAACATATCTAACTTCCTCCTTTAAGATATCAGGACTAGTTTCTGCTTTCACCACATCATGCTGTTCAGGCGTGCAGTCGTCAAACAGGTGAATGATGTAATTCTTCAAAAGCATTAGTTTGGTTGGTTCTTAAGTTTAGGGGCTGCGACAATGCGGTCATGTAGCCCCAAGCCTTAGTTTGTGAACAGCATAATCATCACATGTAAATTGGATATTTTCTCGATTTCATAAAATTTAAACAATACTAACTTCCTGATCCTTCGTATCTTCACTTTATCTTGTGACAATTCAATTTACTGTGAAGGAGGTTGTTTCTAGTCTGAATACAGACATGATTTTGAGAAACTCATGTGTTACTCTAGAAAACCCAAATCTGGCCTGATAACCAATTACTCTGATGAGTTCAGGTTCTTCCTGAAATCTCCAGATGGTAGGGAGAGAGTCTGAAGATGCCTTGAAGAGTGATATCAGAATGCACAGTAGCTGTAGGGACTCCTTTCAGCATTGGCTCCATGATGGTGTGGGGCGGTATCTTCATGGAGGCTCTGATGGAACTGGTTTTCATTGAAAATGGCAGCCTCAATGCTCACTGCTACATCCAGTGTGATTCTCATCGATCTTGTTGTACCCTTTGCTCTACTTATTGAAGATGGATTCATGTCCATGCATGACACTGCTTGTCCACTGCACATACAGCTACTGTGCATTCTGATCAGAGATTCTACGGCTCAAATGGCCATCTCGCAACCCCGTCACTGGTAACTTGGATTAAAGTGTGAACTTATCATGTTAATTTTCACATTGGTGACAATTAGAAGTGAGTGAACAGTTAAGTTACAAAATCATAAAACAGACAAAAAGTGTGTGTATTTTTATTGTGGCACTGGCTATGTTCAATTTTGTACAGGACATGTGGCGTTTGAATATTCAGTCTTTAAATGAAAACGGTTCCATTAATATTATATACCAAATCACTTCTTAATTTGTATTTAAACATCATTTTTAGTGATTTCCATGGGCTCTTTTTTTTTAATGCCATTTGTCAGTTACAATTTAAACTGGAAAATCTCCTTAAAGAGAAGTAGAGAACTGGTACCTTTTGAGCCTATATACCATGCCATACTCTTATACCGGTATACTAACAAGGGAAGTCTCTGAACCGGGGAATCTCGGATCTTGCTGGAACTTTGCAGATACATGGCGTGAGTCCAACTAGGCAGAACCGTGAAGAAAAATCTTTCGGAAATTAACTTCCCCTTCTACTAGATGAAAAATTAAGATTTACACGTTTAAATTGGCGCACCAGTGGCATGAGCTTCATTGGCTGCGTCAGAGGTTGCTTCCTGGCCTACGGTGTACAGTTACCGAATGAGAGGCGATAGACCCGGCATATGCCTATATCCGTATACGGAGAGTGTCCCATGCGTTGCATAATGAATGTTAACATTGGAAAAGTTATCTGTTGTCTGGAGGAAAAATATGGAAAATGAATGGACAGGCCTCTCAGCATTCAGGAACAGGACCTGTTGGACAGTTTGGATGGTTTTGCACCTATCTGGCTTTCTGGCGTTCGTCTCTTGTAACAAGTGTGTTAGGTATGAAATACAAACAAAATGCTGTTGAGTATTGGAAAAGCGGTAAGAGGCGTCCGCTTTCCTTTTCGTCTGTAAAATGTAAGTTTTACCGTTTAAGAAGTAAGATAGATTTATATTTGTGGGCAGAGCAAGTGAAAAGGGGCGGCACCCACCGCGACAAATTGAGGAGAATAACATGTGCCTTAAAAGCCCAATTTAACATTGCCCATCAGAATAATGACGTAATATATGACGTGACAATTCAGCAATGGGCTATGGTAGCTGCGCAGGACGTAATATGTATGGGGTTTAAAGCCAGCCATTCCTGGGTGCAGCACTTTAAGGATCGCTATAATATCATTTCGCGAAAAATAGCAGTTGTGGTGATATTAAAGAATGCCCATCGAAAAATGGATATTATGTCAGCAGCAGTAATATTCGTAGAAGAGGTTACATCGGTTCTAGATTCTCTCGGCCCTGGAAACGTACAGTATGTACTGTAATAGTGATCAAAATGGGTTCAATTTGGAGATGTGTTCGGGTAGGACACTGGCTATAAAAGGGTCGAAAACGGTTTTCTCCAAAGTGCAATCAGTGGGGCCCACAATGCACAGTTATACAATAATGCCAACAGTAACAGCAGCGGGCAAGCTGCTTGGACCTCTCTTCATAACTCTGAAAGAACCGAAAGGTGTGTTTGGAAAAAGGGTGAACGAAACTATGTTTGCACATGACAATATTTACGTTGTTCCCACAAAATCGGGCAAAATGGGATCCGCACGATTGAAGAATTGGTTTCATAATGTTTTCAAACAGCATGTACCGTCTGGCAATGTGGCACTCCTTCTGGATTACTTTTCTGGACATAATCGTTAGAAAGTGAAGAACGCATACGACTGATGATCATCCTTCCTGGGTCCACAGCCTACTGTCAACCATTGGATGTATACGGCTTTAGGATCTGGAAAAGCTTTGTCCGTAGATTTCCAAACACCGTTCGGTTATTGAATTTTGACATCAATTTGGCCCCGAGAAATACAATCTTGAAAATGCAGTCTCTGACTACCAATTGTTCTCCTCTCGTTTTACTTCAATGTGACAATACGCATGGTACCGAAATCAGTATCCGTCCGACAATCCCGAACGGTTTTAACACCCTGTGCCATATTGTTTCGATACAATGTAGTACTTGCACTCGCCCGTGTCTTATACGGTGAGGATGGTGTAAAAGCAGTATGTGTTTCCAACATTATTACCACGAACATCACTGTTGTCAGAACTATGTGAAATAGCTTGGTCTCTTACTCACTCGTGTGACCATTGGTTCAGTTTACTCTGTGTTGTATCGTAATTATATGTATTTGTGATACTTTACATTGTATGATTAATAATAAAGCACGACGTGCAATATTTTGTAAAGATGCAACATTAATGTCCCTTGCCGCAGCGAAGATTACGAGCGCGAGTACGGGAGGGCAGTCGTTTGGAACGTGATCTTTTGAGCCACCAATCAGGAGTGAAGCACACTCCCACTTGACCAGCGCGCACAGTTCAAAGTTGTTGTTCTTACTGCCGTCTACGGTGGGTAGAAGTTAATTTCCGAAAGATTTTTCGTCACGGTTCTGCCTAGTTGGACTCACACAATGCATCTGCTAAGTTCCAGCACCGCGATTCCCCGGTTCAGAGACTTCCCTTGTAAGTAGTATATCTACCTTAACTTTATTAGTTTCTTGTAGCCCAGGGTAGCCAGAGAGTTTGTCATCCCATTCTTACTTGGCATGAACATTTGATTAGTGTGATAGTGTAGTTGTAATGAGCATAATATCGAGGTTGTGGAAAACAATACCATACAGGAAACAGAAAAGAGGGAAAAGAAATGTCTCAACCCTTGAAGAATGAGGATTGAGAAGCTGGGAGGGAAGTAGGCAGTTAGGAAAGGGAAAGAAGGGAAGGCCCATGAAGTCACTGGAAAAAAATGAGGGGTGGAACCAGTTATGAATTTCTGGGGGTTCACCTAGTCCCAAGCTAATTAGCCGTGATACCTTGAAAGTGAAGACAACTTAGCACTACCCAGGATGTGCCAAGGAAGGTGGATTATACATATCTTGCCCCTTTAGGGCCTCCTTCTAGAGGCATAGAAATCTATGAAAAGAAGTCTTACCCTCTCAAAAAATGAGGGTATTATGAGATAGAAGACAAGGGCCAATTAAGGCAGGAAAATGAAATACATCTGAGGACTCGGTTGCCCTAATAATATCAAGGTCATAAGAGAACAAAGAGTTGACCAAGGGAGGTCGACATAAAAGATGAACAAGTGGAGCACAGCACAACAAAGTAAAAGCAATGCCATGCTCAGCAGGTATCCCACGAACATAAACAATGCTGGAAAGCTATTTAGAGACTGACCTCTGTACAATTAATTTCTTGTTAATACAGTTATCCTGAATTTTTCTAACTTTTTGCACAGTTCCTTCTCATTCTTGTGTTACTTTTCTAATTTGAAATTGATATTTCATTGTTTTTTGTCAGTCCCTTATGTGTACTTCTTATTGATAATTTTTTTCGTGTATGGCCAGAAATGAAACCAAGTTTATGTGTACTTCTTATTGGTGAACAAGTGGAGCACAGCACAACATTTTCATGTGTGGCCAGAAATAATGTCTCTGTTGGCCGAGGCTGAAATGCTTTGACTACTCATGATGTATTTCTTTAATTTCAGGGTCACCACAGTCACTACATAGTCAGTGTCGGATCCAGATTTGGAGGATGATGAGATCTAATGTGATAAGACGTTTGTCAAAACTTGAGCTGCCAAAAACACTGATCGAGTATTTAGCTTATAGAGATATTCCTGCTGTGAATCACACCATTTCTAAAGTAAAAGCTGCTTTAAAGACAGATGATTTGTGGCTTGAAGATGAGCTTCCTGAATAAAGTTTAAGACAGTGAAGCTCCTAGGCTTGCAACTTTTGTACATATTAAATTATTTATCTTTCTTGATGTTCATACTCGATGGAAAAAATAGTTCTTAAAAGGATGTCTATATGAGGTCTTCTGTAAAAAAGAAAATAAAAAGAATACATGTGTATACAGTCGAGTCCCGCCAATCCGAACCCCGCTATCCGAAAATCTGCCTAATCCTAACAGGGCTAGGAGAAAATATCTACCAAATTTGTTTGGAATTTTAAAACAGGAAAAAGTAAAGATTAAGATTAAACTAGTTTTTCCAAGTAAAAACGTAAATTTATTAGCACAGAAAAACATGAAATAAATGCTACTGGAGTAAACAGTGAATCTGTCGGCTATCTTATACACAAAAACTAAAAAACGGAATGTGCATAACCAGTAACGAAAGTAACGAATTTTGCAAACGGGTAACGAAAGTAACGAAGTAACTAATTTTACAAACGAATAATGACAATTTTCTGAAGGCGGGTTGAAGCATTTAAATTCGCGCGCGCTAAGTTGGCCAGTCTCGTGCACGCATGTTTGCCGATCCCACTATAGCACCCTGCTTGTAACGTCGTCTCTCATAGCATAGGCCTTAAATGGCGCCTTATGATTGGTGGATGGTTGAACTATATCTAATTCGTACTTTCGTCTACAGATAGTGCGCCACTCGCGTCTGCTGAGAACAAAAGTAAATGGTAATCTGTGAACGAGAAGGAGTTGCAGATGTACTGTCATCTTTCAATTCTTGCCACAAGATGGCTTCACCCAGAGAAGCCATTTGTAACTTTGAAGATACAAAAATTAAATAAAAATGAATATTCTGCCTCATAAATGGCCTTTCTTTAAAATTTAAACAAACTGACATAATTAGTACTGTAATTGAACAAATCCACCTTATCGAAACTCTTCTCATCTCCGGGCGTGTGCAGATATTCTGAAAGGACTGGCTCGTACATAGGCCTTACCAAAACCTCCTATAAATTAATAAAGATGAAGGAAGGTTTACATGCATCTAACTAAAAAGAAACTATCCAATTTAAATTTACTTTATATTCTGAAGCTGCATCATGCAAGAAATTGATTAATATAAGAAAAAGAGTGACACACAAGAAATGCAATTAAAACTATATAATATAATAATATAATAATAATAATAATAATAATAATATTTAGGCCTTTAAAGATTTATTATTTGTTTTCACATTACCGGTAATGCCGTCGTCTGCCGTATATTTCTAGTTTCGTCACCACTTTGAAGCTGGTCAGCCATGCCATTATGGTTTACCGCCATGAAGGTCTTCTTCAACTTAGCACAGTTATTAGGCCTACTGTCATTGTGGCATAACAGCCAGAACCCAATCACCTGGTGCCCTCCATACTAAAACAAATCGGAGTCTTCAAGCTTTTTTCTTTCCGTATAAACACGAAGCACTCAGCTCACGACAGACACGCACCAGTCATCTCAATGTCCAGAGAGACAAATACCCACTTCCGCAGTGCATCCAGTAGCTTGCTACCACACGTCTGAAACCCACAGCTCCTTCCAGGAAGTCTTATTGTCATACGCCTGCTTGTCCATTCCACTCCTAGCAAGGCCCCCTGGCTGCTTCCTCCTCACCCTCCCCGGGGTAAGCGAGCATACCTGCTCGAGACAATAGTGTCCATAAATGCTGCCTCCTGTACGTGTGACCAAAACATGAACCTGACTCCTGGTTCAGTGGTCCGAACAATATTAATAAACTTTCTTAGACAACATATGATTAGAGCTAGCTTCAGAATCTTGTCAAAAGTGACCTAAAATACATTGAATAATTAATAATAAAAAGCATTCGTATATGATAATAGTAATAATAATAATAATGACACTGCGTCTACTGCAGACGTGTCCAATGCAATTGAACACGTCTCCAACACGATAACATGATATAAAGAAATAATAAACCCACTAGCCTACATTAAAACTGTCATGGGGGACTCATAAAATATAGGTTACAGAACGCCCCCTTGCTTTTCATTCATTTGGTCCTATACCATAGAATAAAAAGCAATCCTTTTAGGCATGACTTCCCTTCCAAAATCCTAACTCCTTCCTCCCACAAATATATACACAATCAACAGGGCTACTAGGATATGTACATCCTCAGATTGGAAATATTGTAAATCCCTAGCACCCTGCCGTCCTTTGTAAGGAGCTCGTACGCACAGGCCCCTAATTTCCGTGCAATTTCATACGGTCCTTCATACAAATGAAAAAATTTACTCACCAATTTCTGGTCTGCGGACGAGACATGAGGCACCCTCAAAAGCACAAGGTCACCTACATCTAACTTATCTCCTGCCCGCTTCCCTTGCTGCTTCTGCCGTTTCTTACTGGCCTTACATAAATATTCCCCAGCTAACCTGATACTTAAATCTCTGGGTACGGCCTCCCCTGTCCTCAAACCCAAAATCATGGCAAGTTCGCTGACAGGCTTCCTGCCCAGCTGGACTTCTATGGGAGTGCGACCCGTGCTCTCGTGTTTAGTTACATTGAGCCAACGCTCAACGTCCTCAAGCATCGAAAACCAGGCATTATGTCGCTCACTCACATAAGTCCTAAACATGCGCCCTAGTTCTCTCATTACTCTCTCAGACATGTTTCCTTGGGGATACCTAATAGAGGAATACGTACACTGTATTCCCAGTTCACTCAACTTGGTCCTCCATATCTTCGAGGTGAACTGAGAACCGTGGTCTGAGAGTATTCGGAGTGGCTTACCAAACTCCGGAACATATTTCCCCAGTATGCAATTTACACAACCCCTCCCCGTGGCCTGTCTTAGAGGATAGAGCTTAACATACTTGGAAAAGGCATCAACAACGACAAACACATATTGGTAGCCATACTGAGACTTCACCAACGGCCCATAGAGGTCAACACACACCAACTCACCTGGTTTCTGAGTTAAAACAGCCTGCCTTGGCCCTTCTAAATACCTTGTGGGGTGCTTGCACTTCTGACACAACTCACATGTTGCTAGGGTTTTTCTGACTTCCCTGCCCATGTTTTTCCAGAAGAAGTTCTCCTGAATAGCACCCAACACCTTCTCTGCACCATAGTGGCCTAACTCCTTATGATAAAACCAGATAATATCATACCTCAAAGACTTAGGAACCCACACGCACCATCTCTCGCCAAAGCATTTCCTAGTTAGCAAGTCGTTAAAAAGCCTGAATTCCTTATTACCCCTCTTAGCAATGCTCATATGTTCCATTTCCTCGAGTTCCCGATAAATGTCCAGAATCTCCTCGTCCTTGCATTGTTCCTCTCTCATTTTACCCAACTTTAACCTCTCCCCGTCCCTATCTGAAATCCTAGTTACACAGACCAAAATTCCTTCCTCTCTCCTAGCTTCAACTCCCTCCCCAGCAATTTCCGGGTGGCGACTCACAAAATCCGCGAATTCGTTTTCTGACCCTTTTACATGAAATATATCAAAATCGTACTCTTGGATCGCCAATATCCACCTAGAAAGCCGGTTCGAGGTTATCCTACATGTCCTAAGAAACGTAAGTGCGTTATGGTCGGTATAGATTAGGAATTTCCGGCCAAGCACATAGGTCCGGAACTTACCCAGCGAATATACAATGGCTAGCAATTCCTTCTCACTAGTAGTGTATCTTTTCTCCGCGGAATTTAGACCTCTACTGGCGAGTGACACGATGCCTAGATTACCATCCCCATCCTTTTGACAAAGCACCCCTGCTAAACCTAAGTCGCTAGCATCTGTCATCACTATATACTGACTATCCTGCCCGGGGTACCTAAGTGTGACAGCATCCCTAAAACCCTCTTTAAGTTTGATGAATGCCTCATCGTGTTCCTTTTCCCAAACCCACTTAGAATTCTGTTTAAGTAACCCGCTAAATGGCCCGCACAGCTGCGAATACCGCAGTACAAACCTCCTGAAATAATTACATACCCCCAGAAAAGAGCGAAGTTGTTTGACGTTACGTGGTGTCCGAGTGTTGATTATGTTGTCTAATTTCGACCCTTCTGGCGTAACCCCCTGTGGTGTAATGGTGTGGCCTAAAAACGTGATCTGTTGTGCACAAAAAGTCGCCTTCTTAAGTTTCACTGTGAACCCAGCCCGATGCAACTTTCCCAAAACGATTCTAAGGTGTTCCATGTGTTCCCCATATGTACGTGATGCGATGACTAAGTCATCGATGTAACTGGCTGTGAAATCCCCTGTGTCGTGTCCCAGAGCGATGTTAAGTGCGCGAATGAGCCCAGCTGACGATGTTTTCATACCAAAAGGAATCCGTGTAAATTGTAACAGCTGGTTTTTGTAACAAAAAGCCGTGAATTGCCTATCCTCCTTCCGTAAGGGTACCTGCCAAAAACTAGCACTCAAATCTAATGTGGACAGCCATTCTTTGCCCCCAAATCTCTGAACTAAATCCTCAGTAGTTTCCGGTCGCTGATGATCCGGCGCAATGCGTTTATTAGCTTGTCTTGCATCCAAACATAGCCTAACTGACCCATCCTTCTTAATCACTACTACCAACGGATTGACATACTGGCTCCTACTGAATTCGATCACCTCATCGTCTAGCATCTGCGATATGACATCATCTACTGCTTTGACATGGGCGTGTGGTATCGGGTATCTAACACCATTAAAACTAGACCTATCGGTGATCTCGAAACTATGCTCGTACACATGTGTCCTACCAGGTTTGTCAGAGAATACCTCACTGTGGTCTCTCAAGACCTCTAACAACTGAGCCTTCTGCTCTACCTCCAACATGGTATCTTCCACAACACTTGAAAATTCACCTTCACGCTCCTCTTCCACTACCATACTACAACTTTGAATATCCTCTGATACCATGTCGCTACTAACCTCACTGACGTCTTCCTCTTCATTTAAAACCTGGACACACACCGATATACTCACAAAGGTTCCCGAGTCCACCTGATAACTCAGACTAATCGTATCAAAATTCTCACCCCACTTGAATCTCACCTTAGATTCGCCGTAATCAAGCTTACACATCTGACTGCTTAACCAATCCGCACCCAATATGACAGGATACACTAAATTCGCGACCACTAGAAAACTCTGACGACCACATTTCTCATCAATGTACATAGGTGCGACAACCTGTCTACGCACTCTCTGTGACTTAGTCCCAACAGCAGACAATATAAATATATTGGACACAGGAATCTCCTCTATGACTTCTCCTTTACTCTTAACCTCATCATAAAAGCCTGCCTTAATGCAAGAACACATGCTCCCTGAGTCCAATAAGGCATCGACGACTTGACCCCATATCTTCACCTTAATCACCGGACTGATCAACGTAGGCTCACATCTCTCCTGCATAACCTCAACCTGGTCATCTAACAATTCCTTTCTAACATCAAGGTCGTATTCTATCTTCTTCAACACATGAACTGGAATACTGGGATGGGACCCTCTATCTGACCGTCTTAAAGAGCCCTGTTCCCGTTTAAATTACTCGGCTGAGCTGGCTGTCTCTCTTCTTCACGCCCCCTATTCCGAAAATTCCCTTGGTCACCCCTATCCCTATTTACAAAATTTCCTCTATCATTCCTCACAGAGTTACCTGGCCTATCAATATTCCTACGCTCATAATGCCTATTCCCTTCCTCCTGATACCCCTGATCGTAATTTCCTTCCCTTCCCTGTTCTTGCCGTTTGCCTCCCATTCTACCCAAAGTATCAAACCTTTCTAACACACGTTCCATGTCCTTAATCGTATTTACATCCTGCATGACTACGGCCATCTTCACCTCATCAGAAAAATGACGGGCCATACGCCTAACAATATCACCTTCAGAAGAACTAGTGTCTAAATTCTGACTGATAAGGACATGTGTGAGGAAATACTCCGTCATGCTCACCCCCTGATTCGACTGATACCTCCCAAAAGAAATCTTGTCTCTTTCTCTTCCTTTAGTCTGTTCGTTCCAGAACTTTCCCTCAAACTTCTGCTTAAAATCTTCCAACCCCTGAAAACCTCCCCTAAAAACTTGATACCAAGATTTAGCCTCCCCCACAAAAGCTAATGATATGATTTCCTCAACAATATCCCAGTCTAAAGTCCCATCTTCTAACCCTTTCGAAAACCTCTTCTGAACAACTTTAACAAACTCCATAGGGTTAAACTGCCTTCCACTAAATTTAGGTAAGTCAGATTCCCTATAAAAGTTACTATGTCCTACAGAGTGATTACAATTTTCCTTATTTGACTTGGCCTGATTCAGCTCTCTTCTTAATTTCAAATTTTCGCTCTCATTAAAGGATTTCAGTTCACTAATCTCCTTTTTTACACTCTTATCTACCATCGTTACTCTGGCTGAAGAAACCGCTAGCTCCTGTTCGAAAGACACCTGCTTATTTCTAATCTCAGTTATATCCTTCATTTCTTCCTCTACAACTATCAACCTCTCACTAACTTCTTTCTTGACAATGGCTACCTCATTACTCACCTCACCTATCTGCTTATCAACAGTATCCATAATGCCCTGCCTCTGTAAGCTCATCTTCTCCTCAACTTGCTCGAATCTTTTATCTACCATCTCAATTCTACGGGCAATTTCCTGACGAATTTCCTTATAGCCTTTACTCATACTTTCTACAATCTTATTAATTTTGCTCTCTAAATCCGTACTTTGAATGTCTATCTTAGTACTAAATTCACTACTTTGATTATTAATTTGAGTACTTAAATCACTACTCTGAGTATCCATTTTATTACTTAAATCACTTAGTTTACTACTGAATTTTGACATCATCTGCTCCATTAACTTGATCATCTGTGAGTTTTCCCCCAGCCCTACATTTTCCTCGTCACTATTCACTCCCATTCCTAACTCCTTGCCAGTTGCAACATCATCTTTCTCGGCCCCCTCACGTCCCTCCAACGTACCAGAAATCACATCCTTATCTGCCATTTTACTAAGAACTACTCTCGAATTTGTGGAATCTGACCGCTTATTGGTCTGCCTGTTTGACTGACTCCTGCCTCTTCTAGAATGACCAAGAGTGCTTCTGTCAACACTTCTAGATCTCAACTTTAATAAATCAGGCTCACTCTTATTAGTTAGCATACCCTCCAAAATCACTGAACATATATACCCTTCCTAAAATACCCGATCAGATTTCACAAATTACCTGTGCGTACTGCCATACTATGCACCAGCCAGCCTTATTCACACTCCATAGTTGGGCGCCATTTGTCATCTTTCAATTCTTGCCACAAGATGGCTTCACCCAGAGAAGCCATTTGTAACTTTGAAGATACAAAAATTAAATAAAAATGAATATTCTGCCTCATAAATGGCCTTTCTTTAAAATTTAAACAAACTGACATAATTAGTACTGTAATTGAACAAATCCACCTTATCGAAACTCTTCTCATCTCCGGGCGTGTGCAGATATTCTGAAAGGACTGGCTCGTACATAGGCCTTACCAAAACCTCCTATAAATTAATAAAGATGAAGGAAGGTTTACATGCATCTAACTAAAAAGAAACTATCCAATTTAAATTTACTTTATATTCTGAAGCTGCATCATGCAAGAAATTGATTAATATAAGAAAAAGAGTGACACACAAGAAATGCAATTAAAACTATATAATATAATAATATAATAATAATAATAATAATAATAATAATATTTAGGCCTTTAAAGATTTATTATTTGTTTTCACATTACCGGTAATGCCGTCGTCTGCCGTATATTTCTAGTTTCGTCACCACTTTGAAGCTGGTCAGCCATGCCATTATGGTTTACCGCCATGAAGGTCTTCTTCAACTTAGCACAGTTATTAGGCCTACTGTCATTGTGGCATAACAGCCAGAACCCAATCACCTGGTGCCCTCCATACTAAAACAAATCGGAGTCTTCAAGCTTTTTTCTTTCCGTATAAACACGAAGCACTCAGCTCACGACAGACACGCACCAGTCATCTCAATGTCCAGAGAGACAAATACCCACTTCCGCAGTGCATCCAGTAGCTTGCTACCACACGTCTGAAACCCACAGCTCCTTCCAGGAAGTCTTATTGTCATACGCCTGCTTGTCCATTCCACTCCTAGCAAGGCCCCCTGGCTGCTTCCTCCTCACCCTCCCCGGGGTAAGCGAGCATACCTGCTCGAGACAATAGTGTCCATAAATGCTGCCTCCTGTACGTGTGACCAAAACATGAACCTGACTCCTGGTTCAGTGGTCCGAACAATATTAATAAACTTTCTTAGACAACATATGATTAGAGCTAGCTTCAGAATCTTGTCAAAAGTGACCTAAAATACATTGAATAATTAATAATAAAAAGCATTCGTATATGATAATAGTAATAATAATAATAATGACACTGCGTCTACTGCAGACGTGTCCAATGCAATTGAACACGTCTCCAACACGATAACATGATATAAAGAAATAATAAACCCACTAGCCTACATTAAAACTGTCATGGGGGACTCATAAAATATAGGTTACAGTACTAATGTCGAATTTCAGGTTTATAGGTTACATTGTCGAAGTAAGAAGTCTCCGTACAATCAATCATGGTTCCGCCTGATCAGAAGTCTCGTCGAGAGGTTTGGAATCCTAGTAGAAAGGTCGTCTTGTAGCTTATAATCGCGAGGTTTAAGAACCATGTAAGATCACAAGTCCTTTTTTTTTTATAAAAGTCAATACCGTAAATCTGTATACATAGGCATTGTCATAACAAGGTTCGGATGTTAAGGAAAAGTCATATTTTTTTCCCGAGCACATTTTACCCGAAATCTGAAAAATAAGTTTGAATGACGGGTCCCTGACCACGTTTAAAGCAATTTGATGTTGCCTATAAATGTACATTTCTGCCATTTTTATTGTTTTGGTCATATTTGGTCATATAAGGTCATATTTGGTTATAATTTCACCACTGTTGTTTAAATTGAGGCGTCGTTAACAAGATACGTTACGTGCGTCCGAATAGTGTAGTACAAGACTGCCCAACCTATGGCCCGCGAGACTGTTTTCTCCGGCCCACCGCTCCGCGCCGTGTCACCAAAACTTTGAAACAACTAAAGCCAACTGGACAAAGAAGTGTGCGCGCACCCCTACCCAAAGCAGTTCCAGTCGTCGCACTAAAGTAAATTATCATTAACTTTATTTGATAATTTGATTAATAATTGTGTCAAATGAACATAAATACTCACTCTTTGTCATTCGTGCTGTATATGTATTGAATATTATCGTACTTCTATTTTAAAGGGATTAATTAAAAATATGTAAGTGTATTTTTAGTGTTTTATTCTTTTATCCATTACAAATAAATATAGAAAACTGCAACAATACTAAGAAAACTAAGGTCAGACAGCCACAAATCTCACCATATTGCACCTATATTTTAAAAAAATCCATAACCCCCAATCCCCCCAGAATGTTATTGGCCCGCAAGGTCCCCCAACTATTTACAATGTAGCCCTTAGTTTAAAAAAAGGTTGAGCACCCCTTGAGTAGTGGATATATTTTTCTTTCTTTCCCGGAACAGGCATAGAGCAGGTTTAGAAGACCTGATTCCAAGAAGGCGCTCCTTTACGGACGTCATTTAGCATTTTCTGTAGGCCTATGTTAGTGATACTCTACCTATCCCAAAAATGCATTTGATATTTCATAGTTTTTAGGTCATATTTAGCTAGTTTTTAGGGCATATTTGCTTGCATATTTTGTACTTCTTTAGGTCTTAAACTTCCAAACCCTAGTCATAACTACTCCCATGGAACAGGGCTGTATCCATAAATTAATATCGAGACAAAGTGAAACATTTTTAGATATAAAAGGCAAATACTGTATTACGATCTCATTACCGTATCTCGGTAACATTTTTTCAGGGAGGTTGCTTTAAGTTTATAGGCAAGGGTTCATGAAATTCAGTTTCTAACGGGGGGTAAAGTAATAAAAAATAAAAAAAAATAAAAAACCTCTTGGGTTTCAAACGTGAAGCTTGGCATTCATGCTCTTTTCAAGGGATACGTGTCCCAGAAATTTTTGATTTGATATATTTTTAGTCGTAAAAACCTGTGTGTCTCTGAAACTGCTTGAGTGATAAATCTCAGTCAGGAAAAAATACTCTTCCAATATTCACCTCTGCAGCTCCCATGTGTTCTCTGTAGACGCGAGTGGCACGCTATTACTTGGCAAGGTGCGAATCAACTGTGGCTCAATCTTCCACCAATCATACAGTAAGTCAGCATTTTAGTACCTATGCTATATGTGAGACTTAACGTTATAGGCGGGGACATGCGGAGAACATCGTGCATAGGCTTCAGTCCAAAGAGGATATAATAAATAGAGATGCATCTTAATGTAAAGTTTTGATGCCAACCTATTGCTCATAGGCTATGAACATTCCCGAATGGGAATATGATGTTATTTCCGTTTGATCAGATAAATTATCAATTAGTATGATAAAATTGGTCCGGCTAGATCAAACATAAAATGCCAGCGTTTCGCCCCGGTGTGCCGCTGGGCTCGTCAGTTGGTACAGACACACCTCACCAATACGCATGGCTAGCACATACTGAGAGGCCATCACAAGACACAAAATACAAGTAGTATTGACGTCACGAGTGATGCCAATGTGCTAAGGAAGTCAAGCCTATTTGGATTGCCAAGGTAAGGTTTTTGTTTTATGAAAGGGAGCTTGACTTCCTTAGCACATTGGCATCACTCGTGACATCAATACTACTTGTATTTTGTGTCTTGTGATGGCCTTCTCAGTATGTGCTAGCCATGCGTATTGGTGAGGTGTGTCTGTACCAACTGACGAGCCCAGCGGCACACCGGGGCGAAACGCTGGCATTTTATGTTTGATCTAGCCGGACCAATTTTATCATACTAATTGATAATTTATCTGATCAAACGGAAATAACATCATATTCCCATTCGGGAATGTTCATAGCCTATTTGGATTGCCAAGGTAAGGTTTTTGTTTTATGAAAGGGAGCTTGACTTCCTTAGCACATTGGCATCACTCGTGACGTCAATACTACTTGTATTTTGTGTCTTGTGATGGCCTTCTCAGTATGTGCTAGCCATGCGTATTGGTGAGGTGTCTCTGTACCAACTGACGAGCCCAGCGGCACACCGGGGCGAAACGCTGGCATTTTATGTTTGATCTAGCCGGACCAATTTTATCATACTAATTGATAACCTATTGCTCGGCGCAAGTAGTTCCAACAGACAGCGTGGGATGGCGCGGCGATGCACTTTTGTGCGCAATCCATCCACAACCTGCTGCTTCCTCCTCCACGTACAGGGTTTACCCCTCCCTCTCTCCTTTTTCGTCCCATCCACTCCCTTTTATCCTATTTTCATTTATGCAAAATAGGCTTATGAGATCACCTTTTGTCCGTATGTGTGTGTCCCCAATAAAATCTAAATGGCTTGAGCGATTTCAATGAAACTTGGTAAGGTTATAGTACTATTTTGGCCGACCCCGACCGTGCCCTTCAAATTTAATTACATCTCACCAATCCAACATGGCTGTGCGAAATATTTCACCGGCATTCTACAGGGTCTTTATTTTTGATTGGCAAGGACATTCTCGCTCACGCGCTCCGCCAGTGACAGCTCAGTTCCCGGCGACCGCGTGTGCCTATGTACGACAGGGTACGGCGCTTAAAATCAGTATCATGCATTTTTACTCACTATGCTTACAGTAGATGCTGAAAATGTTCCCCATCCGATGCCAAACATAACCGGCATCCCCTTATGAAGTTTCCGGTTATTCCGGTTAATTTAGCTTCAGTAAGGAAATAACGACCTTAACGCCTATTGTTATTGTCTACTGAACCTGTACATTTGGATCTCATAGCCAGTTGATTTATTGTCCGGTCCCAAGTCCGGAATGCGAAAGGAGGAGGGTTAGCTGGTTTGGCAACCAGCTGTAAAAACAGCTAACGCCGAATGTTGGGCGGCGGTAAATAACTCGACCCCCTGAAGGGGCCAACGGCTTCTGGCGGATGAGCCCCTTTAGGTGGGGTGATGGCCCCTCAGTGTAGGAAATGACACTGAAACCCATTACGTATATATTGGCCCAACGGCAAAACGGACGGAGGGGGAACTTTCCTTGTGGTTCTCAACGGTCGTGGAGGCGGATGAGGTCATGCCAGATGGACTGGCTGTGAAGGCGCAACTCAATTATATTTAGAGTCTGCGGCAGTCCATTGCAGTCACGGTGCTAGAACCTGCACGTCTCATTTCTTTTGTGCCGCAGGGTATAGTTCCGAGATCATAGTGTGTGGGTCACTTCCTTGCAAGCTGTGATCCAAAAACAAAATCTCACTTGTGGCACCTTCTTCCTGCTGTCACATCTTTCAACAAGTCCAGCGGCGATGGGATAAGGATGGTGGAGGCAGGTTTTCGGGTTGAAACTGGAAGCCTCTAGTTCGGACCTGCAGGCTGGCAGCAGATGTGTGATGGTCGTCTTTCTGAGACCTCGTGACTACTCAGGAGTTCGGTCCTGCATCTGTGTTTGGGCAGGCCTATTTAGGATCACCGCTGCCCACCCCGAATGGGGAAGGCCCTAGAAAATGTGGGCTAAACATCGGTAGTCACTCCTTCAGCCGGCTGGGAGGCCGCACCCGGCGGGTCACCCCTTTTGCGGTCGAAAAACGAAAACAAAGAATATCCAAACATTAATGATAGGATCCTGGAATGTTCGTACGTTACTCGATTTGAAGGACAATAACAGGCCTGAGCGAAGAACAGCACTCGTCACCCATGAGCTTGGTCGAATGAACATAGATATTGCTGCCTTAAGTGAAACCAGATTGTCCAACGAAGGTAAAATTACAGAGTTCAGTTCAGGGTACACCATATTCTGGAAGGGAAAAGATGAGGGAGAGCGCCGTATTCATGGTGTTGGTTTCGCTATAAAGACCACACTGGTGAATGATCACCAGCTAACTCCAACTCTGTCAGTGAAAGAATTATGACTCTTCGAATCCCACTCTCCGGGGGTCACTTAATGACTCTTATCTCTGCATATGCTCCCACCTTGGATGCTGATATAGAAGTTAAAGATCAATTCTACAACCAGCTGAGCACAATCATCACCAAAGTACCATCTAGAGACAAACTCTTAATGCTTGGCGATTTCAACGCTAGAGTTGGTAAAGATCATCAATTATGGAACAATGTGATGGGAAAACAAGGTCTTGGCAACTGCAATGCCAATGGCCTATTACTCCTTGGTCTATGTGCTGAACATGAACTCTTTATTACCAACACTCAGTTCCGCCTGCCGAATCGCTACAAAACCACTTGGATGCATCCTCGCTCGAAGCACTGGCACATCCTTGACTATATCATCACCAGGCAAAAGGACATCCTTGTCACCAGGACCGCAAGAAGTGTCGATGACTGTTGGACAGATCATAAGCTCCTTTTTTGCCGGTTGAGGATCTCAATCTGCCGCAAACCAAAACGATCCATCCACAACCTGTCGAGACGGAAATTTGACACTTCAAAACTCCAAGTAAAATCAATTGCTACAGATTACAGAAATGAAATCGCAAATAAGCTGGCTAGTCACCCTGTTAGCACAAATAGTGTTGTACAGGAATGGACAACGCTTCAGAAGGTCATTACTGAGTCAGCTGAGGAAACCATTGGTTTTGTGAAAAACAAAAGACAAGACTGGTTTGATGAAAATAATGATGAAATTATGTGTCTCATCAATGCCAAACGGGAAGCCCATCTATCCTTTCTACAAGATCCGTCTTCCAGTGTGAAAAAATCACAATTCGTGCAACTTAAGGGGAAATGTCAGGCACAAATCAGGGAAATAAAGAACAACTGGTAGCAGCGAAAAGCTGAAGAACTGCAAAGACTATCTGATGCCCGTGACCTGCGAAACTTCTATGCAGGCATAAAGGAGGTATACGGCCCAATCCGATCATCATCAGGTACATTGAAAACTGCTGACAATTCCGCCATTTTAACTGAACAAGGACAAATTTTGGAGCGTTGGAAGGAACATTTCTCTGCACTTCTAAATCGTGCCTCCAATGTTGCCGAGGACTTTCTTCGAAACATCCCTCAGCAGCCCCAACAGCCATGGATGGCGGTTCCGCCGACATTCCGAGATTTCACCAAAGCGCTCAATCAACTAAAGCCGAGAAAGGCTCCTGGTCCTGATAACATCCCTCTGGAGTTGTTACAAAGTGGAGGTATGGCCTTGAAGACTCGACTTTTTACACTTATACTGTTAATTTGGGAAACTCGAGAAGTACCTGACGACTTGAAGAATGCTGCCATCATAACTATCTTCAAGAAAGGCGATCGTAGCGTGTGTGGGAACTACCGAGGTATATCGCTATTATCCATTGCAGGTAAAGTTCTAGCAAGAATTCTCCTAAACCGGCTCCAAAGTATCTCGGAGAGGATTTTGCCCGAGTCTCAATGTGGTTTCCGAACCTCCAGGGGCACAACAGACATGATATTCTGTGCCAGACAACTCCAGGAAAAGTGCAGAGAGCAACAGGAGCTCCTGTATTTAGTTTTCTATGACCTGGAAAAAGCCTTTGATTCTGTACCAAGACCTGCTATGTGGAAAGTATTAACGCACTTTGGATGTCCAGATCGCTATGTGGAATTAGTTAAAGCTCTTCATGATGGAATGTCTGGGAAGATTCTTCACGGTGACTCTGTATCCGATCCATTTCCAATCACTCACGGTTTGAAACAAGGCTGTGTGCTTGCTCCAACACTCTTTGCATTGTACATGGCTGCCATGATGTATGAATCATCTTCCAACAACCCAGGCATAGAGATTAAGTTTCGCTTCGATGGAGGTCTTTTCAATCTGGCAAGACTTCGTTCACAGAGACATACCCAAGTTACCCTGGTGACAGAACTGCAGTATGCCGATGACACCGCATCTCCTGCTCCGACAGCTGCAGAGCTTCAACAATCGGTCAATCGCTTTAGCACTGCGTGTGATCTCTTTGGTCTCACCATCAATGCAAAGAAAACAAAGGTGCTTGCACAACCTGCCCCAGGATTACCTCTTCCTGAGTTCAATATCTCCATCTTAGACTCAACACTGGAGCAGGTTGATCATTTTTCATATCTTGGCAGCATCTTGTCTAAACGGTGCACTTGCGAACAGGATGTTGACAAAAGAATTGGGGCTTCCCATGCAGCATTTGGCCGTTTAATGCACAGAGTCTTCATGAATAAAGACCTAAAGATGCATACCAAACTCATGGTGTACAAAGTTGTCGTCATCTCAACGCTACTGTATGGCTGTGAAACTTGGACACTCTATCGCTGTGATATCAAGAAACTTGAGCGTTTCCACCAACAAAAGATGAGATACATCTTGAACATCAAGTGGGAGGTCTACGTGACCAACACTGCAGTTCTCGAGAGAGCGCATCTCGATAGCATTGAGACAACTATCATCGCTCATCAACCGAGATGGTTAGGCCATGTTCACCGTATGAGTGATACCAGGCTTCCACGTCAATTCCTTTATGGTGAGCTTTGCTCCGGCACTAGACCTCATGGGGCCTCTTTGAAGCGTTTTAAAGACCAGTTAAAACACATCATGACGACGACTGGTATAGACATCCACTCATGGGAAACATCTGCTGCGGACCGTTTACTGTGGCGGAACACTACATCGACGGCTGTCAACTTCTTTGAAAAAGAACGTCGCAGACATGAAGAGGCCAAGCGACAAGCAAGAAAGCTTCGTCAATTGCAACCCCGCCCTCCCACGACCATTGAGTGCAATTTATGTGGGCGCATGTTTTATGCCAGGATTGGCCTGTTTAGTCATCAGAAGCACATCCACAGGCTGATCTGAAAAGCTCTATGCAGGAAGAAGTATGTTTACTCGGAATCGAGTTACAGCCGACGAGGAATGGGTCTCCTTGGAAATGCCACTCGAAACTTTGTCTTGTTCTAGCGCACGATTTCCTGCACTTTATGTACGTATTGCGCTGATATACTCGTTCACGTAACGAATATTTCACATAAGGCATTACAGCACTATACACAATCACAATAAAACACTACACAATAAGATATACAGTACCGGTACACAGTAGCTTTATAAAACACTGAAACACCCAATTAGCTAGTCTACAGAAGAGCGAGTGAATACCCGAGCAATACAGCTGGAGACCACGGGCCGGGGACCGGCGGCCAAGGTCGAGCGAAGGTCTGCATAATAGGCCCACATGCCGTTCATAACGTGCGCTAGAACAAGACAAAAGTTTCGAATGACATTTCCAGGGAGACCCATTCCTATAGATCGGACAATAAATCAACTGGCTAAGAGATTCAAACGTACAGGTTCAGTAAACGATAAAAATTAGACGAAAATGTCGTTATTTTCTTACTGAAGCTAAATTAACCGGAGTAACCGGAAACTTCATAAGGTGATGCTGATTATGTTTGGCAGTGGATGGGGAACATTTTTAGCATCTACTGTAAGCATGGTGAGTAAAAATGCATGATACCGATTTTAAGCGCGGTATTCTGTCGTACATACGCGCGCCCGGTCGCCGGGAACTGAGCTGCCACTGGCGGAGCGCGTTAGCGAGAATGTCCTTGCCAAACAAGAATAAAGACCCTGTATATCTCTGAAACTATTACTGATATCAGTCGTCAGGATATTGATAACAACATAGGCCTACTTCAAATGAAGTAACAACATTGAAAATTGCACCTAAGAAATAAGGTACCAGTACTAATATTACTCCATTAGCAACCAAGGGGGAAATACATGCCATACAGGTTGAGAAAAGTACACTCACAACATACGGTAATGTAGGCTATATGTTGCTTGGGGGGTAACATTTGCTGTTATGGCATTATTAATTGAAAGAAGTCACAATAACTCATTAGGCCATTGTAATATAAAAAGTTAAGTGCTGTTCTGAAATGTAGCTTTACCTTCCCATCAGATCATTGGACAGTCTAGATTTAACAGGTAAATCAAGATGTTTAATTTTGTATTGAAATATAATTTTATTGTTACTATCATGTGTCGAGGACAGTAGCTAACGGAGAAATTTTAGCATGTAAGTTCAATGGTTCAACCATTATAAAAATTATGTTGGACACAATACCTGAACTCAAATAATCCAGTGAAATCCTATTTATTGTGTTAATGTTTTCTTGCAGTATGTTTTCATTTTTATCTGCCTCAATGAAAACTTCATTTGATCAGTGTGGACTTTCCTTACTAGTTATAGTAATAATATCGTATGGCCTCGGGTGTCGGGTGCAAGCTTTGTTATTTGACACCCAAAGGGTAGCTTGCATGTTGAATTTCATTGTTCCTTGAAGCACTATGAAAGTCAAGGAGGTTAGATATCTAAGCTCCTTGAACACTATAGCGCTTTCTACTAGAGAAATGAGGAACTTTGTGTTGGCGGAAACTCCCGAGATTAATTTTGCCATTATGAACACGGCCTACTGAATTCATATGGGTTCTTTGACAGCCAACATCGTATGACATGGTGTCGTAATTTTTGCCGTCTTGCATAAATCACTTACCACGGCCAGGAGCGAACCTGCAAGCTTGGGGTTAGTAGACAGACACGTTTACCACTCACCCACCGTGGCAAGCCCTTACTAGTTAATGTTTATAGAATGTAAACTAAGCCTTGGTTGATTGGTTCCTCAGTTTAGGGGCCGCGACAACATGGTCATGTAACCCCGTGTACTTTGGGTGTGTGTAGAATCTGTCTGATAACCGGTGTTAATTCTGATGGCTTTATTAGTATGTGTTATTTGTAATTCAGGTAAGAACTGCAGACGTTCAATTTCAAGTTTAGTTCCTACTTTTGCCACCAAATGCTACCGTCAATGACACCTAGCTGTGAACTTGGCTACTAGATGCCATCGCAACCAGCCCATTGCGATGAACGTTGGAACTTAATAGAGCGTTAATCAAATCTAACCTACATATTTAGCTTTACACAATTGTAGTTAGTGGGAGGTTCTTTAACATGCCATATATCTAAGACGTGGGCCCCCGCAAGCTTTACTTCCCTCCAAAGGAAGGCATACTGGGGGATTTTTAACGGTCTCAAAAATCCGACGACATTGGCCGGGATTAAGCCCGCGATCTTGGGCATAGAAGTTCAGCATGCTACCAACTACGCCACCAAAACCACCGTAAACTAGGTCTGTTGTAAGTGAAACTTTGATCCAGATTTATGCACTGCAAATGTTGGAAGATGAGTGATAACATTTTCTTTTCCTATTTGTTATTGATTAAGAAATGCAGGTCCATGATCAATATTCAGCCTGTTCAGTATGTATTGGCTTACATCACTGCTTGCCAACTCCTTGCTAATGTACTGTTGCATACTCATGAATGAATGAGATGTTATTTGCCAGAGCAATGGTTTGTTTACGCTTTTATCAGCTGCATCTCTTCATACCAGGGCTGAAATTCTCCTTGGCAGAAATGGGAATTAAATCAGGGCCATGCGCACGATGAGCTCCGATGCTTGTAGATCGCAGAGATGTCTTGAAATAAGAGGTATAAGAGTAGCTAAAGGTAACTAAAAGGTAACACATTTTTACTTCATACTTCCAGTAGATACCCTGTTAACAAAGTTTGAATGCAATTCTTTTTACGTTAACAACGAAACAAATGGAAAAGAAATTCAATACTTAAGAAGTGAAATCAGTGGTCTTCTTTTGACGCAACGCACTGAAACAACTTGAAGAGGCAATGTTTCGCCAATGTCGCATAAACATTATAACACTGAGTTACACCGGCCAGCTGCTCGACGTAACTCGCGTTACGTATATGCCAACAGTGTTTATAAAAACATTACAAAAACAAAAGTTCGATGCTCTTCAGTCGGTCAACATGATTGTACCCAAATGCGATGGGTATGAAGCTGGGATACAGGAAACTGTTGCAAATGTTAGGCAGGCTGCACACCGGTGCGACGCGACATATGTCGTACGACAAGCGCGGTACGCGATAATTGTATCAGAAGATAGACATCACTCGTGCACGTTCAATCTATTGGGAAATGAGCCAACAGGTGCACACCAGTACGACTACGACATCTATCGAAAGACATGTGTATTAAGCGACACGCTCTGCTAGTCTCTTCGCCGCAGTATCGTACGACATTTCAGGTAGTAAACATGAATAAAAGTGGAGCAAACAAGGTTGAAGATATAACATTCTTAATTTCTTTCATTAATAGTGTTGAAAAGTATCCTTATTAATGTTTATGAGAGATTACAGTAAATCAGAGGTGACGAGTTTGGCCTGGAAGACAATTGCAGTTGAATTTAAAGACACAGATTCTAGCCATCCATGGCTTTCACCACAAGTTATGTAGCAATAGGAAATTTCATCTACCAAACGAAAACTGCTTGTGGTCACTCTGTGGAAAATGCTGCGGAAAATATCATATTGTGTTGTGTTTAAAATGGACCAAAAGCATACCTCAAATTAGCAAAGAATTGTTTGATGTAACTTACATATTGTATATTGTATAAGCCCTTTCGCGTGCTATTCCTATTAATAATAATAAAGACACAGGTTAGTGACCTAATGACTAACATAGATTTTATTTACCAGTGTCAAGTATCGGCTACAATTAATTTAATTATGGGTTACACTAGCAAATTTCCATTGAATGGGGATTGCTCCTCCTGGCTTTAAAAAGTAATTCAGTAATCAATTTCGCATTCTTATGCCTGGTGATCTAGTAATATTATCCACTTCGTTATTGGCTAATATGGGCACATCGTCACATGATTTAAAATCAGTCTCATCATAGAGCTTTCCTTCTCGTAAACGGGTAAAATTATGCATGACGCATGCTGCTCTCACGATGTTCACTGCACATTGCTCGTTAGAAGAAATTGGTCGCTCAAATACACGAAATTTTGATGTCAACATTCCAAATGCGCATTCCACGCTTTTTCTAGCTCTAGACAACCGAAAATTGAAAATTCTTTTTGCATCTGTCAACACTCTTCTGGGATACGGTCGCATTAAGTATGGCAACAAAGGCAAGGCTTCGCCACCGACGACGTAGTGGGGAAATAGACTAATATTCTCATCACCCGGCAAAGGAGTAATAAAAATTGAAAACTGCCGGGGCTCATCCTATAAAATTCCTTGAATTTTTCTTCGTGTTGAGATAACCCTCTGCAAACACTGCGGAACTGTGTCGCACATTCATGATGTTATACGGATGTACCCAATACTTTCTTCTCTGCTTTAATACAAATACATCGCGACTACGTCATCTTCACTCGACGAGCTCATTATTGAAACTCACTAGGAAGTGCGTCATGCAGAGATCGCATCGCTCTGGTGTGCAGCAAAGTTATCTTACGACAATTATCGCGTGCCGTGCTTACCTTACGACATATATCGTGTCGTACCGGTGTGCAGCCTGCCTTATAGGGAAGCACAGACTCCAGTGGTATGGACATATGATGTGAATAAATAACACTAGAACAGCAAGGGACCACTTCAATAGAGAACTGAAAGGGAAAAGACCGAGGGGAAGACCCAGAAAACAATGGATTGAGACCATGAAATCAGAAGTGGAGGAAAAAAGGGCTGAAATGGGAAGAAGCCGTAGAACAAAAGTTGTACAATGACAGAGAGCAGTGGCGAGCGCTTGTCTACCGGACTCGGGAAACTGGAGACGGAAAAGGATGGGTGATGATGATTCTCTAATCCTGAAAAAAATTACACGATGTTAAGCACCAAACTTATGTAATTATTTTTCAGGATTAGGGAATAACCCATCTCATTTGGGTACAATCGTGTTGACCGATTGAAAAGCATCAAACTTTTGTTTACTAAGGCAACACTGAAAATGGCTTCAAACACGATAAAAACATTACAGTAGGTACAGTGTAATTGGTTTTCGAGCCTTAAAGTCAATATGTTGTCATATTTGACGAAAATCCACCTAATCCGAATTTTCGCTAATCCGAACATTGTTTGGCCCCAATTAGTTCGGATCAGTGGGACTCTACTATATATATACACGCAGTTGAAACTTGTTTATACGTAACAGAGTTGTACGTAATTCTTGTTTATTTTTAGTCTCGATGAATATGCCTATTGCATAATATAATATAATATCTCTCCGAGTTATGCATAACAGACTTGTACATAATTCTCCTATGTACGTAGGTAATTTTTGAAAGTGTAATTAAGCTCTGGGAACTTATATTTGTCTATTGTTATTTTTACTATCCTCCACACTAACATAAAGAGTGCTAGAGAGTCAAAAGCCACTGCCGACATAAAGTAAAGTTCATGCATCTGCTCTCTTCCAACCCTTGTTGTAGGGAAGTCGTAGAATCTACGCTGCTTCAAAACTATCAAGACGAACATTAACAAATTCACAAAGAAATTTGATACAATGGTCCGGTTAGCTCAAAACAGTTGCCAGCGTTTCGCCCCAGTGTACCAATGGGCTCTTCAGTTGGTTATGGTACACCTCACCAAGACGCGTGGCTAGTACATACTGTGAAGGCCGCTGCAAGGCACAAATGTTGCCACGAGCAGCGCCAATGTACTATGGAAGTCAATACTTCCTTTCAAAAATAATGTTTGAGCTAACCGGACCATTGTATCAAATTTCTTTGTGAATTTGTTAATGTACATAGCTCAATCGGACAATTTTACATCCTGTTTCCTACGGGAACAGATATTTCCAATATCAAGACGAAGCCTATGGATTGTGGAGCAAAGAAAAATTTGGGAATTGATTACGGTATTTTAGGATTTGTTATGTGACAATTTCAACTACGGTACAGAAATACAAAGAGTATGAAACCCTGACATTTATTGACTGAAATTTGAAACTTACACTGTCATCTGGACATTTTTATCCTTGCACTCCAACCATAGTAACCAAAGAAGAAACATATCAACTTAACTCGTAATTACGATTACGGAATGTAGAAAAGGCTTAACAATGTGGCGTTCGTCATCTGGCACATGATCTTCGCTCTCTATACGCAAAGGAATATGGAGGTGTTTGAAGCTGAGTAGTATTTTATCATTTTAAATGTCTTAAAAGGTCCCTGTGTTAAATAACCCGCACCGGGTCGACCCTAAGTACAGGTTTTCTCCCTTAAGAAGTTGCTGTTTATAATTTCAATGTGGGCCGATAACCTAGATGTTAGGCCCCTTAAAGCAACAATTATCATCATCATCATCATTTCAATGCTTTACATGTAAATATACCACTTCGTCTGCTCAGCTCTTGGTACCTCTTGGTACAGTTTTATTAGATCTCCTTGAACCTCCGAAAGATAAGTTCTTTTAAAAATGACCTCTCGTCTGTTAGCCCTATTCTACATTTCAAGTCTTGGTATGCCTTCCCCATTTTCCGTATCAGTGTTAACTGTGTGTGTTCGTCTGATATGTTCATTGTTTTCCTTTGTGCGTCATGGAAGTGAAGATCCCGAAATGTAAGGAAACCTTGGTTATTAGAAGGTCATGGCATTTAAATATTAAGGAGCGATCACATTTAACTGTAAATTCAATATGTTGTTTTGGCATAATTGTAGTTGCTTTTAAGTTTGTATCAGTCAGGGACCTGCCAAGGGTGTCAGTCTCATTATTTATTAAGGGGATTATTTGTTCTAGGGTTTCCTTTGATTAGGTGAACACATTGCGCTATTTTTATTTTATTTTCTACGTGTTTTAAACATTTTGGTGAGAGTCAGGAATGTTTATTCAATGTAGGATCCATGCTTCTTCATCTTGTTTTATGTTATTATTTATTTATTTATCGTATGGCTTTTAGTGCCGGGAGTGTCCGAGGACATGTTCGGCTTGCCTGAGTCTGTAGTTGCTTCCAGCGGACACCCTAAAGGGTGAGCTACAAGTTCCGTTCAATTTCAAGTAGTTCCAACTTTCGCCACCAGATATCAATGATACCTAGTGGTGAACGTTGGAACTTTTGATAGAGCGTTCTGACGAAATCTAACCTAACAATTTTGCTTTACACAAGTTTAGTCTGTGAAAGGATCTTTTACATGCCATAAATCTATGACATGGGACCACCGGCTTTACTTCCCCTCTGAAGGAAGGCATACTGAAGGATTTTTTAACGCTCTTAAAAAATCCGACGACTTCGGCCGGGTTTGAACCCGCTATCTTGGGCACAGCAGTTCAGCATGCTACCGACTACGCCACCGAAGCCGCTTTTTATGTTATAATTATGTTATGTGAAACGCCACGTCACGAATGGCGAGTGCACTGTTGTTTCATTTGTTTCTTTGTGTGTGCTTGATCAACACTATTGGATTTATGTTGAGCAGCATTTTGTTTTAAGGGTAATGAGTACGTGTCCTTACCTGCATACACATTCTAAGCTTATGTGTATATTTTTGCAGGATGGTAAACTTTATTATTAAGGGAATTGGCTGAGTTCTGCAACGTTATTGAGGTATATCAAGCTTCCTTTCATAGGTTGTGATATGGCTTATCGATTTCAGGTTTTCAGGAAACTGAGCTCGGTAGTAATCTCCATTGATATTCGTGGTTCAAACCGTGTATTTTCTCCTGTAAAGAATGTTTTTTGCCTTTAAGAATAATTGAAGTCCAGTCTTTTATTTGAGTATCGTAATTATGTTGAACTAGTCACTAGTAAAGCATTTCTTTAAGGGCATACTGTAGTATGTCATGTGTTGTAATGAGGTGGAGTAACACTAGGTAGGATTTGGTTGGTAATTGTAATATGTATTGGATTAAATTTATTGTGCATTTGTTGAGTTTGTGAAGTAACATACTATTTAAGGGTGGGTTTTGGTAAAGTGACAGTTCAAGTTTGAAGTTCAAGGGTTGCATAAGGCGAGATTTCTAGCTGTAGTTACCGTAGTAGCCAATTCTTCTTCTATATGCACTGTCCAGTCTATCTTCAGCAACGAAGATAGTTCAATAGTTCTTGTAGCCAATTTGTGGGGAGAAATGTAGTATGATGATATTATGTTTAATTGCATTGTAAGGGCAGGCACCGTTATTTGTTTTGTTGAGTGGAAAATGTAATTTCTTACAACTTACCAACAATGGTGTAACGTGGAATAAGATCCACATGTTTTAAAAGTTCCTGACGGATGATGTTGTTACCTATTTAATTTAATTTGTTTACATTATCCATTTCATTTGTCCTTCACTTTCTTCCTCCTTGCTTTGTAATTCATAATTATAAGAATTTAATGCGAAAAGGATTTTAAGGATTTTGGTGAAAAATAATTCAATGTCTTGTATCTTGTTTAACTTCGTTGTTACAAAATATATCTATGTTCACCCATTGGTTTTCGACCCTCTTTTGAATTAGTGTTGTTATTTCGTAGTTAGCTTCCATCGTGTCCAAATCCTTAACAAGGAAACTCATTACCGGTAATTTTATTTCGAACCCCAGCCCTCGGAAGTGCCTGTTGGGGCTCTAGCGATGGGATACCACTTGACCTAGGAAGCTTAGACGCCCCTGTATCAAATCAGCATGCAAGTTCTTCAACCTATATATATGCCCATAATGGCTAACATAGCCTATAGTCAAAATTTTTCATGGTTTTGATCTGTGTTCTCTTCAACTTCACTTAAAAAGTTTTTTCTTTTCTCCCACACAGTTTAATCTTGGCCAGAATCAATCTTCCAGTCTTATTCGCACCTAAGGAACCGTATATTTTGTTCGTAAGGATTATGAAAGTACCACCATACTCTGTCCGATTCAAATCGGACACATTTGTCCGTGATTCACAACAAGTTCAGCCGCATGTTTATTAGAGAGGACCCTTTAAAGCCCAGCAGGGTACATTGAACATGAATAAGGATACAAGGACACGGCAGTTTTTTAATGTGTTTTGTGTAATTTTAAGTGTTTTTGAAGTGTTTGTTTTTCACTAAAATGTCCACAGAAACACCAGGAGTGTAATTCACAATAGGACAATATGTACCAGGGACAGACATAATAAGTGTTTACTAGTAAAATTTACCGGTATTCTTTCCCGTAATCTTTGTTCGGCATATTTTCAAAGTATGTATTTCTTCATGAAAATTGGTGTACAGTATTTTGTGTAATGTTCCATGTGTTAAGAACGGACAGGCTGAAGAAGGAGGTATTTAACCTCCGAAACATGTACCTGTAAATTTGTCATAAAGTTGTATTGAAAAGGCAGACAATTAAATTCTTTTAATCACCTAGGCAGATCGTAACCTGACTGTCTTATACCACTTTCGGATTGTGAATCTGACTGCACAAGTGAATTGGACGGTCAGCTCTAACAATCCGAGGTCGTGGTTCTGATCCCAACATGCGTAGGTCCGATGGAGCTTACTTTGGTTCTGGCGGTACGTAGTTATCTGTTCTTTAGGTAACCATGAGCTGTTAGAAGAGTTCGTCCTTCTACCTGCGTATCCTGCCAACTTGTGTAAGGGTTCTTCGATAGGGAGTATAAGGTTTGCAACGTCTGTTCCGTTGGGATGGTGGGTTGATTGGTCGGTCGATCTCGCTCAACCAGCACAATATTGTCATTGTTTAAATTAGTCTTGTAATTTCATAATGTGCAAATCTATGTAGTTAAATACAGTAAGTTAAAAAATAATTTAAAAAACTATTTGAATATATTAGCACCCTATTTAAAAATTAATAGTATTTTTTTTTAATAGATGACTAGCAGTGGTACCAGGCTCAGCCCAGTGGATTTATTTATTTATTTTATGGCTGGATAATGAATACTACTACTGAACTCGCACATAAAACTTACAAAATTATAGAAAAAAATATTTTAAAAATATAACTTTTTGCGGTGGTGATTAGTAGTATGATGGACATAACGCCCAGGTAATTTTCCCCTAGTGATGATAATGAACATGGAAATGACCACTTACTAACTACTGACACTTATAATATACTAATGAGTTTAAAAAATTGATTAGAAATAGGAGTAAGTGAAATAAAAGACGCCATCTCATTGGCTGTTAGAAAAGTAGAGAGCAATAGTGTTGTCTTTTGCCGCATAGCACTGTACGAAAATAATCAGAGCATTTTGGCTGTTCCGAGCTCCTGAGGCCATGTGCCAAAAGGCCTAAATCTAAAGAATGGATCCCATGGCTCATGATCTCAAGATTAACGGTCACGTTAAACTACAAGCTTCCTTCCTTCCTTTAAAGAATGGAGAGAGCAGTCTAAATTTCTAATATACAGTATTACCCGCAGTGTTCCAAAAGGTAAGTACGTAAAATTTGGTTCAGTTCAGTGAAACGGTGTAGATTTGTGCCAAAGGGAATGCTTGAATGGAGAGGGCTGTCCCCGAGTTTTAAAAGGTAAGTACATAAAATTTGGTTCAGATCGGTGAAACTCTGTAAATTTGTATAAATAACAAACAGACCAACATTCAGCATTATATAATTATATAGATTGCACTTATTGCAGCTGATAACCTCGCATTTATACATTTAATTAACAGATGAGGCCTATAGTTATGCATTATGATAACTGTTTTAAGGGACCTAAATCTTTTTCACTAATTACACCCCGCGACTACAATTTGTAAGCAGCACAAGAAGTAACTATTTTTGCAATTCGCACCAGAACACTAGTAGTAATGCAGCCAGCTTAGCCAGCCAACAATAGACTTGTTTAAATATTCATACAGTGACCGGTACACCTCAATTCCCAGCAACTCTGCACAACACCAAAATACTTCGACACGATTAGTTCTAGGGCCTTAAAATGTGGTTTTTGAGTCCCTTTATCTGTTATTTATACAAATCTAGACAGTTTCACCAAACTGAACTAAAGTTTATGCCCAGAGTTTTGTTTCTTGTTTTACAAGGCTTAAAATGAGCTTAAATTGGTCCTATGATAAATTTGATGTTTCGTCTATGTGCCAAATGGTCTAAATCTTGGAATGGAGAGTGCTGTCCAAATTTCAAGTAGACAGTGTTACCTGCAGGGTTCCGAAAGGTATGTATAATTTGGTTCAGTTCGGTGAAACGGTGTAGATTTGTATGAATGACTAAACAATCAACATTCAGTTTTGTACCTATAGATACTCCGTTCTTTAACTTAAAATACACTCTATCAGCACAAATATAAATTTTATAAGTGCTTACCAATTTTAGATTTCAATTAGAATAACCTCTCAAGGATTAGATCTGGTGTGAGTAATATTCTGATTTTAACGTAGTTCAATCTGATCCCCTTGAACTGTGTACAAATCATTTTCAACAGTATAGTGGTCTTCCCGTGCAAGTTGACTCCCTAGCATTTACAAATGGGAAATTCTATTATGCAAATTGATTCCCACTAGACTGTACAACAGTCATACAATTATACAATAGGAAAAGGATAGATACTGTCAATGAATAAAGGGCAACATTATAATAGGCTGGCAAGGGTGGAGGAGGAGGAAAAAACAAGAAAGAGAAGGGCAATTCTTTTGATTCCTTGTTGATGTTATGACCCCTGACAAGGTTTTTTCATCAGGAGGATGAGCAGTAAGTAACCAGTTTTTCTAACTTGCAAAGCAATGTGTTCAAGATGATTTACTGTTCTTAAAGTGGATAGTGTAACACAAACACACAGTATGTGAAGTCATGGCAACTGGATTATGTTGTTGGAGTCTTCAGTCTTTTGACTGGTTTGATGCAGCCCTCCATGCCCCCTGTCCTGAGCTAATCATTTCATCTCTACATCTGAGGCAATATGTATAACATATTCTAACCTTGGTCTACCCCTACAGTTCTTGTCCTCAACCCTTCCTTCCATAACTAAGCTTGCTATACCTGGGTGTCTTAGTATATGTCCTACTAACCTATCTCTTCTCTTCATTAGCAGTCGCCAGAAACATCTCTCCTCTCCCACTCGTCTTAATACCTCTTCGTTTGTAACCCTATCTACCCATCTGATGTTCATCATTCTCCTGTAACACCACATTTCAAAAGCTTCAATTCTCCTCTTTTCTGCTGCACCAATAGTCCAAGTTTCACTTCCATAGAGTGCCACGCTCCAGACAAAGGTTTTCAGAAATGACTTCCTAATACCTAAATCTATATTCGATGTCAACAGATTTCTTTTTTGTAGAAATGCTTTCTTTGCCTGAGCCAACCTACTTTTTATATCCTCTTTGCTTCGTCCATCACTGGTTATTCTGCTTCCTAAGTAACAGAAGTCTCCTACTTCCTTCAGCTTTTCACCTGCCAATTTGATCTCCATAGAGGTTTCTGATTTATTTCGGCTGCATTCCAGTATTTTCGTTTTACATTTATTAATTTTCATCATGAATTCTTTCCGTAAGACGGGAGTCCATACCATTCAAAAACTCATTCAAATCCTCAGGCTTGTCGGCCAAGATGACGATGTCATCAGCAAATCTCAGAGTTGAAATTATTTCTCCTTGAATCTTCACTCCCACTTTAAATTTTTCTCTGATTTCCTTCATTGCTTGTTCAATGTAAAGATTGAAAAGTATGGGTGATAAGTTGCAGCCTTGCCTAACACCTTTCTGAATACCAGCTTCTCTCTCATGTCCTTCACCTAGAATGACTGCTGTCTGGTTTCTGTATAGATTGTAATAATAATAATTATTATTATTATTGTATAGATTGTAGATCACCCTCCTATCCCTGTACTTGATTCCAATAGATTTCAAAATGTCAAACAATTTAGTCCAATCAACGTTATCAAAAGCCTTTTCTAAGTCTACAAATGCCATGAACGTTCTCTTATCTTTCCTTATTCTACCTTCCAAAATCAGCCTAAGACTTAGTACAGCTTCCCTTGTTCCTACATTTCTCCTGAAACCAAACTGGTCTTCACCCAACTCCGTTTCTATCTGGCTTTCAATTCTCTTGTAAATTATTCTAGACAGGATCTTTGAAGCATGAGTAATCAAGCTGATTGTACGGTAATCTTCACATCTGTCAGCTCCCACTTTCTTTGGTATAGGGATGATAACATTCTTCTTGAAATCAGGGGGTACCTCATCTGTCTCATAAATCCTACACACCAAGTGAAATAACCTGATCAGACCTTCATCTCCTATGCAGCTTAGCAACTCAATCGGTATATCATCTATGCCTGGTGCTTTGTTCCTGCTTAAGTCTTCCAAAGCTCCATCAAACTCTGATCTCAATATTAAATCTCCTTTCGCATCCTCATCAATTTCCTCCTCCCTTTCCATTACATGATTCTCAATCTCCTTTCCCTTATACAAACTCTCTATGTAAGCTTTCCATCTCTCAACCTTTTCTTCCCCATCTGTTAGAGGCTTTCCATTTGTGTCCTTAATATTACAGCACTTAGTCTTCTTTTCCCCGAAAGTATTCTGGATTATATCAATTAAATTATTTCCGAACAGAAATTAAATAGCTGTTTTCCACCTATTCAATACATTGGTTATTATTCAAATATACATCAGTAAATGTTTCAACCCATTATTGGGTCTTCTTCATCTACGAATGTGCCTTGGTCATATTTTTCCAAGATGAATTAAAAAGAAAATCCTCTCGGCACGCCGGAAGGCTGAGGTAGATTTCACCGTGCAAACTAGGGGATAGGCGAAAATAGGCAGAATATGCAGGTCGTAAAAGGATCAGACCTCATTTATTGCGAGAAAGTATTTTACAATTGGAGCTTAATTAACTTTGTTTTTCGTCTTTTTATGCATATTTTTAACATTTTATTGCCTTGTGGGGACTGTAACCTTCTCGTTATTTGGGGTCCATTTTTATACTTGTGGTCACACTGTCCTTATGCAAGGTTTCGACACTGATGTGTAACTATCTAACAGTCTGTTACTTCTTCACGTAAAATTTTATCACCAGCAGAGATGTTGGTTGGTTCCTCAGTTTTGGGGCTGCGACAACGAGGTCATGTAGCCCCGTGTACTTTGGGTGTGTGTAGAATCTGTCTGATAAACGGTGTTAATTGTGATGGCTGTATTAGTCTGTAATTCAGGTAAAGACTGCAGACGGTCAATTTCAAGTAGTTCCTAATTTTGCTACCAAATACTCCCATCAATGACACCTAGCTGTGAATTTGGCCACAACCAGCAACTCGCAACGAACGTTGGAAATTCCCCTTCGAAGGAAGGCATACTGAGGGATTTTTAGCGCTCTTAGAAAATCCTACGACTTTGGCTGGTTTTGAACTCGTGACCTTGGGCATAGAAGTTCAGCATGCTACCAGTTACAATACCGAAGTCACTTCCCACAGAGACAGATCGAAAACTGAATGTGATCTCGTGCAGTGGCGTTGTCATGGCAACCTCTGATGGCTCATCCCTTATCAATTTAGTAGCATTGTCATGGCACCTGGCATTTTCTTATAATTCCAAAATTATTTTGCTCACCACTTGGCATAATGCTGGGTCATATCAAAAATTCTTTTAGACAAAAGTTTTAGGTAATTATTAGGGGAATATTGTCCATTTTGTACGGTTTTGATATTGTGCCTATTAAGAGAGATATGATTAATGTTTCCTGAAAAGACCACTTTTTCCCACCCCTTTGTTCAATGGTTGGTGCTATCAAAAAACTTTTCAAACATAAAATTTTGTCCCTTATCCGAAACGTAATATGAACTTTGAACAGATTCGATATTTCGCATATTAAGTGAGTTATAGCGATATTTCACTTTTTCGAGAAAGGCCACCCATTTTCATCCCCTTTGACCGATTTTGCCCATTAACGAACTCGACCGAGATTTTAAAGGGATACATACGGTAACTTATTCTGTAAAAATTTCAAAGTGATTGGTGCTAAATTGCAGTGGTTTTAGTGTCCACAAGAAAGCGATATATACTAGATGACCCGACAGACGTCATTCTGTCAAAATAAATGACAATGTATTGAACTCTTAATTCAGTCCATACTGCATGCAAAAATCAGAATAATGGAGATAACTATATCATCAACATGGAATGAGTTAATTTTCTACTGCTACCAAAAGTTAATAAGAAACTGTGTGTTTTAAGTATCTTGGAGAAATTATCACACATAACTTAAACGAAAAAGTAACTTGTATAAATAGAACAAATAAAATGAAAAAGGCACAATCTCTAATCTGGTCAACATACAATAAAAAATGCCTATCAATAGCTACTAAGATCCAACATAAAACTGTAACTCTCCCCCGAAGCCACTTATGCTTGTGAAACACTTCCAAATTAAAAATGAACAAAGAACTGATCAGCTCCTCAAAAAGGAAAGAAGAATCATTAGAATGTGCATATATAAAAAGTATCAGGTTGAGGGAGTCGGGAGAATTCTCCCAAATGAAACTGACTATCGTGAGATTGATCCAATCACCAGCAAAATGAAGAAGAATAGTTTTTTTTTTTTTTTTCACTTCTTATGGCTTCCAGAAAACAGAATTGTATGCCAACTAGTGATGAGAAATCTAGGAGGAAAATGGATCCAAGAAATCCAACAAGATCTCCAAGCAGTTGGACTCAAGATAACAGATACCGAGGAGAAAAATAAAATTAACACCATTCTTAAAACTCACAAATTTTCTGCAGAAATGACACATAGAAAGCCTATGGAGATTTCAGATGAGTTGAGAAAATCCCAATCTGAAAGAATGAGAAAGTACTGGAAAGAGCGCAAGAACCAAGCAGTACTACCTTCAAAGAAGAAGTGATTGTGGAACGACTCAAGTGGTAGAAGTGATTGTGGAACGACTCAAGTGGTCCAATGTGACCCATCAAGATTAATAATAATATCTTCATAGTGAGTAAGGAAATACTCGAAAAGATATCAGCATTTCACTACCCAGAAATAACCCTTGCTGACTGTTGAGTAGATGGAAACTGTTTGGCAAACCTTCAAATCAGTCACTGAGCCATATTTATCCCCCTTTACAAATCAAGTAATTTGATAAGTTGATGTCGTGAAGATAATGTGCCAAAACAGTAATTTTCTTTCTTCGGGGCAAATAATATTATCATAGAAAGCACTGACTTCAATCAACAATATGAAGATAAAATTCCGTCAAAGAGAACTGCCGTTTTCACTGAAGTATGAGTGTTCCTCACATGATCATAATTCTTGAGTGTGGCTAATAATTTACTGCCACATAATGAAATACTTGCACACGTAATAATACTGACCAGTTCCAAAAAAAATATTCTGTTAAATAATATTTCCACTGAAATGCTTTATGGTAAATGAATTTTTTTGTTTGATTACCTGGCGCGAAAACAAACAAAGTTGATGGTTTTCCAACATGGGAACAGGCAACATACAATTGGCCATGCGAGAAACATGGGTTTTCAAGATTAATGCCTCAAACACTCAATGGCTGCCCCTGTGATTTATTTATGGTCATAGAAAAAGCAAGCCCCACTGGAAACTGCATTCGTTTAAATTCAAATGGTATGCAAGTATGGGATACATGGTATTAAAACGTCTTCTCCTTTGTGCTTTTTCTTTAGAATGATTGCTTCGATCACGTTGTTCAAGAATATTTTCACCGCTAGCCATGTGCCGTTACAAAGACGTGGTTGGTTGATGTTTCGCAACATTATGGCCCCCCGATCTGACCTTTAATTGCAGATTGTGAGGCGGCGATCCTGTCAAATCCAGCGAGTTCAAAAATTCGGGTGGAGTGTTGACGACATCATCCTGGTTGGTAGCAGAATCAACTGATTTGTATGTCTTCAAATCACCGGCAATTTCATTTTGAATTTTGAAATTTAATTCATTTACATCAGTGTTTTTGGCAGCCAAAATAGCTAGTTCACTCAACCAAATATGATCTCTGTAATTTTGAGCAACGTTTGGGAACACCTTTTGAATGAGTTCATTTTTTGGATCAGTAAACTGACAAAAATCGTCAGGAAATGTTATGCAGCCAGTGAAAACGTCTGAAGAGAATCTACCATTCCCAATGTTAATGAGTTGTTTTGAAAATATTTCTCCAGAAGGATCATTTTGCTACCCGACACGCATGTTCTTGCTTAAATTTTGTTTCCACAAAATGGAGGACTTCAAACATGCATTGAGTTCATCAGCTGGCGTTGACCGTGAAATCACTGGCAATGCTTGACGAAACTCTCCTGCTATCGAGATCATCGCACCACCAAATCTGTTTTGATTGTTCCGCAGATCTTGCATTGTTCGGTCTAATGCCTCCAAATACTTTTTATGTGCCATCGTGCATTCATCCCACATTATCAATTTATATTACTGCAAAACCTTTGCCATTGCAAAGTTCTCCGAAATGTTGCAGGGGCCAGTTCCACGAATGAACTTTGCAACTTTTCACTTTGCACTTTTCAGTTCAGATTTTGTTCCACCATCACTTTTCAGATTTGTCTTGCAAAGTGAAAAGTGAAAAGTTAGGAATCTTTTCACTTTTGAAGCCTGTTATGTTCCTCCATTGGTGCAGAACTGCAAAGTGCAAAGGAATGATTGAAAAGTTTTCAGAAATCTTTGCAAAGAGAAGATTCCCTTTTCAGCTGTTAATGAACAAGTGTCTACACTACTTTCTCGGCGCAGAATTTGGTTTAGTGTTATAAATATGTTACGCAGGAGCTTTTGTTAACATCAAGTGAGGATAGTGATGAAGAATCCAACAAGAGGACGTACAAAGACAGGATGAATTTTCATAACCTCACTTTGGTATAAACAGATTAAAAGTCCCGCCTGATCAATACTTTTATTAATTAAGATCACTGTGAGGTATTGATCAGGCGGGACTTTTAACCTGTTTATACCAATTAGTTTATCAATACGGAACCGAATGAACCTTTTAAGTTCCAAAATAACTTCACTTTGACGGAATTTTGTGTGTGTTTTTGTATTACCCCAATACAAACTGACTATATTCTTAAATAATTGGCCATTTATTGAAACCTGCAACAAAAAGAAGTCGATTTCTTTCCGAAACGGAATAAATTCTTATATGCTTAGGCTACATTGGTTAGGAAACGGTATAGCAGCAATGTATGGGACAGCAAAATCAACTATTTGCAGAACTGTTATTAAAGTCCTCAAGTTCACCATGAAAAATAAAGCATTAAATCATGGAATAAATATACAGTTTGTTCATGGAATAAACATGATCGGATCATTCCTATGCAAAGACTTTTCACTTTGCAAAGAAATTGAAAAGTAATACATACATCATGGTGGAACAGAAAGACTTTGCACTTTGCAAGAATTGAAAAGTTGCAAAGTTCATTCGTGGAACAGGCCCCAGGTCGTAGTTTCGCTGCTTTCCATATTCAACGGCAATTTTAGCGCTGAATGGGCTGTTCGACCGCCTTCCAACAATGTAGCTGCAATGCCTGATGGAGCAAGTGGGAGTGCAATTTCATTGTATGAGCGAATGTTTGCTAAAATCAATGAAATTAAAAGAGATTTTCCTGTATCCCCGGGAGCGTCCAAGAAGTAATTCCCTCCAGTTCCATCATTTACAACTTTCATAAGATATCAAATACATACTTTTGTTGTTGGCTCAACAGCGGAAGACTTTATCGAACAGATTCTCTTAAAGCATCGAGATCGTATATTTTTCCGCGTTACAACTCTTGATTAAAAGCGTTGTGCATCGGGCAATTGGGTGCGGCCATGGGTAATTGAGATCAGGAGGACCACCTTTGCAGCTTGTGTTTGAAGCTGGTTCATCTGTTTCCAGGCCGTATCCAATGAATCCGCAAAAACCGCAAGGTCATCTGCAAAAGCTAGACAGTCAATTGATAGGTTCTTATTCTTGTGACCTAGTCTGATTCCATTTTGGACTCCTTCATCACTCATTGCTTTGCGCCACTCACGGATGACTCTCTCAAGAATGCAGTTGAATAGTAGAGGCGAGAGACCATCTCCCTGTCGAACTCCTGTCCTTATCTCGAAGGCATTGGAAATCTCACCTCTAAACTTAACTTTCGAAGTGGTGTTGGTGAGAGTCTGTTGGATGATCGCTCTGATTTTGTTGTCTAGGCCGAACTACTTTAGAATCTAAAGTAGGATAGTCTGATCAATGGAGTCATAAGCTTTCTTAAAATCAATGAAGGTTACTACAAATTTGGGATTCGTGATTTGCTCCACACATGACCGTCCCTTCCTAAAACCTCCTCGATAATCACCCAGTTCTGTATCTAGCTGTTCTTCAGCCCTAGTTTGCAGAGCTTTTGAGAGGATTTTGTAAGTTATCAGTAGGAGGGAGATGCCTCTGCTTTATCGCCTTTCTTATGAAGGGGGTGGATTAAAGCAGAAGTCCAGTCACTTGGAAGTCTTTCGGTATCCCAAATTTCATGTATGATGTCCGTTAATGTATCCACTGTTCAGCGATTATCGAATCTTCACCTGGAGCTTTATGGTTCTTTAGAGATCGGATAATCTGTTTGACTTCCTCTTTCGTGGGCGGAGAGGAATCTGGGTGGACTTGCGCATGGTCATTAAATGTGAATCTGGAACTTGGAGTCTCACAGTTAAGAAGGGACTCGAAATATTTTGCAAGCACCTGACAATTATTATTCTGGAAATCCTGTTCGATTTGATCCATCTGGTTTTTATGAAAGGCATGTTTAGCATTGCGGATGGTTTTTGCTGCACTCGTTCGCTCATTCAAGAAGTCTGTCCAGTTGACTTGATTTTGTTGCGAGTTCCTTTTCTAAATTGTGCTCTGAAAGAAGTTCATTTTCCGTATTGACAGATATCATATCATAATAAAATATGCTGGATTTTGCAACTTAATTTATGGCTGAAGAAGGGACCAGTACTAGAGGCCCCGAAACATGTACCATATAATAGCAAGTTTATAACTTGTTGTAAATAAATGTATTGACTAGGCGGAACAGTTTCTCCTTAGTTATATAGTTCCTTTTCTGCCAGGTATACTGTCTCTTCCTTATTACTGCATCACATTCACTGTTTCACCAAGCATGCTTCCTCGTCTTAGTGGGACGGTCCCTTTTGCTGTTTCAACTAGCGCCTCTCGCAGTTGTTCACAGTTCCCTACATCCACAGTTTGTAGTTTTCGTGTAAACTCATTACTGGATGCCATTTTTTCAACATCATAACTTGCAATCTTTTTGGCTCGGAACCTCTGTGTGTTTCTCAGGAGCAGTTTGATTTTAATTTTAGATAGATAATGATCAGAGTCCAGTTTTGCATTTCGTAGAACTTTCATATTCTTAATTTCTTTGAGCTTTCCGTGGAATTGCGACGTGATCAATCCGGAATTCGCCAAGACTGGGATTTGGGGATTTCCAGGTCTTTTGTTTCTCCATTACGATTCTTTCTGTGATGAGCAGAGTAATTACCAACAATGTTTCAAAAATTTCTTTCTTTGCCTACCTGGGCATTGAAATCCCCAAGTAAAATCATATTATGTTTGACTGGAATCTTTGATAAAATTTCTTCAAGTTCTTCCCAGAATCTATCAATTCCTTCCGAGTCTTTCTTGTTCGCTTCGTTGATCGGTGCACAACGTTCACAACACAATAGTATACATTTTATTTGTACTTCGAAAGGAAAGGGTCTAGACTCGACTGCTTACAGAAGTGAAATTTGTGATGGAGTCTAGAATCTTCTTGTTGACTGCAAATCCAGTACCGATTTGGGGAACCATTTCTATATCACGTTTACCTGGCTTACCCTTGAAGATTCTGTAGGCTTCTGATTCAAAGGTATGCTCATCAGTAGATCTTGTTTCCTGAACTGCCGCAATTTGGATCTGATGTTCAATTAGAGCATCCGCGAGTTGTTTTAATTTTCCAACCTTCTGGAGAGAATTTGTGTTAAAGGTAGCAAAGAAATTCTTGGCTCTATGCCTAATCTTTCATGGAGTCTCCAATACCTCCATGCATTTCGGTGCAAGCTCCCCAGATTTCGAAGGCTTGCATGCGTCACTTGAAGCGACGGTAGATTGGTTACCACCTGGGGTAGTAGCATTTGCTGAACTTTCCTCCATGCTTTTAACAGTTGAAAGACTGTTGACTTAGGCCAGTGATGTTTCACACTGACAAAGGTACTGCCAAGTTTGTGAGCCTTGGAGCCCCCAGCACTGATCGGCTCGCCGACCCAGTTTCCTCACTAGGATTGGTTACCCAACCTTCCACTGTCTTGCCACGGTGGGTGAGTGGATAGCGTGTCGGTCTACTAACCCCAAGATTGCAGGTTCGCTCCTGGCCATGGTAAGTGATTTTTGAAAGGCGGCAAAAATACGACGCGCATGTCATACGATGTTGGCATGTCAAAGAACCCATTTGAATTCAGTAGGCCGTGTTCATAATGGCAAAATTAATCTCGGGAGTTTCCGCCAACGCAAAGTTTCTCATTTCTCTACTAGAAAGCGCTATAGTGTTCAAGGAGCTTAGATATCTAACCTCATTGACTTTCATAGCGATTCAAGGGACAACGAAATTCAACATGCAAGCTACTCTCTGGGTGTCAAATTACAAAGCTTGCACCCGGCACCGAGGCCACACGATATTATTATTATACTGGGTTGCTCGGTTGAACAGGAGCACCTCTTGTTGTTATGTGCTGGAGATGGAGTGAAAGAGGCTAGTTCTCTTGCTGAATCCAATATATTAATATTAGTTTAATGAATTTAATATCGTCGGTGTGTAGATAATTATTGTTATGAATCTAATTTCGCCAAATCACCAATTATTTGGCGAAATTAGATTCATAACACCAATAACCAATATATTAATGTTACAGATGACTAGCAACGACGCATTTCACTCCCATTTGCCCAGAGACACAAGGTCTCCTCCCAGGTTGATTCCTGGGACCAAAAAGCATTATTATTATAACATAATCCTCCACAACGTCCAGTAAGAAGAAATAACCTAAGGCCTTAAGCTATTCTTTTCCTTCCTGTCGCCTTTCTCTTGTTTTTTATTGCTTCTGAGGTAGGCCATTTTCAAAGAAAAAGAACACTAAGTCTCTGGATTTGAAAATTCACGAGACCATTAAAAAAAAAAAAAAAAAAAAAAAATGGTCCTTACAAAGTCCCAGAATATAGTAATAATGTATGTTTTACACCAATGCACAAAATGAAAGTACCAAGATATACAAATGTAGCCTATTTCATACAAAGAGAATGGCTGCAAAGAAAGTAGAGTTGCATTTACTGTATAATGTAAAGCCAAGCAAAACCTAGCCTGAAGTAGTCGCCTCCAGTACAATATCATTTTACACACTGAAATTGTTGCAAACAGTGAAGTTACACTCTTGCACAGTTGGTGCAACTAACTAAAAGCTGAAAGTTCTCTTATTACCACAGATACCATGTTCACAGCATTGAAAAGGGGCATGAACTGGGAGAAAAACTTAAAAAGAGTATACTGTAGTTAAGAACCAGGGACACAGAAAAAGAAAAGTTGATCACATTACCCCAGCTTAGGTAGCCTCAGGGATACAGCCTAAAAGTCTTAATTTGTGAATCTGAATTATCAGGAGCTAGAATTAGGAAAGGTACAATTTTCCATTAGTGAGTGCAAAAATCACATTCAGAATGGCCTTTGAAAGTTGCTATATTGTGGATTTGAATCATTCAACATATTGTATAAACTTACTTGTTAACGCACAAGTCAACGAAGGAGAAGCTATTGGACTCAACAGTCATCCAAAGAACTAAGATGAAATTTATGTTTTACAACAAAGTACTACAAAGTTCTATCTTTGAAGTTTATTTGTGTGATCAACATTTGCCTCCCTATTTGAGAGATTAATCCTACAAATTTTTCCTCTATCCACATGTGAAATGCACCTTGAAAGATGGGTTGGTTGGTTCCTCAGTTTAGGGGCTGCGACTACGCGGTTATGTATCCCCATGTACTTTGGGTGTGTGTAGAATCTGTCTGATAACCGTGTTAATTGTGATGGCTGTATTAGTGTGAGTTATCTGTTTTTAATTCAAATAAGGACTGCAGATATTAAATCCAAGTAGTTTCTACTTTTGCTACCAAATGCCACCGTCAACGATAACTAGTTCTGAACTTGGTTACTAGATGCCATAGCAGTCGACACCTGGCGACAAACATTAGAACCTAAGAGCGTTAGTCAAATCCAATCTATAATTTACACACAAGTGTAATTAGTGGAAGATTCTTTTACATGCCCTAAATGATAAATCTATGACATGATACCGCCGGTTTTACTTCCCCTCCGAAGGAAGTCATACTGAGGAATTTTTAATGCTCTTAAAAAGTCTGATGACTTTGGCTGGGTTTGAACTCGCGACCTTGGCCAGAGAAGCTCAGCATGCTACCAACTATACCACTGAAGCCGCCCTTGAAAGAAGAGTGCTTCAATGACTCATTCCATGGAATGTTGACTGTTCAGGATTTTCATGGTATCAATAAAGGAAAAGCAGAAAGATTATGATAATTGTTGTTTTAAGGGGCCTAATATCTGGGTTATTGGCCACCATAAGAAGGAAAGAACGGGCGTGTCTCTTTTGAACAATGGCACCCACTAATGACTCAATGCTTGGCTACAAGCTGTCTTCACCACCTGACTGTCCTATCTTGCCAGGCTTTTCTCGTTGGGCTCTGCTCTGGAAGCTTGTCTCGCTTTCAGAGTTATGTTATCACCGGGCAGTAGCTCAGCCGACTCACATCTTAGGATCTTCGAGTTGGCTAGTGGGCAATTGAACTAGAACACCTGTACGTGAAAGTGGAACGGAGATAAGTGAACATTGTTTTGAATTGTATTTTAAATCTGTAGCTTTCTAATTATTTATTTACGGTATTATTATGCTATGATTGTCTGCATCAAGGGGTTAGAAATCAGGAGGGGGTTACTCTATTAATATTTGGGGAAGAATCACAAAAATACAGACCAGAAAAAATTCGCTCTGAGAGCACAAAATGAACCCAAAATAATTGTTTACACTAAAGTGAACTAATACTAATTTAACTGCTATAAGCATGATGTCCATGGAATGAGTTTGCAGCGAGCATGTATAAGAATATGACTTGAGAGTACTGACTAGATCAGTGGTTCCCAACTTGTAAGGGCTTGAGGGCCAAATTGGGCCACACTTTAATAAGCTAATTTAAAATAAAAATTAAGGAGTGATGCCCTTCCCGACACTACAGAATTTTTCAACTGAAATTCCTACCCCAGCAATTGCCGGGATTCGATTTTATTGCTTAAAAAACTATTCCAAATTCCATTAAGAAGTGAAATTACAGATACCAAAAAAGTTCAGTTTTGATGAAGAACACTCAACAATGTAAGTTTATTTTAATTACCGTAATATAAAAATAGCAAATGGAACAAAAAATAACCTAAAGACAAACTGAAATTATAATATAGTAAAAGCATAGCGTATACAAGTTATATAGAGTTAATGTGGACCGCCGCACAGATGGCACTGGTAACGCCTGTGCCGCAAGTTCATGTCACCGAGTCCTGGTATATTCTCCTGAATATACAGCTTATGTTAGTTCTTGATGTGTAACATCTTTCCACTCGGTTGCTGGATATTTTTGTGGGAGCGATTTTGAAAAATGGGACGGAAGTGTGTAAGACTCACCAGCTGGATCGCATCCCTCCTGGCTGCAGTGGTAAGAGGAAACAATGAGCGTGCGGTGTCGGAGATTAGTACCATGACGCACTGCCGACTATGTGGAATGTATATCACACACGGATTACTTCAAGGTTTGGAGGCGCCATTACAGATATTTCTACAATAAATAATCTTCAAGTTGTCTTTCTTTGGTGTAAAAATATTCATTATATCATATTTGCTGAAAACAATTATGATTTATTAAGAGTCTGTTTTTCAATCTCTGGATAAAAGTGATGGGCATCCACTCCCCGAGTAACTTTGCTCAACACTTTCATACTGAACGGTAAACGCTCATGCAAACTCTGGTGTCAACTGATTGGAACACAAACCACATGTTAAAAGTCTTCGTATCAGTATTTAAATGATGATATGCTTTAATATGAAACTTTGTAACTAGTCGGCAAAGCCGGTGTTATGTTTCTACACAATGGCTATTCAGATATTAACCCACATTGCAGTAATGCAGTGATCAATGTAATCTATATGTTTTTATACGGGAACTGAGCTAGCCTTTCATGGACCACTATAGGAATTCTCTTTACTGTCAAGTAGGTGGTCATAACTAATTTAAAACTCAATTTCACGCAGGAACATCATCAAAACAAAACAAAAAAAGCAAAATATTAATGGAGCATGAAAAAATACTTCCATATTATTACCGGCACGTGAAAATAAGTACCTTTCTTGTACTCTAAATTCCCTGGTTGTAATGGCTGCGTGGATAGCATCGAGGTCTCAGGTTCGATCCCCAGTCCCGGCAACTACTTTTCTACCGGATTATCGATTTAAACGATATCTAGCATAACATTATGGGTCATTTTAACAGAATCTACATGAAATTATGATTTATCTCATTTTAATTACAATAGTTTGCACCAAGCAGGAGTTAGGAAATTTGATTGTATTGAACATTATTTCTAGTAGTCTATGGATAGGCTAGAGACTATGGTTTCATTCTTCCTCTTAATTTACAAGATAATATGTGATGTTTGTTCAAACAAGTGTGACAGTAGCATATCTCCAATTCAATCTATACATTCATCTTAGTACCAGTAACTGAGCGTAAATTAACATTTTAAGAATGTCCAAGCTGTGTACTATACAAGTAGGATAACATGTCAGATGACTTCACATACATTTCAGCTCAATTTCATAGTAGGATAACGTCAGATGTTACACATCATACGCGACTACTGTAAGGCTCGTATCTTTTTGATAGTAGTCACTACGTTTTGTTTTTTCTTCTTTGTTCACATTTTTTCTTACTTCCCTTCTTTGTAAACACCAACAGAGACTTCATTTGTATTTCTGTTTTCTCTCTATGCAGTTACTTATTCTGTCTTTAGTCTAATTCCATAAAATTACTTATTTCGTCTCCGCAGCTCATGTGCGCCGAATATCTACATGCCATGCTATTTACTGCCACACCTTCACATCAGTACAATTGCCAGTGCTCAAAGTGTTGAACTACTCACCCAGCTAGCTATAGCTGGAAGTTCTCTGTTACCACCACAGACGTCTCTGCCGTCAACTTCCTGTCATCAAGATCAACCTTCTGAAAGAAGAAATCTTCCTGACAATAATCATTTTATTTTTGTCATGTTGCCCCCTTCTCCTTTCCCCCTTCGCTGCCTCTCGAATACACACTGTCATTCTAAGCTAGTGCTTCGACCTGACTTAAGGTCTCTCCTGCTGGGAGGAGTCTATACATCTCAACGATGTGTTGAACTTTCAAATAGTCGCCATGACTTAAAACTTTTTTAATGGCTGGCTGTGAGAAATCTACACCAACAACGATGACGAGTACCAAACTCGGTGTTTTTATCAACCATTTTATAAGGCCTGTGTGAATTTCTTAATCTGAACATTTTAAATAAACATTATCTGCAAAATTGGGACTTGCTGGTTGTAATCGCCAATGGCCTTCAACGAGGGAAATATTACATTGCTTTGCCAAATTTAAGTAAGCTAGCGATTTGAATTGTCGGGAAAACTTTCCATTGCTATATCTGTCAAAAAGCGGATACTTTTTCTCCCAACGTGGGAACTATGCTACTCAACCTGTAGCAATTTTAAAGTCAGGCTTTGCCTCCTCGAGGGATTTTTCACTGGATTTTGAAACTGTACCAAGCTATTCTTAACTTCACCGAGGGATTTGACGCTACTTACAATAGTTAAATTTCGAAACAAGCAATAGACTCTGAATTATGCAAAGTTACGTTGGCACACTCGTCAAAATCCTATCAACATTGAACTACTGCTAATTACCAAATCAGAACAAACAATATAAAACTGAATAGTGACTTTTCCGTGTGCTTTGATATATTGGTTTTTCAGTGTGAAACATGTGTTGGGTACCCAAAACACGCGTACAAACAAACAAACAAACCCCATTCTTCTTTCCCATTTACCAACATTTAAATTTAAGTAAATAGCCTTTGTAAATATTTTTTTTCTTCTTTGTAAATTTGAGGTTTCATTGAAGTGACCTCCCACTTTTCTTGAATTTCCAATTAATTAAATTCTGCGTAAATATTCCAGTGGTATATGTAGCCACCTTTTAAGCTAAACTTAAAATTGTTTAAGCCTCCTTTCTCTCATTTATTGTACATGGGATTTCTTGTTTAAGGCTGCTTCGCCCAACTTTTAAAGAGCAATCATATTCTTGTATTTTACGCTCTTTCCAATCATTGCTAAGCTTTTTAAGAACTCCTTGTGTATTTTTATTACGTTCTTAATCTACGCTATTATTTTCCTTCTAATGTGTAATTTAAGGGACATCTTAACCACAACAAATGAGTTGTGAATTTTCAGTTACTGCTAACATTTTGTACCTATTTATCGCCTCATTGGCCTGGCAACTTTAAATGGCCACTGGAGCCCCCTGCCTTTTTCTATTTCTCGTTTAATCAATCTCTTGCTTCGAGGTCCATCCTCGGTGGGTGGCCTAGCTATTCTTTACTTGCAGCATCTTACAATGCTTTTTGCAATATCTCCCCGTAAGCTTTGTTGTGTCTTAATAATTAAAGCCATTTGAACTTTTGGTCATTAATCAACAATTTTCCTTGCATTATTGCATAAAGTTGTAGTTGCAACTTGCTTTGCTAATTTCATTTGCGAATTGTTTATCCACTCTCTTGGTTGCTTTTGTGCAATTAAGACTGTGATCCTTTTGTTAGTTTTATTAATCCTGCTTCCAGCATTTTTTTCTTGTTAGAGTTAGAACCTATCTTTAGCACAGCAATCTTATTTTTAATTTAAAGTTTAAATTCTTTCATTACCCAGGCTAGTTTGTTTTCCATCTTGGATTCCTTAGCCTTGAGTAATTATTTTCCTTACCCTGTTACAAACAGTGTTATTAAATATCCCAAATTCAATTTGTTAGTTTATAATAAACATTTTTTATTGGATTCGTTCCTTTGTTGCCTAATCTTGCTTTCATCCCCAAGCCTGTCCCTTTTACTCATGTCATCTTCCCTCCGGCAGTGGTCAAGCCTTGTCTTGCCACTCCAAGTCCCACGATCAACAGAGGCATGTACAGTACTACTGGTTCTGGCTACGTAAGAAACCGAAGCATACAACTCACATTGAAAGATGATTTCAGCAACTAGACACTTTGGAGTATTTTCTAGATGATTTTGCTGACTTGGACGTAAGTATCTCCTTTGTGCGGAAGTAGAATCGACATTTCAAGTAGTGGAATACACTACAAGTTAGTTTAAGTAACATAAACAATGATCTCACGACTTCACTTTAAAAGATTCTAAACTATCTAAACACTAAAAAAAATACATCCCCCATAAACTATTAGCACACGATAATTTTTCCTGTACAACCTTTTCCACATGAATCAACACGTTTTAAATACTTTCTGATGCATACTGTACGTTAGATATGTTGTTGATTCATGTAGGGGCTTTGCGACATCGTGATCATGTAGCCCCGTATACTTGGGTGTGTGTGGAATTAGTCTGATAACCTGTGTTATTGTGACCGACAGCGGTACTTACGCTCGGTAAAGCGCAGCGCTAGGCCATGGGGCCAAGCTCACTCGGTAGAGTGGGTTCGAGCCCCACCGTCGGCCGTTCTTGAAATGGTTTTCCGTGGTTACTCACATTTTTAACTCCAGGCAAATGCTGACAGGCCACGGCCACTTCCTTCCAAATCCTTGCCCAGTTTCATTAATCGTATCTCTCATAAACTCATATCATGAGGTTGGGGTCAGGAAGGGCATCCGGCCGTAAAAGCCATCCACCACATAGAAATTCATCGCATCTCATCCCCGACCCCGGGAATAATAAGAGGTGGACATACATACAACCTGTGTTATTGTGATGGCTGTGTGTGTAGTTGTAATTCAGACGAGGATTGGGAAGTAGTTGGCCGTGGCCTTATTAAGGAACAATCCCAGCATTTTCCTGGAGTAGAAGTGCAAAACCACGGAAAACCACTTTCAGGATGGCTGAGTTGCGAATCAAACCCGCCTCTTCTTAGTTTTGCATCACGAGGCTGAGTGTACTCAGTTCCAGCCCTCAGATCAGAATTAAATTTCTTGGCAGAGCCAGGAATCGAACCTGGGCCTTTGCGGTTAGATGTGTGCCGCTTTGTGTAGAACCGTAATCTTTAAGAAGTTTTAGGGAAGCGGCTACATTATCGGTTGGCTTTCCGTGGAGGAAAGGTGGGCATAATTTTAATACTGCGTCACTTTTGAAATATTTCACACTATTTATCAAGCTAAATGATACACTAAACATTATTTGCCTACCTGAAGACGTTCGATATCCAGATCTACAGCTGGGTAGGAAATATGTGGGCATATTGCGCACGCTGGTACATGCTGAGTCTCATCTATGTAAAATTGAATACATGAGGGGTTACGATTTTATTCCGAGACTGTACCTGCTGTGAGTGAACGGATCATGTGATTGATAATGCGCACGCAGGGGTGACGTGACATAACTTTGTAGCCATCCGCCTCACATCTACCCATCTATGCCAGAATTGGTCTGTTGAGTCACCAGCGACATCACCATCAAGTGAATACAAATTAGTAATGCAGGAAAGAAACATATGTTAAAATAGTGAAGCAATTTAAATACTTAGGAGAAATTATAACTTACAACTTGGATGAGAAACCTGCATGGCAAGAAAGAACTAATAAAATTATAAAAGCCCAAAAATTAACATGGTCTACATATAAAAGAAAATGTCTATCAATCGCAACAAAATAAATAAAAATCCTCTCGGCACGCCGGAAGGCGGAGGTAGATTTCACCGGGCAAACTAGGGGATTGGCTATAATAGGCAAAATATGCAGGTTTTCGTAGGAGGATCAGACCTCATTGATTGCAAGAAAGTATTTTACATTTGGAGGTTAAAAATCAACTTTTTTTCGTTTTTGAATGCATATTTTTATCATTTTATTGTCTTATGGGGATGGTAACCTTCTTGTCATTCGGGGTTCATTTTTATACTTGTGATCACACTGTCCTTATGCAAGGTTTGGAACTGATGTGTAACTATCTGACAGTCTGTTACTTCTTCTCGCAAAATTTTATCTCCCGCAGAGATTTTTGTTGGTTCCTCAGTTTAGGGGCTGCGACAACGTGGTCATGTAACCCCGGGTGTGTAGAATCTGATAAACGGTGTTAATTGTGATGACTGTTTTAGTCTGTAATTCAGGTAAGGTCTGCAGACGGTCAATTTTAAGTAGTAGTTCCTAATTTTGTACCATAACCTAACGTGAACGACACCTAGCTGTGAACTTGGCTACTAGATGCCACCGCAACCAGCAACTTGCAACGAACGTTGGAACTTCTCCTCCAAAGGAAAGCATGCTGAGGGTTTTTTAGCGCTCTTAGAAAATCCGACGACTTTGGCCGGCTTTGAACCGGCGACCTTGGGCATATAAGTTCAGCATGCTACCAGTTAGCCGCTTCCCACAGTCAGGTGGAAAAATGAATGTGATCTCGTGCAATGGCGTTGTCTTGGCAACCTCTGATAGCTCATCCATTTAGAAGCGTTGTCACGGTAACCTCTGATGGCATTTGGCATGTTCTTTAATTCCGAAATCATTTTTCTCATCCCTTGGCGTAATGGTAGGTCAGATCAAAAATTCTTTCAGACAAAGTTTTAGGTAATTATTAGGGGAATATTTTCCATTATGTACGGGTTTGATATTGTGCCTATTAAGAGAGATATGATTAATGTTTCCCGAAAAAAAAAAAACACTTTTTTCCACCCCTTTGGTCAATGGTTGGTGCTATCAAAGAGCCTATTTGACATAAATTTTTGGCACTTATCCGACAAATATTATGAACTTTGAATTGATTCGATATTTCACGTATTAAGAGAGTTATAGCGACATTTCACTTTTTCGAACCCCCCCCCATTTTCACCCCCTTTAACTGATTTTGCCCATTAACGAACTCGACCGATTTTTTAAGGGGTTACATATTATGTAAAACATTAAAGTGATTGGTGCAAAATTACGGCAGTTATCGTGTCCACAACAAACTGATATATATGCATATATATACACACACATATATATAAACTTTTGAACTGACGGTGGTTTGGGGTCTGGGGGATGTGAAACGCGAAGATATGTCGAAATTTTCCGGAAGTCAAAACATGGCACCCATTGCAATAGTTAGCTTTCTGATGAAATCTACCTAAAATAGGCTACATAATTTAAAATACTACCATCAACGACACCTAGCTGTGAACTTGGCTACTAGATGCCACCGGAACCATCAACTCGCAACGAACGTTGGAACTTCCCCTCCGAAGGAAAGCATACTCAGGGTTTTTTGGCGCTCTTAGTAAATCCGACGATTTCAGCCGGGTTTGAACCCGCGACCTTGGGCATAGAAGTTCAGCATGCTACCAGTTCCGATACCGAAGTCGCTTCCCACAGACATATGAAAACAGAATGTGATCTCGTGCAGAGGCGTTGTCATAGCAACTGCTGATGGCTCAACCCGTATCAATTAAAAGTAAAGTTGTCATGGCAACCACTCTTGGCACTTGGAATTTTCTTATAATTTAAATCATTTTGCTCACTCCGTGGCGTAATGGTGGGTCATATCGAAAATTCTTTCAGACAAAAGTTTTAGGTAATTATTGGAGGAATATTGTCCATTTTGTACGGTTTTGATATTGTGCCTATTAAGAGAGATATGATTAATGTTTCCCGAAAAACCCACTTTTTTCCACCCCTTTGGTCAATGGTTGGTGCTATCAAAAAACTTATTTAACATAAAATTTTGGCACTTATCCGACACATATTATGAACTTTGAATGGATTCGATATTTCACGTATTAAGAGAGTTATAGCAAAATTTCACTTTTTCGAAAAAAGCCCCCCATTTTCACCCCCTTCAACCGATTTTGCCCATTAACGAACTCGACCGAGATTTTTTAGGGATACATGTTATGAAAAAAATTCAAAGTGATTGGTGCAAAATTACGGCAGTTATCGTGTCCACAAGAAACTGATATATATATATACATATATACATAAATTATATATAAACTTTTGAACTGACGGTGGTTTTGGGGTCTGGGGGATGTGAAACGCGAAGATATGTCGAAATTTTCCGGAAGTCGAAACATGGTACCCATTGCAATAGTTAGCTTTCTAATGAAATCTACCTAAAACATTACAAGACGGTGGTTCAACCAGAGGTGACCTATGGAAGTGAAACTCTTTTTAAAGTTACTCAGAAAAACAGAATCGACAAAATTTTAAAAGTAGAAAGAAGAATAGCTAGAACATGCATAAATAAAAAATATCAGAAAGATGGACAGTGGGGGATAGTACCAAATGAAGTGGTATACAGAGAACTGGAGCCCATCACTGATACTAATCGGAAGAAACGGCTTTCTTTCTTTGGTCACATCATGAGGACACCAGAAACCAGGTTATCTAGAAAAATTGTAGTGAAACTTTGGAATATGAAACAACAAGTAGGATGGATTAAGGAAATTAGAGAAGATATAAAAGAATTGGAAATAACCTTGGATGACTTGCAAAACAAAACAAAAAAATTAAAAAAACTGAGAGATATAAAAATAAGATTTCAGGCTAAAATAGACAAACGTAATACAGTAAAAAGGGTATTTACAAATGAGAAACGCCTGAGAAGATCAGAGCGAATGAAGAGCTACTGGGCGACTCGGAAAGGAAACTTACTGAAGAAGAGGACCAAGAAATGATTGACTGAAGTGGTCCAATGAGGCCGTAAAAGAAGAAGAAGAAGATATAATGCAGTGAAGAAATCTTTTATTTCAAGACATTGTTTGCTACAATGTATCTAAGTCAGTTAATAACACTCAGGTGTTGAAGGACATGGTTGTGCACCATGACTTATTTCCAAGTCTTTGATGAGGGTAACTTCCTGGATATCACAGAGATGACTGATCTCAAAGACAAAGGAAGCTTGTAGTTTTACATGACCGTTAATCTTGTGATCATGAGCCACTGTACCTCCTTTTTACGTGGAATCCAAACCACAGGACATGGCATTTCACTTCGAAAATCTCACATGCATTGACCGGGAATATCTCGAAGACAACACTGGAGTCAACTGTATGCCATAGTTGGAACCTAGCTTGAATGTTAGGTAACCAACCATGCTGGATTAGATGATGGCCTGTAGGTTGGAAGCAGGGTACCCTGCCAGCAAGTGCTCGTATACAATCCACAAGCAGCTTGACCACTGCACCATCACACCCCTAATATTTGACTTAACCCTTTGGGGTCCAATGTCGGACTCAGTCCGACATCGTTAATTTTCAGTTCCGGTCCTATGTCGGACCTAGTCCGACACAACTTTAAGGTTATATATTTCGTATGCTGGAGCAAAAATGGCACAGAGCTTTACACAGTATACAGCCTAGGCCTTTCTCTGGTACCTACTGCCATCTGCTGTTTAATTTCTTGAAGCTGAATTGTGTTTTCTTTGGAGATAGTTACTCACTGCCACAGCTGTGTTTACTTTTGTTAACAACATGGCGTCCACAAGCCGCAAGGAGCCCGATGATATTTACGAACTGTTATGTGACAGTGGCGATATTGATGATGATGATTTGTTTACGGATTCTGATAGTGACATTAGTATCCCGAATGTGAGAATGATATATTGAGAGAAGAGGACGAAATTGAGGCGGAAGTTAGTGATGAAAGCGGTGATGTAGGATGTGACGAATGGAAAGTTTATGAAGAAGGTGACCAGTTTTGTAGTGAAAAGCCTGAAGTGGTGGAGGAAATTGTATTTCTGGGTGTTAGAAGTTGCTTTGTTGAACAGTTTTCGCCTATTTAATTTGCAACGAAAGGCAGAAAATAAGCCCTAAGTGAAACGTAAGACGTTCAGGGACCAAGTTATCATGGGGCTTGTTGGGGACGTTAGGAACAAAAATACCCGTAAACGCTGCCGACGGAGCAGCTGTGACGAAGAATTTCGACTGAACGGGAAGCTACACATCATAGATGCTCGTGAGGACAAGAAAACCAAGGACTGTGCCGTGTGTCCCGACAGGAAGGTGAAAGGTGGCAGAAAGGAGACATAATTTTATCGTGAGACCTGTCCAGGGAACCCAGGACTACACCCAAACAAATGCTTCCGGAAGTACCATACTTTGAAAAAATATCGCTGATAATGTAGTTAACTTGACTGATAATAAATACATTTGCTGTTCATATTTTTAATGTAAATATTCAGCTTTTTACTTATGTGAGTATTTCCTTCCCATACTTGCCTAATGTTAAATTGGACCTGTGCAGGATGCAGGCGGGAAATCAATTGGACCCCAAAGGGTTAAGATCTGAATACTGTAATTACCTCAGTACGTTAAAGCCAAATATAATTACTGTATTAATAATAATTATGTTATTGGTTTTACTTCCCTTTTAAATGCTGAGGCTTTTAGAGACACCGGGGTGCTGGAATTTGTTGCCGATCCTTAACATGCCAGTAAATTTACTGACAACTCCCGCGCATATGCGCACCCTCAAATGCCAACGGACTACACTAGGATTCGATCTTGCAACTTTCAGCACAGCAGGTGAGAGCGCTACCTTCTGTTGTCTCGGGGTGTGTATCGAGCCAGAGGGCCTGGCTCAGCCAAGAAATTTAATTCTGATCTGAAAATGGTTTTCTGTGGTTTCCAACCTCTACTCCTGGCAAATGCTGGGGTGGTTCCTAACGTAAGGACACAGCTGCATCCTTCCAAATCCCAGGCTCAATCATAAATACAAAGACTAACTATAGCCTCACAATAACACAGGTTATCAGATAGATTGCATACATACCCCGGTACTCCCTGTTTTAGAATGGTTGTGATATACAAGTTTGTTGGGTTACATACCTATGTAAAAAAAAAAAAAATATGATAGACCTCCCAGTATTACTTATTGAAACCAGATTTCTACCTCAATTAAAGAGGAAGAAAAGTAACTTTTTTTTAAAACCACTGGAGAACCCAGATGTATACAATAAAATTTTCAACAATGTTTAATTAAAGGCAATTATATACTTTAGTAGCCTGCTGCCAGTAGCAATAACTACCACATCAGATTCTTAGTCTAGAAACTGTAGTTAAATTCTCCATAGAGTCAAACTTTCTTATACTTAGAGTAGATGATTAAATTAATGTAGTTATTTGTCCCAAGAAATCATGAACATGTGTATACTCTGCAAGAGCTTATGATAGTCATAAAACCGAGTTTCTCTAACCTTTCGTAAAGCGGTGGCACACCGATGAAGAAACATAATATGTTCATGTGTCAGACTTCAGCCATACTACTTGTTCTTTCTTTAGAAGGGTGGAAGGAAAGGGAGGGACACACTAGATGGTGGAGAAGCTCATTAGTACTTTACCCTGACTCGTAAATCGGAATGCTTAACATGAAGCAGCATATAAACTTGAGCAGACGAGGGAGAGCATGTTACATTACACCATATAAAGGTGCGTATACACTTGCGCGCCGCGCCGCTCGCGTGCAGCAAGTTCGCTAGATTAGTATGGTGTTTCGAAGCTGCGCGCGCGCGGCGCACGATGATCCATCTCCTGTCGGTTTTTTCCACGCGCACTTTGAGTGTTCGCAGTTCAGATTTGGACGGGATTGTGAGAAGTTCGTTGTTTTTCGCGCGCATCTGATTGCAATATGTGTGCGTTTTAAGTGGTGATAATGGAGTGGTCAGACGAATCTGTGATACAACTGATCGATGCTTATCGCAAAAAGCCTCTTCTGTGGGATCCTCAACATATGGATCATTTTAAGAAACCATTAGACTAAAGGCAGAGGCCTGGAGGGAAATAGGAGCTGAGATGGATATATCTGCGGACCAATGCAAGAAGAAGGTGATACCTCTGCTGGCTTCCCACCGGCGTGAGAAAAGTAAAATAAATCGCAGGGCGGAAATATGTATCTTCTTTGGAAATGTGGGGTCCAATCTTCTGCTGCAGATTCTCAAAGTCAGAAGGTGACAATCGAATAAAATTCTTATACTTGCCGCTTATTTCTTGTGACTTCAAGTCCATCATTAGCTCCGCACCATTCCTTTTTTTAAACAGGTCAGTGTACCACCAATGTCGTCGTCGTTTCTTTTTCGTTTCGCATAAACTTGCCATTAAAAAAGCCGCACCACTCTAATCACCGCAATTGCGAGGTTTTCCTCGTGCGGCGGAGACATGATAATAATTAGCACACTCCAAACTTACTAGAGAATGTTCGTGGGTTTCCTATGGATCGCGGGAGGTTCGTCTAAATAATAATTCTGGACGAGCAACACACGCGCGACGCGCGCATCGCGCGGCGCGCAAGTGTATACCCACCTTAACTTGCTATCCCAGAATTCTTCTGTGAACTAATTACTGTACTCTGCTCTTGAGTATGCGAGTTTATTTATATAATCGATTTGTATTTTATGGTTTATATTACAGAATATCTTAGTAAAGAATACACTTTAATTTGAACCACTTTTCTTCCATTCCTCTATGGACCAGCAGCACAAGCACATCCTACAAGTTCAGGAGCTGACTGTTTTTCCAGACAGCCAGTTCACAAGAACAAAAGCTACATGAAACAGCAAAAAGAACAAATCTATTTTAAACATGTACACACTGAACTCCAGTAAAACTTCTAGTATAAATAACTTTGTAGCAAATCTTTTTGTTGCAAAGGCCATACATGGAACAAAATGTACCTACTGTGAATCACCTCCAATGCATTGAATGTCTTAGCTGATTATCATAAGAAATTCAATTTTATATCTGTCAATATTCTTTATGAATAGAATGATCTGAAGTTAATACTGTAGGTCTCCCACAACTCCAATTCTTACAATACACAGTACAGTAATCAACAGTCATTGGATACTTACAAGCAGTACTTGAGATAAGTACAGAAATTTATGGGTAACAAATAAAAATAATATCACATCCTATATTTACACACTGATCTCTTGATTAGATTTCTATTACTATAAATATCAGTAATTATTACACTAATTAGAATTGTAATTTTCTTTTAAGTATATGAAACAAAAATATTTGAACAAATAAAATAAGGATATTGAAGTGAAGCATCTGAAGAAATATCATAGATGCATTACGAGCCATGTAATTCAGGTGCCAATGTAGCATTGCAATCATTTCTACAAAATGAGCAATAATTGAGAAAAGACTACAGTTACTTGCATAACTTGCACAATATTTCTCTCCTTTTAAAAATTAAGACTTATTCTTAAATGTCTGAACTTAGGCTCACTGATGCAAACCATCTGAGTGACTTTGGCATTGTATTAAATGTCCAGAAATGATGCTGTGATTCATGGTTGCGTTCTTAGCTGGAGAACATGTACAGGAGGGGGGGAGCTCCCTTGAATAGCAATCATGCAAGCATTCACTCATTCATTCATTGCAGATGAAAAACAGGAAGTGGTTCTAAGATGCAGAAGAAATTTAAAATCATTTAAGTACAGGCATTTTACACGGTTGAATGGGTTACACAAGCAAATGCGGCACAATTAAGTTTATAAACTGCTAAACATAAAATGTCCAAGTTTCACATCCTTGCTCATGTTAATGTAGATAAACTTACATCACAAACATTTTAAGAGAAACAAAAATAAATATTTAAATGATAAAGGACTAACAATTTAAAAACTAAGCAAAACTCTTATAAGAAAAAACATTCCAGAATGAGACCAAAATCTAAAAAAATGGCATAAGGTCAAAATGTGTTAAACAAAGCAGTGAAAATAGGAAATACAAGATACACATCAGGAAATTTTTTGATTTTACAGTGAAACTCCCATTTAACATTTGCCCTGGGCCCTGTAATTTTGAGCTTTAAATTGAGGCAAACTTAAAATCGAAGTTTTGTGACAGCTACATACTGCCGGTTTATGATTAGTTAAATATCTATATACGACTGTACTGACATAATTTTGCACAAGTTTAACTTCTAATGCTTACCCTAGAAAAGATGAATACATATTCTGAAATTCCCATTTAAATACCTTTTTTGAACTGCCAGTAAAACATTGTTTAATTAAAACTTTGCAAGTATATACTGGATGTTTAATTAGGATGATCCACAAGTACGGTTATTAAAGCACATAATGTACAGTACAATCGCTAAAAAAATAAGTAAATAATATTATATTTTATAGGTTTCTCCCAAGCATATCTGTGCATGAAGAGTCCGAGTGTGGTTTAAATACTCCTGAAAGTGGTTCAGCTGTATGGCTAATGTTCTTATAATAATCCCTAACACCGCTGCTAACCTTGAGTTGGAAATCCCAAACAGCTGCCAAAAGTGTGCTCATTGTATGTTTGAGTGACTGGATATGTTGTATTACTTTGCTATAAATTTAATGGATATTTTACAGAATGGAATTTTAGGCTCAAGTTTTTTTTAGGAGTCAACACAAATTATTGGTTAAAATCATACATTTTCAAATAGTCATCAGCTCATCACAATTTTAGACTGTGGCAAAATATTTGAATGCAGCCTTCTATACTGACGTATGCCGCAATGACCTTGGAACGAAATGTCCCGACTTCAGATTAGCTAACTCTATTATACAGTACCATATGGAAGATTACTAATCAAACTGGAAAATAAATGTTAGATTTCTATTATCAATGCATAAATATTTATTTCCGTATATTACGTCCCGAAAATAAAATCAAGCAATTATTGTTATTGTTTTATCGTGAAAACACATAAATATTTTTAAATGCAATTCTATTACAGATTTAAGCTATTATAAAATTAGCCTTTTGTTCCCCCCCTTCCTTCTTTAATTCATAAAACTAATAATCAGTAGCATTTGGCGACAAAATAGTTAAATAGGCGACATTGCTTGACTTGATTTGTAAATGGCAATTATCACAAAGCAAGAGTAGAATGAAAACAAAAATGGTGTTTTGCCGGTCATCGTATGTGTTGTTGAAACAGTTCTTATAATCATAGGAAGAACCCTACTTCAATACTCCATGAGTAGCTTTGAAGAAAATATGAAGAAACCCTGTTTTTATTATAGCAACCTGACAAAAATGTTGTACTGTAGTTACAACCAACATGCAATGTGTTCCGATCCAAAAGATGCGCATCATGCAAGAAAGTTAGGTTAAGTTATCTGATGTTTTAATTTTCTGCAGGTTTTTGACAAAAAAGGATGTAACTACAAAGGAAATGTTGAATACCCAATGTTTTTTTAAAATTTGATACGATGGGATTAATTGGTAAAATAATGGGACAGATGACTTCAAATTTGCCAGACGATGTCAAGTCAAAGAAGCCTACTCGCAGTTCGAAACCGGCATTTATGCAAGAACGTTTGTCGTTAAAGATACGTGTTGTACTTTTGTGTTGAACTGTAAATCTGTAATTGACATGCGACTGGACAAATTCTGAGAATTTACTAGCTGATAACATTCTCAATGAATCAATGAAAATACAAGGCTATAATTTACACACATCGGCTCATACCTGCTCTTTATTACTATTTGAGGGAAAATTTGTGTTGACCGACTGGAAAGCTTTCTTTAATAGAACTAGGCAACACTATAGCTTCTATCACTTCAAGTTAATTTTCCTGTTTCTCACATGAAACGTAAAATGTTGTAGAAATTGGAGCGGTCGTCTGTATTGAGCAAGACTTGAAATTGTGACAGCTATTTTTTCTGGATCCCAGACAATTGTGTTGACCAACTGGTAAATTGTTACGAACGTTAAATTGACATCGACGTTGTTACAGCGTCCGTAAAATTTGAGCCTTGCATAGAGGTTAAACGTAAAATCAACAAACATTAAACTGAAGCTCAATTTACATCGTCTTAATGGCATAATGAAAATAAACGTTAATTGCAGGCGAACGTTATTTCGAGAAATGTTGATTCGGGATTTCACTGTATATGTTTTTCTGATCTTGAAAGCAATAAAGACTAGTAAAGAAAATTACGAAAACAAAGAACGCTGTAAAGGACATCCCGAGAAAAGACTAATTAAAGTACCTGCTTAGGTAATGACATACTGTACATAAATACAATGAAATATAACCAAAATATAGAACTCTACATAAAAATCACTTGATCATTACTGTTATTTACATTAGGTAAATCTCCACACTTCATTTCGTATTTTAAACCTTTTACACACCTGAAATTATGAAAGCTTCATACGTTTCCTATCATAAAATGTGAAGGGAAAACTGAGGAACTAGGGGAGACTTTCAATCACTTAATACATTGCAGACACACAGTGAGTGACACTCGCACTCTCAGGTAATGTTCAACACTCCTCGCTCTCAGCGGTGATCAGTCATATTCGTGGCTACTTTCTCTCTTGGCCAGCAAATTATCCTTCTCTTCATCAGATATAAAGTCCTCTATAGTTCCTTTAGTAGTACGTGCTATCTTGCTCAAACCTTCAGTAAGGCCGGACTGACTCACCCTGTGAACAGAATACTGTGTAAACATATTACTCTAGGTTAAGGTTTGTGGTTCTTAGCAATAGCAATAGATGATAAAATGGCTGGACATTTTTGACAAATGGGGAAAGATAAGCAATGTTTGTATAAGTATCGGTACATTGCAAATTTGTATTGTGTAATTTGTAAATTCCACGGAGAGCGATATCATATGATTTAATACAGTGGAACCTTAATGGATGGTTTTTGGCAGGACTCCAATTGAAAATTATGGATGTGGGAGAACAATAAATAAAGAAAAGTTGTTTGCCTCTCACCAAGGTGGACCGCCTTTGATTCCTGGCCAATGCATGTGAGATTTATGAAGTGAAATGCCATGTCCTGTGGTTCGGATTCCACTAAAAATGAGGTCCCATGGCTCATGATCGCGAGACTAACGGTCACATAATACTACAAGCTTCCTTTCTTCAGTACAGGCTGCTCCGAAATCATTGCAAGTCTCACATGAATTTCTAATACTTTCGCTTGAAACGATTGATAGAGATTCAATGTTTGTTGGGACCAAGATTTCTGGAGGACCAATGTGGGAAAATGACACTGAGCAACAATATATACAGGTTTTGTAAATCCAATCTCAGGACTGCAAAATTGGATGATAGATCTGGAAAAAAATACGGCCAGAACAATAGAGGTTTCACTGTATTGCACATAATCCAGGTTTAAAAACAATTTGCTACAAAATAATAAATATGAAAATTTAGATGCTAAAAAACATTAAATTACAAGTCAATACAAATATTGCTCCTTTTTATTTTAACCCTCTGGAGCCCGCGTAAATTGGAGTTGAAGTACAACCCGCGTGTCGGCAAATTGGCCGCATCATAAAAGTTTCCTTTTCTTTTCCTCAAACTGCAATATTATATAACTAAACGGTTATATAAGGCTATAATAAGTTTTGAAGAACACGCTCATATAATACAAACATTATATATTGAACACCATAACTAATACATCGCATTGGGATCTGAACAAAGAAAGAAATATATTCAGTCTTGGGAACATTTTGAATATACTCCAAAATATATCTTGTTCCTTATAAGAAAATAAAAAATGGCACGACACAAACCTTACGAAATCTAAATAAAAATTTCAAAATCACAAAATGAAAAATTACAAGACAAAATAAAAACGGAAGAACTTTGAAAATAATACTGTGGTAACCAGAGAAAAGTTTATCTCAAACTTTTTGTTTTACAAATCAGAAAACTCAAAGGCATCATCCAGTGTGCATTCTCTCGTCAGTCTTCAGTTTCTTCATCATCTCCTTGACACCCTTCGCAAATCGCTGTTAGTTTGCTATGCTTTTTGCAAACTTTGTGTGAGCATTTATCGCAGGAAAGACTTGTTCTGTTATTTTTATGTGACCCGCATAAGTAACATATTCCCCTTTGAACAGCTGAGTTAGTAATAGGTCGGATGGCTGAGGGTTGCTTGTATTTGGAAAGGAATACCGGTAGTTGGATATCTTTCGGAAGCCTCCAGTTTGTAGCTCGGTTTCTGAGATTCGGTTCTATCTACAGCTGGGCAAGCTCATCTAGATAATTCCTTCTTTTAAATTTTTTTTCTCTAGCGACATTGGTTGTGTACATTTTGTACGAGTTAATACCCGCAATATCTAGTTGCCTGAAGAAAACTGCCATAGGCTATCTTCTTGTTTTCCTATCTGTGGTAAATGTAGAGCACATCTGGTCTACAGAGTCCACACCCCCTTTTGTCATGTTATAGTCAAGTATCTATACAGGCTTACCTGTTATCAAGTCGATTTCAGCAGTACTTTCAGAAGGACTTGTCATGCTGAAAACCAAATAATGATGATCCTACCTTACGAGAAGGATCATTCACAAATTCTGGCGGTATCTCCTTTTTATTTCTTTTGAGTGTTCTTAGGAATGTCATTCCACTTTAGAGTAAATATTCTACTAAGGGAATGCTCGAGTAGTAATTGTCCGTAGTCAGGTTATGGTTGGACTTCCGTATTGGTACAACCAATCGTTTGACAATGTCTAGGGGCTTGTTCGAATGACCAAAATATGGGCCATCAGGCTTCTTCCTGTGCCAATTGAAATTGACACAATCTTCAAACCCTGCTGTCGGCCCTCTCCGTGGCCCGTCGGGAGCTCTCTTGTCCCGTCGGCCGGCGTCGTATCTCGTCAAAAAGCTTCGTTGGTTACTTCAAGATTTTAATTTTCAAACCCCGTTTTAGGAAAAAGAAGAAATAAAGAATTATTAGCTTCCCCTTAAAAGAATTTAAAAATGCATGCTAGTAGACACAATTGCTACTGCATGCCACTGAAAATATTTGAAAATGTAATTGTGCATGTCAATGTCTGAATGTTGCATGTAATTGAAATTATCGTATATTTACTATGATGGTGCTGTACCACTTCTGTTGCATGTTTTATGTACTTTGTACTTCTGATTGTGCATTGTAATCGAAGAACCAATGGGCATGTGACATCTCTTAATGTCACGTAAATGCCAACTTAAATTTCTGTAACTTGAGTTGAAGCTCATTAGGTAAGGTGCATGGGTGTTTTGGTAACGGTTGGCAACGCATAATACGCGTGCGACTTTTCATTTGTTTCTGTTACAACTTCTGTTCACTGCGCATGAGCAAGCAGCAACAGGGGTGCTGGTAGAAACAAAAGGTGAGTCACAAGCATTCAACTATGGGGACCTGATTTGGTCGGAAGTGTACCGTAGGCCAAGCCTCGGTGGCCATAAACGCGTCGTTGGAGATAACCAAGGTAATGAAGAATAATATGATTAATCTATTCGCAGCGGTTTCGGAGTGTTTCCGAGCCATATAATAATTTTATTATTTCGAATTATTGAATTCATAGTCAGGTGTCGTCTGACCTATATGCTTTAACAAGGTTTTGCTCCATTATATTTTTACTACGAGGCTAGTATAGCCAGAATACCTTTCTTTCTTGTAGCGATTTGTTTTATTTCAATATGGGCCCATTACTCTATATTTGGCCTAAGTTTCGGTTATATCTTGCCAATTTAGTCGCCGAGAAAATAATTATGTTAACTATGGCTGATCGTCATTTGTTTGTATTGGTCAGAATTGAAATATTAACTGGCCGAGTGAATAGTTGATCTGACGTCTATCTGAGGCGCGAGCTTGGAAACAACTATGAAATAATTATTTGGTGAAATGTAATTATCACGCGATTTCCTGAAGGTTCAGATTCCCATTTTAGTGCTTGGATGCAAGGTTGCCAAACGGCGTATCATTATTAGCCGCCATTGGAGAATATTATTTGACTAGAGCATATTTTAATGATTGGTTCTTTCCTCTAGCCTGTCTGGCATTTGTATTTGTTCTGTTTAAAGAATATATTTTGGCGGTTGTTGTTTTATATGAAATCGTCTTTCATTTAATTAAATTATATATACGACACATTGATTGAATAGTAAGAGAATTGATTGAGCAACTTGAACCATATTGAGAAGCAGCATCTTGGTCAGAAGTAAGAATATACATTTCCTCACGAATACTACAGGAACTTAGATTTGGTTGGTCAGCACTCAACAGAGGTGAAACACTCCCCTAAAGAAGACAGGTTATGTTAAGTTCAAAACATACGTAGCAGAGCAAGCAAGGTCTGTCAGGTTGTAGACCACATTGGCCGATGAGTACCAAACCCACACGTCCACATAAAGGGTAATCCGGCATTAGTCTTATTTATACGGGACACTTCCCACAATATATTTCAACTGTGTATGTGTAAAATGTCTTACTGTCCACAATTGCATACATTTTGATGCCGTATTTTGATGGTTTCAGTGGCATAAATTGAGTAAAATCGCACCTGCCACGAAAGGTAACCAGCATCTCATCTATTGTCGGAAGTTCACCCAAGCTGTAGCTATTTTGGTAATTCTTGACTAATTCAGAGTGGAAGTCACTAATAGGGGCCAATTTGTCTGTTTTTTGTCTTGCAGCTCTAGTTGTTACGTCATCAAAACGAAGGCATCGTAAAAGAAGCAAAAATCTATTGAAGCTGAAATTCGCTCTGAGCATTATCAATCCGGTCCGATCCATTATCCACAGCTCTCTCACGTTAGCTCGATTCAACTTCTTACAGGCAATCATGAAGAGAGCCCCAATAAGTGTCATGATTTCTTCACCCTTTGTCAACCTGAAGTCCCTGTCACGTCTATCGACTTTCCCCTGTTCTTCTCACTGCTGGCGTCTGTTTTGGTGAATCTTTGTCATAGAAATATTTGTGTATTTCACTAGTTCATCGATCATTTGGATACTTATGATTTGTAGAAGTGCATCTAGAGGGGTTTTGGCATCTCGTGCAGCTTCTTTCGGCTCAGGCAAAATTCCAATAATATTCTTAGCTCTTACTTTTTGTAAAGTACTGGCTGTACATTTCGAATCATTTACCCATGATGTTTCTTGGTCTCTACCAATATAAAAACGTATTCCAGCAAGATTGTCATCCTCAAGCGGCATTTCCTCATCCAATCCGTCATAGTCTTCCCCTTCTTGTAACAACTGGTCGGAATTGTACAAGTATCCTCTTGTTCTATATCCTCGGGTTCGTAATCAACATCACTTCCTTCACTCTCCTCCTCAGCTTCATCCTTAGATAGTTCTCGTAAACATCGAAGAATATCGTCATCGGTACGAAATCTGCGGTCCCTAAAACAGAAGTGACAATCCGATTTGGGAATAGACTCTGTTATTTTTGTGATAGCCTTCCCTCCCTCCCCCACACTACCATCCCAGGTATCCTACAATGTGAAATGTGAAATAACAGGGGAACACTAGGAAAAAAATAATAAGATGGTACTTACATGACCGCCTCTACAAGTCAATTCCTGAAAGTTTAGTATCAGCGTAGCGGCGAGATGGCCGCTGGTCTGCGCACTGAACTGATGCCACAATGGCGAAGGTCGAAGGCCGATTGTGGTGCCCTCAAGCGCCAAATATAGTAACGTGAGCATACCTGGCAGCTCTTCCCGCCACGATTCGATCTGAATCCCTTTTTTTTCAGAAAAAACTGAATTTGCGGCCGTTTTGCCGCACACGCGGGTTCCAGAGGGTTAAGCAAATATCATTATGTGTGTTTTTATTTGAACTTTTAATATTTTAGGCATTATTATCACACTCTGATTTTTAAATATGAGACCAAAAATATGCTATGATTTTGACAGGGAATACAATGGTAAGCCTCAATATGTGATGGATCAAACGATGTGTACTTACACCACATCCATGTCTTCCTCATCCTCCTCCTCTGTGTTCACTTGAAAATAAGGATTAGCAGAGGCCGGCCGGAACTTGTAACCCGTCAGAACAAAGAACACATATGTAGCCATCTCTCTAAACATTTCATCAAGCCATTCATACTGGAAAGGCACTGTAATCTGTAACCAATGTTTTAAAAAATTATAATAAATAAGAATGAATCAGTGAATACTGTCAACACTGAGACATATTTCATTAGTAATAATAATGGTGAGTGGCCTCCGGCAAAGCTTAGTGCAATTCTTTCGAGCTGCCTACTCCCCTTCTCTTAAAATTGCCCATTGTAGTAGTGATCATAACTAATACATGTTTTTTTTTCTAGGAGTGTTATTTACTTATTACTCACATATTATATACGATGTACCCCACCCAGTCTCCACCTACTCCCCAGGCGAGAAGATAACAATGGTTACGACCAACGGCTCCGCTGAGATAAGTAACTATAATACATAATAGAATTCAAGTGCATTCTCTAATTTTATGTATTACATTGTGTTGTTCTAATTTGTGTACACGTGTATAATATAAACACCTATTGAACGCACTACAAAGTTTATGTAGTTAGTTAACATTGTATATAAATTTAAACCACAACTCAGTGATCAGGATCTGATGATGACCACTTGAAGGTCGAAACGCGTAATCCTAAAAATTGCCCCATCGTGATCATAACTAATAGGCCTACATGTCATTTTTTTCCAGGAGTGTTATTTACTTATTATTCATATATACTTTGTACCCCACCCGTCTCTGAGCAAATTAGTGTTGACCAACTGAAGAGTAAAAAAGGACATCTTTGATAAAGAAATAATTCAGGTTTATAATGCAATATGCTTGAAAGATTAATGAAATGTTGATGACGTTTATGGAGGCTATTTGAAAGGATGTTAGTGCATTTAGTAGAATAGTTAGGAATGACAAGAAGAGTTGATGTCACAAGATGAGTCCTAGTGACATATTATAAAGAATAGAGAAGATCGGAGAGTTGCTGCAAACCAGCCCCAGGGCTGTTAACTTAGAGAGAGTTGGTATGGGCAAAATGTAATGCTGTAGCCAGTAAAATGTGGAAATAAATAAAAATGTGGAATATTATAGTAGAAAGAGTATTCATGAGCAGCCAATAAAATGGAAGAATGCACTATAAATGATGTGTTGTAATAATTAAGGAAATAAAACAATAGATGAGGGAGTCAACATGTATAAAATGATACTTTAATATGGTAAAATCAACTTACAGGAATTATTATAAATGGAAACCTAAATAAAAAAATATCATGCTTCATATTAAATAGAATGCCATTGACATAAAAATAACTTGATACACAATGAGTAGTCAACTATATACCACTGATGCAAAACTAGGTCTGCATAATTATGATCAATAATAACAGATACTTGAGACTCAGATGATGGGAGAACGATATAAAAAGTACAGATGTTGACAAAACCTGATAAAACCAATGAACAATACCGTACTAGTGACAATGATGAGGTCACAACACTGGTAAATGTTTGTAATATTTGTTGAATACTTCATTAGATTAGGGTAATTATCAATCTTTTTCTTATGAATACGATCAGAGTAGAATAGGTTAGCTAGCTGTAACAATAAAATTAAATGGTGCCTCTATTTTACTGTTTGAATTTTTCTTATCGGATTTTGACAAATTATTGCATAATTTGGCACACTTCGCCCTCAGCACCCGATGCACAGGATCAAAGTGACTAGGAATGTTTCCTTTATATTTTTCAAATTTAGGGATTTTTGTTGTGTCATCTACCTAGCTTGTTGTTCATTGTACGTGATAGTACTCTTGAAGGGGATTCATAGGTCAAATCATAGGATGTATTTTAGGTAGATTTCATTAGAAAGCTAACTATTGCAATGGGTACCATGTTTCGACATATCTTCGAGTTTCACATCTCCTAGATCCCAAAACCACCGTCAGTTCAAAAGTTGATATATAATTTATGTATGTATATATGTATGTATGTACAGTATATCACTTTCTTGTGGACACGATAGCTACCACAATTTTGCACCAATCAGTTTGAATTTTTTACATAATATGTATCCCTATAAAATCTCGTCGAATTTGTTAATGGGCAAAATCGGTCGAAGGGGGTGAACATTGGGGGGCTTTTTTCAGAAAATTGAAATATTGCTATAACTCTCTTTTTGGCTTTTGACTTTTCTTCAGTTTTCTTCAACTTTAATCTGCATTTCATTACAACCAGATTGTGGTCAGAGTTTATGTCAGCACCAGGATATGTTTTACAATCCAAAATCTGGTTTCGAAACTAATTGTATTGAATAGGTGGATCGAAATAAATTAGTTTTCCTGTAATATTCCCTCGTTTGCCTGGTGAAATCTACCTCCGTCTTCCGGCGTGCCGAGAGGATTTTTTTTTATATCAGGAGGGTTTAGTTCGACTTCCAGAATTCAATGGAACTGGGGACCTTGACAGATCGGATGTGGACAACATCCATTTCCAGATGAGGCATGTGTTTACAAGACTGGCAGCACAGGGTTTTCATCATTTTATTTGTACCAACACTTCTTACCATAAACCAACAGAGACATGTGAATGTCAACATATGTGTGAACACCACCATTTAGAATTCTGCAGCAAGCGAACAAAATCAATTTAAGATTAACTTATGCAAACCACGGCACAGATGCGTAATTTTAGTGTATTTTACCTCTCTTATTATGGCTGTTTGGCTGCAATAAAAGTATTATAATTAGTCAGATTAAACTTAGCACATCATTCCCCCCTAAAGTGTAGGTTAGGGATTTTTAGAGCACAATAAACTGTCAAAGGATTGCTTTATCTAAATCCCATGGCTTTTCTGTTAGTAGTTTGTTGTTTTCCTTGTTGCTGACATGTATTTTGGGCTAGTTCCCAACACTTACCTTCAAACCCGCTGCACCCCAAGTATACTCATGCTTGAACTAACTGGAAACATGTCAGATAGGTGTGTGTTGGTTTGCGACGGGATCTCACATGGGACGATTCCAGCCGTTAGCCGTGTGGCATCCCGGACCGAACGGGATATATACAGTATATATAAAAGTAAGAAAGAAGGACATAAAATATTGATATTAAACTTAGGGTAGGGAATATATGCTACACTTCATGTTAAATAGTGAAAATACAAAACAACAAATGACTTACCTTCAACAAATATACAATGATGCGTGTGAAATAGATGTAACAAACAATCATGATATAAAAATGTCGAAATAACTTGAGCTTCCGAAGATTAATAGCTGCTTTGCCATCAGTGTGGGATGCCTCTTGTAGATGGCGGATTGACCTGAAAATTGAAGATGTGAAGTTCACCAAGATTTACATTTAGCACGAGTACAAATGTAATGTATAAATCGTAATAACCAGATTCAGTATGTTAAAATGAAGAGGATGAAAAGGTCTACAGAAATTGAGAGTAAAGATTTTAAATCAATTTAATGTTTATACATACAGTGTTACAGAAGGAAACTATAACTCCCACGATGTGTTAAGTGATTTTTAGTCATCATCATCATGATATCCTTCCAGCAAACCGGGTAGGAACATCGTGAACGATATGCCTCCATTTAGTCCTGTCCTGGTATAACTTTCCCCTCTCCACTGCATCCCATGTTACTCTCCTTATGAGATCTTCCTTAACCGGGTCTGTGGAAATTTGAAGCCATTCTTTTTTCAGTGTTGCCTATACAAATTGTCTTTTGCTGCTTTTCAGTCGGTCAACACGACTGTGTAGACTGTCTGAAAAGCAGCAAAAGACAATTAACCTGGTCTGTCCATCTCTTCCTAGAACATCGAATTGGTCTTCTTCCTGGTACCTCCATCTCCAAATACAGGCTTGGAGTTCGGGTCTGATGCATCCGCTTCACATGACCTAACCACTTTAATCTCGCCACATTCATCATTTCCCCCATGGTCAAGTTCACCTGCATGCCTCTCCTTATATATTCATTCCTGACCCTGTCTCTTCTGGTGTTTTGGAGGGCTGATCAAAGGAACTTCATTTCACATGCTTGTAATTGACTCTCTTCTCTCTTATTTATGACACAGGTCTCCAGACTATATGTGATGATTGGCAGGAGGTAGGTTTTATCCAGGGTTTGCTTGTTCTTAGAGGTACTCCCTTGACCCAGATGAGGTTTCGTACTTGGTGGAAGAAGCAGGATCCTTTTGCAACTCTGTTTAAAACTTCTAGTTTGGTACTTTCATCACATAATATGACACTACCCAGATAATTGAAACTGTTTACACATTGGAGCTTCTCTCCCTCCAGTATGTTGTTACAAGGTGTGGGTGTCCTGCTCATTTTCATCACCACTGACATGTTCTTACTTAATAAACTTGAATTCCTTAAATTTGGTATTCCAGCAATCTAATCTCCTCTGAACCTCTCTTTCTGTCTCCCCCCAAATGGCGATGACATCAGAAAAAACTAAGGCATTGAGATCTTCATTTTCTACATCCTGGATTTCCTTAATGATTGTGTCCATGAGTAACGGGGAAAGTGAACTACTGTACCTTGTTGTTCTTTGTGTTGTAATCCATGTTGATTCTCCACCTCCTACGCGTACAATGTTCTCACAACCGTCGTACAGCATCTGAACTTTTTAAATTAATGACTTGGGAACATTATGCTTCCTCGAGCATTCCCATATTTTATTCCTTGGTACACTATCATATGCTTTTAACAAATCCAGGAACACTACTATCAAGTCCTTTCCTTTTTCCCAATGCTTCTCCATTAATTGACGGAGGGAAAAGATGGGGTCTATCGTAACTCTGTTACTTCTGAATCCTTGCTGTTGTTCCTCAAATTGATGTTCTAGAATTTGTCTCAACCTCCTTTCAATTATTTTTTTCCATTATCTTAAGGCAATGGGATAGCAGTGTAATTCCTCGGTAGTTGGTGCATTTCTTTTTGCTTCCTTTCTCGAAAAGTGATATTATTCCTTTTTTCCAGTCTTGTGGCACTTTGTTCTCTTTCCATATCAGTCCCAGCATTCCATGAATTCCAGCCGCCTTCATCATATCCGCTGTCAACTCATCTACTCTTGCTGCCTTTCCTCCTTTCATCTGTTTCTGTCCAAGAAATTGGATACTGTTCTTCCTCTACTGCTTGTGTGTCTATGACTTCAGGATCACGTACTTGTTCCTCTCCCCCATTCAGTAAGATTTCAAAATAGTTTTTCATCTCTTCTCTGTTTCCTTCCATGTCCCCAATAATATCCCCTTCTTCTGTTTCAAACGCTTTTATATCTTCTCTGCCAGATCTTTTACTTTTCAACAACACTTATAACATTATTTCGTTCCCTTTGCTATCTTCTTCTAGTTTCTGGGTGAATATTTCCCAACTCTTCTCCTTTTCTTCTTTCACTACTCTCTTTGCTTGGAGTTTCTTCTGTCGGTATTCCTGCCCCAATGTTTCCATCTTACATTCATCTTTTGGCACCAGCCCCTGAATCAGATTTTGTTTTTCAACCTCCATGTTCTTCTTTGCTATATTGCATTCTTTAATTTCGTCTTTTACTCTATCATTCCACCAACTGGTTTCTTCCTCCTTTGTTCTTTCGCATATTTGCACTGCCCTACTTACTATTGATGTTCTAAAAAGATTCCATTCTTCATCCACACTACCAGGTTCAGTTCTTGGCAAATTTTGTGCTACTAAATTTTGGAAACTTTTCTCATTTTCTTCATCTTTCATCTTCCATTCCTTAAATTTTAGTCACCATATTAGGTTAAATTCTGTAAAGTACAGACTGGTTATGAGAGTTTGAAATTTAGCTGTTAGCTATTTAATGTACTAATGTACTATCCAAACCACATATTATATTAGTTCCTCTCATACTAGGCAGCATATTAAGCAACAAGTATTCTTCAGGGAATACATTTAGCTTAATACACTCCCATGTGTACAAGGTCTTGAACAAAGGTTAAGCACCACATATTGAGTGGCCTTCCTCTACTTGTATGTCCATCTGGTGACACCCACATACAGTGCACACCCGATAATTCGCGGTAATTAAAGCATGACATTCGGCGAATAATCAAAAACCGCGAATTATCCGCAGTTATGGTTTTTTTTTTCAAGCCTAATAATAATTAAAACCCTTTGTTACTTTGCATTGTAAGACACACTGGACTAGAGGTGTGTGGATTCTACCAACATTAATATCTTAAAAAAAAAAGAGACTGTAAACACTTTTTGTTACTTAGATCATTTATTTTCTCTAATTTTGGATTGTATATTTCTGAAGAAAACAATATACAGGGTCTTTATTTTTGCTTGCCAAGCCGATTCCGCTCGACCTTGGCTGGCTGTTACAGGTTGGCGCGCTCAGTCTCTGGCCGTATTCTCAGATTCTTCCTGCGGAAGACGTGTGAGCTGCGAGCTAACTGGGTGTTTTATAAAGCTTTTGATTATTATAAAGCTACACCGTGTACTGTATATCGTATAGTGTTATTGTGATTGTGTATAGTGCAATAATGCCTCATGTGAAATATTCGTTACGTGAACGTGTATATCTGAACAATATGTAGGCCTACAAAAAGTGCAGGAAATAGTGCACTAGAACAAGACAAAAGTTTCGAGTGAAATTTCCAGGGAGACCCATTCCTATAAATCGGACAATAAAACAACTGGCTAAGAGATTCAAACGTACAGGTTCAGTAAACAATAAAAATAGACGTAAAGGTCGTTATTTCCTTAATGAAGCTAAATTAATCGAAGTAACCGTAAACTTCATAAGGAGATGTCGATTATGTTTGGCAGCGGATGGGGAACATTTTCAGCATCTACTGTAAACATGGTGAGTAAAAATGCATGATACTGATTTTAAGCATCGTATTCTGCCGTACAAATGTGTGCGCAGTCGCCAACAACTGAGCTGTCACCGGCATAGTGCGTGAGTGAGAATGTCCTTGCCAAGCGAATATAAAGACCCTGTATAATACTAATATCGTATGGCCTCGGTGCCGGGTGCAAGCTTTGTTATTTGACACCCAGAGGGTAGCTTGCATGTCGAATTTCGTTGTTCCTTGACTATGAAAGTCAAGGAGGTTAGATGTTAGATACCTGTATTCATAAGGATGGCCGCCACCTGAGTGACTATCTTTCATACCTAACAATGGTAAATAGTAAATGAAATGGTAGAACGTATTCTTAAATGTGGTAACAATAAAATCAGTTTTCCTCACAAATCAACCGAGTACTATTCATTTCAAAAACATCCGTTCCTATATGTCACCCTGTATGAATAACTACAATTATACTAGACAGACCAAACACCTTCAAAAAGGAAGAAATTATATTAATGGCTACAGATTCTACACACACTTAAAGTACACGGGACTACATGACCACGTTGTGCAGCCCCTAAACTAAGGAACCAACCAGTTTACATAAAATTGTATCTGAAAGAAGATCGTGCAGGACATGTTTTATGTACCGTAATTAAGATAATTAATTGATCCCTAGAACAGCAATTACAGTGTACTTCCGATAATTCGCGGGTCTCCAAAAGTATTTTTTACAGTAGTAATTCTTACAGCAACTAATCATCCCGCTAAATAAAAAATCTTTCCATCGTTTAAAAGAACTTTAACGCGATACGATTCATGGAGACAAAATCATTGAGATTTGAGAAGACTGAACTGAGTTTCTCAGCGATGTAAAGTTAGGTCTTCTTGCGCACTGCTACCATAATGTTGCAATCTTGGAAACATACCGGTACTAGCATGTCGCTGAAAGGGATTTCTTTTACCTTCAATGCTGAGACGGTGCAAAGTGGAATGCTCTTTCACCCAGAACCTACCGTCCCTTTCCAACAGCCACACCCCAAGGTCGCTGGCCTATGATTTGTGAAGGGTAGAAAGCATTCATAACTCTGCCGAACACAGGACTTTTCTAAAATGGATTGTACTCAGCCGGGAGGAGCGGCAGAGGGAGTGGAGAGTAGGCATGCTCCTCGGCATAGCATACCATGTCACTCACACCTACGCTTTGGAGCCTGCCTGGTCAGTCGTGAGAGTCCTCACCTCCTCGACTTTCCTCAATTGATGTTAGGTTTTATTCGTTGGGTGCACTTAGGCTAGTCCTATTAGCTGCGTATCTGCTACCGGTGAGGTAGCCTATAGATAAATTAAGGAGACTAGGCTTCAAGTTATATTTTAAGCCAATAAGAGAAGTAGCAGCCGTGGCTTCTCCGTGCCAGCCCTCTCGGGCAAGGCCGCCACCCATACATAGGCGTTAACGGCTTAGCAGCAAGTCCAGTCTCAACGAGCATTGATGGACATTGAGGCCAGCATTGTTTTGGTGGGCTGGTTTTAAAAGTGGCAGTTAGGCAATTGTTGGTAGGCTATGGCGCAGTGGACCGATCATGAAACCTATGTGCTAAATGAAGAGAACGGCAGAACAGTCACAGTGACCTCACGCCGATACGTCCACATGCTGGAAACATTTTTGCGACCGGATCTGCGGAGATCCCGAATCGACATTCGCAATGTTTACTTCTGACAGGATGGGGCCACAGTGCACACCGCCAACGCATCGATGACAGTTGGAAGGAACATGTTCCCTGGTCACCTCATTTCGCGGTTCGGTGACGTTCCATGGCCGCCAAGATCCCCCGACTTATCCTGTTGTGATTTTTTCCTGTGGGGGTACCTAAAGGAACGTGTCTATGCCCACAAACCCCGTACAATAATGGTGCTGAAAGAGGTGCGTGCGATTGACCAAGCGGTGTTCGGCAGAGTGATGAAAGCTTTCTCGCGATGACTTGAAACCTGTATTCAAAAGGATGGCCGCCACCTGAGTGACATTATCTTTCTCACTTAACAATGGTAAATAGTAAATGAAATGGTAGAACGTATTCTTAAATGTGATAACAATAAAATCAGTTTTCCTCACAAATCAACCGAGTACTGTTCATTTCAAAAACATCCGGTTCCTATGTGTCACCCTGTATATTATAATTTAATGTACATGTTTGGAACTTAGTCCTTCTTCAACATAGTTATAAATTATTAACAAACATCTCTTAAAAATCCTACCTTTAAAGAACCCAAGTTACAACTAAAACTATCAATTATATATTAAAAGAAAAGGAAAGCATGAAAATGTTAAAAAAATAAAAAATGTGTAAGCTTATCCAAATGTGACAGCTTTTGATTCACATCAAATTTGATTAGTTTACATAGATAATTTACATAATGATATAACAGTTTTGATTGTACATTAAATCTTAATACAAGTATTGACCAGACGAACCAAACAACCTCCAAAAATTAAAATGATATTAACGAACCAAACCACCTCCAAAAAGGAAGAAATATATATTAATGTAAGTCAATATTGATCCTGTTCGCTTTCATAACTAGTGTGGTTAAGTTTATGACATTTTATAGATACCCATTGATAGAATGATAGATGTACGATGTGTGATAATTTTATTCCAGGATCATATGATTGACATGTGTGTAGCAGTGAATTGTAATCCTTGAAGAGAGCCACCACAGAGTCCAAACATACTATCTAAGGTTCCAATCTGGGGCCGGTAGCAGGTCTTCTGGAGAAGATTTCTACACCTCTTAATCTTCTCCTTACTGTCCTTTCACTGACATTCACACCTGTCACCTGCTGAAGCCGATTTCTTGCTTCTACAGCTGTGGTGTGTCGGTCCCTCAGACCTAGGAGTCGCAGATATTGGTCATCTGTGTCTCATGTCGCCCTTCTGCGGCCTGACACACGCCTCCTGGAGTATGTCCCAAGTTCCCTATACCGTTGGTATGTCCTTTGGATGGTCGAAACATTGACATTTAACTGTCTTGCAACGTATCGCATGCTTCTTCCATCTTCAATCAAGGCTACAGCTCTTGCAGCTTCTTCTCGTGTAGGAACCATGTTTCCTTTGAGAAATTAACTTAAAAACCGATGAGAAATCATTTGAAGAATACATTTTATCAAACAAAGCAAATTTGGTTTGTAGGGATGAGACTTAACACTCAAGCACTTTAAGTTTATTGCAAGAAATGAACTAATGGAAATGGAGACGTACCGTCTGCCTGGGGTAGATGGCGAACTAGGGTGTCATAAATCAAACTTTATATCAATAATTTAAAAGGAATGGATGGTAAACAAACACTCTGAACAGAGAAAGGTCTGATAATAGTATAAAATGACATAATTGAGACAGTATGCAGCTAATACGTAAGTTTTAATTTTAAAAATCAAGTGTTGATTTTTTTTTGCCGGCGAGTATAATGAAATTGAAATCAACGTTTGCAAGAGAACAGGAAAAGCAATCAAGTATAATATAATTTGGGAGATCCGCCTGATCAATACACAATTACATATATAGGACTATAATCCCATATGGTACATGTTTCGGGGCATATTATGATGGTCCCTTCTTCAGCCAAAAATACAAAATCATCAGTAAAATCATAGGATATATCATAAAATGTAGATTAACATGAAAAAGAATGGATAAAAATGAAACATACTAAAAATGAAAGATGAAGTGGTGAATAAAACACTCAAATGTAACAAAAATAGAAAGACACTTAAAAATGTTACAGGCGACAGATGAAAACACATATTAAAATAACATATTAAAAGGGCACTTTAAGTGCTTGTCAAAACAAGTCTTTTGTGAGTCCTTATAATAATACCATCAGGGTATCATGTCTAAATGTTCCATGTTAAAACGCTGAAAATATTGTTAAAAACTCCAGTCTATTGGACCTGGCTGTTTGCTACTCCTGTTAAAAGGAGAAAGTTGCTGTTGAAAGACCAATACTTCGCCTATGACGAGGTTCGAACGAGCCAAGTTTGGACAGAGCCTCTTGAGGATAGAATCAAGGGGAAATCCTTAAAAACTTGTTGACATATTGACTAGTCCAAAAATGTTCCTTCTTCTAAGCGGCAAATGGGCCTTAGATAGGTCCTAAGGAGGAAATAAAAAATGAATTTTAGAAAAGAAAAATTTAGTATAGAAAAAATAAAGTGTAGGGATCGAAAAATATTAGTCTTATTGGGACCAAAAAATAGTGAAAATAGGGCTCGTTAGGCCGATACAAAAGAAAAAATAACTTACAGCTTGCGAGCTCAGCTGTTTGTTATTGCATTTCCAAGTCTGTTGGACGCAGAGCATCCTGCTTCGGACACCCGGTGTTCGTTGCGTTATACTGTAAGTTATTTTTTCTTTCGTATCGGCCTAAAGAGCCCTATTTTCACTATTTTTTGGTCCCAATAAGACTAATATTTTTCGATCCCTACACTTTATTTTTTCTATACTAAATTTTTCTTTTCTAAAATTCATTTTTTATTTCCTCCTTAGGACCTATCTAAGGCCCATTTGCCGCTTAGAAGAAGGAACATTTTTGGACTAGTCAATATGTCAACAAGTTTTTAAGGATTTCCCCTTGATTCTATCCTCAAGAGGCTCTGTCCAAACTTGGCTTGTTCGAACCTCGTCATAGGCGAAGTATTGGTCTTTCAACAGCAACTTTCTCCTTTTAACAGGAGTAGCAAACAGCCAGGTCCAATAGACTGGAGTTTTTAACAATATTTTCAGCGTTTTAACATGGAACATTTAGACACGATACCCTGATGGTATTATTATAAGGACTCACAAAAGACTTGTTTTGACAAGCACTTAAAGTGCCCTTTTAATATGTTATTTTAATGTGTTTTTTCATCTGTCGCCTGTAACATTTTTAAGTGTCTTTCTATTTTTGATACATTCGAGTGTTTTATTCACCACTTCATCTTTCATTTTTAGTATGTTTCATTTTTATCCATTCTTTTTCATGTTAATCTACATTTTATGATATATCCTATGATTTTACTGATGATTTTGTATTTTTGGCTGATGAAGGGGCCATCATAATAGGCCCCGAAACATGTACCATATGGGATTAATATAGCCCTATATATGTAATTGTGTATTGATCAGGCAGATCTCCCAAATTATATTATACTTGATTGTCAATCAATACGGAACCATGACCGAGTCTACTAGGAAAAGCAATACCGTTCCTAGTTAGCGAGAAGGTTCGACCTGCCCGTCCAATTTCTAAAAGCCTACTTGGATTTCTCTTGCTTGCCACCAGCCTGCCTGCTGTACAGGCTAGAATGGGTCAGGTCATAACAGATATATACCCACATATATATATACATTAAGCATGTTTTTAAAGTAAGTATTATTAATGTATTAAAGGAATGATAAGAAAATGGGTTGGAGCTTCTAAAGAAAGCCATCCCAATGTCCTTGACGAGTATAGTGGGCAACTGTAACGCTTCATATTTGTTGACAGCTATTTACCCTTAAGTTACCCTTCCTACCCACATTTCCTCAAGTCATCCTTTCTTGAACTACATCCATTTGTCTTGCTTCATTCTTCCTCATTCACTTCTGGTGAAGACTTAAATAATCCTCTTCTAACCCCACCTAGAATGTCGTGCTCTGAGACATCCCCAAAGATATTTGAACCAGTTATCTACCTGATTTCTCTATAAAACCTGTATTACCATTTTCCGCATGTCATTTCTGCTGCAAGTTGGGCATTTTTGCCATGAAGTTCTAAAAGTCGTGAGGACTTGAAGCCACATTTGATAACTGGACGAATTAATACCTGTGGAGAAACTGCCCTTAATTTAGATTCCGATGGACTGACCTTGATGTTTAATAATCCAGAAAACAAATTTTCAACGCAATACTTCAAATGTAACCCTGTGCAGATATAACCTTAAATAATACTACATAAAAAGGCGACAGTTGAAGATACGGAAATATTGCGAGGCAAATACATGATCCTTGGTAGCGCAAGGTGATGTGAGCTTTGTTGTCATAAATTCCAGTTTCTATGACCGGAGAGACGTTACCAAGAAGGGCTCTCGTAAAAGGTAACCCAAGAGCGTATTTTCCCTCTTGAGCGGTGTTTATTTTTCTAAGTTATGTCTTTTAATTATAATTTTATTATCCGGAAGATTTCTGGACGAGTCTGAAATACTGGTTTGCGATTTGAATTTAACCTTGCCTTGCGCCAGTGCCATGTAATATTTTTGTGGGTATTATGTCATTACTTACTTTGGTTGCCAGTAAATATCGGCTGTGAACCATTTATTGCTTTTTATCGTTTTATTGACGGGAATGTAAGCGGGAATGTGATTTTATTTTGCTGTAAGTGGTTCGCAATTTTGTGATTGGAGGCTTTGGTCTTTACGGGTATTGTTAGACAGCAACCAGTATTTATTCAACAAAAGAAACCAGAAATCTTCCTAGCCTCGAATGATAATAACATGTTTCTTTTGGGGGTCCTCGGTAACAATACTTTCCTTCATAAATAACTTTAACTCAAAGAATATTTATAGGTGCATTTGAAAGATAAAACGACTTTCGTCCTAAATTAGTCTTGTTCTTTGAGGGATCCTTTTAGGATTAATCAACATTTTACGTAACAATTTGGGAAATCCTGGATTCGTTTTAGTTTTCTTTTAATTTTCAGAATCTTGTGATTCATACGTGTATAATTAATTCCCCTTGTTTGCGTAGTTTGATGTTTTGCAGTTGGTCAACACGATTGTACCCAATTGTCGGTTATCGCCTAATCCTGAAAAAAAATTACATGAGATTAATAAATACACTTGGATGACCAGTTTCGATCGTCAAGTGATCATTGTCAGATCCATTACACTTAGGCTATAAAATCTATGTCTGGAAGAATGGCTGAAAGTATTTATAATATAGACACTTATTTAATTGCAGCATTAGTCAAGATAACGAAACTCGTCAATATTCGTTAGTTATAGTCTATTGTGATGTTTTATTAACCCGTTTCTGCCTGAATTATTTTTTTGACATAAATTAAGATTAGTACCAAAAGGACCTAGAACAAGGTGGATCGATTCAGTGAAGAACCGCGTGAGAAAAAGAAATCTGGGCTGGGACAAGATCGTGGAAGAAGAATTGTGGAAGGAAAGAGGAAAGTGGAGAAGTGCCATAAATGCCCCGACCCGGCAGGAGCTGGATAAGGGGAAATTATGATGATGATGATGATGATGATGATGAGTACCAAAAGCTGTCTATAGTGTATTTCTACAGTATTTTAATGAAATTTGTTTAAAACAGAGTGTAACATGGATAATACAGCATGTGCCATATATGGCACGCTAGGCAGATTATATATAATTATATATGTGAAATAAATTACACCACTGTTCTTTCTCTCTAGCTTCTTTGCCTCCACTGCCTTATTTGGTATGATATGGTACAATATCACTATACACAGACCTATTGTACATTTGATGAACATGGTGTGGGGATGACCTTGTCAGTTTTCAGCAGCACAGCGTTTCTTTATCTTATCAAGAACCATGGCCACCAAATGGTTTATCCCACCATACCTGACGTCTTATGTTATTATGCAGATAGACCCTGGGGAGTTCCTAGGATGACCTGGTCCTCTGGGTAGTGTTAGGTTCGATGTCAGGTAGTACTGCACAATATGTCTTCTAAATTGTAGCTGACGCAGAGCAACCTCTGTTTTCTGGTAGAGGACCCAAGCATTGTCAATGGACACATCTATCAACCACGTAAATGTATGCCACCACCACTTTTTCTCTGGGATGTGTTTTCTATACATTCCAGTGTTTTCGTCCATTTGGTCAGTTTCACCCATATGCTGCTTATATTTTCCAAACGCACATGGTCAAGGGGCGAAGATTCTCTTTATCTTCCCTGTTTAGAGTACCGAAACGCGCTGGAAACTGAACAACATACTTTGTTGAAGAAACAGTGACAGAAGTGTTGTCCTGCCATCTTAAGATGATTGTTCCATTCTCCTCACTACTCCTGTACTCATAATAACCCCTATGTTCCTTCCTAACCATTTGCTTCGACGGGATCACTTCACTGTTTTTGGGGATGCGATTGTAGCGGATGGTTCCTGTACCACCATATCCTCGGTCTCGTAAGTGAGTTTGTAACCCAGCAGAGGTGAATATGTTGTCAAAATAGAACCTGAATCCAAGGGGCTTCACTTTCTTTGAAAACTCGTCTGCAATTTGAATCAAGGGCGCCGCAGCTTTACCGGAAACCTTCACGTAATGTTGATTTGTAAATAGCTCAGTCAATTTTGAACAATCAGACAAAGCATCATAATGTACTGAAACGCTGGACTTCACAGTACGTAGCATGAAAAGAAAGTTCCGAAGAATAATTTATATTGTTCATAAATCATTGCATACGATTTTTGTGAATTCATTTCTTTTCGTCAAGGCGCGCACTTCTTACTTCAATAATGCAATGCTACAACAAAGCACGCAGCTGATAGGTAATGACAGTTGGGTCACACTGTATATGCAACAAGTAAGTGCAACCAACAACAGAAAAATAAAATTATCTTAATTCCAAGTGATAATCGTACCAAAATTGCAGGCTGAAACGGGTTAAGATACTGGAATTGGTGATTGACTTCAAAAATTTGCTTGTTTAGAGTGACTATATGATTGTTATTAAATGGTCAGTTAAGGTTGTATTGTACAGGCTACTTATCTGGATGGGTCTTGCGCGGTCCTGGAGAGAGCAGTTAACTTCGTCACTGTCTGCTCCCAACTGAGGAGAGTTTCCTATATGTGACTGTCCCTTATCTCACTGGGTCCCCCCCCTCTCTCTCGCATTCCTGTGTGTGTTCATCCTACAAATGTGACTGTATTTTGCCAAGTCTAGTCTCCATAATGTGGTGTATGTCACTGAATACTGGACAATCTTCAACTATTAAAGCTCAGTTTTTATCCTCACCATGCATAAGCTAAAGAGCCATATTTAAGCGCAAACAGTCAACTGAGAATGTCTCGGAATCTTTAATACTTCTGTTAATGCCGGCCTCGGTTTATTGAAGGAAAAGATACATCGTACATCCTGATCCAATAACATGTTTCCCTTAATAATCCCTTATAGGAATCTGCTTTCGGTTCGTGATGAATTATTCTTGTTTCAATATTAGTGACACTGTGTCCCGCGTCGCACATGTGTTCGCAGACGGCTGAGTGTGTCCCGTATTTTATCGCATTTCTATGATCATTGTATCGCGTATCCATTCTTCTCCCACTCTGCCCGATGTAATTTGCTTGACACCCTGTGTATTGGCAAGTAATGGAATATACCCCCGATTTTGAATATGGATCTTGTTTATTTAGATTACTGTCGTGCAGATGCTTTCCGGTTGCGTTATTTGTTGCAAATGCTATTTTAATGCCTTGTTTTTTGAACAGATTGGTGATTTTATATGTCCTGTATTCGCATTCACGTAATTGAAACTCACAAATTTTTTCTCATTGTCCGGCTTTTGAATAGTTTTATTTTTATGTCTGGCTATAATTTGATCTATTTTGCTGGGCGGAAAATTGTTTTCTTTTGCAATTAGCTTGATTATTCGGATCTCCTTGTAGTCGTCTTTTGACATGGGTATGTTTAAAGCCCTGTGCACCATTGAATTGAAGCCCGCCAATTTATGCATACTGGGGTGATTGGAATGATTGTCAATTGCATGCGATGTTTGTGTCGGTTTTCGGAATATGGAAGTTCAGTATCTTTTCATTCGATCGTTAAGTAGAGATAATTTATTTTCCGATCGGTTTAGGATTCCTTCGTAAATTTAATAGAGTGGGTAGGCTATTAATGGCTTGGAGTATTGTTTCTTTGTTTGATAATTCAGTGTCGTAGATGCAAATTACATCATCCACGTATCTTTTCCACTGCACTATTCCCTTTGTTGAGAACTTTTCTAGGAACATATTTTCCCCTTGTTTGATTTCATTGTCATTCATCTCATCTTAAATCAGGTTAGGTTAGGTTAGGTTAGGCTATTTCTTTCTTTTGCTCCGTTTAGGAAGGGTCTCCTTTGTGGAGGTTGACAATTATTTTTCTTTGGAGGGGGGCGGGTTGCCAAGGCTAATACTTACCAGATCCTAAGTGGGTCAATATTCTTGTAATTTTCGAAACATAACTTTGTAATTTGTTATGAATTTTGAATTGAAAATACATTTTGTTGTTTCCACCTAACTCCTTCACTTAAATGTAGATTATAGAATAAAAATACTTTTGCCATGATAGCAAAGTATTAGTTAGACATCCGTATTGATAGAAGAATTATTATAAGATGTTAAAGAACAAATATTGATTGACATATCCATTGTTGTTGTTGTTTCCTATGGCTAGCCCGGATTCCAATCCATCAGCTTTCTTGCGTTCCAATAGAGTTGTGTGAGGTTTCCAGAAGTTCTAGCAGTCACATCAAGACTGACATATCCTTTAACATCTTATAAATGTAGATTATCACATCATAGAAACATCCACAAAAATTAAGTCTCCCGTCAACCATCTTGAGCGGTTTCTAGCATCTTATCCTCATCGATATTAACTTAAAGACTCTCCGGCATAACTTAAGGGGAGAGATACCTTAGTTATTAGTAGGGATAGGAAAAATTTGAGATTGCGCATTTCGCGAATTATTAAATGAAGTAACACCAGAAGATGTACCCTAAAATTGGCAAAAAGAATGGTTTTTAAATTGTGAAATTTCACGAATTCCGCATGAAAACGTGAATTTTAGCGTTTTCTCTATGCACTCTCTATTAATTCGTGACAATTTATGCACGAACTTCCTCGAATTATCGAAAACCGCAAATTGTCTACAATTACGTTTTAAGCCTAGCAGAAACAAAACTAGGGTATTGGTTAAAAAATTGAAATGTATTTTATGAACAACCAAAAAGAAAAAATATATATCACACTTTATAACATTGTATTGTAAGACACAATAGACACAGATCAATATGTGCCACGGTTTCCTGAACCATTCATAACCAGGTGGCCTTCTTGGTTTCATTCTGTAGTGTACCTGTCAGAGTACTTGAAAGATATTGTGCAATTTATGAACGAAGTAGTAGGGACTGATAACTCTAGTATAACAGCTTAGGCTTTCACGGCCGGCGTTCATAATGAGGTACAAGTTTATCGGGCTTGTAGGCCGTAGTACAGACAGGATATCTCCCGACGTTTCACCGGAAACTGCGTCCGGCATTATCAAGGGTTCCGCTCCTTACCTTGGTCAGCAGTGGAATGAGGAAGAGGCTTGAAATAATGGGTAACGGTTTGAAGTGGGGTATTGTTGTTTGAATATGACTGTTGGTTGGGTGGATCTTGGGGATGAACTAACGGCTGGAAGGTAGTTTGGATTTTCGACCCTCACAAGCTCGGTCGCCGAAGCCGGAGAACGCACCGCACCCCGCAACATGTACGTGAGATCAGACGATCCAGCCGGAATGCGAAGAGAACGCTCGGCTCACCATGCTAATTTGAAGATCCAAACTACCTTCCAGCTGTTAGTTCATCGCCAAGATCCACCCAACCAACAGTCATATTCAAACAACAATACCCCACTACAATCCGTTACCCATTATTTCAAGCCTCTTCCTCATTCCACTGCTGACCAAGGTAAGGAGCGGAACCCTTGATAATGCCGGACGCAGTTTCCGGTGAAACGTCGGGAGATATCCTGTCTGGACCACGGCCTACAAGCCCGAAAAACTTGTACCTCATGGTAACTCTAGTGTTGAATTTCTCAACAATGTTTCACATGACGAAATACCGGTACTTGAGATTCAAGTACAGGCCATGTTCATCACAGAATTTGGCACAGACATCACTGATCTCATCACTTTAGAAGGTCAGTCTTATCCAACTGTTCACCTCCTAGATGAACGTCTCTAGAGAATTAAGCAAGCCCTTAAACTTGCTGTTTCTGGAAATGATGGTACCAACATTAAGGAGTAGTTGGAGAGTTGTGGAAATGTGTCAAAAAGAGGGAAAATACATTCAGTTTTAGTAAATGCTCTTACAAAATTAATCAGCTTGAGATCCATAGACTAGGGCTGGTACTTTTAATCGATTAATTTCAGATTTCGATTAATCGATTAATCGAAATAGAAAAATCGATCAATTGCCACAAAAAACGATTAATCGGTTGGTTGATTAATCGATTGGTTGATTAATTGTTTTGTTGATTAAGCTATGTACTTCCACTTTTCACTACGTTCTTACCGAAGCAAAGTTGTAAGAAATAAAACATGGACGAGGGTTGTCGTTTCAGGGTAATATTTGCCACTGTAATAATAGTATATTTAACCTTAATTATGAAAAAAAAAAGTAAAATATCCCGTCGGTGGATAGGATTCAACCCGGTATCTTTAAAACAGAGAGAAGCCGCGATACCACTCATACACTTTTCCAACGGACTTCGAAGCTCGTTGTTACCTAACGTATTATTGCGTATGGTTAAATATACAATTATTACAGTTAGATATTGAATACTGATTGAAATGCATTCACTCAGTGCATGACATGTTTTGAAATAATGCAAATCAAATGCAAATATTACCGTCAAACGACAACCCTCCTCCTTGTTTTATTTCTTACAACTTTGCGCACGATATGCTAGCGCAACTTTGCGCACAATAAGCTAGCGTGTGATACACTTCGGTCATAAAAGCACGTGTACTGACGAGGATGAACAGGATTTTGTACCAGGCATCACAACAGCCAGAGGTGTCATGTGATACGGGCCTATTATTATACGGTTGCGATAGCAATGCTTGGGAACTGGTCTGTGTGAACAGGTAAAGCTACACAACCGTGTGTGCGCAGGGTGTGTGCGCAAGTTGCGATGACACATTCATTCGAATGAGCACATATTCGACGAGTTTCAGAAAGAGAAGATCTACCACAGGAAAACGGACGACCATGCCCAGCATAGTTTGGAAATATTTCGAAAAATCTGCGGACGGTTCACATGTTGTGTGTACCTTGTGTGAGAAACGACTGGCGTATAGAAGCTCAACGTCCACTTTGAGGTTTCATTTGACGAAAGTTCACTCCAAGGATGTAAATTTGACGTCCTGCGAACGAAGGTATGTCCAAACTGAACTTTTAAGCATGTTCGATAAAAACACAATGTTCTCATAATAAGGCAGTTATAGACTGTAAAAAAAAGCGTGATAAACAAGTAGTTCCGAGACGAACTAAAGAGCCTACTTTTCTTAAACTTTAAGATTCATGGTAATCCATATAGACCTATCTAAAATAATAACGAAATCAAGTTGGTAATAGTAACATTTCTATGTACTGCAGTTTGAAATACATCTGAAATAGTTTAGCCTAATAGAGTAACTTACTATAGTTTGCAGCCCTGGTGACTCTGAATATATTCTTAGTTCCATCTCTTAAGGTTTAGAATGTACATACAAACTTCGGTTGAAGTCTAATGGATAGTATGGACGTTACATGCTGTTTGATATTGGATTTATCAGTGCGCGTGAAATCATGTTGGGAACAATGTCATGTATGTGATGCTCAGAATTAATCTGAAATATTTATATCTATTATAGTGTCAATTTCGGTTAAAATCCATTTCTTAGTATAGAAGTTACACGTAATTAAAAATTGAAACTATCAGAAAGCTTAGTATTATGTTGGCAGCACTGAGGTAAACGAGTTACTCCAAATTAATGTAGAATGTCAGGTACTATACGTGTGCAAAGTTTAGAACTGCTGGCTTGCATACTTTCTGATATATTGATATTAGGGTTAAAACTGAGAGAGAGCATTAGCATTGATTAACAGTTGGCAGCCCTGGTGACTTTGTAGAATACACACAGACATATCTGTTGTAGTACTCATAGTACATACGTAATTTGGTTGAAATCCAATCAATAGTATAGAAGTTACATGCATTTAGAAATTGGACCAATCGGCAGAATCATGTTGGCAACACTGGCATGTATGGACGTCTGAAAATTAATCTGGAATGTAATGAACTATATGTGTGCCAATTTTGGAATGCATACCTTCTGAGATATCTAACATAGACCTCAATTTTCAATTGCGAATTTTCAGCAGTTGGTAGCACTGACGTCAATTTGAAATATGGCTGCGAGATATTCTGGTATACATCTTTACTCTCACCAAATTTGGTTTCGATAGCTGCAGCTGTTTAGGAGTTGATAGGATTGCGAGGAGGGGGGAGGGGGGGAGTGGGGGGAGGGGACACAGACAGAAGGACAGACAGACACATTTTCCCGGATCGATCTAATAAGGCTACTGTTTCCTCATTTTTGCTAAATGAGAAAAGTAGGCTAAAAAGGAGGATCTTGTAGTTGTAGAGTCAATATAAACATTACGTATAGTGCCTCTGTAAGTCATCGTATAAATCGAACCGGAATGGGGTGAATGGGGCTAGTTTGACACTCCCGGTAGGTGCATTATTTTACTGAAAAAGGGGGTCCAACTGTTATTCTCGAGTCGAGGGGCATGACAGTGTGCATTTGCCAGGAGAGAGTGTGGAAACACACGGGAAAACCACACTGAGGATAGCCGCTGTCAGTGCCGCGTTTCAAACCTCCGATCTCCAAACTTGTTGCAGCTGCCCTTACGGCCATGGTGCACAAATTAAGGAGAATAATTGTTACTTGTTGTCAAATTCTCCGTACTTTTAGGTATACAGTACCCTTATTTTCCAAGAAAATTCAATCATGTTGGCAAGAAACAAACGAATAAAAAGATACGAACGTTACAGTAGTCGCCTATGATGTGTAACATCTGACATGTTATCCTTCCTTGAAGTTGTTACCGTTTTTATTATCCGTGACATTCATCAATACACAAAAGATCTGTTTACTTTTTACACTCTCATAATACGTAACAATTCCAACACTGTTTTTTTTTTCTTCACTGCCTACTTCATATTTCTACTCTCGCACTGCCTTCTCGATACTCGGCTGTTACAAAGTAATCCGTATGTGATCAACATTCCACATGGTACCACTGCCAGCTGGATCACATCCCACACACTTCCGTCCTATTTTTCAAAATCACTCCCACAAAAATAACCAGCAACCGAGCGGAAAGATGTTACACATCAAATAAAGATGATTTTCTTTACAGCGCAGGCAAACGTTTGCCTCTTACGTAGTAAAGGAATGCCGTGGGAGGGAATGTGGGTTCGAGTCGAGTTAGAGGATTCAAATAATCTTACGAATCCCTTACAAGGAGAACGAGTGTAAACAATTCTCACAAAATCCCTTATGTCATCATTGATGAGTATTGAATCGCGGTAGGCAATGAATCTAAATCACATTTGCGGGCAACAGGTATTCTGGAATTCAATGTATTCAAATAGAAAGGTGGTTGTTTTTGCATCATTTGAGTGGCCTATACATCATGGTTATTTTACCCCGTGTACTTGGGTGAGTGTAGAAGTTTTGTCTCATAACCTTTGTTATAGTGATGGCTGTATTAGTGTGTGTATTAGTAAATCAAGTGAGGATTCGGAAGGAGATGGCCGTGGTGTTCAGTTAGGAACCATATGGGCATTCAACCTGCAGTCGAAGTGGGACACCACGGAAAGTCACTTCCAGGATGAATGAGATAAAAACCGAATCCACCTCTTTTCAATTTTGCCTCACAAGGCTGAGTGTACCCCACTCCAGCCCTCGGACCAGAATTAATTATTTCGGCAGAGCCGGGAATAGAACCCATACTTTCGAAGCAGCAGCCAAGAATGCTACGCATTAGAGCACGAGGTGGTAAAAAGAAAACAATGTCGGTCGTAAGTAGCAACAACGTGTATTTATTCCGTTTCAGGCGTTCTGGCAATGGATCTGACTACGATGATACCAGTGTCAATCCATCTACCCAGTCATCGATGCATGAATCTTTTGGCCATTCATCGCCATTGACGTCTGCCAGTGCAACTGCAGAGACGAACACACAGAAGAAGAGGAATAGTCACCCCATTACTAAAGAACGCTCTGAAAGGATTTCACAGGCATTGGCCGACATGATCGCGATAGACATGCTTCCAGTAGCCTTTTGTGACCATGAGGGCTTCAAGCGCTTCATGGCAGTAGTGGAACCGGAATACAAGATCCCAGCCCGACAAACGATTCAAAAAAGGGTAGAAAAAAGACGTGATGATCTACGGCACAAAATGGAGCAGGAATTGCAGAAATGTTCTTCAGTCGCGCTGGCCTCCGATGCGTGGACTTCACTATCCCAAGAAAGCTACCTCACGGTCACGGCCCACTTCTTAAATGATGATTGGGAAGCTCACCGTTTAACACTTATAACGAGCTCGATGGAACTCAGCCATGCGGGGGAAGACCTAGCAAACGAAATTTATGACGCTGTTGCAAGCTATAATATACAAGATAAAATATACGGAGCACTGAGTGACAACGCCAGCAACATGAAGAGTGCCGCGCGTTGTCTAGACTTCCAATGCAACATCAAGGGGGATATAGCATGTGCTGCGCACACTCTTCAATTATGTATAAATAGCGGGCTTGAGCTGTATCAGTCTACAATACAAAGAGCGAGTCAGGTGGTGAGCCATTTCAAACACTCATCAAAGAAAAGCAAAGCGTTACAGTTGAAACAAGCTCAAATTAATCTTCCTGAAGAGCGTCTCATTCAGAGTTGTCCTACACGATGGAACTCAACCTACTATATGCTATCTCGGCTAATAGATCAACGGACGGCGATTGCAGCCGTTCTTACCGATCGGACTTTAACTCAGCATAAGGACCGGTTATGGCTGGAGATGAATGAGGAAGAATGGTGCGCGATCGAACTACTTGTCGAATGTTTAAAGCCGTTGGAAATGGCGACAACGGTGTTGTGTTCGGAAAAGGAAGCAACTCTGTCCATAGTGCGCCCACTAATGGACAGTCTGGTAAGAAATCATCTTACGCCACCAGCCGACTCAATAAGCACAAGCAATGATGAAGTGCTCAAACATTTCAAAGAAATCGTTTCAGCCAACATCGTCAAACGATTCGAACTTGAACGAGACACGTCGGATCCTGTATCACCATCCCAGTTAGCCAGTCTTCTTGATCCTCGGCACATGACTCAAACGTCTGAAAGCTCAGAAGAAGTTAAAATTAAAATTCGAGAATACCTGAGGGAAGAGATGCAACGTGTGGCGCTGCCAGATGATCAAAGTCTAAGCACCAATCAACGCAACGCAATTCGGGATCCCATCACCTTCTTGTTCCAGCCAAAGAACATTGCAAGAGACGAGTTGGACGCTTATCTCGGGAATTCACCGGCTGACTTGCACACGCATCCTTTCCACTGGTGGAAAATGAACCGAAATGTTTATCCAAGGCTTGCTAAACTAGCGAAGAAATACTTAATCATCCCCGCGACCACCTGCAGCGCTGAAAGAGTGTTTTCAAGTGCAGGAAACATTGTAACTGCAAAGCGGAACTGCCTCAGCCCTGAAAATGTTGACTTGATGGTATTTCTGCACCAAAACAGACATTTGATGGATTAAAAGATATTGTAATTTTCTTTTTACATAATGTAGGCTAACTTACCTTCTTTGTGAAAAATATGCTGAAATAAAGTATAACCAAAAAATTTCCCTGTCCTTCATTGTACACAGCCTTCCCGACAAAAAATGAATATTAATTCCAAAATCTTCGCGGGAAACTCTTCGTGGTCTTTTTTCGAAAGCCTTCACAAATTGATTGATGTTTGTCCTTCTACTGTCACAGACTCTTATTTGATTATTGTTAACTTAAACAAGGAAGGACATTTTATTGTAGGGGGCTTCGGTGGCGTAGTTGGTAGCATGCTGAGCTTCTATACCCAAGATCGCGGGTTCAAACCCGGACGACGGCGTCGGGTTATTTAAGAGCGTTAAAAATCCCTCAGTATGCCTTCCTTCGGAGGGGAAGTAAAGCCAGCGGTCCAATGCCATATATTTATAACATGTAAATGAACCTTCCACTTACTACTTGTGTGAAGCTAAATTTGTAGGTTAGATTTGATTAACACTCTAGAAGTTCCAACGGTCGCCGTCACTTGCCAGTTGCAGTGGCATCTAGTAGCCAAGTTCGCGGCTAGGTGTCTTGATGGCAGCATTTGGTAGAAAAAGTAGGAACTAGTTGAAATTAATCGTCTGAAGTCCTTACCTGAATTACAGATAACACACACTATTACAACCATCACAATTAACACCGGTTATCAGACAGATTCTACACACACCCAAAGTAAACGGGGCTGCATGACCGCGTTGTCGCAGCCCCTAAACTTAGGAACCGACCGACCAAGGACACTTTGTATATTTACCAAAAAAGTAACTTACATAGACTTCTGAACATCATTCGAGGTGGTCAGCTTCAAAACGGCTTATGTCCACCTTAGGTCGAAATTTAGTTTTTTGTTTCAGTGCATTCCTTAAGCTTCCCTATACATCACTTTGCATCAAAACGTCCTAGAAACCACCTAAAAAGCTGTTTAAATACAGCTCTTGGAATCAAAACGGCTCTTGTCCATAGCAAAATGGCTGCCTTATAATACATCCATTTTGAGATCAAAATGGCTCATCTTCCCATATGACATTAAAGGCGTCCAGCCTCTTAGGTTTCAAAATGTCTCTTGTCCGTCTGGTAAGTTGCCTAGAGACCAAGGAGAAAGGGCACATTTTGATATAAATTTAATTGGCTTCTCCTTGTATAATGAAAAATTTCAAAGTGGCAGGCCTGATGATCATCTACAACGGCAATATATTACTTTCTAACGATAGGTTATGTTTGTACACATGTTTGAAAGTTGATCAGCAGTATGCTCTGTATTACCAGTAATTGACGCTGATGTCTGTCGAAGCTAGCACGTGGGGAATGCTGCGTTGCCACTGAGACAGGTCATAACTCATAACATTCCAAGAGACTTGCAGGAAGATACAAATACTGGGGAAGTTAGCCCCCCTGCCTGGCGGTATAATGACAGTGACGAGTCAAGGCACAGTAGAACACTGTATCAAACCATGTGCTTGCTGCTGTGTCTGCATACTTCGAACACTGCTCGCTGTTGCCATGGATACCATTACCCCTCTCGTCTCCACTCCTCACCTCACCCTTCAAGCGTATGAGAGCCTGCACCGTTCACCTTTGGTAAATCAGAGTATAGCACTTTTCTTTCGATTAAGATCTTCAACCTTTTGAATCCAATATTTGTTGGAATCTTTGATTGATAGTGCGTAGAAGGTATGCTGTGAGGCAATACAGTTGCAAATCTTGAACTTTGTGATATTGACACAATATGTTGGAACTTCATTATGGTGATCGGTGGGAGGTAAATCCTGATTTGCAGTTCTACAGTGCTGTAATTAATCAGGATATAAATGATAAAATGTCAGAGGATGAGTTGGAGGGAGGTATGATGGAGGATGCTGATGAGTTGTAAGGATTGGAAACTCACTTTCTAAGTGTTAAACAAGTATTATCAAATTTAGCCTGAACTCTATTCTGAGAGTAGCCTACCATACAAACTGATATATCTCACTTTCTTATGCTTATTCAATTAATAAAAGCTGTTTTCAGTACTATATCCTTCGATTTAATGTTCAACTTAAAGTTTTACTTTTATTGCCATCGTATTACTTACTAACCATGCTGAATAGTTTAAGTGCAATTACGTTTCTATCTTCATTTTAGAATCAAAGGGTCTCTTGTCCAATATATTTGTTTTCAAAATGTCTCTTGTCCATCCTTTAGTTTCAAAATGAACTTGGCCCAAAATAATTTCTCACATTATAGCAAAACTGGTGAGTCTGTACAGACAATATTGAGATAAAATGATAACTGATGATACAAAGCATATAAAGGAAGTATTTCCAAGGGGTCTGGTAGACATTTTAGGTCTGAAAACGTTTTTCGTTATTTACCACAAATTTAGGAAGGTGGACATAGGCCGTTTTGAAACTGACCACCTCTTTTTCCGAAAATATTCGCAACTTAACTTAAGCAATGGCCTCTCGGGAACAGTTTTACAAATGTGTGTGTTTGATCCAGCAGAAATAGTGTCAATGAACATCAATGAGAATCTTGCAAAGAAATTTAAGAAGTTGCCGTTCTGTAGAACAATGGAAGAAAGTGAGGTGATAAGAGGATACTATCAACTGGAAACTTGAATCAAGACGCAGATGCACGAAAGGACCAAGACCGACATTGTTAGATTTTTGCAAGGAATGACATTTGCATTTCCAAGATTCTCAGAATCGTGTTGAAGACCATTTGGATACCCTATTTAAATGCTGACTGTGAATGGTTTTTTCAGCTTACACTAGCAGGTTAAGTGATATGCATCACTTTTTGTCAGAAGATATTTTAGATCTTTTCACTGAAGTATACTTTAAAGGACTGTGAAATGTGTCGTTAGTGTACAGTATTTTAATATTTAATGCATATTATCCATGATATAAAAATATCCTGCCTAAAACTTATCATTTTGAAAGTACCGAAAAGTGCAATTGAAACCACCGAATTTTACACTTTTAAACACTACTTTCTTCACTTTGAAATCACCAAAAAATTCCTATACCTAGTTATTAGTTATACAAGAGGGTAGGGGGTTACAGCAACCATGTGTTATAACTGAAGACCTGGTGCAGAATGTTGATCCAAATGTTCGGAAAAGCAGAAGCTTTTTAATTTCGTTAACTATGTTGAGTTTTCTGAAATTTGAAGGAGTGTTCTCTATGAAATTGTGGTAGGACACTTAAATATGCTCACGCTGGGACCGAAGATACTGACGGAGGTGCACAAAACCAACTGCGTAGGCAGTGCTTTGACTTTCCTTGAGCGGTACAGTAATGAAGGTGATGAGTTCTACGCCGAATTGTCGCCGGCGACAAAACATGGGTGGCTTATTCAACGCCAGATTCAATACAGCAATCCATGGAATTGAGACACTCAACATCACCCAAGAAAGTGAAGTTCAGCTCATAAAACCATGTGCATAGTGCTTTGAAATAGCAGGGTATGTTCCTTGTAGATTTTTTGCCCCAGAGTGATGCAATAAATGCCAAGACTTTTTGTGAGACCTAATGCAAACTCCATTGTGCAATCCAAAATAAACAGAGCAACAGGCTATTTTGCTTCATTACAACGTCTGCCCTCACACGGCTAATCAAACCCGAAACTTTTTCACTTCATGTAGTTGGGAACAATTTGATCGTCCTCCGTATAGCCTTGAGCTAGCGCCTGGTGACTATCACTTGTTCCTGCACTTGAAAAAGCATTTAGGAGGTCAGCCCTACGACAATGCGGATGACCTAATACTATCATGCCTACACATCAGGTGGCTGATTCTATGAGGACGGAATTCATAAGCTGGTTTCACGATGATACAGTAAGTGCCAAGTGTGGAAATTATGTTGAAAAGTAGTTTAATGTACAGACTTACATGTAAAAATAAAATTGTTTAAAAACATTGCAATAATTTTCTTTTATCTTGTTATACACTGAAGAAAATGGAAATTGCAACACCATGAAGGCATTGGTCGTTTGTGTTGATTTTCAAGATATGGAACGATGCCATGTAGGTATGTAAACGATCAAAGTTTCAGACCCATTGGATTGTTGCTACAGGTCTCCCCACGTGATTGGTCGCGGAGGAATCAACTCCAGTATACGGACTCTGGTGTAGCGTAGTTTGACTTGCAGTCTGTGCAGTGAAGTGTTCCCCGTCAAACATGCCTCGACGACAGAGAAGAGCATGCTATCAAACTGTCGCCGTTTGAGAGGGCTCGGATAATTGGGCTGTGTGAGGCTGGATTATCGCTAAGGACTGTCACTGCACGTGTTGGCCGACAGGCATCTATGGTACAACGTGTATGGCAGCAGTGGTCAAATGAAGGTACCCACACTCGTAGACCTGGCACAGACCCAGCGCGACAGACAACTGTGAGAGAGGATCGCCGCATCATTCGGATGGCCTGGATGGAACCCCATTCAACAGCAGCGCAAATTCGAGAAGCTGTGGCACCCCACGTTACACAAGAAACAGTCGGTAATCGCCTGCGTGCAGCTTGCTTACGATCCCGTGTACCTGTAGAAGGTGTTCCATTGACCTCACAACAGCGACGTGTAAGGCTGGCCTGGTGTCGAGAACGATCGACGTGGGTCGACGAATGGCATAGGGTCGTCTTTAGTGATGAATCGCGCTTCTGTCCTGCCCGCAGTGATCGCCGGAATCGTGTGCGCCGACGTACCGGGGAGAGGGGCCGCCCAGACCTTATTGTCGAGAGGCACACAGGGCCAACACCAAGCATTAAGGTCTGGGGAGCTATTGGCTTTAATGTGAAATCACAATTAGTGCTTGTTGAGGGCACTATGACTGCTCGACAGTACGTTGATAGGGTACTCAATCCAGTGGTTGTCCCTATGATGGCGAACATTGCTAATGGGATGTTTCAGCAGGACAATGCCCGGGTTCACACTTCACGCATCTCCACGACATCACAACCTTAGAATGGCCCGCCAGATCCCCAGACCTTAGACCTATTGAGCATGTGTGGGACATGATGGGTCGACAACTGGCCAACCGTCCTCAGCCACCCACAACTCTGGAACAACTGACCCATGCAGTGCAGGAAGCATGGGCCACAATTCCTCAGGAAGCGATCCAGGGCCTTATTGACTCCATGCCTCGTCGAAGTCATCAATGTATTGCAGCTCGTGGTGGGCACATCCTGTATTGATTGTTGTCCAAACTTGCGGTCAAAGGGACCTGAAAGGTAATCATCGAATCACAACCGAACACTCGTCCTGCATGTTTAATTGCAGCAATGTAGCACCACTTTTTCTGGGTGTTGCAATTTCCATTTTTTTCAGTGTACATAAAACCATGTGTTGCCCTTGGATAGATCATCTTCACATAGTAGCGATCCATACAATTGACCTTTAAAATAAAACTACCTCACAATTCAATTAAATGATCACAAATGGAGGCTTTTAGCTATTAGATCGTGTATTTTTAGGATAGTAAAAGTAATTTAGATGGAAGGTAGAGGTTTTGAATGTCCAACCCATGCAGGACTCAAACCTGCAACCACAAGGTTTGAACTCCATTATGAACTGATATTTCTGAAACTTTGTGTGATAAATCAGTACTGTAAGTTAAAGCTGGTAAAATATTTATACTCATCATTCCCACCTCTATGGGATTGGGGATGAGGTGAGATGAGTTTCTAGGTGGCAGGTGGATTTTAAGGCCAGCTGCCCTTATTGATGCCAGCATCAAAGGAGTTGGAAGGAAGCAACTGTGGCCTATTAAAAGGCACCATCCCCTGCCTAAGGTAGGACACATATTTATATACAGGGCGAGTCACCTAAAACTTGCACTGTAACTATTTCGGAAATGGGAAGTGCTATTGATGTGCAGTTTTCACAGATTGGCTTGGTAGTCGGCGGCTCGTAATTTTGGCATATAAACATAATTATTTGAATAATACTTCGAATATGTATTGTTTGAGCAAACATACACTTTTTTAAATGGAACAATGTCTAGCCACATTAACAAAATAAAAGTAGGGTAAATTAGAATGTCAATGGCGTTTGTTGCAGGATTCTAGTGCAAGTGGTCTACGAGAGGTCATATGGTAAAAAGTTTCCACACCGACACTTGTACATACCTGTGGTAGCACAAACTAAAGAAAAACAAACGTGAATACACTTTTATGTGGGTTCTGACAAGTAAAGAGCACACTGACCTTCAAAGCTTGTGTTCAAAATGACCAAAATGACTTGCAGTGCAAGTTTTTGGTCACTCACCCTGTATACCTAGGTATATATCATATTGGCCTAACAGGACTTTTTTTCAAATGCCCTTCTAAAACATACATTTATCTTATATGCACCACCGATCAGTTTGTTACTTGAAAAGCACAATCGTTTGAAAGTCTATTAAGTAACATCCCTGGCTACTGGTTTGCTTCATGGGACTTGCAGCAGATGCAGCTTGCATAAGAAACTCGAGGCCAGAAAGCACAGAAAACTCATCAAACAATAGTCTGTCTTCAGAGTCCAGAGATAGCCTGGTAATATAAAGTTTATGGTACATAATTTCTTTATTTTGTATCCCTTTCACTTCTCCACCAAATCAAATTGACTACTCACCATACGACAGGGAAGAGAATAGCACCACAACACAAAAGATCAACCAGAATGAAAACGTCACGCCATGTGCGATGCTCAACAGCTCCTTCTTCTGACTCTTCAATTATGATTTCTGCTACATTAGCTAATACCTAAAGAGGGAGATCGAGAGAACCATTTACCCAACACATCAGTCCGTACAGTAACATAACAGCAAGTAGAATACCTTTTTCTGACTAACCTGAAGAGGAATGACAATCATGAAAATCTTCTTATCTTTCTCGGACAGAATGTGCTTGATGAAGGTCCAGCCAGTACCAACAAGAACAATTGTTATGAAGAGAACTGCACCCTTCAATCTGTAAATATGGCAGAGAAGAGACAGAAAAGACAGTGTAACGTGTTTTTCGAGGGGTTTTATGCAACTGGCATAAGTCAGTAGGAAGCCATTCTATATTTATTTACGCGGCAAATTGTTCAGCCAAGATAATTTTTCATGTTAATTTATTATTATTATTAATTTATTATAATTATTATTAAGATATTTTCGGAGCATTTTATAAAAATTATAAGCATACAGATAGGTTTTCTATGTCTTAGAAAACGCTATCAAGCAAATTATCACGAACGACGATATCATAGAAAATTATCTGATTACGGAATTTTACGGAGTTTTGTCAGTTAGGGTATTTGAGAGACATGACTCACTGGGAATTCTAATACAAGCTGATTCCTGTCGAGAAGCATGACGCAATCCTGGGTCGCAAGGTCTAGAAGAGGCGAATTGTTGAAACGGAAAACGACTTCTCCCTCTCGCCCGCGGAGTGTAATGAACCGGAGGAGGGGAAGATAGCGGCGTGCTCAGCCAATCAGCGGAGACAGCGTAAGCTAGGAGACTGCTCCGGAGTGGGGGAGCCGACAGGTGAATATATCGTTCGACGCGCCGTGAGACGAGGACTATCTGTGAAATACTTGACGAGTATGGATGCGCGTGCGAGTGGCTACGATGTTCGGTGGAGTTAAGGACAATCTGTGTAGAACTTGCAGTGTACGGTCGCAAGTGCGTGACGCTCCGATGTTCAGTGGAGTTAGCGACGAACTTTTGTAAAACGTAACCAGTGCGGTTTTACGAGAGTTTGGGTCCGATGTACGGACCATAGAATTATCTAATCTACCAGAATATCATCAAATTTCGACGGAGATGACGACGTCCAGGAGACTGTGGGAAGCACACAGCATCATCAAGAACGAGGGAAATGCTTTGGCAATTTCCAGGGGTAAGCGCTAATGACGCAGAAATACGCAATCTCTCATTTTTCTTTGTTTTATATTTCATAATTCAGTAACTTCATAGCTTGGAAATAAGAGTAAAATCAATTTATCAGACTCCGTTTTCACGTAATTTTCTATCGGTAATATTCAAATCACAACGCTCCAATTTAAATTTTAAACTTATTATTATTATTAATTTTGCTATACTTGTTTTATATAATAAATTCATTTCTTTTACAATGCAATCTTTGCTTTCAGTAGGTAGCATTAGATATAGACCAATTCCTTCTCCTGATACAATTGTTTGTTGGGTTAATGATCAAATCATACCACGATCTGAGTGAATAGAGTCTTGAATGTGTTCTGCCAGAGCTAGACGTTGTTAAATACAAATTTAGATTTCAACATTGCATTGAGGTCTTGGCGCCCATTAAAACAACATAGCTTAGGCAAAGGTAAACAGTTACATTTCTCTCCCAACAGTGTGGGCTAGCGAAACCATTACATTTGTACGCTCAACGTGGAGCAAAGTAAATACCGTTTCACTTGTCATCCCAGCCTAAGCAAGACAGCTACATTTGTCGCTACCAACATGGGGCACTAATAAACGTTACAACAGAGGCCATTTTTTTCAGTGCTGCCTTGTTGGATTCTATGTTGAGACTGCTTTTCAGTTGATCAACATAGTAGCCAAATTATCATACATGGTTAATATTTATACAATACACTCAAAATAACCTTTAGAATACCGTACCTCAAATAAGTTAAATACACAAACGATACACTTACAACTTATACACAGCATTCATCAGGCCAACATCTTCAGATCCAGATTAAGTAACTAGCGACTATGCTTAACATACAGTATGTTAGGAGCAAAGCCTGAAAACGACCTAACCTAGGTTTGGGGTCTAATATTTTCCAAAGTCTGAACAAAACCCGAAAATCAGACATTGGTCTTTGTAAAGACAAACTTAGGTTTGAACAAACTGAAACCTTAAGATCATTATTATGTTCTTTTAATATTCCTCAGTTCATGAATGAAAAGGGACGTGATGGCACAATTTGTCTAATTTCTTGCTTCTTACCGAGCCGGACTGGGTTTGATTCCCAGTTAATGCATGTTCCAAAATCACATCCAGTGGTTCTGAGTTTAACCCCAAAGTTAAGAGCCATGTAAAACTATAAGCACGTTTGCTTTTTTGTGAATGAAAGTTCAACTTCACTGATTGTTGTCAATCTCCTTGAGATGTACTGTTCAAAGTGTCAGTAGATGACTGAAATTGACTTTAGGCAAGGATATTTATCTTTACTGTTCACACTAACACCAGTGAAGTATAATAAAAACTGTTTGAAAATCATCACTGGAAAAGGAAATGTTGAACTATCAACACAGCAAGAGGCATAAAGTCTTAATATTGTTGTTAATTCATTTTAGGGGTTTCGAACATCTTGGTCATCAGCCTCAAGTACTTGGGTGTGTGTGATGTGGTATTAGGATGTGGCCCAGGTCTTAAAGTACAGAACTATCCCAGCATTTGCCTGGAGGGTATGTGGGGAAACCCCAGGTTTAACCCCAGGATAGCTGTTGTCAGCCCCGGGATATGAGCCACCAATCTCCAGACTTTCTGCAGCTTCCCATCAGAGTCGTTACGTGCACGGCTACACTGGAGGATAACATTGGTAATCCAGTAAGAATTTCCTTTGTTTCCACCTAGTCAATACCTTGTTACAGTTAAAACACCATTGTGTACATGTTTCGAGCTCTTCCTCAGCACTTTTTTTTTAACATTAAAATATGCAATTATCTCCATAATTTGAAACAATCATGTTTATGTTATAATTCTGGAAAGATTTGGTCTTCGTTTAAATATCCACAAGACTGAATACCTTGAAACGCTTTCATCTCCTGGAACTATACAAATTAATGGAGCACCTCTCGCCAAGGTGGATACATTTCGATATTTGGGTTCTCGATTACAGATTTACAGCTGTATAAATGAAGATGTGCAGGCAAGAATCAACGTAATGTGGATGCGATTCAGAGATGTAACTGGTGTTCTTTGTGATAAGAAGATGCCCATCCACCTAAAATCACAGATATACCGCTCAATGGTGGCCAGCACCTAAAAGTGCTGAGCACTCGCTATATGTCATGGAAATGCGGATGCTGAGAAGATCGCTAGACATTTCTCTGCTCGACCACATCAACAACAATGATCCGACAACTAGCTGGTGTTGCTCCAATAGATGAGAAAATGCAGGAATGGAGACTTTGTTGGTATGGCCATGTTGTATGAGCACCCCATGGTTCAGTCATCAGCTCAGCCTATCATCTCACGGTTGAAGGCCAGAGACACCGTGGGAGACCTAAGCTAAGATGGCTAGACACTATACTCAGATCTAAGATCAAGAAGCCTAAACCCACAGGAAGCGCTTCATCAAAAGAAATGGCGTGCATTGACCTGAAAAGCGAACCCCATTCCAACGGGAACACACTAAGAAGAAGAATTGATTGGATGATTGTAGTTTTACGTGACCGTGAATCTTGTGATTATGAGCCACGGGACCTCCTTTTTACGTGGAATCCGAACCACAGGACATGGCATTTCACTTCGAAAATCTCACATGCATTGACCGGGAATCGAACCCAGACCGCCTTGGTGAGAGGCATACAGCTAGACCGCTGAGCCACCACGCCCCGTAAGAAGATGTTTATGTTATAATAATATTTGATATATGTGTGATAAAACAATATACAGTAGATATCACAAACATTTATAAGTCCAAATTGATATATCATCTACTAAAATAATTTGCGTTTAAGTTCAATTGGATGTTTCTTTGTGGTATTTCTTGCAAATCTTGTTTATGCACTTCTCTATTTATAAAGTGGTCAAATGGCTGTATTAAGTTATGTTAGAATATTTCTGTGACTTAGTATTTCTTTCTCAGCAACTTGTTGTGAAACAGCATCCTAAAGGTGTTAAATGGTCCCTTTCAAGTTGTATGTTGTGCCATTTGTTTTCTATCAATACGGATTCTTTGACTAATTTGGATCGCTTTATATGGCTATCTTCAAACGACACCCAGCGAGGAGTGTGTGTGTGGCTTCTCGGCTGGAATTGCTTGCAAGTATATTTTAATATACCATATTTGCTCGCATGTAACTCGCATATTTATGAAAAAAAAAAAGTGAAAATTTTCGGTGCGTGACATATGCGGGGATTTGTGTGCGAGAGACAGTATTCCCGATAAAACATAAAATTTGTATTATTGACACCACCGTTAATCTCCGAGTTAGTCTCACATGCATCATCCTGACTTCCGTCCAACACATTTGTGAAGCTCTTCATGATGTATGTCTTCATCATAACACAATTAATTGGAATTTAAATTAAAATACATATTCATGTGAACATTCATGTTTCGGGAGTACTTTAATCTCCCTGCATCAGCCTGTAACGTTTTTACTAGTGTCCCCACTGTTGGGTGACAAGTGTAACGGTTTCACTGGGGAGAGTGTGGAAAAACCTCAACAAGTCCCACGTTTGAGGTGATTAATGTAATGTTTACTCTGACTAAGATACGTTGTATTAATGGGCGCCAAGACCTCAACGCTATTTATATTTAACAACACCTAGCTCTGGCAGAACACCTTTAAGAATCTTCACACTCAGATCGTGGTATGATTTGATCATTAACCCAACTAACAATTGTATCAGGAGAAGGAATTTGGTCTATATCTAATGCTACCTACTGAAAGCAAAGATTGCATAGTATAAGAAATTAATTTATTATATAAAAAACAAGTAGTGGCATTTTAATAATAATAATAATAAATTAAAATTGGAGCGTTACGATTTGAATATTACCACTAGAGAATTACGTGAAAACGGAGTCGGATGAATTACTGATTTTACTATTATTCCCAAGCTAAGAAGTTACTGAAATACTGAATATGAAACAAAGAAACGAGAGATTATGTAGTTCTGAGTCATTCGCGCTTACCATTGGAAATTGCCGTGGCATTTCCCTCGTACTTGATGCTGAAGAGAGCTTCCCACAGCCTTCTGGACGTCGCCATCTTCTTCGTCAGTTGTGGAGATTGTTGTAGAAATGTTAAGTTATGGTCCGATCACACCGGAACCAACCACACGAGCAACCACCTCGGTCAAGTTTTACAATGATAATCGTCCTCCCACCTCGGCGCGCAAACAATATATGCTCTCGCCGAACCCCCTCTCCGGACCAGTCTTCCACTCGCTCGGTCTCCAATGATTGGCTGAGACACCACGCGATACTCCCGGTATAAGGGTCAATACACTCGGCGCGATGATGACGATTACCGGTCCAGGCCATTTCGCCTTTTCTTGATGCAGCCAGCTGGAAGTGCCGCACGGCTTGCGTCACGCTTCTCGAATTCCCAATGAATCATCTCTCTCACAATAAACTCTAACTGACAAAAATCCGTAAAATTCCGTAATCATATAATTTTCCGCGATAATGTTGTTCGTAATAATTCGCTTGATAGTGTTTTCTATAACATCGAAAACCTATCTGTATACTTATAATCTTATAAAAAATGCTCCAAAAAATACCTTAATAATAATAATAATAATAATAATAATAAGTTACATGAAACTTGCCTTGGCAAAACAATTTGCCGCGTAAAGAAACATTGAATGGCTTCCTACTGACTCATGTCAGTGGCGTAAAATACCCTTGAAAAACACGTTACATATTCGCCTCGGATCATCGGATGATTTGCCGTGACGATGGTACATCATGCGATTATCCCAGACACATTAATAAAATCCCCATCCAAAATACATATTACACCAATTAAATCACCCTAAATTACATATATATACACTCATAATTTTCTTTACGCACTTTGCGTCAAAGTCTGTTGTTATATTGGATTGCCCTGTGCAATCAGTCCAATGTTTTTCATTTTGATTAATGTTCCACGGATATTTCCGCCTCTCAAATATCTCTATGTTGGGAAAGATATACATAAATAATGTGTGAGCACTGTGTATATATGATGTCACATCACACGCATCAAAGGTGTTCTGATATATATGTCACCAAAGAACTTCCTAATATCACTGGAGGTCGCTTCCTTCCAGTGAAACTCAATCTCACTGATTTCACTGAGCACACGAACACACTATTGTGGCTGCGGATCGCGACCATAATACTTAATCTCTCTGTGTATTAGATAAAATTAATAGAAAAAAAACAAACAAAAAAAAAACCAGTAAGTGCGCATTACATATAACACCAAATATTTCTGTGCCGTAAGTTCGCGTAGACCTAATTCTACTTAATACTAGTTCGCAACCCAGACCAGTTCACCTCACTCAAATAATACCTTTGTACTAATTACCTTAAATTACACACCTACAGCTCTTACATGGCCAGGCCGTAAACAGAAATCACGTGTGCTGTTATGTGTGAGTTTCATGAAGGACTGTCTCGCCTTCTGGTGGCCCATCTTTTGTCTCGTGGACGCCTTAAGCAAAAATACCCTGTACAAGCGCTCACCCATCTCTAGGAGACAAATGGGAATTCACCAGCGCTACCACATTCTGGCCTTGGTGTATCAAGACATTTTAGTGCTCAAGAGCATCCGACAATCCCGTCATATTTCCCTGTACCTTAAAAACTCTCTATTACTTATATACTACCCCCCTTTGTGACTTCTGATACGCCTGCCTGGAAGATCATATCTCCCACGCACCAAATACCACACTTACTCATTTGATAGGCTGGCTCGCCAGCTAAACACACTCACTTTATGACACATACTTAATGTCATCACGTTGCTCCACTAGCATATTTCTCAGTGTCTGTAACGATGCCCTGTTGCTACTGTCCACACATGTTAACCCTACTTTCTTCTGGTGTTACACCTCCACTCGACACTCTATGACCTAAAAATGTCACTTCTGACTGACAGAATGACGACTTAGACAGCTTCAAAGTGAACCCTGCCTGATCTAACTTCTGAAAAACTATATCTAAATGACGTAGATGCTCCTCAAAACTGCGTGAACTAATTACCATATCATCAATGTAAATGGTTACAAACTCTCCTGTGTCATCCCCCAATGCGATGTTTAAAGCCCTAATTAAAGCTGCTGAACTACTCTTTAACCCATAAGGTGTTCTACAAAATTGATGAAGGTTATATCTATGACTAAAAGCTGTGAATGGGCTACCTTCGTACATAAGTGGCACTTGCCAAAAACTGGAACTCAAATCTACACAAGTGAAATACTTCTTCCCCTCAAATGTTTGCATTAATTCCTCTATTGACATGGATTTCAGCTGGTCTGAACTAATTCTACCGTTAACCAAATGAGCGTCTAAACAAATACGAACTGTGCCGTCGGCCTTGGGCACGGTGATCAAAGAATTAACATATGGACTGTTAGAGTGCTCAATAATCCCATCTTCAAACATCTGATTAATTTGTGCCTCAACTGCACTCTGATAAGCGAAAGGTACAGGATATCTATGTCCTGTGAATACTGACCTATCAATAACGTTCAATGAATGTGTATAGCAATTGGCCATACAATAACACATCATAGAGCCGAACACACTGTTTTTCCTCTACATTTCCCTGAAATGCAGCATCACGTAACGAGTCCTCTAGACTACCGTTCGTAATCACACTGCCCACAAAACATGCAGAATCCCGCTCTACGGCTGGTGATATCTCATTTAAAGTACAAATCACACCTACAACACTACTTCTCTGAATATGGTCATTGAACGCTACTTCTACTTCAGAATCACTCCATTTAAATTTCAAACTCCCTACATCATAACATAAGTTACCAGACACTCTACTTAGCCACTCTGAACCCAAGATAACACTGAATACTAAATTTGGAATTACAAGACAAATCTGCTATTCTATATGATTATTAATTTTAATGTCTACTAAAACTTGCTTAGAAATTACTTTAGACCTCTTCCCAACAGCTGTGATAACAAAAGTGCTTTTAATTGGCATCTCCTCAAAATTTACTCCAGTTCCTTTCATTTTATCATAAAATGCACTACTTATGCAACTCTTCATACAACCACTATCAATTAAAACATCTGTGTACGCCTCGGACACGTTAAATTTAACTATGGGGCTCTTACTAGCCACATCCTGAATAATACCTTCATCATTTAGTTCACGTAATAATTCATTTCTTACATTTAGGTCATAGGGTTCCTGTATAAGTGTATGGACAGGGCATGTTACAGACTGAGATTCTGACCTTACATCGCAGCCTGGTTCGTGTTTAAAGTACCGCTACCGCTTGGTGTAGTACTACTCACTACTGCACTGGTCTGGTTGTTCTGGGTTGTGTTAACGGTATTTCTCTGTCCGTTATTACCATTGGGCTGATTCCCTCCTTGACCCCTGTTCTGGTTATAATTATTATTGTTATTATACCTCCCTTGGTTATCCCTAAAATCATTATTTCGGCCTTGATTTCCCCTGAAATCATTATTTCTACCTTGGTACTGCGTACCATACCCGCTTCCTCTGAACTGATTTTGCTGATTATTATTATTATTATTATTCTGGTTCCCCCTATTTTGGACGTTGGCCCCTTCGCCACTGTTCCCTTGAACTTCCTGATTCCTATTCTCATTAGGCCTGTTATTATGGTTACCCTGGTTCCTACCGAAATTCTCCTCGTAACCACCTCTTCCCAGAGCATCGAATGTACTTAATAAATTTTCCACTTGTGAAATAGATTTAACATTTTGGATACAGGCAGCTTCTTTGATTCTATATGGAAAATGTCTTAGTAATAGCCTGACTACATCACTTTCCTCCCTCAAACCATCCGGATATTTACACGTCAATACCTGTCCTAAAAAGTACTCGGTGATAGTGTGATTTCCTCTCGGGTTATATTTCCCACACACAATTCCCTCACGATGCTGAGACTGAATTACCTCATTCCAAAATTTCTCACAAAATTTAACTTTAAAATCAGAAATATTCTCGAAATTGTCTCTGTAGACAGCAAACCAGTTTCTTGTCTCCCCTACAAACGCTTGCTCTAAAATCTCAACTACCTGGCACCACTCAATACTACCATCTTCCAACCTCTCCCTGAATTTATTTTCTATTGCATTCATGAACTCCATTGGACAACCCTGCCGATTACTGAATTTGCCTAGTTCTATTTCCCTGTGTGTGCTATTCACATAAACTGGCCTACTCTGACTATTTTCCTGCCTAATTCTAGCTTTCAACTTCTGTTCTAATTCAGCAATTTTCTCCTCAGCTTTTCTTTCAATATTAGTTACAGTTAACCTAATGCTCCCTTCCGATGCTTCAACTTTACCACTTTTAGCTTGTTTCTCATTAATCTCATTAATGCTTTCCTTATTCCTCTCCCTTAAATCATTAACTTCAGTGATTATTTCTGCATGAACTTCATCAATTCTTCCCCCCAGCTGTTCTTTAACCTCTTTAGTTGCTACCTGAATTTTGTCTATTTCTCCCCCCAATTGCTTTTTGACCTGTTGTGTTTCAAGTTGCACTAGTTCTTTTAAATTTTCAGCCTGTGTACTAATTCTAATTTCTAACTCCTCCTGTACTTTTCCTAATTTTCTGTCTACATCTGCAATAATCTCTTTAGCCTTCTCTTCCATCACCCCTCTGATCTCACCTCTAATCAGCTCAAATTTATCACTAATTTCCCTACTGTTTTGTTCAAGTTCAGCATTTTTTTTGTTCAAGTTGAGCATTTAGAGTTTCAGTACTCTCTCTATTTTCCCTACTGTTTTGTTCAAGTTTAGCATTATTTTGTTCGAGTTTAGCATTTAAAGCGTCTGTACTTATTTTATTTTGTTGCATAAACTGGAGAAGCAAACTCTCTAACCCTGCTTGACTGTTTTGATTACCCCATTCAGTATCGGGATTTACCTCCGACATCCCTGTACTGCTTTCATTTTCAAGACTAGCCATACTGCTCGTATCTTCACTATCCAACTGGTGACCACTACGCAACTTCATCTCTTCCTCAACACTACCCATGCTGATATACACCGATAAATGAAAAACCCCCAAAATACAGGCACAGAAATATATACCCTTCTCCTTCCACAAATGTTATTAGGTTTTCGGCCTCACGCTGGTAGCGACAAATGTAACGGGTTTCTTTCGCCCTGCCTTGCACTTTAAAATACTTATATAAGAAGCTCCACAGTTTGGCGGCAAGTGTAATGTTTTCTTTTGCTCCACGTTGAGCGTACAAGTGTAACGTTTTTACGAGTGTCCCCACTGTTGGGTGACAAGTGTAACGGTTTCACTGGGGAGAGTGTGGAAAAACCTCAACAAGTCCCACGTTTGAGGTGATTAATGTAATGTTTACTCTGACTAAGATACGTTGTATTAATGGGCGCCAAGACCTCAACGCTATGTTGAAATCTAAATTTATATTTAACAACACCTAGCTCTGGCAGAACACCTTTAAGAATCTTCACACTCAGATCGTGGTATGATTTGATCATTAACCCAACTAACAATTGTATCAGGAGAAGGAATTTGGTCTATATCTAATGCTACCTACTGAAAGCAAAGATTGCATAGTATAAGAAATTAATTTATTATATAAAAAACAAGTAGTGGCATTTTAATAATAATAATAATAAATTAAAATTGGAGCGTTACGATTTGAATATTACCACTAGAGAATTACGTGAAAACGGAGTCGGATGAATTACTGATTTTACTATTATTCCCAAGCTAAGAAGTTACTGAAATACTGAATATGAAACAAAGAAACTAGAGATTATGCAGTTCTGAGTCATTCGCGCTTACCATTGGAAATTGCCGTGGCATTTCCCTCGTACTTGATGCTGAATAGAGCTTCCCACAGCCTTCTGGACGTCGCCATCTTCGTCGTCAGTTGTGAAGATTGTTGTAGAAATGTTAAGTTATGGTCCGATCACACCGGAACCAACCACACGAGCAACTACCTCGGTCAAGTTTTACAATGATAATCGTCCTCCCACCTCGGCGCGCAAACAATATATGCTCTCGCCGAACCCCCTCTCCGGACCCGTCTTCCACTCGCCCGGTCTCCTATGATTGGCTGAGACACCACGCGATACTCCCGGTATAAGGGTCAGAACACTCGGCGCGATGATGATGATTACCGGTCCAGGCCATTTCACCTTTTCTTGATGCAGCCAGCTGGAAGTGCCCCACGGCTTGCGTCACGCTTCTCGACAAGAATATACCTGTAGCTGAATTCCCAATGAATCATCTCTCTCACAATAAACTCTAACTGACAAAAATCCGTAAAATTCCGTAATCATATAATTTTCCGCGATAATGTTGTTCGTAATAATTCGCTTGATAGTGTTTTCTATAACATCGAAAACCTATCTATATACTTATAATCTTATAAAAAAACGCTCCAAAAAATACCTTAATAATAATAATAATAAGTTACATGAAACTTGCCTTGGCAGAACAATTTGCCGCGTAAAGAAACATTGAATGGCTTCCTACTGACTTATGTCAGTGGCGTAAAATACCCTTGAAAAACACGTTACAAGCCTATACATAAGTAGTTACTTGCATATTAACACAAAAAACATTGATATTCCTAAAATGACATACTGTACATTAAAAAAAATAGACTAAAACATGCTTATTAAAATCAATAATTGTTAAAAAGGACAATTTTGCTGCATTATACATGCTGTCCTCGACACTGGACGTGTTGTGTCCTTCGACACCCAGTAACCTGTTATGAATAATTTGTTGTGTTGCTTTGCAGTCAAGAGATCAAGTGAAAAGCAATTGAATCATTAAAATAACACTACAAAAAAAAAACATTAAAAACAATATTGTGTCCCATTGATGTCAATATTATGACTAATATTCCCTAGTTAAGGCTTATTGTACACTATATATTTATTTTTGTGATACGGTTTGCTTGGTCTGGTCCTTGATCTTGCTGTGAATGGGTTGAATGAATTATTGATTTTAATAAACAAGCTTTAGTCTATAATATGTTTTCTATTAAATGTGTGACATTTTAGAAAAAGCAATGTTTTTATAATCTTAATATGCAAGTGTGTGTATAGGCTGATGAAGGAAGATTAAGGTACTTCCGAAACATGTCTATGTATTAAAACGGCGGACAATTTTAATTCCAATTAAATTAACTAAGTCAATACGAACCATTATGGGCATCACACTCCTGCATCATGTCAAAAATGACACTGTTCGCCAGCAAATGGGCATCGCACCCATCACTGAGAAGGCATGGGAAAAGCGTCTCCAATGGTATGGTCAAGTCCTGCATGCTGCACATGGAACAGTTGCCAATTTCACCCACTCGTTTGAAATTAATAGCCAACGTCCACGTGGACGTCCAAAGCAGCGCTGGCATGACTCAGTAAATGCTGACATGAAGGCTCTCAACTTAAGACCATAAGATGCCCAAGATCGTACAAAATGGCGAGGCAAGATCAAAATAGCGGACCCTGCACCAGCAGGAAAATGCTAGGAAGAAGAAGAATATGGATCATTATGGCATCTATAATTCCTGGAGATCATAACCCAACTGTAAAACCCAATCACGCAAGAGTTCAACTGACGGCCTTCTTTATTTTGAATTCTGTCGTCAGCTTATCATAACTAACAATATCAGATCTCGGTGTGTGCTAAACTAACAATTACTTATTTAGCGTGTGGAGCACCAACATAACAGTTGACGATCGCATCTCGTGTGTTATTTTACTGCGTTGCCTCATCTGAAAACACCTTAGGCGTTTGGTTAGTGGTTTCTAGCGCATCTTTCTGCATATTCCAGTAGTGAATATTAAATTCAGTCACACTGAATTCACAACCGTCAGCTGTACGAGTACGAGGCAATATTATCATCGTCTTCTGCGTATTTTATCCATTTGAGTTTTCACCCAGTCGTAAAACTTCCTCATTTTTATATAACTTAGAGATCACCCACCACAAGAAAACAGCCACACTTAACTGAGAAACAACAATGGAAAATGAAGACAGAATATTGGTACTTGTCGACAATGCAAGACAATGCCAGAACATTTATCACATTTTGTGTTTAAATATATGAAGGCTCAACGGACAATTTTTCTTTCGGAAAATTATATATTCAATGCCAAGGTAAGGTTTTCATTGCTTTGGAGTGGAGCTTTGACTCCCGTAGTGCACTAGCGTTGCTTGTGACGTGGGTACACATGTATCAGATACGTCTTGCAATGGCCTTCAGCAAGCGTCTTGGTGAGGTGTACTTTTACCAACTGAAGAGCCCAATGGTACACCGGGGTGAAACGCTGCAATTTGTTGAGTTATGCCGGAACATTTATCACATTTTGTGTTTAAATTTTAAAAAAATATATAAATGCAAGAGATGGGCAACAAATACCACGAAAGAAAGTAAAGCACCACCGCAAAAACAAAAAGTAACATTGCGGGCAAGACGTGAGATGTCCAGTGAGTTGTGAGTAAATACAGTAATAATTAATCACATATAGGTTTTTTCAGGGGGTATCTCATATTTCCCTCCCAATATAGGCTAATTGGGCATAAACACGTGTTCAGACGGAAAGTTACCATTCAATTGTATACCTACACGTAAGCTCAATAAAATATGGACTACAATAATTTTAAACTTCAAATTACTATACTAATACGAGGGGTTAGTTATTGTTGTTTTAAGGGGCGGAACTACGAGGTTATCTGCCCCTAACATTGTAACGTGTTTTTCGAGGGGATTTTATGCCACCGACATAAGTCAGTAGGAAGCCATTCTATATTTATTTACGCGGCAAATTGTTCGGCCAAGAGAAGTTTTCATGTTAATTTATTATTATTATTAACGTATTATTGTTATTAAGGTATTTTTTGGAGCATTTTTATAAAATTATAAGCATACAGATAGGTTTTCTATGTCATAGAAAACACTATCAAGCAAATTATTACGAACAACATTATCATAGAAAATTATATGATTACGGAATTTTACGGAGCTTTGTCAGTTAGGGTATTATGAGAGAGATGAGTCACGGGGAATTCGGCTACAGGCTTATTCTTGTCAAGAAGCATGACGCAAGCCTGGGTTGCTGCTTCAAGAAAAGGCGAAATAGTCTGGAACGGTAATCGACATCATCCTCGCGCCGAGTGTAATGACCCTGAGGAGGGGGGTAGCGCGTGGTGGCCCAGCCAATCAGAGGAGTGCGGGCGAGGAGAAGACGGGGTCCGGAGAGGGGATGCGACGAGTGCATATATGGTTGGCGCGCCGTGGAGGCAAGGCGACTATCTTTGTAAAACTTAACCAGTGTGGTTGTACGTGTGGTTGGTTCCGATGTTCGGACCATAAGTTATCATATCTACAAGTATCTCATCAACTAACGAAGAAGATGACGACATCCAGGAGGCTGTGGGAAGCTCTCTTCAACATCCAGTACGAGGGAGATGCTACGGCAATTTCCAGTGGTAAGCGCGAATGACTCAAAACTACGTAATCTCTCGTCTCTTTGTTTTATATTCAGTATTTCAGTAACTTCATAGCTTGGGAATAAGAGTAAAATCAGTAATTTATCCGACTCCGTTTTCACGTAATTTTCTAGCGGTAATATTCAAATCGCAACGCTCCAATTTAAATTTATAACTTATTATTATTATTATTATTAATTTTGCAATACTTGTTTTATATAATAAATTCATTTCTTTTAACCATGCAATCTTTGCTTTCAGTAGGTAGCATTAGATATAGACCAAATTCCTTCTCCTGATACAATTGTTTGTTGGGTTAATGATCAAATCATACCACGATCTGAGTGAATAGATTCTTGAAGGTGTTCTACCAGAGCTAGGTGCTGTTAAATATAAATTTAAATTTCAACATAGCGTTGAGGTCTTGGCGCCCATTAATACAACATATCTTAGTCAGAGTAAATATTTCAAAGTGCAAGACAGGGCCAGTAGAAGCATTACATTTGTCACGCAAAAGTGAGGGCTAAGGAAACCGTTTCACTTGTCACCAAACAGTGAGGGCAGTAGGAACCGTTACATTTGAACGCTCAACGTGGAGCCAAGGAAGTGTTACAACATGAGGGGGAATTATATTAGATTCAAAACAATTTCACTGAGTCTTTAAGAAGTACTTACAAATGAGCAACATAATAGAGAATTGCCCATGCTTCAACATGCTCCCCTTTGGTCTGGATGAAATGGAAATTGATGCCATGAAAGAGCAGAGACAAGGACTTGAGGTATACCAGCACAGCCATCAAGTAATGTATCTTGTAAACGGGATGCCTAAAAGCATAACAGCAATTATGAATTTACAAAATTCGCAAACACATTCAGTGAGAAAACCAACCACATCCATGTTGAACTGTTATAAGCACTTTAGAGAGGAACAGATAACAGAATTGCTTTTTAGTCGGTCAACATAAATGAGCCCAAATAGCCCTACTACCTGAAAGAAATGTTACATCAATTAGTTATACTGTGCACTTAATAACACACACCTATAACAAATGGAGGAACACATGAATAAAACCAACACATTTTCACTAACATGTGGTACAGGTAAAAAAAAAGAATAGACTCTCCACAATTACCAAAATTTCCATTAAAATCATTATAAAAATTATACAAATATTGTATATCATTTTAAATTCCTTTATGCGAGGGAAATGCAACATGAGACAGGAAAGGCAGTGGTGGTGGTATGATTGTTTTAAGGTGCAGGGTCATCTTCCCAATTCCCTGTATTTCGAAAGAAAGAACGTGAAGGATATGGCGGGAGCTTGGAACAGCTGAGCTGTGTTGCCTAGTTTTTATTGTTGCTGTAAATCCGCTGATTCGAATGATACACAAGGCTAAACTTCGGACATTATTTCGGCACAATTATTCAAATATATTTTAAAAGTCAATCCTAAGTCAATGCCGAGGACATTCAAATAGAGAAATACAACACTTAGATGAATAAATAAATTACATACCAAAGCTATGCTACCTATACCACCGGTATTCAATTCAATTAATACGACAAAGAGGGCAAACATTCTACAGCTTGTAACCTAACATTTGTAGGTTACAGAGACTCCTAGTTTCTTTCTGTTTTTTGTTTTGTTTTTGTTTTATTGGGTTGCCAGCCATGGACACTTGTTGGTAGGCCGCCATGGAGAATCTTGTGTGGTCAGTGCCCATTGGATTCAATTTTGGTGGTCTATCAACAGGTGGCCTTGGCTGGTGGCATGAGGTGGCCTTGGCTGATTGATAGGTGCCTTGATCTTAGGGCAGGTTGCCATGGAATCTGCTGTTTATAGGTAGAGATGGGACTATCGACTACTTTTAACCATCGACTGACTAGTCATTCATTGGAATAAACTATCGACTAGATAGTCGACTACTTTCAGTCGAATGGTTACCTGAATTCGCATTGCTCCTAAGCATATCGTTTCATGTATTCGACTGAAAGTAGTCGCTTCTAGGCAGCGTACAAAGCACTGCAAGCCATTACCGGCTGAGCTGAGTCGTATCAACAGATGAAAATCAAACTTCTCCTTAACCCGCCTATTTTTGCAGACGTTAGTTTGGATTACGCGACACTCGGCAACATGCAATTGGTCAAAGTTATTTATTTATTTTTACTGTGCTTCGAAATGGCGGTTTACGTCGTGTAGAGTGCAGCCATTATTTGCAAAGTTGCACATTTCATTTAATGCAAAATGTGTGGGTAAATGTTCCCCGATACCGGTATTGATACAGGTCACATTACCTGTTATGTACTGTGGATAAGTGAAGTAATAGAGCAATACTTAATTAACCTAAGAGTAAATTAAATCACTATTACTGAGAGAAGGTTCTTAAGTACCGGGAACAATTCCATAGCCAACATTGAAATAATGACACTTCATATTTTAGTGCCACAAAATAAATGTAAAATATGTCCATAGAGTCATAAACAAGTTATGTGTTCACTAATTTAATCCTCTCTAAAGTACTAAGAACGTCGAGTTGAAATAATACTTGAACAAGAAAACTATGGCCTACAGTAAATACACACGAAAATAGAGCACTTTAGAACAGCAACGAGAGCGAACTTTCAGTGGAGATGTTGGCAACAATGTAAATACAAAGTTTCTTTAATGCGCACGCTATCCACATGCTGAAACAATTGACGACCAGAACGTAAACTATCCGAGCGCTTTCTACATGTTAAAAGTTAAAACACAATTGGGATAAGTCGTTTGCAAACGACTTGTTTATGTTACGGTGAGTAGTCGTTGAATTCATTCGACTGTTTTTTAAAAGCAGTCAAACAAGTCGATGGATTTAACTTTTTTCAGTCGACTGCTGCGGTGCTGCCCATCTCTACTAAAACAATTGACGACCAGAATCAATTTGAGCGTACACGCCCTCCGACTTGGTATACCCATGCTATTTATTTTGGATCCCAAAATAAATTATTTTCTGATTTAATTTTCCTGGAAAATCTATTCTATGTTTGCATCGATCATTACCATCACGCTATGGGGAGAATTTCATAATAGTTTTCTTGTAAGTCATTTATCCCGTGGCAGAATAAATGAATGAAATTCAATCATAAAATAAATAGAACTCTAACTCATAATTGGTAAGCCCATGTTCAAGCCGTGTAATAATTCAGGAATGCACTCAGTTCTCATTAAAGGTTTAAATACTGTGTTAAGGAGTTCAAACATAACCTAAATATTTAATGCTCAACCTTTCCAATAACATACATATATATTTGGACAACTGGATGTAGGCTATTTCATTGATATAATCTATGAACTGTATAAAACTATAGGCACCTACAGGTATACTTAACTCATTAATTAAAGCTCTACAATAAATATACAACACAATTGTAGCATGAAGTTATCCTGAAGAAGTCGTTTGATTAGAACGACTACTTGAATTCGAATGATTCCATTCGCTTGGAATTAGTCGTTTGCAAACGACTTGTTTCATTCGAATGATTCCAACGATTGCTTTGGAATCAGTGGTTTACAAATGACTCGTTTATGATACTGCGCAGATACGGTGAGTAGTCGAATTCATTCGACTGTTTTTTAAAAGTAGTCGAATAAGTCGATGGTTTTCACTATCGACTAATTCGACTGTTTTCAGTCGACTGCTGCCCATCTCTATTTATAGGTAGTGGCTGGCAAGATGGATGCTGCCATGCTAGATGGTACCTGTCGTAGCAGGCGGAGAGGTGATACTCCGACGTGGCGCGTCCCAGGTGGCGGATAGGGGGGGTCCTCACCGGCTTGCCAGCGGACTTTAGAAAATAAAATAGCTCTCGCGGACCAAACACACAACACCTCTACGGTTAACAGCCGCAGTTGTAACTCGGAGCTTGCTCCATAGAAGGTTGACTACCTTTGAAAGTCAAACATGGAAGGAAATCTTTTAAGGAATAATCCACCTAGACTGCATTCGGATACGGTGGGCAGTCACCTGAAAGATACCCTAGATGAGTCGGAGCATCTAAAAATACCCCCGACAGATAGAAAACCCAAATTTAGACTGAAGATAGGACAGATAAACTATATAGCAACACACAATATAAATTCCATCATACAAAATTTTGACAGACGAAATGGAGCGCAAAGGGATTCTAATAACCGGGCTTCAAGAAATGAGAAACACCGATCAGGAACCAATAGAATCACAAGGGTATAGAATTTACAAGGGAATATCAGGAAAAAGAGTAATGAAGCAATGTCCACAATTCGGAACAGGATTTGTAGTCAATCTCAAAATAATTGAATCCATCATAGAATTTAAAGCATTATCCCCTAGGCTCTCGACACTAACTCTAAAAGCTGCAAATAGAACATATACCATTCTAAATGCCCATGCCCCAACTAATGATAAAAATAATAAGAAAGAACACAAAGATGATGTGGAGGGATTTTGGGAGCTTTTAGATCAGACAGCAACAAACATAAATAAAAGTCACACCAAAATTTTAATTGGAGATTTTAATGCCCAGTTAGGAAAGGAACAAAGATATAGAGACATAATAGGAAAATGGCCAGCACAGAGAAGAACAAACAGGAATGGCATAAGACTGGTGGAATTTTGCAGGAACCATGATATAATCTCCAAATCAACTTACTTCAAGAGAAGACCAAATAAACTCAAAACTTGGAAACATCCAGATTGGAAAAAAGGTGAATGGCAGCTAGATCATGTTTGTATGGATAAGAACTATCACAGGGAGATCTACAATGTGAAAGTTCTGAGAGGAACAGATTCTGGATCGGATCATTACATGATAATGATAAAGATTAAAATTAAATTTACCCCGTTGACAAAGAAAAAAAAAACTCACCTAAAAAAGAAGAGAACATACGACCCTCATAAACTAATAACAAGTGATACAAAGAACGAACTAGATATATTAAAATAACAGATGATCTAGAGGAAATAGTTCCCGAATTGAAACAAATAGCTGAACAAGTAACCCCAATAAATCCAAGGAAGAAACACCAATGGTGGAACGATGAGTGTGATAATACAGTGGAAGATAAGACATCAAGCCTGGTTACGGTATCAGAGTCAAAAAACAGATGAATCACACTTGGATCTCATAAAACAAAGGAAGATAACTCAAAAAGTAATACGAGGGGTTAAACGGCTATACCAAAAGGATATACTTCTGATGATCGAAACAAATAGCGTGAAAAACTCAAGAGATTACTACAAAATTTTTAGCAAACAACTACAAAGATATGAACCTCCAACATTAATGTTAAAAGACAAAAATGGCAAGTTAGCTCATAGTAATGAAAGAAATACATAAATTTTAGCAGAAACATTTAACAAGTTGCTAAATTGCGAAGATCCACCAGAACTGCTTCAAATAAATACAGAAACCACTATTAAAACACCATCAGAAAACATAAATCTACCCACAATCCAAGAAGTCTACAAAGCTCTGAGAGAGCTCAAAAACTACAAAGCGAGTGGAGAAGATCAAACATTTGCAGAATTGTGGAAATATGCAGCAGAACCAGTAAAGATTTCATTACACCAATGCATAGTGAACATTTGGATCAAAGAAGAACTGCCAGACCATTGGACTACAGCTATAATACATCCATTACACAAGAAAGGAGAAAAATCAAATCCTGACAACTATCGAGGAATTTCCCTTTTGGATATCACATATAAAATCATGTCACGAATTCTATATAATCATTGTAAAGATCAATTAGAACTGGAAATAGGAGAATATCAAGGTGGATTTCGGCCATGGAGAAGCTGCCCTGAACAGATAATCACCTTAAAATTAGTAATGGACTACTACAAACGTAGACAAAAAGCAAGTCATAACCTTCGTAGACTTCAAAAAAGCTTATGATTGTGTACAAAGATCTTCATTGCTGAAAAAACTAAGGAATTTCTGACTTCATCCCAAATTAATAAAAATTATAAAACTAACTCTAACAAACACCAAATCTAAAGTAAAATTCAGAGGAGAAATATCTAAACCGTTTACGATTAAAACAGGATTAAGACAAGGAGATGGTTTATCGCCTCTACTTTTCAATTGTGCTTTGGAATATGTAATGAGGGAATGGTACAGGGAAAATCCTAGGAGCATAAGAATTGGAACCAAGAAAGATCAAATAGACTTAAATTGCTTGGGATTCGCGGATGACTTAGCGTTACTGGCTAATAATATTCAAGAAGCCAGAAATCAAATAATAAGCCTACAAAATATAGCACAAAAAATTGGACTTCAGATATCATTTGAAAAGACAGAGATAATGGTAGCAAATCCACTTGTAATCTATCACATAACAGTAAATAACAAGAAAGTTAAAATAGTGAAGCAATTTAAATACTTAGGAGAAATTATAACTTACAACTTGGATGAGAAACCTGCATGGCAAGAAAGAACTAATAAAATGATACAAGCCCAAAAATTAACATGGTCTACATATAAAAGAAAATGTCGATCAATCGCAACAAAATTAAAACATTACAAGACGGTGGTTCAACCAGAGGTGACATATGGAAGTGAAACTCTTTTTAAAGTTACTCAGAAAAACAGAATCTGTAAGAGGATATAAGGAAACCAGAGATATATAAGCAAAGCGAACTGATGTGAGTTTAATAATAATAACAAACTGATGTACATGGATGGCAATAGCGGAACCGCTCAAACTAAACATGTGCGAACATGGCGCGAGTTTTAGACAAACTGAAGTATAAAAGGGCAGGTGGCAGCACCTTACATATACAGAACTGCATACTTGATAAATAAGAATAAAACTATTAAAGTTACAACACTTCCCCTCAAGTAGAGGTTCATACAATCTTTACGCTCTCCAAACCAGCAAACTTCAAGCAACGTTCATGTTTCATTCGACTTAAACTCTTCGTGAGAAAGTCAGCAACTTGATCGTTCGTAGAGATATACTTCAAAACAAAAAATTTACACTCAAAGACTTCACGAACAAAGTGATGTTTGGTATCAATATGTTTGCTTCTACTGTGATACATCGTGTTCTTTGCCAAATTAATTGCACTTTGATTATCACAAAAAATGAACATAGTGGCTAAGTCTTTGAAGTCTAACTCGAGCAGAAATCGACGTAAGTACACAGCTACCTGGGCCCATACCCTGTAAGAGGATATAAGGAAAGCAAAGCAAAGCGAACTGATGTGAGTTTAATAATAATAACGAACTGATGTACATGGATGGCAATAGCGGAACCGCTCAAACTAAACATGTGCGAACATGGCGAGAGTTTTAGACAAACTGAAGCATAAAAGGGCAGGTGGCAGCACCTTACATATACAGAACCGCATACTTGATAAATAAGAATAAAACTATTAAAGTTACAACAGAATCGACAAAATTTTAAAAGTAGAAAGAAGAATAGCTAGAACATGCATAAATAAAAAATATCAGAAAGATGGACAGTGGCGGATAGTACCAAATGAAGTGGTATACAGAGAACTGGAGCCCATCACTGATACTATTCGAAAGAAACGGACTTCTTTTTTTGGTCACATCATGAGGACACCAGAAACCAGGTTATCTAGAAAAATTGTAGCGAAACTTTGGAATATGAAACAACAAGTAGGATGGATTAAGGAAATTAGAGAAGATATGAAAGAATTAGAAATATCCTTGGATGACTTGCAAAACAAAACAACAAAATTAAAAAAACTGAGAGATATAAAAATAAGATTTCAGGCTAAAATAGACAAACGTAATACAGTAAAAAGGGTATTAACAGATGAGGAACGCCTGAGAAGATCAGAGCGAATGAAGAGCTACTGGGCGACTCGGAAAGGAAACTTACTGAAGAAGACGGCCAAGAAATGATTGACTGAAGTGGTCCAATGATGCCGTAAAAACAGAAGAAAAGAAGAAGAAGAAGAAGAAGAAGGGGATTGAATTCCTGTTAGTGTTGTGATGATAGTATGAGAGCTAGCTTAAGGAAAATGTTGATAGTTGATGCCATTGGGATGGAGCTGATGATATGCTCTGTGGTATGTTAGTGAGGATTAAAAAAAAAAAAAAGGTGATCTTACATGATATGAAGATATTGGTTTTGATAGTTATTCTGAAGGAGATTATGTTCTGTGCTATGGTAATGTGATGTCTGAGATTATTATGAGATGATGAGGTTCTTTGGCCTGGAAGATAGTTTTGGAATGAAGATGGAGATGATGTTGATTTTGTTGGAATGCCAGGTATTGGAAGCTAGCCTTTTATAAATAGTGTATGAATATAGAGAAGTTGGTGTCCTGGTCTTTGTGTGGACGTCATTAACGCAAGCATATTGCCCCACTACCAGAGGTGGCTAGCTTGGAGGTTATATAAATACCGTAGTTACAATAACACCCAACTGTGGGGAATGTTGTTGTTGGACTAAGACAACTTCGACAGGTGGATCATATTAATAATTACAAACTAATACAGAGTAATCTGATGAATATATCAACACTCACCATGCAATGATTATCCTTCAACATGAAACACGAGTCTGGGTGGAAATCGTTCATAGCATACAGTACAGTAGTTGACAGAAACAACAGATCATGATAAAACCATGCACACTCTCTGTATCGTGACTCGTTACAGTTAATAATAGCTTTCGTATTTAGACAAAAGTAATGTTAAGGTAAAGAAATATTAGCACCGAGCTCTCAAACAAGCCACCCTGTGGAGATATTATTGTCGTGTTTTACATTGTCGAGTTGTAGGCTATTGAACGACAGGCGGTAATTTGAACACTATGACAGAAACAATAGCTTGTGCTCTATTATCAACTGCCGCAAGCGAACTGAAACCAATAAATTAATTATCCTCAGTCACTTAGCAAGGTTTGACACATTGCATTCCTTCACTGTCCCTATACCGGGTGAGTTAGCCGTGGTGGTTACGGCATGACTGATGGCAGTCGCTCACATCCGGGAGGCGAGGAGGTTCGAATCCCCCCGCCGGCAACCTTGAAGATGGTCTTCTGTGGTTTCCCATCTTCCTTCCAGGCAAATGCCGGGGTTGGTCCCTAACTATAGGCCACAGCCGCTACCTTCCAACTCCTCGTCCTTACATTCCAACTTCCCTCCTTCCCTCCCCAACGGTACTTGTAGCTCACCCATTGGGTGTCCGTCTCGAAGCAGCTACAAAAAACTGGCGAGCCGAACATGTCCTCGGACACTCCCGGCACTAAAAGCCATATGCTAAAAAAAAAAAAAAAAAAAAACTGTCCCTATCATCATCATCACCATCATTGTCTTCGTCAGAGCTTGATGAATTGCCAAGGTTATATAAACATTTCATCCACCACAATATCCAGAACTCCTCCTCGTTGTGTAGCCTTCAGTATTTCTTTCTGTACATGCTATACAGCATATGTCCAGTCTTCGGGTCGAACCTCGGCGAAGTAAAAGTAAACGAAACAATGACAATGAAAGGAACTCTGACACAGACAGTTAACAAGCGACTAAATGAATGAACAATGCGCTGGCAACATGTTACTCTAGCTGCCAAAATCCAGCCAATAGGAGCCCGCGGTGGCCATTTTATATCGTTCCCGCCAAATGCTTCAGGTTCTTTCTTTCAAAATATGGGGTATAGTAACATAGTCATTCTACAAACTTGAAGTTTTAAAATTCAATAAAAAGTCAGTTTAATATTAATCTATCTATGTCTTCTTCTTTCTCTTTACATCATTCCCACTCCTATGTGGGGTCGATGTTGCTGACAGCTCTGCTCCATTTAACCTGGTCATGCACATCCTCTTCTGACAACTGTTTTTCTCTGAGGTCTCCTGTACACAATCCATCCATATTCGTTTAGGTCTGCCTCGCATTGTCACTCCCTGTATTTGCATGTCTAGCATCTTCCTCCCCACGTAGGATTCCTCCCTTCTTCTCATATGCCCGTACCATTGAAGTCGCTTTTCTTGTATCTTCTTAGATATTTCCACAATCTTCAATGTTCCTCTTATTTTGACATTTTCTACTCTATCACGCTTAGTCACTCCACTCATCCACCTGAGTATTTTAATTTCCGTGACGTCAAGCCTGTTTGTGTGCGTTTTGCGTGCAGGCCATGTTTCAGAGCAATACAGCAATGCAGGTCTAAAGACAGTTTTATATCTTTTCCCCTTAACCTTAGGCTTGATCCTGCGGTCACAGAGCACTCCTTACATTTTCCTCCAGTTCATCCATCCTACCTGAATCCTGTGTGACACTTCCACATCCAGATTTCCATCTCCAGTCACCACCGAACCCAGATATTTGAACTCATCCACTCTATTTAAAGTTTCCCCTTGCATTTTGATCTCACAGTCTTGATCTGTATTGAACCTCATACTCCGTCTTCTTCCGGCTAATCCTGAGTCCTCTGTCTTCCAAGGCTGCCCTCCATTGTTCCAGTTTTTCCTCTATGACATCTTTGGTGGTACTACACAACACAATGTCGTCTGCAAACATCATGTACCAGGGGGCTTGGTCTCTTAATCCACAAGACATTTCGGCCAGAATTAGGTCAAACAGATATGGACTTAAAGCCGAACCTTGGTGTAAACCTCCTCGAACCGGAATCCAATCTGTAAGTCCAACGCTGCTTCTAACCTGTGTTCTTGCTTCTTTGTACATTTTATGAACCAACTGCACGTTATCACTCTTTCCCAGATTTTCATGGTATGGGACATTAACTTAATGCCCCTGTAGTTAGCACAGTCCTGAATATCCCCCTTCTCTTTATATAAAGGCACCAAAATACTTTCTCTCCATTCACCAGGTATTGTTTCCTGAGAGTACATTTTTTGCATTAAATCCAGCAACATGTCGATCCCATCTTTCTCCAGATACTTCCACACTTCAACTGGTATTTCATCGGGTCCTTTTGCCTTTCCGTTTTTCATTTTCCTAAATGCTAATGTTACTTCTTCTCTTCTAATATCCATTGTCAGACCCTGGTGTTGTTCTCCTTCTCCTAAATATACCTTTGGGTTCTCTTCATTGAGACGTTTTCCATAGTAATTTCTCCATCTGCACTTGATGTCAGAATGGTCTGTTAATACTAGACCATTTTCATCTTTGATCTGCTTTATTTGGGTGTAGTCCTTCTTGTCTTTATCTCTCGCCTGCGCTATTCTGAAAAAATTTCTTTCGCTTTCTGTAGTTTCCAACTCTTCGTACAGCCGATCCATCATTTGTGCCTTTGACTGTGCTACTACCTTCTTTGCTTCCTTATTACATCTCATGTAGTTCTCTTTATCCTCTTGTCTACCTGATTTATCCCATAACTTCTTTGCATCACTTTTGGCTTTCACGATCTTCTGTACCTCCTCATTCCAACACCATGTTTCTTTGTCAGCTAGTGGTTTCTTGCCAGAAGTTCTCCCTAGCACTTCAGTTCCTACCCTCCTTATCAAACTGCTGTTGTGCGCCCACCTCTCCTGCACATCATTGCAAAGAACCACTCCATTGAGTACTTTCTCTTTAAACCGGTCCTTCAACGCCTCTTCATTTAATCTCCACCACTTAATTTTTGTGAAGACTCGCACAGGTCTGCCTTTCTTCCTAATCCTCATTTTCCAGTCCATGACTATTGTCCTATGCTGTGCTGCCTCTGCTTAGCCATTAAAAACTTTACAGTTTTGGATTTCCCTTAATTGAGACCTCTTACACATTAAGAAGTCAATCTGGCTTTCTCTGGTCCCACTCTTGTAAGTCATATATTGACCAGTGTTTTTCTTGAACCATGTATTCACAATCGCCAAATCATATGCCATCGCACAATCCACGATTCTATGTCCTTCATCATTCCTCACTCCTACTCCCCAGCCTCCATGTACTCTTTCGATTGTATCCCGACTCCTTCCGGCATGTCCATTTAAGTCACCACCCATTATCAATCTTTCATTCGCTGGTATAGCTCCAAGCTCACAATCCATATCTTCCTACAAGGATATTTTCTCTTCCTCATCGCAACCCACTTGCGGAGCATAAACACACACAATGTTTACCAATTCTCCATCAAGACACAGTCTGATGCTCATTATCCTGTCACTCCTTCTCTTAATTTGAACTATGGTCTCCTTTATGTCTCGGAAGAGGATTATTCCCACTCCATTCCTCCCATCCTTGTCTGCTCCACTGTATAGTAGCTTATAGCCACTACCCAACTCTCTAGCCCTAATCCATCTATGTCTACCCCTTATTAATCCCGTTTCCAATGTGGTCGGGATGAGATGCGATGAAATACCACGTGGTGGATGGTTTCTACGGCCGGATGTCCCTTCTGACGCTAACCTCACGAGAGTAGTTTGTACCAATGGTACAACCAGCCACAGCAAATTAAGGCTATTCTTCAATTAAATCCCATGGAAACATTTAAAAGAAAATATGAACTTCCATTTTCCCAAAAAATAAACTTTCAGAAACTAACATGTGACAATTCTCCAATTTCTCAATGTTGTGAAATCATGTGGTAACAAATTTGTGTTCCACCCTGTACCGCACGTTTTGAACTTGCCTCGTGCTAACTAAAACGGAAAGCTCTGTAAAAACTGCAATTTCAGCTATCTTCCAGCGCTAGTGTTCATACCACATTTGTTATATGTCCAAATTGCCAACTTCCAAACAATAAAAACTTACAATGGCTTGAGGCCAGGTTTTAGTCACATTCAAACGTGTGGGTGTAGAACTGGCTAGCCTAAAATGGAGAAGGCTGGCTCTGATGGTGAGCGCTAAGGACCAGTGTCTTTTATTCCCAGCAACGAAGGCAGTCCAGCCGCTGAGTGTCCGGCTCTGATGTTTGGCGATGGTGGGAGAAGAGGGGTAAAGAGAACAATATAGCCAACTTATAGCTGTTAATAGAACCTTGAAACTTGCCATCATTGTAATTTTTCTCTAGTGTCTTCATTATTAAACATTTAATGCAGCCAAATGGCCATAGGTTTACAAAAAAAATATTTATATAAACTTGATTTCTATTGATTCACATAATCACTGATTGTCCTTGTTCTTTTTGTACAGATTTCCAAGTGGTCATAGCGATCGCATGTTATGTCCAAACAGTTGACACTTGCATGTAATTGAAGGCTCATGATACGTCTTGTTGTGACAAATGCTGTGATGGAAGCCGTGTACTGCCATTATTGTATAGACGTGACGCATTTCAAAGTTTGCATTCGTCCATGATCGATCAATCATGGCGCCAAATGCAAAAAACTCCGGATATACGTCTTCTCACTTTTGGATGAGTGTTGCCAATAGGTTCTCTGATGCATCTGTGTTGGGTAGATGTATTTGTGTCCTAAGATCTTCTATGAGGAAGGACTCTCTTGCCAGGAGATAAACTAATCTGGATCTAGTTGTCTTTGAAACTCCAATTTCTTAATGTATACTGCTTTTACTCTTTCTAACGTGGAGAGGTTTTTCATTGAGAGATATGGCCAGATCATTTCTAAGCCATACGTCAATATTGGCAGTATTTTTGCTTTAAATAGAGACATTGCTGTCTCTAATCTGAGGGATCTTATATAACTTATTCCATGCATAGCCATTATTGCATGTGTAGCTGTACATGTTTTTGAAATGTGATTCCTAGATACTTGAAATCTGGAGTGATCTTTAGTTGCTGTCCTTGTATGTAGATTTTTGCTGTTGCAGGAACTTTTCCTCCGTTCCGAAATACCATCATTTCTGATTTTGGAACATTTATTTCAAACTCATGCATTTAGCACCATTCTTCTACATCACTTATTGTTCTTTGTAATATATTCACGTCTCTTGATGCTATTATTATGTCATTAGCATAGGCGCAAGAAATTATGCCTTCTCTTTGGATTATTGTTAATACTTCTTCCGCAGCAAGAATGCAAAGCAAAGGGCTTAGCGGGTCGCCCTGTAGAACTCCGTTTGTTTAAAGTATTGGCTCTGATATTGAGAGACTGTCTGAGACTCGAATTGTATTCCATTATGTAACATGGAAGTCCCACACCCCATTTGCAATTTCATGCATCATTTTGTTATTTCGACATTTTGCGGTTACAAAACCGAAATTCTTCGATCGCAGTGGAATTCCACCTATGTTGGCGAAGTTGCTTACTACCATGAAGACTGGTGTCACCTGTACCAATCAGCGGTTTTCCCGGTAAGCCGGTCTTTAAATTTAGCTCGATGATGCCAAGGCTATTTTCTGTAGTCCAGTTGCTCTGTGTGTTAGTGCAGGTTTGTTCTTTTATTGTGCACACTTGCCGGTTAACTGAGTGTAAGTATATTACTTTAGTAATGTGGTCAGCGATTAATCAGAATTCATTTAAAAACATGTGAAATATTTTGTGTGTCCACGATGTTTTATATTTCGTGGTACAGAACCGGCAACACTGTCTCCCACCCTCAGGACAAATGTCGAAGCCGCACACTCGGCGGCTGGACTGTAGGTGGGCAGAATGTAACGTGTGCATCAAATACGGGAGGTTTCGATTCCTCCTCGCTGTAAATGAAGAATGAACTGAACTTGACATTATATCTGAATTTAACTACAGTCATATTACGAACTGGACCTTAATTTTGGATTATTTAAATTGTGTACTGGTAAAAATGGGATAAATTATGGTAGGTGTTAACACGTGATTGATGTGATTTCTACATAATTTTTGAGGTGAAGTTTTCTTAAATGTTTGCATTGAAATCCTTTGGGAGTTGAAATGGTTCAATTAAAAATAGTGAAGTGTTGTTTCCGCATGCTTGAAAATACGTTATTGTTCGTTGTTGTGACCACTGCCCAACATAGTACTCCAGTTTTAGCACAGATTGGCAACCCTGCGTAAATCACGGCCCAAAACTCCACATTTTATCATCGCAGACCCGACCACAAGGTTGAGTGACGTCACGCGTCTGACGTCACGCACATCTGTCTACTATCTCCGGCAGAGCGCGCTGTCTCGGACCACGTGCTCAGCTCTGGTTTTCGGCAACTGGTCACATTGAGAGGCGCAGGCACATGCGTTTTGAGCGCGAACTGGACAGTACTCCGTTGTGCGGCAAGAGTGATTTTTACATTCGATTTTGATCGTGGACGGCCGTGTGTGCTATACCACCACAGGTCTAAGTGTTGCTGTGTATCGGGTGTGATTTTATCGGAGTCCTGAGAGACCATACAGTTACGAATCACCGCTGTTATGCTGGGCGCGATTGCTATATCAGACGGCCGAGTCCAGCGTGTATAATCCCGGTCGTGCAGGCCCATGCTTGGCTTGATAACGAGAGAACTAGCCCTTTGCGACTAGCTTTGGACGAGAGTTACAATACGGAATAGTTTGTGCAGTGAATATTCGAGAATAGACGAGACTCTTATCATCGATGGACTTGTAGATGCAACTGAACAGCTGTGAATGCTATCGAATTACTGCTTACGTAAAGCCAGTGGCAATTTGCTGAGAGGAAGAATTGTGTCTACATTGTTCGAGGCGCAGGAACTTATGATTTCCAGAATGGAACGAGGACATTTTATAACCTGTGCTGTTGAAGTGTCAATGAAGAATTTTGAAATGGAACTAGTCAGTGAAAATATGTGCCACTAAGCTTATACGTGAGGGGACTGGACGGAGTGACATTTACATCAAGATGAGGCCATGATGTTGCCATGACATAACCACACCGTGGGAGTCGGAGGACGCAGCCACCATGAAACGTGAAGGTCTCAGTTTCGATTCCTGGAGGAGGCGAGGAAGAAGATGGTGGAAGATGCAATCCTGCCGGTTCTGGAATGGGAAGGAGATGGTCCTGAATGAAGATTGGTTCCAGAGGTTCTGCATTCTATGAGCATGCTAGGTTTGTACCATATTTTCTTATTTCGGCCAGTTGGTGAGCTAAAACATTACTTCAATTTTAGTTGTGAGTAGTTTGTACTACTCAGTAGTACTAGATGCCATGGAGTTGAACTAATTATTATTTATTTGTTGATCAATCATTTTATTATTATTATTAATATTAATGGCCACATTTTTTCCCCCTTCGTCTATTAAGTAATTATATGAGGAAGTAATTCACATTGTAGGGTTGTCACACGTGGCAAGGAACTATCCACCATGCTTGGCACCATGATCCAGTTAATATTTTCTTTTGGGAATTTTTGTAAATCCGTCACTACTTTGAATGATAAGATTTTTTTTTCTACGATGATAAGATTGGAAATACGATGCGGATACTGAACTGAATCCATGATTGAATGAATGAAGGTGGTAGACTAGCTGTCGAGAGCTAGGGTGGAGTTCATGTTTGAATTATTTTTCTTCTTTCGATTTTGACTTCAGCGTTTGGTGAATCTAATTATGTGAACTCTGAAGGATTATAACTTTAAATATTCCCATTTTTTTCCCCTTCGTCCACTTTCATTGATATAGAGAATTTAATTATTAAAAGCATGCTCGTCATTATGCTTCGACACCTACCCATTTGACATTGCTACAGGTCATGCCTGCATTAGATAATTTATGCACACTAGTCATGTGATGAAATGAAAGGTCATGATAATTAAAAGATAATGAGTTTATCTACAAAAAAAAGATTGATTGGTGTAGATGTTTATAAAAAAAGAAAGGGGAGAATTGATTGGAATGTAATACAATAAATTTAGGATGATAATTCACATATTCTGTGAACGTCTTATGGCAAATATTCTGAGAATTAATCATGAAGAATCCCTTTGTAAATAAAAATAATAATAATGTAATAATAATTAGTAGTGTAATATCTTTCTAAATAAGCATGACCATGCAAACTGCAGACAGATGGTGGTGAATTAAGTATTCACAGGAGTAGGCAGGCGATAATCTAATCACTATGTAATTGATGGAGTGAAATACATTGCAAGCATACCATCGAATTGGGAAAGATGGGAACTTTTAGTTGTGATATAATGATCAGCCATGACTTTGAACTTTGCATAACTGTAGGATAATGGGTGCACTTTTGCCTGAAATATTTTGAGTAATTAGACTCTGAAATAACGTTGTACGATAAATATAAATCCTGATTGCAACTTTAATTGAGTGGTCAAGTAGGACCTATATCGTTGCAGCAATTATTTTAATTAATAATTAATTAATAATTAGTTAGAACGGAGATCAATACTATTTTTTTTAGGCCAGCTATTTATTTAACTTTCATTATAAACTCAAGTGAGTGACAATATTACTAATCTAGGACACTACCTGATGGACATTTAGCGTGATTAGTTCATGTTGATAGTCAAATGTGACTGAATCTATTTTTTTTTATATTTTATTTAATTTTCTTCGAATATCTCCTAATTTTATTTGTGTCTTAAGGGTAGGACCAAGGAGATTCGTTGACCCTTTAAAACTTAATTATGTTTATTTGGACTCTAAATATTTTTCTATTTCTTCGGTCCACATCAAGCTTTCATTTAGATCGAATCCCCGAGGCAAGATAGGCTTTTGGGGGTTTCCTATATTTGTATTGGTCAATGAGTTGCCAATAAATTGATGCCTATTTTTATATTTTTAATTGTGCTTATCTTCTGATTTCTGTTGTGCTATTGCTTTGATTTAGGTTTGGGAGTGGGTTGATTTAACCTGTTACACCTACATCCTGTTAACCACCCCTGAGACTACGAGTTCTCGTACCCACCAGCGTATTTTTTTTTTATATTCGAACCCAGACCTCAATCATTTTTTTTGTTCTTTATCTGATATATGTCTTGTGTTATCGGCATGAATTGCGATGTTTTCGCCGGGTCATCCGATTCGATGCCAGTTAACGGGGACATATAAAATGGCGCCCAGCGTGCAGAGCCTCGAATTGAGAAATCGTACACACGATGGTGTAGCAATTAGATGTTTTTAATGTAATTTGACAGCCAGTGTGGGTTGTTGTGTCGTTGGCACTTGCATTTGAGTGGCTCAAGTAAATAGGATTACCACATTTGAGGTACTTGAATGGGAGGCTAATGATTTTTTCTCTTGGGAAGGTCAATTACCTTTGGTAATGAGATTGATTCCTAGTTCCCATGACATAGGCATCAGGATCAGAAGTTCTTTTTCCTTTGGATTGGTGTTTTTGATCTTCATTCGTTCTTCGTTTAATGATCCAATTGCGTAGAATTGGATAAGGATCCATTTATGCAGCTCGTTGATATTAGTTCAATTCCATGGTATAGTAGTAGAAAGTATGGTACAATCCTGGTGTGGTCACTCTTAATGGTTCCCTTATGTTGTATTGTCTTATTGTACTAATTGACATGTCTAATATGGAAGAGTTGAGGCAGCTGTTAGCTGATTTGAAAACTGATATAAAGAAGGGTCAGGATGATTTAAGAGGCGACTTTAAGCAAGGTCAAATGGAGTTAGGGGGTAGACTTAATCATAGTATCCAACAAAATCATGATGAATTGGACAAGAAATTTAATCAAAACCGAAATTAGGCAGCTAATCAGGCGTTAAAAACACAGGCAGATATAATCAAGTTAGGGGAGCGTATAACCAACAGTCAAAAGGAAACGGATAGCAGCATGGACGCAAAACTTGATGCATTGAAGGCCACTATGCAGGATAATTTGATAGAGGGCATACAGAAAATTCAGAAACGTGTAGAGAAAGACATGGAAGCATTGAATACACACGTCAGGACCCTAGAAAAACGGCTAGATGAAAACATTAAAGGATTGGGATCTGATATAACCGCTCATGTAGACAAGCTTAAAGGGGAATACCAACATGAGATAGTGGAAGTAAGGAAAGAGTTTAATGAAACTACTATCGGCATTCGAAAGGAATTAACGGAACAAGTAGGAAAAGTAGAGACGAAAATCCAGAAGAAGGAGGAAAATGTTGGCACATTAGCGCAAGACGTGGATGCAAATCGAAAACGCATGGATGAGGAAGCAGGGAAGATAGAAAACAAATTGGATGCAATCAATCCTTTTTTTTTTTGCGTATGGCTTTTAGTGCCGGGAGTGTCCGAGGACATGTTCGGCTCGCCAGTTTTGTAGCTGCTTCGAGACGGACACCCAATGGGTGAGCTACAAGTACCGTTGGGGAGGAATGTTGGATGGGAGGGTCTAGGAGTTGGAAGGTAGCGGCTGTGGCCTATAGTTAGGGATCAACCCCGGCATTTGCCTGGAAGGAAGATGGGAAACCACAGAAGACCATCTTCAAGGCTGCCGGCGGGGGGATTCGAACCTCCTCGCCTCCCGGATGTGAGCGACTGCCAACAGTCATGCCGCAACGACCTCGGCTAACTCACCCGGTACACAAGTCAAAACGGAAATAGATGGGGCGATTTCGTCAGTCAATGATAACATAAAGATACTGGAGGGTAGTCACCTAGACCGCATCACGCGTATGGAGAACTTCTTGCAGATGAATAGTCCGGTTCAAACGATGGAAATTAACTCACCAGAGATTAACCAGGAGAAACGATGGGGAGAAATGGATTCGACACCTAGAGGATTTAATGGGGCTAGTCCTGTAACTATCATTAGAACTCATGAGGAAAAACCGAAAAAGTTTAGTGGTGTGGGAGTTATCACCCCAATCGAGTTCCTACGAGACCTCAGGGATTATTTGGATGAAAATCGGATCCCAAGTGAACGCGAGATAAGGGTTATTGAAAGATCGTTAGAGAATCAAGCGCTGACCTGGTTTAGAGCTTTTAGATTCACCTTTGCGAATTACGAGGGGTTTGCTAAGGCATTCCTTAGGCGTGTCTGGAGTTCGGAAGACCAACTTAGCATCAGATCAGAACTTTACTCCAGGAAATATTCCACATCTAACCCGACGCAGTATGCGGGGTATTTTACAACGCAGTTAGCCAGGTTACAATATTTAGAACCTCCATTACCCGAAGAGGAGATGATTCAAGCGATAAGGAGGCAATTTCCGGTAGAAGTTCAGAGAACGCTTATAGCATCTGGGGCGAATAGTTTGAAGACATGTGACGAAATTCTGAGGAAATTAGATCACACCAGTTCTTTAATGCACGCGAGAAACACTAGATCAGAGCACCAGGAGGTGAATCTAGTCGTGACAGACCGGAAAATACAGACTGAACCACCACAAAGAAGAATATTCCAGGATACAGGAGATTGGAGAGGACGTTATGAGAATCGTGGATATAATCAACGAGATAAGAGATGGAACCAAGGTGGAAGGCCATACTATGCGAACCAACAGCAGCAACTCAATTCACAAACCTACAGACCCAGGGATATAAAGGGAAGAAACTCTTGGCAGCAAGGAAGAGGTAGATTTCAAACCTATAATAGGCAGTGGAACAAAGATGAACCTCGGCACAATCGCGTGAATTTGGAAGAGAGACATACAGAAAGTCAAGCATACTTGCAGCAGATGAGAGAAGCAACTCACCAGCAGCAAGGGCAAGGGCAAGAGAACGTAAAGGCAGGGCCTAGTAAAAGTGGCTCGCAATTGCTATGACATCAGAGATATAAGATCTGGAGCAGGATAGGAAAGTATAATGCTGCCAGCCTTAAGAGATACTACTGTTGAAGAACGAGCAGGATATGTTTGGCACATGATTGGCGGCATAATGAAGAGAATACAAAATAAGCTTTTGTTAACTCGCTTATTTTCCGAGGAGAGGGGAGTATGTGCCCAACATAGTACTCCAGTTTTAGCACAGATTGGCAACCCTGCGTAAATCACGGCCCAAAACTCCACATTTTATCTTCGCAGACCCGACCACAAGGTTGAGTGACGGTCACGCGTCTGACGTCACGCACATCTGTCTACTATCTCCGGCAGAGCGCGCTGTCTCGGACCACGTGCTCAGCTCTGGTTTTCGGCAACTGGTCACATTGAGAGGCGCAGACACATGCGTTTTGAGCGCGGACTGGACAGTACTCCGTTGTGCGGCAAGAGTGATTTTTACATTCGATTTTGATCGTGGACGGCCGTGTGTGCTATACCACCACAGGTCTAAGTGTTGCTGTGTATCGGGTGTGATTTTATCTGAGTCCTGAGAGACCATATAGTTACGAATCACCGCTGTTATGCCGGGCGCGATTGCTATATCAGACGGCCGAGTCCAGCGTGTATAATCCCGGTCGTGCAGGCCCATGCTTGGCTTGATAACGAGAGAACTAGCCCTTTGCGACTAGCTTTGGACGTGAGTTACAATACGGAATAGTTTGTGCAGTGAACATTCGAGAATAGACGAGGCTCTTATCATCGATGGAGGACTTGTAGATGCAACTGAACAGCTGTGAATGCTATTGAATTACTGCTTACGTAAAGCCGGTGTCAATTTGCTGAGAGGAAGAATTGTGTCTACATTGTTCGAAGCACAGGAACTTATGATTTCCAGAATGGAACGAGGACATTTTATAACCTGTGCTGTTGAAGTGTCAATGAAGAATTTTGAAATGGAACTAGTCAGTGAAAATATGTGCCACTAAGCTTATACGTGAGGGGACTGGACGGAGTGACATTTACATCAAGATGAGGCCATGATGTTGCCATGACATAACCACACCGTGGGAGTCGGAGGACGCAGCCACCATGAAACGTGAAGGTCTCAGTTTCGATTCCTGGAGGAGGCGAGGAAGAAGATGGTGGAAGATGCAATCCTGCCGGTTCTGGAATGGGAAGGAGATGGTCCTGAATGAAGATTGGTTCCAGAGGTTCTGCATTCTATGAGCATGCTAGGCTTGTACCATATTTTCTTATTTCGGCCAGTTGGTGAGCTAAATCATTACTTCAATTTTAGTTGTGAGTAGTTTGCACTACTCAGTAGTACTAGATACCATGGAGTTGAACTAATTATTATTTATTTGTTGATCAATCATTTTATTATTATTATTATTATTATTAATATTAATGGCCACATTTGTTTTCCCTTCGTCTATTAAGTAATTATATGAGGAAGTGATTCACATTGTAGGGTTGTCACACGTGGCAAGGAACTATCCACCATGCTTGGCACCATGATCCAGTTAATGTTTTCTTTTGGGAATTTTTGTAAATCCGTCACTACTTTGAATGATAAGATTTTTTTCTACGATGATAAGATTGGAAATACGACGCGGATACTGAACTGAATCCATGATGGAATGAATGAAGGTGGTAGACTAGCTGTCGAGAGCTAGGGTGGAGTTCATGTTTTGAATTTTTCTTCTTTCGATTTTGACTTCAGCGTTTGGTGAATCTAATTATGTGAACTCTGAAGGATTATAACTTTAAATATTCCCATTTTTTTCCCTTCGTCCACATTCATTGATATAGAGAATTTAATTATTAAAAGCACGCTCGTCATTATGCTTCGACACCTACCCATTTGACATTGCTACAGGTCATGCCTGCATTAGATAATTTATGCACACTAGTCATGTGATGAAATGAAAGGTCATGATAATTAAAAGATAATGAGTTTATCTACAAAAAAAAGATTGATTGGTGTAGTTGTTTATAAAAAAAGAGAGGGGAGAATTGATTGGAATGTAATAAAATAAATTTAGGATGATAGTTCACATATTCTGTGAACGTCTTATGGCAAATATTCTGAGAATTAATCATGAAGAATCCCTTTGTGAATAAAAAAAATAATAATGTAATAATAATTAGTAGTGTAATATCTTTCTAAATAAGCATGACCATGCAAAATGCAGACAGATGGTGGTGAATTAAGTATTCACAGGAGTAGGCAGGCGATAATCTAATCACTATGTAATTGATGGAGTGAAATACATTGCAAGCATACCATCGAATTGGGAAAGATGGGAACTTTTAGTTGTGATATAATGATCAGCCATGACTTTGAACTTTGCATAAATGTAGGATAATGGGTGCACGTTTGCCTGAAATATTTTGAGGAATTAGACTCTGAAATAACGTTGTACGATAAATATAAATCCTGATTGCAACTTTAATTGAGTGGTCAAGTAGGACCTATATTGTTGCAGCAATTATTTTTAATTAATAATTAGTTAGAACGGAGATCAATACTATTATTTTTTTAGGCCAGCTATTTATTTAACTTTCATTATAAACTCAAGTGAGTGACAATATTACTAATCTAGGACACTACCTGATGGACATTTAGCGTGATTAGTTCATGTTGATAGTCAAATGTGATTGAATCTATTTTTTTTATATTTATTTAATTTTCTTCGAATAACTCCTACTTTTATTTGTGTCTTAAGGATAGGACCAAGGAGATTCGTTGACCCTTTAAAACTTAATTATGTTTATTTGGACTCTAAATATTTTTCTTTTTCTTCGGTCCACATCAAGCTTTCATTTAGATCGAATCTCTGAGGCAAGATAGGCTTTTGGGGGTTTCCTATATTTGTATTGGTCAATGAGTTGCCAATAAATTGATGCCTATTTTTATATTTTTAATTGTGCTTATCTTCTGATTTCTGTTGTGCTATTGCTTTGATTTAGGTTTGGGAGTGGGTTGATTTAACCTGTTACACCTACATCCTGTTAACCACCCCTCAGACTACTTGAGTTCTCGTACCCACCAGCGTATTTTTTTTTTTTGATATTCGAACCCAGACCTCAATCATTTTTTTTGTTCTTTATCTGATATATGTCTTGTGTTATCGGCATGAATTGCGATGTTTTCGCCGGGTCATCCGATTCGATGCCGGTTAACGGGGACACCACGTGCGAACTTCGTGAAGATTACCAAGTTGTTTTTAAATATTAAATATGCATTTAAGTAATATAATTATAAATTAAATACGGTTGTGGGGTTTGAAGCCATTTTTTCAGTGGTGCCTAAGTAAACAAAAGCACCAAACTTTTGTTAAATACGGTTCTTGATCGGTTTTGATGGGGGTTGATTGTATAATTGTGCGGGTTCGTTAGTCGCTAATTTTCGGCATGTGGTCGAAGTAACCACATGTTGTTTTCTGGTCTATTAGTTATTGTTGGCGTGGTACTTTCTTGGGCTTTCGAGGCCCAAACAAATAATTGGTGGATCATATGATTTGGGTTGTTTTATTTGCCTTCAGGGGGGGAATTGAGGTTAAGTAAATGAGTATTAGGCATTGAGTTTATAAGACTTAAATGTTGAGTGTGCTAGAGAGGTTATGTTAGTCCTAGGCGTCAAGTTTGTAAGACCTAGATGTGTGTTATGTAGGTTCGTTTGACCGCTGGCAAGAAGCTTCATGCTTTTCCATTCATTTGTACTTGCCCGGGCGATTTGTTTCTACAACGTGTGTTTTGTTGTATATTTGAGAGTGTGATCCTTTTATGTATTTGTGTGGGATTTCTGTGATGACAGGTGTGTCATTTAATATGAAGGTACCCTTTAACCCCTGCTGACTGTTTCTGTTATTCCTCTATTCAGACGCATGAGAGATGAGATTAATGAAAGTTCAATTTCAAGTACAGTGGAACCTCAGTAGTACGTTTTTGAAGGGACTGAAAAATTTGAACATAAAAAGTGGGAAGACGTACTACTCAAAAATGATAAATTAAACCTCATTAACTTGTGTCAGTAAGGGAAAAGTATATAATGTGTTAATCGGAAGTACATACTATCGAATATACAACTTTAAACAACCTACAGAATTACTGTATTATAGAACTAGTTCACACAGCACGGAGAAACGAGAGCAATAAAAACAAGGGAAGAATGTACTATACTCGGAATTAAAATACTATAGCAAGAGTTGAAATATTTTCAGACCTAATAGTTCCTATAGAGTACCTATCTGAAGTTCTGTTTGAGGTTAAACGTGCTCCCGCGTGTACAACTTCCGCCATCACGCGATCTCAAACAAATCTCAGAACATCACAAAACACAGCAATGATCAGAACTTGTCTACATCTCCCTGATGACACACTGAAAATTATTTATAAATGTCAGAAACAAACAAAAATTACCAAAACCTTTTAAATTGGTTATGGATATTGCATTACACTTACCTATTTTATTATCTTGTAACTTTGTAGTTGCAAACCGTATCAGGCCAACTTATATATTTTAGCGAACACACACAAATAGATTTTAACCTCAAACTAATGTTCAGGCCACATTAATTTGCATGTAACAAATTAATAATTAACATATTTACACATATTTAACGCAATAACACAAATCACTGGCATTTAAAAAATATATCCATTGTTGATTGCTTACGGCTTCTCTGTCCAAGTGAGTAGCCTACAATGTGAGCGTCTAATTTTGACAGTGTGATCCTGATTTCTGTCTAGGTTACTTCAAGAATTTTCATATTCTCATCACATCGTATTTGCTCACATATATCCCACGCCCCATTTATAGCCTACTTTTCTCATTTTGCAAAAATGAGGAAAAAGTAGACTTATGAGATCGATTTGGGAAAATGTGTGTGTCTGTCTTTCTGTCAGTCTGAGTGTGCCCCCCCCTTATCAACTCCTAAATGACTGCAGCTATTGAAACCAAATTTGGCAAGAGTAAAGATATATACCCGAATATCTCACGACCATATTTGATTTGAAATTGACGTCAGTGCTACCAACTGCTGAAAAATCGCAATCTATGTTGGGTATCTCAGAAGTTATGCAAGCAAACTATTCCAAAATTGGCACACACATAGATAATAACATTCCAGATTAATTTTCAGAAGTCCATACATGCCAGTGTTGCCAACATGATTCTAAGCCTGCCGATAGGTCCAATTTATAAATGCATGTAACTTCTATACTATCAATTAGATTTCAACCAAATTTTGTATGTACTATGTGTACTGAATCAGATGAGGCAATTCTATCTGCCTCGTTTGTAAGCACACAGTATTTATGTCTTGAGTAAGGACCGACTGACTTGCAAGTGCTAGGATGATAGTACCTGGTTGAGGCGCGAGAGGTCAGCATGTACTGGCACTCTCGGTAGGTACTCAGATAACAGCTCCCCTGGCGTTTACTTGTGAACTTGTCGCTTCGCAGTCTGATACTTGTGGCTGTTTAAACCTGTCATCAGTAATTGTGTAACGCTAAAAAGAAGAACGTTAATTTTTGATTGTATAAACAGTCGGTGTTAGATTTTCACGAAGGCAAGACACAAAAATGTAGCTGCTAGTCAACGGGGCAAGAAACCAATAGCCTTGAGCTATTCGGTTGTTGCAACTTACTGCAAACTCGTAAATGTTATGGCCTACTCAACTAAAAAGCACGTTGGAATAGTTTAAAATATTAAGATGTAATAATAAAAGGCAATGCAGTACTCTCTTATACTCCGTGAGTACCAATATGAAAGATTGCTAGTGACCGAGAAATTAGGTAGCTGGTTAATATGAAGTGATTGTAGCTGTTTTGGAGTTCCTAATGATATTATATTTAATATGTAGTGAAAGCTACTTAATGGAATCTTCGATTGGTCGTCATCAAATATTAGTCATGCCTCATATATTTGAAACAGAGGTACTTGTAAGTATTTGTTCGGTTCTACAAGATAGTAAAGGTAAAGCGATCTGTGTAATTTGGTACATAACATAGTAGTAAGATTGGTTAGTTTATTTTTCATGGCCAGCTCGTGATTTCTCATGTTAAGTTGGCACGCACTTAGGCCTAGTGAACAGGGTTTTCAACTATGATTGTATATAAATTCTTTACTTCCCTTTCACTTGTAGTATGCCTGGGGGTCTGTTTATTTCCTTCTTTTTAATTACGAAGTGTAATTGGAGAAGTTTTTAATGATAGGCGTGCTCGTCAGCTGTCATCTTGTTGGGTTTTGTTGTTGCTTGTCCATTAACATTCAACTGTTGGATGAACAAAGGAAGATCTGGTCTGCCATGACACAAAATAAGTTGATTTTTATTTTGGTCTGCTTGTGAATTCAGATTTAAGGTTAAATATTCAGGCCTCGCAGGCTGGATTTAGACAGCTCCTTAACCCGGTCCATGAGGCAATTATAATTGGCTACATGGATAATTCTTGCCAGGCGCGTCCATGTCGCGGGGGTGGGCAACGGTACTGTAATATACCATGGAACTACAGTACCGGCTAAGTTCTGGTGAGGACCCAGTCCTATGGGTTATAACATAGGCCCCGTGCACAGGGTTACGTGCGAAGACCTCAACGGAATCTGCAGCGGAGAAGATGGACTTCGGAACGGTGGAGATTGCGGAAGAGGCAACCCAGTACTCAGGGAATAGTATGAGTACAGCATCAATCGGCAGCGTCTGTTTCCCAGGTTAGGGGCGGCTGCAAGGGCGTCTGTTTCCCCATGTTAGGGGCGGCCTGTATAACAGCTGGCAGTAGCTTCATAAAATGCCTTTGGGAGTGGCGACCCCATCGTAATAATAGCGTAAAATGGAAATGGCACTTCAAATGATTTGTAGAAGGTTAGGGCGTACCCTGCAGGCGACGCGCAGTTCTTTTGGTACTAGGGGAACTGTGAGAAATGGGTGACCAGTAACCGAAATGAAAGTGGGAATCATGAATGTCATGACCTGACAGGCAAGGTGGAGAAGGTGGTAGACTTCATGGAGAGGGAGAATGTTGGATTGATGGGGCTGAGTGAAGTGAAATGGAATGGTAAAGGAAGGAAGAAATTGAGGAAAGGATATACATTATACTGGAGTGGTGGCCAAGAGGCAAAAAATGGCGTGGGACTGATAACCTCGAAACAACTGGAGGAGTATGTGGAAGTGGTCGAGTGTGTGAGTGACAGAATAATGAAAATTAGAATGAAGATGAAAAATGACGTGATAGACTTCATACAAGTGTATGCACCACAGACTGGAAACAGAGAAGAAGATATTGAAGTATTCCTGGAGGATGTAGAAAGAGTAATTTCAGATGTAGAAGTGGTGATCATGGGAGATATGAATGCACAAGTCGGAAACAAGAGACAAGGAAAGGAAGAAGTCATTGGACCATATGGATATGGGAAAAAGAACCGGGAAGGAGAGGAACTTGTAAACTTTTGTGAAAGGAATGGACTGATAGTGGGTAATTCATGGTTTCGGAAGAAAAACAGCAGGAAAATTACGAGATATGGTTGGGGCGATAGAAGAACAAAATCAGTAATTGACTACTTTCTGGTGGAAAGGACTAATCGCAGAAAGCTGATAGATGTGACAGCTTTACCAGGAGAAGCATTTGATGGGGACCATAGAGCTGTGGTGGCAAAATTTAGATGGGAAAAATTGGAAAACCTAAAGGAGATCAGAGAAAGTAAAATAAAAGTATAGAAATTGAAAGACAAAACTGTACAGGAAGATTTTCAGGAGAGATTGAAGCAACAAATCCCAGTTACTGAAGTGGAAAACATAGAAGAGGAATGGTCCCACTTTAAAAAGGCATTTGTTGGTGCAGCAGAGAGTACTTGTGGTAGGACATCAACAAGAGTGTAAGAGAAGGAGACACAGTGGTGGAATAAGGAAGAGAGGAAAGCAGTGAAAGAAAAGAAGTCTGCATGGAAAGAATGGAACCGAGATCAAACAGAAGAAAGCAAAAGGAAGTATCACGACAGCAAACGGAGGTGTAAGAAAGAGGTAGGAGAAGAAAAGAAGGGAAGAATTTACACGAAGAATGGAAACAGATGTAAGTGGCAGTAAAAGGATGCTGTATGGGCTTCTAAGAAGTAAGAGGAAAGAAAGAGTTACTACAAAGCTAGTGAAAAAGGAAGATGGAGAGTTGTTAACACACCCAGAAGAGATAAAGGGACGATGGAAGGAGTATTTCGATAAGCTATTGAATGTGAGCAATTGTACTGGTGAGATGGAAGTGACACAACCTGACGACTCTATAACAGAAGATGATATAACAATGCTGGAGGTGGAATTAGCAGTACAGAAAATGAAGATGGGAAAAGCAACAGGGGTGGATGAAATCAGTGTAGAAATGATAAAGGCTGCTGGACCTGTTGGTATGCAATGGTTGTATCGACTGCTAAAGTGTGTGTGGAAACGGAAATGTGTACCAGAAGACTGGGAGAAAGGGCTAATAATACCAGTGTTTAAGAAGGGGGACAAGAAGGTGTGTGAAAACTATAGAGGGATCACCCTCATATCACAGATATTAAAAATAGTGGAAAGGATATTAGAAAGAAGAATGAGAAGAAAGGTGGAGGGAGAGTTGCAAGAGGAACAGTACGGCTTCAGGAGTGGAAGATCCACAGTGGACCCAATATTTAGCTTGAGGCAGGTGATGGAAAAGAACTGGGAATATGGAGAGGATTTGATCAAGACTTTCATAGATCTAGAAAAGGCATATGATAGTGTCCCCAGAGAGAAGGTATGGGAAACCATGGTTAAGAAGAGACTGGGAAGAGAAATGTTGGAAATGGTGCAAGCAATGTACAACAACTGTGTTAGCCGGGTACTGACCCCAGTTGGAAAGACAGATTGGTTTACGAACAAGACTGGACTAAGACAGGGGAGTGTGCTGTCACCTCTCTTGTTCATAATGGTGATGGATGAAATTGTAAAGTAAACAAAGGAAGTATATGGACATAAAGAAATGAAGTTACTGTTATTTGCAGATGATATTGTGGTCTGGGAAAGGAACACCGAAGAAGTGCAAAAACAACTAGATGCACTGAACGAAAATATTCAGAAGTACGGCCAGAAAATCAGTATAGAGAAAAGCAAGACCATGGTGATGACAAGAGGGGAAAGACAAGGAAAGGGCACTGTGAAAATTGGAAGTCAGAGTTTGCAAATTGTGGACATGTTCAAATACCTATGAAGTGATTTGATGCAAACTGGTAGGTTGGACATGGAGATTGGCAGGAGGGTACAGCAGAGCAATGCATTCTATCAAAGTGTAAGAAAACTTGTTTGGGATAAGGAAGTACCAAGGAAAAGCAAGGAGGTAATGTATAAAGTGTACTATGTTCCCATATTAACTTATGCAGCTGAGACTCGGACCCTGACAAGCAGGCAAGAGAGTAGAATCCAAGCCAGTGAAATGACATTCCTAAGAAGTATGATAGGAAAGACAAGGAAAGACAGAGTGAGGAATGAAGAAGTTAGGAAGGAAGTTGGGATGGGAAAACTAAATGAGAGAATTGAGAAGAATAAACTAAGGTGGTTTGGACATGTAAAGAGGATGGAGGAAAATAGAATACCAAGACAGATGCTGGAGGCGAAGTGCAAGGGTAAGAGAGCAAGAGGAAGACCTAGAACAAGGTGGATTGATTCAGTGAAGAACAGCGTAAGAAAAAGAAATCTGGACTGGGACAAGATCGTGGAAGAAGAATGGTGGAAGGAAAGAGGAAAGTGGAGAAGTGCCATAAATACCCCGACCCGGCAGGAGCTGGATAAGGGGAAATGATGATGATGATGATTCAGAATACGGTGAATTATTTGTCATATGACAATATCCAACTACGGATGGATTTAATGACATCATGGAAGATTATTTGACATCACTGAATTTTTGGATCTAGTCGACTAGTCGTAATTGAGGGGTTGACGTAATTAATCTATCTTCGTGCTGACTTTTATTATGAATCAAGCAAATGGTGAATAAGATAATAAAATACGAAAAGTATATCCAAGAAAGCTGCCTGGAATTGAATTAGATGTCGTTCCAAGGGTCATAGGGTTGGAAACTACATCTTGAAGTAGGTGTTCTTAACCTCTTGTGAAATCTGCACCTTTATTATTAATTTTATGTGTATCTATTATATATGTTTGTGAACTGTAAGTGATTGTGTTTTAATAGATGATGATGTTAAATGGTATACAGTGTTTTTCTTTCTGAGCACTAGGTTCCTCGATAGTTCTATGGTTGTAATCCTCTGGGTATTTCATTTATGGGCCGGCCTTTCCAATTTAGTACCTCTTAAATGTGGGGGTGTGTCAAGTGTTTTGTGCAGAGCATGGTTAGATCTTTTACTGTTGCATATTTTAGAACTGTTGAGGGCCTAGGTTTAGAAGGGATTACACTAGTTATAACCGTCATTTATAGGGTTATATATTTGGTGAATGTCATTAATTCTTGTATTCTTGTGTTTGATGTACCTGAATTATGTCCAAAATGGAAAAACGAGTTCTTCCTAACTATTATTATTTGAGACGTGACGAAATTGAATACAAGGTCTTGATTAGAGGTGGTATACCTCGTGGCCATTATGAATTGGATATGGCTTTGCTAAGAGAACTGAAACATGGTAATATTACTGTCCCGGATATTAAACATGGATACTGGAAAGTAGGTAAGTCTTTAGTCATACCATCTGTTCATGACTTGTTTAGCGATATTGCAGTGTTGGAAAGTGAAAGTGATCCTTCGATGTCGCAAGTTAATAGGGTAAAGTATCGGGCTTTACATTGGCTGTTGAGGTTGTCTGATCTTGTAAATGTATGGTCTCATGAAAATGCCTTATTTTCTAACGAATTGTCTGATCTGCGTACTAGGTTGTCTGAATTGTATGATCGTGTGTTTACTCGGACTAATGGTGACGATAAGTGTGATTCTGTCGTGTTGTCGAATAGTGTGTGTTCTGTAAATAATGATTGGTGTGAAGTCAATTTAGATAGTGAATCTGTAAGAAATTCAGCATCTTGTTTGTTATTAAATTCTAAACAGACTGTAAATAACGTGAGGAATCGTAATGCTTCGGCCTTTGAGAATGAAACTAGGACAATCTTTCAACAACCTACTGTTATGTCATGCGCTAATAGGTCTAATTCTGGCAGTCAGAGTAGTAATAAAATAATTATTCCAAATTAGCTGTGCCTGTTCATTATGAAAGCACTGCCAATAAGGAGGTTAACTTCACTTCTGATGTACCCCATGGTTCTAAGTCAGTACAGACGAGTGTATCTTTATTTAATGCTTTTAATGAAGTGCAACAGAGTTTATTTGAACCCAGTTTGAACTTGGATACCGTTCTCTTGTATTTGAGGCCAGTAATTTGGTACCTGATCGTAGTCCCAGTTTTGCGTCGCTACCCAACCCACTGTCATCAATACTAAAAGATTGTCATTGCTGCAATGGGAGTGACAATGATTTATTAATTCTGTTTTTATGCAAATTTGTAGAACTAAAGGACAGTGCGATTGTGTTTGGCCTATCTGAGTGCCAAATACACACATCAAAAAAAGTTTTGCATCACCTCGGTTCCAAGAGTTCCGGAACCGTTAAATACAAAGGGAATAGAGATCAACACAAACAACATTTCAGCTCGTTTTATTGCTCATGAGACCCACACATTGCATGTTGTACCATCATACAGCTAGACTTTCAGCATTTGTGGTCCAGATTGCAGTACACACCACTACCTCTAATACCCAGTAGCACGTCCTCTTGCATTGATGCATGCCTGTATTCGCCGTGGCATACTATCCACAAGTTCATCAAGACACTGTTGGTCCAAATTGTCCCACTCCTCAACGACAATTCGGCGTAAATCTCTCAGAGTGGTTGGTGGGTCAAGACGTCCATAAACAGCCCTTTTCAACATATCCCAGGCATGTTCGATAGGGTTCATGTCTGGCGAACATGCTGGCCACTGTAGTCGAGCGATGTCGTTATCTTGAAGGAACGCATTCACAAGATGTGCACGATGAGGTCGAGAATTGTCGTCCATGAAGACAAATGCCTCTCCAATATTCTGCCGATATGGTTGCACTATGGGTCGGAGGATGTCATTCAGGTATCGTAAAGCCGTTTCGGAGCTTTCCATGACCACCAGTGGCGTACGTCGGCCCCACATAATGCCACCCCAAAACATCAGGGAACCACCACCTTGCTGCACTCGCTGGACAGTGTGTCTAAGACGTTCAGCCTGACCAGGGTGCCTCCAAACACGTCTCCGACGATTGTCTGGTTGAAGGCATATGCGACACTCATCGGTGAAGAGAACGTGATGCCAATTCCGTGGGGTCCATTCAGCATGTTGTTGGGCCCATCTGTACCGCGCTGCATGGTGTCGGGGTTGCAAAGCTGGACCTCGCCATGGACGTCGGGAGTGAAGTTGCGCATCATGCAGCCTATTGCGCACAGTTTGAGTTGAAACACGACGTCCTGTGGCTGAACGAAACGCATTATTCAACATGGTGGCATTGCTGTCAGGGTTCCTCCGAGCGGCAATCCGTAAGTAGCGGTCATCCACTACAGTAGTAGCCCTTGGGCAGCCTGAGCGAGGCCTGTCATCGACAGTTCCTGTATCTCTGTACCTCCTCCATGTCCGAACAACATCGCTTTGGTTCACTCTGAGACGCCTGGAAACTTCCCTTGTTGAGAGCCATTCTTGACACAAAGTAACAATGCGGACGCGATCGAACTGCGGTATTGACCTTCTAGGCATGGTAGAACTACAGACAACATGAGCAGCGTACCTTCGTCCTAGTGGAATGACTGGAACTGATCGGCTGTCGTACCCCCTCCGTCTAATAGGCCCTGCTCATGCATGGTTGTTTACATCTTTGAGCAGTTTTAGTGACATCTATGAACAGTCAAAGGGACTGTATCTTGGATACAATATACACAGTCAACGTCTATATGCCGGAGATCTGGGAACCGAGGTGATGCAAAACTTTTTTTGATGTGTGTATATAGGATTGTTTTCCCTTGTACCTTGAGAATGCTTCGTGATATTTTAATTGACAACATGGCAGGTGGAAAATCGCTTCTTGATTTTCAGTCGCAAGTATTACATTATTTTATTACCCCTCATACCTTGTCAGATCTTCATAGACGTTATTTATTTAGAGGTCAGCGTATGGAAGAGACCCCTAGTGACTATTTTACTGATATTAAGTACTATGTGAAGGTTTTCGCTGCCGTTCAGTTGGACGAGGAAAAAATTGTTGCTTCCTTGGTCGAGGGAATAAATCCTATTTATAGGTTGTGTTTGCCTAGGTGCACCCAACCAAGATCCTATAGGGAATTTTCTGTCTTAATTCTAATTGCAGAGAAGTTCAGGAAGGCTGACACCACGTGCATGGGGAATTTTCCTATGCTATGTCCATTTGTTCATGGTCCCTTAGGTCAAAATGTTTCTATGCCTGCGTTTCAGGGTTCGAGTGCTGGTTGTCCTGGAGAGATGAGAGGAGATGGAGGATGTAATAATTCTAGTTTTCAGAGTAATGTGTGTCGAGATGTTGTACCTATGTCTGGAAGAGGTAATTATTTTCAGGGGCGTGACACTAGAGGACCAAGGCAGAGTAGTTCATTTGGAGGTAAGAGATGTGATTTATGTGTTTCATATAATCACATCAGGCGTTGGTGTGATGCAAATTTGTTTTTAAGTCATTGTGCAGGGTAAGTTGTGTTGAAAAATTTTCTAAATTGTATGTCCCAGAACTGTTAATATACAGGGTGTTTCAAAAAGAATATACGTATTTCGCATGCATATATTTATTAAACTATAAGACATACGAATATGAAACTTTACACACATATATATGAACCTCTCAAGTTTAGATTACAGATGTTCAATGTGTCCTCCACCAGCGACACGAACAATATCACACCGGTACTCAAATTCCTCCCATACTCGGGCAAGCATGTCCTTCGTCACTGATGTTATGGCAGTACAGATCCGGTTCTTCAACTCTTCCAGGTTCTGTGGGAGTGGTGGTACATAAACGTTGTCTTTAACGAAACCCCACAGGAAGAAGTCACAGAGTGTCAAATCCGGTGACCGTGGAGCCCTGCTGAGACATGCTAAGTCGTCAGCTCCTTGACGATAAATCCAATGGTTCGGTAGAGTTTCATTGAGATATTCACGCACCTGGCGACTCCAGTGAGTCTTGTTGAAAAATGAAGTTGTCTTCATGCAGCCTGGTAAACAACCAGTTTTGTAACATAGCGAGATACTGCTCACCGTTAACCGTGTTTCCATCAAAGAATGGGCCGTAAACAGATGATCGGGATATCGCACAAAACACATTGACTTTGGGCAAAGCTCGTACATGTTCAATGACTGCATGTGGGTTTTGTAGGCCCCAAATTCGAACATTGTGTTTGTTTACCTGACCAGTAACATGGAAAGTCGCTTCATCACTGAACACAATGCAATTTTTACGAAAGTGGTATCATTGTCAATAGCATCATGAATCTAGTTACAAAATGCCCCACGTTTGCGTTTGTCATCAGGACGCAGAGCTTGGAACAGCTGTAACTTGTATGGCTTCAAAACCGACGTCTCAAAACACGCCAAATTGTTGTTATAGGCGGTTGTAACTCCCAACTGGCACGACGAGTTGATTTTGAAGAACTAGGTTGGAAAGCAGTTTGAATTCGTGCAACATTTTCTTCAGAAACACGAGGGTGGCCAGGACTCTTCCCTTTACATGCACATCCTGTATCTACAAACTGTCTATACCATCTGCGAATGTTCCACCCATTCGGAAAATCAATTTGGTACCTCAACCTGAAACGTCTTTGCACTGTAATCATGGAATTGCACTACGCAAACTCGAGAACACAATGATTTCTGCTGCGGAGTAGCCATTTTAAACATGACTGTTACCAATCAAAACAGAAACAACTGACATCTAGCGGCTATTAATATAAACTAGACTATATATTCGTTTCTCCAATAGCCGAGCTGAGGAGCAGCAATCGATAGTTTGGACAAAATAATACTTTGTAATACGTATATTCTTTTTGAAACACCCTGTATAATTCCCCCTTGCATGCATGTTTTGAGAGTATGTATGTATTTGTATAAATGTAGGTACAACTTTCTAAATTGTATGTCCCTGAGCAGTTAATATATATATATATATTCCCCTGTATGCCTGCTTGTTATGTTTGTATGTATGGTTATGTACATGTAGAGGTACAATTTTCGGATTGGATGTATCGGTCAACTCTATGTGTACTTAACTTCTCCTGTGTATTTGTTCTGTGTTTGTCCCGCCTGGTATATGTGTGATGTATGTACTGTGTGTTTCTTGGTTTATTAATGGGTGGGAATATTTGTTGTTTGGTATGCATCAAGTTAAGGGAATGTTTGGTTTTATTTTAAGGGGATAAGTAATTCATTGTTGGTTTAGGATCCGAGTATATGAATTAGTATTTGTTAAAGTGTCTTTAAGGTGAGGTCTACTAGATAATTTTTTTAATGAGAATTATTTGGTAATACTTGGTTAAGGTGAAGGAAAGTGACTTTAATTTAAGGTATGTAATTATTAAAATTTCTCCGAAGAGTCTACAGTCGGTTGAAGGGGTTCAATCTTATTGGCTGGTAGACCGAGAAATAAATACTTGGAAGGTAAGTTGATGAAGGAATATGATGAATTTATGTGTGGTAAGTGTTGAAAATGTGTAAGGGCTCATATATATCTCATGAAATACGTGCTTTGTCTAGTTTTTATCGTTTCTGTTTGGTCTGAGTCTGCATAAAAAGGGTATTTATTTATGTAATTGTGTTTGGAAAAAGGTGTTTTAAAGGATGCTAATTTATATTCTGGAAAAATTTGGGAATTTTGTGGGTGGTAACTGGTAATGTATTTTATTTCGAGTGAATCTGCTGTTATATATGGGTGTGCGATAGTTGTGTTATGTATCTCTTGTTCTGGGATGTACGTGTGGTCAGCTATTTTCTCATTATTTTGTCTTCTTGGGTGATTTCTTGTTCTTTTGGAATTTTTTGCTCGTTTTTGGTGTTTGAGTCTTGTTTTGTTGCTCGTTTAAATTTTGCTAAATAAGCTGTGAGCGGATGGATGATGTAAGATTATTGCTAACTTTCACTATGGGAATGATTTTCTTTGGCTTAAAGAACTCTTTCTTCATTTTGGGTGGATGTTATTTCACCAATTTTGATTTATTTGTTGGGAAATACTGGTTTTCTTATTATTATTATTTTGTAACGAACGTCATGTTTTAATGTTATTACACTTACAAACTATGTCTATTTAAACTTGCATTGCAAAAAGGTGTGGATTTTTGCTGGGTTAGGTTCAGCGTTATTAAACTGGTTGCCTTGTTTTGCTTGAATATTATGCTAATTGTTGTCACAAATTCCTTTTTTTGGGGGGTGTTGTATAATTTGAAATGTAAGCTATTCCATTATGTGTTTCTGGCCTAGTACATTGTGATTTCAGTTTATGCGTTCTGGCCTGGTCTGCGTTGAAGATTCTTGTTGAAAGTGAAAATATCCAAGGGCCCGGATAAAGGATCATACATCAAGAAACTGGAAACGGCTCCGTACTTGTCTTGAGAAGAAGTCATGACTGTATATCATTATTGTAACCTGATTGTACTTATCTGAAAGTCTGTACCCATGTAAGATGCATGTTAGAATTTGCATGTATGGTATATTGGGATGATATTGTTGTAACTACTTATGGAACTAGCTACCAGACGATGAAATTAGGTGTTGAATTTTGAATGGACTTTGGCAAAAAAGATTTTAATTTTCCACCTTTTGGATTTCTGCATGTTCTGTGATTTTAAAAAAACTTTATCTACGGGGTTGAGAGTACAGGAAATGTACATTTTCAGGATTTACTGATTCTACGTTGGCTTGGTTCTTTACCATCGCAAAATTTCACGGGGAGGAGTCTGAGGCAATTCTATCTGTCTCGTTTGTAAGCACACAGTATTTATGTCTTGAGTAAGGACCGACTGACTTGCAAGTGCTAGGATGATAGTACCTGGTTGAGGCGCGAGAGGTCAGCATGTACTGGCACTCTCTGCAGGTACTCAGATAACAGCTCCCCTGGCGTTTACTTGTGAACTTGTCGCTTCGCAGTCTGATACTTGTGGCTGTTTAAACCTGTCATCAGTAATTGTGTAACACTAAAAAGAAGAACGTTAATTTTTGATTGTATAAACAGTCGGTGTTAGATTTTCACGAAGGCAAGACACAAAAATGTAGCTGCTAGTCATCGGGGCAAGAAACCAATAGCCTTGAGCTATTCGATTGTTGCAACTTACTGCAAACTCGTAAATGTTATGGCCTACTCAACTAAAAAGCACGTTGAAATAGTTTAAAATATTAAGATGTAATTGTAAAAGGCAATGCAGTAAGATCTTATACTCCGTGTGTACCAATATGAAAGATTGCTAGTGACCGAGAAATTATGTAGCTGGTTAATATGAAGTGATTGTAGCTGTTTTGGAGTTCCTAATAATATTATATTTAATGTGTAGTGAAAGCTACTTAATGGAATCTTCGATTGGTCGTCATCAAATATTAGTCATGCCTCATATATTTGAAACAGAGGTACTTGTAAGTATTTGCTCGGTTCTACAAGAAAGTAAAGGTAAAGTGATGTGTGTAATTTGGTACATAACGTAGTAGTAAGTTTGGTTAGTTTATTTTTCATGGCCAGCTCGTGATTTCTCATGTTAACAAGATGTATAACACAATTTACACTCGCCAAATCAATACTTTACTTTACTTTACTTTACTAAAAATACTATAGGTACATGTTTCGGAAACTTGATATGTTTCCTTCTTCAGCCCATATGTTGGTGTGAAACATCATATGACATCGAAATCCTAACCAAAAATAAAAATACAGTTCGTACTTTTTCTCTTGTTCTTCATTTGTTGAGCCTGTGTCATTAGACATATTAATGTCAACCATGGAATAAGCACTTATTATTTGAAGTGATAAATGAGTTACATGAAACGTTAAATATTTATTCCTTGTAAGGATGATTGGGTGTGGTGTTAAGTTGGCACGCACTTAGGCCTAGTGAACAGGGTTTTCAACTATGTTTGTATATAAATTCTTTACTTCCCTTTCACTTGTAGTATGCCTGGGGGTCTGTTTATTTCCTTTTTTTAATTACGAAGTGTAATTGGAGAAGTTTTTAATGCTAGGTGTGCTCGTCAGCTGTCATCTTGTCGGGTTTTGTTTTTGTTGCTTGTCCATTAACAGTCAGCTGTTGGATGAACAAAGGAAGATCTGGTCTGCCATGACACAAAAGAAGTTGATTTTTATTTTGGTCCGCTTGTGAATTCAGATTTAAGGTTAAATATTCAGACTACGGTGAATTATTTGTCTTATATGACAATATCCAACTACGGATGGATTTAATGACATCGTGGAAGATTATTTGACATCATCATTGAATTTTTGGATCTGGTCGACTATTCATAATTGAGGGGTTGACCTAAGTAATCTATCATCGTGTTGGCTTTTATTATGAATCAAGCAAATGGTGAATAAGATAATAAAATACGAAAAGTATATCCAAGAAAGCTGCCTAGAATTGAATTAGATGTCGTTCCAAGGGTCATAGGGTTGGAAACTACATCTTGAAGTGGTCTTAACCTCTTGTGAAATCTGCACCTTTATTATTAATTTTATGTGTATCTATTATATATGTTTGTGAACTGTAAGTGATTGTGTTTTAATAGATGATGATGTTAAATGGTATACAGTGTTTTTCTGTATGGGCACTGGGTTCCTCGATAGTTCTATGGTTGTAATCCTCTGGGTATTTAATTTATGGGCCGGCCTTTCCAATTTAGTACCTCTTAAATGTGGGGGTGTGTCATCAGATATGACTGTGCGTATTCTAAAGAACCACCAGGGCTGCCAACTGTTAATAAATGCTCTCTCTATGTTTTAACCCTAATATCAATATATCAGAAAGAATGAAATCCAACAGCTCTAACATTTGCACACGTATAGTAGCTGACATTCTACCTTAGTTTGGTGTAACATATACATCAGTGCTGCCAACACGATTCTAAGGCTGCTGATAGGTCCACTTTTTTAAATGCATATAATTTGTATGCTAACAAATGGATTTGAACCAAATTTTGTATGTGCTTTGTGTACCATAACAGTTATGACTATGAGTATTCGTAAGAACCAGCAGGGCTGCCAACTGTTAATAAATGCTCTCTCTATTTGTTTCATCCTAGTATCAATATATCAGAAAGTATGCCAGCCATCAGATCGAAACTTTGCACACCTTACATTCTAGATTAATTTGGAGTCTTGGCAGCATTATAACTCAAGATAAATTTAAATATTTGGGAGAATGGATCCAGTCAAATGGACTTGATAACACATCCTGCAAGGAGAGATTCAGAAAGATGGAAAATGCCTATAAACTCACCCAACATAGATACAACAAACGATCAATTTCATTCCAGGCAAAAATCAGGCACTACACAACTGTAATTAAACCAGAGGTATTATACGGATCAGAATGTTTAACGTTGAACAAAAGAGGTGAACAAGAGGAACTGGAAAAGAAAGAAAGGAAAATACTTAGGAAAATTTTGGGTCCCCAAAAGAATAAAGATATTTGGATGAAGAGAAAAAATGAAGACCTTTACCGAAATGTGGAAAAAATTACAGACTCAATTAAAAGACGGAGACTACAATTTTATGGTCACCTTCATAGAATGGATAGCAGCAGGCTAACTAAGAAAATTTTTGACTACATCTCCAAATTAAAAAACACCACTAGATGGCTGGAAGAGATAAGGTGTGATCTGCAAAAACTGAAGATCACAAATAACATCATTTCTAATAGGGTGGAATTCCGGCGACTGATCACTACTGCAGATTTTTCGATTCTGCAAGTTCCACATCAACCACGGAGAGTGTTATCAACGGAACAGAGGCAGGCCATCAGCCAACGTATGATGAAGTTTTGGGAAGAAAAGAAAAAACGAAACAATGTACCGTAGTCTTAGGTTCAAAGCGGTCTATAATTGGCCAAATTCTAAATATATATATATATATAACTCAAGATGGTCGTTGCTCAGCGGAAATTACCAATAGGATTCATAAGGGAGCTAATTTGTGCCACTAAGTCAGGAATCTCCTTTGGGACAGTCAAATTCCCTTCATATCAAAAACAACATTGTATAAGGCCTACTTTGTACCAACAACAATACTGTATATGGCCTGGAAACGTGCACCATTAATAGAAGGGATAACAGCAGACCTCAGGCTGGGTAAATGAAATTTCTGAGGACAATGCTTCACAAAACGAGACGTGATAAGATCAGAAATGAAAAGATCCGTGAAGACATACAAGTGAAACCACTTAAGGAAACTATAGCAACTACAAGGTTGAGATGGTTCGGTCACTTGAAGAGGATGGATCTAAAGAGAGTAGCACGGAAATGGTTTGATAAAGACATAAAAGGAAAGCGACCAAGGGGAAGAACAAGGACACGACAGATCTCCCAAATAAAAGATGATCTGGAAGATAGAGGTGTGGAATTGTGTAAAGTTGAAGAAGAAGAATTGTATTTGCATAGACTGAAATGGAGAGCGCTCTTACACCGCACCCGGGAAACTGGAGACGGTTAAATGATGATGATAATGACTATACCTCAGCGCTGCCAACGGGATTCTAAGCTTTCTGACAGCTTCAATTTTTAATTACAAGTAACTTCTCTACTAACAAACGGATTTTATCCAAAATTGACACTATAATAGATCGTAATACTGTATTTCAGATTAATTCTGAGTATCACATACATGGTATTGTTCCCAGCATGATTTTACGCGCACTGATAAATCCAATATGAAACAGCATGTAACGTCCATACTCAGGGTTGATACGCTTTCAGGATTTCAAATTTCCCTGACTTTTCCCGGTTTTCCGGATAGCAGGAAAGATAGGAGAAGATAAGATGAAAGCAATGGTGTTTGCAGATGATCTCATGGTCTGGGGAAACAAGGAGGAGGAAATTCAGGAGCAACTGAAGGCTTGGGAAGAAACAGTGGGAGAGTACGGATGGAAGTTCAACATCAGTAAATGTGAGATCCTGTTAACGACCAGGAAAAAGGACAGACCAATGAGTGGGATAACACTTGGAGGTGGACAGCTGAAGAAGGCGGAAAGTCTCAAGTACTTGGGAAGTATAGTGGAGGAAAATGGGAGAAATGACAAAGAGATTACGGAATGTGGCAGACAGGCAGAAGCATTTCTGAGAAGCATTAGGAGCTTAGTGTGGAATAAAGATGTCCCACAAAAAAGCAAGGAAGTGTTATACAGAAGCTACTATATCCCGATACTGACCTATGCTTCAGAAACGTGGACAATGAAGAAAAGAGACATAAGCAGAATACAGGCAGGTGAAATGAAGTTCCTGCGAAGTAGGATCGGAGTAACAAGAAGAGACAGGGTGAGGAATGAAAAGGTCAGGGAAATGGTGAAAGAGGAGCCCCTGCAAGGTAGGATTGAGACATCAAGACTGAGGTGGTATGGACACTTAAAGAGAATGGATGAGAAGAAGATTCCCAAGAGGATACATGAGATGCAGATGCAGAAGAAACGACCAAGGGGAAGACCAAGAGATAGATGGCTGAAAGGAGTGGAGGAATGTGTCAAGAAGAGAGGCGAGGACTGGACCAGAGTGACAGCGGAGAGGTGGTGGGAAGAAAGAATTAAGTGGCGAGGCTTATGTTCCAAACAGACCCAGCCTGGGGCTGGAAACTGTACAAGATGATGATGATGATGTAACGTCCATACTCAGGGTTGATACGCTTTCAGGATTTCAAATTTCCCTGACTTTTCCCGGTTTTCCAGACCAAATTTTAAGAAATTCCCTGACCGCAGAGTCGTTTATTTCCCTAACTTTTCCCGATTTTCCAGAGCAAAGTATAGAAAATTCATTAACCACAGGGACGACATTTACCTCGCTGTTCCTTAGGTTTTCCAAACCTAGCAAAAGTGCATTTACCTTTAGGAAACGTTCTTCTGTATGATAGATTAAGATTAAGTTAGAAAAACTTATTTTAGATTAATTATTTGTGCAAGGCTGTTCCCAGACACGAGGAGAAATGTTGTAGTAGACGAAAATAATAGTGTTAAAAAAATATCCGAGCAATGTTTCATTATATAAACCGGACTTGTATAAATTAACGCTTTCTTTAAAAGTATAAAAACAAATAAAAAAATAAATTTTAAAAAACAGTTCCTTACTGTAATAAATAACGTTTATTACGATAAGAACCGGAACACATTTTTACAATAAATGTTAATTTGCTAACATCAATTTAAAAAAAACTGTGAAGAAAGGAATCAATCACCAATTCTTAATTTCTGGTCAATCACAATAAAAGTATCTAGAAACTGTCAACTGATACATTTTATTCTAACATTAGATATTTAATATCAAATGAGTTGTTTCAGTTAATATGCCGTCTAATGTACAAGAAGTTATGATTACCAAGAAGTTGCTCTGATCTTGACCACAACGCCCCCCACCCTTGGGGGGGCGTGGTGGCTCAGCGGTCTAGCTGTATGCCTCTCACCAAGGCGGACCGGGTTCGATTCCCGGTCAATGCATGTGAGATTTTCGATGTGAAATGCCATGTCCTGTGGTTCGGATTCCACGTAAAAACGGAGGTCCCGTGGCTTATGATCGCGAGATTAACGGTCACGTTAAACTACAAGCTTCCTTTTGATCTTGACCGTTTGGGGAGATTTCCTTTGTCCCCACGGAAGATCACGAAACATATGCGACGTTACGTGATTGTCACCGAATCATGTCTTCTTAGTCAAGTACGGAGAAATATCGACACGTTACACGATCGGTGCTGGTCTCAGCCATTTGACGCGATTTGTAGTTTTCACGAACGAACACGGAGAAAAATCGCGATTTACATAATCGGTGTCACTTTTAGTCGTTCGACGAGATTTCTATTGTCCTTGAGGTAGGGCACGGAAAAATATAGTATTATTACGCAATCGGCACCGCTTGCTGTCCGTTTGACACAAGAATCCAGTTGTACTCGTCATCGAAAGCGGAGAAATATCCCCATGCATCGCAATCGCTGCCGCTCTCGGTCGTTTTACGAGATTCACGTTGTCCTCACGGTTGGACACTGAGAACGCGATAGTATTCAATCGGCCATTCAACGATTGTCTGCCTGTCTATCTGTCCTGGTAGAATGGCGGAGGCAAGCTCGAGGTTGGGAATGGTTAGAATTCACGAGCAGTTATGGACATGGTCGGCGCCGTGATTCCCACTGTCCCTATGCTATGGTTGGAAGTTCACGGTGGATCACAAGAAGAAATGGGTATCACGGTGCTACGTAGTCTGTTATTCCTAAGTGGGTTGATGCACTTTTCGCTCCCTGTACACTTTTAAGTATACGGTAATGGGAAAATTGGCTAGTAGGGTTCGGTATGTTTCGTGATGGGTGCCAACCACCTTTGACAGGATTCCCGCAGTCCTCGTAGACACAGGTTCGCGACCGGGCACGGGTTTTATGACTTACGCAACTGGCATCGATCTTGGTCCGTTTGACGAGATTCCCGCAGGCAAGTCGTGCGGTCAGCCGGCCGTTTTGAGGATGTGATTTTGGAGGATGAATGTTCGAAGTAGGTAACGGATATTACGAATTATTCTGAGAGGATAGCACGAATAATACGACAAGAGGCACATTTTCTTTCGAATTCAAATTATACAAGTTTTCGAGATAACCGGTTAGATTATATATCCCATGGCACCAAAGTTCGGAGGAAAAATAAACATATAACGGAGTTTCGAATTAACCGAACTGGATGTCGCAAATTTACGAGACGGATAGAGTTTTAAAATATACCATCGTCTATGTATTTCGGAGCATTTTTGCGGTTTTCTTTCGAAACTGTATCATTTTGCAATATCACACAATAAATTATATCGCATTAATTCTGTACTTCAATTTGAGATATCCAAATTTATAGGTCAATATCAGAAATGAGAGGTTTCTGTTGAGTTTCGGATGTTATCACGAATAAACGTCTCGCGAAAAGTCAGGTTTACGAATAATACAGAAAATCATTTCACACAAAATTAAACACTCTTCTTGATGCTGAAAATATACATTGAACCGATGTAGACAGTAAGTACCACTGAAGGTATCCTCAGTATGCATTTCCTTGAGGTCGTGCACGGGGAAGCGAACACAATCGGCACCGCTTGCGTAAAACTTGCTTCATCACAATCCGTGAGCCTAGCTGCGCGGTTTTAAATGATTTAAACCGACCTCAGCGAATTTTCGTTACTTTCGTTACCTGTTTGTAAAATTAGCTACTTTTTCGTTACACCCTGGTAAAACAACCAAAAATTACTGTCAAACCATAATAATTCTTTTTTTTTCTTTTCTTCTTCTTTCTTTCTCTCTCTCTTTTTTTTTTACAAAATTCCCTGACTTTTCCCGGTTGTCCCTGACTGCAACTAAAATCCCTGACTTTTCCCGGTATTCCCGGTCCCATATCAACCCTGATACTATCCATTAGACTTCAACCAAATGTTGTATGTGCATTCTATACCTTAAGAGATGGAACTAAGAATATATTCAGAGTCCCCAGGGCTGCCAACTGTAGTAAGTTACTCTATTAGGCTACACTATTTCAGGTGTATTTCAAACTGCAGTATTTAGAAATGTTAATATTACCAACTTGATTTCGTCATTATTCTAGATAGGTCTATATAGATTGGCATGGATCTTAAATTTTAGGAAAAGTAGGTTCTTTAGTTCATCACAGAACTACTTGTTTAATTTGAAATTGCAGGTAAACGTATTCCCGCATATATCTCGCATTAATTTCTGACGCCGTCATAAAGATGATCGTAGTAATTTTAAGACACGCCTTGCCCGCAATGTTATTGTTTGTTTTGCTGGCTGTGTTTTCACGGTTTTTGTTATCCGCTTGTTGCATTGTCGACAAGTAGGTCAACCAGTATTGTCTTCACGTTCCATTGTTGTTTCTCAGTTAGTGTGATTTGTTTTCTAGTGGAAATCGATCTTTTAGTTATGTAAAAACGCAGAAGTTATACGGCCGGATTTAGACTCAAAGTGATAAAATATGCAAACGACAATGGTAACCGATATTCGCTACTGGCGTCAACAGAAAAATGCACTAGAAACCACTAACCAAAGACGTAAGGTATCAAAAAAGTGAGAGTTATATGCGAGCAAATACGGTACTTTCACCATGATTTCAATACGACGCAACAAAATTATCACTAGGTTTCACAACTTCTTCGGTAGTGTAATGCGTATTTGCGTAAATACGGTGCTCTCTCATGTAAACATTTGGAGCCAATACGAGCTCGAAACGTAATGCTAGTTTCTACTGACACCTGCTGAAAACAAAAATCCAGCTTGACAAGAGAAGTTGCGTGCTGTCATGTCGCAACCCTCGCCCGCCTGTTAGCCGGAATGCTATCTCTGAGCGGATGGGCTCACATTCCTCTAGGGGTGAACAAAGAATGCTTTCAGGGTTGACGAAAATACGATCATACTAAGCGGTAAGCGGAAAAATATGCAACGTGATAAATGAGGTACTTTTACATTATTTTCACTAGATAAGAATCGGGACTTGAAAACTACGACGTAATATGCGATAAAACATACTAATGAGGAACGTGTTAACTAGGTTCTACTGTAGTTCCAACTATGGCTACCAGACACCACTGTCACCCAGAGGCGAACATTGGAACTTGATAGAGCGTTTCTAAACAAAACAAAAAACCTACAAATTTAGCTACACACTACCAATTGCAGTGGTAGGTTCTTCTTCATGCCATAAATCTATGACATGGGCCCACCGGCTTTACTTCCCCTCTGAAGGAAGGCATACTGAAGGATTTTAACACTCTTAAAAATCCGACATCTTCGGCCGGGTTTCATCCCACGATCTTGGGCATAGCAGTTCAGCATCCTACCGACTACATCACCGAAACTGACTCAGTTTAATAATCTAAATAAATCTATAAAATAAACAAAATTAAATGTATTTACACTACCAGGGAAGACAGTAAACAATAAAAAAGTTGGACCGAAGCTTGTAAAGTAAAAACTTGAATACTCATCAGACCATTAAAATCATATGACAGCCAGAAAGCATCAAGCTGCCAGAGCAGAATACAGAGCCTGTGGCATCAATATAGTCTGCATAACTTTCTGCCAGGTTAATGCATACTACAAGTGTCCACACTTTGCAAAAGCTCACATGGATGTAGAGCCATGCTCGAGCACGAGTTTGCATCCCAACCAGCTCTCCACAGACCAGTCATATGATATAGTACAAGTAGCTCATCTTTCCACTGAGGTAAAGAAGAGGAGAGAGCCTCACAGCAAATGGAAAGGGAGGAAGTTTGCAGCTGGCAGGAATACTTTTGCTCATATGCAAGAACTTTGAACATGAGCCCAGTTACAAGACAACCCTGATGTATATACACCATATGCTGCAATGGTGGCCCATTGTTTCTATTCCTGGTGTACCATTGGAAGGTAACATTCCCTGAATTGCCACACATTTAGTGGGTAGAAATACACCCGGCATCATCAATTTTAAAATCAAGGAGTTATGTTCAGACCATTGTATCTTGTAGGCAACAGTCAGTGGCATAGCCGGGGGGGGTTACTGGGGATAAGACCCCCCCCCCCCCCCCATTGGAAATCGGCAGGTTGTGATTTGTGTCTGTTTCACCACCGCGCCGACTACTTGGTGAAGTATTGTATTCACCTTTCGGCCCGGGTCTCCATTTGAGGCTACACATGTCTTCATGACAACGTATAATCACAATCGCGAAGCTTGGCTCATATTTTTCTACCATGTGACAATAATGCTCTCATGCAGCCAGCAAGCATGTGCCGACTGCGCTGTGTTGGTGTATGTTATTGCTGCTGGATTTACCATATGTTAGCATTGTGTAACCGTACATCTTTCATTTAACATGTGTTTTACAAGAGGAGATGTGCAGTTCGATAAGCAGATCAAATATTAGAAGCAATATTTCAGTGTTGCTAAGTAAACTATATGATCGCTTTTCAGACGTTCAACACGAGTGAACGGTACCAAATTAGATTGTGCGGAGAGTGACAATTCATCTCCTAGTGCCTGAAATAAAAATACATGAATAGTTTATACAATTAATAAAACACTTCTCAGGTAAAGCAGTGGGGGGAGGGGGGTTGTATGAGAAGCGTTTTATTGAGTGTATAAATAATTATTGTATTATGAATTACACAATTACACAGAGAAATTAATTGTTACTACTTGCCCAATCTAATTGGGATTCGTGATGACCAACTGAGAAGTCATTCTATTAATGGAGACTGTTCAAATAACAAAAAGACACCCGAGTTTCCAAAGGACCCTAAAAGGTAAGACTTGAGCTATGGATCTTAGGCTAGTATTATAAAGCTTTTCAAGATGAGTGTGATCGCGCAGTGGCTTAGCTGCTCATCAATCACCCGGACGGCCGAAGTTTCAATCCTGGTGACAGCGGGGTGGAATTTTCACCTGAAAAATAACGTGGCGTCAGGAAAGCATCCGGCCTTAAATCCCCGGCCAAAACCAAAATGAGCCTGGTTGGCTCCGATGACCCAAATTAATTGGGATAAGCAGTAGAAAGTATTATAAAAAATTTCAATCAAACAACGGAAATAGGTCATTAACTGGTTATAAATCAATAACAATGTTATTGGTTTCAGGTCCTTCTAATGTAGCTTTTAGAGACATCGGGGTGCCGGAATTTTGCCCTGAAGGGGATCTTTAACGTGCCAGGAAATCTACAGACGTGGCTTCCTCGCATTTACGCACCCTTAAATGTCACCTGACTGCGCCAGGATTAGATCCTGCAACCTTGGGCACAGCTGGCGAGAACGTTACCGCTGAGCCACGCAGGCAGTCGGTTATAAATCAGAAGCATGTCTCGGTAGGATATCTATGCATGGCTTCGGTGACGTAGTCGGCAGCATGCTGAACTGCTATGCCCAAGATCGCGGGTTAAAACCAGTCGAAGTCATAGATTTATGGCTTGTAAAAGAACCTACAACTACAATTTATTTATTTAGAGAAAAGCGCACAATGTGCATAAGTTAATCTTTCTTAAAAAAATTAGTTAAGGAGCACTGTCTATTTTTTGCATAGTTTCACATGTTACCTGTTAAAACTGTTTTGACACAACCTATACACACATCAGTATCACTACGTCGCATTTTTCCATTGCTTTAGTCGGTTCCATGGTGAGAACAGATCTCAGTCCTTCCACGTTCCATAGCATAGATCGGATAGGCTCCTCATCTGTACCATGCCTGCTGGTTTCTGTGTTGGATCCTTGGTACAAGACAAAGCCTTTACTGTCCTCATTGCAGTGGGTTTTAAGGTTATGAGAGGAAGATTCCTGAGTTTCTTGGCCTCCGAAATATGAAATGCCTGACCAGTACCCCTTTAGGCCAGAACTGCAGGTTCTTAAGGTCTACAATTGGTGGTGTGTAGCCAAAATTTGTAGGCTATTGGGTTAGAAACGCTCTACCATGTTCCAACATTCGCCGCTGGGTGTCAGTGACAGTAGCGTCTGGTAGTTAAAGTTGGAACTACTTGACATTGAAATTGGGGAACCTACGGGCGTTCATTTAAATGCCCTGCAATGGCCATTGGCTGCAATTCAAATATTGATATTGAAAATTAAGACATAAGTAAACGTAAATGATGTCATCTCAAACAAGTGCCGATATCTTAATTTTCAGATGTAGCCAGAGAGCTAATTTAATGAATGAAGATGTAGACTATTTTGTGCAATAATATAAACTTATCCTCGAATCATTTTGAAGCAAGCCAATTTATGTCGTCATGGTACTGCTCCAAAACTTAGATGTGGTACACTGTTTGTTAATTCTCTTATGAAATACCTGGTCTCCCACACGGCTGCTGTGAAGGTACGGTACATAATTTTAATTGCCGAAATTATTTGCAAAAATGACATTGTATTATTTTGTCAAATTCAGGAGTGAAAGGTTTCAAACCCACAGAATAAATACGAAGTGCCTACAATTGAGCCATTTAGGACCTTAAGATCCTTTTATACTATTCGTTTCACAAATCACACTGGTATTTTTACTAATTATTAACTATAATGTAACTCAATTTTATGGAATAACTAGATTTCGATATGGTTAAGAATTTGATATTATACAGTATTATACCCATGCTAATAACCCGCTTCACCCGGAATCTTAGAGGCTTTACCCAGCGTAAGCTTAACAGGCAGGTCCCAGACGCAAGCCGAGGTGAGCAGCGCAACTCCAAACACTAGTCTACTCTTCTCCGAAGTCTTAACTCGACTTGACTCGACAGTTGTTGCTGGCCGTAGCTGGGGTGATAGGCTCGCTTGCCAGCTTCAAAGCTAGTAATTTAAATTTCCACTGAATGGAGATTATTGGACGAAATGTAAACGTAAAATCACTTATAGTGGACGATTTATTAAAGATAGAGATATGCTTGTAACGGAATTTATTCAGTTACAGTAGCTCACCCTCTGGTTTTCTTCCTTGTGCAGTTAGTTTGGGGTATGTTATTCATATCATATTATATTGGGTTAACGTGGGGTTGCAAAGGTGATTTTTATTGTGCCTGTGTGTTTTGTGTGGACGGATTCATCTTTGGATGGTCCGGACCACCTAGGATCACTATTTACTAATTATCGGTTTTGGACATTTGATATTATAAAATACGGGGTTTTGCGATTTATTACGTTTTGGGAATAAGGATATAAGACTGTATTAAGTAGAAGCATTATTTCATTATGGTTTGGGGTTAATGGCTTTATTTTGACCTAGTAATGTTAAGTGTTAGATTCGTGGCTGTACTATAAAGGTACAATGAATTGATATTTTCGAGTGCTGGATATGTGACATACCCGGAAAAGACGGGCAGTAATTCGGCTTGTGTGGGATTACCTAGGCTATTTATGGCATGAACTCCCATGAACTTCGTGTGGAAACTACTGTGTGAAGTCAGTGTGGATTTTGACTGTCTGATGTTCATGTGTTCACACGGATGTTCCGCTAGGAGCGGGCCACGCGCAACTTAGTTCCGGCAGAAACATTGGGGTTATGTAGCCCTGCGCCAGTGCATATAATGGCGTGTCTGGCATTCAGAGCTCGTCTTATTGCTTTATCGGCAGTACACTGATCTACTAACGCCCAGGGTCGTTTTACGTGACATGGTTTCCGTAACGAACAGTTAGAGATCGTCTTCTTGCTTTTACAGCGAAAGTCCGTTGTCCACTTGCAACTTAGTGTCGTTATTACTCGATCATGGTATCGTAATACGAACGAGCAGTGACTAATTTTTAGCTATCCACTGAGTTCTTACGGGCTATTGGAAGCTACGTGCATTTCATGGGTCCATCCATACCATGGGCTGTCGGTAATAACTTACCACGCCTAAAAGGATGATCAGTCGTAAACATTTCATCGAAGTCATGCGAGAATGGAGACGTGAACGTGCAGTTCCAGAAGAAAGAAAGTAGAGTGAACCAGTCTAACGTGTGTAGATAGCTTTGTGTACGGACGGTACAGTGTATATACGTAGGTGGCTGTTATGCCTGGGTCTGATATGGCCGTAAGTGTTTTCCTGCTCTCAGAGCCTAAATTCAGTGGCAAGGTACTGTATAAAGTTTTAGCACGAGTGTATGAAGGGTATTTTGTGTTGTATATTATGTATATATGTGTATAGTACAGCCAATAGATTATCTCTTTAAAATTCATGTGTGTTTATATTCCTGTCTTGCATGAACCTGGTACATCAGCAAACGCATGCCAAATGCCCTACACCTGGGATGAGGTGTTTCATAGTCGGGGGCAACAGTTGTGTACCGTATTTTATCCTATTTTATTCAGGAAGACCCATATGGTCGACCTTGGTGCCCATTCAAAGTCGGGAAGTAATGTTAAAATCACTTGTGGCCTGTATTACAGGCAGTAAATTCTGTAGTTTTGTGGTAATGAGGGTAGTTAAAGTCAAATCAACTCCAGCGAGGAGGGGAGAGTGTTTCAGTAGCAGCCCAACGTGAGGCCTTAGACATGCTGATGTGTACCAGGACACAGGAATTAAACTGTAGGCATATTTTCACAATTTCACGTATTTCAATTAGGGACGGCTACGTTTGAGCCAGGATGCAATTCTGCTTCGTTGGGGGACAGTGCTGGTGAGCGGCAGAATCAGACAGGGTCTGATAGGAAATTTGCTGTAGGGATGGGGGAAAACACTAGAGTCAGGGGAGATTTGCCAAGCAAGGGGGGAAATGAATTAAGTATGATGGACATGTTGAGGAGGCTCGTGTATCTTAGCGACAAGTCTGTAGGGATGGAGGAGAGGATAATCAGTCGGATGGATGGTATGGAGGAGAGGATGAATAGGATGGGGGGGGGGGGGGGGGGAAATAACTAGTCAGCTGAATAGTGTGGAGGAGCATTTATCAGAGAAGCTTGATGAGGTCACAGAGCATTTGTCGGAGAAGCTTGATGTGATTAGCCTAGACAGCCATGTTACTAGCCAGGTTAGTGAAGTCAGTGTAGAAGCCACTAATCTGGAAACTAAGCTAGGTAATCAGCTTGCTGTTCAGGAAGAGAGCGTAGACTCTGAAGTAGATAAGTTGGATGCTCAACAAGTGAAGTTGGCAGGGGAGATTTCTAGCCAGACACAGGAGACTAGCCAGAAATTTCCCAGGGTAGATAGGAAGTCGGAAGAGCAGAAAGAGGAAATTGTAGGCATCGTGGAAGAGAACGTTGTGGTTAGTGATGCGAGTGCTGGGAGAGTGGAGAAGGATGAGAGTGCTGAAGTTAGTGGGGAGAGTGCTGGGAGATTGGAGATGCTTGAGAGTGCTGAATTTAGTGAGGAGAGAGGTGAGGTAGTGGAGATAGATGAGCGAGTCGAGATTAGTTTGCTAGGGAATGGTATGAAGAAGGTTAGCCAGGTTAGCGAGATAGTGACTAGTATGGAGGAAGATACTGTAGGTAGAATTCTACGTGGTCAACATTTTGGACTAGGAGGGAGTGACAATCTTGTTACGAAGTTAGTATGTAATTTCTCTGATGACATTAGGACTGCAGTGTGCGTGCAGGAGATAGTCGCTATTACAGGCATAGAGAGGTCACTTGGAAGGTTAGGTAAATTGAGAAAAACAGGCAGGCAACATCAGGGAAATGGGGGTAATCAAAGGGAAGGAAATTATAATCAGGGGAGAGAGAAGAACTGGGATCCAGGTAGAGGAGATAGGTACATGTGGTATGAAGATCATGGGAGAGGAAGAAATAACAATGAGTGTCAGGGGTACGGGAAAAACAATCAACCGGGGAACAGACCACGTGAGGTAGAGCAGGCAAATAGGGGGCGTGGCATGGAAAGGCAGGTTGAGAGAAGCAATAGACTAGGAAGTTTAAACTTCGCCAGGACTCACTATATGGAGCAGGGGGAGAGTCCTTGCATAGTATTCCTGCTCACGCTCTGGAAGAAAAACATAATTTAGAGTATAATGTCAATGTAGGATCAGATAGGTTAGGAGACCAGAGCTGTAAATTAGATTACAGTAAGGCGCTAGTGAAGTTTGGGTGGAGTGAGCAACAGGATTGGGTTAGGTTAGGTTATCAGGTTGATGGGAGAGATTTTGTTAGTGTCGTTGGATGCATTCAGGTGATTAAAGAGGTTTCCGAGGAGGAAGAATTAGGTGTCGGCATGGTATCAAGTTGTATTTTGGTCATGAGAGATGATCATGTGTTGAGTGATATGGATCACTGTTGTTTATGGATCATGGGAGATGATCATGTGTCGAGTGATGTTGATCACTGTTGTTTCTGGGTCATGGGAGATGATCGTGAGTTGAGTGATGATCACTGTGTGGAGGCAGTTGTTAAAGATACCATGTTGGACGAGGGTCAGAAGTTAGAGGTGCTTGACGTTCTGAGGGAACACAGGGTGGTGTTCTCGGAGAAACCTGGATGTACTCACGGCTACGGGCAGAGTTTTGACATCGCAGATAGGTCTAGCTTGAGTGGTCCTAGGTACCATATAGCTCACTCTTACATGGAAGGTGTTGTTGAGGTGATTGGTCAGATGCTGTATGAGGTTATATTTGTGATTAGTGATTAGTCTGCTATGCCCAAGATAGCGGGTTCAAACCCGGCCGAAGTCGTCGGATTTTTTAAGAGCGTTAAAAATCCTTCAGTATGCCTTCCTTCGGAGGGGAAGTAAAGCCGGCGGTCCCATGTCATAGATTTATGGCATGTTAAAGATCCTTTCACAGACTAAACTTGTGTAAAGCAAAATTTGTTAGGTTAGATTTAGTCAGAATGCTCTATCAAAGTTCCAACGTTCACCACTAGGTATCATTGATATCTGGTGGCGAAAGTTGGAACTACTTGAAATTGAACGGAACTTGTAGCTCGCCCTTTAGGGTGTCCGCTGGAAGCAGCTACAGACTCAGGCGAGCCGAACATGTTCTCGGACACTCCCGGCACTAAAAGCCTTACGATAAATAAATAAATAAATAAATAAATAAGTCTGTTAGCCTTCTGGTGGTGGTGACCATGTGAGATGGTACCAGTAGGTTATGTTTGAGGTCGTGGCAGTTAGTAGTTTGCAGGAAGGATTTCTTTTTGTGTGTCTCGCAGGACTTTGGGATTTTCAACCGGGGAAGCTGTACCCTAAGAGATTAAATAAATTGAGGATTATTGTAATTGTAGGTAAGATGGTTTTGAAACAGCAGGGAAGGGAGGGGGTAAAAATTAAGGTAGGTGATCTGGTGTTGTTGCGAGCTGAGCATCTGCTGTCGGTAGAGCAGAGTTGCATTCTTGAGGTTTTTCATTCGGGTCCATTTGCTATAGACCGCAGGGTAGGTGCATGTGCCTACAGCTTGATTTCCAACGATGACAAGGTCCTAGGTACATATAACGTTGCTTACCTCAAGCTATATGTCACCTAGAGATCTTGCTCACGATGACAAGACAGGAGTTCTAGTGTATTTGTGTGAGGGACAAGGATAAATCTATAGCCTTGTAGTTTAGAGATTGATCCTTGTGGGGGCGTCTGTAACGGAATTTATTCAGTTACAGTAGCTCACCCTCGGGTTTTCTGCCTTGTGCAGTTAGTTTGGGGTATGTTATTCATATCATATTATATTGGGTTAACGTGGGGTTGCAAAGGTGATTTTTATTGTGCCTGTGTGTTTTGTGTGGACGGATTCATCTTTGGATGGTCCGGACCCCCTAGGATCACTGTTTATTAATTATCGGTTTTGGACATTTGATATTATAAAATACGGGGTTTTGCGATTTATTACGTTTTGGGAATAAGGATATAAGACTGTATTAAGTAGAAGCATTATTTCATTTTGGTTTGGGGTTAATGGCTTTATTTTGACCTAGTAATGTTAAGTGTTAGATTCGTGGCTGTACTATAAAGGTACAATGAATTGATATTTTCCAGTGCTGGATATGTGACATACCCGGAAAAGACGGGCAGTAATTCGGCTTGTGTGGGATTACCTAGGCTATTTATGGCATGAACTCCCATGAACTTCGTGTGGAAACTACTGTGTGAAGTCAGTGTGGATTTTGACTGTCTGATGTTCATGTGTTCACACGGATGTTCCGCTAGGAGCGGGCCACGTGCAACTTAGTTCCGGCAGAAACATTGGGGTTATGTAGCCCTGCGCCAGTGCATATAACGGCGTGTCTGGCGTTCAGAGCTCGTCTTATTGCTTTATCGGCAGAACACTGATCTACCAACGCCCAGGGTCGTTTTACGTGACAGGGTTTCCGTAACGAACAGTTAGAGATCGTCCTCTTTGTTTTTACAGCGAAAGTCCGTTGTCCACTTGCAACTTAGTGTCGTTATTACTCGATCATGGTATCGTAATACGAACGAGCAGTGACTAATTTTTAGCTATCCACTGAGTTCTTACGGGCTATTGGAGGCTACGTGCATTTCATGGGTCCATCCATATCATGGGCTGTCGGTAATAACTTACCACGCCTAAAAGGATGATCAGTCGTAAACATTTCATCGAAGTCATGCGAGAATGGAGACGTGAACGTGCAGTTCCAGAAGAAAGAAAGTAGAGTGAACCAGTCTAACGTGTGTAGATATTTTGTGTACGGACGGTACAGTGTATATACGTAGGTGGCTGTTATGCCTGGGTCTGATATGGCCGTAAGTGTTTTCCTGCTCTCAGAGCCTAAATTCAGTGGCAAGGTACTGTATAAAGTTTTAGCACGAGTGTATGAAGGGTATTTTGTGTTGTATATTATGTATATATGTGTATAGTACAGCCAATAGATTATCTCTTTAAAATTCATGTGTGTTTATATTCCTGTCTTGCATGAACCTGGTACGTCAGCAAACGCATGCCAAATGCCCTACACCTGGGATGAGGCGTTTCATAGTCGGGGCAACAGTTGTGTACCGTATTTTATCCTATTTTATTCAGGAAGACCCATTTGGTCGACCTTGGCGCCCATTCAAAGTCGGGAAGTAATGTTAAAATCACTTGTGGCCTGTATTTAAAGGCAGTAAATTCTGTAGTTTTGTGGTAATGAGGGTAGTTAAAGTCAAATCAACTCCAGCGAGGAGGTTGAGAGAGTGTTTCATGCTGTCCAGGACTTTTTTGTAGAACTTTTCTTGTTGACTAATTCTTACACTCATAGTATATAGGTATTTTTAATGGTTTACCCAGAATAAGCTTAAAGGCGCACGGACGGCAGGTTTTTCTTCGACTCGATTCACTGAAATCGTTACTGCTCGGCTTCCTTTGATCATAAATGAATGGTTTCCTACAGAAACCTTCCTCGAGAAATCCTTTACTGAATGGTGAAAACCGCATCAAAATCCATTCAGTGGATTTTGAGATTACCCGTTACATCCAAGAATCGGGATCTTGTTTTATACTCTGTAGAGGTGCCCGCGACTATCATTGAAACAAATACATGAATTTATAACTAGTATGGAATATTAATTCTACGTACGACTCACAAAATACGTCATACAACTGTACCTAGGGATACTTGTAGAGGACTGAACTAATAAAAACAGCATTTTATTATGTTCTTATGAATTGATAGTGTACAGTATATAAACATTGTGGCTTTTCTATTCTGTAATAATTAGTGATTTAACATGACTTAGTTTACAATGGAAATAATCACTCAGGTGAGTTAAAATTCATAAAACCCATGCAAAAGTGAAATCATCTGTTCCGCAAATAACGTGCTCAAGGCAGTTGCCAACCGGCTGACTGCCGCGAGCGCTAGTGTCGCTTCACCTACCAAGAGAATGTTATTTCGTAAGGCAGCAAGCTTCACGACTGTGTATTTTAGACTGTGGTAATACAACTCCGTCCTCCCAGGGTTGGCAATCTTAACTTTCCCCCCGCGAAATATAGCTTATTTCAAACTGAGGCTAGCGCCGAATAATTTTTAATCCCACATTGCGGGGCAATATTAGCTTTCTATTCTTGGCGGGAGAGAAATTATTGTAAATTAATCTAGTTTTTATTAAAAATAACACGTTTTACTAAGGAATTTTAAAATTCTATGGGTACATAAACACTAATTTTGTGATCGTTATTAACTTCTTGAGCATGAGATGACCGCCAGCCGAGTTGCTTCATATTACGTAAATATATACCCAGCAATTCCCCGAATTCCTACGGTTATCTCCCAGTTACGAATGAGTGAAATTAAGTCGCATATGTAGTGTAAGCAACTAAACCTTTTTCCGGCTGCATGTAGCATTTGGTAGGTGACAAAAATCTTTGAAAATAATATTTTAGGCATTCAGATCTAATTGCAATATAAAGCACAGGATTTTGTTGAAAGAAAAAAAACCTGAATAAACATAAAAATGAGTATTGAATGAGTCATACATCAACATGATACATCGTGAGAGGACATGCCCACTTTTGCTGAGACCTCTGTAAATGTTTTCTCTTGTTGAGAGATATGCAGTCTTCATGTTTGTTGGTAGCACAGATAGATTTGAGTTTATTTTGTTCCTTTCAGGGGAACAGGAATGTTCTAGATTTACCATTGAGGTGAGACATTTTAGTAAAAAATTAACTTAAATTTTTAAAGAACTGATTTTTCTTTCATGCATATTGTATTAAGTTACTCGAAAACTTCATGATCAAAATACTTGAAACTTTTCTTGTGTAATAATATCTCATTGAGAATTCGAAATACTTGTAGAGTTGTTAATTCATTTGAGGGGCTTGATACATCTTGGTTATCAGCCCCGTGTAGTTGGGTGTGTGTGTTGAAGTTGTCTGGCAACCTGTATTGCTGTGATGATTGTAGTTGTGTGTGTAAATGTTTCGGGGACAGGGATGAGGTAAACGCTCCGGGACTTGAAGTAAGGCACTATCCAGGCAATTCCTGCAGGGAGTGTGGCAAAACCCCGGGAAAAACCACACCCCGGATAACTGAAGTCAGCACCGGGATTCGAACCTAAGATATCCGTACTTACCGCAGCTGCCCTCGCGACCAGGGTGCACATTTTACTAGTGCAGTTATGTTGCGCTGCGGGACAAAATGCTTGTAAAATTTGGCTTGAGTAACTATAAACCCCTCCCATTGGTCGATCCTGGCTACGCTACTGGCAACAGTTATACTTACAATATTATAACCAAACATGTGCATGTATATGAAAAGGGCCCAGTTGTCGGGTATTCAAATAGCACCATTTTCTTGTTTGCATACACACTAAGTAGTTAATAGTAGTTTATCATCTAGAAAAGTGATATTATTAAGTTTAAACATAGAAAATATGCTAGAAAAATAAACTTTAAACATAGAAAATATGCTAGAAAAATAAACTTATACCTTAATTTTGTATTAACTTTAAACTTTTAGTTCCGAGTCAGAAAAAGGTAAATCATCATCATCATCATCATCAGGTTACAGTTCCAGTTTCCAGGGTACTGTTTATAAGCCTCCTCCATTCCATGCCCTCCATGATGTCAAGCCGTGTTCTTCCCTTAAGGGAATGTCCATCTTAACAACATCCATCCAACGGGTTCTAGATCGTCCCACAGGCTTCCTTCCTTCCACCTCCCTTTCCAAGTTTACTCTGGCTATTCTTGACGATTCCATCCTCACTACATGTCCAAACCACCATAGACTAGATGTTCTGATCCTGTGTAGAACTGATGTGATCCCAGCCTCTCTCCTTACCTTCTCATTTCTTATCTTGTCTAATTTGGTCCTTTGGATAGTGGACCTAAGGAACTTAACCTCCGATGCCTGTATTCTTAACATGTTTCTTGCGATGAGGGAACATTTTTCTATGCCATAGGTCAATATTGGTGTTTAGTAACTCTTGAAGGGTGTCAACTTTGCCTTTCATGGAAAATATGCATGATAAATAGATTCCAAGATTTGTGAGTTTCCAGTTTAAAAACTGGAATATCTTCTAAATAGAAGCCAAGAACTGCACGTTAGGAGGATATTGATTATAACATGTTTATATTATATCAACTAAATTGGGATTAACATTCCATGTTTGAAAATTAGCAACCTCATCAATGACATGCTCAGTAATAGAAACCTCCAGGTGTTATTGGGTAATAATATATGAGTTCACAGATGAAGCTAAACAATGGCCTGCCACAAGGTTCTGTATTGGCTCCCCTTCTTTTTAGCCTGTACATAGCAGATATGCCTGAAACATCATCCAGGAAGTTCAGTTATGCCGATGACTAGGCTCTTGCAGCGAGTCACAGAAATATTGAGATTACAGAGAACATGTTAACTATGGACCTATCAACTGCTGGTAGCTACTTTTAAAAATGGGGGCTTCAGCCAAGCGCAGACAAAACGGAAATGTCCTCATTCCACCTTAATAACAGATTAGCCAATAAAAAACTGTGCGTATTCTTTGAAAACAGGACAATTTCACATAATAGCCACCAAAAATATCTGGGAGTTACTCTAGATAGGACCCTTAATTTTAAAGAACATCTTTCAAGAGCGGCTGCTAAAATTAGAACAAGAAACAACATCTTGCAAAAGCTGTGTGGTACTACATAGGGGTCATCAGCTTCAACACTCAGAACTTCAGCTCTTGAACTAGTTTATCCTGTGGCCGAGTACTGTGCCTTAGTTTGGCTGAACAGCGCTCATCTCAGACTCGCTGATGCTCAACTTAATCACACCATGCGCACAATCACGGGAACGATCAGAAGTACCCCAACGTTTTGGCTGCCTATACTTTGTCATATTGCGCCTCCAACCTTGAGGCGTGAGAAAAGTCTTCTCAGGGAATATAAAAATATATGCAACAACCCTCATCTTCCTGTGCATGCCAACTTTCCTGCCATCAACAGAAACAGACTTCGCCCTCGTCATCCACCGTTGAAGACTGCTCGAACACTCGATGAGAGCAACTTTCACTTGCTTGATCGTTGGAAAGCAATGTGGAATACATCTGCTCCTCCAGAGCAGCTTAGCATGACGTGTATTACGACCAAACCATTAGGATTTGAACTGAATCGGAAAATTTGGTCTTCCTTAAACGGAGTAAGGACTAACGGGGGCAGATTTGATGCATAAATGGGACAAAGTTCAATCTCCAAAATGTGATTGCGGTGCAGAAAGGAAAACAGTTCAACATATCATCCAATCTTGTCCAATGTCGGCCTTTCCCGGAGACCCCTCTGAGTTCCTGTTGGCGACTGACCGACTTGTTGACTATCTACAGACATTGAAAGTTTCATTATGACCTATTTCTGTATAGAGTATTGTAAATATTGTAATCTTTTATCTGATATTATCTTGTTATAGTTGTTTTCTGTTCCATGATGTGATGATAGCCAAACGCTAAATAAATGTCTTCAAACAGATAATGCTGGATTTGAAGCAAAAATCTGGGTATGTCCGTACACTGGTACCTTACCAGTTCCTTTCCCTTCCTGCCAGCACGTCATTCCAACTCCCAGAGCAGGATCTGATCTCGGTTGTTTTTTGAAATAACTAGAACAGTGCATCCGATTCTGTTTCTGAATTACAATATTTTCCATTAAGTAACTGAAAATGTAACTTTTTCCACCATGGAATCTCCAGCTAAAACGGTTGGGAAGTGCTCTCATATAATTGGTGTATAATCAAGTACTGTATATTAACACACACTTACTTGCTCTTGCGAAGAATGAAGACCCAGAAACAACCTGAGAGAAAGAAGAGAAGTGCCATCATGAAGTAGAGGGCAGGCAAAGGCATTTCACCAGCTGACAGATAGTTCTCCCCATTCTTTTCTTCAATCAGAATCTGCAAAGAATAAAACATAATAGCAAAGCATCAATTAATTACTTTTGTGATATATAGATGATTCAGCAAGCACCAATACTTAACATCATTAACTCCAAGCTATTTTATTTTGTTGCTACATAGTACGATATATATTCAATCAAAATAAACGAAGTTTACAACTTTCATCAGCCCATTATGAGACTGCCATAACCTAACTTATCCACCACTATTCCCGGCTACCCCGCAATGAATTTCACTAGTATCCCTTGCTTAAGCAAAAATCAAATGTATCAAAGAAATCAAATGGAACGGACAGAGTATCAGACATGGAAAGGCAAACTTCATTTTTATTTGGAGATAGGGAGGGAGAATGCATCAATTAGTGATGATGCTGAAAGATCACATCTCACTAACATCTGTATAAACACAACCGAGTACATATTATTCACATATTTCACATTAATATACCATCAACGTGTCACACAAACGCCGACGGTTCTTGCAGCAAATGGAATGTGTTTAAAATAAAACTGAGAAGAAAGCTGCAAACACCACTTTGTCTGAATAACAAAAATAATAATGTAATAAGAAAAATATTTTTGTCATAAAAGAGCATGAATTTCAGTTATAATTTTTTATTTATTTAAGACATCGTCAATTTCCAAGAATGTTGTATTTTGGCTCTCAATAATTAAAGAGGGGTACTAAAAGCGATTTCCAAGAATTTTGTATACTTGCACTCGAAAATTAAGGGGGAGATGGCGGGTTACTATAGGCGAGGGGGTCCTCTAGCCGAGTAAATACGGTATTTCTGTCATTACAGGAGATGTTCAAAATGAAGTCCCCCGGCTGTCAAAATGACTGACACCTCGCATAGAATGGCCTGATAATGGATGATGAGATCTATACTTTGGTCAGCATTGTTTCATGAAACTATATAGACCGCATAAACCTGCAAGAACTTATTGCCCACTTAACTCCTACCAGCACATTGTAAAGTGGTCGGAAAAGCAGTTGATGCAAATTTTCTGCAGTCCAAGAGGAATTGTTTTGACTATTTACATAGCCACTTAGGTGCAGTCATGCAACATGTAGCCTACTAAAAGGTGCAGTTTTAACATAGAAGCACTTCTTCTTCTTCTTCTTTTCCCGGTTCCAGTGATCTGGGTCGGGGCATGAATCAAAGACCTCCATCCGAGGACTCGACTCACACACTATCATATTTAGGCTAGTAGTACGATGGGTTCGCCACGCCCAAAGGTATAGAAGCACTAATTAGAGTATAAAAATAATACTACAATTTATTAATGAGTTGTTCATAACTATAATGAAAACGTTTTAAAATTAAAAATGTAAAACTGTTGCACCTGGGATATTAAAAAAAATACTTTTCTTTTGCTTTAAATTGGCATATTTTCACAACTAACCATTCACGTTAGTCCTAATTTTGGGATATTCTTAATTTTACTAACAATTCACCCCTACATGGTGGCCACTCAAATCGGTCAATGATTTTCCAGGAGTTTTCCAGGAATTTTCCAGGAGTTATTCTCATTTTTTCCAGATTTAAAAATAAGTGCGAGTCCCGGAGGAGAGGGGGTTTTTTATCGGTTGCCTACTACAAGACCAAAAAAAGCAGTTGTGTTTGGTTTACTTATACAGATGTTGACAAAAATCAGTGGTGATTGCGTTATTGATATGCAAGCCTACACACAAATGATTTAATTGTTATTTTAAAAAAGCCTTTGCGACTCAAATATCGGCTTTAAAAAGAAAAGAGAAAAGAATGCCACCTGCAATTTTATTGCGGTGAAGTTGTCTATACTCAATATATTTTACAAAAATACTATCGTGTGTTCCCCCACACAGAAACAGGTAGCCTTGGAAATTTCTTTCATTAACGATAGAGTGCTCACCCAAAACCGCAGCGGGAGTATGATTTAAGATGGAAAGATTTTTATGATTAATTAAAAGTGGCTATTTTCCAGGAGTTTTTTTTGTCATTATAGGAGTTTTCCAGATCTAATAAAAATTCAGGAGTTTTCCAGGTTTTCCAGGAGTAGTGGCCACCATGCCCCTATAATTTAATTTAAATTGGACAGTAAATACACAAAATAGGAAACTCGGTCTCCCGTGAATTTTGGTGTTGCTCAACTCTGGATTTTTTTTTCTTATGGGGTCACTCGTAAACTCGTGTAGCATTTAGCTTTTGGTCACATATCCTAGTGCGGGTTGCTCTTTCATTTACCCCATGCTTGTAATTTCCATGTTATGTTGTAAAGCTTAAATTTGGTTTGCCTGTATTGCACATGACTTTGGTCCCCATGTGCAGTCCATGTCATGTGACCTGTATTGGTGATGCAAACAACTCGTTTGTTTACCTTGTTCTTTTTTTTTTTTTTGGTGGGGGGAATGTGCTTATTCTATATTAGTTTGTTTCGTATCCTAACATAACTCCCCGACTTCTTCCCTGTCCATCTTGTCCAACTCCCCAAGGTAAGGCAAGGGTGGACTTGCAGTACACAACAGGCTTGAGGACTGCGGTTCTTTTTCACAATTTGCAGGGTTTGGTATCGCAGCAACTTGACCACCCGAGTTGATACGGTTGGGGGTATCAAGTACACAATGGATGATATGAATAAAACTGAGTATAAACTTCGAAGTATATACTTCGAGTATGAGCATCAGTTTTGAGTATATACTCTGTTTGTTATGAATAAAAGATCTTGAGTATGTACTACAATTTTCCCTCCTTTTGGAGTATATACTTCACTTGTGCCACGATGTTACTCTTGTTTCGTCAATGCACGTTTAGTCAGTCAACTGTTTTACATGGCATTTGTTAAGAGCCGGCCGGAGTCAAATCCTATTTCACCTTTCATTTCAAAACGTTGCCACTAGTTTCGTTGTAGTCGCTGTTCCCTAGTAGTTATATAGCCCGTACATAGGTATCAGCACGGATTACCCCCTACTGTGAGGGTGGTTCAAGGTCGCGCATGCGAGAAAGTTCAAACTGCTCCGGGGTCCAAACATTGGGGAAATGCAATCTCGTGGCAATGCGCTTCAAGAATATCGCGACCAGAAAGTTCCAAGTGAAGTCTGTATAGACTACTTCCAATTGAATGGCCGACATATTTTGCTATAGATAAGCTAATAGTTGAACTACGGATTACGGAATTCACAAGTGACTGAAATATCCTTGGCCTTCCTCGTGATGTAGCGGCTAGTATTCTTGGCTGTCGCCCCAGAGGTTCGGGTTCGATTCCCGGCGCCGATAAGAAATTCGATTCATTCTTGTCTGAGGGCTGGAATGCCCCGTGAGGCAAAACTGAAAAGATGTGGTTTAGATTCCCATCTCAGCCATCTTGGAAGTGGTTTTCCGTGGTTTCTCACTTCTACTCGGGCTGCGTGGCTCAGGGGTAACGTTCTAGCTTGCTGTGGCCAAGATTGCAGGATCGAATCCTGGCGCAGCCAGCTGGCATTTGAGGGTGCGCAAATGCGAGGGAGCCGTGTCAGTGAATTTACTGGCAGGTTAAAGATCCCCTTTGGGGCAAACTTCCAACACCCCGGCGTCTCCTAAAGCCGCAGATGTTTAAAGGGACGTAAAGCAATAACATTATTATTATTACTATTATTATTATTATTATTATTATCACTTCTACTCCAGGCAAATGCAGCCGACTCCTTCACAATCCTCATCTGAATCACAAATATACACACTAACGCACTTCCTCATGCCACGCTGGTATCGAGTGAGCGTGGGTTTGAATCCCTCCTCGGCCGTCTTATTACTATTATTATTAATAATAATAATTAAAATATTTTCCGGATCTTGCATGTGGGGCGGGAGGAGGGGGGGGAGGAGCGCCTGTTCAACCCTCTACCACCGGCGGCTTCTATTACTAATATTATTATTATTATTAATAATAATATTTCTAAAATTATTATCAGTTTCTGCAAATTCAGGAGGATTATAATTAATATTACATAATTTGGCAATAGAGGTGAGGGAGTGCAGGATTCTCCAGCCCCAGGGCCCATCACCACTCACTAACGCCTGCATCCGGGGGTGACACACAAGAACGCTACACCACGAGATGGTCTTTAAAACAGTATGTTATGCATAATGTGATAACGCAGAAAGAAAGAAATGTTATTCATCAAGCTCTACCATTTCCTTACAGACCTTCCTTACATAAAACTGCCTATGTTGCGAAGTTCGAAACCGAACCACAATAAGGTTTCACGCCGTCGTCGTTGTTGCTCATGCTCCATTAGATTGTGTATATTCAATCATTTACTTTCACAAACATCTTCATACTGACATTATGGGATTTGAAGCCATTTTTCAGTGTTCCCTTAGTAAACAAAAGTTTGGTGCTTTTCGGTCGGTCAACACGAATGTACCCAAAAGAGTTGGGTTATACCCTAATCCTGAAAAAATTACAACTCTTTTGGGTACATTCGTGTTGACCGACTGAAAAGCACCAAACTTTTGTTTTATCTTCATAATAACCTTAATTGTGATAAAGAATCGTTCAGACTAAACTAATTCCTGAAAAGAGTTGAAAAGTAAATTTTCAACACTTTTGTTTGAGTATTTCAAACTATAACTCATCGTGTTTACGATAACATCGAAAAGATACGTAAGGAAGCCTACTCCGTAGTATACCTGTAACTTAGTAGTATGGTGAAAAACTGCTGTTTATTTCCTAGAATTATATTTACGTGTTTTTGTAAGTAACCATGACAAGTTATTTTTTCTTTTATTCTTAACAAAGGAGATATTTAAAAAAATGTAGAATACCTTTTTTGAAATTACATTTCTCATCACACAGGATTAACTTCAACGATAATCTATAGCATATTATTATCAGGACTGAGTTGCTTCAGCTCTTCCTTTCGCATTGCTTTTTCCTCATCAACAACCAAGAAATGTCCAGAAACTACAAATTCAGTTGCTCAAGGGAAAGAAAACTAAGATCCGTTTCCCACCATTATCACATCACTATTCATGAACAAATATGGTGCAATTATATGGGGCAATTGTGATAATTAACTAATGCATGTAACTTTTTCCAGGAGTGTATTTACATATTTATATCTTGTACCCCGCCCATTCATTGGGCACAGTCGTGTTGACCGACTGAAAAGCTACAAAAGACAATATTATAGCCTATATAAAAAATCAGTAGTAGTGGTGAAAGATTTCAGCCTATTCCTGTAACAACTTAGACCAGGAACTCATCCTAGCATCAACTCTTACCGCAGCTTCATTATAAACAGAAATACGGTACTTTTGATTGCCTGTAGCAGCCTTCCCTGGATACCATAATACTGTACTTCAGAATCCTCAGTTTCTTTTCCCTTTGTACTCTTCCGTACGCATACATAATCATGGAATTTATTTAAATTTGCTATAATATGAACATGCTTAATTAATTAATTAATTAGTGTACCACCCTTTATTTTGCAAAAAATATAATGAATAAAATGAAGAATCTACAAGCAATATCATGTGTAATGTATATGATTTATAAAAAAATTAAATCAATATTACATATTTCAAATTTTTTAATGTAATATTACATAGAAGAAATGGAAGGAACGCAGATGCCCCACGTGGAACAATCTGTCATCACTGCGGCAAATTGTGTGCCTCCCGCATTGGGCTGTATAGTCACCTCCGAACTCACCAATGAGAGACATTCCGGATTGAAAGGCCAATCTACTCGATACGAGTGTTTGCTATGATGATGATAGATATTGCATTAAAATCCTAGCCTTACTCATCAGTATATTGCCAAAATGGATCCAACTATGACATTTTAACGCATGATAACCTAGAAAGTCATCTCGAAATTGACATCTTAATTATTATGAGGTAACCCGTAGTGACATTCTCACTCCAATACTTACAATTAATATATGGGACACAAGAGGGTAGCAGATCCTGACGTTATTCTTCCATATTTGATAAAAAACGATCCGGGAAAAAAATAGCTTATCCTCTTGATATTAAATTTAATTTATCGATCAAGTCTTTGATATTTCCAGAGAAATGGAAACTTACTAAAGTCAGTCATATTCACAAGTCGGGTAAGATCTCACTAATTCTTAACTACCGAACAGTGCCGGTAGCTACTATGTTTGCCCCAAACAAACTTTACGAGCAAACACTTCATGAACACATAATGTATTATTCAGGCATACATGCCATTTTATTCACGATTCATAACACGGATTCATCCCTCATTGATCAACAATAACCAATTTTCACGAATCAGGAGTCATCTGGTTTAGATTAAAGGATAACGAGTCGATGTAATATATACAGATTATTGGTAGAGTTAACCATGACGTAGTCTACAACTTACGAAAATGTCCTATTACGGATCATACTTACAGTATGTAAGGGGCAACACTTTGTATCATAGAGAAAAGCTCCATTCACCCTCTGGTGTTCCCCTGGGATTGAAACTTGTGCCTCTGTAATCTTTATCTTAACTAACCATCTCTGGGATGCCAATATATCATTATTATTTGCAAATGACGTTTAATCGTTTAAATACATTTATTCGTTATGGGATTGTATGCTGCTCCAAAAGATTAAGAAAAAATAAATTGGAACAAAACAAATTGTTTCGATTTATAAGTGTCATCCGATTGCATTTACACGAAAACTTTGATAAAAAAAACACCACCATTTCCTATGTAGTTCCCATCTCAAGTCATCTAGGTTTATGGTAGGCTATACTTTGATTTAAAAAAAAGTTATCCTTTTCTCACCATATTGATCGAATTTTTGAGATATATTCAAAATGCTGGGATATGTAAGAAGATGCACATTTTATTTTAGGAACCTGTACATTGCTAAAGATTGTACTGTATAATGCATTTGTATGAAGTAGACTTGAATTTGGCTCAATAGTTTGGAACCCAAGATGTGCGAATGCTATCTATAGAGTTGAATCGATAAAAAAATAAATTCCCTATATTCTTGGAATACAAAAGGACAAATGTATATCCTAAAAATGCTAAGCAGGAATGTGGTGGCCCAGTGGTGTGGTCAAGCTGTTGGCCTCTCACCACAGCGGACCGGGTTCGGTTCCCAGTCAATGCATGTGAGATTTTCAAAGTGAAACGTCATGTCCAGTGGTTCGGATTCCACGTAAAAAGGAGGTCCCGTGGCTATTGATCGCGAGATTGACGATAACATAAACTACACATTTTCTTTAAAAATGCTAAGCATAATTTCTTATTGGAACTTTTTCTTTAAAGACTTTAGAGAAAACTAGGCAGGTTATTACATTTAAATAATTTGATAACATCTTTGATAGACCTTATTCGTCATCTGAATTTGAACTATATGTTCCTTCGCGGTCAATAAGACCGAAACGTATAATATCCCACTGTCCAAGAACCAATACAGAGTAACATAAACATTCGCCTGTATCGAACACATTCAATATCTACAAACAAAAACATGCACACATTTCCATATATCAGACAGCACCTTTTGTTCATTTGTATTGTAGAGAAATCACTTAATATCATACACTCCTTATCAGTGATTTTTAACATAATTTCAAATACGATACTTACGATACTTACTAGAATAATATTTAGTCATACGTATTATGAGTAGAGATTGGAATTTTTCGGTGAGTTGGAAGTGCAGAAAGTGGGATTTTAAAAAGGGAAAATCGGGGTTTTCAATTGAACTTTTCGGTATTTTCACAATCTAGCTTTCAAAATACATTTCAGAAAAAAGACTGGTGTTTTCTGCAGACAAGCGATGGCGCTTATCAGACAACACATTATTATAGCATGAGAAAAAGAGTTCACAGTCTGCATTTGCGCACGGCATCCATATCACTTTTAGCACAGATTGTGCAAAGTCAGCATAGTTTATCGCCATTCCCTGCAACACAGAAATAATGTCCACTCGTTCAAGCTTGGTTTTCACGACTCTTTGCAGTTCGCTGTAGCCTGTTAGAACGACATCATCACTTAGCTTCGAACAGAACTGCAGATGTTTCATGGTTCTCGTCAGATTACCATCAACAGTCATACATGCAATTTCGGCAGGATCAAACACTCTTGCAGCTTTGTAGAAATCCCGAGCAGGATCACCACTCCTTAAAGTTGTTAGTTTAGTCAAACTGTGTGATGCAGCATTGGTCATCTCGCTTTTCATTTTATGTTTCAAAGTGGCACTGTGAGAAGCTTGCAGTAATTCCATTACCTTGGCACTATGATACCCAGATGCAGCAACCTTTATTGTTTGTTCTATCTGTCTTAGGTGACCTTCCAAAAATGGGACAGTAGGATAGGACTGACCCTCTAGAAAATTAATGAGGTTAACAATGCCACTACCCACATCCCTTACAAAAGAAGACTGTACTTCAGCAGAAATTAATTCATCTTCCTTAATATTCTGAAGAAAATCAACCCCAGCATTTTGCCCACAAAATTCCTCACTTTTCATGAATGCCACAACATCTCGTATGTGTTCAGCAAGATATACCACTGATTCGTACCAAGATGACCACCTTGTAAGAACGGGCATGGGAAATAGTGGTATACACCGTCCTGGGTATTTACTGTCCAGAAACTTCCTGAAGAGATGCTTTCGTTTCCGCGTATTCAAAAATGCAGACTTCACTTTCGATACAACAAGCTGCAAATCTTGAAAGTGTTTACCTAACACATTCAACACTAAATTTAGCTTGTGTGCCCAACACTGGACAATCCAAACACCATCACTTAGAATATTTCCCAGTATGTCGAAACCTTTTACCATGTAACGTGCTGAATCTGACACAAGGGCCACAACGTCATCAAGCTCAATGTCATATTTTTTCAGTGTGTCCAAAATTGCTCTAGAGCAGGTTTTTGAGTCTGCTGTTTCGAGTGTATGTATGTCACCGACAATTACTTCCACAGAAGCTGAAGACTTTATTGCTTTAAATAAGACAACAAAAATACACTCTTCACGTTTGTTTGTGGTTTCATCACAATACACAACCAATTTCTGTCCTGAAAGTTTGCTCTTAATTTCTTCCACCCTTTCATTCACCATTTCTGGAATATACTTTTCCCTGATCACTTTGGTACAAGGAATATCTCCAGCTCCTGCAACACATTAATATTTTTAAAAATTACTTCCCGAATTTTAAAAAAAAGTTGAATTGTACATACTAGATGACAAGTAACGTTACACCAACTAAGTAGCATGTACAGTAACCTAAGCTATACAAGTTGAAAAGAAAAGTTCGAAAATTTTATGAACATCTTGTGTTCTTATTAACACATTCACTACCAGCCACTCAGCGGGGATTTAAACCCATAGGCCAGCAATTTAAATGCTCTTGCAGCCCTTTACACAGCAAGTTAGAAAATTGAACTAGTAGTTCTATAAACCTAAAATGTCACTCTAGTAGACTTTGACTGTATGATATCTGATATCTTCAAAGTTTAAATTGTACCACAATTTTGTAATATAATAATATGCTAATAGATCAGATGGCCTAACACTTCATGGCCTAACCAACCATACCAATAGTTTTGTCACTAGCCAATAATCCTAACCAACAATTTGTCACGTAGTTCGTCTTTAACCTAACTTTCGATTCCCGGCGATGTCCATGTCACTCCGCAGACGTGGCCAAACTGCGTGACGTAGTCCGAGCCGCGCCATGTTGGATCTCTAACCTAACTTTTGCTTCCCGGCATCGGAAGTTTCAACCTTCGTTCTAAAAACAAACGCCGGTCATTCAAGGTTATACATGCTGCACGCGACTAACAGGAAGAACAAAATGTGGTTCCTTTATCATATGTCTTCAATCCCCTAAACTTGCAAGGACTGCATAAAATATACAGACCAAACATAGGCCTAATTGCAGTTTGTTCACGTCAGCACTTAAACGCTTTAACTGACAAAAGCCGCGCCCATGAAGGTCCCACTAAATGCCGTAACTAACTGGTACTGAATGTGTTCAACAGTGAAATTATGTAAATTTACTAACAGTAAAAAAAAAAAGGAAGAAAAAAAAACAATCTTACCTGCTATGAATTCATACATGAATGATTTCACATGTTCATTTTCCAGCTTCGAAATTGGTATGTTTGCTTTTAAAAATGCCTCTGCTACACGTTTCCCAAGATATTCACTGGTTTTCTTTTTGTTTTGCACATTATTAAAACACGTGGCAATTGATGTCTGAACGCGAGATGTTTCGCCTTCTTTGCGAGAATTGAACGCCGTGACGTGTTTTACAGACGCCAAATGTTTTTGGATGGTATCGTTTCTTTCCCAGGACACAAGACAGTTACAAAACTTGCACATCACGGTACTCTTATCAGAACAATAAAACCCTTGCTTTTCGTACTGGAAAGCTCTATCCCTTGCAGATATTTTACGGTTAGGCATTTTGTAGCCTTTCAAATACGCACACACAACGGAATACCTCTACTCATACACACGCTTCTCTCCGTGTTGCTGGCGGCAAATAAAAGCAGGTTCGACTTCAACGGAAGCGATTGTAAATGTCGATAATATCGACATGCATTCGATAATATAGAACTGCAATCCAAGACTAACCACAATATCTCGAAATCACTCTACGAAAGATCGATTGTTGAGCGTGATCTCAATACTATTGAAAAAGATCGATTACGGGTAAATTGCTTCAAAATGGGAATTTCGCGTGTTCTTTTCGTTAATTGCACCAAAAATCGCGCATTTTTCGCGAAAACATAGCAAATTCGCGAGATTATACGAAATTCGCGATTTTTCGCGAGCTCAAATCGTTATGAAAAGGGTTGCAGGTTGTATATTAATAGTAATTACACATATAAAAGTACGTTTTTTCATAATTCGCGAAATTCGCGATCGTGAAATATTCCATTCCCTAATTATGAGTCATCATCATCATCATCTTGCACAGTTTCCAGCCACTGGCCGGGTCTCTTTGGAACACAAGCCTCTCCAACGTCTTCTGTCTTCCCACCATCTCTCAGCCTCCACCCTTGTCCAGTCTTCTCCTCTCTTCTTCACGCTTTCTTCCACCCCCTTCAGCCACCTGTCTCTCGGTCTTCCCCTCGGTCTCTTTCCTTCCCACTTCGTCTCATGTACTCTCCTGGGTATCCTCTTCTCCTCCATTCATTTTACATGTCCATACCATCTAAGTCTAGATTTCTCTATACCATCCTGTAATGGTTCCTCCTTCATTAATTCTCTGGTCCTCTCATTTCTTATTCTGTCCATCTTTCTAGCTCCAATACTGCTTCTCAAGAACCTCATCTCACTGGCCTGTATTTTGCTCTTCTCCCTTCCTTTCATAACCAAGGTCTCCAAAGCATACGTCAGGATAGGGACATAGTACGTCCGATATATGATCTTTTTGCTGTTCTGAGGGACATCCTTGCTCCATAACATGCTTCTCACACTCCTCCGAAATGCTTCTGCCTGTCTCCTCCGCTCATTTATTTCTCTATCGTTTCTTCCATTATCTTGTATCAGGCTTCCCAGATGCTTGAAACTCTCCACTTTCTTCAGCTGTTCCCCACCAATTGTTATTCCCGTTGTGGTTCTTTCCTTCTTCCTTGTTGTGATCACCATCTCACTCTTATTTATTATACATTTCATCCCATATCCTTGTATTATTCCTTCCCACACGTCCAACTGTTCCTGTACCTCCTCCTCCTTGTTTCCCCAAATCATCAAATCATCTGCAAACACCATTGCGTTCATCTTTCCGTCCCCAATTACTTGTGCCACTCGGGTCATTATGTCATCCATCACCACAATGAAAAGTAACGGTGACAGTGCACTTCCTAGCTTCAGGCCGTTTCTCTGTTCCAACCATTCCGATCTCTCTCCTCCCACTTTCACACAGCTCACGCTTCCCTTGTACATCTCCTTTATCCTCTTTATAGTCCATTTCTCTACTCCTCTATCCTCCAGGGACTTCCATACTTTGTTTCTGCATACACTGTCATATGCTTTCTCAATGTCCAGGAAGGCCATCAGTAGATCTGTTCCATACTCATAGTGCTGTTCTTGTAACTGCCTTACAGCAAAAATCAAATCCACTGTGGAACTTCCTGCTCTGAAGCCATGTTGTTCTTCCCTCATCCCTCCTTCTATCCTTGTCCTAATTCTCTTTTCCAAAAATTTCTCGAAGATCTTTGCACAATGACTCATCAGTGTTATTCCCCGATAGTTTCTGCAATCTGTTCTACTACCTTTCTTGAAGATCGGGACAATGATTCCTTTCTTCCAGTCCTCTGGGGTCTACTTTTCCTTCCATGCTGTCCTCATCACTCGGTACAGCCACAGTATCCCCACCTCTCCTGCTGCTCTCACCATCTCCACATTCAACTCATCCACACCCGGTGCCTTCCCTCCTTTCATCTTGTTCACTGCATCTTCCACTTCTCTCCATGTTAAGTCCTTTTCTGTTTGCAGTTCATCTTCCTCTTCCCCGATTTCTTCCTCCTCACCATCTTTTCCATTTGGGTTCAGAAGTTCTTCAAAATATTCTTTCCACATTTTCTTCAGTTCTTCCCTATTATCTATCTCTTGTCCCCTTTTGTTCACCATTCTAACATAATCCGTAGGATCCTTCCGCCTCTTATTTTTTACCATCCCATACAGGACCTTTTTTGTACCTTCACTAACCTCCTCCATCATCTTTGTCCACTCTTCCATCCACTTCCTTCTCTCCTCAGCCACCACTCTCTTCGCCTCCTTCTTTCTTTCCTGGTACTCTTCCCTTGTCTCTACCGTCCTATTTTGATACCACCTCCTAAAGGCTCTATTATTTTCCCTTACTATATATTTTGTCTTCTCATTCCACCATGGTGTTTCCTTCCACCTCTTCTTACTACTTGTCCTCCCACATACTGCTTCTGCTGCACCTACTAGTGTCCTCTTAAATCTAGCCCATTCCTCTTCCACCCCTCTTTCTTCATCTGTTGGAATTCCTTCCTTTACCATTTTGAGGTACTCGACCCTTCTATCCCCTTCTTTCAGTTTCCATATCCTTATACGTCTTTCCTGGTTCTCAGTCCCTTTCTTCTCCTTACTCCCTCTCAGGTTAATTAGCAGCAATCAATGGTCGCTATCCAGGTTCTCCGATGGTATAACCTTGATGTCCGTGATGTTCTTATTTAGTTCTTTCTCATACAGTCGACCACCGACTTCCTGGTCAAGTCATCACAGTACCATGTGATTGTGTGGCTCTCTCTTTTCTTACACCAGGAGTTCCCAACTAGCAGGCTGTTCCTCTGGCAGAAGTCCAAGTCTCTTTCCTTCCTCATTTCTTCCGCCCCAACCCTCTGGTCCTAGAACACTCTCATAACCTTGTCTTTCTCTTCCTACATGGGCATTGAGGTCCCCCATAACAATCATATTTCTTCCTACCAGCTGCTTCTGCAATTCCTCTTCAAACTCCTCCTCCTCTTCAGAGGCGCAGCCTACTTGTGGAGCATACACTTGCACTATTTCTACGGTCTCTCCCCTCAGTGCTACTTTCACTTTCATCATCCTATCACTTATTCTCCTCACTTCTTCTTTTAAACCATCTCGTACTACTACTCCCACTCCATTCCTCTTTCGCTCTTCGTTCCCACTCCAGTACAGTCTATAGTCTTTTCTCAGTACTCTCCTTCCTTCCCCTTCCCACTTTGTTTCTGACAATCCCAATAAATCCAACTTCTTTCTTTCCATCATATCCACTATCTCCTCCACCTTCCCCGTCAGCGTTCTTAGGTTTAAAGTTCCAAATCTTAGTCCGTGTGTACAGCCGTGTCGTCGTCTATTAAATCCATCATGTCCGAGGCTCGTTCCATTTTTGAAAGCATTTGGTTTTGTATTATGAGTATCATTTTATATTAGTGTAAGAAAAATATTAAAAATATTAAGAGTAATTCATATTGTTATTTCTCGTAATTAGGTTGTAACCTGTTAGAAGAACTATAAATAAACAAACAAATAATTGTAAATAAATAAACAAATTAGTTTAATGAAATTCAGGCCCACTTTAGTGATGGTTACTAACTAGTGATTGCTTGCTACTCATATAATAATTACTGTAACTTCAAAAGGCCAGTAGTCGCTACATCATATTTAGGCTGACAAAGCAACATTTTATTTACAATCCACCTCGTGGCGTAGTGGCTAGCCTACTTAGCTGTCAACCCAGAGGTCCAGGTTTGGGAGCTTGGGGCTGGAACGGGATACACTGAGGCTTGTGAGGCAGAAATGGGAAGAGAAGGGTTACATTTTTACTTCAGCCATCCTGGAAGTTGTTTCCTTACTTATGCTTCAGGCAAATGCTGGGATGGTATCTAACTTAAGGCCACGGCCGCCGCATATACAATACCCGTCCCAAATACAAATACACACCCTAATACAACCATCACAATAACACAGATTATTAGACACATTATACACACACCCAAGTGCACGCGGCTACATGAACACCATGACCCAAATCTCCTTCACCGTGTCCACTGCCGATTGTAATGAAGCGACTGACAGCACCTGGGCATGAGCTGATTTCATCACTTCCTGGCATGAGATTACCATCTCTCAGAAGCCGGCTGTCTTCCTTCACCCTGTTTCAAGGACATGACTTTGCGACGATGCGGTATCTGACGGTAACTGCCTGAACTACCAGCACCTCGACACTGGCTAGCATTAGCAACTCAATATGCAAACATTTTCTAAAATCACGATTAAACATATACAGAGTTCTTAATTTTAAAATATGTTTCAGTAGCGATCTAGAGAAAACTATAAGCTGTCTTGCAGTGGAGTTTGTTTCAGTTTTCAACATCATCTGAAGGCACAGTAGAGTTTAGGAAAATCGCAGTTCAGAACTCTATTTTATATGGAGAATTGTGATTTTAACTACACTTTTTATAACTATCTTGGTATTCCTGTTCGATATGCTTTTGCACTGATGAAAAGTGTATAAAATACTTCAGCGCGCTGTAGAAACAAAATCATATTACCTTCTCACGTTTCTTTATAAATCGTTTCACAAACTTTTGATCCATGTTACAACAAGAGCTGGGCTGGCGACCGGCCGTCCCAACTCCGGCCGGCTCTTAATGCAAACCAGTCGTCTGCTGTAGACTTGTCTTGTTGATTAATTGAAAGTTCCTTGTTAATTGAAATGTCTGTTAGTGGGGATGAATATGAGTCGTCCAGTTGCAAAACTCATTTAATTCACTTGTGAATAAGGATCATGTCGTAAAATTATTTATGTTCGACGATGTCGAAATGTAAACATTATATCTCAGAAAACTGTGTCATAATGAGGGTCATTATAACACTATTTTTCACTATGAAACAGTTTCTCCTACCAATCAGAGCTCAAGAAACAGTAGTTTGACCAATTGGGTGAGGAACCTGTGCTGAGTTCCAAGGCCTTCTAATCAGTGAAGGAAGAGGGAAAAAACCAGAGGCTGTATGCTATCCGAAGATATTTCCCTGTCATACCTCAACTTCAAAAAAGCATACCCCTCCCTTACAACGTAACATGATATGCAGGAAATTGTTCTATTCACATAGAATTGCATCATGCTTAAGTAATAAATTTTATTTTTCACTTAAAGAATATATGTGTGAATTATTATTTAGGCCAGAGGTGGGCACAATTCGGCTCATTGAGCAGCGCTCCCGGTCCGGCAGGAGAAAGAGCCGAGTATGGGCTCTCACCAACGTTAACCATGTAGCTGCTTGCACAGCTTCCCGTTACAAGCGGCGTATCACAACAGCTTGATACTTGTGCCCTGTTTGTTGTACAATAGATGATTAGATTATGGTGCTACGCACATACGCTTAATTATATTCCTTTTAGTAGGTTCTGTGTAGGAAACATAAATAATTACTTTGACAGCTGATAAGTTCACACTCCTTTGCCCACTACCGATAGTCCTGAAACTACAATAGCCAACCTAACAACTTGTTTAGAACACAAGGAACGAAAACTTGCTCTAGGAGTACAGAAATAAATACATGAATAAATATCATTGACCATAAACAAAACATAGGCCTATGCGTTCGTATATATCTGAACTGTCATTCTGCAGATGATGAGGAGGTGTGAATATCCTTTCGCTGAAGCAGACGAGTTACATTTGGAACGATCGATCTTGAACTTGCAATTCGAAGAACGGCAGTGAGATGTGAGTGGCTTTTCGTGGAGGTTTATTTATCTTCATTAGAGAGAACAGTTTCTCACACAGATATGTTGAACCAAACATTGATAGAAGTTTGACAGTCATTTTGTGCATGTTTGGGAAATCTGTTTGCGAAAATTGTTCATAAAAATGTGCTAAGCTTGTTCGTGTTTCATATTTAGCATACAGCGGTACACATAATATAGGCCTACTCAGCCCGGTACAATGCTGTACCTATGTTTGCGCCTTGACTGTGCATATTGCCATATATTGTCGACCAAAATATTATGTGTACTCGAGTTTGAAGGTTGTTTGCGAAGTAACCAATAGACCTACATAAAATCCAATAACATCATCATTTTCATCGTTCTATTTTACGTTAGTTCATGTAGGTTTGGAATTTTTAAGTGAAAATGAAAATCCACAGCCTGCTTCCAGTCTCCGACCGGGTCAGGAAGAATTTTTAAGTAATATTTTATTATTTTTTATCGCAGATGGAACACAAAACGTGCCTGTTTTTAAGAGTGTTTCAACCATGCGTCACATTTAAGAATTATTATCTCACAAACCCGTCATCATATCGAATCGAAATTTTAACACAATATACATTGGAATGTTGTATAACTGGTTTATTAATTTCAAAATTTTGTGTGTCCAAGAAACAAAGATGTTATCATTTTTGTAAGGTAACATTTTGTCGGCTCGGGGTGGTTGGAAAATGTAGTTCTTAGTCGCGTTGTAATCCTTATTCATCAAAAAGGTATGCTGCACGATTGTGAAATACGTAAATTAATTCACTTATTTTATATCGGTTTGTATTTGTATGGGGAATTAAGACATGGTTCACCAGTTAGCCACTCCGGTGAAAGCTGTACAACGTTGCCAAGATGGGCTCCATCACGCGTCATGGCGCGCCTCGGAAGTGATGGGCTCCATATCAGCAACGCTGTACAGCATTTCCCGGAGCGGCTAGCTGGTGAACCATGTCTTAATTCCCCGTACAAATACAAACCGATATAAAATAAGTGAATTAATTTACGTATTTCACAGTCATACAGCATAACCTTTTGATGTATAAGGATTACAACGCAACCAAGAACTACATTTTCTAACCACCCCGAGCCGAGAAAAAGTTACCTTACAAAAATGATAACTTTCTTTCTTGGACACAAAACATTTTGAAATTAATAAACCAGTTATACAACATTCCAATTTATATTGTGATAAAATTTGGATTCGATCTGATGACGGGTTTATGAGATAATTGTTAAATGTGACGCATGGTTGAAACACGCTTAAAAACTGGCACTTTTGGTGTTTAAACTGCGATAAAAAATATTAAAATATAAATTAAAAATTCCAAACCTACATGAACTAACGTAAAATAGAACGATGAAAATGATGATGTCATTGGATTTTATGTAGGTCTATTGGTTACTTCACAAACAACCCTCAAACTCGAGTGCACATAATATTTTGGTCGACAGTAGTCGTTCCAGCACAAACTATTAGCGAGCAGTCAGCTGGTCCTGGCTCCTTGGCTCCGCTCGCGCTCATGCAGTTGGCTCCAGGAGCTGCGCTCTCTCATTGCCCACCTATGATTTAGGCTATATAGATAAATAGAATTAAATGAGTGAAGTGGGGAACTAAATTAATTTTTGTTTGTTTGTTACTGACATATAATTAGCATCCGTATAAGATGAAGTATTGACAGTAAATGTGTCATAAGTCAAAATAGATATTGGTCTGAAAATCACAAAAAGATAGCATCTGAAAATACAGTACAGCAATATAAACAGTTAAGTCTATACCGTATTTACTCGAATACGACCCGCCCCTGAATAAGACCCGCACCCTGATTTTGAAGAACAAAATTTAAAAAAAAAATGTTTACTCAAAACTATTTACAATCTTTAATAAATAAACAGAATAGCATTTCTACAAATAGTTTCCAACAGTTCTGAAGTCGTCCTAAAATAACACACAGAAACAATTAAAAATACAAATAAAAGACACAAACACTTCATTCATCGTCATCAGAAGTACCAACTTCGGAACTTTTTTCACCATCACTTTCCCACAAAATGTCATCACTGCCATCCATAGCATTGGAAATACTACATTTCTTGAAGCTCTTCCGTATGAGATCTCCCGAGATACGATTCCATGCCGTCCAAATCCACGAACAGAGCAGCTGAACTTCCGGGCGCTGAATATGACCAGTTGGGGTCAGTGTGTGCTTATCGGCCGCCATCCACTCCGTATACAGCTGTTTCAAGGCTGCTTTAAATGGTCGGTTCAAGCAGACATCCAGTGGCTGTAGCATAGACTTCATCCCACCCGGGATGATTGCTAGGTCGGTTTTCCCATCCTTGACGAATTTCTTCACAGCGTCTGTTGTATGGCCGCGGTAACTGTCCAGAACAAGCAAGCTCTTTCGTCGTAATAATGCACCAGGGCGACGTTGCCAGTCCCACTTTAACCAGTCTTCCACCAGTGAACTGTCCATCCAACCAGAGTCCTGAGTTATAACGATAACACCAGCGGGTATATTATTTGGAAGAGTCTTTCGCTTGAGAACAACGTACGGCGGAAATTTGGTTCCATCAGCGAGTATACACAAAATTACCGTGCACCGTTGTTTCTCATTACCACCTGTTCTGATAGTCACACTTTTAGATCCCTTAACATTCACAGTACTGTCCAGTGGCATTTCAAAGTAGACTGGCGTCTGATCTGCATTACCAATTTGGGAAAGCAAATATGAATTTTCCTTCCGCAACTTAATTATGTGACGCTGAAAGGAAAGTAACTTCTTCATAGGCACCAGGAAGACGCTGCTAAATTGAGGTACACCTTCGTATGCTCAACCCATTTCTTTTATAAAAATTTTGAATCCATCCTCGGCTTGCTTTAAACCCTACCGTAGAAAGTTCCTTTGCGATCTGTAATGCCTTTAATTGACACATTTCGGTCGACACCCCATTTCCCAAGTCCCGCCTTTCTGTTACGTATTTATAAAGTTGTTTTTCAATTTCCAGAAACTGTACACTCAGTCCGCGGAAAGCTCTACGAGCACCACTACTTGTTAGCAACACTTTTTTTTCTTCCTCCAATCTCAAATACATGACTCGTCAATATCATATTTCCTACCGGCGGCAAATTTTCCAATAATTTCAGCTTCCTTCACAACTTTCAGCTTCTCACTCACAGTAAACGACCGCAAACGCTTCGTAGAACTCATGTTTACACTCGGAAAACGTGCGCGAGACTGTATGACGCCGCCTGCTTACGGTAAAACAAAGTGATAGCCGGAAGAAGGCTAGCAGCATCTAGCGGATACTCGCAACACCCGATATCGCGCGTGGCGGGCAATTTAAATCTTTAAAATCAGGATGACTCAAATAAGACCCGCACCCCAATATTTCACGTCCGATTTTGTTTAAAAATGTGCGGGTGGTATTCGAGTATATACGGTATTAAAAGAAAACATAAAATTAAGACTGATATGTCTAACTTAAATAGCAAAAAATTATAAATGCACTGATCATTAACTTAACGAAAAATGGTGTTTCAAAATTTGTGCTTTTGCAGAAAGGTTCATTTTACTTGTAGCTTACCATTTTATTCGTGTAGAAACTCCCAGACTACTTTTAACCCTGGAGGAGAGACATCTGACATGTTTCGCTTCATGGAGTTGTTCTCATCAGCACTGCGAGGTCCCTTACCTAGCCATGCCTTAACATATTTATCAGGCTTGAACTTGTGAATTGGGGTCCCAACCAACTTCAAAAAGACAAAGTTTCCAGCAGTTTTCACTTGAAGCTGATTCCTTTCAGGTTAATATATTATGTTCATGGCACTAAAAGATTGTTCACATTCTGCTGTGGATATGATTATGGTTTTCACAGCACTAAGAAGTATCATCAGATACTGTTTTGTCTGATGCATACAGCCTGAAACCAGTTACACTTTCCCTGATGGAACCTATAGAAAATTTCTCATACAGATATTTTATTTTACTGTCTCCAAAACAAATATCCCTGCCCACATCTTCTGGCCACTTTGTTTCATCAAATATTTCTAAATTACTTAAAAGTTCTTTGCGAGGTTTGAAGCCATTTTTCAGTGTTGCCTAAGTAAACAAAAGTTTGGTGCTTTTCAGTCGGTCAACACGAATGTACCCAAATAGAGCTGGGTTATGCCCTAATCCTGAAATAAATTACATGAGATTAATAAATACACTAGGATGACCAGTTTTGATCGTCAAGCGATCATCATCAGATCCATTACACTTAGGCTATAGCATCTATGTTTGAGAATACAGGTGAAAAATATATACAATATGTACAATTATTTAGTTGCAGTGTTGGTAATGCAACTGTAAGTGTATGCTAAATGTGGTGTACCTAATGTTGGGTGAAATTCTAAAATGGTGATAAAGATCCGGAATTTGTCTGTTCGGGGTGATTATATGGTTATACAAAATCAACTATGGTTATACTGTAATAATACAGGCTGATCCGGTTGTCTTCCTAACTGGGACTTCAAGCAGTTTCGTGTTCACTCTGGTACCAGTTATAGTCTACTAACCCGGGTGTTAACTGGACGAGACTGGTTTTTCCCTTTCTCCCCCTTTTGTTACTATGTTCGTTCTGAGGTCAGTGCCATGTTTATTTATGTGACGTTGCCAAGTCTAGATAAGAATGTATGTTATTGAATACAGGGAGATCTACAACTATTAAAGACCATGGAACTATATTCGCCACGCATGGACTAAAAAGCCATTTAAACTAAGAGGTACACGGTCTATTGAAGACGTCCCGGCACCTTTAATACTGCCGCGCATAACGGCCTAGGTTTATTGCAGAAAAAGTACATAGTACACCTGATCCAAATAACATTTACCTATAACCACCGCCTGTATTATTACAGTATAACCATAGTTGATTTTGTATAACCGTATAATCACCCCGAACAGACAAATTCCGGATTTTTATCACCATTTTAGAATTTCACCTAACATTAGATATACCACATTTAGCATACACTGACAGTTGTATTACCAACACTGCAACTAAATAATTGTACATATTGTATATATTTTTCACCTGTATTCTCAAACATAGATGCTATAGCTTAAGTGTAATGGAACTGATGATGATCGCTTGACGATCGAAACTGGTTATCCTAGTGTATTTATTAATCTCATGTAATTTATTTCAGGATTAGGGCATAACCCAGCACCAAACTTTTGTTAAAAGTTCTTGATACTTTGCTGCAAGAGAGTGTACAGTAGAAGCAGAATATCTCGAAGACTGGATGTTTAGCATTCGTTTTTCCATTTCTTTCACAAGTAGACTGTAGAAGGCTTGTTCATCATTTCTGTGCACTCTTCCAGGACCATGCAAGTTCACGCCATTTAGTTCCTTACACTCGGCTGCACTTATTGCTAATTCTGTACCGTATACTCCCCAGGTTGGGTTTGTAAAGAGTGGAAAACTTGAAGTTTCTGGAGTACTAGCTTATGAGCCTGAATAACAGACATCTCCCTCTTCTGCAATTGATGCGACAGATCCTCTAATTCATTCAGAGCATCTGTCATCAAACCCATATTCAGGATGAAGTTTATATCAGACAATCCAGCAGTCCTTTGTACTGGGCCCTTTCTCTAGAATCTCGTTTGATCCTCCATGGCGCTTTTAAAATGGAGGGAAAGTGCTACAAAATCTTTCCAAATGGACCTAACTGATCTAGCACTTGATGAAACCCATCTAACTCCTAAAATTCTTCCTATATTCTGGATTTTAGTACTCAGATTTGATGCACAATGCTACAATTGTTTTTTTTTTCTTCTTTGGTGATGCATGGTATAGGGAATACAATTTATCAAAAAAGTTACTCCCTCATGTGGTTGATAGCTGTCAGCTTGGAAACAACATCACCAACTGTTAACACGAGACGGTGGTTAGTACAGTGCCATATAAGAAGCTGAGGGAATTCTTGCTGGAGTCTTACTGCCAATCCTGATACACTCCCTAGCATATTAGATGCACCATCACAAGCAAATGATATAAAATTACTGGCTAGAAACTCTTGTGAAAAATGCTGAACAAGATTAGACTTTTAAGGAATCATATATACATTGACCTGGACTGAGAACCAGGAAAGACGTATAAGGATATGGAAACTGAAAGAAGGGGATAGAAGGGTCGAGTACCTCAAAATGGTAAAGGAAGGAATTCCAACAGATGAAGAAAGAGAGGTGGAAGAGGAATGGGCTAGATCTAAGAAGACACTAGTAGGTGCAGCAGAAGCAGTATGTGGGAGGACAAGTAGTAAGAAGAGGTGGAAGGAAACACCATGGTGGAATGAGAAGACAAAAGATATAGTAAGGGAAAAGAATAGAGCCTTTAGGAGGTGGTATCAAAATAGGACGGTAGAGACAAGATAAGAATACCAGGAAAGAAAGAAGGAGGCGAAGAGAGTAGTGGCTGAGGAGAGAAGAAAGTGGATGGAAGAGTGGACAAAGATGATGAAGGAGGATAGTGAAGGTACAAAAAAGGTTCTGTATGGGATGGTAAAAAATAAGAGGCGGAAGGATCCTACGGATTATGTTAGAATGGTGAACAAAAGGGGACAAGAGATAGAAAATAGGGAAGAACTGAAGAAAATGTGGAAAGAATATTTTGAAGAACTTCTGAACCCAAATGGAAACCACGGCGAGGAGGAAGAAATCGGGGAAGAGGAAGATGAACTGCAAACAGAAAAGGACTTAACATGGAAAGAAGTGGAAGATGCAGTGAACAAGATGAAAGGAGGGAAGGCACCGGGTGTGGATGAGTTGAGTGTGGAGATGGTGAGAGCAGCAGGAGAGGTGGGGATACAGTGGTTGTACCGAGTGATGAGGACAGCATGGAAGGAAAGGAAGACCCCCGAGGACTGGAAAAAAGGAATAATTGTCCCGATATTCAAGAAAGGTAGTAGGACAGATTGCAGAAACTATCGGGGAATAACACTGATGAGTCATTGTGCAAAGACAAGAAAGTTTTGGAAAAGAGAATTAGGACAAGGATAGAAGGAGGGATGAGGGAAGAACAACATGGCTTCAGAGCAGGAAGGTCCACAGTGGATTTGATTTTTCCTGTAAGGCAGTTACAAGAACAGCACTATGAGTATGGAACAGATCTACCTTCCTGGACATTGAGAAAGCAGAAACAAAGTATGGAAGTCCCTGGAGGATAGAGGAGTAGAGAAATGGACTATAAAGAGGATAAAGGAGATGTACAAGGAAAGCGTAAGCTGTGTGAAAGTGGGAGGAGAGAGATCAGACTGGTTGGAACAGAGAAACGGCCTGAAACAAGGAAGTGCACTGTCACCGTTACTTTTCATTGCGGTGATGGATGACATAATGACCCGAGTGGCACAAGTAATTGGGAAAGGAAAGATGAAAGCAATGGTGTTTGCGGATGATTTGATCATTTGGGGAAACAAGGAGGAGGAGGTACGGGAACAGTTGGACGTGTGGGAAGTAATAATACAAGGATATGGGATGAAATTTAGCATAAATAAGAGTGAGATGGTGATCACAACAAGGAAGAACGAAAGAACCACAACGGGAATAACAATTGGTGTGGAACAGCTGAAGAAAGTGGAGAGTTTCAAGTACCTGGGAAGCCTTATACAAGATAATGGAAGAAACGATAGAGAAATAAATGAGCGGGGGAGGCAGGCAGAAGCATTCCGGAGGAGTGTGAGAAGCATGTTATGGAGCAAGGATGTCCCTCAGAACAGCAAAAAGATCATATATCGGACGTACTATGTCCCTATCCTGACGTATGCCTCGGAGACCTGGGTTATGAAAGGAAGGGAGAAGAGCAAAATACTGGCCAGTGAGATGAGGTTCCTGAGAAGCAGTATTGGAGCTACAAGGATGGACAGAATAAGAAATGAGAGGACCAGAGAATTAATGAAGGAGGAACCATTACAGGATGGTATAGAGAAATCTAGACTTAGATGGTATGGACATGTAAAACGAATGGAGGAGAAGAGGATACCCAGGAGAGTACACGAGACGAAGTGGGAAGGAAAGAGACCGAGAGGAAGACCGAGAGACAGGTGGCTGAGGGGGGTGGAGGAAAGCGTGAGAAGAGAGGAGAAGACTGGACAAGGGTGGAGGCTGAGAGATGGTAGGAAGACAGAAGACGTTGGAGAGACTTGTGTTCCAAACAGACTCTGCCAGTGGCTGGAAACTGTGCAAGATGATGATGATATACATTGAGCTGAGGTGTTTGGACGATCAACTAGATCGAAAAATATGCTGCTGGTTTCTTCAGAATTATTAAAATTCACCCGAAGACAAATACAAAGAAATGATTTTTGACCCACTGAAGTTGACTCGTCCACCATCACACTAATTTTGAGGTCGTTTTCAACAATTTGTTTAACAACAGTTTTCCTCATTTCTTCACCAATCTGATTGGTCAGCACAGGAATGTTTGGAATGCAAAATCTGTCCCATATCTAAACCATTTGCTCTTTGTGCATCAATCCAGGATGGTAGATCAGAAAATGGCCTTCCTAGCTTTGCAAGATGGTACACTGTGCGAAAAACTCTGCATGTATTCTCGTGGTAAACCCCTTCTTGTCTTGCAGTTGTGTTTTGAAGAACTCGTTTCTTGGCCTCCTCAAGAATTTTAACACACTGACCATGGGCATGGGAATTCTTGTGATCAAAGACTTTTTTTCTTATTGCCTGATGCATTTTCACATCCATATCATCAAAAGCCTTCACAGAATAAGAACACCACTCATTTGATAAGCGAGTTCGTTCTGATTTAAAAGCACCCAAAGTTCCACGTGCTCTGACGCATACTTTGCAACCAAATCCATTCGTGTTCTTTGAATTTAGTTTTCCACTGACTCAGAAATGTTGGCAAACATTCAAAATCTGCATTATCCAGGCCTACATTGTGGGTTTCTATTTCACTTGTGCTTTGTTGTCTGTGAGAGGTGAGAGACAAAGCCGAATTCGTCAAATTTTCCCCAGACCGATTATCTTCAACACATTCACCAGTTTTGCTGAAATTTCTCTTTTGTCCCCTTACGGCAAATGTATCCAAGATATCAGCTCTGCAGCCGATGCTGATAAAAATACTTTAGTTGCAATGATGCTGCTTGATACACACTCGTACTAACTATACACCACAACACTAGTTTTTAAGAGAACCGGGACGTGTGAATCGATACAAAAATGTAGCTTCCGATTTTTAGTTATATATATCTCAGAAACTACAAAAGATATCTCCTTGAATGTTCTTTTGGTGTATTCAGAGTACATTTGTCATTATTTGGGTAGAATATGAAGCTTCTATGTTGAATACTTTGCGTCAGAGAGAGCATCACAAAAACAATGTTAAAACAATATATTGTTAAAAATTCCCTTAACTCATGTCCCTTTTCTGAGCAAATACTCAAACCAGAAACTTTGCATGCATAATATTTCAACCATTTTTGAGCTATCGTTTACAGGAGCTGGGATTTTTTTTTTTTTTACATCCTTTTTGAAAACTGACGCATACTTTGCAACCAAATCCATTCGAGCTTATTACTTCCACTATTAGATCTATATAGTTTCTTAGAGACTGCCAAGTTTCAAATACATTGGTCACATAGTTTCTGAGAAAATGGTACATGAAGTTTCCAAACACAAAAAGAATGTTTGGCTAGTAGCTACGATATAGCCTTAAAACATTATATTTAAACCTAATTTTATTGCATCAAATATCGCTTCAGCACAATTCTTCAGGAAAGAAGAGATTTTTTCAGCTGAAAAATAAAATTTGACTATTTCGAGCTTATTACTTCCACTATTAGATCTATATAGTTTCTTAGAGACTGCCAAGTTTCAAATACATTGGTCACATAGTTTCTGAGAAAATGGTACATGAAGTTTCCAAACACAAAAAGAATTTTTGGCTAGTAGGTAGTTACAATATAGCCTTAAAACATTATGTTTAAACCTAATTTTATTACATCAAATATCGCTTCAGCACAATTCTTCAAAAAAGAAGAGATTTTTTCAGCTGAAAAATAAAATTTGACTATTTCGAGCTTATTACACGTCCCGGAAAACACAAAAAGAATGTTTGGCTAGTAGCTACGATATAGCCTTAAAACATTATATTTAAACCTAATTTTATTGCATCAAATATCGCTTCAGCACAATAATTGATACACCAAATTCTTCAGGAAAGATGGGAGATTTTTTAAAGCTGAAAAATAAAAAATGACAATTTTGAGCCTATCACACATCCCGGTTCCCTTTTCCCGACAACGAGACGGGAGACTGTGGTCTTTTTAATTAAGTTCTTCCACGAGTAACCAACCTTGCTTTATAGATTTTTGCCAAGCAGGAGCCCAAAAGTCAAGAATATTGTATCTTGTCGATTGACAGTGGATATTTTAAAAGTAAGGATCTATTTAAACAATGTAAAAGTTATGATATTTTCTTACTGAGAAATATGTTTAAAAACATCAGATGTAGCGGTATATTCTTAAGGTGGCGACTATGGTCATCACAAGTTAAGCGCTCTGCAGCAGCGGTGGCGAAGAGATCTCGCTTTATGAGTTTTGATACATGGACGGCCATGGCCGTTCTTTTTTTCCGCTCTAGTTTTCTGCAGCGATGCTGAAGCGCCTAATGGGTTCGCTTTAAAAAGGAACGCACTGTTCTATATTGGCGATGTCTACAGCCATACAGGCGAAAGTTTATCGGTAAAGGTAGCTTGGTACCAGTGGAGGAATGATCATGAAAAGTAATTATATTAATTCCTATGGTGCAAACAAATTTAAGATCCACTGGTTTTCAGTGGTGGTATGCTATTTGACATTGAAAGCAGTGAGGTATGCAATTGGGCCTTTGAAAGCAGTGCCGGTATTCCATACCAGCTCATACCGCCTCACTTTCCTCCCTGCTTCTAATTAAAATTTCACTGTGTGGCCTAGTATCATCGTGGGGTAATTGAGGAGGCCATGGTCAAATACAAGGTATTCTGTGAGTCCCGTGCGCTCTGTTCAGTACATAAAACTGGCAAAATCTCGACAGATATTTATGAATATTTATGTTCAAACATAAAATAGTTACAATAATTATCGTCGAACATAAACAGTCGTATGAACTATTACCGTATTTGCTCGCGTATATCTCGCCCCTACGTATATCTCGCACCCCGTATTTTTATTTGATATTTCAGGGGGAAAAAAGTACTTGCATATATCTCGCATTCATTACTGACGCCGTCATATAAATGACCGTAATAACTTTGAGGTAGAAACACGTTCGATTTAGCGCGCCACAACAGTTGTCATTGTCCAGGAACTTACCCAAAGCTATACTATCAGGAAGAGCGAGCAACAACGAGTTGATCCGAACTTCGATACGAGCCGATTAGGGATCGAGGCACCGCGTGCAAGCATACGACGCAATGTGAGTGTTAGTACGCTGTACATCATTAGTCTTCAGCCGCAGTTGGCTAAATTCGCCACCTTGAGACACGTTCGAATAAGCGATTAGCGCGCCACAACAGTTGCGCAAGTAGGCCTACTGTTACATCGCAGTGAAACGCAGTTCAGTCTTCTCGAATCTCAATGATTTAGTCTTTACACATTGCGTCGCATCAGAGCTCGGCCGCGTGCAAGCATAAGGCGCAGCGTGAGTGTTAGCACGCTGTACATCGTTCGCCGCGTCTTCGGCCGAGGTTGGCTGAATTCGCCGCCTTGAGACACGTACGAATTAGCGATTAGCACGCCACAACAGTTGCGCAAGCAGGCCTACTGTTACATCGCAGAGAAACGCAGTTCAGTCTTCTCGAATCTCAATGATTTCGTCTTTACGCATTGCGTCGCATAAGAGCTCGGCCGCGTGCAAGCATACCGCGCAGCGCGTGTTAGCACGCTGTACATAGTTCGCGAGTCTTCGGCTAAATTCGAGCTCGCTCGTGGAGGAGATGATCGATCGTATCGATCGCTAAGCGTCTGCGCTCTAAATTCCTTTTCTGCTTTGAATCATCCTTAACGAGCGTATGACGTCTTTTTCCTAGATTCTTAATGTCGCATAACCATAACGAATAGAAATGGTGTCGACGGACATTGTTGTGAAGAGCTTCTTGAAGACGGGCATCGCAAATGCATTGGACGGAAGTCAGGATGAAGCAGTATGGGATGATGACCAGGATTATGCACGCGAGAGTATCTCGGAGATTGGCAGCAATGACGGCAGTGACAATGAACAGGGCGAGTACCGTATGCCAGTTGCCTGGTTTCAATAATGCAAATTTTGTGTTTTTTCGGGAATACAGTCATTCCCCGCGTGTAACTTGCACCGAAAATTTTCAAACATATTTTCGGTCAAAAAAGTGCGAGATATACGCGAGCAAATACGGCATGTACTATTATTTAATTATTTTATTTTACTTTATTTTATTACTTTTTTCTTTTTTTAAATTTTGTTTTGTTTTATTTCTTTTTATTATGTTTTAAATTGTTTTTTTTGTTTTTGTTTTGGTTTGTTTTGGTTCATTTTTGTTTTTATTTTCTTTTGTTTATTTTGATTTTGTTTTGTTTATTTTGTTTAACTTTAATTTGTTTTGTTTTATTTTGATTTTCCAGGAAACATACACAAAAAACACGAAGCAAAAAGCAAGATCAAAAGCAAAAGCAGAAAACAAAAAAACAAGAAACACAAAGCAAAAAGCAAAATTCAGAAACAAAAGCTAAAGCAGAAAACAAAAAACAAGCAACACAAAACAAAAAGCAAAAGCAAAGGCAGAAAACAAAAAACAAGAAACACAAAGCAAAATTCAAAACCAGAAGCAAAAGCAGAAAACAAACACAAAACCAAAACCAAGAAAGGAAAGCAAAAAGTAAAATTCAAAAGCATAAGCACAAAGCAAACACAAAACCAAAAAGTAGAAAACAGCAAACAAAAAAGATACGGGAGGCAAAGTCCAGAGAAACATTTCTCATGAAAATCATTCTTATTCACAAGTGGATTAAACGAGTTTTGCAACTGGACGACTCATATGATCATATATCAAATGTTTCCGATTTGGCATTTGTCAGGATTGTCTATGACTATCCTTCAGTATTTGACAAGTCTCAAACACCTAACTCGCGGAAGGTAAAGAGCGAATGTTTAAAAGCTAGAAAGATTCGCTACGCTGGAAACTTTGGCAAATGTATCACAGAAAGTCAAATACTGAAGAAAATAAATTGTTTTTTACAGCTTTTCCTCTTGTTTCCGTGTATTTTCTCAAAAAGTAATCAGAAAGCCATAGAATATTATCTATCTTAAAACAGTATAATGATCTACAGTCCCTCTCTGAAACCGTTCTTCGTAATGTATACACTTTCCTAGCCCGCAAGTTGTTTGCATCAACAAACATAACCTCAACCATCTTGAGATTAGACAGCTGAGCATGGTAATGGCCAGACTTCAGAAATTGTGAGTGCAGTAGAACCTCGTTAACACGTTCCTCATTAGTACGTTTTATCGCATATCACATTGTAATTTTCAAGTCCCGATTCTTATCTGATGACAATAATGTAAAAGTACCTCATTTATCACGTCGCACATTTTGCCGCGCATCGCTTAGTACGATCGCATTTTCGTCAGTCCTGAAATCATTTAATTATCATTTTCCATTAGTACGTTTTCCCCGCTTTTGACGCTCAAATTTTTCAGTCCCTTGAAAAACGTACTAGCGAGGTTCCACTGTATATACTTCAGATTTGTAGCATATACTTCTTTTATTCATACCACATTGGAGTATATACTCACTAACTGAGTATTTACTCCCACCACCCTTGAGTATGTACTTCTCAGTGAGTCTAAACTTCAACTTTTAATTCATACCATTCTGCGTATATACTACAAAATTGTTGAGCATGAGCATATACTCCGTTTTATTCATATCACCCATTATCTTTGTATCAACATTTGACTGTAAATACAAACTCCAATAGGCTATGAACAGCATCTGATACTCACAGTGAAATCCAAAGAAACAGGATCTTGAGCTCTGTAGTTTGGACAGCTATGAAAATATAAGTTGTACAGCCCTTCTTCACCATCACTTATAACAGCCATGACAAACTGCAAGTAACAAATGTTTATAGTGAGATATCTGTGCAATTAGTTTTGCACTGTACTCAAACAAAATATCATCTAATGAAAATTGTGTCATACCAAAACCAAAGTACATACAATAAAGCAATATCCCAAGAAAGACCAATATGAAAAAGAATTACAATCTTCTGGACCTAAATTTACCTATGTAATGGTTGGAATAATGGCATCCATACAAAACACTTCTACTTCATTTCCCGGTTCCAGTGATCTGGGTCGGGGCATGAATCAAAGACCTCCATCCGAGGACTCGACTCACACACTATCATATTTAGGCTAGTAGTACGATGGGTTCGCCACACCCAAAGGTTCAAAACACTTATAGACATAAAAGAAAAGTGTACAGTTAAATACCAATATATCAAACCCAAGTTACTATCTTTATTTTACTAAAATCTTGTTCAATCAAAGATACAGTAGTTAAGTTGTCTTTCATAACAATTGCATTTAATGCCACCACCGCCACCGCCGCCACCACCACCACCACCAGCAGCCTAAGTCGGGTCGGAGCAAAAGACACAGCACTCCACTCCAGGTTTCGTTCTCTCACTGTCCTTCACCAAATCCATCCACCGTGCTCTAGGTCTTCCTTGTCCTCTCTTTCCAGCCATCCATCTCCCCATCACTTGTTTTGGCATTCATTCATCATTCATCCTTTCACATCTGCTCCAGCTTATTATTCAGCTTCTGTACATTCACTTCCATTCGAATGTCTTCATTCCTCACTCTCTCTCTCTCCCCCAGTCTTCTGTACCATACTGTTCAGGAATTTCATTTTGTCTGCCTGTATTCTACTTTCATCTCTCTTCGTCATCAACCAAGTTTCTGCTCCATACGTCATTATTGCTAAGTACATCACTTCTTTAGCCTTCAGTAGTATGTATTTATCCCAAATTAAACTCCGAACCTGATGATAGAAAATACTCCCACATTGTATTCTCTTGTTGATCTCTATACCCAATCTTGCATTTTCCATCAATTCACTTCCTAAATATTTGAAGTGCTCTGCCAATGCAACATGCTAGAAGTTTTAGTCTTGGCATCGAAATATCCTTCAAGGGCGTAAATCTTGCCTTGGCCATCACAAGTTGAATCGAAACAGATCCTGGAGTTCCACTCCTTAAATAAACAACAGCTGCATAGGCACTTTGACTGGCATCACAAAACTTACGAAGATTTCACAATTCTTCAGACCCGCCGTCAGCGAAATGTCTTGGTATCTTCACTTCTGAAAGTCGGGGAACTTCTGATTCCCACTTCTTGAAATTCCGCTGCACTTCCTCTGGTAACGGATATCCTAGCCCATCTTCAGGTTACAACTCATCTGGATGAGAAGTTTTGGCAGCAGGTAAAAGGACAAGTAAATCCCATAGGGTCAAGGTCCCTAACATCTCAAGAGACCGAAGGTGAGATTCTAAACCCTCTGGGTTGCAGACAAAATTCTTCTACGAATGATGTCACCAGATCTACTCTCAGATAATATTACAAAAGATAACATCATTGTCTTTGTCCCACATCAACCCGAGAACAGAAGAAACCTGTTAACAACCACTTTCTCCACTCAGTGAGGTATGTTCCCATCCACGAAGTTCAAATTTTGCAGTCGACAACAGTTCTGTGGATTCAGTGATAAATTTATCCATTTCTTCTTCCAAACCAAATAATGACACAATTGTCCACATGTGTCATGGAATTCAGGTGGGCTCTTCTCTAGATGAAGATCAAGTACTGCTGCCTGTAGGAAAGGACTGCAGTTGAGGCCAAATACTACCAGTTTATGGCTGAGTACTTTGAGTTCTCTCCTTTCAAAGTACTCCCACCATAGGAACCTCATAATATAATTCCTATCACTGGGAGCAATGGATATCTGAAGAAAAGCCTTCCTTATGTCGGCAATTACTCCAATATTCCTGTGCGAAACCTATTCAAAATTGGGGGAATCTGTTCAAGCAAATTTGGTCCCTTCTTTAGACAGTCATTCAGGGTTGTTTGTTTGAGTCTTCAGTCTTTTGACTGGTTTGATGCAGATTTCCTTTCCCCTCGCAAGAGGCATCAAACACTGGTCTAACAGATGTCGTGGAGTTTTCCTTGAATGCACCTCGGTGAGGTAAGTAGTGACCTTTCTTTTCTACTTCTTGAGAAGGCACTTCTTCAATCATACCTTCCTTCTTCCTTTTCTTAAATACATCATTGTAGTCCACATATCTGTCACTACGAATCAGTTTTATCGTTGTAGACGTGCTTCTTCTTTCAGCAATGTCACGATTCACTGAAATGTCTTCAAATCTATCATTCCAGGGCATATGTACTTCATAACGCCCCTGCTCATTTACACACACTGTCTCCTTGAAGTGTTCAAGCGTAGTCGCTTCTAATTCTCCTTTGGATTGCTTCTCAGCTGGATCCCTTATTCCTAGTGTGTCTAACTTTCAAAGATCAGTCACTGAAGAGTTCAAGGTCAACAACGCGATCGCGAGTGAACTAGACGAGTTTGAAAACTAATCCATTGATAGTCTCCCCATAATGACCCAACCATGCCTAGTTTCGACAGCCACAGGTCCAGAAGTCAGGTTTTGCATTCTTCCTGTGAGCAGAGGTCCACAGGTGTCGTCACCTAAAAGCAATTCGATCTCCGGCCTGTCATCACCAGAGTCAGTGATAATTATTTTATTTTCTCTAAGTTCCTTCACCAAGGCCTGAGCTAGAACCGGTACCTTTTACGTGTATTTCCCATCTACTCTTGCAAGTCTTAGTTGATAACTGGAGTGCATTTTCTTTGTTGTCTCAGTTCCTCCAAACAGAGCATAAACCATTTTCTCAGAACCTGAGGGTTTCAGTCCTAAACCATCTGCGGTCTTCTTCAGCAGGCATGATCGTTGCGATCCAGTATCGATTATGGTTCTCACAATGCGCTCCTGTCTGTTTCCTGTAATTCTAACCATCAGAGTTTGTAGAAGTACGTCTTTGTTGCATGTCTGGTTACTCAATGCAGTGATGAGGTCTGCCTTATCTGTCTCTTCCTTTTGATTCTTTTTTCGAGTCTTCTGCAGGAGCTCAGGGCACATTAACACAACATACCTTTTCCCACAGACATGATACAGGATTTTACCATGTGACCTTGTTCCAGGCATTGAAAGCGACATCAGAACATTCTTCCTTTCAGTTAGTCATCTTTTATGCCTTAAAGCATTCCTTGCTGTCATGAGGTTTGCTGCAGAACACACAATTAAGGCTTAGACTTCTTGAATCCTGGATAGTAAGCTAGTGACTGTTGGAATGTTTGTTGCATCTTCCAGTCTTTTCCTTGGTTTGTTCACTGTCTGTTGTGAAGCCTGGAATCACCCTTGAGCAAGAGTAATTCTCTGTTCTACCTCTACTTCATTCTTCAAGAATAAAGACAACTGTTCAAGTTTCTCACAGTACACGTTTTCTACTGAATCACTAAAGGGACGTTGGACAGAAGTTCTCAGCCAAACTCTCAGTAGTTCTTCTGGAAGTGATGACTCCACTAACAGGAACAAAAAGGTGGCATACCTGGTACTAGTCACCCCTAACGTCTCAAGAGACCGGAGATGAGAATCTAAGCGATCATATAACTGTCATGGAGCAAGTCTCTGCGATGAAGTGACATCCTGAATCACCAATCCTAGTAGTTCGCATACATAAAAGTCAAGAAGTAATTCCTCCCTACCAAATCTACTTTCAAGACATTGCACTGCTTTCTCAATTTTATACAGTTGGAGGGAAACTTCTCACTACATCCTTAGCACTACTGCATTCCATGGTGGCCTGGAGTAAAAACTGGAATTTATCTTCGGGTTCTATTTCTGGATCATTATGAATGCGTTCAAATGAACTCCAAAATCCTAACTAGTCCATAACCTCTCCAGAGAATTTCCGTAGTTTGATTTTCGGTAACTTCAATTTCTTGCCAACATTATCACTCATATTGGTCATAGCTCCATTTTCGTCAGTCGCAAGAAACTCAGCATTCACATAACCAGTCTTGTAATGGACCTTGTCAAGTTTATTCTCATACCTTCTCGTATTCATTTCCGTATTCCGACTATTCTTTGTTAACAGGAAGGAATTCCAATATTTTCTCATCCGCATCTTTCATTTCTGTGCTTAGGCGTTCTAATTTCGTAAATAGCCATCTTACCTGGTTAAGATCTGCTTCAGCTATCAGTGTATCGTATGTTTTCGTGAACATGGCCTGTATCGGCTTTCTCGCTTTTGCGAGTTTATCCATATTTAATCGTACTTACGGGTATGTTCACATCAAAATAATCCAGGCTGGATGGACACTAATGTTGAGTCGAACTAGAAAATCTACCCGACTTACTGTATTCGTTAAAAAATGAGCTTTATTTTACACAAACAAGGTATTGCTATCGATACTGAATGTAACAAAAAATAACATCCACAGCCTTCTTTTTTCGTTTATAGTTCATCTTCTCCTTCCCTGCAAAAATCATAACAGAAAAAAGAAAAGGAATAACCAAGGCACATGGAGGCGTCTTTTGAGTTAGAGAACGTCACATCTAGTACTCCATCCATGAACTTGGCAGCATGAGAGATAATAGTAATTCAACAATGATGCATAATAACCATCATCATCACAGGTATCACAAAATCAATAAAAATTGATAGTGATGCATTTTCAATAACCATTCCAGACACTAAACATATATTTTAAGAGAAATAAATTGATTAGGACTAGTTTGCATCTCGGGATGCACAGAGGAAAGTGTTTAAGTGTATATTTATTTCAGGCACTAGGAAATTAATAGTAACTTCCTGCCCAATCTAATTGGGCACACTCTTGTTGAACCACTGAAAAGTAATTCTATTTTTGATTAATTAAGCAACACTGAAAAATGACTTCTAATATTTCAATTTCTATTGCATGTTCAATGAAATACTCCATTCTAATGTATTTCCAAGAGCCTTACGTCACCATGAAGTTAGTTATTGTTGATTTAAGGGGTGGAACTACGAGGTCATCTGTGCCACGTCACCATGAACCATCGAAACAATTCACAAGTGAATTTCCTGTTCATCCTAGTACAAAGCTATTCCCTGTTCCTAAATATTAAAGAATCTTCCTTACTGTTAAATTCAAGCAAGATAGAAATTAGTCACATGATAATTACACAGACAGTAAATTAATACGAATTACAAGACATCATCATCATCATCATCTTGTACAGTTTCCAGCCCCAGGCTGGGTCTATTTGGAACATAAGCCTCCCCACTTAGTTCTTTCTTCCCACCACCTCTCCGCTGTCACTCTGGTCCAGTCCTCGCCTCTCTTCTTGACTAATTCCTCCACTCCTTTCAGCCATCTATCTCTTGGTCTTCCCCTTGGTCGTTTCTTCTGCATCTGCATCTCATGTATCCTCTTGGGAATCATCTTCTCATCCATTCTCTTTAAGTGTCCATACCACCTCAGTCTTGATGTCTCAATCCTACCTTGCAAGGGCTCCTCTTTCACCATTTCCCTGACCTTTTCATTCCTCAACCTGTCTCTTCTTGTTATTCCGATCCTACTTCGCAGGAACTTCATTTCATCTGCCTGTATTCTACTTATATCTCTTTTCTTCATTGCCCACGTTTCTGAAGCATAGGTCAGTATCGGGATATAGTAGCTTCTGTATAACACTTCCTTGCTTTTTTGTGGGACATCTTTATTCCACACTAAGCTCCTAATGCTTCTCAGAAATGCTTCTGCCTGTCTGCCACGTTCCGTAATCTCTTTGTCATTTCTCCCATTTTCCTCCACTATACTCCCCAAGTACTTGAGACTTTCCACCTTCCTCAGCTGTCCACCTCCAAGTGTTATCCCGCTCATTGGTCTGTCCTTTATCCTGGTCGTTAACAGGATCTCACATTTACTGATGTTGAACTTCCATCCGTACTCTCCCACTGTTTCTTCCCAAGCCTTCAGTTGCTCCTGAATTTCCTCTTCCTTGTTTCCCCAGACCATGAGATCATCTGCAAACACCATTGCTTTCATCTTATCTTCTCCTATCTTTCCTGCTATCCGTGTCATTACCTCGTCCATAACCACAATAAAGAGAAGGGGTGACAGCGCACTACCCTGTTTCAGGCCACTCATTTGTCTGAACCAGTCTGTTCTTTCCCCTCCAACTTTCACACAACTCACACTTCCACAATACATCTCCTTCACTCTGCCTACAGTCTCTTTTTCCACTCCCATGTTTTCCATTGCTTTCCAAACCTTCTCCCTACACACACTATCATAGGCCTTTTCGATGTCCAGGAAGGCCATCAACAGATCCTCTCCAAATTCGTAGTGGTGTTCCTGGAGCTGTCTCACTGAAAATATGAGATCCACTGTTGATCTCCCAGGTCTGAATCCATACTGTTTCTCTCTCAATTTTCTCTCCATTTTGGCTCGTATTCTAATTTCTATTATCTTTTCATATATCTTGGCACAGTGAGGTATGAGTGTGACACCCCTGTAATTTCTGCACTCCTTTCTGCTTCCTTTCTTAAATATTGGGACAATTAATCCTTTCTTCCAATCTTCTGGGGTCTTTTTCTCCTTCCATATCACCCTCATCACACGGTACAGCCACTGTTTCCCAACCTCCCCTGCTGTCTTCACCATTTCAACACTCACTTCATCCACACCTGGTGCCCTTCCTCCTTTCATCTTTGAGTGTCTCTTTGTTGTGTACCTCATTTCCGTTTTTGTCCACCATTACCACATCCTCTCTCCAAGACATAACAAACTTAATTATAAACATATAGAACATGGAACGTTACATAATCAGTGAAGCATGCTTAATGATCACGCCTTGGGAACAGGAGATCTCCTTTGCCGGGGGGTTTTATTTAACTATTTTATTCGGTGAGGGTCCATATGACCCGAGTCTGACACCCTTCAAGGGGATTTTAGTACACTTGTGGTCTACACGTGATGGCGATAGATTCAGTAAATGTTAAGGTTAGGTTGCAATACTGGTGACATCTTTGTGGTGGAGTTAATTGTAAAGTAAAGTTACACTACATTAAGAATAATCTAGCAGTGAATAAGATTTGGAAAGATCACTGACTCACATTAGCATTGTAGAAGTTGCCATACTCATTAGAGGTGACAGAGATTGGAATTTGCTGCTTAGAACATCCTGGCTCTCCACTGGCAGGACCTGGAATAAACCACATTGAACATCACTTACACCACATGCTGATCCAGAATGTCCTATCCCCACACAACTGTCATTAACTCTTAACCCTACTAGTGCAAATGTTGATATTTGTCAATGATCTGTGCCTGTCGGCAGAGGTAGGTTTGAAAAAATCATTCTTTATACACGTTGTTATACAACCACCACAGCTACCACCACTTCTTGGCATTTATCCCACTGGTGCCTCAGGGTCTATTGCTAGATCTTGGCTCTTCTTTCTAAATGGTTTAACGCAGGGCTTTCATTTTAATGAATTCTACCCATTCTAACAGATTTTGGGATATTGAAACAGACTGACACATACTGTTTGCAGATTTTAAAAAAGGTATTTAGCCAATGGAAAAACGACATATATAATACGTAGGATGAGACGAGGTACTCACAGTGAACACTTAGGACATTACGGCGAAGGGCAGTATATTCAAGTGGCAGATTACAGCATGAGAAATGTCTCGGCTGCTACAGGGCGAAATGCATGATAGCATCTATCAGTTACAGCTCCCTCCGGCCCCTTTGGCCTTATGGTTCAGAGTTTGCAACTGGGAATGGAAAAATATTGTGATGTAACATGATCGATGCCACTCTCAGTCCATTGACATTTCCGATGTCCTAGCAGAGTAGTGATAAAGCTCACATTGCAATTAGCATTCTTTCAAAAGTGAAAGAATTAGTAGGCCTATTTCAGCTAATGCACCATTTCTATGAAATACTGCAATCTATGTAAATAAAATGCTTATCTATATATGGAAAGTACTGCAGGCTACATTATAATTTTATTAAAACATCTTCCCGTCTATTAACTTACTTGGTTCCGCTTAGTACATTATTTTCAAGATGTCCCTCGATGAGTGCCTTAACAAAGTTTTGCTGGAACAACATACATTACAAGACAAGTACACAAAAATTCAGCAGTAGGAATTTGTAATTTGATACCAAAAGATCATCCATTATATAGGGATCACCAAGTTCCAAGCAAACCAGTAGATGGTGGATCTTGCAATTCACCACATTCACAACGTTCATCATCAGAGAAGTAGCCCCACTTCTTCTATCACAACAAAACACTAGGTCTCAACCTATTAAGGCTTTCACACGTCTTGTATGGGAGATAGTAACTAGCAACTACATAATGAACCCTTAATATTATTGCCATATATTAATGTTTCATGTTATCTGTTGTGTGTGGAGTAGCAAGTAATATTTTGAAGGAAATACTAGCCTGTATGAAGAAATATGTAACTACCTGAATCTGGTAAGGGAAGCAAGACATCCTGTTAGGACAATGAGACAGGGTTGAGCAATGGAATGTGGCCCGCACCTTAGAAATAGCTGGACACCGTTAGCGTGGGTTCAAGAACCCAGGAAGGCGCAGAGGACAGGGTGAGTCACAAGGGTGCGTCTGTTCTTTGTAAGACAGGAGAGTGGCAGAGAAGACAAAGAAAATATTGAGGGAAAACTATGGTTCGGCGACGCCCACGTGGGAGGAGCCTGAAAATGCCGCGAAGCTGGGAACAGCATCTACAAATGAGAACTGAGGACGCGGGAGGCTTCCCATGCTTCCAAAGTCACGCCAACTTATGAAATTATGGTGGGAAATGGATTGCAATTAATCCTACGATCAGAATGAGTAACGCACGCCGGATATGTTCAATTCGCGTCATGGTGGTCACGCAAGGCGCACTTGGTAAATTATTTTGAAGACGTTACTATGTCAGTCGTCATAAGTCCGTGGACTTAGTAAATTTTCAAGCTAAAGACAGCGAGATAGAGAACTTAGTATTTTGAACTTAAACAGTGCTTTTGGAGATGAATTCTGTACACCTCAAGTGTAAAATAAAGTGTTTGCGTGTGAAATGTTGAGATAGCACACTGCTATTAATTAGGGCCAGTTCGACATTTTGATATTGCTCATAGGACTGGTGAACGGATTTAGAAGTTCACTCGACCAATTTATTAGGGAAAATTGTGTGAGGCATTATTTTAAAATATTGACATTCTCATTGAAGCAGACTGCCAACAATGGAAAACGTGGTATCAGCCGCTGAAAGAAGGAAGACATACTTGGAACCAACCACGGGCATGTTGATGGAGTGCTAATTGCAATGCTTGGGGTCATGCCAGGAGGCATCAACTATGGAGAAGCTGAAATCGGATAAGTACTGAATGAATTTATTCATCATGTAGCCTGTTTTGGTTATTGGGAATCCGTTTATATATTTTGTTGTGTAGTATTTTTTGTTGTCTTCGTGTGTTTAGTGTTTTTTGTTATCCGGCTACTATTGTATTTTATGGAACGCAGCGTGGTTTATCTTTTGCATTTTAGGTTAGAATAGTGCGGGACAGTAGAGTAAATCGTACTCGAGTGTACAGAGTGTGTTTGATAACGGATAGAGCACATGAACGAACTAGATCGCTGATAACAAATGAAGCTTGACATTAACGTAATGACAGCATTGGGGGGAAAAATATGATTTTGTTGAAAGAACTTTGGATTACACAGGCTGAAAAGTTTATGCGATATTGCATATTTCCTAGCAGGAAGCAATCTGCTTCTGTAGTAATTTTCTTTGTATTTGAGCACTAAATTAAAGGTATTGTGTTGGGACACATTTTTAGGAGGATATCTGGGATCTGAAAACATTTTGATGGAGGTGATGTGTTAAACCACGGCAAGGCCAATTTTATTATTCTGCACGGGATCTGATCGAGGTCAGTATCTGTCTGCTGCTGGCGACGAGTCAGGACTCACAAGGGTGATGTCACTGATAATGATTCCACAGGTCTCAAACTGCAAGGTACAGTTTTGGAGACAAAGTTATGATATGTGTTTTATTTAAGTTGTGTTGGCTGAAATCGCAACGGTTCTCAAGTAGGTGCTTGAGACAATGTAAGACCGCCCGGTGTGACACAATATGACGAGGGCTAGTTATACAGTCCAAACGCGGGTTCAGATCTCAGATAAAGATAAGGCGTGTGAGGCCAATAGCAGCTGCGGAGTGTGCTCTTATGATGGCCTTCAGTTAAAGCCTGTTTAATGTGAAGCAAATTAGATGATTAAATTTGGGAGCTCTTCATAATCAGAAATGTGGTTCATGATTATGCTGATCTTTGTTTGGTGTTCAGGTTTGCCACTGTCTCATAATTTTGTAAATATATGCCGCATATTTTCGTGCGATGCCTGTAACTTTGTTGTGTTCGGGAAACTATCGGTTTGCCCCAGTGTTAGCTGCTGATGACCACGATTGCGCATTTCATGTCTGTGCCTGTAAGACCTATATTTTTAGGCAATTTGTGTTTTGTGCTTTTGGCACTTGCATAAAAGCTTCACGCGGAAGTACTTGGAATATAACTATAAGGGTAGCATAGCCGGTTGTCATTTAAGTTTTGTTTAGCCATTTAAGTCTGGATCCCGATGCCAAAGCATGGTGAATGTTCATGGATATGCATCCCGTGACCTGGTTCTAAGAAAGCGTATCTCGTGACAAAAGTACTTGTTCTAATCTTAGTCCTTTTCCATGCAGCCGCACACGCAAACACACAACGATGAATGAATTAAGGACGAGGTCCATGTATTATTGTATTATTATAACAGCAGTTGCCGCTGTATTTTATTCAATGCAAATTAACCCTTTTGATTGTTTGATTTTATGTTGGTTAAGGGAGTCTTGGGATGTTTTGTTTTTGTGAAAATGTGTCATTTTATCGGTTTTATTAAAGTTGTTTTGTTATTTATATGTTTGGGTCATCCTTTTTGTTAGATATATCTTGAATTTATGAAGTAAAGTACAAATTATCCAACCTCGCGACGATGAACTGTTCACCCCCGAAAATAGTCTCGTGTACGCTTCTCAAGGGGACAATAAGTACTCCATACACTAAAATGATTCTCGTCAATTCATTTCACTGGTTGAAGTAAGTGAATCAAATTGATCATGTTCTTGCAGATTTTGCATTAATTAAGAACTACATCGAATAGCTGGTGTCCTATTCATTGCAAATGCAATTTGCCAAGTCTAGTAGTGTGAATAATTTTCCCCACAAAACACAAAATTCTCACCATTTCTTAGATCACTCACCCATATTATTCATTATAAAGAAAAAAATAACTCTAAAGCCCACTGAGGGATTTGGCCTACTAAGCAACCATTGCTCAGTCACAATGGTCTACAGATTGTAGGGTGACGCGTGGTCAGCATGGAGTGTCCCCTCGGCAGTTAATCTTGGCTTTCATGACCAAGGTCAATGTCTCTCAGATCACATAGCAACTCAATTCTTATCGCGAGGCTAAGTGCACATTGTTGTAGTCCTCACATCAGTTCTAGAATTCCTGACAGAGCCAAGAATCAAACTCAGGACCTCTAGTGGTGTTTGGAATTTGTGTCAAGACCTGTGTTATGGCTGTACTAGTGTGTGTATATGTAAATTGGGGATAGGATTGGGAAAGAGGCAGCCGTGGCCATAAGTTAGGAACCATCCGGGCATTTGCCTGGAGTATAAGTGGGGAAACCACGGATAACCACTTCCAAGATGGCTGAGGTGGGAATGGAACCCTCATCTTCTCAGTTTTGCCTCACGAGGCTGTATGTACCCCATTCCAGCCAACACACCAAGTTAAAATTTCTTGGCAGAGGCAGGAATCAAACTCAGACCTCCAGGAAAGCTAGCCCTCACACCCCAAAGTGGTCTCTTGACAGTATTAATGTTATGACAATATGTACATATCACTCAGTACTGAGCCCTGATTTTGAATTATTTCTGACCAAAATGATGATGTTTTTACAAGCCCCTAGTAAAATATAGCATTGGGATTATGAAGCTGGATTTGTGTCAGGAACTGGTTATGTTCGCAAGTTACAGTCAAGCCATGGCGTACTCACGTGATTTGTGATGCTATGAAGGCAATGACAAGGTCAAAGTCGCTTAGCAATGACTATTTGCCGCAAATATGAATAGTTATAAATTATGCATCATTGTCATGGGAGATTTGAATGCACATGTAGGAAGTGAAAGGCAAGGATATGAAAATGTATTGGGAGCAGAAGGATGGGGTAGCAGGAATGAAGAAGGGAGGAAGTTGCTGGATTTTTGCAAGAGAAACGGTTTAGTGGTAGGCAACTCCTGGTTCCGGAAGAAAGAAAGCCACAAGGTAACGTCGTACAGCAGTGATTTAACAAAGAAATCTTTGGTAGATTACATGCTGTACGACTGGGAAATGAAGAGAAGTGTCAGAGATATAAAGGTAATACCATCAGAGGCCTTAGATAGCGACCACAGAATACTTGTAATGAACCTGGGAGTTGTTAAGGATAGCAAGAGGACAGAGTACCAGGAAAGGAGAATCAAAGTATGGAAACTCAAGGAAAAGGAAGTCAAGGAAGAATTCCAGAAGATAATAAGGGAAAGGATGCCAACAGGCAATCCTAAAACACGGGAAGAGGAATGGAAGCAATTCAAAAACACAATGGTGGAAACTGCAGTAGCAGCATTGCATATAGAAGAGAAAGTGTGGTGACTCCCGATTTTTCCGTATCTTTAGTATGGGTAGTTGCTGCACCCGCCGACAGACTGCGCAGCGGTTGCTTGTTGCTGGTTGGAGTCACTTTCTAAGCGCTCGCGAGTTTGAAAACACAGAAATGCTGCCGTGGTTAGCCCTTATTTCTTGGTGTTGAAAAGTGTATGCGATCAAGAAGCGATATTGAAATAATACATAAGTTATGACACTGGTGTGTTTAGTATTTTTGTAAGCCTTTAGACTTACTTCTTCACATTTGTGCTGTCGAGTTAATTATAACTTGGTACGATTCGTCAAACAAAGCTGTGTAAGTGAATATGCCGTGTTGTTTTGTTCCCGGGTGCCGATCTGGATACAAGTCATCTGCAACAGATAGGCACGTTTTAGACCTCCAAATGTCGAAGACGATTTATTTAAATGGGCTAAAGTCATTCCGAGGAAATACATTAAATTATCAAATAAGTCATATGTATGTGACAAACAATTTCTCCGATAATTTCCTTATTAAAACGGACACGTTCATTATAGAAGGAAAGACAGTCCAAATGGCGAGAATGAGATGGAGTTTGAAGCCTGGTGCCGTCCCACACATTTTTCCAAACTTGCCGAGATATTTCACTACGCGACAGAAAGCACGCTCCAATTAAGATGGCTATATCACCGACCGGGAACTGTGAACCGAAGTTAGAACCACCTCTCACGTCATTTGTTAATCAAATGCGATTATATGCGAAGCAAACCGAGGAACAAAACAAATATGTTAAGTTGTGCGCGGAGGACAACGGACTGGGAGAATGATCCTCCCCTTCCTTATGAAGACAACATTCCGAAACAATGCTTGGTTTACTATCTAGCAGGGTACATTGTCAAGCAACCAAGGAAAGGAATCAGCTGTGTGAAGTGTGCAACAACCCTTGAAAGTGAAAGGCCGTCGGACACAACAGCTGCAACTTTCACTCACATAAAGGACTTTGGTACAATAAATGCCCTTACTTACCTAACTCACCCGTCCGACAGTGTCTTTAACATTCTTTTACAGGTCGAAGTAGTCGTTGAAAAGAAACCATCTCCCCTTTCACATTTGAGGGGTGATATATTTTATGAGTGTTTGGACAGCATTGATGAGATTGTTTTAGGGCCGTGTGATTTAGGATGTTGTATGGAACATAAACTGGACCTTATTGGAAAACTCGTTTTTAGTGCCGCTTTTTCTTTCGTACGAAAGAAATTAGGAAAGAGCAGTCATCTTCTAACAATAAGTCTGGAAAATCGTCGCGTAAGCTGTCCAAAGTTTTGGACAACTGACAGCTATGAGTTACATGGGTGAGTTTATATTATATTATATTATACTGTATTATATTATATTTACTGTATTTGTGCAGTAGTGAATGGTCTGTAGCTTTACGAATTTTTCACATTCAGTTACATTTTGACCCCCGTCAGAATGTTTTATTTCCTTATTATATGAACCTATGACGTAATCTGATGTTTCATAACTAACACAACGGACGTCAGCGTGTTATATACTCAGTGCGGACAATTTTATATTTGGATCATCTTGTCTAATACAACGTAGTGTAAGCCGATAACATTCAAGTACTGAAAAGTAACATTCAACTGTTTGTATTGATACCGTCCTCACTCAGCGTTAGCCGACGCTAGAGCCGCCTAGCGGCTGGACCATACAAACTCCACAAGTCATGTCACTTTCTCTTCTATACGCTATGGTAGCAGTATGTGGAAGAACAAGCAACAGAAAGCGGTGTAAAGAGACACCATGGTGGAATGAGAGAGTAAAAGAAGCTGTGGGAAGGAAGAACAAGGCTTTCAGAGTGTGGTTCCAGGAAAGAACTGATCTGACAAGGGAAGATTATAAGATAAAGAAGAAAGAAGCAAACAAAATTGTCGCAGAGGAGAGGAAGAAGTGGATGGTAAAGTGGACAGAGATGATGGAGGAAGACAGCAGAGGAAATAAGAAAGTACTTTATGGGATGGTCAAAAGTAAGAGAAGAGGTATGCGAGAGGATGTGCTAATGATGGACAAAAACGGAAATGAGGTACACAACAAAGAGACACTCAAGACAGTGTGGAAAGAGTACTTTGAGGATTTGCTGAATCCAAATGGTCATAGGGAGGAAGACAATGTATTGGAAGATGGAGAAGACAACACAGGAATGGAAAAGGACCTGACTTGGAGAGAACTGGAAATGGCTATAGACAAGATGAAAGGAGGAAGGGCACCAGGTGTGGATGAAGTGAGTGTTGAAATGGTGAAGGCAGCAGGGGAGGTTGGGAAACAGTGGCTGTACCATGTGATGAGGGTGATATGGAAGGAGAAAAGACCCCAGAAGATTGGAAGAAAGGATTAATTGTCCCAATATTTAAGAAAGGAAGCAGAAAGGAGTGCAGAAATTACAGGGGAGTCACACTCATACCTCACTGTGCCAAGATATATGAAAAGATATTAGAAAGTAGAATACGTGCCAAAGTGGAGAGAAAATTGAGAGAGGAGCAGTATGGATTCAGACCTGGGAGATCAACAGTGGATCTCATATTTTCAGTGAGACAGCTCCAGGAACACCACTACGAATTTGGAGAGGATCTGTTGATGGCCTTCCTGGACATCGAAAAGGCCTATGATAGTGTGTGTAGGGAGAAGGTTTGGAAAGCAATGGAAAACATGGGAGTGGAAAAAGAGACTGTAGGCAGAGTGAAGGAGATGTATTGTGGAAGTGTGAGTTGTGTGAAAGTTGGAGGGGAAAGAACAGACTGGTTCAGACAAATGAGTGGCCTGAAACAGGGTAGTGCGCTGTCACCCCCTTCTCTTTATTGTGGTTATGGACGAGGTAATGACACGGATAGCAGGGAAGATAGGAGAAGATAAGATGAAAGCAATGGTGTTTGCAGATGATCTCATGGTCTGGGGAAACAAGGAGGAGAAAATTCAGGAGCAACTGAAGGCTTGGGAAGTAACAGTGGGAGAGTACGGATGGAAGTTCAACATCAGTAAATGTGAGATCCTGTTAACGACCAGGAAAAAGGACAGACCAATGAGTGGGATAACACTTGGAGGTGGACAGCTGAGGAAGGTGGAAAGGCTCAAGTACTTGGGAAGTATAGTGGAGGAAAATGGGAGAAATGACAAAGAGATTACGGAACTTGGCAGACAGGCAGAAGCATTTCTGAGAAGCATTAGGAGCTTAGTGTGGAATAAAGATGTCCCACAAAAAAGCAAGGAAGTGTTATACAGAAGCTACTATATCCCGATAATGACCTATGCTTCAGAAACGTGGACAATGAAGAAAAGAGACATAAGCAGAATACAGGCAGGTGAAATGAAGTTCCTGCGAAGTAGGATCGGAATAACAAGAAGAGACAGGGTGAGGAATGAAAAGGTCAGGGAAATGGTGAAAGAGGAGCCCTTGCAAGGTAGGATTGAGACATCAAGACTGAGGTGGTATGGACACTTAAAGAGAATGGATGAGAAGAAGATTCCCAAGAGGATACATGAGATGCAGATGCAGAAGAAACGACCAAGGGGAAGACCAAGAGATAGATGGCTGAAAGAAGTGGAGGAATGTGTCAAGAAGAGAGGCGAGGACTGGACCAGAATGACAGCGGAGAGGTGGTGGGAAGAAAGAACTAAGTGGCGAGGCTTATGTTCCAAACAGACCCAGCCTGGGGCTGGAAACTGTACAAGATGATGATGATAAATTATGCCATTGGATATAAGCAGACAGTCAATGAGGAGAGGTCTAATGGAAGCTAATACAGTGCACTCTCGGTAATTCGCGGTAATTAATGCACGAAATTCCGCGAATTATTGAAAACCGCGAATTATCCGCAGTTATTTTTGTTAAGCCTAGTAAAAACAAAACTATTGGTTAAAATATTGAAATATGCTTGAAACGCAAGATAATAATTAAAACACTTGATTGTAGTGTCTTATAAGACATTCTGGGCTAGAGGTAGGCCTATGTGGATTATGCCTACATTAATATATTTAAAAAAAAGTCATCCCATTTTGTTTCTTAGATCGTTTATTCTAATTTTCGAGTGCACATTTCCGAAGAAAACATTATAAGAGAACGAAAATTCATTTCGTGTTTCTATATAAGAGATCAGTGTGACTGGAGACTGTGGGAAACTTTCGGGATTTCCGTTGCATCACTCCCGCACTCGATATCAACTGGATCTCAGTTTTCCTCACCAACAGTCAAATTCCGTGCCATTTCATCTTTGTTTTCATGTCTTAAATCATAATCGTCTTTATCGGCGTCTAACTTGCCCGTTCGAAATATCGTCGTTACAGATGTCGGCAAGCGCTTGCTTTTGTAGCGGTATTTTTCTCTCATGACTGGTTGACTGCATGAAGAGCATCCAACAAACACGCTCTCGGTCTCGCGAAAGTTTACGTCATTACGCAATAATCGCTGTTTACAATACGCTGTGCGCGCATCCACCCTTCACAACTCACAGGTCAGCGACCTTTGAGTGTGGCTGTTGGGAAAGGGAGGGTAGGTTCCCAGTGAAAGCGCATTCCTCTTGTATTGTTTGCGCTTCGAAGATAAAGGAAATCTATGCTATACCACTCGCGGCAACCTGCTCGTATGTTTCGAACATTGTGCAAGTAGGCCTACTGTTCCATCACAGAGAAACGCAGTTCAGTCTTCTCGAATGTCAATGATTTCGTCTATACGCATTGCGTCGCACGAAAATTCATTTAAATGACTGAGAGATTGCTTTACTTAGCATGATGATTAGTTGCTGTGAGAATTTCTATTTAAAAATATATTTGGAGACCCGCGAATTAACCGCAAAGCGAATTATCCGCACGCGAATTATCGGGAGTGCACTGTATTACTAAAAGCCTCATTCACATCATTATATAATTACTTTTAGGCCCTAAGAAAGTATTTTTATGAAAAGGAATACTGTAGAAAATATTTAGAGGGCATTATCAGTACTTTAAAAGTCACTGGAGGTCCACAGTACACTGTAATATGTATTTAAACAAGTACGAGAGGAGTTTTGCCGCGAGGTTGAAATGGCGCGGGCCACAGTTGTGCTGGGAGATTCCGAGCTAAGAAGAGGGGACTTTTGTCTCCAGAATTCGTCGAGTACAGACGTGGGTCCAGGGTAAGCTTCAGATCTGGCAACCTGATACCGAGTGCAAGGAAAGTTGACCGTCGAACGCAGTGCCGTTACGTGTTGAATTCATGTATCGCCCGTTAACATGAATCTAGTGCAAGTTGTAAGAAGTCAAGCCGATATACAGTTTAAGGCTTAATGAGTTATTCTTCGATATTACCGTATTTGCTCGCGTATATCTCGCCCCCGCGCATATCTCGCACCCCATTTTTATTTGAAATTTCAGGGAGAAAAAAGTACTCGCATATATCTGACGCCGTCATATAAATGACCGTAATAACCTTGAGGTAGAAACACGTTCGATTTTAGCGCGCCACAACAGTCGTCATTGTCCATGAATTTACTCGAAGCGATACCTTAGCGTGATTAGTGCGCCACAACAGTTCATCGATACACAATGTTATCGTTCGTTTTGGTGGCAGAGGTTTCCTTTATTGTTGTCCGAGAGTTGCCTTGTAGGGATCAGTAGGCCTACCGGTACTCTGGCTTCGGAGATTAAGGAAATCTGTGCTATACCACTCATGCCAACATGCTCGTATGCGCAAGTAGGCCTACTGTTACATCGCAGAGATACGCAGTTCAGTCTTCTCGAATCTCAATGATTTCGTCTTTTACGCATTGCGTCGCATCAGAGCTCGGTCGCGTGTAAGAACATGCAAACATGCGGTGGAGCGTGAGCGTTATAGCACGCGGTACATCATTAGTCTTCGGCCGCGGCCGGCAAGTTCGAGCTCGCTCGTGCATGTAGCGAAGAATCGGTATGGAAGATGATCGATCGTATCAATCGCTAAGCTTGGCTAAGCGTGTAATTTATCTAATATCTTTCTGTTGGTTAGGGGTTGACCAACAGCAACATGCCACACCGTTGGATGATATTGTAATGTCTTCTTAATACTTGCCCCTCAGTTGGGCGATATAGTAATGCTTAATAAATCTTACCTCTGAGTAGTGGGGCAATATGAAAAAAATGAAAATCCACAACCTGCTTCCAGTCTCCGACCGGGTCAGGAATGGAATGAATGAAGCCCCCATCTGGCGACGAGGATATGAACTATGCCGGCTGCCGAGGCCTGACGCACTCCTCTGGGGCAATGATTAAATGAATAACAGATGAAATGAAATGATAGTGGAGAGTGTTGCTGGAATGAAACGTTGACAGGGAAAACCGGAGTACCCGGAGAAAAACCTGTCTGCCTCCGTTTTGTCCAGCACAGATCTCACATGGAGTGACCGGGATTTGAACCACGGACCCAGCGGTGAGAGGCCGGCGTGCTGCCGCCTAAGCCACGGAGGCCTTGTGGGGCAATATGCTATGCTTGCTTAAAATGAATCCACAAGACATTTGGATCGACTTCACAATACTGTATATTTTAATATTCTTCTTGCATTTTCTTAAATATGGCTTTCTTTCCTTCTTCTATTACTAAACACCAGAACATTAACTCTTCCATAAGCCAGCCTCCATACAATACTCAACACTAAGAGCTTTACAATCCATTTACCAAAACAAACAAAAAATTAGCTTCCCATTCCTAGCATTCCAACCAAATCAACATCATCATATGGCAACATCCATCTTGCCTTTAAACCTCACTGTAAACAGCTGATCCCCATGGCAACCATCTGCATGTCAAGGAACCTCTCCAATATCAGCCAAGGCGACCCACCAGCAAAGAATCTCAAGGCACATCTCACAAGACTCTCTGTGGCGGTCCACCAATCATGGTCATGGCTGGCAACCAGATAAAAAAATAAAAAATAATAACAGTCTCTGTAAACTAACAAAAGTTCGGTTACATGCGTCTGCACTCTAAATTCCTTTTCTGCCCTGAATCATCCTTAACGAGCGTATGATGTCTTTTTCATAGGTTCTTAATGTCGCATAACCATAAAGAATATAAATAAATGGTGTCGACGGACATTGTCGAGAAGAGCTTCATGAAGACGTGCATCGCAAATGCATTGGACGGAAGTCAGGATGAAGCAGTATGGATGATGACCAGAATGATGCACGCTAGAGTACCTCGGAGATTGGCAGCAGTGACAATGAATAGGGCGAATACCGTATGCCAGTTGCCTTGTTTCAATAATGCAAATTTTGTGTTTTTTCGGGAATACGGTCATTCCCTGCATATATCTCGCACCGAAAATTTTCACACATATTTTCGGTCAAAAAAGTGTGATATACCCGAGCAAATACGGTGATATAGTATACACTGATACAACATATACTAACGAGTATTTACAAACATTTACGTCGCAGTTTTCGGTATAAAGCGAGTTACAGTTATAATCTTGTAGTGGAAAAGAGTTTCTTTTCGAGCAGAAGAACACTTTCGCAAAGCAAGACAGCAGTGAATGCTGGTATACATTACTACTTCAAGGGAACGTGAGTTAATAAACATTATTAAGAGCTTTATGAACAGTCAAGTCCATTGTTATTTGAGAAGATATATTATGACTACGATTATGAACATTGAAGAGAAAACATTTAACGTTTTAGAGATGACTTCTATTATGGAGTAAACTTAGATGCGATTGGGATGTATCATGACAGAGATATGAGTTGACAACCTAGAGCAACGCCAACTTCAAACCGAGTACGACATCATGTTTGTCTACGATGTCGAATACATTCAATACATTATGTACTTCACCACCGTGTACATTAATGTATATTCATGTGCAAGAACCCCAAAACTACGAGCATTATATTGAATTCATAGAACAACTATATGAACGTTTCATCTACAAATACGATCAGATCTATAGTTTTCGACTTTATTTCTAACAATGGAGATCGACTTGACCAGGAAGTCGGTGGTAGGCTATATACTGTATGAGAAAGAACTAAGTAAGAACATCACGGACATCAAGGTTATACCATCGGAGAACCTGGATAGTGACCATCGATTGCTGGTAATGAACCTGAGAGAGAGTAAGGAGAAGAAAGGGACTGAGAACCAGGAAAGACTTATAAGGATATGGAAACTGAAAGAAGGGAATAAAAGGGTCGAGTACCTCAAAATGGTAAAGAAAGGAATTCCAACAGATGAAGAAAGAGGGGTGGAAGAGGAATGGGCTAGATTTGAGAAGACACTAGTAGGTGCAGCAGAAGCAGTATGTGGGAGGACAAGTAGTAAGAAGAGGTGGAAGGAAACACCATGGTGGAATGGGAAGACAAAAGATACAGTAAGGGAAAAGAATAGAGCCTTTAGGAGGTGGTATCAAAATAGGACGGTAGAGACAAGGGAAGAGTACCAGGAAAGAAAGGAGGCGAAGAGAGTAGTGGCTGAGGAGAGAAGAAAGTGGATGGAAGAGTGGACAAAGATGATGAAGGAGGATAGTGAAAGTACAAAAAAGGTCCTGTATGGGATGGTAAAAAATAAGAGGCGGAAGGATCCTACGGATTATGTTAGAATGGTGAACAAAAGGGGACAGGAGATAGAAAATAGGGAAGAACTGAAGAAAAAGTGGAAAGAATATTTTGAAGAACTTCTGAACCCAAATGGAAACCACGGCGAGGAGGAAGAAATCGGGGAAGAGGAAGATGAACTGCAAACAGAAAAGGACTTAACATAAGAAGTGGCAGATGCAGTGAGGAAGATGAAAAGAGGGAAGGCACCGGGTGTGGATGAGTTGAGTGTGGAGATGGTGAGAGCAGCAGGAGAGGTGGGGATACAATGGTTGTACCGAGTGATGAGGACAGCATGGAAGGAAAGGAAGACCCCAGAGGACTGGAAAAAAGGAATAATTGTCCCGTTCTTCAAGAAAGGTAGTAGAACAGAATGCAGAAACTACCGGGGAATAACACTGATGAGTCATTGTGCAATGATCTTTGAGAAAGTTTTGGAAAGGAGGATTAGGACAAGGATAGAAGGAGGGATGAGGGAAGAGCAACATGGCTTCAGAGCAGGAAGGTCCACAGTGGATTTGATTTTTGCTGTAAGGCAGTTACAAGAACAGCACTATGAGTATGGAACGGATCTACTGATGGCCTTCCTGGACATCGAGAAAGCATATGACAGTGCATGCAGAAACAAAGTATGGAAGTCCCTGGAGGATAGAGGAGTAGAGAAATGGACTATAAAGAGGATAAGGGAGATGTACAAGGGAAGCGTGAGCTGTGTGAAAGTGGGAGGAGAGAGATCGGACTGGTTGGAACAGAGAAACGGCCTGAAACAAGGAAGTGCACTGTCACCGTTACTTTTCATTGTGGTGATGGATGACATAATGACTCGAGTGGCACGAGTAATTGGCGAAGGAAAGATGAAAACCATGGTGTTGCAGATGATTTGATGATTTGGGGAAACAAGGAGGAGGAGGTACAGGAACAGTTGGACGTGTGGGAAGGAATAATACAAGGATATGGGATGAAATTTAGCATAAATAAGAGTGAGATGGTGATCACAACAAGGAAGAAGGAAAGAACCACAACGGGAATAATAAAAGGAAGGAAGCTTGTAGTTTAACGTGACCGTTAATCTCGCGATCTTAAGCCACAGGACCTCCGTTTTACGTGGAATCCGAACCACAGGACATGGCATTTCACATCGAAAATCTCACATGCATTGACCGGGAATCGAACCACAACGGGAATAACAATTGGTGGGGAACAGCTGAAGAAAGTGGAGAGTTTCAAGTATCTGGGAAGCCTGATACAAGATAATGGAAGAAACGATAGAGAAATAAATGAGCGGGGGAGACAGGCAGAAGCATTCCGGAGGAGTGTGAGAAGCATGTTATGGAGCAAGGATATCCCTCAGAACTGCAAAAAGATCATATATCAGACGTACTATGTCCCTATCCTGACGTATGCCTCGGAGACCTGGGTTATGAAAGAAAGGGAAAAGAGCTAAATACAGGCCAGTGAGATGAGGTTCCTGAGAAGCAGTATTGGAGCTACAAGGATGGACAGAATAAGAAATGAGAGGACCAGAAAATTAATGAAGGAGGAACCATTACAGGATGATATAGAGAAATCTAGACTTAGATGGTATGGACATGTAAAACAAATGGAGGAGAAGAGGATACCCAGGAGGGTACACGAGACGAAGTGGGAAGGAAAGAGACCGAGAGGAAGACCGAGAGACAGGTAGCTGAAGGGGGTGGAAGAAAGCGTGAAGAAGAGAGGAGAAGACTGGACAAGGGTGGAGGCTGAGAGATGGTGGGAAGACAGAAGACGTTGGTGAGGCTTGTGTTCCAAACAGACCCGGCCAGTGGCTGTAAACTGTGCAAGATGATGATGATGATGATGATGATGATGATGATGAATGGAGATCGATCGACAATATTGCTCGAACATGGCATGGTCTTTTGAAATGAGTCGACGGCGGAGGAATCATCACATGAAGAAAGAAGCTGCTAGGGAGACCCAGCAAAAGCATGAAGTTTGGTTTTCAGAACGAGAGGAAGGTCCGCGGTTCGAAGCCGAAAGGACGTGTGGAATCTTTCCGGGGAGGAATCCAATCCTACCCGAGGTAGCTGATTCATCATTGAGGGTAGACCTGCATCCGAGCCTTTCTTCAGTGGAACATCTAACACCAGGGTATTTTCTAAATGCCTTACATGATCTCTGGGAGTCTTCACAAGGTAGAAATCGGCCAGTTTTCATTATGTAGTTTAGTATCTTGATGACATTTATGAGCAACATTTCTCCATGTTTTATGATGTATTTTCACTTCGACATTATTGAATTTAAACTTCAGTACCATGTGAGATGATGGTTTTTATTCATCTATACATGAAATTTCAATGATGCAGTTTCTAAACTTACATGATTTAATATTTTTGAAAATTTATTTAATTATTTTTAATAATTTAAGATTTTCTTAAATTATTCTACGACGTCTTCGATTTTGTTTTAATTGAATTTCAGACCATTTTTGAGTCTTGAATGCCCACGTAAATTTTTGGAATAAATGAATTGGGCATCTTTATTGTAAGAAGCAATATTAGTACGAGAAGAAATATGCGTGTGATATATGATTTAAATATTAGATACAACTATCTGGCAAGAAATATTAGGCGACAAATATTTATGTATGCAACTATATTCCTACGACGAAATTATTTCATGATGTGACTAACCATTTTACTTGAAAGAAAGCTCTGGACTTTCTGTAAATGTAACTTTATTAAGAGAGATCTTCTTAGAAGATATGATTTCATTCGACATAGGAAATTATAGGGACATCCTTATTCCAGTCGCAATTAAATTTAATTCGACACTTCAATAACAGCCTTGGAGGCTGGATTTAGACAGCTCCTTAACCCGGTCCATGAGTCAATTAAAATTGGCTACATGGATAATTCTTGCCAGGCACATCCACGTCGTGCGGGTGGGCAACGGTACTGTAATATACCATGGAACTACAGTAACGGCTAAGTTCTGGTGAGGACCCAGTCCTATGGGGTATAACATAGGCCCCGTGCACAGGGTTACGTGCGAAGACCTCAAGGCATCTGCAGTGGAGAAGATGGACTTTGGTACAGTGAAGATGGCGGAAGAGGCAACCCAGTATTCAGGGGTTAAATATGAGTACAACCTGCTGCCTTCAAGGTTTGGTAGTGGAATACCAAAGGCTAAGGGAGACAACCCTGACAGAAAATCCTCCAATATGTTAGGTCTAGCAAGCCAATAAAGGAGTAAATAGTTATGCGCTTTCAATGTTAAAACGAGCCTCGGAAAGAAGAATACCCAAAATGGACAGCTCACACGCCTTACAGTTGACAGGAATGATGGCATCCAGCCTGATGTTATGCAATGTAAGGCTGTGAGAAAAAACTGAATAAAGAAAGATAAACCCAAAATGAGAATAGGAACACTGAATGTAATGACATTAACTGTAAAATGTGAAGAACTTGTAGATCTGATGGAAAGAAGGCAACTGGATGTATTAGGTCTGAGCGAAACCAAATGGAAAAGGAAAGGGAAGAAACTTTTTAGAGGAGGATATACCCTTTACTGGTGTGGTAAATGGAAAGGGTCACATAATGGAGTGGGCTTTATTCTAAGTAAGAAAGTAGATGCTGTTGCAGATATTAAATATATTAGCGACAGAATCATTAGATTAGAGGTACATCAAGCGAAAAAATCCCAACCCTAGTGCAGGTTTTGGCCCCCCACAAACGGGGTGCAAGGATGAAGAGAAACAGAAGTTCTTGGAACAGCTTGAGAACCAGTTGGATAAGGAGAACATTATGATAATAGGTGACTTAAATGCTCAGGTGGGATGCAAAAAGGAGGGTGTAGAAAGAGTGATTGGCCCATTTGTTATGGAAACAGAAATCTAGAAGTGGGAAGACCTGCTTGATATGTGCAGTCGAAATAGTCTTCAAATTCAAAATACCTGGTTTAAGAAGAGAGAAAGCCATAAAGTAACTAGATACAGCTGGGATGGAAGACATAGATCAATGACAGACCTTGTAATAACAGCGGGTGAAGCAGGAAAACAAGTTGTGGATGTCAAAGTCGTTCCCAGTGAAAGTCTCGACAGTGGCCATAGGCTTGTTCTAGTTAGTATAACTGGTGTTAAACTGATTAATTATAAGATGGAAAAGAAACAAAAGATCAAGTTCTGGGAGCTGGAGAAATCTGATAAACGTGAGGAATTTCAGAGAAGAATTTTAGGAAAAGTTCCAAAAACTGATACCAAAAGTGCAGAGGAAGAGTGGCAAAATTTTCGAAATGTCTTAGTTGAAGAAGCTAGAGAATTATGTGGCGAAACAAGTAGTAAAGTTCGACATAAAGAGACTGCCTGGTGGAATAAGGAAGACGAGAAAATAATTCAATTAAGGAACAAAGTAAAGAGAAAATTAGAAGTGGAGAGACAAAAGAATGACAGAAATGAGGATAAAATCAGATCACTTGCTCAAGAATATCGAGAGCACAAATTAAGAGTTAAACACATAATTAATGAAGAGAAGGATAAGATTTGGGATGAATTTGCGAAGAAACTGGAGGAAGATACACAAGGTAATAAGAAATTACTATATAAAACTGTGAAAAACAATAAAAGACATCAGGAATCAGTTACAGCTTTGGAAGGAAATAATGGAGAAGTGATAAGAAGCATAAATGAAATCAGGAAATTAATGGGACAGTATTTTGATCAACTGTTAAATGATGCATCTAATAATGACAGTGGGGACACGAACATCAATTTAGGGGCCAATGATGAAAACCACCAAGAACCACCCCCAACCTGGTCTGAAGTGGAAGAAGCTTTAAAAGCTATGATCAAAGGGAAATCCACTGGAGTTGATGAAGTAAGTTCAGACATGATAAAAGCAGCAGGAATTAATGGGATACATTGGTTGTACAGAGTATTACATGCTATATGGAAGGACAATAAGATCCCTGATGACTGGTCTAAAGGTGTAACAGTGCCATTGTTTAAAAAAGGAAACTGGAAAATGTGTGAAAACTATCGTGGAATTACTTTGTTATCCCATGGTCTAATGATCTTGGAAAAAATAATTGCGAAAAGACACTTAGAAAAGGCTTTAGAAGAAGAACAACATGGCTTTAGACCAGGAAGGAGTACTATTGACTTGATCTTTGCTGCAAGAATGCTTATTGAGAAACATCTTGAAAAAGGGAAAGAATTAGTAATGGTATTTCTAGATATAGAAAAAGCTTATGATAGCGTTGCAAGATCAAAAATTTGGGAATGTTTAGAAAGGCACAATGTGCCAAAAGGCTTGATAAACAAGATCAAAATGCTGTATGAGAACACAAGGGCATGTGTAAGAATAGGTAATGGGGAAAGCAGATGGTTCACAACAAAACAAGGAGTCCAACAAGGAAGTTCACCGTCTCCATTACTATTCATCACAGTGATGGACATAATCCTGAAAAGAATAAAAGAAGAACAGGGTAATGAAACAAATGCCCTTGTCTTTGCAGATGATGTCATGATTTGGGGAGAAAGTGCCAGAGAGGTACAGGAAAAACTGGATTCATGGGACAAGCTGTTCAAGGAGTATAGGTTGAAAAGCCAAAGTAAGACAATAGTGATGACAACAGGACTGTCTAATGTAACCATTTACCTGAATAATCAGCCTCTACAAATTGTTGATCAATTTAAATATCTTGGTAGCACACTGTGTAAGGATAACAACAACAACAGTGAAGTAACAAATAGGACTAGTAATGCAGCCACCTTCTATGCACAAGTTAGAACACTACTGTGGGATAATAAAGTGCCCAGGAAGTGTAAACATATACTGTTTAAGACATACTACATCCCAATTCTAACTTACGGAGTAGAAACATGCACCCTGTCCAGAAGAGAAGAAAGTAGGATTCAGGCATCCGAAATGAAATTTATAAGAACAATGTTTCAAAGGACAAGGAGAGACAAAGTAAGAAACGAAACAAACAGGACAGAGGCTGGCATAGATATCAGTGCTACAAAATATTTGCAGAAGCAACGATTCGGATGGTATGAGCATCTTCAAAGAATGGGAGATGAGAGGACACCAAAAGCTTATTTCAACAAGATTATCCCAGGAAAAAGACCACTAGGAAGAAGAAATGGTTGGACCAAATCAAGGATGATCTTGAAGACAAAGGGCTAGACTGGAGAAGGACCCATGAAGACCAACTATTCATGGACAGGAAAAGGTGGCGAGTGCTCGTTAACAGCACCCGGGCGACTGGAACTGGAATTTGATGATGATGAATAACATATTTCATTAAAACACAGTCTGTAATGTTACATATTTTGTGAACGTAATTTTACAACAGTGTAGTTTGAAGAATATCAGTATGGAGAGGCATTATAATGTATTTTTATTTCATGTTTAGTAACAGAGGTTTTTATAACAGAGTATCTATACTTAGTGAACCTTCGATAGGTCTTTCCATAAGCAACTTCAGTTGTCGTGAGAATGAGTACTACATAGTAACAGTAGATATATTTGTTAACAATGTAATGCAGTTGTATAGACAACATGTTGAGAAACAGTAAGGTTGAGTAAATGCAAATACTATGCCGAGGTTGAAATAGGCCATTGTAACTAAGTTGTCCGAGTTTGTCAAAGATATACGAGGAAAGGTAATGTCGTATGACATTGTGTCAAAGTATAAGTACAGGATTCTGCGTGGAGATATTATATGAAGCAATACGAGGGTGTATTCCGTATTGACATTCACTGCATTTAGTACTGTTTGTGTTGAGATTTGAAACATTGTTATTTGTGTAATGAAGTTAATTACCGTATATACTCGAATACCACCCGCACATTTTTAAACAAATTCGGACGTGAAAAATTGGGGTGCGGGTCTTATTTGAGTCATCCAAATTTGAAAGATCTAAATTGCCCGCCACGGGCGATATCGGGTGTTGCGAGTATCCGCTAGATGGTGCTAGCCTTCTTCCGGCTATAACTTTGTTTTACCGTGAGCACGCGGCGTCAAACAGTCACGCGCACGTTCTCCGAGTGTAAACATGAATGCTACGAAACGTTTGCAGTCATTTACGGTGAGTGAGAAATTGAAAGTTGTGAGGGAAGCTGAAGTTATTGGAAATCGTGCCCGGTAGGAAATATGATATTGACGAGTCATGTATTCGTGATTGAGCGGGATGACATCTATGCTACAACCACTGGATGTCTGTGTGAACCGCCCGTTCAAAGCAGCCTTGAAACAGCTGTATACGGAGCGGATGGCGGCCGATAAGCACACACTAACTCCAACTGGTCGTATTCAGCGGCCGGATGTTCAGCTGCTGTGTTTGTGGATTTTGACAGCATGGAATCGTATCTCTGGAGATCTCATACGGAAGAGCTTCAAGAAATGTAGTATTTCGAATGCTATGGATGGCAGTGATGACGACATTTAGTGGGAAAGTGATGGTGATAAAAGTTCCAAAGTTGGTACTTCTGATGACGATGAATGAAGTGCTTGTGTACTTTTATTTGTATTTTTAATCGTTTGATGTGTGTTATTTTAGGACGACTTCAAAACTGTTGGAAACTATTTTGGATAAATGCTATTCTGTTTATTTAGTTAATAATAATGTTATTGGTTTTACGTCCCTTTTAACTACACTGGCTTTTAGAGACGCCGGGGTGCCGTAATTTTGCCCCGAAGGGGATCTTTAACGTGCCAGTAAATCTACTGACACTGTGTTTATTTAGTTAAGATTGTAAATAATTTTGAGTAAAAATTTTTATTTTTTTTAAATTTTGTTCTTCAAAATCAGGGTGCGGGTCTTATTCGGGGGCGGGTCGTATTTGAGTAAATACGGTATAACTCAGACTCCGACATTGAGGGGATTGACAGTGGGGAGTAAGGCTGGAACAGTATTTGCGAAATGAAGTATAACCTTTGATTACTAACTTTTAGTAACTTTTATTAAACCAGAACTATAATAATCAGATGCCTTATCTTTATTGATTGGTCATTGTAGACTTGACATAGACATTAAAACCTGAGATAGACAAAGGCATAGTATTCTAAACTGAGATAGTATTTTAAACTGAGATAGTATTCTAAACTGAGATAGTAAACTTAAACATTAATATTTGTTAATATTAATAATGACAAGTTTTAGTAATTGTTTTAAACAATTAAACTTTACGTGATAGATTGTTGTAAATATTATAAACATTTCTTCAATAATTATTTAACTTTGTTAACTTCTTATTATAAACATTTCAAGGGTATTTAAATTGTTTTACAGAATTTGAGAATGCAACGATAGTCGTGTATGTACAGTTTTGTGGAATGGAATAAGAGAGTACAAGGTTCCGTCAGTTGCAAATGACGTGAACAATTGTAAGTATGTGAGTGTATTTAAATGTTGTATCTTGTGTGTAAGATTGTAATACTTCACATTTATGAAGAAGTTTTAAATACTGTAACAGAGTGGAGACACTACTGTCAGGGTGACAGAAAGGTAGCAGATTTACGTGTTGAATGAGGGAAGTCGCCCAGCTGCGAATGTATAAGCAGGCTGTGAGGCAAGGCTCTCACATAACGGAGCGAGGTATTATGTAACCGAGTCACAGGTGTTCTAGATGAACGGGACTCAGCTGAATGTAAACAGTCACACGTGAATAAAACACGCAATTTCAGCTCCAGTGTTAAAACTCGTAAGAGCAGATAACTTTTGTATTTTGATTGTTGGAAGTTCAGTAACTATCTGAGCTGTATAAATGTAACTGAATGTATGTTATGAAGTCATTTGGACTTAAATATTAGTTATGGAAGGAGGAGAACAAGCCTAATTTTTTTAAATTGTTATTATTGTTTATTTATTGTTATTAATTTAGGATTAGGATTTTATTAATAAATTTAATTTAGTTTATTTTTATATATCGTGGTGTTGCGTGACTTATTTTAATTATAGTGGAGAGATTATGTTATGATTTCCCAGATCAGGTAAGGCTTCCTTTTACCCTTATACACCCCGAGAATAGGTAAGATTCTCACTTTACCGACCATTTATTTTTCTTGACCAGAACCTAATCATTGCAGTTGTGTGTGGTCATGGAGTGCTTGCTGGTAGGTCTAGAGGGTTTTACTAGCCGGGAACTTTCAAGATTCTACGATCCTGCCCATCTTCGGATTTCCAGCAAGAGGCTCCTTGATTTACACGGGTACAGTACCAATAACTATGGCTTTTATTTTCTGTTTTTTTCCAGTGGTTTGAAGAGTTAAATATAAGATTAAAAAAGAACAATATGAATTATTTCATGGTAGTTGAGATTAAGGATTCATATGGACTTACAAATATTGAAAAGCTTTTTCTCTGTTTATGAAAAGAAAGGCAAAAAGAATGGGTCCTCCTCTTCAACAAATTGAAACTTTTCATTAAATTTATTTCTTTATTAATCAATTTCTCGTATTGCCCGTTATTTAGTAGAATGGCTGTAATAAGGATTTATAGATGTACATTTACTTTCAAGAAAGATGATGCGATATTTACATACCTCCAATATCACGACGGCGCCGTTGCTTAAACATTGTCGTTAGGGATGAGATACCATTCGCGCGTTTAGAACGGGCTCTTTCAGGAATACCGCTTACATTCTTGTAAATGTGAATACTTTTAAGGTCAGGGCTGCAAGATAGTCGCAATCTGAAAAGAAAAAAAGAGAGAGACAAATTAATATTTGGCATATTGGCTTTCACGGCCAAGCAATTAAAATTCAGCAATTCTTCTAAGATTTTGCCGTGTCTTTTGAGGGAATTTGCTAGGTGCACCAACTCAGGCTCATCAGCGAGCTCTTGGTGACCGTGCCGAAACCACCGCAGGGTCCCCTTATACAAAGGGCATTTGCGCTTCTTTACTGTGAACGCTGAGAGTTCTTACAGCTTTTTAATTATCTGGCTGTGAAAGCCAAACCTTAATAGGGAGGAGAAAAGCTGTAAGAGCTCTCAGCTATCGCAGTAAAGAAGCACACATGTGTTCTGTATAAGGGGAAATAGTGCATGGTCCACTACCCCAACGGCAGTACAGGCATGGTCACCCAGAGCCCGCTAGTGAACCTGACTTGGTGCACCTAGGCAAAACCTCGCAAATGACATGACAAAATCCTAGAAGAATTGCCGGAATTAATATTTGTTGAACACATATACAATACAAATAAAGTAGATAAACACACATAGGCTTTGAATGAAACTAATACCAACATTGCAAACAATTAGGCATGTCTAAAAACCACAGTAGTTAAAAAGGATGTAAAACTCATAACATTATTATTACATTACACAAGATTATAGCAAAATCTCAATGTATTGTACCACGGTATTCCTGCATACAGTGTACAACTCTCAACGTCCCAGAAACAACTACCCTCTTGTCTAATCAGTATTCGGTATTTACCTCTATGAATGCCAGGTGGGAGGAACTAAATTGGAACAGGTGGAACATTTTAAGTACTTGGGCTGTATATTCTCTCAGGATGGTAGTACAGAAATAGAGGAAATAGAGTCGAGGTGTGGGAAAGTCAATGCAGTGAGTTCTCAGTTGCGATCAACAGAATTCTGTAAGAAAGAAGTTAGTGTAGCGATAAACTCACCCTAGATCGCTATTTAGACTAACCTTGTTGTATGGAAGTGAGAGTTGGGTAGATTCAAGATATCGGATACATAAGCTAGAGGTAACTGATATAAGGGTAGCACGAATGATTGTGGGGTCATGTGAAGAGAATGAGAGAGGAGAGATTGCCTAAGTGGTTAATGAGCTTAGCTGTAAAGGGTAAGAAAAGCACAAGTAGACCTAGGAGGCGAAACAATTATTCAGTGTTGACCGATTTCAAAGTGAGAGGTGTACAAGCAGAGGAGGCCGCAGTGCTAACTGCTAATAGGGGATCATGGAGGCGACTTGTTCGCGAACAGAGGCTTGCAGACTAGGCTGGACGCTGAAAGGTAAAACAGACTCAAATGAAAATATAAGTATATAAAACATAAGGCAGATGAAAGATATTGCTGTAGAGGGAGCTGTGGGCCCTTCTGGGGTCTGGATTTAGGATCTATTCACCCGGATAAACAAACAAAACAAAAACAAAAAAGACCTAAGACTACTTGATTAAAAGAAAGCCTCAATTGTAACTTAACCCTTTGCCACTTAGCAAAGTGTACACAGTGTACAGCTCGGTTCCAAGCTCTGTGAACTTGCGGGATGAAGGGCAGAGGCAGAGTAGGAGCAGGCGAGAATTGAGAAGCCTGTCGACAGCCCGCCGTGTTACCTGACATGCTCGTCTATTCCAATACTGCTAACATAGGGTCTTTTCTGAAACCAGTGTGGTGTTACGAATAAGTCAGTGAGTCACCGACCAATGTATTTGGTTCGGTAGTATGCACGGACCGAGAAACCTCATTCACTCGTCAACACCATTTCTCATAGTCCGCGATGCACATTCCTCTCAGGTTCACGCAGCTTAGACTCGAGCAGTACTATCTTATTAAATTTCGTATAATTTAAAATATGTCATATTAAATGATTTTCCTCTAATATTATTTTCTTCCACATACATGCGGCAAAAACAACTGTTTAGTTTATCATGCTCTATTTTGTAATTCGTGACATTTGTACATCATGAATGGTTATGTCATTGTGTGACATTCACCCAACAATAGCTGTACGCTTTAACTAAACAATTATTCATAAATTTATTAAGACAGCTATGATCATAGAATCTGCACTAGTATGTTTTTCCATATATCATAGTGAATACAGAATAGTTTCTAAAGGGAAGTGACTCCTGACCCCAATGCTACACTAGTGTTCAAAATTTAAGCATAATCACTCAACGAGGCCATACCGCCTGATAGGAATGTCAGACAGATTGCTGAACAAACTGAAGCCGAATCACACACCATATGTCACACAACTTGTCCAAAAAAACAGTGTCAGAAAGGTTCTAATAGCCAAGGTACACCTTTGACAACAACTAACAAAACTTGGCAATGTCTTCCACAACAAAATATGCTGTTAATAGGATGTATGATTACCCCTAACGGCCACACATGCTTCACAGCGACGTGGCATGCTCTATATCAGACGGTCCAAGAGCTCTTGTGGCAGTCGATCCCATTCCTCCGAAAGGGCAATGCGAAGGTCTTGAGGGGTCCTTGGTGGAGGCTGACGGGATGCAATTCGCCTCTCCAATGCATCGCAGGCAGGTTCGATAGGATTCAGATCCGCAGACCTCGCTGGCCAGTCCATGCGATGAATATCTTCACCAGCCAGAGCAGCGCGGTGCGGTCGGGCACTATCGCCCATTAAGAGGAAGTCTGGACCAACCGCACGTCTGAAGAGTCGAACATGTGGTCTCAGTACCTTATCCCTCTATCTCCGAGCGTTCTCAGTGTTCCTCGGACCACCCATGAAGATGTGCAGGTCCGTACGGCCATTCAACATAATGCCGCCCTACACCATGACGCCACCACCCATACTGGTCCCATTCCACGATGTTCCTGTGGTTGTATCGGTACCCGGTTCTCTCCAGATTAATGTGCGACAGGAATCGTTCTGCAAATTGAAGCGGGATTCATCTGTGAAGAGCACGTGCCTCCATTCATTCATGGTCCAGTTTCGAAGTTGACGGCCCGTCTTTGTGCTGGAGTGAGTGGGACACCCTCCGCTGGACGTCTGGCAAACAGCCCTGCTGTTCTGAGCCTCCGGTACACAGTTTGCCGGGAAATGGCAACCCCAGAGACAGCTGCAAGCTCCGCAGACAATTGTCTTGCAGGTGCACTCCGATTTCGATGGGTGGTTAACGCCAAATATCGGTCCTGCTGTGGGATGGTTACTCCTGGTCAACCTGGTACTGGCCTACGACTAACATCTCCTGTATCTCGAAATAGTCTCCAAAGCCTGGAACTGACACTTTGTGGCACATTCAAGGATATGGCGACTTCAATCTGTGTCTGGCCTGCTTCCAGGCGGCCGAGTATTCTACCCTGTAAAACGGGGTCCAAATGGCGTCATTGTGCCATTATGTTGTCACGTTCACCAAGAGGCTACACTCCGCACACTATAACAGGGCAAACACGACTGAGGGAATATGGGGCGCAGGATCTGGCTGTGTTTACCTTGCGGTTACTCCGCTTGTCAAAGCAGGGAATACTCCTTTCCCATACAGAGCGAACACGTAAGGTTGGTAGGTGCATATGTCATGCGATTTGAGGTCTATAGACTGTTGCCCTGCTTATTTGTAACTTATGCTTAACTTTTGGACACTAGTGCACATGCTGATTAAACATCAGCAAATCAAACACACTAGGCACCCATTTAATGATACATCTGTGATAAGGCAAGAATTTTCAGGATTATTGTTATATATACCACTGCCATGGCATTAAAAGTGCATGTCACAGCATTTGAAGAACAATTCTAAGTTATCTGCAATGGAGTTAAGTAGGTCTTTCTAATGACCTTATCTCAATAATCCCTGAAAATAAATATATTTAGAAACGATTTATTACTGCCCTAGTATACCAATGGGTCAGAAACATAGCTCCCATGACCGGAAGAGGTCATGCCATGAAGACTCAACTCGGTTATAAATCTGAGTCTGAGGCAGTCCGTTGCAGTTTCAGTATTTATTTCTGTAGATCTCATATAAAGTGTGTGTGTGTTATTGGGCCTGCCCTCAGCCACCAATTTTAACCATGTTACACCCAGTTTGGACCTGTAGCATGGAACATGGAACTCCTCCAAGGAAGTGCAAAAATATTTATTCATCTTGCTTTGTTTGCACCACTATAGATAAATGCTTTGGCAGCGTAGCCCTTGACTAAGAAAAACAAGAGCAGGTTACAGGAAAAGATGTTCCAAGGAACATAAACATGGAATAGGGAAATATCAGATAAGTCAAAATGCAAAATGACAGGATAAGGGGTTTGAACCTACTCCCCCCCCCCCATTAAACTGCTTAGCAACACAAGTAGGTTAAGTGGTTATAGGATAATCAGTTAAAGAAATGAAGTTACTATTATTTGCAGACGATATTGTGGTCTGGGGAAGGAACACCGAAGAAGTGCAAAAACAACTAGATGCACTGAACGAAAATATTCAGAAGTACGGCCTGAAAATCAGTATAGAGAAAAGCAAGACCATGGTGATGACAAGAGGGGAAAGACAAGGAAAGGGCACTGTGAAAATTGGAAGTCAGAGTTTGGAAATTGTGGACACGTTCAAATACCTAGGAAGTGAATTGATGCAAACTGGTAGGTTGGACATGGAGATTGGCAGGAGGGCACAGCAGAGCAATGCATTCTATCAAAGTGTAAGAAATCTTGTTTGGGATAAGGAAGTACCAAGGGAAAGCAAGGAGGTACCCATATTAACTTATGCAGCTGAGACTTGGACCCTGACAAGCACGCAAGAGAGTAGAATCCAAGCCAGTAAAATGAAATTCCTAAAAAGTATGATAGGTAAGACAAGGAAAGACAGAATGAGGAATGAAGATGTTAGGAAGGAAGTTGGGATGGGAAAACTAAATGAGAGAATTGAGAAGAATAAACTAAGGTGGTTTGGACATGTAAAGAAGATGGAGGAAAATAGAACACCAAGACAGATGCTGGAGGCCAAGTGCAAGGGTAAGAGAGCAAGGGGAAGACCTAGAACAAGGTGGATCGATTCAGTGAAGAACAGCGTGAGAAAAAGAAATCTGGACTGGGACAAGATCGTGGAAGAAGAATTGTGGAAGGAAAGAGGAAAGTGGAGAAGTGCCATAAATATCCCGACCCGGCAGGAGCTGGATAAGGGGAAATGATGATGATGAGGATAATCAGTACAAAATACAGGGGATGTCTCATAAGTAATGTTGTTTTTTAAAGAAATATTTATTTGGAAAGTTTTCTGACAAGAAATTAAACTATTCTTCAAAGTAGAGACCATTAGATTCTATGGTCTTGAGCCATCTTTCAGCAAGGTTTCTTATCCCGCAATGGTACCAGTCTCTTTGGTTTTGATGTGAAAATTCGGCGAGACCCACTTCCACAGCTTCAATGTTTTCGTAATTTCTTCCACGCAAGAAATTGGCCATGGATCGAAAAGGATGGTAATCTGAAGGCGCAAGATCAGGGCTATATGCTGGATGTGGTAGCAGGTTGACTCCTCCCCATTCCTGCATTTTTGCCATGGTTGTTCATGCAGTATGAGATCTTGCATTGTCCTGGTGCAAGAGAACTCTATTTCGGTTAACTAATGCTGGGTATCTCTGTTTCAAAATTTCATGAACTTCTTCCAGTTGTTGAGAATAAAGATCCACATTGACTGCACGCCCATTTGGAACAACTCCCAGTGAATCACTCCTTCAAAATTCCTCCTGACAAACATCACTTTGGGGCTGAACCAATCCTTTTTAACAATGACTTTTGGCAGGTTGACGGGGACTGAGCTACTGTTTCGAGGCATCAGCGTAGTGGTAATAGACCCGTTTTTCATTACATGTGACAATTCTCCTGATAAATCTATCATCCATAGGGTTACCGATAAGCTGACGACAGATATCCACTCTACGTTGAGCCTGTTCAGGGGTCAACTCATGAGGTACAGATCTACAGCTTCTGATTGATTTTCCAAGTTTCTTAAACTGTATGGTATCTTTTGATGCACCAAGTTCTTCTGATAGCCTACGAGTACTTCTTTGCGAATTTTCTTCCAAAACTCTGTGTGTATTCTCAATATCTCATAGTTTAGGTCTTCAAGAATGCGGTAAATCAGCAGTGTTCTTCTCCAGTGTTGAAACGTTGGAACCATCGTTGTAACACATGCTCACTAACGACACCTTCTACTTCCACTTCACATATTCTTCGAGCCGCTGCAGCAGCTTGTTTCCAGTAGTGCTTTAGAAGGACCCTAACCTCCAACTTTATAAGTACCATGTGATGCATTCTCGCAATATACGCAATTCTAGTCTTGGCCACCTGTAAATAGCATTGGCGAACCAAAGAAAACCAAGTCTATCTTATAAAACATCAAACTGAGTCAATAATAGATACAATGAGGAAAAGAAGAGTTGCTTTTTTCTGTCACATATCATGATTACCAGAGACCAGGATGATCTAACAGCTATTCCAATACTTTTGGAAAAGTAAAACCAAAAATCATTGGTTCATGGAAGTCCTAGATGATCTAGATAAATTAGGCTTGACAATGCAACAAATTGAACACCGGGAAGAGAAGAGGATCCTGAGAAACAAAGACGTGAGACTTAGTCTAAAAACTTCTACACTCAAACAATACACCATAACGAACGAAGAACGGCCAGGTCAGACAGAATGAAACAGTTCTGGGAGGAGAAGAAGAAGAAGAAACATAAGCCAAATTTGTAACTAATATTCCTAAGACTTGACTGTATATAGGGTAGATTGATTATAGTGCTCCGATGTGGGCATAAAATAAATGAAAAAAAAACACACCAAACTTAAAAAATTACACTGGTCAAAACAATTAGGGGATTAGTTGAGATATCTAGGTTCCGACGTATAGTCATCGGCAGAATGACCTAAAATGGTTCGACGTCTGTTTGTCGGTTCTACGGAGTGGAGACAACAACATTACGGCACCCGAAATAGTGGTAATAACTGAAAGTTGCTGCAGAGGAGGTTGGTGTGGATGTGTGTTCACTCTACCAAACGAATGACACAGGCAGTTGGGTTCAGATGGTGTAGTGAGCAGGTAGTGCAATGCAACAACGTAACTTACCCGAAGGTTTGGCATGAAGAGCCATAAGAAGGTTGGAAGCGGGACCGACACAGAGGGAGGTGACTGCAGCTATTGGAGTGTCCCAAAGTGTAATTTCCAGGACCTGGACACGATTTCAGACAACAGGAACCGTTAAAAGAAGGCCAGGCCAAGGTCGTCCACGGGTAACATCAGCAAGAGATGACGGTTAACAGCCCGTCGAGACAGGAGGCTGAATGCAACTCAGCTGCAACGCACCCTCCAGGCGGCAACAGGACGCGCAATATCAACACAAACAGTCCGAAATCGCCTTCGGGAAAGTGGTCTCTACGTGCGGAGGCCTATGGCGTGTGTCCCATTAAAACCACGACACCGTTTAGCCCGCGGAAACTGGGCGGAGGAACATCAGGATTGGCGTAATGACGAATGGCACCGGGTTCTGTTCACAGATGAGTCAAGATTTTGTGTTCAGCAGGACAATCGACGTTCCCTCATCTGGAGAGAACGTGGAACTTGGAACAATCCGGGTTATGTGCAGGGAACAGCACCAAATCATGGTGATGGACGAATGGTGTGGGCAGGATTCAGTATTGGCGGACGTACAGACCTCTATGTCGTTCAGAATGGCGCTTTGACTGCTGAGAGGTATCGAGACGAGATCCTTCGACCGTTTGTTGAGCCCTACGCTGGTGCCATAGGCGATGGATTCATTCTGGTGGACGACAGCGCACGTCCCCGCAGAGCTGCACTGGTGGACAACATGCTTCACGACGAGGGCATTGAATGAATGGAGTGGCCAGCTTGTCCACCGGACTTAAACCCGATTGAGCATGTCTGGGATTCACTTGGCAGACGCATTGCAGCCAGACCAGCACCTCCCACAACGGTTGCCGAGCTGGATATTGCACTTATGGAAGAATGGCCAAATATCCCTCAAGAGCTGATTGATAACCTCCTACTGTCCATGCCACGCAGGTGTGCAACTGTCATGCCCGTCCGAGGTGATCACACACCATATTGGAGGGCAACGAGAATGACTTTTTCACTATTAAGGCAGCCCCATGGTGCCTAGCTCTAAGTAAACACCATGTAAACCTCCATTAAAAAGTTGAGACAACACAATATCGTACTGTAGCACACACAAATTACAATTGTAACCGAACTCTGAATAAAAGACGTTACCATATGTATCTTGTGTATGATATCTCAGCTGATCCCCTAATTGTTTTGACCAGTGTACATTACTTATGAGACATCCTAATAGAACAAAGTAGAAGCCAAATAATAACAGAGAAAATGGATATTAGAGCAGCATATTGAAAGAGCTGAGATCAACAACAAGGATAGATACCATTGGTAGAAAAGTAACTACAGGAAAAAAGAGATTGTAGAATATAACTTGTGTTGAATGTCTTTTATAATCATTTTCCGTGTTAGAATCAGAATCAATTTATTTGGCGTTAAACACAAGTGCAATAGCCATCGTCAGGTTAATAATACAAAACAATAAAATCAAACAATCTTACATTACTTAGCCTACTTATAACAGTACTGTATATACAAACAGCTTATTATCGTTATAACAAAATGTAACCTACTTCTATTGTACTAAGTATTACACCAATCTGCTTCCATACATTCTTCCAGTGAATACCATGGATTCACCAGCAACCACTTTTTCAGCTGTTTCTTAAAGATTTTGGTTGGAAAGACAAACTCAGTTTATTAAAAAAAATTATGCCAAGAATTTCATGACTGTTCTGTGTTTTTGAAAGCCGACACTATGGTACCTCTATCTGGTGTGAGTTTCTTGTGCTGTATGAGTAAATTGTAACCCGTCTGCCTGGCAATTCATGTGGATGTTTATTTTTCATATCTATCAGGATATTTAAAACAAAAAGATTTATAACTGTTAGTTTGGAAGATTCAATAAATACCGGTAAAGGTCTACAGGGTGTGTTAGGAGGAGCATTTGCAATAATACGGATTGCCTTTTTCTGTAATTTTAAGATATTTACAATGTATGCACTATTTCCAAAAAATATTAATCGATAACTAAAGAGACTTTGAAAGAAAGCAAAATAGGCTGTGTGTAAATATGTCGTAGGAACCTCATTTTTTAAATGACGGAGTAGATACACCACCCTTGCAAGTTTATTCGAAAGGTTATGAATGTGAGATTCCCACATTAATTTTGAGTCAAAATTCATTCCTAGTAGCTTAGCTTCTTTTATATCATTACTTATGTTTTTAAGGCTAAATATTAAATTTTGAGTTTTAGTTTCATTTAAGTGGAATCCATTCTCACTGAACCATTTCCTAGCTTCTAGCAAGCACTGACTTGATAAATTTTGTAATACATTTGCTAGAACACAAGATGTAGACATTATATATCTACTATACTTTTTATGTCTACAGTACAACACAACTTACTTTGTTTGAGGTGCTAACTCCTCTTCAGGGACATGTTTTGGGCTTCCAAGCAGTCCATCATCAGCCTAGTTCAGTGAATTATAGTCTAAAATGTTCACCTTGTTGGTGATGGTCACGTGTGTTAAAATACATAAATGAGGATGAAATGACACTGATAGGTGAATGAATAAAAGTTATTTTAAAAGAAGATTAAAAGACATTTAAAAGACGGGTAAAAGTTTAAAAATGCGTTGCTCTAGACATCCGGTGCAGCTGAATTTGACGATGGGAAATTGTTCTGTAAAACAAGGAAACTGTTATGAGCTGATGGGCGAGTGCCAATTGCATGAGTCAAGTTCGTGTCTTTCTGACTTACGTGAGTGTGAGGAGGTCCGCGCTGATCGTCTTCTAACAAGTGGCTGGCCTAAGCTTGCTTGCTAACCTATATTGCGCTGGGGAGGCGTCGTATTTACAGGCCGGACGTTTGTTTTAGACGAGTGAAAAATCTTAATGGAAGCCTGGAGGCGAGTTACTACAGTACCTGTGTTGTTATCAGCTGCCCCAAGCGGTCCGATGATTGACAAAGCTTTCTGGCACTACTGCTGAAGTACAGTCATTGGCAAATATAATGACGTTTTGTTCGTAACTACGTAACGTGTACTTCCGCTTCACACAATACTTCGATGTGGACTGTACTGTCTGCTCAAGTCTGGAATTCCATTACATCAGATCGGTGGTGACAAGTGTGAAGTGATAGGGTGAGAGAGTGAGTGTGTGTAGGCTCACCCACTGGCTTCAAGATCAAGGGCAATCGTCTAAAACAAACGTCCGGCCTGTAGATGTTGTGATGTAGCGGAGCACGCCATCCTTGACTAGTCTTTAAGCTTCGCTACCGTGCTAAACAACACATTGTCACAGAATGTGATGTCATTTAGAATTTTTACCGATTCCGATTTTCGGTTGGCGTGTATTTCCATGTTTTCCAATATATTGAAGAGTTTGCCTTTGTTCTGTATGTGTAGTATTTTTAAGTCGTTTTCTATGGAGCCAAATTTGTGTCTTTCTTCCTCCATATGTTTTGCCATAGCGGAGAATTCTTTGTACTCTATTGCGTTAGTGTGTTCTGCGTGTCTGATTTTAAAAGACCTCCCTGTTTGTCCAATATAGTTACAACCGCAATCTTTACATTTTAATTGATATACACCTGACTCATTGTACTTGTCTTTTTTATTGACTGAGGTTTAGTTGGAGAAAATGTTGCTATTGTTGTTGTTGGTCTGGTATGCGATATTTATGTTGTGTTTCTTATAGATGTTAGTGACTGCAAGCATTTTGGAGTTGATGTATGTGAAAGTAGCATATCTATCCTTATTCTTTTTATTTTCATTGGTTAGCGTTGATTGGAATTTATTTTGTATTTTGTTTCTGATGCTATCGACGTATTATTGTGTGTATCCATTTTTCTTTGCTATTGCGTATATGATTCTTAGTTCTTTGTTTAAATTATCTTTTTTAATGCAATATTCATAGCTCTATTTAATAGACTGTAGAAGGCTGCTCCTTTTTGGTTGTCCGAATGATTGGAGTTATGCTTTATAATTACGTCTGTTTGAGTAGGCTTTCTTTAGATTTCGTACCCAAGTTTTTTATTGGTTTTGGACACTTTGAGGTCTAAAAATCAGATTGTTCTTTTTCAGATTCCAAAGTGAATTGGATTTCGTCTACCTTGTTCAGATTTTCTAGTATCTGGTCCGCTGTTATTATTTTATTTTATTTTTTCGACATCCAGGATATGTACTCAAAAATTCCTGTAAAGAAAGCCATATCAGTCATCCAAAATAACCTGAAGAAATATGGCAATCTAAGCAATTTTGAAATAGAAGAGTTCATGTCTTTAATAAAATTTTCATTAGAGAACACCAATTTCACATCCAATGGGGTCATATACCAACAAAGCAAAGGTTTGGCCATAGGTTCACTAGTTTCGGGCATCATAGCAGACATTTATGTAGACCACTTAGAACACACCAGCATAATCAACCATATTCAAGGCATAAAGTACTGGGGCAGATATGTGGATGACGTGTTTGTCATAATAGAACAGAATAGAACAGAAACTTCTCAATATATTGGAAAACATGGAAATACACGTCAACCAAAAAATGGAATAGGTAAAAAGTCTAAATGACATCACAGTCTGTGACAATGTGTTGTTTAACACGGTAGCGAGGCTTAAAGACAAGTCAAGGACGGCGCACTCCACTACGTCACAACACCTAAATACCATGCCTCCCCAGCTCGATACAGGTTATCAAGCAAGCTTGGGCCAGTCACTCATTAGAAGACGATCAGCGCGGACCTCCTCACACTCACGAAAGTCAGAAAGACACGAACTTGACTCATGCAATTGGCACTCGCCCATCAGCTCATAACGGTTTCCTTGTTTTACAGAACAATTTCCCATCATCAAATTCAGCTGCACCTGACGTCTAGATTGACTTATTTTTAAACTCTCACCCATCTTTTAAATGTCTTTTAACCGCTTCCTGCTGCGGTCGAGAGGAGATTGAGTCTGATGTGGATTTAGATAGTGTCGGAAGTGACGATGGGGATATTAGGGAACTGTTTGAAAGTGACAGTGATAGTGATAGTGTTGAAGATATTCCGATAGAGAGGAGAAGAAATGAACCTGACCTAGGCCTACCCACGTGGTCCGAGGACGAGTTCGCGCCAACGTGCAAGCATTCCAAGTGCCAAACCCAGGTATGTCAAATACTAATTTGACCCCTGAATCCCACGAAATAAATTATTTCGAGTTATTTGTCAATGAAGAGGTGTTGACAAAGGTAGCGGACGAAACAAACAAGTTTCATAAACAGACTGTTGACGTTAAGCCACCCAGTCAACATTCCAGGCTCAGGAAATGGGTTGATACCAATTATAAGGAGATTTGTGCTAATAGCAGTGACGCTGCTGATGGTTCGAAATAAACAAGTGTCTATTCAGGAACATTGGTCCAGTGATCCCCTTCTGCATGCCCCAATTTTTCAGCAAGTTATGTCTCGTGATAGATATCTAATTTTACTCAGTATGCTCCACTTCACCGACAATGAAAACCCAAACAAAACTGACAGTCTGAACAAAATTCGATTCATTATTGACCACTTCAGGAAAACATTCAAAACCTATCTCACCCCATTTGCTAACTTGTGTGTTGATGAAAGCCTAGTTTTGTTCAAGGGACTTCTTGCTTTCAAGCAGTATATAAAAACCAAGCGCCATTGTTTCGGCATCAAACTGACTGTTCTCTGTTACTGTAAAACTGGTTATATTTTAGATTTTATCACTTATACTGGCTCATCAACAGAAATTACAGACCCCTATAAACTCGGTATTTCTGGTGCAGTTGTTACAACACTTCTGCATGATTATTTAGATAAAGGCCATAGCTTATTTGTAGATAACTGGTACACTGGCCCACAGCTGTTTTCTTTGCTTCATGACCGAGCCACCAATGCATGTGGAACAGTGCGAAAGAACAGGAAAGGAATGCCTGCACTGGGAACTAAATTGGGAAGAGGGGAATTGGAAATGAAATCTAGCACAAAAATGATGGTACTCAAATGGCGTGATAGGAGGGATGTGTTCGTGCTTACAACCATGCACAAAAATATATTTGAAGTGACTGGGAAAAAGGATCGCAAGTCTGAAGCATCTATCTTGAAGCCTCAGGCCGTCATTGAATATAACATGAACATAGGGTCTGTCGATAAGGCAGACATGCTCCTTAGTTCACTCCATAGCGTGCGTAAAAGTATCAAGTGGTACAAGAAATTATTCTTTCATATTTTGGGCTTAGCACTTCTAAATTCATATGCCCTATACTGTCTATCATCAGGTAAGCATCCTTCATTGGCAGAATTTCAGCTTCAAATTATAAGACAGATTTTGGAGATATACCACAACCCCAGAAAATCAACTCCTGGAAGACCATCTGCGACATCTACGGATCCAGTTCTTCGACTAACTGAAAGACATTTTCCCTGCTTAGTTCCGCCAACTGATAAGAAATCTAACCCAACTCGTCACTGCCATGTATGTAGCAATACTGTCAGGAGGGAAAGGAAGAGGAAAGAGTCCCGATACATGTGTCAACCATGTGGTGTTGCACTCTGTGTCGTACCTTGCTTTGAAGACTACCACTCACGCAGGAATTATTAGAATGTTTAGAAGCGTAAACTTTATCTTTGCACATATTTAGTGTTCAATTATTAGTATAGATAAATTGTATAGCCTATTTAGTTGAAGCAAGGCTTCTTTTTTTTTTCCGCGAAAGTTTAGGTACAGGAAAAGGTATGTGTTAGAATTATTTTAGATATTTCTGCTTTGAGGTAATATTGGATTCGGGTGTTTATTTAGTGATATCGTGTGTTTAATTTAATGTTTCTGTTGGGAAGTGTGTGTGTATGGGATGTATATAGTGCGTGCATTTAGTGAGCATAGTCTACGGTGTAAATTACAATTTTAATTTTTTTTTCTACTGGACAAAATTTCACCAACTCATGTTGAATCGAACCCTGGATCCCAAACATCAACCGTGGCCAATACTTTATGAACATACTGGTGAGTAAATTACTTTAAATTATTTTCAGTTACCACTTGTATTTTATGTTCAAATTGGTGAATTTCTGTGTGAAAGTGGTTGCCTAAAAGAATCCAGCACAGAGGGTGCGCTAACACTGTAACACTTCAGCAGCGAAAAGGTTAATCGTCTTTTAAAAGAACTTTTATTCATTCACCTATCAGTGTCATTTCATCCTCATTTATGTATTTTAACACGCGTGACCATCACCAACAAGGTGAACATTTTAGAGTAAAATTTACTGAACTAGGCTGATGATGGACTGCTTGGAAGCCCGAAACATGTCCCTGAAGAGGAGTTAGCACCTCAAACGAAGTAAGTTGTGTTGTACAGTGGACATAATAAGTATAGTAGATATAACTTGTGTTTTTAGAGATGCTGGGGTGTTGGAATTTTGCCCTGGAGGGCCAGAACAAAGAGCAGAAACAACTTGCCTTGCTGAGGAGATGCAACATATTGTCAGTGAAAAGATTTAATACGTTCACTGGTTCATAGAGGACATATTCACCAATTTAAGCATGTTTAATGTGTAGAACTATTGTGTAGAAGAAGGTTGTAATGAACAGGAGTTTTACATACCTATATTACTAAATCTACCAAATTCCAAGAATTATTATTCTCATGCAGTGAGGTGGTTCTGTTCATCAGACAGATCACATGCCTCTTTTTAAGGGGGGGAGCCTTATAACATTGAATAGACTGAAATGTAAGGCATCTCCACAAAATATTGTGACATGTCACCATACTGTGCGACAGATCCACCAGCTGGCCAGACAGAGCTTCCTGGCCGCATCCATAGTTTGCCTCGGGACTGTCTCCAAACAAAGCCCTGCTTAGTCACCCGGGCCATGACACCCATGCTACTAGACTGTTCTATATCTCGAAGCAGCTTGAGCAAGGGAGACTTCCGGGCAGTTCCGGAGGAGGAAGTTACTCAAGGTCCCATTAGTAGTATAAAATGCCTGCAAGTCAGGAGTGGGGAGTTCAGTTCACAAGAGTTCATAGTGAAGTTCAGCAGGGCCCTGCGTAGCTAGTGGCTGTAGTATGTTCTATCCTCCTGCACCCTTACGGACAGTCGAAGAAGTAAGCCACTAGCGCATGACGTGATGTCCTGCTGCTAGCTATGTGTGTGAGCGAGCTGTGTAAAGTATGGTGTGATACCCTGCGAGCCAGGGTAGTGCTTTTAGTGCCTCACGATTCAGTCTTACCTTGTTACACCGTCTATGCTGGAACTCGTCAGTTCAGGCGTGCACGACCAGCCTGTCCGGGCTGGATTCCTCTTATTACTATTATTATTAGCAATAAAATGTTATTGGGTACCAATAGACTACGTCTCATACTGTTCCCAAGTACATTGTAGATGAATTCTCTATTATTGAATAGATTCATTGATAGCAAAATTAGGTCATTTATACTTAGGCATACCCGAACAAGTGATTAAAAAATGATGTTGTTGTTTCTTTCCCTTATTCAAAACGTACCACAAGCTTTCAATTTGCTTTGAAGCCTATCGTTTGCTCTAAACGACCTGTCTTGTTATGCCGATGGTTACTTCACATCTGATGGTGGGGCTCTAGCATAAATCTTGTATCCTTCTTACGGCCAATAACAATTATTATGTCCATTGTATTTTTGCTTCTAACACAAGGAAGGCACGAAAACATGGATCGCGTAACATTTCTGAAATGTTACAGATGCATCTTAGATCTATGTCTGTGATTCCTAACGTTTGTAGTGAATCCCCTTCTTAATTATGGGTTTTTAACATGAGCTAGGTTATCAGACACTCCGCAGTGTTTGCAGCATACAGTCTCACACAAGAGCAACCTTTGCCTCCACCTATTTGTGCTTGGCTACTCCCTTTCATGTGTACTTCTGGATAAGTCGTTCTCCATAAAATATGGTGATTAGATACTTTCGCAATCAACCTATAAGTTCATTTTGTTTTTTCCATACATCCACTTCAGTCTTAAGTCTTCCTTTCGTTCCTAACTAGTAAATCACGGTCTTCATCGTTATCACCATCTTCATCACCGTCCTGACAACCTCCTTCGTTGTACAAACACAAATTGCGCACTAAGTCACCATGCCTTCAAGCAATTCTTGCACTCTCTGTGTATATATGTGACACAGTCTCCCTACATAATGTTTACTATACTTTGGATGTTCATTCACTGAAAATTGCGAAATTAGCTTCGAGGTTTTCGTATGCCCAGAACTTAGAATGCAATGAAAATCAAATGTCTTAAATACAATATGTGGATTGCATATGAATATGCAATTGGATTACCGTATTTACTCGAATACGACCCGCCCCCGAATAAGACCCGCACCCTGATTTTGAGGAACAAAATTTTAAAAAAAGAATTTTTACTCAAAATTATTTACTATCTTAACTAAATAAACAGAATAGCATTTATCCAAAATAGTTTCCAACAGTTTTGAAGTCGTCCTAAAATAACACACATCAAACGATTAAAAATACAAATAAAAGTACACAAACACTTCATTCATCGTCATCAGAAGTACCAACTTCGGAACTTTTATCACCATCACTTTCCCACTAAATGTCGTCATCACAGCCATCCATAGCAATCGAAATACTACATTTCTTGAAGCTCTTCCGTATGAGATCTCCAGAGATTCGATTCCATGCCGTCAAAATCCACGAACACAGCAGCTGAACTTTCGGGCGCTGAATACGACCAGTTGGAGTCGGTGCGTGCTTATCGGCCGCCATCCGCTCCGTATACAGCTGTTTCAAGGCTGCTTTGAACGGGCGGTTCACACAGCATAGAAGTCATCCCACCCAATCACGAATACATGACTCGTCAATATCATATTTCCTACCGGGCACGATTTCCAATAACTTCAGCTTCCCTCGCAACTTTCAATTTCTCACTCACAGTAAATGACCGCAAACGTTTCGTAGCATTCATGTTTACACTCGGAGAACGTGCACGTGACTGTATGACGCCGCTTGCTTACGGTAAAACAAAGTTATAGCTGGAAGAAGGCTAGCACCATCTAGCGGATACTCGCAACACCAGATATCGCGCGCGGCGGGCAATTTAGATCTTTCAAATTTGGATGACTCAAATAAGACCCGCACCCCAATTTTTCACGTCCGAATTTGTTTAAAAATGTGCGGGTGGTATTCGAGTATATACGGTACCTCATGAGAGATACATGTAGCATTGGTCTTTGATAATATTTTATGGAAGCTATTCTAACAACTCTACGAAGTGATTTGCACTCAGAGTTCCCATATGAATGTTCGAATTGCAGAATAAGAATGTAGAAAAAAGGAAACATAAGCCCACTGGCCTGGTGCAAGTCCTCGAAATGAACATCGCTTGGATGACTTACGTATCATCGATACCATTTCAAAACCTCAAACCGAAATTAAATTTCTTGGCAGGGCAGGGAATCAAACCCGGATCACCGGGGCGACAGCCAACAATGTTAGCCGCTACACTACAAGGTGGTCTCTTTTATTGTCAGCGCAATCGATAGCACGATACCATGTAATACACTGTACGAACTATAATAGTACACATTTCTTCGTATTATTGGCTTTACATAGACCCTGGTAAGTTAGAGAGATGGTCCGCATACCATAACTAACTGAATAGTTCCAAAAACCAACAAACAACCGAAAGAAATACCGACAAGCTGGTAGAAAGACAGAAAACATATTTTGTAATTTTCAGAGTAAAATTGTTTTACAATGAATCTCTTGGTGTTCTTGCTGGTCTCCAACTTTATCACAAGTTAAATTAAAAAAGAGCTATTTGAAAGGAGGACATATTTTTATTCACAATGAACAAGGTACACAAAGAGGACATCTGAATTTCAAAGACCAAAGATATCAAAACTTAAAGACCAAAGACATCAAACCTCACATCCTCCCACCTTAGCTAACTGAAATTATATGAAGTTAGCTTACAACATAAACACAAATGAGTACCCAAGCAATTTGCTTGTTCTTGAGATAAATAGGTCCTGCCATATCTACGCCTGTAATTTCAAAAGCTGCTTAAAAGCCAGTGTAGTTAAAAGGGACGTAAAACCAATAACATTATTATTATTATTCAAAAGCTGCTGCTTCTCGTACTCTGTCAACAGGTAAAGTGGGTGCCGGTGCATCCAGCCTTTTGGAGTTTTGCCTCCTACAAATGATGCGGAACTAATCGTCTTATACATTTTTCCCATAATAGTCCGTTTCAAAGGATTGATTCGTTTTAAAATTTGAGTCATTATTATGTACAAGCTGTTCGGATGTTAATTCAGTTTTCTTTGATTTAAACTTCTGTAGCAATTCTGTTGTAGTCATGGGTTTTATTGTTAGATATCTACGAACAGCATCTTCAGTGATTCCAGACTCCCCAGTGTTCAAACTGCCAACTGGAGAAAGCGTAGCTGAAGCAAAGTTATCCAGACAACTCTTCTTGCTCATACTCAACTCCCCTGACTCTGCCTTAGGCTTCCGACTCTTCACCTGCTGCTGGCTCTTTGGTAGGTGTGGATGAACGGGAAATTGCTCCATTGATAGGTTCTATAGTGATCATTCCCGATTTCTTCTTAGCTTCACCTTCAGAATCACTGCTGTCTGAACTGATTAACGATGATGCATCACCACCAGGTTTAATTATTTGGATTAAGCTACTAGCATCATCCTCTTTTTTCTTTTTCTTCTTTAGCCTTTCCTTTTTGTTTTTCTTTTCTTTTTCATTTTTCGATTCTGCAGCAGCATCTTTCTGTTCATCCTCTTGCTCCTTGGTCTCTTCCTCGGATTCAGATGAATCAGAAGATTCAATCCAATCATCCATTTCAGAAATTTTTAACTCTCCTTTCTTTCCTTTGCCTTTCTTTGACTTAATCTTGCTTTCACCCCCCTCTTCAATATCATCATCGTTCTCCCCGCGAAGTCGTTTCCCCATCATCAGGGAGAAGTAATTAACTTGCTTGTTACGTTTGACAAACTCCTGCTCAGCTTCCTCAGCAGACAAAGCTTTGTAGCGCTGTGTGGGCTGGAAATTGTACCATTCTTGTAGAGGGAAAGCCTCGGTGGCACCATCTGGTGCATGAGTAAAAACATAGTACGCAGCATTTTCTGCTACTCCGCCTTCACGAGTGCCTTTTAAACTTTTTTCCAGTTTTGCCACCAACTTTCAACAACCCTGGCTGATCCTCAGGACGATACTTTTTGCTTGCAATTCCAAACTTCTTGCGACGAGCTTCTTCCCTTGCTTCTCGTCCAAATTCACTGCCAGCTCTAAATTTTGGCATTTCCTCTTCTGTGCCCCTGAACTCCTTCAAGTTATTCTCACGCTGTAACGTGTTTTTCGAGGGGTTTTATGCAACTGGCATACGTCAGTAGGAAGCCATTCTATATTCATTTACGCGGCAAATTGTTCAGCCAAGAGAATTTTTCATGGTAATTTATTATTATTATTAATTTATTATAATTATTATTAAGGTATTTTCGGAGCATTTTATAAAAATTATTAGCATTCAGATAGGTTTTCTATGTCTTAGAAAACGCTATCAAGAAAATTATTACGAACGACAATATTATAGAAAATTATTTGATTACGGAATTTTACGGAGTTTTGTCAGTTAGGGTATTTGAGAGACATGACTCACTGGGAATTCGAATACAAGCTGATTCCTGTCGAGAAGCATGACGCAATCTTGGGTCGCATCGTCAAGAAAAGGCGAATTGTTGGAACGGAAAACGACTTCTCCCTCTCGCGCGCCGAGTGTATAGAAACCAGAGGAGGGGAACTAGCGGTGGGTCAACCAATCAGTGAGGACCACGCAAGCTGAAGTCGGTACCAGAGTGGGGGAGCCGACGTGTGCATATATCGTTCGACGCGCCGTGAAACGAGGACAATCTGTATAGTTCTTGCCGAGTGTGGATATACGCGGGAGTCGCTCCGATGTTCCGTGGGACGAGGACTATCTGTGTAGAACTTGTGGAGTACGGTTGCAAGTGCGTGTCGCTCCGATGTTCAGTGGAGTTGAAGACTAACTTTTGCAAAACTTAACCAGTGCGGTTGTACGAGTGTTTGGGTCCGAGGTACGGACCATTGAATTATCTAATCTACCAGAATATCATCAAATTCCGACGGAGATGACGACGTCCAGGAGACTGTGGGAAGCTCACAGCATCAGCAAGTACGAGGGAAATGCCTTGGCAATTTCCAATGGTAAGCGCAAATGACGCAGAAATACGCAATCTCTCATTTTTCTTTGTTTTACATTTCATATTTCAGTAACTTTATAGCTTGGAAATAAGAGTAAAATCAATTTATCAGACTCCGTTTTCACGTAATTTTCTATCGGTAATATTCAAATCACAACGCTCCAATTTAAATTTTGTACTTATTATTATTATTAATTTGGCTATACTTGTTTTATATAATAAATTCATTTCTTTTACAATGCAATCTTTGCTTTCAGTAGGTAGCATTAGATATAGACCAATTCCTTCTCCTGATACAATTGTTTGTTGGGTAATGATCAAATCATACCACGATCTGAGTGAATAGAGTCTTGAATGTGTTATGCCAGAGCTAGACGTTGTTAAATACAAATTTAGATTTCAACATTGCATTGAGGTCTTGGCGCCCATTAAAACAACATAGCTTAGGCAAAGGTAAACAGTTACATTTCTCACCCAACAGTTAGGGGCTAGCAAAACGTAACACTTGTCGCCGACAACTTGGGGCTGAAAACCTAATAACATTTGAGGAAGGAGAAGGGTATATATTTCTGTGCCTGTATTTTGGGGGTTATTTGTCTTTATCAGTGTATATCATTATGGGGGATGAGAAAGAAAGACAGATGAGGTTACGTAGTGGTCATCAACGGGAGAGTGATGATACGAGCAGTATGTCGAGTGATGGTAGTACCGGGGTAGCGGAGGTAAATCCCGATACTGAAACAGGGAGTGTAGGCGGCCAACCAGAATTAAAAACTTCACTTCTCGAGTTTATGTATCAGAACAAAGTTAGTAGCGATGCCTTAAACGCAAAGTTAGAACAGAATAATGCAAGATTAGAACAAAACAGTAGGGAAAATAAAGAAAGTACAGACGCTTTAAATGCTAAACTGGAACAAAACAACGCTAAATTAGAACAAAACAGTAGGGAAATGAGTGACAAATTCGAACTGATTAGAGGTGAGATCAGGGGGGTGATGGAAGAAAAGGCTAAAGAGATTATTGCAGATGTAGACAGAAAATTAGGAAAAGTACAGGAGGAGTTGGAAATTAGAATCAGTACACAGGCTGAAAATTTAAAAGAACTAGTGCAACTGGAAACACAGCAGGTCAAAAAGCAATTGGGGGGAGAAATTGACAAAATTCAGGTAGCTACTAAAGAGGTTAAGGAACAGCTGGGGGGTAGAATTGAGAAAGTCCACTCACAAATAGTTGCAGAAGTAAATGATTTAAGAGAGAGTAATAGAGAGAGCATTAGCAAGATTGAGGAGAAACAAGCAAAGCTATATGATAAAGTAGAAGAATCAGAAGGAAACATTAAATTAACAGTAAACAGTATTGAGAGGAAGGCTGAGGAGAAAATCGCAGAATTAGAATTAAAATTAAAAGCTAGGATCAGGCAAGAAAATAGTCAGAATAGGCCAGTTTTTGTGAATAGCACACACAGGGAGGTAGAACTGGGTAAGTTCAGCAATCGACAGGGGTGCCCAATGGAGTTCATGAACACTATAGAAAATAAATTCGGGGAGAGGTTGGAAAATGGTAGTATTGAGTGGTGCCAGGTAGTTGAAATTTTAGAACAAGTGTTTGTGGGGGAAACGAGGAATTGGTTTGCTGTCTACAGAGACAAGTTTACTGATATGAATGATTTTAAAATGAAATTCTGTGAAAAGTTCTGGAATGAGGTTATTCAGTCGCAGCATCGTGAGGGAGTAGTGTGTGGTAAATATAACCCTAAAGGAAGCTCCACCATGACCGAATACTTTTTAGGGCAGGTATTAGTGTGTAAATATCTGGATGGCTTGAAGGAGGAAAGTGATGTGGTAAGGTTGCTACTTAGGCACTTTCCCTATAGGATCAAGGAGGCTGCTTGTATCCAGAATGTAAAGACTATATCACAAGTAGAAAATTTGTTAAGCACATTTGATGCACTAGGGAGAGGGGGTTATGAGGACAATTTCAATCGGAACCAGGGTAATAATAATAATAGACCTAATGAAGCCAGGCATCAGGAAGTTCAAGGGAACGGTGGCGAAGGGGCCAATGCTCAAAATAGAAATAATAATAATCAGCTAAATCAGAACAGAGGAAATGGCTATGGTAATCAGTATCAAGGGAGGAACAATGATTACAGGGGAAATCAAGGGAGAAACAATGATTTCAGGGGAAATCAAGGGAGAAATTATAATGACAATAATTACAACCAGAATAGGGGTCAAGGAAGAGGACAGCCTAGTGGTAGTAATATACAGCCAAACAATGACAACACAGCCCAGAACAACCAGACCAGTTTAGTAGTTAGTAGTACTACGGCCAGCTGTAGCGGTTCTTTAAACGCGAACCAGGCTGCGAAGTAAGGTCAGAATCTCAGTCTGTAGCATGCCCTGTCCATACAATTATACAGGAACCCTATGACCTAAATGTAAGAAATGAATTATTACATGAACTAAATGATGAAGGTATTATTCAGGAAGTGGTTAGTAAGAGCCCCATAGTTAAATTTAACGTGTCCGAGGCGTACACAGATGTTTTAATTGATAGTGGTTGTATGAAGAGTTGCATAAGTAGTGCATTTTATGATAAAATGAAAGGAACTGGAGTAAATTTTGAGGAGATGCCAATTAAAAGCACTTTTGTTATCACAGCTGTTGGGAAGAGGTCTAAAGTAATTTCTAAGCAAGTTTTAGTAGACATTAAAATTAATAATCATGTAGAGAAGCAGATATGCCTTGTAATTCCGAATTTAGTATTCAGTGTTATCTTGGGTTCAGAGTGGCTAAGTAGAGTGTCTGGTAACTTATGTTATGATGAAGGGAGTTTGAAATTTAAATGGGGAGATTCTGAAGTAGAAGTAGCGTTCAATGACCAAATTCAGAGAAGTAGTATTGTAGGTGTGATTTGTACTTTAAATGAGATATCGCCAGCCGTAGAGCGGGGTTCTCCATGTTTTGTGGGCAGTGTGATTACGAACGGAAGTCTAGAGGACTCGTTACGTGAGGCTGCATTTCAGGGAAATATAGAGGATGAACAGTGTGTTCGGCTCTATGATGTGTTATGGTGTAATAGGAGAGTTTTTGAGGATCGCATTGGTATGGCCAATTGCTATACACATTCATTGAACGTTATTGATAGGTCAGTATTCACAGGACATAGATATCCTGTACCTTTCGCTTATCAGAGTGCAGTTGAGGCACAAATTAACCAGATGCTTGAAGATGGGATTATTGAGCACTCGAACAGTCCATATGTTAATTCTTTGATAACGGTACCCAAGACCGACGGCACTGTTCGTATTTGTTTAGACGCTCGTTTGGTTAACAATAGAATTAGTTCAGATCAGCTGAAATCTATGTCATTAGAAGAATTAATGCAAACATTTGAGGGGAAGAAGTATTTCACTTGTGTAGATTTGAGTTCCAGTTTTTGGCAAGTGCCACTTATGTACGAAGATAGACCATTTACAGCTTTTAGTCATAAATATAACCTTTATCAATTTTTTAGAACACCTTATGGGTTAAAGAGTAGTTCAGCAGCTTTAATTAGGGCTTTAAACATCGCATTAGGGGATGACACAGGAGAGTTTGTAACCATTTACATTGATGATATGGTAATTAGTTCACGCAGTTTTGAGGAGCATCTATGTCATTTAAATATAGTTTTTCAGAAGTTAGATCAGGCAGGGTTCACTTTGAAGCTGTCTAAGTCGTCATTCTGTCAGTCAGAAGTGACATTTTTAGGTCATAGAGTGTCGAGTAGAGGTGTAACACCAGAGGAAAGTAGGGTTAATAAGATACTTAACGCAGAGGTGCCACAGAATGTTAAACAGTTAAAAACTTACCTGGGAATTTGCAACTTTTTCAGGAGGTTCGTTCTTAAATACTCAGGGTTGGTAGAACCATTCAGGGAATTGCTTAAAAGTGGGACTCGGTGGAGATGGGAGTCCAAGCATGATCAGGCTTTTAGAGCGCTGAAGGAAGGTTTTGAGAAAGCTGTAGTGCTGAAATATCCGTTAAAAGATAAGGAATATGTGGTTATGACAGATGCTTCACATATAGGCATTGCTGGAGTATTATGTCAGAAAGATGATGAGGGTAATCTGTGCATTGTATCTTTAGCCTCGCGAGGACTGACAGCAGCGGAGAAAAGATACACGATTACTGAGTTAGAGCTTTTAGGTATTGTTTTCAGTTTAGGGAAATTTAGAATGTATTTAGTAGGGGGGAAATTTGAGATCCACACAGATCACCATGCATTACTGTATATGAGGACTTGTAAACTCAGTTCTAACAGAGTTAGTAGGTGGATTCTTGCTCTGCAGGAATACGAATTCACAGTAAAATATATTAAAGGTAAAGATAACATTCTTGCAGACATGCTATCGAGGGACACTAATTTATGTAGGGATTATCCTGTGGTTAAAGCAGAGGATGGTATTTTAATATGTGCATGTGTGGACAGTAGCAACAGGGCATCGTTACAGACACTGAGAAATAGGTAGGTAGAGCAACGTGATGACGTTCATTTAAGGGAGCCACTTGCAAGGTTGGAAGCAGGTGACGTGGAAACATTTATAGTTTCCAAACGTATTGGGAAAACAGCATATGTGCTGGAGAATAGTGAGGGAAACAGATTATACGGAACGTATAATATACATAGTCTACGAAAATATGTGTCATAAAGTGAGTGTGTTTAGCTGGCGAGCCAGCCTATCAAATGAGTAAGTGTGGTATTTGGTGCGTGGGAGGAGTTGGTCTTCCAGGCAGGCGTATCAGAAGTCACACAGGGGGGTAGTATGTAAGTAAATGAGAGTTTTTAAGGTACAGGGAAATATGACGGGATTGTCGGATGCTGTTGAGCACTAAATTGTCTCGATGCACCAAGGCCATTTTGGCAGCGCTGATGGGTTCCCATTTATCTCCAAGAGATGGGGGAGCGCTTGTATAGGGCTTGTTAGCTTAAGGCGTCCACGAGATAAAAGATGGGCCATCAGAATGCGAGACAGTCCTTCATGAAACTCATACATATCAGCACACGTGATTTCTGTTTACGGCCTCGCCATGTAAGATTTGTAAGTGTGTAATTTAAGATAATTTGTACAATGGTATTATTTGTGTGAGGAGAAATGGTCTGTGTTGAGAACTAGTATTAAGTAGAATATGGTTAACGGGAACTTAACAAGACAGGGCGATTACGGCACAGAAATATTTGGTGTTATATGTAATGCGCATTTACTGTTTTTTTTTCAGAAGTCAATATTAATTTAATCTACTTCAAAGAGAGATTAAGTATTATGGTCACGAGGCGCTGCCACAATAGTGTGATCGTGTGCTCAGTGATAAGTGGAATTAAATGTCACCATAAGGAGGGGACCTCCAGTGAATATAGGAAGTTCTAGGGTGATATAAATATATCAGAACACCTTCAATGCATGTGATATGACATCATAAATACATAGTGCTCACACATTAATTATGTCTATTTCTCCAACATAGAGAAATTTGAGAGGCGGAAATATCCGTGGAACACTATTCCATATGTAAAACATTGGACTGGTTGCAAAGTGCAATCCATAGTGACAACAAACTTTGACGCAAAGTGCGTGAAGAAAAAATATGAGTGTATATATCTGTAATTTAGGGTGATTTCATTTATGTAATATGTATTTTGGATGGGGTTTATTAACGTGTCTGGGATAATCGGATAATGGACCGTCGTCACGGTAAATCATCCGATGATCCGAGGCGAATATGTAACGTGTTTTTCGAGGGGTTTTATGCAACTGGCATAAGTCAGTAGGAAGCCATTCTATATTCATTTACGCGGCAAATTGTTCAGCCAAGAGAATTTTTCATGGTAATTTATTATTATTATTAATTTATTATAATTATTATTAAGGTATTTTCGGAGCATTTTATAAAAATTATTAGCATTCAGATAGGTTTTCTATGTCTTAGAAAACGCTATCAAGCAAATTATTACGAACGACAATATTATAGAAAATTATTTGATTACGGAATTTTACGGAGTTTTGTCAGTTAGGGTATTTGAGAGACATGACTCACTGGGAATTCGAATACAAGCTGATTCCTGTCGAGAAGCATGACGCAATCTTGGGTCGCATCGTCAAGAAAAGGCGAATTGTTGGAACAGAAAACGACTTCTCCCTCTCGCGCGCCGAGTGTATAGAAACCAGAGGAGGGGAACTAGCGGTGGGTCAACCAATCAGTGAGGACCACGCAAGCTGAAGTCGGTACCAGAGTGGGGGAGCCGACGTGTGCATATATCGTTCGACGCGCCGTGAAACGAGGACAATCTGTATAGTTCTTGCCGAGTGTGGATATACGCGGGAGTCGCTCCGATGTTCCGTGGGACGAGGACTATCTGTGTAGAACTTGCGGAGTACGGTTGCAAGTGCGTGTCGCTCCGATGTTCAGTGGAGTTGAAGACTAACTTTTGCAAAACTTAACCAGTGCGGTTGTACGAGTGTTTGGGTCCGAGGTACGGACCATTGAATTATCTAATCTACCAGAATATCATCAAATTCCGACGGAGATGACGACGTCCAGGAGACTGTGGGAAGCTCACAGCATCAGCAAGTACGAGGGAAATGCCTTGGCAATTTCCAATGGTAAGCGCAAATGATGCAGAAATACGCAATCTCTCATTTTTCTTTGTTTTACATTTAATATTTCAGTAACTTTATAGCTTGGAAATAAGAGTAAAATCAATTTATCAGACTCCGTTTTCACGTAATTTTCTATCGGTAATATTCAAATCACAACGCTCCAATTTAAATTTTGTACTTATTATTATTATTAATTTGGCTATACTTGTTTTATATAATAAATTCATTTCTTTTACAATGCAATCTTTGCTTTCAGTAGGTAGCATTAGATATAGACCAATTCCTTCTCCTGATACAATTGTTTGTTGGGTTAATGATCAAATCATACCACGATCTGAGTGAATAGAGTCTTGAATGTGTTCTGCCAGAGCTAGACGTTGTTAAATACAAATTTAGATTTCAACATTGCATTGAGGTCTTGGCGCCCATTAAAACAACATAGCTTAGGCAAAGGTAAACAGTTACATTTCTCACCCAACAGTTAGGGGCTAGCAAAACGTTTCAACGCTCCATCTTCACCTGACCCCATTTTGTAAAGTCCACATTTACAGACGAGTTGAACCGCATTATTTTATAATTCTTCTTTGTATTTTTGGGAACTTGAATGGAATACTCCTGGATCGACGTGTCTTGATTACCTGCTGATGAAGTCCTGGTTGTGCTGTTCTCCTTCAGGACATGCCTGTGAGGAAGATAATGACCTCCCTGTTCAAAATCAGACATTGGAACCTTCTCAATCACTCCCTCATCTAACAATTCCTCAAAAACCTGCTGGTACTCATCATAACATTGATCACCTTTTAGTCTTTTCACAGTATTGTCAAGTCTATTAAGTGCTAAATTCAGGTTACTTGGGAGAGCGGGGTGCCCATCCAACCATGGCAAGTGAACTTGGTATCTACCTGTATCATCCATCGCAACAGTTTCCAAAAAATGTCGCTCAGCTTCAGCTTGTAGCTCTAGTTAAGTCATTTTCTCTGCTGGATCTGTAATTCCGATGAGATCTAACTTCTACATGTCTGCAATAGATACATCGTTGACTAGCATAGATATCACCATGAGAGCGGAATCAGTTCTTTTCGATCTTTCAGATACCTTACCTAATACCGTCCATCCAAGACGGGTATGCACAGCAACAAGTCCAGGGGTAAGATCTTTGACTTTTCCCGTGAACAGCTTGCCTGCTACATCAGCCCCTATCAACAGGTCAATGGGACTTGGATACCTACTAGTAGCTCTGTCAGATAATGTGATACCTGAGTTTTTCAATTTCTCCAAGGTTTCACCATTGAGGCAAGGCAAATTGCCACAGATGTTGAACTGATCTAAAGCTTCAAAATTGCACTTGTATTGACCATCAAGACTACTTAAATATATTCTGTACCTGGTGTGGAAACAGTTATCACTTCTTTGACCTCCAAAGAGTGAATGAACGATTTGCTCCTCACCAACAGGTTTGTATTTCATCTCTTTGGCAGTGCTTTTCAAAACATAAGATCTCTGCGATCCCGTGTCCACAATAGCTCTCACTTCTCGCTGGTGGCTTTCTCCACGAAGGATGACCTTGAGTGTTGGTAGCACAACGCCTAAATCACATGATAAACTAGCACGTACTTGATCCGTCTGGGCAGGACTTGACTTATCAGATGCTAAAGCAGACTTGGCATTTACATTCCGTGGCAAATCAGGGCATAACAGAATCACATGTTTCCTGTCACACACTGCACATTTAGGTTTTGATTTGCATTTGGTTGAAATGTGATTCGGTTTTACACACAAAACAGCACTTCTTATCTTTTATTATGCTCATTTTTTCATCTATTGACATATCCCTGGCCCTGTAGCAATCCACGCTAACATGACTATTTAACTCGCAAAATATACAAGTGAAATGTGTAGTCTTACTCTCTGGCTTTGTGAGGAGTCCTACAGCGGTGTATGTAGGTTTTTCTATCACAGAATTCCTTGGCTCCTTCTTGTCGTGCGCCCTGACATGTGCAGGCTTAACCTCAAATCCTGATAAAGCAAGAGAAATACGTTCATCATTTTGCACTTCAAGTTTCATAAATGTCATCAAATTTGATAGCCTACACTCTGCCTGAGTCACCTCATTACATGCTTAACTTCTCTGCCATGCCCTTAAAAAATCCTCGGGCATACAAGATTCTATCAGTGGGCACAAAATAGATGCACATTTTCCACTAGTTACTCCTAATGCTTCCAAAGACCTCATTTGGCGTCCAACCGTGGGAAAATTTGTTTAATGTTTCTTAAGTGTGTTACTTCAGTTTATCAGTTATGGAGAAGATTAAAAAGTCTAGAGCAGTTTTAAGACGCGTGTTCACTGTGCAGTACGTAACATTGGGGAAGCTTTTCGATGCCGAACATGTGGATAGCCAGCAAGTTCGTAGTCAATTCGGGGTCTTTGAAGATAGTATGCTTACCATAAACCAAAAGGACGAAGAAATTTTCGAAAGTCTGCTAGAGATCGTCGCGACGGAAGGCGAATTAGAGACCCATTTGATTGAGGTGAGCCAGTACAAATTGATGTTTGAAACTATAAAGGTCAAGGTCAGTGACCTCGAAACTCGGTTACTAAAGGTGAATACCAGTAACGCAAGTGAAATATCGCATACTAATTTTAGGAAATTCAAACTCCCGGTCATCTAGTTTCGGAAGTATGGTGGCGATGTGCGGGAATGGATTCCTTTCTGGAGCCAGTTTAGGAAAGTGCATGAAGACTCACATATACCACCAGAGGACAAGTTTTTGTATCTCATGCAGGCAATGATTCCCGGTTCACGTGCTAATGACATTGTAAGTTGCTATCCACCTTCTGCAGAGAACTTTAATTTAGCTATAGAAGCTTTAAAGAATAGGTTTGGCCGAGAGGATATCCTAATAGAAGTGTACATTAGAGAGTTACTTGGCCTAGTATTACAGAATTATAAGAGCAATAGGCTACCTCTTGAAAAATTATATGACAAATTAGAGAGCCATATGAGGTCTTTGGTCTCCATACTGTTGAAATAATGAAAATTGTCCTAAAACTTCAAAAGTTAGAAGGATTTCCTGTCAACTTGCTTATTTTGCCGTATATCTTATGTGTAGGTAAATTCATTGAGCCCCCCGTGGTGTTGGGGTAGCGCGCCTGCCTCTCACCCGGGTTCAATTTCCGGCTCCGTCAGGGATTTTAGAAACTGATGTGAGGGCTGGAACGGGGTGCACTCAGCCTCGTGAGGACAATTGTGTAGCTGTCTGACAGTGAGGCAGCGTCCCAAACACGAAAACCAAGATTAACGGCCGAGGGGACCTGATGCACTGATCATGCGTCATCCCAATATCTGCAGGCCAAATGGCTGGGCAATGGTCGCATGGTTGGCGTAGGCCCTTCATGGGCTGTAGTGCCAAGGGTTATTATATAAATTCCATGAGGTATTGTTTCAGGCGTTGTTGAAAATAAGAATAAAATACATAAATTACCTTAGATTGTGATGGAATATTGTTCATTTTAAAAACCTGATAAATTTACCAACGTATGTTTCTCGAATTCTCATATCCCTGAACAGCATCAATCTAATCAGTTGGTGAATTCAGAATCTTGTTATTGAAATACAGCTTTATAGTCCTAATGTAGTTTTTTTTTTTTTTTGTTCTACCCGTAATTATTCCGGTTGCTATGAGGTAGGGGATGTAGCGAGACAGTTTCCTTGTGGGAATGATATTACGGATAGATGCCCTTCATGACACCAATTTCATGAGAGGAGTTATTGACAAATAAAATTAATGAGGTAAGGTATGAAGTGGCTAATGTGTGGTCTTTCGAGTTCGGAGCAGTCTGACCATGAACGTTAACCTCGGCTGGTTTGTGACATTATGTTAACAAATTTAAAAAATTATTTTAACTCTCCTGCTTCCATACCGGCCACTGTTACTGTCATATGCATGATTACCAATATGCTTGATTCCATTTTTAGGATTATTATATCTCGCTGCACCTGCTGCATCACCCAAAAAGTATGCAAATTCCTGTACCCTTGTTGCAGATCTGGTTCATATATGTCCAAATATCATGTTTTATACGTCTTCGATGTGTTTCTTTAATGTGTGACTTTCCCCATGCATAAAAGACGTCATGAGCACGGCAGACCACACACATATTATAAAATGTGGGCTCTAGTGCGCCTAGTGTCCAGGCTCTGGGCTCAGTACTAAACTTACTGCAGTACCTGGTCAAATGGACAGTGCTTGTGCGACTAAGCGCTGCAGTGCTAGTGTGCTGTACTGCTCAGAAATGAGCAGGATAGGGCTGCGCTTCACCGGCAAGAGTAAATTTCTCGCTAGCACTGCTTCACCTTGCCCATTGCACGGCCCTGGAGTTCAGTCTAGTCAGTCATGCAGTGACTGCGGGACAGTGCAGTGACACAGTACCGGAAGTCTAACAGGGTAGAAGCATACATGCCAGTGTAACAACACTGAGTCGGGACTGTGAATGCTTGAGTGTAGCGGTGCTTCGTGGAAGACATGGTCGAGGATCTGGGTTCGACATGAGATGAGTAGGAGCACAGTGTATTGCTGTTGGCATTCATCTTGAACACAATTGATAAATTAACAGCCGATTTGCAGAAAAGGATGCAATCCAGAATGTGGGCATCCTGTACAAGGTCCATACAGGATAACACTGGCCAACAGAAAAAAAAAAATCAAGGTGCCAGGGAAATTCCAACCAATATGGGGTATTTTGGTGATGCTGAATATGAATCTTTCATTGATTTTTACAGATTGGCTCTAGTTTATAAGATACAGGGTGTTCATTAACTTAACATTGTATTCTGATATTACCTGTATCTGCTGACTTATGGACTTATGTTTGATTGTTTATTGTCATATAACATTATATTATGTCAAATTAAACATCAACTTTACATCTTGTAGTGAAATATGAAATATGAGTTCTTCATGACGAGGTTGTGTGAACTGTCCTGATGAGTTCTGTTATGTGTGTGGTGTTTTCAAACTGTTTGTGAGTAGATTATATTTTTCATATTTATTTTCCAGTTTTTAAAATATTTTTCGGTAGGACTTTCAATATCTCAAAAACTAGAGCCAATTGAGCAACCCCTTTATCATATTCGGAATCAGCATACAAAAGTCAACCTAAAATCTCTCCGATCTGACTAGCACCAAAATTGTTGTTGACCAGTGTAATTTCTTAGTCATTAAAATATGGGAAATCTCTTACAAAATACAAGAATGGGCACCCGTTATTTGTGTATATGAAGGTAAACTTCTTTTGACCCAAGAAAAATTGAAGTACCAAGACAATACTTAGGTAGGAAAGCACTAAGATTGCACTTTTACTTACGTCCTGTTTTGCAGATCCATTACAAAGTACGCAACAGACCCACTCTGTTCTTGGCCAGGTAATGGTTCCAGAAGACATCGGTCTTGATGACTATCAAGATAGGGGTTCATGGCATCACTCAAAGTACGATCAAGTGTGAAGCCATACTAGAAAGAAAGAGAATTCAACTCAATTCAAGATTATTACTACTGGTTAAAACAGGACAACCAACATAACTGCTGCCATGGTAAATGTATTGCTCTCCTTGATGAGCTTGGAAAAAATCTTCAAATCATTACTTTATCTAAGTATTTTAAGCCACATTATGACTTGGGAGAATGTAGCAGCTGCTGATTTATTTGAAGTACTAGGGACAGTATGGCTATCAATCCTTAGGACATACTGTAGCTTACATATCAATAGTTCGCAAATTACCCAGAAAGAAGTTCATGGCACATCAGAACATAAGGAATGTTTCTTTCACCGAAATGCAACTCTCCAATGCTTTGGGTTGGAACATTTCTGAGAGCCAGCTCTTCAATTATCTTAACAATGTATGATGGAGGAGGAGGGCCCTATTTTATGGTAATAGCGATATATGCAAAACTTTTTATAAACTTTGATAAGCCTCTTCAGGTATTTATTACAAAAATATGCCATATGTAGTGGACTCATAAGCACAAAATTTGGTGTGAAATAAGGTAATTTATAAACTGACAGAAAAAAAAATGTTGTGAACCAGGTTTCAGTCATTGTAAATACCATTACAAAGAAGTACTTGTCAGTGTATCGCCAGGTGACTGTGCTAGTGACGTCATCGTAAGTCACACCACTTGGCCTGTGGCGGCTGGGTGCTGTTATGTTATCGGGTCGCATATTTCTTTGTCTCGTGTGTGCACATATGGTTGTTCGTAGGCTTTGTTCACCAGATCCAGATTTTGAAATTTGATTAAAATGCCAAATAGTAAAGTAGTAAGTATATATTTGTGATTAACTAGTAATTTCAATCTTAATTCTTGTTAGCTACTCATATAATTTTTGACTGGCTGAGTGGCTCAGAGGTAATGTTCTTGCTTGCTGGGCCCAACGTTGCAGGTTCGTTTCCTGGCGCAGTCAGCTGGCATTTGAGGTTGCGCAAATGCGAGGGAGCCATGTCAGTAGATTTACTGGTACATAAAAGATCCCATTCGGGGAAAAATTCCGACACCCCGGCGTTTTTAAAAGCCAGAGTAGTTAAAAGGGACGTAAAACCAATAACATCATTATCATTAACATATTCATTTGTATCAGTTCAATTCAAATTGCAAACTGAAATTGCCCAGATATCTCAATTAACTTTGCCAAAGTTTCGCCCCAGTGTACCATTGGGCTCGTCAGTTGGCATGGTACACCTCACCAAGACTCTGCTCAGTACATGCTTTGAAAGCCAGCAAGTGCCACATGCAATGCCAATGTACTATGAGAGACAAAGCACTCTTTTTTCAAAAAATGCCTTCCTGGCAGATCCATGTGGATGATCTATGTTTTCAAAACAACTCAGATATTTTATACTCTGAGTTGATGATTATCAATTCAAATTTCAAAATTAATTTGTCTTAATTTCTTCTGTTATTCTACAAAAGTTAAGATTATTAAGTAAAGGAGGAGAAACCATTGTACTCATTATAGACTTAAAAGCAAGAAATTGGAGAGTGGTTAATTTTTGGTTGGTTCCTCAGTTTGAGGGCTGCGACAACGTGGACTTGTAGCCCCGTGTACATTGGGTGTGTGTAGAATCTGTCTGATAACCGGTGTTAATTGTGATGGCTGTATTAGTGTGTGTTATCTGTTTTTTTTTTTTTAAATTCAAGTAAGGACTGCAGACATTTGATTTTCTAGTAGTTCCAACTTTTGCTACCAAACACCACCATCAATGACCAACTAGTTCTGAACTTGGTTACTAGATGCCACCGCAGTCGGCTCCTGGTGACAAACGTTGGAACCTAAGAGCATCAGTCAAATCTAACCTATAATTTAGCTTTACACAAGTGTAATTAGCGGAAGGTTCTTTATCATGCCATAAATCTATGACATGGGACCGCTGGCTTTATTTTTGTTTCTAGTGATAGCTATATAAACTTATAAATGCAGATTAATCATTGTTCTGACATCATTTATACCACCACTATGGACCTTTTATTTTCACCATAAAATCATAAGGAAAACGGCAATAAATGAGACGAATGTCTTGTAAGTTTTAGGGACCAATAACCTAGATGTTAGGCTCCTTAAACTAACAATTATTATCATTATCAACATCCTGAAGTATAAGTTATTTTTATTGAGTAACTTACCACATCCATCTCTCCAAGAGGCTGAGCATGAAAGTTAACAAGCTTGACATCCAGGATTCCATTCCTATAGAAGCCAAATGTACTCAGTGCTATGTACCTTCGCGTGTCATGCTGAAAATAAATACAAATGTAAAGCTGATATTAAGAGCTACCACATACAGGCGCGGATTCAAGGGGAGGGTCACGGGGGTCATGACCCCCCCCCCCCCAAACGGAGACCCATTTTTTTAACTCAAAAAAACGAAAACACAATAACCAGGCAAATAAAACATAACGAATTTTAACTGAATAACAGGTTTTTATTTTATTCAATACTGAAAATATCTTTATTGAACTGCAATTATTATGCTCTGTTACAACTGTACATATTTACAACTTCATACCTGTTATATAAAAACGAATATTTTTGGTGGCTAAATGCATCAAATTTCTATCCATGTATCTTGCAAAATAAATTGGTCTGGTTTTGTACGTTTGGTTATTTTCTGAATGCGTTTTTAGTGATACCATTTTTCTTAACAATTTCGATTCTCTGACCCCCTCCAAAGCCAAACTCTAGATCCGCGCCTGACCACATACCAGTATAATATTCCATTCAATACAGGGCTACGGTACTCAAGAATATGTTCCTTCTGAGAGTTATATATGGCACTAAATAAACAAATCATTGCACTAATTGTACTAATGTATGACTGTACTAAACAAATAGGTGCATGCATATGAAGAAGTACCAGTTCTGAGCTTCTAGTGAACGAGATATTTCAGTTTAAATCAGAAACTATAACAGATCTTTGCAGCTAATAACAACTTAGATTCAGGTTCACAATACAAAGTAATGGTGCTGACTCAATACCAGACAACTGGGTCCTTTTTCATATTACCACACAAATATACACCTTAGCAATATGTTTACAACTAGGAAGGAGAAAGTTTCGCTTTTATTATCATAGTCCTACATTTATTTCATGTCCGTCAGTCACATTAAACAATACAGGAACATATTTATGGCTTAAAATTTAATGGTATCACATCATCTTCAATTTGTTTGCTGCGAGTTGGGCTCAAATAACAAAATCACCTATTTTTCTCTTTGTTGTGCACCTCAGGGCATGGCCAAGGGCCCATAAACTTTTTATTTTATGTAAATGATGCATCCAATGTATTTAAATACTGACAGGCTATGTGAATGTGTTCTTAGAAATCAGCTTAAGCGAGGCAGGGAAGAGATCGGTCGTTAATAGTTGAGATCGTCCTTTACAATTGGCATACATCATACAGATTAGGTCATTGCCAGCCATGACACAAACTAATAAAACCAAGTAATGTTTTTAAGTAGCAACAACAGATGGCTCTGACAGCACTTAAACGTAGCATAATGACATAGTACTCAGAATAGCAAGCAGAGCGCTCCACAGGCGGTAAGCATGAAGCTAACATATTGTCACAGCATTCAGTCCGAGGAGAACTTGATACAAAAACGGTTGCCACAGGACTCAGTTTCTAAAACCAAATAAGTTGACATAATAAATTTATAAGTGTATTCCCCACAACGAGATATTACAACACAATTAGGCCACTAGTTTAAATAGGAACAGTTGATTTACAACATAAATATCAAAATAGTGTAGACAACATCATTTCTGAAGTTATTCACAAAAATAATTCAATAATAATATTGTATGGCCTCGGATGCCGAGGTGCAAGCTTTGTAATTCGACACCCAGAGGGTAGCTTGCATATTGAATTTCGTTGCTCCTTGAATCACTATGTAAGTCAAGGAGGTTAGAAATCTAAGCTCCTTGAACACTATACCGTAGCGCTTTCTAGTAAAGAAATTAGGAACTTTCTGTTGGCGGAAACTCCCGAGATTAATTTTGCCATTATGAACATGGCCTACTGAATTCAAATGGGTTCTTTGACATGCCAACATTGTATGACATGTGTGTCGTATTTTTGCTGCCTTTCACAAATCACTTACCACGACCAGGAGCGAACCTGCAAGCTTGGGGTTAGTAGACCCGACAGGCTATCCACTCACCCACCGTGGCAAGCTATAATTCCATAGATCATAGGCAACATACTTAAACCACATTAATAATAATAATGCAACAACCATAGAAGTGAAATATACTGTCTGTAAAAAATGTTGATGCATTATACAAGTTCTTACAAAGTTATGTAATCTAATCATTGTATATATATTTGTGCATAAGTGTAATTCATAAACATTGTACACTAATTAAGCCTAAGTGAACAGCATCTGAAGATGAACGCTTGATGTTCGAAGCATGTCATCCAATTTAAGTAGCCTACTCCATTTTGTACACAAAAGCATATTGTTTTGTAATAATATCTAGTTTCTTTCAGGTTAGGGCATGTGAATACTTGTTTCCCACCTAATGTAATTGAGCACAATTTGTGTGGACCGGATGGATAGCTTTCTTTAATCTTACATATCATACATCCAAAATACAGCTTATATCTTCTGGTCACACAAAACTTCTAAATATAGTAGATTTTTTTTTAATAACATAAAATACAGTAACACTGTATATAGCCTAATACCCGAGTTTTGCCACAATATACAAGTTATATACAGTAAGAAAGCTCTGTTTTAAAACAGATATGGTAACCTGTAGTGTTACGAATGCTAGACAGTTTCGTCACCCGCGCGTGACTCAGGCCGCCCCAGGCTATTCCAGACTGTGTGTTGCCAGGGCCTTAAGCAACAGGGCTGTAAGAACAAAAAAGGGCACGGTCTAGAACCTACGCAGCCCACCCAGAAATGGAACTTTCGAGAAACCGTGAACCCTGGTTCGCTCTCGAAGCATCCATTGAGTCATCAGCTCCGATATATACTGTAAGAGCGACCCTGGCCGGTGAGGACGGACTGTGTTCAGAGCGAGTGTGTGCTTTTACCTGTGCGACAGTATCGAGGCGAAGTGCCGTGTGGATTACGAAACGCAAATGAGATTGTTTCTGAGCCTGCAGAGCAGTGTGTAGCAGACTCGTAAGTAACTGTAGTTTGTGTACTCAAGGAAGTGTGCAGGTATTTCAGTGAGTGACAGACTGTTGCTGGACATGGGTCTACCTAATTAGTGAGCGGTCAGCTGCTCGAGAAAGTGAAAGGAGTGAGTGTTCTCCATAAGGAGGAAGCCTCAGTGAGACTGCTAATGGTTTCTGTGCGTTTAATGGTGTCGTGTATCTTTCTTGACATGCAATAAAGCTATATTTCTTTAAAGGACCAAACTGAGTTGTACTTTTAACCACTGCAATCCAATTAACGAACGTGCTATTAGGGGTAACACTTAACAATAGCATACAACAGCTCTCCCAACGGGAAATAAGTAATATGTATTTCTATGACATGAGTCATACTCCAAATTGATTTGCTGATTATATTCAATCTTTTCCCACATTTCAATACATTTAATATTTATTTTACACTGATAGTAGCCTACATGTTTTGGTCTGTTTGACTTTCTTCAGCTAACTGGAGCAATCTCTTATACATAAATTGTATCTTAAAAAAACATTCTTTTTGCAACATATGTAAATTTAACACTGTAATTTGCCTTTCAATAATTAAATATAATAATAAATTAAAATTTACAAATGTTAAAAAACGTTTCCAATATTGGATACAAATCAGTCCAGTAACTCTAGGCTAACAGACCACATGCTTGTTTGCTTTACAACTATGAAATGACAGTATAGAGGGCTAAGGGACTTGCCCAATTTGATGAAAAACCACCTATGTATTCTGAGTTCTGCTGATCTCAAGTTCTTTTGGAAATTATCCTTGATAGGGTGAAGGCCACGTGTGGACTGTGGGCTGTCGAAATTGTCAGTGCGTATAGTTAGATTATTGGAAGAGTGCAACAGTATGTTATGAATGGTGTGGTGTGTATAAAGTTTACCGTTTGTTTGTTATGATACAAGCGACAGCCGTGCTGCCAACGTAACTGGTGACGTAATCTTGTAGGCACTGCAGATAACATTTCCTGGCACCCTGTACATTCCTCCTTGCTTGTAGTGCAATCAGTAATTTTCGTCCAGTCAGTCATCTAAACAAGCAGCGACCAATGATTTTGTCCAGACAGTAGTCTAACCAAGTAGCGACCAATGGTTTCATCCAGACAGTCATCTACCCATGATTTAATCCAGACACCCATTTTAGTTCTGGTGCATTTTGTATCGGACACGTTGGCAACAGTGATGGGACATGATATGACGTCGAACATGACTGCCGTCATTGAACAAGCAAGAAATAAAAACCTTTATTTACATAATATTACAAATATTTCCAGTGCAGCAGTGATAATAATTGACAGTATTTTCAATTCCTAATGACTCACAGAAAGGTATGTGAAACATATATTTATCATATATTTTCAATAATCTTCCAGGTTCTGTAAAAGTCCAGTTCTGATTAAGGGAAGAATTAATAAAAGGAAGTTTTATATTAGTCATTGCAAGTCAATATGGACTCACATCATAAGACATGGTTCATTTCATACCAATATAAGATGAGGCAATTTCAACTATGGCTGGGGCAAATGAGACAATTACAGTAGCCTACAAAATCTATACTACTTTAGCACAAATAAAATAATGACACAGAATAAGCATTCATAATGTTAATTTGATGAATAAACAAACTCATGTAATATGATGATTCAATTAAATAAGGTTTTTTATATATCTCCGAAACCATACAGTACTTCAATTTTATTATCACCATCTTCTTGGAGCGGGTCATATCTGTTGAGTAATACATGAAAATGTTACCGCAGTCGGGATTCGAACCTGAATCTCCTGCTATCCAGGCAGGTGTGTTCAGCCATGTACATCAATGAGGTCACGCTTCGATCACCGCACATTCCCAAGTCTTGGATGGAGAGGCCCTGTTGTGCTGGCTTCTATTCCAAGGCGATTTCTCCAAGGAGAGCTATGTCCTAAAGCCCTTTTCTATGGTTTAAAAATATCAAATCAGATTCAGACTTTCGTGCACAAGTGGCACTGTGTGTGTGTCACCAAAGTGATCAAAGAAATCTCTTTGTTATTCCAGAAGCTACTGTACATCACCTCTCCATCTAAGACTTAAGAATGTGCCGTGAACAGTGTGGCTGCACTGGTGTAAAAGATTGAAGGAATAATTGGGTTTGAATCCCCAATGGGGTCACATTTTCAAGTCTTACTCAACAAATTATCACCATCTTCACTGCACAAAAAAACAGCAGCATAGCCAAGTGTGTCGAGTCTTACTGGGCGATTGCAATGCAGAACTGCAGTTCAAATCTTCAGAGTTTCAAATCTCACCACCAACAGTGGCCATCCAGGGTGTGGTTTCCACACCGAGTACTGTAGAGATCCAATAGAGGGTGCTTTGGGTCCACTGCACAGGAGTCAAGATCTCGTCAGCTAAGTCATATGATTTGTGGTGCCTGATAGCTGGCTCTCATTTGCTTGACAATTGTTACAATCCTGCATGAATTTACATGCTTGGGGCAGATGACCTCACTGTTCCACATGCTTAAAACAACAATAATTAACATAATTAAGTACAAACATGCACTGTCTGTCTAGGGTTGCCAGACGTTCCGTTTTACACGGAACAATTCCGTTTTTTCTTGTTTTGTTCCCCTTTCCGTTTTGATCTTCAACGGAATGCCAAATATTCCGCTTTTTGGTTAATATATTCAATTTTGCACCAATTTTCAAATGTCCCGCTTGAGCGATCCATGCTTGACGTGTTTGGCGATTTATTGTTAGTGGCGTCAAATAGCGTCGGCACCCGCATGCCGGTCGCGTAGCTTCACTTTACTGACTGGTAGGGCAGGTGCTAGTTTGAAAGAGAAAATTATTTCTATGTCTGTGCCAGACGGGTACATGTTATAGATTAATTAGGGGCAACAACATCAAGGAATATGTTAGTCCTTGTTTAGTTCATACTCACAAGGGAAGGATACGATGCATGGGTCACCGATTCGAACCATCTTTAGTACATGTGTAGGGCATGACCAGCCGATTCCGAGAAATTAATTATTAATTATTCGTAATTGCTGTACGGCGTTCATATGCGTTGTATGTTAACATGAAGCCAAGGAGCGCATGGTGCAGCGGTAAGAGCCCTGCTTCGTAAGCGCGGGATCAATGGATCGAATCCCACCGGTAAGTCTTTGGATTTTTTCTTTCTGTAAACATACAGTAGGCAATTCGTACAACTGTAGGTGTCGTGAATAATGTTCATTTTGCAGTCAATTGTAATAACGTGTTATGTGAGCGGGAAAAGGGAGTCTGAATAAATCGTACAGGAGATTGATGAAAGAATACCTTTATTCACAGTATTTGCTGTTAGTACAACTGCCCACCGTTATCGTTAGTTTGTGTGCAGGTGACCTCGCAGGTCCGAACACTTTCCAACCAATATCCATAGCATGAGACACTACTTGCGGGGTACGGGGTGGTCTGATGGTTCACTGACGGGCAATGAACGGAACAGACTGGGCCTTCAGTGTATAAACTTATACATATAATATAATAGAATACACCTGACCATGTATAATAGCAATGTATTTGCAATGCCCGACTGTACATTATGTAATGTCACAAACGTTCACCCCCATACGATGATTTCAGAATCCCTTTTCCCGCTCACAAAACACGTTATTACAATTGACTGCAAAATGAGCATTATTCACGACACCTACAGTTGTACGAATTGCCTATGTTTACAAAAAAAAACGGCTCACCGGTGGGATTCGATCCAGTGATCCTACGCTTACGAAACAGGGCTCCTACGGCTGCATCACGCGCTCTTTGGCTTCATGTTAACGTACAGCGCACATGAACGCCGTACAGCAATTACGAATAATTAAAAATTAATTTCTCGGAATCGGCTGAGAAGTGCACCTTACTACTTGCACCTTGTACATGCCTAGTCATGCCCTACGCGTGTACTAAAGACGGTTCGAATCGGTGACCCATGCATCGTATCCTCTCCTTGTCAGCATTTTCCCCCTCCTATGATTTTATGGAGAGAGAGTTTTCTGTCATGAATATCAAATGGAGAGATGATAGAAACGGTGATTGTTCACATATTTCAATATTATGTCCAATATTTAAAAAAGTCCAAGCAAAGGGTTGTTCAAATGAAAAGTATTTGTAAGTTGCTGGTCCCATAGGCCTATATGATATGTCAGCAATATCTACAGTAGTTTTAATTTTGTGTATTTGATTATGTAATGTTTATTTTATACACATGTGTATTATTTATTACAACATTTAACAAACTTGATTAAAAAAATGTTTTGGGACGTGTGTTCCGTTTTTCCATTCTTGAAATCTGGCAACCCTATGTCTGTCACTTACCACTCTTCCCTATATAACATCAGTCATGTGTTGTCACAGATAGGCTGTGAAGTCTGAGTATTCCCCTGATGACGGCGTTTCATTTAGGTTATAGTCTTGGAAAACTGTGGCGTTAATGCAAAACACAGTTGCAATGACCTCCATGAAATTTTCTCAACAAGTTCATAACTTTCAAGGACAAATTCCACACACATCAATATATTTGTGACCAGGGCCATGGATGTTGGTATTATTTCTTTTTTCCAAATTACATCAAAACAACAAATGATTTACATTAACTTTTCTGGACTGTCTGAATTTTTTTTTTTTAACAGCAAGCTACACGCTCAACTAGGTTCATTCTAAAAAATGTTCAGAAGGCTGCGGACACAACAGGTTTATTTCATCATTCAGAATGTTTGCAAATCACTTATGACTGAACTTCCATACAAAATTTTATATTGAATACCGGTAGACAGAAATGTGTAATTTAGTCAAATAGGAATCTCAGCTTTATTCGACTCCATAATGGAATCCATTAGGTCCGTATTGACAAGAAATGTTATAAAGTATTGATTTGGTGAGTGAAAATTGTGTTATACATCTTGTAAGAAATGTTATGCCACAATTTGAGGAAAAATTCCGTCAATCAATACCTTTTATTGATTGACGGAGTTTTTCCTCGAATTGTGGCATAATATCAAATAGGAATATCAGTCAATACGGACCAATATGATGTCGAATACTCCTGAACTTCCATTACCAAATAATTTGAGAATGACTTCAAGTTTATCTAGAATCCACATAGTACATTGCAGTACTTTTTTTTTCTAAAAAAAATTCAGGGGTACTCTCAGTTGTGGTCGACAAAACATCACGATCTTGCAATTTTCGGCAATTTGCAAATTCCGGTCATTGTTTTTGTTACTTTCAGCTTTTTCGATGCCTGAGTGGATGTTAAATAGTTTGTTATTTTCTTCATCCTTCAAAACTAACCACACGCACAAAATAACAACTTACCCCGCCTCCAAACAATAGCCTGCGTGCTTACGGTATAAGAACGGAGTGCCGAGTTGCCGACCAAAAGAAACGGATTCGATAGATCTATTTAAATCGAGGATTACTCAAAATCTCCTCCAACTGTTGTGAACAGCGCGTTGACGCAAGCTGATCGATGAACTTTCAAGTCGGAAGTTCCTATTTGCCGGACTAGATACAAATGTACCAATATTCTTTCCTAAACAGTTTTCAAATGTTTAAGGGGTAAGCGTACCCCTGTGTTCCCCCTGAAAAAAAAGTACTGGTACATTGTGACTTATGCCAGGACTTCCAAGAGGCAGGAAAATGGGTGGAATTTCTTATTTATTCGTGCTATGCTATCATGTAGCTGAGTGTAACCTAATGTGGTGATGAATGTTGTACTAAGGTTATCTACACTTAACGTACTTACATACATTTTTATTTGAGACCGTTTTGCCTTTCAGCGTCCAGCCTAGTCTGCAAGACTCTGTTTGCGAAAAAGTCGCCTCCATGACACCCTATTAGCAGTTAGCATTGAGACCTCCTCTGCTTCTACACCTCTCGCTTTGAAATCGTTCAACACTGAATCTAACCATCGCCTCCTAGGTCTACCTCTACTTCTCTTACCCTCTACAGCTGAACTCATTAACCTCTTAGGTAATCTCTCCTCCCCCATTCTCTTCACATGATCCCACCATCTGAGCAGGCTCATACGAACAGTTCATCTATACCTTATTCCATATAAGTTAAGAGTCAAATGACAACACGCCAGAGCTGCGGAGAAGAGCACTTACCTCTTACTGATGTGCAGTTTAAGCCAGTATTGCTACGGTGTCTGTAATATTTCAATTTGAAGGTAGTGTGCTCATATAGGTAAGAGCTCTTCTTCACGGCTCTGGAGTGTTGTAATTACACTCAACTTATATGGAATAAGGTATAGCGTGTTCATTTCTAACTTAGCCATTATTTCTTCAATGCGAGTATCTTCCTGCCATTGCTCCCATCCACAGAGAGGATACATTATCTGTCTCGGAGACCCTCGCTAGCCCGCTTGCCCGTGGCGCCAGCCTGTCTCCCGCCAGGCACTTTGCTGTAATGCGGCGCTAGAGCAGCACTGCGTCATTGAGTATAGGAATCTGTACGTAAATATGTACTTCAATATGATCCTTGACCAATTTTTTGACGAACTGACTTACGGAGAGCGATTGTCGAATTACTTTCAACAAGATTCTGCCACTGCTCACACTGCCGAAGCATCCATGACAGAATTGCGTCGCATTTTCGGTACGAGGATTATAAGTCGGAACGTGTGGCCCCCGTGAAGCCCAGACTTATCACCATGTGACTTTTATTTGTGGGGGACGCTTAAAAATAGAGTGTATGCGAGAAACCCTCACACTGTAAATGAGCTTAAAGACTATATTACAGCTGAAATACAGTCAATCGGTGCTGAGGAACTTCAAAGAGTAAATGCCAGTTTCATAAAAATGTGCCAGCGATGTGTAGCAGTGTATGGCGAACATTTTCAGCACCAGCTGTGAACTAGGTAAGTACAAATTCCTATACTCAATGACTCAGTGCCGGACGGGCGCCGCATAACGGCAAAGTGCCTGGCGGGAGACAGGCTCACGCCACGGGCGAGCGGGCTAGCGAGGGTCTCCGAGACAGATAACCTATCCTCTCTGTATTTGTCCCAACAATCATTCGTGCCACCCTCATTAGTTACCTCTAGCTTATGTATCAGATATCCTGAATCTACCCAGCTCTCACTTCCATACAGCAAGGTCGGTCTAAATACTGAGTGATGTAGGGAGAGTTCAGTCGCTACACTAACTTCTTTCTTACTGAATACTGTAGATCGCAATTGAGAACTCGCTGCATTGGCTTTTCCATTCCTCGACCTTATTTCCTTCCCTATAGGCCTACTACCATCCTGAGAAAATACACAGCCCAAGTACTTAAGATGTTCCACCTGCTCCAATTTAGTTCTACAAGACATTCTATTTACTTGTGTTTCTTCTCTACCGAAATGACCTTCGTCAAAGATATGCTGATCTTCAGTAAATGGTAAGGAAACGGAAGGTTTGAAAAAAAACATAGCCTACTGTGTAATTATCCGATCGTTCATAACATTATTCTTGACATGTAATAAAACCTACAGTATTTCTACTCTACATACTATCATAAATTCCGCTTAATTCTCTACACTGTGGCACCAGTGTGTGTGTGCACACACCTTATCATTCCCATCATATCCAAACAGCTTGCCACCAATAAGGTAAGTTTGTTTTGTATACATCAGTAATACAGCTTTAATTTCACGCTTCATAAATGCATAACACTCGTAGCAAAGTAGGCATATTCCAGCTGTCCTGTTAACATGGACCTTCCCATGAACTGGAATTGTCAAAGGTCATGCTTTGAAAACTTTGTTCATCCATAGTCAAAGGTTGTAGGCCTAGGTTTAGAAATTTAATCATATGCAGTAGGTGTACGGGTGGGGGAACATAATATCCATGCAATGATGCCAAAAATAAGATAAATATAATATGCATAGCCTCTGCAAACCCAAAGATTGTGAAAAATACACAAACTTTCACATCAAAGTAATTACTGCAAGTTACTAACTGCAAGCGTAAAATGGGTGATGTTGCGACAACTATTTAGAAAAGAAACAACCTTCTACCAATATAGCGTTAAAAATGACAACTTTTCCATCTGCCAGAATAACCTAACCTTACTCTAATGATTACATGAACAACTCGAGGCACGTCATAATAAACCCCTAAGAACCACTTTTTAATGTACTTACTTTTATTTCTAATTTATGAATTCTTCCAGAGACAAACTGTTGTATTACAAAAATAAGGACAAATATTGATTGCAGTTTAATTGCCATTATACTGAACAGAAACACAGAGATAGGACTGCGGATTATTTTCTTCTGTCAAATTCGCATTTCTCTAGCCATGAAACAAAATCGAACATCCGGGTTGTTCGATTCCTCCAACCAACCATCCGACATCGACGAGGTTTTCATCAGTTGACCCGGTTGACCACGATCTCGGTACGCTCAGTCGATAGTTAAGTTTGGCGCGGATTTCAAATGGGAAATTCACAGCTGGCGACAAACCCGACAGAAAGTACCAAATAATTGGCTGCTTAGTAAAAACCTGAGAATTCTGGGCACTCCGACTGCTTGAAGTACCCGCGTTTCAATAATTAATAGTTTTTTTTACACATCACTCCTGAAGTTGTTTATACTTTCTTACAGTGTCATATGATGTAGGGGCGTGGTGGCTCAGCGGTCTAGCTGTATGCCTCTCACCAAGGCGGTCCGGGTTCGATTCCCGGTCAATGCATGTGAGATTTTCGAAGTGAAATGCCATGTCCTGTGGTTCGGATTCCACGTAAAAAGGAGGTCCAGTGGCTCATGATCTCAAGATTAACGGTCACGTTAAACTACAAGCTTCCTTTCCTTCCTTCCTTCATATGATGTAAACATTATTTGCCTTGTTGAAAAAGGCTTGAATCAGCATGGAGGAAAGAATAAGAGGAGATGCCCTGAGCTCGTATGAGTGAAGCCAAGCGCTGCAACCAAAGTGGGCGTAACCTTAACTCGTATTCGGTGTTCTGTGACTTGCATGGGGCATTGTACATGGCTAAACCTTATTTTGGCCCTGGTTTTGATCGTGCTCCAGTTATACAACTTTGGAAACGTAATAACAGTAGTGATAAGTTATTTAAAAAAAACTCTCAATTCTAATCGCAGCATGTGTAGGCCTACCCTATATACCAAAAAAATAAAAATCATTCCTCTGGAAATTCCAAATAATCAAACGGCTGTCGGTCAATAATTACGGTAGGCCTACATAATTAATCAATTCGAGGCTAATCGTCAAGTTTCTACCCCCCACAAAGAAAATACCGTACGGTACCGAAACGTATAGGCTATACCGTATTTTTGTGCAAATATGCGTCCTTTTTTAATTGTTCTGTTTATTAATTTTGAGGTTCGTATTCTGGAATATCAAAATGTGTACGACCAATGAGTGAAATTAGCTGTGCTCGAAATTAGGCCTAAAAACTGATGAATGCCTCAACACCAATAAGAACATAAAACTCAATTTGGTGTAAATACCGTAATTAGTTCGGCATCATTAATTCCCAAGATGTTCCTTCTTTGGTATAACTCCATCTTCAGACACCTGCATTCAATTTAATCAGTGTTTCAGCGTATTATTACGTTTTTTCGCGTCTTCCTTACAAAACTAGTCTCGCAAAGGTGCTCTCATATTTATATTTAAATTGGCTTTTAAAACGATAACGCAGCTTATTTGTGCCAAGTATCGTGATGTACAGAGTGTATTCTGCCTATCCAAGAAAAAATCTTGACTCGTCATTGCAGTTTTATGTCACTAAAATCCATTACTAGTTGGAGTGGTTTACGGCTTTAAGCATAGGGACAGCCATTTTCTTGCAACCAAAGTGGGCGAGCCGTTTGGCTTCAGAAGCTTGCGCTAGGCAGCGCAGCGAAGGCATCTCCTTTCTTTCTTTCCTCCATGTGAATCAGGTAATGCTGCCAACTTGACTTCACCACATTCCCCTACTCATTTTCAGGACGAAACTACACTTCACTAAAGCTATTAACAGGACAGAAACATTGGTCGTTACTGGGTTAGATCACTGTCTGAACAAAACCAAAAGTCGCTACTGGGTTAGACCACTGTCTGGATGAAACCATTGGTCGGTGCTGGTTTAGACCAGTGTCTGTGCGAAAAATTACTGTTTGAACTACAAGCAATGTAGTCTGGGGCGCAAGCCCCAAGTTAGGTCAGTTTTGTACGAAACGCGAAGAAAGAAACACGCAAATAAAAAATTAACATGGAAACACCGCTATTGTTTTCACTTTTATCTCTACTGTTCTTGTGTTCATAACTAAGAAATACCCATCTTTCCCCACAACTCTCTATCCACTGATATTTGGTAGAGAAACCTTGGTTGTTGATCTCATTGATAGTTAGAAACAACAGTCCAAAGCAGTTCCACGATTCATATTGAACAACAATTCATGCGATGTAGTGCCAAAAGAATGCAATAACACTTCCCATCAATAAAATGTTCTCCCTCATCCTTGTGAGATTACAGTACCTATAGTAAATTTGGCAGATTTTCACAGTGGTCGGCTACTTAAAGCAGTTGTGTTATAAATTCTGTATAAAGAAGGAATAATAATAGCAGCAACAACATTGCAAATCAATATCACTATTGTGGTTGTTAGGACGGATGAGAAAGAGGGTGATCAGCCCCTCCTCCAAATACTTGAAGAAGGCACAAGGACCATGAACTTAAAATTCATATTTTGGTTTTGGGGAAAATCAAGGGTTAGGAATGCAATAGTTTATCAACCTTAATTCCTCCACTGTAAGTTGTCTGTTAATGCATTTCAAAGGAGAGTGAAGAAGTGGCATGTGTTGGTTGGTTCCTTAGTTTAGGGGCTGCAACAACGCGGTTATGTAGCTCTATGTACTTTGGGTGTGTGTAGAATTTGTCTGATAACCATTGTTAATTGTGATGGCTGTATTAGTGAGTGTTATCTGTGATTCAGTTAGAAGGACTGTAGACGATTAATTTTTTCAAGTAGTTCCTACTTTTGCCACCAAATGCTACCATCCACGACACCTAGCTGTGGACGTGGCTACTAAATGGCATCGCAGTCGGCACCCGGTGGCAAACTTTGGAACTAATAGAGCGTTATCAAACGAACCTACAAATTTTAGCTTCCACAAGTGTAATTAGTGGAAGGTTCTTTTTCATACCATAAATCTATGACTTGAGACCGCTGGCTTTACTTCCCCTCCAAAGGAAGGCATACTGAGAGATTTTTAACGCTCTTAAAAAATCCGACGACTTCGGCCGGGTTTGAACTCGCGATCTTGGACATAGAAGCTCAGCTTACCAACTACGCCACCGGAGCCGCTAGTGGCATGTGTAAATCATGTTAATTGTAAGGCTGGGTCAGGCATTTATCCAGCAGATGGGCCACGAGGGGACCAAGTTAGCAGGTTGCCTACATTTAGTTGCACATTTTTCTTGAGGAACTTATAGAAATTAAGCTTCTGCAGTTTCAGAGATATCTAATGTCACTAAATCTGTCATGATGCTGTTGCACTGTGCCATGCAGTTCATCTGAATTATTACAGAAGATGTTTGGAATACAATATTCTCCAACATCATCATCTGCCAGTCAATTATTAGGCCAGGTGGCCTGTTACGGACTCATTCCATCTTTTAGCTGGACGTCCAATAGATCGAACCCCTTTTGGTGGTATCGTACAATCTGCTTTGGGACTCGTTCCCTAGGCATTCTGTTGATGTGGGCTCTCCAGTTCTCCCTATAGGTTCCTATGTAGTTTAATATAGGTTCTGTCTTTAGTTCTTTCATCACGTCCTCATTCCTTTTGTGGTCCCAACATGTGTATCCTGCTGTGCGTCTCATAAACTTCATCTCAGCAGCAGTGATCCTAGTTTCATCTCGTTTCGGATTGTCCATGCTTCGCTGCCATTTGTGAGGACAGGTCTAGCTAGTGATTTGTAGACTCGTAGTCTTGTGTCCCTCTGGACTAAGGATGGTCTCATTACCGAGTTCACTGTGTCTATGGTTTTATTATACTTTATGATCTTATTAGAAATAACTGGGAAAAAAACATATTGCCTAAAAGAAGAGACATGAATGTTCTGTAAGGAAATTAAAATTTTAAGATTGTTTTGTATTTTTGGGGGGCTGGCAAAGGTACAAATTCAGTGATATTTTTGATATGTATAAATAATTGATATTTCATACACAAATCTGAAAAAGATAAAAATAATTGATGTAATGATTTTTCTTAGGTCTCTCATAATTAATTAAGGTTGGGGGACCATTCAGGAAGGGTGGGAACAAAATACAGTACATCCCCCTAAGAATCTGTGCCTGGGCTGGGTGCTCATAGAGTCAGGTATAACATGGTGAGGTGCGATAGTGCTTTACAGTGCCTTGCAACACCTTACCAACATATGGCCATTTTAAACAGAGTGGATGATAAAGGAGAGCCCTGAATTACTACCTCTAGCCAGTGTACTGGTAATGGATTTTGTCTTATGTGACATCACCTGTTCATAGATATTTGAGCTATACAGAAGAATCTGGTTAACTGAGCCACTGTTTAATTGGGACAGCCCAGACATTTATTAGGGCCAAACCTTAAAGGATGGAAACAAATGAATGTATCTGCAGAGAGCCTGAAAAACCAGGGAAGTCTGCTGAAGTTAACTTTACAGAGAGAAGAAAATTAAGTTCTGGAGACCTTATGAAGTAGCATGAGTGACTTCCTCTTTAAGAGGACTAGGCTCGCGAACACTATTTTTAAGAGATTCAAGAGCAAGTCTGCATAATATCGTCGCTCCGGAGGAACAATGCCGCAACTGCAAAATTTGATCAAATGAAGTTGCGTGGTCGTCTGGTCTCAGAAATACCTAACGCGCACGTGTGAATATCGTTCGAACTCTAGTTATGCTCAAGGCCGCTACAGGGTAATTGCATCATTGTAGAAATGTTAGCTATTTGTGACCGCGCTTCAGAGCAATATCGCCGCATGTCTCAGTGCTGGCTTTTGACTTCGTGAGTGATCCTTCGTGTCCGTTGGAACAATGACTTGGTGTCATTGTTAATCTAACAAATTGAAACCTTTGAATCTTAAGTGTTCTTTTCACCTTTGTTCAACTCCACCGTCCATTCAATTGTACGTCATAACTGTTCTTGATGCCAATGTTAACAAGAACGAGATGGCTTAACCTTCCTAATACCAGGTGTTATTTGTTACACTAAGTATCATTAAGGATCATATTGACCCCAATCAGTGAATAAACCTTTATGTGTTAAAAATAGAAAACATAATGAAACATCTTTGAATACAGTTGACTCAGAGGGATAATGTCATAAATGTTGAACATAACATTTTTTAAAACAGCGGAGATTTTAATATCAAATGTGCTCTTAGGCCATTTAGACCCGAATGGTACTAGGAGGGTTAAACAGATTCATGTCAACTTTCGTTTATATCAATTTTGGGAACAAGGTAGTTTGCGACCATTGTGATATTCTGAGACCTTACCTTTTATGATTGAAAGTGTTCGTTGCTGTCACAGGGTGAAAATGAGCAAACGAACGAAGAAAATTATGCGTTTTGTTCGTGGTCAGGAAACGGAAGAGAACGGAGGTATAATAGGGGGAAATTGTTCCACGTCAAGTAAAATGCAAATTGTACGTGATACTTCAATTTTGTGGTGTTTGAAGCCATATTTTCAGTGTTGCCTTAGTAAACAAGAGTTTAGTGCTTTTCAGTCGGTCAACATGAATGTACCCAAAAGAGATGGGTTATGCCCTAATCTCATGTAATTTATTTCAGGATTAGGGCATAACCCATCTCTTTTGGATACATTCGTGTTGACCGACTGAAAAGCACTGAACTCATAGCGGCTTCGGTGGCGTAGTCGGTAGCATGCTGAACTGCTATGCCCAAGATAGCGGGTTCAAACCCGGCCGAAGTCGTCGGATTTTTTAAGAGCGTTAAAAATCCTTCAGTATGCCTTCCTTCGGAGGGGAAGTAAAGCCGGCGGTCCCATGTCATAGATTTATGGCATGTAAAAGATCCTTTCACAGACTAAACTTGTGTAAAGCAAAATTTGTTAGGTTAGATTTCGTCAGAACGCTCTATCAAAGTTCCAACGTTCACCACTAGGTATCATTGATACCTGGTGGCGAAAGTTGGAACTACTTGAAATTGAACGGAACTTGTAGCTCACCCTTTAGGGTATCCGCTGGAAGCAGCTACAGACTCAGGCGAGCCGAACATGTCCTCGGACACTCCCGGCACTAAAAGCCATACGATAAATAAAATACTGAACTCATACTTCAATTTCAAAGGTCAGTAATGTGGAGCCACAGGCATCTAACACACAACATAATCTCGCAGCCAAGAAGGTAACTGAAAATTCACAATATTGTGTGGTTCAAAGTTCAACTGCAACAAAAGCGGGTTTGTAAAACTTAAAATAACACCCTCTAGGCTCCATAATAGTTGTGATGATGGTTCAGATGTGTTTTCGTCATGCTCAAGTGACAGTTACGAACCATCTAGTAATGACGAATCGTCAAGTTCTGATTGAAATGAAAATCCACAGCCTGCTTCCAATCTCCGACCGGGTCAGGAATGGAATGAATGAAGCCCCCATCTAGCGGCGAGGATATGGACTGTGCCGGCTGCCGAGGCCTGACGCACTCCTCTGGGGCAATGATTAAATGAATGACAGATGAAATGATAGTGGAGAGTGTTGCCGGAATGAAACTGTGACAGGGAAAACCGGAGTACCCGGAGAAAAACCTGACTGCCTCCGTTTTGTCCAGCACAGATCTCACATGGAGTGACCGGAATTTGAACCACGGATCCAGCGGTGAGAGGCCGGCGTGCTGCCGCCTAAGCCACGGAGGCTTTCGTCAAGTTCTGATTGATTGTCCAAAATCACCGAAATTCCTACAAGTCAACAATTGTTGAGCGAGAGAGGGCTCACTGAAAATTCTCCAATAAAGAGAGGCAAAAAAAAAGAGTGCACAATATTAATAAGTGGCACAAAGTTCACGCAAAAATTCTGAGAAACTCAGGGAAAATGCATACATCTAGAACGGGAAAAATCGTCGAGGCTCGTAAGATACGCGCTGCTTGTGGAGATAAATGTATCCTCTCTTGTTCAAAGAAGTTGTCGGAAGACTACAGAAATCAGCTGTTCATGAGTTATTGGGGCCTAAGTTCGTTGCAACGACAATGGAACTTTTTGAATAGATGCATAAAACAACTTGTTCTGATATATCAGCGCATATCTGCCCGAAAACCTAGAAAGGCGAATTGTGCTATGTAATGAATAATGACCAGAAAGTTCGTGAGTGCAAAACATTTTTGATAAATGCTTTGGGAATAACCGAAAGGACAATTCGTACTGTGATCACAGACAAATTCACTAGGACTGGCATGGTGCCTGACGACAGAAGAGGAAAACATGACAACCGTAATAAGACTGACGAAGATATCTTGAACTCAGTTATGATGATGATGCTGATGATACTTGTTGTTTTAAGGGGCCTATCATCTAGGTTATCGGCCCCTAATGGTATGGATGATCGTGAAATACAATTAGCGGTTTATGATTTACTAGCCGTCTTACCAGTGCCAATAGGATACACATCGGTCTTTCTCTACAAACTATTACTGTGTCCGTCAACCTTTATTGTGTGCATTTACTCTCATTTTTAATCCATTTTTCCTGGTTTTCTAGTGACGAAATAAATATTGTATTTTTTGTTGTTGTAGGTAACCGAAATTGGATGTGTCAAAAGCCTTTCTTTCTTTTGGCGACTCGAAAACAGAGGCGTGATTGAAATAGGAACTTGCGTGTTTCGATTTTCACAAAAGCAAACAGCTTTCTTTATTTGCCAACAAATAGGGCCTATGTATAAACTGTTCATTAAAGAATGTTTTAGAATGTAATTTTTGAAACAAGGTTTCTTTTTGTTCCTGATACTACTGACAAAACTTCATTACACATTGATCACAGTTTCAGAAGAACAATGACGCATTTGCAGGAAAGAGGTCAAATATGAGCGAAAATAAATAAATAATTTTGAAAACATGTTTGTACCTTCTAGTGAGCTTGTATATGTTACAATTTTCCCTGGTTACAATTTCCTACAAAACTAATCTTTTGCGTAATTGCATATCAACAAAAGATCAATCGGTTTATCGAGTCTCCTGTACAATTGCAGTTTTGGCAGTTTGGAACGACGATATACAAGTTAATTATGTAGCTACAGAATGATAGGCGTGAGTAAACGTTTCATGGTGCATCTTGTATCTGTTGAACATTATTCCACACTCTGCCGTCTGTCTAGAACAATGCACAGTTTTCAATTGTCAATACGGTTTGGCTGTATTTAAAAGTGCATTCAGGTGAGCAATGATATACACTGTTAACAGCATAACTGTGATATAAGATGTATGCAGCTCATATTGAGGCTTTGCAAGTGGTAGATTTCCTTTCTGTAGAGATGCTTTCCTTGCCTGAGCATAACTACTTTATTATACCTTCTACCTTCTTTGCTTCATTCATCATCACTTTAGTTAGTTATTGTTGTTGTTTTAAGGGGTGGGATTACGAGGTCCTAAGTAGCATAAGTCTCCTACTTCATTTAGCTTTTCACCTGCCCATTTGTCATCAATAGGGGTTTCTGATTTCTTTTGCTGCATTCCATTTTTTAGCCTATTTTCATTTCATGAAAAAATAGGCTTATGATATCGCCTTTTGTCCGTGTGTGTGTATGTATGTATGTATGTGTGTCCCCCCTCTAATAACTTCTAAACGGCTGGACCAATTTCAATGAAACTCAGGAATGTCATAGCACCATTTCGGCCAACCCCAACCTTGCCCTTCAAATTTTACTACGTCTCACCAATCCAACATGATGGCTGTGCGAAATATTTCACCAGCATTCTATATCTCCAAAACTATTACCGATATCACCCTGACATTTTATACGGTGTTGAAGGGCACTACTAGAAGTTCACCTATGAGACTTTCAAAAACCTGGTAACTACAAAACCAACATGGCGGCCAAGTGAAATTAAGACTTTTAAATAGACTTTTTTCATGATTTAACCATCCAAATGCAATGGAATTTGGTACAGCAAATGTTTATACATATTGTAATGCACTGGCATGTAATTAAGTTAAATTGTTTACATAACCTCAAGATGGCAGCTGTGCGAAATATTTCACTGGCATTCTATATCTCCGGAACTATTACTGATATCACTCTGAAATTTTGTATGGTGATGAAGGGCACTACTACAAGTTTATCTATGTAACTTTCAAAAACCTGTAAAGTACAAAACGAACATAGCTGCCAAGCGAAGTTGAAACATTTGAATAGATTTCTCTCGCGATTTAACCATCTGAGTGCAGTGAAATATGGCACAGTAAATGATTATGCATATTGTAATGTACTGGCATCTAATTTAGTTCAATTGTTTACATAACCTCAAGATGGCAGCTGTGCAAAATTTTAAAATTGAGTTATTATTTCTTGTGTCGTAATCATGCGATCGAAGTGAAAGTTTGAATAATGAACCTACACAATAATTTTCCTTTAATGGTAGATAGATAGATAGATAGATAGATTTTTATTAATTCCATTTGATCAAATACATGCATTCAATACATTTTTGATATAGGACATGTCAGAATTTACATCTATAAAATAAAAGAACTAACAGGTATATACTACTAATATTATAACTATTTAACTTATTATAATAGCAAATCTTAATAGATACAATCTTATTGCACAACTATTTACACCTCACTCTATTATCATAATATGAAAAATTAATTCTATAAATACAACAACATACAGCTAGGTATTACAATTAAATTAAAAAAGTAAAATATAATTATAGATTTCATCGCTCCTATACGTTAAGATATTCAACTACTGAGTAAAAACAATGGCACTGCAGATAAACTTTCAACATTCTATCAAAGGTTTTTATTTTTGGGGCCAGTTTTATATACTGGGGTAGTTTATTGTATAATTTAACTCCAGTGTGAAAAGTTCCTTTTGATATATGCTTGTGTGTGTGTGTGTGTGAAATATGAATGTTTTGATTTTGTCTTGTGTTATGCCTATGAACATCATTGTTTGTTTTAAGAAAAACATCTTTATTCATTAAATTCTTTTTAAAAAACATAATACTTTCAAAGATATATATGCAGGGCAGTGGGAGAATGTTTAAATCTTTAAACAGAGGTCTACATGATTCTCTCGAGTTTACATTTGCCATAATTCTAATCGCCCTCTTTTGTATCCTAAACGTGCTTAGAACATCTGGCGACATACCCCAAAATATGATCCCATATCTTAAGTATAAATGGAAATAAGCAAAATAAGTATTTCTTAATGTGTGCATGCTAGTGCAGGTTTTCAAAATACGTAACGCAAAGCACATCGAGTTCAGTTTAGTATTCAGATATTGTATATGTTTATTCCACTTCAAGTCTTGTTGTATCCATAGTCCTAAAGACTTTGTTTCTGATTTATTTTCTATTTGATGACCATTTAATGTTATATTGGGTTTCGCAGGATTCCGATTCTGTATAGTGTGGAAATTTAGACATACTGTTTTTTTATAGTTTGTGACCATTTGGTTAACTCTCCTGTAACGGAGTCAGCAGACTGCTGTATGACCTGTTTAGTTTCACCTTTTATTAAGAGTGTTGTATCGTCCGCAAACAAAATTTCCTTATGTGAATGAACGTTCTGTGTTATATCATTGATATATAGAAGAAAGAGTAGTGGGCCCAAAACCGATCCCCGGGGTACTCCAAATTCAATAATTCCCTCATTGGACACTGTTTCATTAAGTAATTGGGTTCCATCATCCTTGTGTCTCAAGCTTACTATTTGTTTACGCCTTGTTAAGTAAGACTCTATCCATTTATTAGCTAGACCTCTAATACCATATTGATTTAGTTTGGTAAGGAGGATTTTATGGTCAACAACATCAAATGCTTTCGATAAATCCAAGAATAGGCCAGTTACATGTTCCTTATTGTCAATTAATTTCAGTATACAATTAATATATTCGTAAATTGCTGTCTGTGTAGATTTTTCCGTTCTGAATCCATGTTGTGAGTTTGATAATATTTTATTTTTTTCTATGAAACTTATCAGTCTCTTATACATAATTTTTTCCACAATTTTTGCAATACCAGTTGGTAAGGTAATAGGACGATAGTTATCTAATTCATCTTTTGAACCGTTTTTGTGCACTGGAATTACTTTTGATAACTTCAAAATATCCGGGTAAGTTCCTGAGAGAATTGAACTGTTTATTAAGCGCGTAAGTGGATTTATTATATTTTCTGCACATTTCTTTAAAATTGCATCAGGGATGCCATCAATGCCAGCACAGAATTTATTTTTTAGCTCTTTTATAACTATTCTTACCTCTTCACTCGTGACATGATTTATAAATAAAGAATCACTGCATATATTTATTTTATTATTAGAAGTTAGTGTATTTACCTGTGATTTATTTAATAATTTTTGTGGAATTTCCAGTAAATAGTGTTTGCTATTTCCTCTGGATTATTAATCACTTTATTATTTCTGGTCAGTGTAATGTTCCTTTGTATTTTAGCAGATTTTCCAGTTTCTTTCTTTATCACGGACCACATAGCCCTGTTTTTATTAGATGATTGGGAAATAAAATTATCATTATCCATTTTCTTTGCTAGTCTTATTACCTTATTTAATATGCTAGTGTATTTTTTGTAGTATAAATTGAATTCAGGTGTTGTGTGGTATTGTTTATATAATTTGTGTAGAAATTTCTTTCTTTGACATGAATTTATAATCCCTGTTGTTATCCAATTGCTAGTTTTGTTATTTTGAACAGTTCTTCATTTAAAGGGGAATGCTATTTCAAAATAGTATTTTAGGGTACTGTTAAATGCATTAAATTTATCATTTACATTTTCTAGTTCATAAATTTCTGACCATGTTTCCTTATTTAATAAGTCATTGAAATATGTATAATTTGATTCAGTGAATGACCTGCACTTTGATTTTACTCCATTATCATTATTATTGATTGTTTCGGTTACTTCAAAACTCAGTATTTGTCCATGGTGGTCACTAAAATCCGGACAATAGACTTCTATTGAATGGTGATATTTATCTGTATTTATAAAAATTTGATCAGGAGTGGTTTTACTAAATTTTGTTATTCTTGTTGGGGTATTTACTGTAGGTTTCAGTCCATAGGAAATTAGTAACTGTGTTAATAATTCACAATTTCTAACAAATTTTAAGAAATCCACATTTACATCCCCACAAATTATTATATCGAAATTTACTTTGCTCATGTTATTGAGTAACAATTCTAATTTATCTATAAATAAAGGAAACTTTCCTGACGGAGAACAGTATACGCATACAATTATTAACTTAAACTGCTGTATTTTTACGGCAGAGAATTCAAAATCCTGTTCCATTATTAGATAATCATAAGCTGTTATCTGTTCATGATCTAAATTATTTCTTAAGAAGATGCAAGTACCACCATGGCTAATATTTGATCTAGAGTATTTACTAGCTTGTATAAACCCTGGGAATTGAATTAATTCGAGTTGTTCCTCTTTCAGCCAATGTTCTGAGATACATAGTACTGAGATGTCTTTAAGTTCATTTTTAAGCATTAGATTTATGTAATCAATTTTATTATAAAGAGACTGGACATTCTGGTGGTAAATTTTAAATTTGTTACTTTTGCAAGCTTGTGTTGGTGATTTATTTACATTATTATTATCATAATTGTTATTATTATTGTTGCTAGACAAATCCGAAATACCATTGTTGCACTCCGTTAAATTTGACTTCCAAAGATCTGAATGCCAAACCTCACGTTTGGCTTCTTCTACCAGTTTCCCTGCTTCCACTCTAATGATATTACTGTTGAATTATTCTTACCATTTGAATTTACAATTTTGCAGATTTCATCACTAAGATACTCTTTTCCTAATCTATTTAAGTGTAGGCCATGCCGAGTGTGGAACTTCATGTCTAATTTACTTACTTCTACAATTTGGACATTTGGAAAACTCTTACAAATTTTATGAATTTTTTCCATTTGTAGCCTCTATTTCTACATTTACACATGATTTGGGAATTAAATCGCATCTCTGCGGAATGTTTACAACAATGACATTTGCTTTTTGCATGGATGGAAATGTACCCTTTAAATCTTTGATTACCTTTTTACTCTCATTTCTATAGACGTCGTTTGCTCCAGCGATGATCACTGCGTAGTCCTTTGCAGTAAGGGACTCACCCTCTCCTATCATCCCGTTCGTGACCTCTGCAATTTGAGCTCCCGGCTTTACTGTCGAAGTGACCTCCATTTCTCTGCTTCTCTCCATTACGCTTGCTGCTACATCTCGCCCGTGGCTATCCGCAAATATCCGCATCTTCCTGGATTTTCTCTTTATCACTTTCTTCTTTTCTTCTTGAGGAAAGTCATCATTTTCTTCGACAAGCACTCCAAATGAATTTGAGACGGGAATTTCAGTTGCATGTACTCCATTTATAGGCCTAGGCTTATTCAATCTTACCTTACCAGCAATCACTGTCGACCAAGTTTCCTTGCTTTCCTCTCTGTTTCCTTTTAATTTATTCATCTCTTCCATTAACTTAGCAATATCTTCCTTTAGCAGCTTTATAATTTCGTCTTTTGAGGACAGTTCGTTTCTCAGGTTATGACATTCGCATGACGGTAGCGGTAGGCCTACATTACGACAATCGGTTTCACTTTTCTCCTCATTCAATTTTACCTGAGATCTTGTGATTATTTTATTTGCATTTTTTACTTTTATTTTGCACGACGAGCATAAATCCGTTACGGTTACACTACCTGCCGAGACACTAACACTATTTACTGTCGTCATACTAGAGATCTAAGTTAGCCTAGATGTTAACACCAAATTACACTAAATTTATTTTAATTATTACTACCTAATAGAATTAATCTAATTACCTACCAATAAAGAAGAATGTGAAATACGTATATCTTCCAATCGGGTGAAGTCTCGTAAAAGCACCACTGCTCTACTTGGTTCAAACAGTGATTGAAGAAGTCACCGAATCTTTGGATACACGTTCCCACAACTTAGTTTAAGTTTATTAAATTATCAATAAGAATTTCTAAATACTATCAATATTCCGTATTACACTTGATCTAAGGAAAGTACCTTTATAGATTTTAAACCTCTGTTATAATATTTTACCACTTTTATCAAATATTTACACTAGCTGCTATTTCACTACACTTTCACTGTGACGCCATCTTGCCAAGTGCCTACCTAGCTCTATGGTCTATACATATAACAATCCAAAATGGCGACCATTCAAAATATTTAGACGGTTCTCCATATCTACGAATCTATTACAGCAATCAAACTAATTTTCTTAAATGTTCATAGAGGGTATCAACACAAGTTCACCTATAGGACTTTCAATAACCTGGTGAGCACAAATCCAACATGGCGCGGCGTGAAGTATAAGTATTTAAATGGACGTTTTTCGCGATTTAATCATCCGAGAGCAGTGAAACTTGGTACGGTAAATGCTCATACAAATGTTAATCCACTGGCATCTAATTTATTTCAATTGTTTCCATAACCACAAGATGGTTGCTGTGCAAAATTTTAAAATCTCGTTTTTACTTCTTGTGTCCTAATCATACGATTGAAGATTGAATACTACAGTACAAGTACACAATAATCTTGATAATAATGATGAATAGTACATAACTGTAAGACCTACATATATAAAAAACCAACATGGCGAACATCCGTAATATTAGACGGTTCTCAATATCTACGAATCTATTACAGCAATCAAACTGAATTTTTGTATGTTGATAGAGGCAATTAACATAAGTCGTCGTATGCCAATACTCATATCCGAGTGTATGTTTCTTTCCTGCATTACAAATTTGTATTCACTCGATGGTGATATCTCTGGTGACTCAACATACCAATTCTGGCATAGAACATACGGCCGCACACGATGCAGATGATGGAAGATGGAGGACGTGGCAGTAACTGGCGCAGCTTTCTCCTCTGACGAGTTTCAATTTCCTGCCTTCGGCATTCTTCTTCAAAATGTGAAACCGCAGCTGAGGTGGCTGCACGCCAATGTGCGCAATCTTCCGCAAGTGTATGCCAATTGTCAGTATCAATGGCTACACTCCTCAAGGTTTGTTTAAGTTGGTCTTTGTAAGGCTTCCGAGGTGCTCCTAGAGGTCTCTTGCCCATGCTGAGCTCGCTGTACAGAATTTTCCGTGGGAGTCTGTCGTCATTCATGCGTTGGACATGACCGATCCATCTAAGACGGTGACTAATGATGATGGCCTCTATGCTCTTCATCTCTGCTCTCTCGAGAACCGCAGCTTAGTCATCCCATTTGATGTGCATAATGGAACGGAGTTTCTGAAGGTGAAAGCGTTCCAGTTTTTTGATGGTCTGGCAGTATAGGGTCCAGGTCTCACAGCCATAGAGCAAGTAGAAATGACAACAGCTTGGTATACTATTAGTTTTGTACAGATTCTTAGATCTTTGCTCTGGAATACACGACGTGAGAGACGTCCAAACACTGCATGCGCAGCACGGATTCTGTAATCCACATCCTTTTCAACAGTACATTGCGTAGACAGAATACAAGCAAGGTATGAGAAGTGATCGACTTGGTCCAAAGATGTGCCAGAGAGAGTAATATCAAAACCTGGGATAGAGGTTCCAGGAACAGGTTGAGCTAATACTTCGGTCTTCTGAACGTAGGATATATGAAAATAGGCTTTAGTTCTTCACGGAACTACTTGTTAGTTTTACATTTATTGATTTCCATCATGAATTCTTTCCTCGAGACAGAGTCCATACCATTTAAAAACACATTAAAATACTCTGGGGAATCAGCTAAGATAACAATGTCATCAGCAAATCTCCGAGTTGAAATTATTTCTCCTTGAATCTTTACCCCTACTTCAAAATTTTCCTCTAATTTCCTTCATTGGTTGTTCAAAGTATAGATTGAAAAATATGGGTGATAAGTTGCAGTCTAGCCTTACACTTTTCTGAATACCAGCCTCTATCTCTCTCATGTCCTTTGGCTCAAACAACTGCGGTCAGGTTTCTGTATGGATTGCAGATCACCCTCCTATCCCTGTATTTTATTCCAATCCTTTTCAAAATGTCAAACAACTTACCTCAATCAACATTATTAAAAGCCTTCTCTAAGTCTACAAATGCCATGAACATTCTCTTATCTTTCCTTATTCTACCTCCCAAGATCAGCCTAAGACTTAGTACAGCTTCCGTGTTCCTACATTTCTCCTGAAACCAAATTGTTCTTCACCCAACTCTTATCTGTTTTTCCACCCTCTTGGAAATTATTCTAGTCAGGATCTTTGAAGTATGAGTGATCAAGCTAATTGTACAGTAATCTTCACATCTGTCAGCTTCTGCTTTCTTTGGTATAGGGATGATGGCATTCTTCTTGAAATCAGGGGGTACTTCACCTGTCTCGTAAGTCCTGCATACCATGTGAAATAACCTGACAGACCTTCACCACCTATGCAACATAGCAACTCAGTCGGAATATCATCAATGCCTAGTGCTTTGTTCCTACTTAAGTCTCCTAGTGCTCTATCAAATTCTGATCTCAATATCAAATCTCCTACGTCAGCGCACGCCAAATACAACGCTATCTGGAAGACTTCTACCCAACAGACGCCATGGTGACGGAAGAATAGAAACAGGCGAACTATGACCTCCGTCATATAATAACACGATATGCAACACATGGTTTTCACCACAAGTTCTGTCCAAGAGATTCCACCTGCCGGATGAGAACTGTCATGTGAAATTTGCAGTCAATACTGTGATAGATATCATGCAAAGCATTGCAGAAAAAGGCAAATGTCACTAACGCAACTAGCATTAGAGTAATGTACTCAGTTTCTGTATTTGCACATTGTGCGCATTTTCATTAATAATATTATCAAATCTCCTTTCCATTGCATGATCCTCAATCTGCTTATCCCTTTACAAACACTATGTAAGCTTTCCAATCTTGCAACCTTTTCTTCCCTATTTGTTAAAGGTTTTCCATCCGAGTCCTTAATATTTCAGCACACTTTCGCTTCTTTGCACTTCTTGTTTAGCCAATTTCTCAGACGTCTGTATTCTGCTTTCCCCCTTTCATCTCTTGCATTCTTGTGCTTCCGCCTTTCGTCCATTAATTCTTGTATTTCCCGAATGATCCACGGTTTTCTGCCCATTCTTTCATTTCTACCAATGTTTTCTTCTACGAATTTTGTTTTTTCATTCTTCAAAAATGCCCATTCCACTGCAATTGAAGTTTGTTCAAGGGTCCTTCCCTTGAATCTTTCATTCACGTCCTTCTCTTTCAGCTTGTCTATTGCCTAACTTCTTGACTCTTCTTCAGTTTCTTCAACTTTAATCTGCATTTCATAATAACCAGATAGTGGTCGGAGTTTATATCACCCTGTATATCAATTTCTATTCAACGAGGGCTTTGTTTATCACTGCAGGTGGTCATATTGTATGTGTCATATTGTTAAGATGCTTTTATGATATGAAGATTAAACTTAAGAAAAAATATATTTCACCTCTTTCATAACCACCATCTAAATAAAGACAAAGCTACTTATGAGATTTATCTATAAGTTAAATTATCTATAAATTAACTAAAATTTCCTCCAAGAGATTATTATTCAAATCTCACACCACAAGATTTCTAGTCCAAAGCCTTGACAATTATGCTATCTACTCTTTTGAGTTACCAATGCAAAATGAAAAGCTTAGATGAGGTGTGTGAAAATTAACATAGGCCTACTCTATCACAACAATTGAAGCCCTTTTCACAGAATGTTCCAATTGAAATAGACTTTTACTCATAGAAGTCTAGATTGACCTTGCAAAAGACTGAAAAAATCTGTATTTGGGGCACTGTGGACTTGCCTTGGTACATGGCAAACTGGGTCAAGTGATTAATGTTCTCTGGGTCCTACCTGTGGTCTTCTCGGACAGACTCTCTGGTCTCAAGGTTTTGGCCATGGTCTGGTTTGAGAATGACTGGTCTAGACTGGACCTTTTTTATGCAGTTACGGTCCCTACATGTGGCCATTGAAGTGGCATATTAGGTAATGGGTAAGGCCAGGAATCTGCCCTGATCCTCTTAGTTTTGGCCCATATTCATATGTTATAAATGGGGTTCAAGTTTGCTTCACAAGGTGGCCAATCAATGAGCTCGCCCTGATCTCTTGCGAACCATTGATGAACTAATTGAGATTTGTGGACTGAAGACAGGTCCTGTTACTGTATACAACCGGTGGAATAAAGCATTCCCACAGAAAGGACCACAAAGTTCTCGAAAATTAGCACTTATTGTCTAACAGAGCAGGTCCATCTGGACCTTGTTTAAATCTGTGTACATTCCTATTCCATAAGAGCCCATCCAAGCCCAATAAGCAACAGATACATGACCAAAGCACCAAATCCTTGCCATATATGCTGGATTGTGTTAGGTGCCGAAAGGTCAAAACTATTGTTCCAGCCCATCATTCAGAGGAAAAATACACTTGTTAGAAAAGATGGTATTTGACCAATCACATATTGCTTGTTGTCCTCAACATATGCCAGGTGGTACACCCTGTGCTCATACCGAGTTTTGATTTCTTAGCTGTTCGTCAGGATTGTAACCCTGCCTCAAGCCTACGAATAAACGTAGTCTCATGAGAATAGGGAGAGGGTGAAGGCATGATTTTCAATAAAATATCGGCTCGGAAATACTTGTAGAAGACTCGTGCAAAAACTTGGGCATCCATGTAAGGAATGATATGAAATGGAGTACTCAAGTGTCATTTCCAAAGCGTACAAATCACTTTATTTGGTAATGCGGGTATTGAAAGGCAGTACCTCCACAGCAAAAGAATTAGGATATTTGACCCTGGTGAGGCCAATCTTGGAATACGGCTCAGTGGTTAGGGACCTATATCAGGTAGGGCTCATCAAGGAGCTGGAGATTGTACAAAGGAAGGCTGCTAGCTTTGTGCTTAATGACTTTAATCCTAGAAGTAGTGTAACTCGAATGATAGAAATAATAGGGTGGGAATCTCGGGAAGATAAAAGGACGAAATTCAGACTATACGCTATGGTTAACACTTACACTAATCGGCCAGCATGGGGAGATCTAAACAAACGTCTGGGAAATCCCACCTACCCGAGCAGGACAGATCATCCACATCAAGTCAAAGTCCGACCACAGCGTATAAATTATGGGAGATATCCTTTCATTAACCGTGGTATTGATAATTGGAACTCATTACCTGCCTCAGCCTTAGAGACTTCCCCCAAACATATTGATGTGTTTAAGAGAAGATTGTAATTTTGTGTAAATACTACGATGTCATTATTATAGTTCCTAATTTGCGAAGTTTGTATATTGTGTTTGATGTTATTGTTGGTAATTTTCTGAATTTGTACCATTTGCCACCGGGGAATTACCCCCATTTGCAAGTATTATACATAATAATAATAATAAAAGTGCTGCTATCCATTAATTAGTGATAATTCTATTATCCATCAAAAGACGGAAGCTTATTTTTGACACTTAATGCTGAACGACAAGTACAGGATCCTACAACTGGTGATCCAGGGAAAAATTGTAGGATATCAGGAACCTGGCCGACGAACAACTTCCTGGTTTAAGAATCTCAAGACTGAAGTATGCTGCTTTAGCAGCCAGAAGGGATGTGATCCAGCTGGCAGTGGTACCATGTGGAATGTTTATCACATACAGATTACTTTGTAACAGCAGAGTATCAAGAAGGCAGTGCTAGAGTAGAAATATCAAGTAGGCAGTGAAGAAAGAAAAGTCAGTCTCTGTTAACGTAACTTAGTTACTGGCAGGAGAGTGATGTAACAGCAGAGTATCAAGAAGGCAGTGCGAGAGTAGAAATATCAAGTAGGCAGAGAAGAAAAAAAAGAGAGTCTTGGAATTGAGGCAGTGAGTGAGCGAGGGGGCTATGCCGAGATTTTGTCAAAATTGAGTTATTGGTACCACTGTGTAGGGCATACATTTACCTTTCAGTGTGCATAATATCAAGGACATCCGCAGACTCCTTCCCTTGTTTTGAGAAGAATGTAGTTTCTGTGAATCACGTTTATGCTGCGAGAGAGCAACCGCAAAACTCCAAATATCTCAGTTCCACCCAACTCTGGCATAGCCCCCTCTCTCACTCACTGCCTCAATTGTTGTGTGTTATGAGAGTGTAAAAAATAAAGAGATTTTTTGTGTGTTGATGATTGTCACAGATAATAAAAACGGTAACAACTTCAAGGTAGGATAACATGTCAGATGTTACACATCATATGCGACTACTGTAAGGCTCGTATCTTTTTTAAGAGTCAACATTGTGCAACTTGGAATGCATGGGATTTTTCTTCCCCCTTCAAAAATCAGACTTCCTTGGCTGGGAATCAATCTTGGGATCAAGATGCAGACACTACTATATCGCTGAACCATTGAGGACACTAATGATCTCAAGAAAGTAATGCTTATGAACTTAATTTTGATCATGGCTGTTAGGTGTAAGTATTGTGTAAATAGACTAAACGGTCTTGATCCATCTCCTAAAAGGAAAATTGGGAAAAGGAACTGTAGACCAACTTTAATGTAACTGGGTAGAAAATAAAATTAAGCTGAATGATTTGCCTTATATTTTATTTCAAATTATGCATACTTTACAAATCTTTGGAATGGTTGTTATAGAAAAAAGGAACTTTTATTTTCCCTTCTTCCGCTGTTCCCAGGCATGCTGTATTCCCCATATGCTTAATGGACGCATATATCCAATAGCACGGTAATGCTTCTCAACATACAAGGCCTCTGGAGTCTCGAATCCCATACCAATAACATTGTAGACTGTATTATAGATACCATGGGCTGTCTTGAAAGCTTCTTCAACCATGCCCTAGAAACAAAGAAGTACTGTACTTTAATACCACATTCCTTCAAACTCTTACACATAGAAAACCGTATATGAATATTAATTTAATGATAATGACAACAACAATTACAATAGGTAGGGCCCCACAATATATTGAAAACAAAAGAATGTTGCTAACACTTTGTAGCTTGCACCCTTCTAAATGGTTACAACAAACTTAAGAGTGCCGACCTGTGTGCATTCCATTTTACATCTTAAGCAATGCAAAAGATGTATAGTAGGCATAACATATCATTATACAGTATGCAGGGATTGTATAATTTTAAATGTTTGGTACAGAAATTAAAAAGAAGAAACATTTGGGTGAAGAAACTATTTGGGTGGGACCAATGAACAAGTAAATATAGCAATGAAGAATGTTGGATATGACAAGAGAAAATGTCAGATTGACAACTTTTGCTGTTATAAACAATGTTTCAAATTTTATTCTGCTCTATGTTGGAGGTCAATTTGTGCACGATTTTACACAAAATGATTTATCATGGTCATGGTACATGGAAGCTGCAAGATACCTTTTGTTTTTCTTACATAATGTTTAAGAATGTTTGTTTGTTCGTCTTTTATGTGTTCATAAACCATTCATCCGATTGTGTTCAAATTTGGTGAGTAGTTGTGCACACTCCCGTGATGGTTATAGGCATAGTTAATCCAATTTACAATAGATAGCACGCAAGTAGTTTAAACAAATAATGTGTTGGTGATGCGTTCATATACAATTCTTCCGATTGCGATCAAATTTTGGTGAGTTGTTGTGCACACTCCCGGGAAAGTTATAGGCATAGTAAATCCAATTTACAATAGATAGCGCGCGAGTAGCTTCAACAAAATGGCATGCGATTCGTTTCAACAAAGTCCCATTGCGATGAAACTTACGTGAGTTATTGTGTACACTCTTGCGAAGGTTTCTGACTTAGTAAATCCATTTTACAATAGGTAGCGCATGAGTAGAATCAACAAATGAGTGACAGTGCGCAATTCGTTTCAACAAAATCCCGCATGCATTCATACGATTGCGAGGAAACTTGGGTGAGTTGTTGTGTACACTCCTGCGAAGGTTTCTGACTTAGTAAATCCATTCTAGAAAAGGTAGTGCACGAGTAGAATCAAGAAATGAGTTACAGCTCACGAATCGTTTCAACAAAATCCCGTATGCATTCATACACCATTCATACGATGAAACTTTGGTGAGTTGTTGTATACACTCCCGTGAAGGTTTCTGGCTTAGTAAATCCATTTCACAGTTGGTAGCGCACGAGTAGATTTGACAAATTAGTGACGGCGCGCGATTCATTTCAACAAAATCCCGTATGCGTTCGTATACCATTCATTCGATTGAGATGAAACTTTGATGAGTAGTTGTGTATACTCCTGCGAAGATTTCTTACTTTGTAAATCCATTTTATAATAGGTAGCGCACGAGTAATTTCAACAAATGAGTGACAGCGCGCGAATAGTTTCAACAAAGTCCCGTATGCGGTCGTAAACCATTCTTACGATTGCGATGAAACTCTGGTGAGTTGTTGTGTACACTCCTGCGAAGGTTTCCTACTTAGTAAATCCATATTACAATAGGTAGCGCACAAATAGATTCAACAAATGAGTGACAGCGTGCGAACCGTTTCAACAAAGTCCCGTATGCGGTCGTAAACCAATCATACAATTACGATGTAACTTTGATGAGTTGTTGTGTATACTCCTCCAAAGATTTCTTACTTAGTAAATCCATTTTATAATAGGTAGCGCACGAGTAATTTCAACAAATGAGTGACAGCGCGCGAATAGTTTCAACAAAGTCCCGTATGCGGTCGTAAACCATTCTTACGATTGCGATGAAACTCTGGTGAGTTGTTGTGTACACTCCTGCGAAGGTTTCCTACTTAGTAAATCCATATTACAATAGGTAGCGCACGAATAGATTCAACAAAAGAGTGACGGCGGGCGAATCGTTTAAACAAGATCCCGTATGCGTTCATATACCATTCATCCGACTGCGATGATACTTTGGTGAGTTTTTGCGTATACTCCCTCAAAGGTTTCTAACTTAGTAAATCCATTTTACAATAGGTAGCGCACGAGTAGATTCAACAAATGAGTTACGGCGCGCGAATGGTTTAAACAAAATCCTGTATGCATTCATATACCATTCATCCCATGGCGATAAAACTTCAATGACTTGTTGAGTACAGTTCCATAAAGGTTTCTAACTTAGTAAATCCATTTTACAATATGTAGCGCATGAGTAGATTCAACAAAAGAGCGACGGCGCGCGAATCGTTTAAACAAAATTCCGTATGCGTTCATATACCATTTATCCGATTGCGATGATACTTTGGTGAGTTGTTGCGTATACTCCCATGAAGGTTTCTAACTTAGTAAATCCATTTTACAATAGGTAGCGCATGAGAAGATTCGACAAATGAGTTACGGCGCGGTAATCGTTTAAACAAAATCCCATATGCATTCATATACCATTCATCCGATTGCGATGAAACTTCAATGAGTTGTTGAGTACAGTCCCGTAAAGGTTTCAAACTTAGTAAATCCATTTTACAATAGGTAGTGCACGAGTAGATTCAACAAATGAGTGACGGCACGCGTATCGTTTAAACAAAATCCCGTATGCATTCATATACCATTTATCCGATTGCGATGAAACTTTGGTGTGTCTTTGCGTATACTCCCGCGAAAGTTTCTAACTTAGTAAATCCATTTTACAATAGGTAGCGCATGAGCAGACCCAACAAATGAATGACGGCACGCGAATCGTTTCAATACAGTCCCATAGGCCCTATGCGTTCATATACCATTCATCTGAATGCGATGAAACTTTGGTGAGTTGTTGTGCACATTCCTGCGAATGTTCCAGATTTAGTAAATCCATTTTACTATAGGTAGCGCACGAATAGATTCAACAAATGAGTAATGGCGCGCGTATCGTTTCAACAAAATCCTGTATGCATTCATATACCATTCATGCGATTGCAATGAAATTTGGTGAATTGTTGTTTCCACTCCCGCGAAGGTTTCCGATTTAGTAAATCCATTTTACAATTGGTAGCGCACAAGTAGATTCAACAAAAGAATGACGGCGCGTGAATCATTTCAACAAAATCCCGTATGCGTTCATATAGCCTACCATTCATCCGATTACGATGACACTTTGGTGAGCTGTTGTGTACACTACTGCAAAGGTTTCTGACTTAGTAAAACCATATTACAATAGGTAGGGTACGAGTAGATTGAACAAATGGGTAACGGCACGCAAATCGTTTCAACAAAGTCCCGTATACCATTAATTTGATTGCGATGAAACTTTGGAGAGTTGTTGGGCATGCTCCCACGAATGTTTCTGTATTTTCAAATCCATTTTACAAAAGTTTAGAAGCAGTTAACAGAAAGAGAGAAAAAAAAAAGTGTAACCAAAAGCACTTACGATTGCGATGAAACTCTGGTGAGTTGTTGTGTACACTCTGCGAAGTTTTCCTACTTAGTAAATCCATATTACAATAGGTAGCGCACGAATAGATTCAACAAAAGAGTGACGGCGGGCGAATCGTTTAAACAAGATCCCGTATGCGTTCATATACCATTCATCCGACTGCGACACCTTTCTTGTTTAGCATTGCAACACATGCGGGGTACAGCTAGTCTTATTATATAATATGCTAAGGTGTATGTTTCACAAAACTCAAGCTCCTAAACCAGAGGGAATTAGAAGGTGTGATTTGTACCAAAATCTTCGAAAACGTCTCAATAGTAGGCTACAGGCAAAATCTTGCACTTCTTGATAAGTCAACGGGAACATATTTATTTGTTTATAAAGTGCTTTTAAAGAAATGAACAAGACGATAGCCCCTGGCAGAACTGTGTCGCGTACAGCCCGCTTAGCACTAGCGCCGGGCGGGTAGTCTATACACATGGGGCGCACACAACTTATTATGCGAGAGTTCTCACACGGGTCCTCTAGTTATAATGTATTTTAGAACAGACTCAGTTTTATCTTGGCATCCTTACTGAGCACATGTCATGTTTATCCTGTATGGATTAACACAGTCAACTCCAAGTACAGGGACACCACCTTGAATGATGCTTGTCAGATCGCCATGGATGTGTCAGACCTCGTAACATTTAGAAGGTGCAACATATCAAATCTGTTACAGACCTCTCTGCCTTTCATAAATTAATTTATTCTCATTTAATTATTATTATGATTTTTTAAAATATTTTATTCTTATTCATAGGCCTGATGCCAATGTAGTTTCTCTGCATGTGTGTGCTGGCATTGGCTAGAGTAAAATAAGGAATTTTACCAATGTCTCAGCAGCGATGAAATGAACTAACCGAAGTATGAATGGTGCAGGATAATCGCATACAAGGCACATCTAGTGCTGAAAAATGTGCCACTCACACTTCAGTGCTGCTGCTCTGTCTCTGTGAGGACACCAATGGTAAACATCCTCATTCCTCACCTTGCCTAAAATGCTGTATTATTCTTCTTCGCCTTTTGAGACCACATAGGAACACTTTAACAGACCATCAGTTCGTCGACTTGTAGGAACTGTACGAGCCTTGCGGTCCTCCCAGTACGTCTTCATGCGTATCGATAGTCTTGCCCTTTCTTGGGCAGAAAATATTCTTGTTGGAATTTTCTTTTTTTGTGAGTGGAAAATGAAAAGTCATATTTTTAAGTACTGTAGTTAAACATTTCTTATTTGCAGCATCTTCTGTCGTTAAGCCAATTTCTTTTAAGTCTTCTCTGATTTCTTTTAACCATCGGCATCCAGATGTGTTTTTTGAAGCAAGATTGTAATAAAGCTTTATTATAGTACTGCTTTGGGTTTTTGTGGGTTTCTACCCATATAACCAGTCTATGGGATGACTAGATAACAGACAGACTCTTACTTATCATTCTTCTTCTTTTATGACCGCATAGGATCACTTTAGTCAATCCATTATGGAATCAGTCTCTTCGAGTGTAGCAGCCCTCCCAGTACTTTCGCAGCATTCTTCTTCTTCTGCTTTTACGGCCTCATTGGACCACTTCAGTCGATCATTTCTTGGTCCTCTTCTTCAGTAAGTTTTCTTTCCGAGTTGCCCAGTAGCTTTCCATTCGCTCTGATCTTCTCAAACGTTCCTCATCTGCATATATCCTTTTTACGCTCATCTAGGCGGAAGAGGCCATGCCAGATGGACTGGCTGTAAAGGCGCAACTCACCTTTTCCCGAGTTAGCGGCAGTCCATTGCAGTTCTGGTGCTGGAAGCGGCATGTCTCATTCTTTATGTGCCGCAGATAATGGTTCCAGAATCATAATGTGTGGGTCACTACCTGGCAAGTAGAGATCCACCTTAAACAAAGTCACGCCTGTGGCACTCTTTCCTGCCATTCTTCTTAGTACAAATTAGTAATGCAGGAAAGAAACATACACTCGGATACGAGTATTGGCCGCCGCCGCCGACTTCATTTGGTACTATCTCCCATTGTCCATCTTTCTGATATTTTTTATTTATGCATGTTCTAACTATTCTTCTTTCCACTTAAATTTTGTCGATTCTGTTTATCGGAGTATTTATCATCATTATTATTATGAAATTATTTTATTTTATATTATTGTATATCTGGGTCACATGAAATTTATATAAGTCTTGTGATTTTTTCTTCTTTTTTTTTATCGTGTGGCCTCCTCAGAGGCCGAGTGCAGGTCTTTCTATTCGACGCCCGTAGGCGACCTGCGCGTCGGGATGGAATGGATGAAGATGAATGAAACTGGGCAAGGATGTGGAAGGAATCGGCCGTGGCCTATCAGAAGGTACCGTCCCAGCATTTGCCTGGTGTTGAAATTGGGAAACCACGGAAAACCATTTCAAGGACGGCCGACGGTGGGTTCGAACCCACGCGTCTACCGTGTCAGCAGAGAGCTTGGTCCCATGACCTAACGCTGCGCTTTAGCCAGCTGAGCCACTGCTGTCGGTAGTCTTGTGATAAGACTGATCAGGTCGATTGTGTCATGGATTTCTGAGGAAGATGTCATTGGAAATATTCATTGTGATGTGTGTTGAAATACTGCACTTAAGGTACAAACCACACATAACTTTGTACAATATTTAGCAGGTTGAATGTTGCAATGGAATGGTGGGAAGTATGCACATGATTGCTTGCCAAGTTTTGATTGGTAGACAGCAGCTGAGTGGGAGAAGAGATTGCTACCTATATATAATAGAGGGTTTTGTTGTCACCCCTATCATAATCCATCATGAGTAGCTGGTATGTGTCTGGACACACATTACTCCCTCATCAATCACGTAAGTCGCGAAAATCACTCACAATGGATTAATTGATAATACAGTGCAATCTCCATAATTCACGGTAATTAATGCGAATTATCTGCAGTTATTTTTGTTGAGCCCAGTAAAAACAAAACTATTTGCTAAAATTTTGAAATAGGCTTGTATTTGTGAACATGCAAAATAATAATTATAACACTTGATTATACTGTCTGACGGGGAAGGTGGAGGAGATAGTGGATATGATGGAAAGAAGGAAGTTGGATTTATTGGGATTGGCAGAAACAAAGTGGAAAGGGGAAGGAAGGAGAGAACTGAGAAAAGGCTATAGACTGTACTGGAGTGGGAACGAAGAGGGAAAGACAAATGGAGTGGGAGTAGTAGTACGAGATGGTTTAAAAGAAGAAGTGACGAGAATAAGTGATAGGATGATGAAAGTGAAAGTAGCACTGAGGGGAGAGACCGTAGAAATAGTGCAAGTGTATGCTCCACAAGTAGGCTGCGCCTCTGAAGAGAAGGAGGAGTTTGAAGAGGAATTGCAGAAGCAGCTGGTAGGAAGAAATATGATTGTTATGGGGGATCTCAATGCGCATGTAGGAAGAGAAAGACAAGGTTATGAGAGTGTTCTAGGACCAGAGGGTTGGGGCGGAAGAAATGAGGAAGGAAAGAGACTGTTGGACTTCTGCCAGAGGAACAGCCTGCTAGTTGGGAACTCCTGGTTTAAGAAAAGAGAGAGCCACACAATCACATGGTACAGTGATGACTTGACCAGGAAGTCGGTGGTTGACTGTATGAGAAAGAACTAAATAAGAACATCACGGACATCAAGGTTATACCATCGGAGAACCTGGATAGCGACCATCGATTGCTGGTAATGAACCTGAGAGGGAGTAAGGAGAAGAAAGGGACTGAGAACCAGGAAAGACGTATAAGGATATGGAAACTGAAAGAAGGGGATAGAAGGGTCGAGTACCTCAAAATGGTAAAGGAAGGAATTCCAACAGATGAAGAAAGAGGGGTGGAAGAGGAATGGGCTAGATTTAAGAAGACATTAGTAGGTGCAGCAGAAGCAGTATGTGGGAGGACAAGTAGTAAGAAGAGGTGGAATGAAACACCATGGTGGAATGAGAAGACAAAAGTTATAGTAAGGGAAAAGAATAGAGCCTTTAGGAGGTGGTATCAAAATAGGACGGTAGAGACAAGGGAAGAGTACCAGGGAAGAAAGAAGGAGGCGAAGAGAGTAGTGGCTGAGGAGAGAAGAAAGTGGATGGAAGAGTGGACAAAGATGATGAAGGAGGATAGTGAAGGTACAAAAAAGGTCCTGTATGGGATGGTAAAAAATAAGAGGCGGAAGGATCTTACGGATTATGTTAGAATGGTGAACAAAAGGGGACAAGAGATAGAAAATAGGGTAGAACTGAAGAAAATGTGGAAAGAATATTTTGAAGAACTTCTGAACCCAAATGGAAAAGATGGTGAGGAGGAAGAAATCGGGGAAGAGGAAGATGAACTGCAAACAGAAAAGGACTTAACATGGAGAGAAGTGGAAGATGCAGTGAACAAGATGAAAGGAGGGAAGGCACCGGGTGTGGATGAGTTGAGTGTGGAGATGGTGAGAGCAACAGGAGAGGTGGGGATACAGTGGTTGTACCGAGTGATGAGGACAGCATGGAAGGAAAGGAAGACCCCCCGAGGACTGGAAAAAAGGAATAATTGTCCCGATCTTCAAGAAAGGTAGTAGAACAGATTGCAGAAACTATCGGGGAATAACACTGATGAGTCATTGTGCAAAGATCTTCGAGAAAGTTTTGGAAAAGAGAATTAGGACAAGGATAGAAGGAGGGATAAGGGAAGAACAACATGGCTTCAGAGCAGGAAGGTCCACAGTGGATTTGATTTTTGCTGTAAGACAGTTACAAGAACAGCACTATGAGTATGGAACAGATCTACTGATGGCCTTCCTGGACATTGAGAAAGCATATGACAGTGTATGCAGAAACAAAGTATGGAAGTCCCTGGAGGATAGAGGAGTAGAGAAATGGACTATAAAGAGGATAAAGGAGATGTACAAGGGAAGCATGAGCTGTGTGAAAGTGGGAGGAGAGAGATCAGACTGGTTGGAACAGAGAAACGGCCTGAAACAAGGAAGTGCACTGTCACCGTTACTTTTCATTGTGGTGATGGATGACATAATGACCCGAGTGGCACAAGTAATTGGGGAATGAAAGATGAAAGCAATGGTGTTTGCAGATGATTTGATGATTTGGGGAAACAAGGAGGAGGAGGTACAGGAACAGTTGGACGTGTGGGAAGGAATAATACAAGGATATGGGATGAAATTTAGCATAAATAAGAGTGAGATGGTGATCACAACAAGGAAGAAGGAAAGAACCACAACGGGAATAACAATTGGTGTGGAACAGCTGAAGAAAGTGGAGAGTTTCAAGTATCTGGGAAGCCTGATACAAGATAATGGAAGAAACGATAGAGAAATAAATGAGCGGGGGAGGCAGGCAGAAGCATTTCGGAGGAGTGTGAGAAGCATGTTATGGAGCAAGGATGTCCCTCAGAACAGCAAAAAGATCATATATCGGACGTACTATGTCCCTATCCTGACGTATGCCTCGGAGACCTGGGTTATGAAAGGAAGGGAGAAGAGCAAAATACAGGCCAGTGAGATGAGGTTCTTGAGAAGCAGTATTGGAGCTAGAAAGATGGACAGAATAAGAAATGAGAGGACCAGAGAATTAATGAAGGAGGAACAATTACAGGATGGTATAGAGAAATCTAGACTTAGATGGTATGGACATGTAAAACGAATGGAGGAGAAGAGGATACCCAGGAGAGTACACGAGACGAAGTGGGAAGGAAAGAGACCGAGAGACAGATGGCTGAAGGGGGTGGAAGAAAGCATGAAGAAGAGAGGAGAAGACTGGACAAGGGTGGAGGCTGAGAGATGGTGGGAAGACAGAAGACGTGGAGAGGCTTGTGTTCCAAACAGACCCGGCCAGTGGCTGGAAACTGTGCAAGATGATGATGATGATTAAAGTGTCTTGTAAGACATGCTAAGCTAGAGGTAGGCCTATGTGGATTATGCCTGCATTAACCCCTCAAGCCGGTTCGCCGTACGCTGTATGTCCGCTTGACTCTACTCGTTCAGCCGGTTCGACGTACCACAAACGGCCGGTGCAAGCGGAAGTTAGAATGCCTATTACACATGAAACAATGCTGCTTCGCGGGATCTTTTATCACGTTATGAACCAAGAAGTTATGTACTTTCATGCCATCTCTGTTTCATAATTTGAAGTAATACGAAGTTGATCGATATCCGTTGCTTTTGACGACTCATATCGATCAGGGAAAGAACATGAAACGCGCTCTATTGAGTTTCAAATTAGATAATTTTTTGCATTGCAGGCTACTCAGTCGCAGAGGAATTGCCGGGCCCTCTCATTCTCTTACGGGTGCAGAGATTATTGGTTTGATAGACGACAGTAGTGGAAGTGATGTATAGGGAAGCGATATTTTTCGGTAGTGATACGGACTATGCGCAGCATGGTGTTATCGGAGAAGTGGCAGATAGCGCTGATGGAGAAGAAATAGCTTCAGCTGTAATAACAACGACCGCTGTTCAGTGTTTGTGGCGAGAGGTAGACTTCGTCACGAGCACACAAAGGATCCCCTACATGGGTATGCCGGATACAAGAAAGCATTTCACGTCTCTTTTACATGTTTTTGCTGTTTTTCGACGACTATTATTGTTTGAGAAGCAAATATGTACGCGGCAGAATGTATAGTTTGCGCGCCCTCGAAACCAAGGTCGCGCGCCAGGAAGTGGGAGTCAGTGACAGGGGACAACATTTATGTGTTCTTGGGGCTTGTAATATTGATGGGGATAATGCAGAAACCTACCCTAAAGAGCTATTTCACCAGGGACGAATTTTTAGATACCCTTATATTCCCTCAAACAATGCCAAGGGACAGGTTTGAACTAATATTGCGATATTTACATTTTGTAAACAATTCTACACGGGATACATATACGGGGCCTAAAAAGTTTTTCAAAATTCAGCTTTTCCTGGAAATTATACCCGAAAATTATTAAAGTTTATAAATGTAGATTGAGCATTATCATGCAAATATCTTGCTTTTATTGTAAATATAGGCTACCTGAAACAAATACCAAAAGTGGAACTTATCAAATTATTATTTTTTGTAAATAATGCGTGTGATCATGGACAACCCTGAAAAGCAGTCGACACAAATATTACTGAGAAACATTGGACATGATCTCGGTAAGTATTCCTAAAATTTTCATTGCGTTATATTTCGTAGATTTAACATTATTAATGTTTTACTTTGTCGGTGTCTAAACCTCTGCTGAGCTTCAATTTAAATACCGCCAGAGAAGTGAACACCTCCGGATTAAATAGCCGGCCTGATGGGTTAATTTCTAACAACAACAACAACAACAACAACACAGGAGGTAGGCATATGTGGATTATTCCTACATTAATATCTAACACCAAAAAAAAAGTCATCACTTTCTTAGATAGTTTACTCTAATTTTTGATTGCACATTTCCAAAGAAAACATACAGTGCACTCCCGATAATTCGCGTGCGGATAATTCGTTTTGTGGTTAATTCGCGGGTCTCCAAGAGTATTTTTTTAAATAGAAATTATCACAGTAACTATCATCACGCTAAGTAAAGCAAACTCTCCGTCATTTAAAATAATTTTGATGCGACACAATGCGTAAAGACGAAATCATTGAGATTCGAGAAGACTGAACTCCGTTTCTCTGTGATGTAACAGTAGGCCTACTTGCACAATCTTCGAAACATACGAGCATGTTGCCGTAAGTGGTATAGCACAGATTTCCTGAATCTTCGAAGCCCAAATAATACAAGAGGAATGCACTTTCACTCGGAACCTACCCTCCCTTTCGCAACAGCCATACATCAAGGTCGCTGATCTGTGAGTTGCGAAGGGTGGATGCGCGGACAGCGTATTGTAAACAGCGATTATTGTCTAGTGACGCAAACCTGCGCGACACAGAGAGCGTGTATGTTGGATGCTCTTCATGCAGTTAACAAGTAACGGAAGAAAAATACCGCTACTACGCTCGTACAAAAGCAAGCGCTTACCGACTTCTGTAATGACGATATTTAGAACGGGTAAGTTAGACTTCGATAAAGATTACTGTATTATGATTTAAGACATGAAAGCAAAAAAAATATAGCATGAAATTTGACTGTTGGTGAGGAAAACAGAGATCCAGTTGATATGGAGTGCGGGAGTAATGCAATGGAAATCCTGAAGGTTTCCCACAGTCAAGCTAGTGTCTCTAGTCACACTTATCTCTTATATAGCAAAACGAGGTGAATTTTCGTTCTCATATAATGTTTACTTCGGAAATGTGCAATCGAAACTTAGAATAAACGATCTAAGAAACAAAACAAAACATGATTACTGTTTTTTTTGGTTAAATATTAAAGTAGGCATAATCCACATAGGATGTGGAGCCTAGCAGTCTTATAAGACACTCCAATCAAGTGTTATAATTATTTTGCATGTTCAAGCCTATTTCAATATTTTGAACTAGGAGTTATTAAAAATAAAACACCAAACATAACTTCATGCCGGCCCCGCGGTGTTGGGGGTAGCGCGCCTGCCTCTCACCCAGAGGCCCCGGGTTCGATCCCCGGCTCCGTCAGGGATTTTAAAACTGACGTGAGGGTTGGAACGGGGTGCACTCAGCCTCGTGAGGACAATTGAGTAGCTGTCTGACAGTGAGACAGCGCCCCGATCACGAATACCAAGATTAACGGCCGAGGGGACCCGACGCGCTGATCAAGCGTCACCCCAATATCTGCAGGCCAAATGACTGGGCAGCGGTCGCTTGGTCGGCCTTAGCCCGTCATGGGCTAGATAGTGCCAGGGGTTGACTTTTTTTTATTTTTTTATTAAAGTAGGCATAATCCACATAGGCTACTAGCCTAGCACGTCTTATAAGACATCAAGTGTTATAATTATTATTTTGCGTGTTCAAGCCTATTTCAATATTTTAACCAATAGTTTTGTTTTTACTAGGCTTAACAAAAATAACTGCGGATAATTCACTGTTTTCGATAATTCGCGGAAGTTCGTGCATTGATTACCTCTCAGGAGGCTACACGAGAAAAAAAAAAAAAAAATAATGAGAATGTAAGAGATAAGTGTGTCTAGAGAGACACTAGCTTGACTGTGGGAAAATTTCGGCATTTCCGTTGCATCACTCCCGCACTCGATATAAACTGGATCTCCATTTTCCTCACCAACAGTCAAATTCCGTGCAATATCTTCTTTGCTTCCATGTCTTAAATCATAATCATCTTTATCGTCGTCTAACTTGCCTGTTCGAAATATCGTTGTCACAGAAGTCGGCAAACGCTTGCTTTTGTGCAAGCGTAGTAGCAGTATTTTTCTCCCATGACTTGTTGACTGCATGAAGAGCATCCAACAAACACATTTTCGGTGTTGCGCTGGTTTGCACCATTAGGCAATAATCGCCGTTTACAATAAGTTGCCCACGCATCCACCCTTCACAACTCACAGGCCAGCAACGACAGAGAGATTGCTTTACAGCATGATGATTAGTTGCTGTGAGAATTCCTATTTAAAAAAATATTCTTGGAGACCCAGGAATTAACCACCAAACGAAATATCCGCACGCAAATTATCTGGAGTACACTGTACATTTGTTTGAGACCAACTCGATGATAAATAGTGCTTTGAATCCCGATAATGTTTTCACTATCCAGTGTAAAATCAATATTATGAACTGCATATGGCCAAATATATTTAAATTACAAGATAAATGAGCTAAGTCTACATCATGATCAACCAGATATCCGACATGAATCGACAAAGGGTTAGCCAATTGTAAATAATTCAAGAAGAAAACTGTGATAAATAGTGCTTCAATACTAGTCATATGAAAAATCCACAGCCTGCTTCCAGTCTCCGACCGGGTCAGGAATGGAATGAATGAAGCCCCTATCTAGCGGCGAGGATATGAACTGTGCCGGCTGCCGAGGCCTGACGCACTCCTCTGGGGCAATGATTAAATGAATGACAGATGAAATGAAATGATAGTGGAGAGTGTTGCTGGAATGAAATTTTGACAGGGAAAACCGGAGTACCCGGAGAAAAACCTGTCTGCCTCCGTTCTGTCCAGCACAGATCTCACATGGAGTGACCGGGATTTGAACCACGGACTCAGCGGTGAGAGGCCGGCATGCTGCCGCCTAAGCCACGGAGGCTTGCATATCTTAAAATTAAATTCTTTTGATTGTGAAGGCAAACCATATTGACATCCAAATGTTTCTCATATCTTATCTTTGTGATTATTTTAATTTAGAGATATTTCCTAAAATATCCTTCACAATTTATTTTTATTTTCCATAGGAAAATAGTAAGACCATATGTCAATTAAGATCCTGACAGTTAGTAAATTATATGATAATAAACATTTCTCACCTCATGAAGCATAAGTGCAGCTAAGCCATACACAACTCCTGTCCATGCTTCTTCACTCTGAACTGTTACAAAATCAATTTTCCCATCGGGTGTCATACCATTAACAGCACCCATTGTTCCATTATTAAATTTCATGACATTGAAATCAAATATTTTCTTGAGAGCACTCCTTACATGATTTTCGTCAAATACCTATTAAAGAGAGACAGAAACAAACAATAAGTATAGGAAACATTATACATTATTAACAATCATAGGTTGCAGGATTAGAGTGACTTGACAACCAAGATACAGTACATACAATAATATTTGAAATTACTGTAACTCTCAATAGCACTAGATTTAAAAAATTCTACAAGATGAAAATGATAGGTTTACTAGCTGAAGTAACAGTGGGAGAATATGGACTGAAATTCAACATCAGTAAATGTGAGTTCCTGTTAACGACAAGGAAAAAAGATAGACAAGTGAGTGAGATAACATTTGGAGGTGAAAAGCTGAAGCAGGTAGAAAGCCTCAAGTATTTGGGAAGTGTAGTTGACGAAAATGGGAGAAATTACAAAGAGATAACCGAACGTGACAGGCAGGCAGAAGAATTTCCGAGAAGCATCAGGAGCTTAGTGTGGAATAGAGATGTCCCACAAAAAAGCAAAAAAGTGCTGTACAGAAGCTACTATGTCCCGATACTCACCTATGCGTCAGAAACATGGACAATCAAGAAAAGAGATATAGTGAGAGGAGCTCTTGCAGGGTAGGATTGAGTCATCAATACTGAGATGGTATGGACACTTGAAGAGGATGGAAGAGAAGAGGATTCCCAAGAGGACGCATGAAATCCAGATGCAGAAGAAACGATAAAGGGGAAGACCAAGGGATAGATGGCTGAAGGGAGTGGAGGAGTGGGTCAAAAAGAGAGGAGAGGACTGGACCAGAGTGACGACGGAGAGGTGGTGGGAGGAGAGAACTAAGTGGAGAGGCCTATGTTCCAAACGGACCCGACCTGGGGCTGGAAACTGTGTATGATGATGATGATTAGCTGAAGTACTTGCTGGCCTAAATCATTCATATAATCACACATTCGTAATGTAGTTATGTTATTTCCATGTTACCAACTAAATCCATAACTTAACCAGCGGAACCGAAATAAATAGTATTAAAACAGCTCAATAGTAGAGATTTGATTGCGTTCTGTGACATTGATGAAGTAGAAAAGTGAACCAAGTAAGTCTTCGAAACTAAATAATCATTTGAACTCTTTAAGTCAAGCTTAACGACATCAGTAACACAACAAACAAAACTGAAATACCAGTTAAATAAAGCTCTTTGAAATAACCAAATGGAATGACTGATATTAAACAATGAGTGACACATAAGTGCAATAACCAACACCCAGGACTATCCTAATATTAGGGGCCGATAACCTCGATGTTAGGCCCCTTAAAACAACAATTATCATCATCATCAAAAGCTGAATATACTCCTTAGTATTACAGAGAACACCTCAACTAGAATTGCCCGAAATGTATTTACGACATCTTGGATGATGATGATGATAATTGTTGTTTTAAGGGGCCTAACATCGAGGTTATCGGCCCCTGATGAAATGAAATGGCGTGAAATGAAAGGATGAAGATAAAAAACAGCTCACTGCTATGGATGAAATGAAAATGGTTTAGATAAAATAGACAGTGAGCCCCAACAACTATGCCTTATGTAGCAGGGAAAATTCTTACAAAAAGGAACTCAGATTGAAACTACTCACCAAATGGAGAGCGGTAATACGTACATAAGGGAATTTCGAACGAAAATACTCACAAAAGGAATAGATTGAAAAATACGCACAAAATGTAGGTTAAGTCCAAAATACGTACAAAATGCAACGTACAGTCGAAATACCTACAAAATGCAAGTGAAATCAAAATACTTACAAAAAGCAAATGAGATTGAAAATACGCACAAAATGTCATGGAGATTCAAAATACCCACAGAATTGCAATTGAGACTTAACTACGTGAACAAAGCGGGGTAGGTTGAAAATACAAAATGCAATTGAAATTGCTTACAAAATGTATGGTAGATTCAAACTTCTCATTAGGATGGACAATACTTACAAAATGCAATTTAGATTGAAAATAATCACAAAATGTAATTTAGATTCAAAATACCCACAAAATTGCAATTGAGACTTAACTACTTGAACAAAGCGGGGTAGGTTGAAAATACAAAATGCAATTGAAATTCAAAAAACTCACAAAAGCCCTGGCCCAGATATTGAAAGACTTACTAAAAAGCAATTTAGATTGTCAATCCTTACAAAATGCAATTGAGATTGAAAAACACTCACAAAATGCAATCTAGATCGAAAAGACTTACAAAATGCAATGTAGATTAAAAATACCTACAAAAAAATCGCTAAAAGGGAATTTAGATACACGGGGAACCAAGTAACAAAAACAGTGCGGGAATCTGAAAGAGAAAAGGAAATATAAGGAAAAGAGGAGAGGATTGGAGAGGGGAGGGGAGAGAGGAGAGGGTCCGCCCCAAAGGGAAGGTACAAAAGGGGAAAACGGACCCAGCTCAGGAATCCCTCGGGGTCGCCAACTCCCGAACTCACCAGCCGTGAGCCCCTGAGGGTGTAGCATTATCTAGGGTGCACCAGAAGCGGTGGGGCTACATACACCCTGCCTCCTTAAGGGTCCTGAGCACAAGGCAGGAGGTAAAAGGAAAAGAAAAAGAAGGCTGACTCCTCACAGAAGGAGGGTGTCAGGAAAGATGAGACAAGGGCCAATTAAGGCGGGAAAGGAAGAGACTCCCTAGGCCTCGGATACCCTAATACCGTCGGGGTCGGAAGAGAACAAGAGTTGACCAAGTGAGGTCGACAGGAAAGAAGACAGAGAGGAAGCCCGCCACAAGTAAGTGGAAGCAATGCCGGACTCAGCTGGGGCCCCGTGGTCGCCAACCCACGCCCACTAGAAGTGAGCCCCTGGGGGACGACATCTTGGAACAGAGCAGATTTTTAAAATGTACAGTTCGCCCCGTTAATGTACTATTCCATTTGCAAACACTAACGACTAACTCAACGTTCACTTATGGCATACCACTGAATGAAAGCGTGAGATTTTATGTGATTGTTGAAACCCTCTCACCTCCACGCTGGAGTTGATTTAACTTTAAATACCCCTATTAACACAAACCTACAGAATTTACTGCCTTTAAATACAGGCCACAAGTGAATTTAACATTCAGACTTTGAATGAGCGCCAAGGTTGATCTTATGGATCTTCCTGAATAAAATAGAATAAAGTAAATAACTGTTTCCCCGACTTAGAGAATCCCTATCCCAGGCGTAGGGCATTATGCAGGCATTCGCTGATGTTGCCAGGATCATGCAAAACAGGAATAAACACTGACATCTTAGAAAACCACCCTATATTCTGGCTGTACTGACATTTACATATATATACACTGTTTACAAACATGTTATCGACGCATTTAGATGCACTTGTAATAATGTTTTTGTACAGTACCTTATATTCACAGATTCTACTCTCTTAGGGCAACAAACACTTATGGTCATTACAGACCTAGGCATGACGGCCTACTATACATTTTTCACTTGTACAGTTAGTACACAAAATATACACACGATAAAACTGGTTTACTTCACTTTCTTACTCCTCGAACTGTTGTTTCACTTCTCCTTTCTCCCCATGACTTCACGATGAAATGTTTTTGAATAATGATCATCCTTTTGAGTGTGGTAAAGCATTACCGACAGCCTATGGTATTTGGACCGAACCATGAAATACAATGTAGCTTACCAATAGCCCGTAAGAGCTCAGTGGTTTGCTAAAAGTCTCTGCTCGTTCGTTTTACGGTACTATGACCTGTAACAACGACACTGATTTGCAAGTAGACATGGACTTCCGCTGTACAAGCAAGAAGACTATTTCTGAACACCAAACACGCCATTATAAACACTAATTAGAAAGAAAATAAAGGGATTCTGCCTTTCCAATACTTGTATTGAACTACTCACAGGTACATGTTTCGAAGGTAAAACTTTCGTACAGGCTGAGGAAGAAGGAGTTTTACCTTTGAAACATGTACCTGTGAGTAGGTTCAATACAAGTATTGGAAAGGCAGAATCCCTTTGTTTTCTTTCTAATTTATAGTTAGTCAATACGGACCTCAACTACTGACATTATGGATTATAAACACTGGTGAACGAATACATTACACCAGAAGCTGTGCTTCGTTCTGCCAGAACTATATCGTGCGCCCCCTGCTCCTAGCAGAACATCCGTGGCAACACATGAACAATAGACAGTCGTAATTCACTCTGACGTCACTCAGTAGTTTTCATGGGAGTTCATGCTATTTTTAGCCTCGGAAATACCTGGACTTGCCACAAGTTGAATTATCGTTTTAGTTTTCCGGGTGTGCAAATTTTCAGGCCACGAAATACAGATTCATTTGTACCTAGTAGTACAACCCATAATTGAAAATTTTAACATTACTAGTCAAAATAAAGCCATTAACCCCAAACCAAAACGAAATAATGCTTCTACTCAAAATAATACAGTCTTATATATCCCTGTTCCCAAAAAGGAATAAATCGCAATAACCCCGTTTATATTATCAAATATCCAGAAACCAATAAGTAATAAACAACGAATCTAGTCGGCTCGGTACATCAAAAAATGAATCCGTCCACAAAAATACACTCAGGCACAATAAAAATCACCACTCCTTCCATGACTTTAAACACAATATAATAAGATATGAATAAAATACCCCAAACTAACTGGCCTCCTCCCTTGTAAAATTTCAATCCGGAGGTAAACTAGTCCCCCGTTCAGATATCCGGGTGGGGACTACTCGAGAGGGGGTTAATATCACAGAAGTGACAAAGAGGAAATCTGACATTCTACGGATCGGAGCGTGGAATGTTAGAAGTCTGCTAGGAAATGGAAGGTTAGAAAACTTAGAAAGGGAAATGGATAGGTTGAGGTTGGATTTAGTTGGGATTAGTGAAATGCGCTGGCAGGAAGAACAGGACTTTTGGTCAGGTGACTATAGGGTCATTAGCACTAAATCAAACAAAGGCCAAGCAGGGGTTGGTCTCATATTGAGTAGGAAACTTGGACAGCGGGTGGAATATTATGAGCAATATAGTGAACGGATTATTGTAGCAAAAATCAATACTAAACCTACGTGCACCACAGTGGTATAGTTTGGAAGGAATGCCGTGACGCTTCAAGGTCGAGCAGCGGGGGGAGGCCACACAAGTTTCCAGCCACGCATTAAGGGTGGGGGGAGAAGCTGTCCCAGTGGCTTTACATTCGTCGCGCTGTTAACTTCGCAAGTGTGTACGGTATGCTGTATACTCGCAAGTGCAACTATTTTGAATGTGGTTTAAATATTTGTCTTGATATATAATACTTTTTAGAATTGTGTTATCCTGGAATATTTTTGTAATACCGTATATTTATTCTTTAGTCAGAAACATGGCAGAAAGAAAGATTGGTGGGAAGATCATTCACAGCCAGGCAAGAGAGCTTATTTGCAATATATATGACTTTATGAAACGAGAAGCAGAAGAAGGGCCAATTTTATTGAAAGAAGTGCAAACACGAGTTGCTGAAGCAACCGGAATATTCCGCAGAAGTGTTCTGAGGATTTTAAAAGAAAACCAAACCAATTTGGAGGTTGGACAATCTTTTTCAACGCCGCGTAAAAACTGACCGAAGGAAAGAGTTAAAACGGAAATAGATGACTTTGACAAATGCGTAATTAGAAGAACTACGGTATTAATGAATTCCATGTAGCACATGGTCAACGTCTAACGTTACGAGCTTTATTACCAATTTTAATGGAGAAAATTGACTTTAAACGTTCGAAATGGGACCTTAGTCAATAATTAAAACTTTAAGTTTTAGGCGGAAGAAATCGTGTGACAACAGGAATATTCTGATAGAAAAATCTGACACAAGGAAAAAGAGACTAGTCTATTTTAGATCAATCAAACAGTACCGGAGTGACAAACGACCCGTGGTGTATATGGAGGAAACATAATTATATACACTCCTCTTTTTCTATCAATAATGCTAAACATCTGCAATAAGTATGTATTGGGGAGCGTGATAGCGCAGTGGCTTTGCTGCTCGTCTTTCACCCAGATGGCCGGGATTTGAATCTCGGTGACAGCGGGATGGAATTTTCACCTGAAAAATCACGTGGCTTCAGGAAGGGCATCCGGCCTTAAATCCCTGTCAAATCCAAAATGAGCCTGGTTGGCTTCGGCAACTCCAATTCATTGGGAAAAGCCGAAGAAAGTTTATCTGCAATAAGTATGTACGAAGTGTTGTAACTGAATTTATTTCAAATTTATATGTCACTGCTTTATATTAAAATAATATCTATTAAGTTATATTCTTTATATATTCTTTGCCGATATATTGTTGCAATAAGTACGTACATATCATTTAAGATATGTTATACATGCCCGATGAATGATTGATTACACGGGACGGCGAAAACAAGCAGTAACCAGTTGCGCGCTGACTGGTATTTTTCTTTTCTGTTTAACAACCCGCAGACAGAAATCTATTCGTCCCACAAACAAGAACTTTTTTTAACATTAAAATTCAACTCATTGCCTCAAACTTTGCCTCAAACTTATACACTTACACAATTTATTTAGCCCAAATATACGAAAATTTACCGCATACTAACTTTTCCATGCCATTTAGATCATTTAATAAATAGGATCAACTTTTAAAGCATCATTACATGTTCATAAATTATTTAATATAGCATTGTTTTTCATATTTTGCATCCCAGATTCCTGTTCTATAAATTTGCGAAGTTTCAGAATTTTATTTTCATTTCAAGGGGTCTAATTCTTGGTGTAACCGAAGTGCTCAATTGGCGCACTTACTCTCGAGTTCATTCGAAGCAGCTATAACCTTCCGTCTCCCTGCTCCACAACCCCCTCCACTTACGCTGCAACTTGACCTTGAAGTGTCACTACATTCCTTCCAAACTATACAAGTCTATATGCCTACCAGTCAAGCTGATGATGAAGATGTTGAAAAAGTCTACGAAGAAATAGATGAATTTTTGAGGTATATCAAGGGAGATGAAAATGTTATACACACATCAAAAAAAGTTTTGCATCACCTCGGTTCCAAGAGTTCCGGAACCTTTAAATACAAAGGGAATAGAGATCAACACAAACAACATTTCAGCTCGTTTTATTGCTCATGAGACCCACACATTGCATGTTGTACCATCATTCAGCTAGACTTTCAGCATTTGTGGTCCAGATTGCAGTACACACCACTACCTCTAATACCCAGTAGCACGTCCTCTTGCATTGATGCATGCCTGTATTCGTCGTGGCATACTATCCACAAGTTCATCAAGACACTGTTGGTCCAAATTGTCCCACTCCTCAACGACAATTCGGCGTAAATCTCTCAGAGTGGTTGGTGGGTCAAGACGTCCATAAACAGCCCTTTTCAACATATCCCAGGCATGTTCGATAGGGTTCATGTCTGGCGAACATGCTGGCCACTGTAGTCGAGCAATGTCGTTATCTTGAAGGAACGCATTCACAAGATGTGCACGATGAGGTCGAGAATTGTCGTCCATGAAGACAAATGCCTCTCCAATATTCTGCCGATATGGTTGCACTATGGGTCGGAGGATGTCATTCAGGTATCGTAAAGCCGTTTCGGAGCCTTCCATGACCACCAGTGGCGTACGTCGGCCCCACATAATGCCACCCCAAAACATCAGGGAACCACCACCTTGCTGCACTCGCTGGACAGTGTGTCTAAGACGTTCAGCCTGACCAGGGTGCCTCCAAACACGTCTCCGACGATTGTCTGGTTGAAGGCATATGCGACACTCATCGGTGAAGAGAACGTGATGCCAATTCCGTGGGGTCCATTCAGCATGTTGTTGGGCCCATCTGTACCGCGCTGCATGGTGTCGGGGTTGCAAAGCTGGACCTCGCCATGGACGTCGGGAGTGAAGTTGCGCATCATGCAGCCTATTGCGCACAGTTTGAGTTGAAACACGACGTCCTGTGGCTGAACGAAACGCATTATTCAACATGGTGGCATTGCTGTCAGGGTTCCTCCGAGCGGCAATCCGTAAGTAGCGGTCATCCACTACAGTAGTAGCCCTTGGGCGGCCTGAGCGAGGCCTGTCATCGACAGTTCCTGTATCTCTGTACCTCCTCCATGTCCGAACAACATCGCTTTGGTTCACTCTGAGACGCCTGGAAACTTCCCTTGTTGAGAGCCCTTCTTGACACAAAGTAACAATGCGGACGCGATCGAACTGCGGTATTGACCTTCTAGGCATGGTAGAACTACAGACAACATGAGCAGCGTACCTTCGTCCTGGTGGAATGACTGGAACTGATCGGCTGTCTTACCCCCTCCGTCTAATAGGCCCTGCTCATGCATGGTTGTTTACATCTTTGAGCAGTTTTAGTGACATCTATGAACAGTCAAAGGGACTGTATCTTGGATACAATATACACAGTCAACGTCTATATGCCGGAGATCTGGGAACCGAGGTGATGCAAAACTTTTTTTGATGTGTGTAGTAATGGGAGATTGGAATGCTGTGGTAGGAAAAGGGAGAGAAGGAAGATAGTAGGAAATTTCGGATTAGGTGAAAGGAATGATCGAGGAAGCAGGCTGATGGAATTCTGCACCGAGTACGAGTTGGTCATAGCTAACACCGTATTCAATAACCACAATAGAAGAATATACACATGGATGAGACCAGGAGATACAGGTCGTTACCAAATCGACTTCATTATGGTCAAGCAGAGGTTTTGAAACCAGATTTTGGATTGTAAAACATCCTGGCGCTGACATAAACTCTGACCACAATCTGGTTGTTATGAAATGCAGATTAAAGTTGAAGAAACTGAAGAAAAGTCAAAAGCCAAAAAGGTGGGCAATAGACAGACTGAAAGTGAAGGATGTAAACGAAAGATTCAAGAAGATTATAAAGGAAGGACTAATGAAAAACCCTAAACAAACTTCAATTGCAGACGAATGGGCACTTTTGAAGAATGAAATAACAAAATCCGCAGAAGAAAACATTGCACAGTGGGACAGATTGCAATTCTAGCAGGACAAAATTACAATTTCACTGGAAATCATTATTGCTGATAAACTTCTAGGTCCAACCTATGAATAACTCTGTCTGAACATGAAAGACTACATTTGAGCTTTGTAATGGTAAAATTATGAATGAATTTTATATGTATTAATGTATGCAAGTATTACTGTATGTGATCCTTTTATGCAATAAATGAAAATACACCTACAAAGGCACTTCAAGCAGGAAAATGGTGTTTCATTAACAATAAATTACTAATCAATTACCCAATTTTACATACCTCATAATTTAGGATGTTCATGACAGAGCGCAGGGCGTGGTGGCGCAGCGGTCAAGCTGTATGCCTCTCACCAAGGCGGACCGGGTTCGATTCCTGGTCACTGCATGTGAGATTTTCGATGTGAAATGCCATGTCCTGTGGTTCGGATTCCACGTAAAACGGAGGTCCCGTGGCTTATGATCGCGAGATTAACGGTCACGTTAAACTACAAGCTTCCTTTTTCATGACAGAGCTGAACTGTCATATTCATCTGATGTTCCTGAGCTGTCATGTGATGAATTGTCATCTGCATTGCTAGTTGCATGCATATGGCTTCCAAGGTTACTTAAATACTAAGGTTGGGCCAAGTCGGCGAGCGCGCGGCAATTGGCTGGCAGCTGTGACGTGGCTACTATGCCAAGTAGGGGTTGGGAGGTAGCGAGTGAAGGGAACAGTATATGGAATGAGAGATTTCCATGAGGTTATTTTAATTATTATATATCACATGACAATCACACAGCACAAGAAAATTCATACACAATATAATACAATATCACAAGTACATGGCAACACCAACAAAGGGATTCTACAAGGCTGATTTCGCCCATTTCAGACGTTTGCTTGCAGCCCTCCTTTGAGCCTCTCTGAGAGACTTAAGGGCGTTGAGGAAGCATATTCTAATAAATGTCCTCGTTCTTACATACAGTCGAATAGCATTCTCATTAGTGCGCGAGAACTTCTGCTGCAATACTAATACAAGCATATGCATTATTCGTCGACCACTTTTCAATTCATTTCCGTGAAAATTTTGAAAAATTGTTTCACCTCATCAAACCACTCATCACTTGGCTAAATTAAATCGCCTTTTGAAAGAACCTGTAACCAGTTCATTGTTGACAGCACATTCTGATATATTGAGAGCGGCTTAGATTGAAAGCCTAATTGGCAATGCTTCTTACACTTGAAAGCCATGCATCCAGCTACATACCTAAGGCCTTCAAAAGGCAAGTCCACGAGTGACGGATAGTCTTGGACTTCCTCTCGAAAGGTGAGAATTTCAATGCATAAATCTCGAATTGATTGATCTTCTTCTAGAACTGAGTTACATTCCATTTTCTCTGACATTCCTTCTAGAAGCTGGTGTGTAAGGAAGCACTCATCATTATCGTTTAGTTTCTTAACAGAACTTGCACTTCAAACAGGAATATTTTCCGCATTCGCACATATTAATAACAGATGAATTCTCTTCACCTCGACCATTAGGGGCCGATAACCTAGATGTTGGGCCCCTCAAAACAACAATTATCATCATCATCCAGGCGAATGCCGGGATTGTTCTTAAATTAAGGCCACGGCCGCCTCTTCCCCAATCCTCTTCTGAATTACAAATACACACACTAATACAGCCATCACAATAACACAGGTTATCAGACAAATTCCACACACACCCAAATACATGGGACCACATGACCACGATGTCGCAAAGCCCCTAAATGAATCAACAACAACAACAACAAACAACCTATTATTTTGCTACGCCACTGATTTCAAAACTCATAGACTAATATGTTTTTACTGGCTTGAGAAATAACGACCTACACTAGACGCTCAGGAGTTTAAAAGATTTGCATGCTCATATTCATGTTTATTCTTACCGGTAAAAGCGGTGAACACCCATCATTCAAATTATCACGGCTGTTCTGAATGTCCGAGTAGAGCTCTTGAACACTGTGTAACGTGTTTTTCGAGGGGTTTTATGCAACTGGCATAAGTCAGTAGGAAGCCATTCTATATTTATTTACGCGGCAAATTGTTCAGCCAAGATAATTTTTCATGTTAATTTATTATTATTATTAATTTATTATAATTATTATTAAGGTATTTTCGGAGCATTTTATAAAAATTATTAGCATTCAGATAGGTTTTCTATGTCTTAGAAAACGCTAACAAGCAAATTATTACGAACGACGATATCATAGAAAATTATCTGATTACGGAATTTTACGGAGTTTTGTCAGTTAGGGTATTTGAGAGACATGACTCACTGGGAATTCTAATACAAGCTGATTCCTGTCGAGAAGCATGACGCAATCTTGGGTCGCATCGTCAAGAAGAGGCGAATTGTTGAAACGGAAAACGACTTCTCCCTCTCGCCCGCGGAGTGTAATGAGGCAGAGGAGGGGAACTAGCGGCGTGCTCAGCCAATCAGCGGAGACAACGTAAGCTGGAAGTTGAGACTGGAGTGGGGGAACCGACAGGTGAATATATCGTTCGACGCGCCGTGAGACGAGGACAATCTGTGAAATAATTGACGAGTATGGGTGCGCGTGCGAGTGGCTCCGATGTTCGGTGGAGTTAGGGACAATCTGTGTAGAACTTGCAGTGTACGGTCGCAAGTGCGTGACGCTCCGATGTTCAGTGGAGTTAGCGACGAACTTTTGTAAAACGTAACCAGTGCGGTTTTACGAGAGTTTGGGTCCGATGTACGGACCATAGAATTATCTAATCTACCAGAATATCATCAAATTTCGACGGAGATGACGACGTCCAGGAGACTGTGGGAAGCACACAGCATCATCAAGAACGAGGGAAATGCTTTGGCAATTTCCAGGGGTAAGCGCTAATGACGCAGAAATACGCAATCTCTCATTTTTCTTTGTTTTATATTTCATAATTCAGTAACTTCATAGCTTGGAAATAAGAGTAAAATCAATTTATCAGACTCCGTTTTCACGTAATTTTCTATCGGTAATATTCAAATCACAACGCTCCAATTTAAATTTTAAACTTATTATTATTAATTTTGCTATACTTGTTTTATATAATAAATTCATTTCTTTTACAATGCAATCTTTGCTTTCAGTAGGTAGCATTAGATATAGACCAATTCCTTCTCCTGATACAATTGTTTGTTGGGTTAATGATCAAATCATACCACGATCTGAGTGAATAGAGTCTTGAATGTGTTCTGCCAGAGCTAGACGTTGTTAAATACAAATTTAGATTTCAACATTGCATTGAGGTCTTGGCGCCCATTAAAACAACATAGCTTAGGCAAAGGTAAACAGTTACATTTGTCGCTACCAACATGGGGCACTAATTACCGTTACAACTGGTGAAGGGAAGATGATGAGAAGGCACAGCAACCGTCTTGAGACGTATTTTTTTCCTCAACGGCAGGCCCAATAATTCATGCTCTAAATCACGATAGTAATCATCGCTCGTAAAATGGACGGAGGAGACTTTTGCATTGACTATATTATTATTTACTTTATTCCCTCGTTTACATTTTTCCAGCCAAGTTTTCTCAAGAGTTGTATCTTTGGGGAAACTATGGTACACGATATCAATGTTGTCTTTTGTTTTCCTCCAATAGTTCCGGGATGTAGCACTAGCACATTCCATTGTAACGGAACGTACTTCAGTTTATTCCGCTTCAACTAGTGTACAGACGATTGTACATACTGAAGGGAAGTACATTTAACACACAATATACCACCTATAAAACATGAAAATGAAACTAGGAATAAGACAAAGGTCACACACAAGAAATAAAGCAATAGTTTCGCTACATTCACTGTGGCTAGCTTGTATCTACCACGCCACTTGCCATACTACCTACGTCACGGCTTCACGTGACCCAAGAGCGGCTAGGCAGAGGACCACCCACATTGGCACCCCCCTGTATGGCTTCTGGGTAAGTTTGGTTCTTCCAGCAGCTCCAAAACTTCTGTCGGTAATTTTTCTTCACGTCTAGAAAATGTGTTTTTGTGGGATATTACTGGATCGGAAGACACAAGCAGCATATGGACTACATCCTGTAGATTACTTCTGGGTGAAAATTTCCTTGCATGAGCTTCTCTGTATCTTCTAAAATCTTTGTTCCTAGACTCTTGTGCTTCTTCAGATAACTGTCCAATCGGTATTCAATTATCTTGGCTCCATGTATCAGTACTTTATGTACAGTAACAGGCATATAATATCAGGAGTAAAGTCTCAGGAATAAGTTGGTTATTTCTTGTGCATATTTCTCAAAAGCAGTTATGTTAATTGGCTATGGACATGATATTGTACGAAGAATTACTGAAAACCTCCTAATAAGTTCCTAGTTATATTTGACGACAAAGTGGGGTCTCGGAAAAATCGACGTGCTGTATTGCCAACAATAGGTGTGCCACTTCCTCCTGATCTTGGCTGATCTACTAGCAAGCCCATTTCTATACGGAACCTCTGAAGTATTGATTTATTTCTGCCAGCCATCATATTAGGTAGATTTCATTAGAAAGCTAACTATTGCAATGGGTCCCATGTTTCGACTTCCGGAAAATTTCAACATATCTTCGCGTTTCACATCCCCCAGACCCCAAAACCACCGTCAGTTCAAAAGTTTATATATAATTTATGTATGTATATATATATGTATGTGGGAATCTGAAAATAATGAACGTTCTTGGGTTTCCCGCCAGCTTCGACACTGCCCGGTGGCGCCGCGTAGAGGAGTCAAGTGGAAGTCGCGAGAAACTAGGACGAACAGTGTGTCAGTTTTGTGTCGAGTGAAGTCACGCTAAGTTTTGTGCAATCTTATCTGTTGTAATCTTAAGTGTAAATACAGTTTTTATACTTAAAATTACTTAAAGACGTGTTCGGTTTGTTCGCTTGCCGAAATCCTTTCCTACATTTGGGGGCTCGTCCGAAATACGAAGTATTTTGAGTGCGGAACGGCAATCTTGGTTAGGCTACAGCGATAAAACCAAGGCGTGAGGTGACGACATTTTTCTGGCAAGATCGACGACGACGTGGGTCCGTGGAATATAGAAGACGAGTAGCTGTTCAACTTCCAAAGACGTGGTGATTCGAGCAGGCTGCAAAAGACGATTTCGAGGATCCTGAACCCTAAGACGACGACGAAAAGAAAAGTGATTAGTGCGAGTGCCGAAAGACAAAGAAAAATGGCGGACAATGTGGCGTGTTTACAAGATATTGAAAAAGTTAATAATAACATTAAGACGGCGCCTACGGCCGTGATTAAGACGTTACATAACCTCATTTTCGAAAAACTGCCACGTGATCGAAAGAACAGGCAGCGCTTAAGAGAATTCTCAGGATTCGAGTTTGAATGTGACTCACCAAAACACCTGGAGAAATTGAAGTTCATTGAGTGCGAATTCACCGAGGCTGATCTAATTGCCATTTGCACTGTGTTAAACATTCAATATATGGGAGAGAAAGCAGTGCCTGTGCAACGCATCTGTGACAACTTAATGGACCTTTCGTTGCTGGGGATGCCCAAAGACGAAGATGATGATGATGATGATGAAGAAGAAGAAGAAGAGACTGGTAAAACGAAAGATGTGATGAGCAAGATGAAAGAGGCAAACGAATTGCTGGCGGAAGAATTACGTGAGTTAAAGGAGAAAATGGCTGGTATGAAATCCATGAAACATTCAACCTCTAGCATGTCAGGATCATCATTGGATTCATCTAGCTCGTCCGAAGACCAGAAACTCTCCAAAGCAATAGGAGGTAGGCCTAACCATAAAAACATAACAAAGACCAAACACAAATCGAAGACTGTAGTAGAAAGCTCAAGTGAAGGGGAAGTCGACCAGGACGTGGTGGACTTGCGGCACACTGCAAACCGGGGAGTTGCACACAAGTTTGCGTTGACTTTCCGAGATGTAGAGGGCTCTGTCAGACCCTATGACGGCAGCGAGAACTATCCGGTGCGACGTTGGATTGAGGACTTTGAGGAAACGGCAACGTTGATGGGCTGGGACGAGATGCAAAAATATGTTTTTGCAAAAAAGTCACTGTCAGGCCTGGCTAAGTTGTTCGTGCAGAGTGAACGTGGCATCACATCCTGGCACAAGTTGAAGAAAGCCCTGAAGAAGGAATTCCGAGATGATGCCAGCGCAGCAGAGATTCATCGACTGCTAACCAACCGACGAAAAACAAAAGTTGAAACTCTTCACGAATATTTCCTGGTGATGCGAGAAATAGCCAGCAGGTCGACAATCGATGATGAATCACTGATACATTACGTCATCGATGGCATCGAGGATGACACTGGATCCAAGATGATTCTATATGGAGCAAAGGACATCAAGGAATTCAAGGACAAGTTGAAGATCTATAAGAGTGCTTACGCACGAAACTCCCAGGTGACGATAAATGAGAGGGCGACAAACAATCATACACCAAGAGAAGACAACAGGCAGAAGCAGACCTCGCCTGTAAAGAGATGTTACAATTGTGGTCAGAAGAACAGTCATGAGTCCAGAGAATGTCCACACAAGAGTCAGGGTCCAAAGTGCTTCAATTGCAGCAGTTTCGGACACATAGCTTCCAAGTGCCCAAACCCTGAGCAGAATGCCGAGAAGAAGACAGTGAACGTCGCTTTGGGAACCAAGTCGAATATAAAGATGAAAGAATTGTTGCTCCAGGGCCAGAAGATCAATGCATTAGTTGACACGGGCTGCCCAATCAATCTGATCCGTGAAGACATCTACACAGAGATGGGCGATCTGGAGCTGAAGACTACCGCCATAGTACTCAAGGGTTTCGGAGATAGTGAGGTGCGTCCCCTAGGATATTTTCCAACCGACGTCCAGGTTGACGACGATACTTACTTGACTGATTTCTATGTGGTGTCTGGAGATGTACTAAAGTTGCCAGCTATCATGGGTAACGACTTGCTGGACCAAGCCATAACTACCATCAGCAAAACCGGTGTCAAGATGTCCAAGGACATATCAGAAGCGTACTTGTACCAAATCGACGTGGTAGCAGCCGATGAGATGGACATAGGAAAGGCATCGGAAGAGGCGAAGAGTACCAGCGTTGAGATGAGCATCACGATGAAACAAGGACTATTGCATCCCTTATTTAAAGAAAGCACACCATTGCACATTTACCATGCTGACCATCTTGAACCCTTAGATTCAATGAAAAAAGGATGCAAGCATATTCTCGCAGTAACGGATAGCTTCACAAAGTTTGTGTGGCTGTATCCCACTAAAACGACGATCACGAAAGAAACTACGGAGAAATTGGATGTGCAAAAAGGAGTATTTGGTAATCCTGCGCAGATCGTCACCGACTGTGGAACCGCGTATATTTCACATGAATTCGAAGAGTACTGCACTGCCAACAACATCACCCACTCGCTGATCACGACCAGACTCCCTCGTGCCAATGGCCAGATAGAAAGGATGAACTCCACGATCACTTCCGTGCTGGCCAAGTTGTCCATCGAAAACCCTGGAGATTGGAACGAGCACGTCGAACCTGATCGAAGAGCCATGAATTCCACTTACAACCGCAGTATCAAGCAGACGCCATTCGAACTTTTGACAGGAGCCAAAATGCGCTCTGAAAATGACCTGAGAATACTTGAGTTGATCAGTGAAGAGATGGTAGACGAGTTTGAGACCAGAAGAGATGAACACCGTGAAGAAGCAAGAGCACAAATTCAGAAAGTGCATCAAGAAAACAGTGTGTCGTTTGATCGAAGTCGACGGCCTGCTCGCCAGTACCAAGTTGGCGATATCAAAACCATCAAGAGGACCCAGTTTGAACCAGGCCTTAAATTGCAGAAAAAGTACCTTCGGCCTTACAGAATCTCCAGAGTCAAGCTGAATGACACTTAAGACCTCTGTCGTGAAGGGAATCACTTAGGCCCCAAACGAACAACTACTTGTGCTGAATTCCTCAAACCCTGGGCTGAAGACTTCTCATCATCCGAGGCGGATGATCTGCAGGATGGCCGATTGTGGGAATCTGAAAATAATGAACGTTCTTGGGTTTCCCGCCAGCTTTGACACTGCCCGGTGGCGCCGCGTAGAGGAGTCAAGTGGAAGTTGCGAGAAACTAGGACGAACAGTGTGTCAGTTTTGTGTCGAGTGAAGTCACGCTAAGTTTTGTGCAATCTTATCTGTTGTAATCTTATGTGTAAATACAGTTTTTATACTTAAAATTACTTAAAGACGTGTTCGGTATCCCCTTAAAATCTCGATCGAGTTCGTTAATGGGCAAAATCGGTCAAAGAGGGTGAAAATGGGAGGCTTTTTTCGAAAAAGTGAAATGTCGCTATAACTCTCTTAATATCTGAAATATTGAATCCATTCAAAGTTCATACTATGTGTCGGACAAGGCCCTAAAATTTATGTTTGAAAAGTTTTTTGATAGCACCAACCATTGACCAAAGGGGTGGGAAAAAGTGGGTTTTTCGGGAAACATTAATCATATCTCTGTTAATAGGCACAATATCAAAACCGTACAAAATGGACAATATTCCTCCAATAATTACCTAAAACTTTTGTCTGAAAGAATTTTTGATATAACCCACCATTACGCCACCGGGTGAGCAAAATGATTTAAATTATAAGAAAATGCCAAGTGCCAAGAGAGGTTGCCATGACAACTTTACTTTTAATTGATAAGGGATGAGCCATCAGCAGTTGCTATGACAACCCACTGCACGAGATAACATTCAGTTTTCCATCTGTCTGTGGGAAGCGACTTCGGTATCGGAACTGGTAGCATGCTAAACTTCTATGCCCAAGGTCGCGGGTTCAAACCCGGCTGAAGTCGGATTTAATAAGAGCGCTAAAAAACCTGAGTTTGCTTTCCTACGGAGGGGAAGTTCCAACGTTCGTTGCGAGTTGATGGTTCCGGTGGCATCTAGTAGCCAAGTTCACAGCTAGATGTCGTTGATGGTAGTATTTTAGGTAGATTTCATTAGAAAGCTAACTATTGCAATGGGTACCATGTTTCGATTTCCGGAAAATTTCGACATATCTTCGCGTTTCACATCCCCCAGACCCCAAAACCACCGTCAGTTCAAAAGTTTATATATAATTTATGTATATATATATATGTATATCAGTTTCTTGTGGACACGATAACTGCCGTAATTTTGCACCAATCACTTTGAATTTTTTACCGAATATGTATTCCCGTAAAATCTCGGTCGAGTTCGTTACTGGGCTAAATCGGTCTAAGGGGATGAAAATGGGGGACTTTTTTCGAAAAAATAAAATATTACTATAACTCTCTTAATATGTGAAATATCGAATCTGTTCAAAGTTCATACTATGTGTCGGATAAAGCTCAAAAATTCATGTTTGAAGAGTATTTTTATAGCACCAACCATTGACCAAAGGGGTGGGAAAAAGTGGGTTTTTCGGGAAACATTAATCATATCTCTCTTAATAGGCACAATTTCAGAACCGTACAAAATGGACAATATTCCCCAAAATAATTACCTAAAACTTTTGTCTGAAAGAATTTTTGATATGACCCACCATTACGCCAAGGGATGAGAAAAATGATTTCGGAATTATAAGAAAATGCCAAGAGCTATCATTGGTTGCCATGGCAACACTACTAAATTGATGAGGGATGAGCCATCAGACGTTGCCATGACAACGCACTTGCGCGAGATCAGATTCAGATTTCCATCTGACTAAGTGTGAAGCGGCTTCGGTGACGTAACTGGTAGCATGCTGAACTTCTATTCCCAAGGTAGCGGGTTCAAAGCCGGCCAAAGTCGTCGGATTTTCTAAGAGCGCTAAAAATCCCTCAGTATGCTTTCCTTTGGAGGGGAGGTTCCAACGTTCGTTGCGAGTTGCTGATTGCGGTGGCATCTAGTAGCCAAGTTCACAGCTAGGTGTCGTTGAAGGTAGTATCTGGTAGCAACATTAGGAACTACTGCTTGAAATTGAGCGTCTGCATTCCTTACCTGAATTACAGACTAATACAGCCATCACAATTCACGCCGTTTATCAGACAGATTCTACACTCACCCAAAGTACACGGGGTTACATGACCGCGTTGTCGCAGCCCCTAAACTGAGGAACCAACCAACATCTCTGCGGGAGATATAATTTTGCGTGAAGAAGTAACAGACCGTTACATAGTTACACATCAGTGTCGAAACCTTGCATAAGGACAGTGTGACCACAAGTATAAAAATGGACTCCAAATGACAAGAAGGTTACCGTCATCATAAGACAAAAACATGTTTAAAATATGCATAAAATGACGAAAAACAAAGTTAATTAATCTCCAATTATAAAATACTTTCACGCAATAAATGAGGTCTGATCCTTCTACGAAAACCTGCATATTCTGCCTATTTTCGCCTATCCCCAAGTTTTTCCGGTGAAATCTACCTCCGCCTTCCGGCGTGCCGAGAGGACTTTTTTTTTCTTGAGTTTGCCTAACTTGCCTTTTTTAATGTCTAATCTGTATGGAATATGTAGCAGGCATTCGAAAAATCTAATCCAACAGTGAAGAGTAGAAAGTCCAAAACTATAATTTTCCTCAACCAGTATAGTTTTTCAAAGACCAGTATTGTTCATTTCCTTGGGGCCAGCATGACAAATATAACATTTTTGAGATGAAGTGCCGGTGAGAGAATTGCAGATTTTTCCATCTACCATAATTAACATCATATCCTGCTTTATATGGATTTCCTTGTCATTAATTGTAACTTTTGTTAGTGTACGTAATTTAATTTTGTCTTCTATTGACCTTACCTCTTTTTGTTAGTTCAACTGTTTCTTTCTCAAATAACAATTTTATAGGTCTGCAAAATCTTCTAGAAGATTTTTCCAAGAACTGTTCTGTTTTCATTGACCTCTCAGGGCATACTGAATACATCAGAAGAGGAACAAGTGACGTAGCAAAGAGATCAGAATCACATTGTTCAGATTCTTCCGATTATGTTGTAAATTTCTGTTTATATTGACTCTGCCCACTAGAACCAACACATCCCCATTTGAATGTTACATGCACATTTTCCAGAAATTGTTTGTAACAGCACATCCTCTTGCACCTGGACAAGTCTTTTAATTGTATGATCAACAAGAGACTGCAGTCTTATTGTTGCAGAAGTATCTGGTATTGTTATGTCCTCTTTCGGTGGATAGCACAGTGACTTTGTCTGCCGTATAATTTGGTAAGAAGGTAAAATATTTGCATTTTTCTGTTTAAATTCCCTTCTCATTTGTATGTATTGTTTTATTGTTAGGTCACTGTTTATTAAAAATGATAATGCCTCTTCATATTTAAAAGGTATTGGAGCTGCAGAAGGCGATCTCATGGCTATCTTAATTTTTGTGGCTCTTCTTGGCGACTTCTGCGTTTTCTAAGCAATTCTGCTGCATCTCTCCTACCAGATTTTCTTAAAGTAACTTGAGCAGCATGCACAATTTCTTACTATGTATAGTCACTGACAAGAGGTTTAATCTTCCTGCTTTTAGTCCTGTCACTGCTATCATAAAATAATTTTTTTGGCCTTCCAATACCCGCAGTAGATGGTCCTGACTTATTTGTCCAAAATGTATCAGGAACACTTTCTGAAAACGTAATGTCTTTGCCTAACCAGTTAGATTACTCTACAAGAAATGTTTGTTTTACTCGCGAACAAATTTTCCAACGTTTGTCCAAATCACACTTAACCTTCAAGCGTTCGCGCGGGCGGTCAAGTGACCGCCTTTTTGGAATTTCGAATGATGCACCTGTGAGCTTTGGGTGAGGTGAGACAGGCATGTATTCCTTAGTTACACTCTTGACCGCCTGTTCCGGCACAGGTTTGATTGACTCACCCCCCCTCATATCACTCAGTACAGTTATAAACTCAGAGACGCAGTGTCGGGCGGTCTGGCGACAGTCCCGCGAACGCCGAGGGGAATTTGTTTCGTCACACCGGTTGTCAGGCGAAAGCAGAAGAAGATTTTTCACCACATCAATGCACAATGTAAGTAACATTATATTTTTTTCTGCACGATTGCTACAGTTTATATATTTTCCAGTCCTCCAGATATTGTGTATGCGTGAAGTTTACGGCTTCATTTTATCAGTTTTGTTGTTCTTCCTTCTCGGCCGTGTCAACATTTTTTTTTTTACCGTTATTCTTTTATTTGTGTAGGAACCGTCTATATATAACAGATGATCAGATAGCTCAGGTGATGGCGGAAATCGAGAGAGATGTCGGAGATGAAGAGGAAGCGGAAGAAGCACTCATCGATGCTGACGTTGATAATGACCCGGACTATGATACAGGCTTTTATGAAGCTCATGCTTCAAATTTACTTCTTCAAGTGTCAGAGTTACCTCTTCAAGTGCCAATTATACCTATGTATTTTCTAGTTTAATTGGAAAAGTAATACTTTTGAGAGATAATGGTTGACGAATTTTTTTTTGAAGCTAAAACCTATATTGGTATGATGTCTAACTATATATTGTTTAAATAAAGAATTTTGATCACTAATGTGTTTGCCGAGTCGTATCAGAAATCCATTGTTTTCATTGCATTCAATCATTCATGAAAAGTACAAGAAACTTTATGATAATCGTGAAGAAACGTGGGCGGTCAACTGACAGCACGCGCGAACGCCGGTGTGACACACGTTGGCGCGAACGCATGAAGCTTAAAATGCATAATATCTTTCTTTAATGATTTAAGCACTTCCTCAGAACACCATCTCAATCCAAGTTCTGTTTTCACATAATCATACAGAGTTTCTTTGGCGACAACATTAGAGTTCAACACATCAAATAACTTCCTATGCGTGATATGTGGTCGCGCGCCTCCATCTAAAAAGTGAAAGTGACAAGTAATCAGCGGTTTTCAGCAAATAATTTTATTACTGCTATAAACCGTGAGCTCTATAATGCATTTTAACATAAGTATGATTGTGCGGTCTCTTGCCGCTTTTTTTAAAATCCTATCTCAATCCACAAAATGAAAAATAAAATTCAGTAATTACATCATTCCAATAATTTTAATCTGGAACGATAACTACCTAAAACAATTATAATAACAGGCACTTAATTGATAGAGCATACCTGTAGCAACATTTTCCATCTTGAAAGACTTTAGTAAACACTCTCCTCACTAAAATACACGTTCTCAAACCCTCATTTAACACTCCGCGCACGTCCACTTATCTTATGTAAACAAACTTTGACTGCTAGTCAGGGGTGTATAAAATTAACTATCCCTTTATAATATTAAAGTAATACTTTCCATATCTGACGAAGTGTGAAAAATCACTTTTGTCCAGCTAGATTTGCAATCTGTCCCACTGTGCATTGGTAAGAAAGAAAGAATAGGTAGAAAACCGTGGATCACTCAGGATATACTAGAATTGATGGATGAAAGGTGGAAACACAAGAATGTACGAGATGAAAAGGGGAAAGCAGAATACAGACGTCTGAGAAATAAGGTTAACAAGAAGTGCAAGGAAGCGAAAGAGGAATGGTTGAAAGAGAAATGTGCAGGTATAGAAAATTGTCTGAAATTAGGAAAAGTAGACACAGCTTATCAAAGGATTAAGAATACTTTTGGGGAAAAGAAGACTAAGTGTTGTAATATTAAGGAAACAAATGGAAAGCCTCTAACAGATAGGGAAGAAAAGGTTGAGAGATAATAATAATAATAATATCGTATGGCCTCGGGTGCCTGGTGCAAGCTTTGCTATTTGACACCCAGAGGGTAGCTTGCATGTCGAATTTCGTTGTTCCTTGACTATGAAAGTCAAGGAGGTTAGATGTTAGATATCTAAGCTCCTTGACCACTATAGCACTTTCTAGTAGAGAAAAGAGGAACTTTGTGTTGGCGGAAACTCCCGAGATTAATTTTGCATTATGAACTCGGCCTACTGAATTCAAATGGGTTCTTTGACATGCCAACATCGTATGACATGCGTATCGTATTTTGAGAGATAGAAAGCTTACATAGAGTATTTGTATAAGGGAAAGGAGATAGAAAATCATGTAATGGAAAGAGAGGAGGAAATTGACGAGGATGCAAAGGGAGATTTAATATTGACATAAGAATTTGACAGAGCATTGGAGGACTTAAGCAGGAACAAAGCACCAGGCATAGATGATATACCGATTGAGTTGCTACGCTGCATAGGAGATGAAGGTCTGATCAGGTTCTTTCACTTGGTTTGTAGGATTTATGAGACAGGTGAGGTACCCCCTGATTTCAAGAAGAATGTTATCCTCCCTGTACCAAAGAAAGTGGGAGCTGACAGATGTGAAGATTACCGTACAATCAGCTTGATTACTCATGCTTCAAAGATCCTGTCTAGAATAATTTACAAGAGGATGGAAAGCCAGATAGAAACGGAGTTTGGTGAAGACCAGTTTGGTTTCAGGAGAAATGTAGGAACAAGGGAGGCTGATTTTGGAAGGTAGAATAAGGAAAGATAAGAGAACGTTCATGGCATTTGTAGACTTAGAAAAGGCTTTTAATAACGTTGATTGGACTAAATTGTTTGACATTTTGAAATCTTTTGGAATAAAGTACAGGGATAGGAGGGTGATCTACAATCTATACAGAAACCAGACAGCAGTCATTCGAGCTGAAGGACATGAGAGAGAAGCTGATATTCAGAAAGGTGTAAGGCAAGGCTGCAACTTATCACCCATACTTTTCAATCTTTACATTGAACAAGCAATGAAGGAAATTGGAGAAACATTTAAAGTGGGAGTGAAGATTCAAGGAGAAATAATTTCAACTCTGAGATTTGCTGATGACATCGTCATCTTGGCCGACACGCCTGAGGATTTGAATGAGTATGGTATGGACTCCGTCTTACGGAAAGAATACAACATGATGAAAATTAATAAATGTAAAACAAAAATACTGGAATACAGCCGAAATAAATCAGAAACCTCTATGGACATCAAATTGGCAGGTGAAAAGCTGAAGGAAGTAGGGGACTTATGTTACTTAGGAAGCAAAATAACCAGTGATGGACGAAGCAAAGAGGATATAAAAAGTAGGTTGGCTCAGGCAAGGAAAGCATTTCTACAAAAAAGGAATCTGTTGACATCGAATATAGATGTAGGTATTAGGAAGTCGTTTTGAAAGCCTTTGTCTGGAGCGTGGCTCTCTATGGAAGTGAAACTTGGACTATTGGTGCAGCAGAAAAGAGGAGAATTGAAGCATTTGAAATGTGGTGTTACAGGAGAATGATGAAGATCAGATGGGTAGATAGGGTTACCAACGAAGAGGTATTAAGACGAGTGGGAGGGGAGAGATGTTTCTGGCGACTGCTAATGAAGAGAAGAGATAGGTTAGTAGGACACATACTAAGACACCCAGGAATAGCAAGCTTAGTTATGGAAGGAAGGGTTGAGGACAAGAACTGTAGGGGTAGACCAAGGTTAGAATATGTTAAACAGATTGCCTCGGATATAGGGTGTGGTAGCTATGTAGAGATGAAACGATTAGCTCAGGACAGGGAGGCATGGGGCTGCATCAAACATGTAATGGTAATTAGTGCCCTATGTTGGTAGCGACAAATGAAACGTTTTGCTAGCCCACACTGTTGGGTGATAAATGTTACTGTTGACCTTTGCCTAAGCTATGTTGTTTTAATGGGCGCCAAGACCTCAATGCAATGCTGAAATCTAAATTTGTATTTAACAACGTCTAGCTCTGGGAGAACACCTTCAAGAATCTATTCACTCAGATCGTGGTATGATTTGATCATTAACCCAACAAACAATTGTATCAGGAGAAGGAATTGGTCTATATCTAATGCTACCTACTGAAAGCAAAGATTGCATTGTAAAAGAAATGAATTTATTATATAAAACAAGTATAGCAAAATTAATAATAATAATAAGTTTAAAATTTAAATTGGAGCGTTGCGATTTTAATATTACCGATAGAAAATTACGTGAAAACGGAGTCTGATAAATTGATTTTACTCTTATTTCCAAGCTATGAAGTTACTGAAATATGAAATGTAAAACAAAGAAAAATGAGAGATTGCGTATTTCTGCGTCATTTGCGCTTACCACTGGAAATTGCCAAGGCATTTCCCTCGTACTTGCTGATGCTGTGTGCTTCCCACAGTCTCCTGGACGTCGTCATCTCCGTCGAAATTTGATGATATTCTGGTAGATTAGATAATTCTATGGTCCGTACATCGGACCCAAACGCTCGTCCAACCCCACGGAACATCGGAGCGACTCCCGCGTCCAACCGTACTGCTCAAGTATTTCACAGATTGTCCTCGTTTCACGGCGCGTCGAACGATATATCCACACGTTGGCTCCCCCACCATGGTACCGTCTTCCAGCTTACGTTGTCTCCACTGATTGGCTGAGCACGCCGCTAGATCCCAACTCTGCCTCATTACACTCGGCGCGCGAGAGGGAGACGTCGTTTTCCGTTCCAACAATTCGCCTTTTCTAGACCATGTGACCCAGGCTTGCGTAATACTTCTCGACAGGAATCAGCTTGTACTTGAAATCCCAGTGAGTCACGTCTCTCAATATACCCTAACTGACGAAACTCCGTAAAATTCCGCAATCACATAATTTTCTATGATATCGTCGTTCGTAATAATTTGCTTGATAGCGTTTTCTAAGACATTGAAAACCTATCTGAATGCTAATAATTTTTATAAAATGCTCCGAAAATATCTAAATAATAATTATAATAAATTAATAATAATAATAAATTAACATGAACAATTCTCTTGGCTGAACAATTTGCCGTGTAAATAAATATAGAATGGCTTCCTACTGACTTATGCCAGTTGCATAAAAACCCCTCGAAAAACACGTTACATATTCGCCTCGGATCATCGGATGATTTACCGTGACGACGGTCCATTATCCGATTATCCCAGACACGTTAATAATCCCCATCCAAAATACATATTACATAAATGAAATCACCCTAAATTACAGATATATACACTCATAATTTTTCTTCACGCACTTTGCGTCAAAGTTTGTGGTCACTATGGATTGCACTTTGCAACCAGTCCAATGTTTTACATATAAATTAGTGTTCCATGGATATTTCCGCCTCTCAAATTGCTCTATGTTGGAGAAATAGACATAATTAATGTGTGAGCACTATGTATTTATGAGTCATATCACACGCATTGAAGGTGTTCTGATATATTTATATCACCATAGAACTTCCTAATTTCACTGGAGGTTCCTTCCTTATTGTGAAATTAATCCCACTTATCACTGATCACACGATCACACTATTGTGGCAGCGCCTCGTGACCATAATACTTAATCTCTCTTTGAAGTAGATTAAATTAATGTTGACTTCTGAAAAAAAAAACAGTAAATGCGCATTACATATAACACCATATATTTCTGTGCCGTAATCGCCCTGTCTTGTTAAGTTCCCGTAGACCATATTCTACTTAATACTAGTTCTCAACACAGACCATTTCTCCTCACACAAATAATACCTTTGTACAAATTACCTTAAATTACACACTTACAAATCTTACATGGCGAGGCCGTAAACAGAAATCACGTGTGCTGATATGTATGAGTTTCATGAAGGACTGTCTCGCCTTCTGATGGCCCATCTTTTGCCTCGTGGACGCCTTAAGCAAAAATACCCTGTTCAAGCGCTCACCCATCTCTTGGAGGCAAATGGGAATTCACCAGCGCTACCAAATTCTGGCCTTGGTGTATCGAGACATTTTAGTGCTCAAGAGCATCCGACAATCCCATCATATTTCCCTGTACCTTAAAAACTCTCATTTACTTACATACTACCCCCTGTGTGACTTCTGATACGCCTGCCTGGAAGACCAGATCTTCCACGCACCAAATACGACACTTACTCATTTGATAGGCTGGCTCGCCAGCTAAACACACTCACTTTATGACACATATTTTCGTAGACTGTGTATATTATACGTTCCGTATAATCTGTTTCCCTCACTATTCTCCAGCACATATGCTGTTTTCCCAATACGTTTGGAAACTATAAATGGGCCCTCGTAGAGATAAAAGAACTTGGACATGACTTTCTCTAGCTTATTTGACTGTTTCGGCACTCTAAGTAAGACTCTGTCTCCCGGCTCGAATAGGTCAAATTTAGTTTCTTTTTGTTGGCGAATTCTCTTTTGTGCTGACTTAGATAAATTCTGTTTCGCCAACTGGACAATGTAATCCATCCCCGGTGAGCAACGGGCATAATTAAATATCAATATCGTATGGCCTCAGTGCCGGGTGCAAGCTTTGTTATTTGACACCCAGAGGGTAGCTTGCATGTCAAATTTCGTTGTTCCTTGAAGCACTATGAATGTCAAGGAGGTTAGATATCTAAGCTCCTTGAACACTATAGCGCTTTCTAGTAGAGAAATGAGGAACTTTGTGTTGGCGGAAACAGAACCCTGAGAAAGTAATTCACTGCTGCTTTCCGTTGTCCCTAACATGGGGCTATAATGGCGTCCATCTTTGGGCACCTTCTATATGTTCTTCGTTGCTTTCTCTTAGCAACATTGTCGTATTCCAGATTATTCCTGACGATGAAAGACATGGTTTCTTTCGAAACGCGTCGATTTTTAGTATAATAAAACACGGCATAAGCCCAAAATTCAACATTATGAATAATTACAAGCAGTATTGACGTCATTTTGATAATTTATTGATAATTCATCCGCTCAAATGGAAACAACATCATATTCCCTTCCCTTCGGGAATATTCAAAACCATATGAGTCATAGTGACTTTAAAACATACCAAATCCTAAATGAAGGCCACGGCTGCCTCGTCCAATCCTCACCTGAATTACAAATAGACGCACTAATACAGCCATCACATTAAGACAGGTTATCAGGCAAATTCCACACACACAAGTACATGGGGCTACATGACCACAATGTCACAAAGCCCATAAATAAATCATCAACAACAACATCATAAATGCCAAGTATCAAAGAACGCTAATAGAATTAGACACCAACGTCAAAAAGAAAAAAACGCGAGCTCTAATATAATTGATAAACATAACAATGATGTCACAACAGCCATAGTAGAAACCTCAATTTTAAAAAATAAAACCTTAGGCAAGTATAATACAAAACATGACACTTACTGTAAGTCGTAAAACTGTCTTAAATGTCAGCATCTCCCTAACATAAAGTGTCACAAAGAGTGTACATTACGTCTCAAAATCATGTTTGTTTCGCAACCTCATGATAGAATAAAATTATAAAAGTATTCATAAAATTATGAACTATTATATTATTCATCATCATCATCATCATCTTGCACAGTTTCCAGCCACTGGCCGGGTCTGTTTGGAACACAAGCCTCTCCAACGTCTTCTGTCTTCCCAACATCTCTCAGCCTCCACCCTTGTCCAGTCTTCTCCTCTCTTCTTCACGCTTTCTTCCATCCCCTTCAGCCACCTGTCTCTCGGTCTTCCTCTCGGTCTCTTTCCTTCCCACTTCGTCTCGTGTACTCTCCTGGGTATCCTCTTCTCCTCCATTCGTTTTACATGTCCATACCATCTAAGTCTAGATTTCTCTATACCATCCTGTAATGGTTCCTCCTTCATTAGTTCTCTGGTCCTCTCATTTCTTATTCTGTCCATCTTTGTAGCTCCAATACTGCTTCTCAAGAACCTCATCTCACTGGCCTGTATTTTGCTCTTCTCCCTTCCTTTCATAACCCAGGTCTCCGAGGCATACGTCAGGATAGGGAGGAATATTAAAATAAACCCTCTTAAAGAGTGAATTTACAAATATCCTTCTAAGTGGGTGTTTCCATCATGGAAAGAATGTACATACCAAATTTCATACTTCTATATCAAGGGGTTTGTGCTAGGGCATTATGAATGATATAGATTTGGCTCATTTGTTATTTTTATTAATATCCTTTAGGGGTTGACAATAATATCACTTTGGGCAGTATTGAAGACTATGGTTCATGTCGTTCGTAATTAGGTAATAAATGGAATGGCACACCCACGTACAGACAGAAATGTAAGATTGAGCTGCGGTAGTCATGGAAACGTTGATCTGTTTGCCAGAGGGAGGACAGTTTTTTTTTAATATCTCCGAAATTGTTCATTTTAGGACCTTAAAAAGTGTGTTTCGGGGTCCCTATGGGACGCCGAGTATTTTTTCTCGTATCTGGCGGCTTAAAATGAGCCATGTCCGGCCTTTGTACCTTTTGTCCAGGCTCATTGCCAAAGGGCCTAAAAGATTCATCTAGAAAATGAATTTTCTAAAATCGTTTCTTATTGAGCCCCTACAACCTAACATCAACCAACATGCAAAATTTCAGCTTTCTAGGCCTAGTGGTTTGAGCGCTGCGATGATGAGTCAATACGTGAAATTTGGATTATATGATAGGCTTATTTGGAATTCAAATCTCAATCCTCCTCTTTCTTAGAGAAGTACAGTATGCACCACACTACTAGCAAGGACAGTCAGCTTGCAATTAGCCGTTAACGCCAATGCAGCATTAGCTCGTTTTAATCATTCAAATATACATTACACCCAAATGGTACATCATGTGTGGCACAGTACTGTAATTTCTCACCAAAATAGCCGAACATTTTTTCACAACCAACAAGGGGGTAAATTTGGTGATGATTACGCTGCTGCTGCTGATGATGCAAAACAATATGCAAACCACTTGCCTGATTCAGTAGAGCTAGTATACAGTTAAGAACTACGACCTATATATAGCAAATTCTGTGAAAGCACCACATCTGAGAATGGGTTAACAACAAACATGATCACTATTACTTGGTTTAAACTGAAAAACTACAGTATGTTACAATCTGAACAGCGGAAGCCTAAACGACGTCATTACAATTGATAATTATATAACCGTTACTTGTAATGCCTATCACTAGTAACTGTTACTTTTAAAGTGAAAATGAGGTTAAGTTATTAATTAAATTAAATAACTGTAACCCTGCTACTTTTACAGTAATGAAGTAACACACACATTACTTTTTCAAGATGGAGCAATCAGTGTGACTAGTGTTTCTCAATACATATAATTTGGGGATTATCATGGATGCATGAAATGGGCAGAGGAAGAAGCCCTTCATCTGCAGAATAAATATTTACTGGATAGAATAGTGGTGAATAACTAGAGATAAGGAAAAATTACAACTGCAATAGATGCAGATTTTACTTCTTTCTCAATTTTTCATCTATTTATCTATTATTACAATGTGTACCCACAATTTGCTAAACTGAAAATGCACTAAAGTGCGATAAGTATGGTTATTGTGATGTCCCCCATACATGCTATTAATGCAAAACATTTCCAAATTTTGAAAAAATATTGAATTTGTTTCCTTCTTACAAAATTAATTGCGGACACTTTGAAATGTGTAACTTTCGAGCGATGGAAATAATGACTAATATTTAAAATATCAATTGTCGAAACTATCGATTAGTTGCATTTGATTTAATAATGATTGTTATTGTTACATTCACCAGTTACAGCCGATAAAACAATATTTTTGGGGAAATTATTTTTGAGTTTCATTTGATGGTGCTAATAAAAGGTACATTCTAAACATTTGTATTGATTCTATTTTACAGTGAGATTAGTAAGGTTATGTTTATATTGAATTAATTCTTATACTGTATCAAGCCATGATAAATAAAATTGTGGTGTATTTCTCATGATATGCATAGACAATGTTCATTTTGTGTTCTCCACCGACTTCCTCTCGTATTGGAATATTGTTTAATATGATATAGGTATTTTCTACATTGTATGAGTTATAGGTTATGATTGTTTCATGACGTCCAGTGATTTCTCCTTGAATAATTATTTGGATACTGTTTTACAGATTGTCAAACACAAATCGAAAACAGTACAGTAAAATCTATCATATCTGGTCCTGCGATACCAGGCTCACTGACAAACAATGTTTCAAAATTTGACAATTATTATTGTAAGCAATGATGGGAGGGCTAGTTTTTGTTTACCCTTGCAACAATCTGGAACTGGCAGAAGGAATTGATGAGGAACTTAAAAAAGGAAATACCGGTAAAGTAAAATAAAAATGACTGGCGATGCTAGTGTGAGACAGCTTCCATGGACACTTGGTGGAAGACACTAAGAAACGTCTTCAAGAAATGAAAACTGATCTTGTTGTAATTCCTGGAGGATTCACACATTGTCTAAAGCACTTAGATGCTTCCATCAACAAGCCCTTCAAGGACAACATTTCATCAATTGTACACCAAATGAAGGGGGGCATGAGCTGACTCCAGCAGGCAGAATAAAGCGGGTGTCAGTTGAGCTCTTAAGCGATTGGGTTATACGGGCATGGGATATGGTGATGATGCACGCATGAGTAGCTCGAAGATTGACAGCAGTGAATGCAGTGCCAATGAATAGGATAAGTATCCCAGTTGTCTTGTTTCAATAATGCAAATTTTATGTTTTTTCGGGAATATGTCTTTTACACACAAGTCCTTGCATACATCACGCAGTGAAAATGTTCACACTTATTTCCTGTCAAAAAAGTGTGAATTATATGCGAGCAAATACAGTACTTCAAATATACAAGGATTGTCATTTCCTAAAAAAAAAGGAAGCTGTGTGGACAAACCTTCTATGTCTCATTTGCTAGCTACGTGGAAGTGTTCTATAACCGACTCTTCCCTATGGAACACTTTCGCAAAGCGAATAAATGAGATGTTGGAGGTTTGGCTTCTTCAAAATGATATTATTTTGTAAATTAATCATAGCTATATGGATTTTACAAGAATCATCCTTTCTCACCTTTTCAGTAACACCACATGCCCGCAAATACCAGAGTCCGCAAAGTTGATCAGACATTATGGACCGAGAAGTAGAGCCGCTGGAGGAATCAAAATTATAATATTCACCTGTAATCATATCCAAGCCAGTTCTTATTAAAAATCTTATTCTTTTAAACATCTGCTCGAGACATATCTGAAAAATTATGGCATTACAGTCTGAGGGAATAACAGAAACAACAACAAAGTAATGTTGCTCAATGCAGTTTATGGATTTATTTAATTAATTTTCTGACTCCCTAAGGAAGCAAACAAATGGTCATAATTTAACAGGGACATAATAAACAAACCAAGGCATGTGCATAAGAGATGTGAAATTTGTCGAAAACTCATTATTGATGTATTTTCATGTTTTAAGACCTCAATGAGTGGATTTTAGCAGTTCTGTATAAGAGCTAATGCAAAATTGGCTCAAAATGTGATATTATTAGATTTCTGGTAAATAGATGCCATATTTTTTTTTTTTTTCTACAAAATAAAAACAAATACAAACTACTGTAAGCCTCCGTGGCTTAGGCGGCAGCACGTCGGCCTCTCACCGCTGGGTCCGTGGTTCAAATCCTGGTCTCTCCATGTGAGATCTGTGCTGGACAGAACGGAGGCAGACAGGTTTTTCTCCGGGTACTCCGGTTTTCCCTGTCAAAATTTCACTCCAGCAACACTCTCCACTATCATTTCATTTCATCTGTCATTCATTTAATCATTGCCCCAGAGGAGTGCGTCAGGCCTCGGCAGCCGGCACATTTCATATCCTCGCCGCTAGATGGGGGCTTCATTCATTCCATTCCTGACCCGGTCGGAGACTGGAAGCAGGGTGTGGATTTTCATTTCAAACTACTGTATATCTTTCTTAAAAGAATAAAAATACTAAAATAGGCAAGAAAAAAATTACAGATCTTTTGGTCGGTCTGAGTTTGGAATCTTTCAAAAAAAGGAATTTCTTTTCTAGTAAAAAACAACGATGGTACATTTTTTTCTAACTTGAATGTTTGTAAAACAAGTAAGTTGTAAATCTTGTTATATAATACACTAAGGCCTGTTCTTACAATCTCCGGTTAAATCTTTACTGGCACTTTTACGGCAAGTTTACTGCAACTTGATTCTTACAAAACCCGGTTAGCGACAAACTGACAGTAAAATAAGCCTTAACTGGCAGTGAACTTTACTGGAGAATTCTCCTCCCATAAACTGCTTTACTGCCAGATTTTCTATTATAATCTCAACGCCAGCTGATCACATACATTGTCAATATGCCTAGAATTATCCGTAACTTCATGGGTTTCGTAAATGCTGATGCTGTTCAAGGAAGGAGAGGAAGTTTTTAAGAATCGAAGTGATTATTACGAGGAGTTAGATGATCAAGACATATTTAGACGATTCCGTCTGACGAAGCTTTTCCTCTTAAGGCCTTTATTTGTCTCATTTGGAGATAATTGTCCTTCCCTATCTAATATTTCCCTGTATAATCGTAACGTAACAAACAGATTGCGCCAAGAACACAATTCAAGATCAAGGAATATAAAATACTAGCTGAAGTACCCGTGCTTCGCTACGCGTCACAAATAAATTAAAATGTGAAGGTGACAGTTAAAACAGGGGATAGGCGAGGTGCTGCGCAGAGGGAGATTAAGGATGGAACATTTTGTCCAACCACACCGCTCGTCGTTGACCGTGTTTTATAGCACAAATTTAGGTTTTACTCGCTAACCGTTGGAGATACCTTTCGAATAGAAAATGTAATTTTAAACCTCGTATATGCCATCAAAAGTTTGCTATTTCTTAGCGTTCTCTTTTTATTTGAAATGGAAATATGAAAGTTTGAAACTAAAGGGTGTAGTGACGTCACTAAAATGGTCGCCATCTTTAAATAGTGCAAAGTATTGAAATCAATAGTAACCTATATGTTAACCAGGTAAATCAGCTACTTCCATGTAAAATTCATGTAAATCGGACCAGTGGTACCTGCGTGATTGAGTAATACACAGACACACACCATCTCATTTTTAGCCTCGCTTCGCTCGCACTATAGTCGTGTCATATTGTTAGTCAATGAAATGCAGGTTTAAGCCCGTTAACACCCCTTTAGAACCTGAATACCCAAAAATCCCTCCTTAGTAGACGTTTTCGACACACAACAAACATATCCCCAAAATATCATTCTTCTAACTTTAATAGTTTTGGTTGATCGATGAGAGTGAACATCCAAAAATCCTTCCTTAGTGGACGTTTTTCTTCCAGAATTTCACCCCTCCCCATAGGCCCCTTAAATTGCATTTATGAAAAAACGGTCGAAAACCTATTTATTTTATTTATTTATTTTTAAGCCGATTGATTTCCTCCGAGTTTCAAACACCTCGCCTATGTCGTTTAAGAGATACACGCTCCGTTAAGAATCTTTCAACCCCCACTTTTCATCCCTTTCACCTCATAATATACACTACATCGAAAAACCATCCGCTTATTTTTAATGAATAGTATATGTGCCAAGTATCACATCCCCAAATGAAACCACTCATGAGATATTGTTATTCAATGATATGCACGTTTACCCCCTTAACACCTCTTTAGAACCTGATTATCCAAAACTCTTTCCTTAGTGGACGTTTTCGACATACAACAAACATATCCCCAAAATTTCATGTTTCTAACTTCAATAATTTTGGCTGGGCGATGATGAGTGAGTCAGTCAGGACATTTTCTTTCATTTATTTTTGATAATTTCATCCCTCCCCATGAACCCCTTAAATTGGATTTATGAAACAAACGGTCGAACACCTATTTACTTATTTAAAGCTGTTTTCCCCCTGAGTTTGAAGAGCGAGTAAGTGAGTCAATCAGTTAGGACACTTTCTTTCCTGTTTTTCCCCCCAGAATTTCACCCCTCTCCAAGGGCCCCTTAAATTGGATTTATGAAAAAACGGTCGAACACCTATTTACTTGTATTTTAAGCTGTTTTTTCCCGCCGAATTTCAAACTTCTCGCCTATGTCGTTTCAGAGATACACGCTCCGTTAAGAATCCCTCAACCCCCAATTTTCACCCCTTTCACCTCATACACCACATCGATAAACCCTTAGACATACGTCTGATTATTTTTAATGATTAGTTTATATACCGAATATCACATCCCCAAAGAAACAACTCATGAGATATCCTTATTCCATGAAATGCACGTTTACCCCCTTAACACCTCTTAAAAACCCGAATAAACAAAAATCATTCCTTAGTTGACGTTTTAGACATACAGCGAACACATTCCCAAAATTTCATGTTTCCAACTTTAATAGTTTTCGCTGGGCGTGATGAGTGAGTGAGTCAGACAGGACATTTTCTTTCAATTATTTTTACCAGAATTTCACCCCTCCCCATGGGCCCCTTAAATTGGATTGATGAAAAAACGCTTGAACACCTATTAAATTATTTTTTAAGCTGTCTTTTTCCCCTGAGTTTGATGAGTGAGTGAGTTAAGTCAGTCAGTCAGTTACGACACTTTCTCTCCATTTTCCCCCCAGAATTTCACCCCACCCCATTGGCCCCTTAAATTAATTTACGAAAAAACGGTCGAACACCGATTTACTTACTTTTTAAGCAGATTTTTTTCCCGCTGAGTTTCAAATTTCTCGCCTATGTCGTTTAAGAGATAGGCCTACACGCTCCGTTAGGAATCCTTCAACCCCCACTTTTCACCCCTTGCACATCATAATATACACCACATCGAAACACCCTCAGACACGTGTCTTCTTACCTTTTAATGGTGAGTTTATATGCCGTGTATCACATCCCCCAATGAAACCAATCGGGAGATATTGTTATTCAATGAAATGCAGGTTTAACCCCCTAAGATCCCTTTAGAACCTGAATATCCAAAAATCCTCCCTTAGTGTACGGTTTTGACATACAACGAACATATCCCCGAAATGCCATGTTTCCAACTTCAATATTTTTGGCTGGGCGATGATGAGTGAGTGAATGAGTCAGGACATTTTCTTTCAATTTTTTTTACTTCAGAATTTCACCCCTCCCGATGAACCCCTTCAATTTGATTGATCAAAAAATAAACTGTCGGAAAGCTATTTACTTACTTTAAAGCAGTTTATTTCCCCCTGAGTTTGATGAGTGAGTCAGTCAGTCAATCAGTTAGGACACTTTCTTTCCTGTTCCCCCCCACAGAATTTCACCCCTCCCCATGGGCCCCTTACATTGGAATTATAAAAAAAACGGTGAAACACATATTTACTTACTTTTTATGCTGATTTTTTCCCGCTGAGTTTCAAACTCCTCGCCTACGTCGTTTAAGAGATACACACTCGGTGAGGAATCTTTCAATCCCCACTTTTCACCCCTTTCACCTCATAATATACACCACATCGAAACACCCTCAGACACGTGTCTTCTTACCTTTTAATGATGAGTTTTAAGACCCCTTTACAACCTGAATATCCAAAAATCCTCCCTTAGTAGACGGTTTTGACATACAATGAACATATCCCCAAACTGTCATGTTTCTAACTTCAATAAGTTTGGCTGGGCGATGATGAGTGAGTGAGTGAGTCAGGACATTTTCTTTCAATTTTCTTTTTTCAGAATTTCACCCCTCCCCATGAACCCATTAAATTTGATTTATGAAAAAAACTGTCGAACAGCTATTTACTTACTTTAAAGCAGTTTTTTCCCCCTGAGTTTGATGAGTGAGTCAGTCAGTCAATCTGTTAGGACACTTTCTTTCCTGTTTTTTTTCCCCCCAGAATTTCACCCCTCCCCATGGGCCCCCTTAAATTGGATTTATGAAAAAACGGTCAAACATATATTTACTTCTCTTTTATGTTGATTTTTTTCCCGCTGAGTTTCAAACTCCTCGCCTATGTCGTTTAAGAGATACACGCTCCGTTAGGATTCTTTCAATCCCCACTTTTCACCCCTTTCACCTCATAATATACACCCCATCGAAAAACCCTCAGACACGTGTCTTCTTATTTTTAATGATGAGTTTATATGCCGAGTATCACATCCTCCAATGAAACCAATCAGGAGATATTGCTATTCAATGAAATGCAGGTCTACCCCCTTAACACCCCTTTAGAACCTGAATATCCAAAAATCTTCTCTTAGTGGGCATTTGCGGCCCTTGAGGAAGCTGCATACCAAATTTCATTCCAATCCGTTTGGTGGTTTCTGAGATTTCGTGATGAATGAATGAGTGAGTGAGTGAGTGATATTTGACAAATATATAGTAGATAGTGTCAAATCTTTGTTATGGTAAACTCGGTTGACAGTGCTGTGTGAGCAGTTGAGTAACTAACGGGATTTCAAGTAAAGATCCTCATTTTCTATACCGGTAGTGCAGAGCGCAACTGGCATCCAGTTGGCCGTGTCTCGACTTGAGCTATGTTGCCATGGAAACTATCTGCCTTGCCTATCTTTCATAAGTATATTTTATGATTTGATTAGCCTGTGCTTGAGTGCATAAGGGCTGAAATCAGAAGAATGAGAAGGACTATCGAAAATTCATGTAGCCAGCGGTTCCTTCTGGGTCCTAAACTATGTGTATGCAAAATTTGGTTGAGATTGGTGGAACGGTATAGATTTGTATACGGAACAGACCCACATACATACAGACTTTCACTTTTATATATAAGATAGCCTATATTTATTATTTACTCCCTGACGCAGATCCACTCATGACAACTATTGAGAGGTATCAAGAAATCTGCAAATCGAACCAGAAATATGTACCAACTGTTGAAACTTATGCGCATATCTGCTAACCTACCGTAAACATTAACCAGAACATGGCAAGAAGGATCGAATGTTTACCGGGACTTTACTCCGACCGTAAAGCCAACTGCCAGTTAGAGTTTACTGTCACTTTACTGGAGATTGTAAGACCGGGCCTAAGGTGCATGTTTCACAAAACTCAAGCTCCTAAACCAGAGGGAGTTAGAAGATGTGGTTTGTACCAAAATCTTCCAAATCGTCTCAATAGTACAGGTAAAATCCGGCATTTTTTGAAAAGTCAACGGAAATATATTTATTTGTGTACAAAGTGCTTTTAAACAAACAAGATGATAGCCCCTGGCAGAACTGTAACACGTACAGCCCACATAGCACTAAAACCGGTTGGGTAGTCTGTACACACTGGGCAAACACAACCCATTATGCGCGAGTTCTCGCAAGGGTCCGCTAGTTTGCATGTAATTTTAGTACTTTTAATTTTATTTTTATATTATATTCTTCTGTCTTAATTTTCTCTAGTATCTACCAAAAGGTAGAAATGATCTACTCTTCTACCCATACAATAATCATGATTGCCAAGCTACGTTTTACAAGACGTAGCATGATATTAAGAAACATTTAAGGTACTGGTAATATAATTAATATTTATAAATGAAGTACTTTACAAATAAGCCTAAAAGGCATTTATGAATAATTAAACTACAGTTTCTTTTCCACTTGCACGGTGTGAAATTTGGCAGGAAGAAGCAGAAAAGATTGGATTGAAAATTAACATCAACAAGACCAAAGAAATGCGTATCAATTCTAGGAACGCCAAGCCTGTCTCCTGCATGTCTCTATGTGCCTGTGACACAAGACATATGTTATCGGCGAATTTCAGATTGTCTAGTTGCTATGTTAGTCCCCATTGAATGCCTCGAGATTTCCCTCTGTAGCCTTTCTCATGACATAGTCCAGTACCACCAAAAATAAGATTGGTGAGAGCAGACAACCCTGTTTCACTCCTGATGATATTACAAATGGTTCCGAGAGTTGGCCTTCGTGAGCAACTTGTGCACTGTATCCTTCATATATAGCCTTAACGAGCTGAATGATCTTCTGTGGTATAACATATATCTTTAAAATTAACCACATATGCTCTCTACTCACGCTATCAAACGCTTTCTCAAAGTCTATGAACAGGAGATGCAATGGTGTATATTCCAAAGTCTGTTCAATGATTATCCTCAGTGTATTGATCTGGTCAGTGCACGATACTCTGAACCCAGCCTGTTCCTTCCACAGTTTAGCATCTAGTGCTTTCCGAATCCTACTCAAAATAATCCTTGTGAAAATCTTACTAGGCGTAAACAACAATGTGATGCCTCTTCAGTTATACCCTCCATTAAGTCTCCTTTCTTTGGTAGTTCGATACGTATTCCTGTTTTTCATTCTGCAGGCAGTACTTCGGAGTCCCAAATTTGGTTTAAAAGAGGAAGCAATTTCTCCGTAATAAGGCCAGTGTTGGTTTTAAGTATGTCTGCTCGGATGTTATCTATACCAGGTGCTTTGCCACTTTTATAGTCTTTTATTGCTGTGACTATCTCAGCCTTGTTGATATGGCTTGTATTAATATTCAGCTGGGGTGCATCATGTTCCTCAACTGTTTCAGTGGCTGGTGGTATCTCTCTGTTGAGGGTCATGTAAAGAACTCCCTACAACGAATCAATTGGTCTTGGGTGTTCGTCAATATATTTCCTGCAGCATCCTTGTTGGGTTTCCTCAAGTTAAACATCTTATTAGATAGTAGTTTAGTTATGCGATACAACTCTTTGGTGTCTCCTTTAACAACTGCCTCTTCTGCTTTTCTTGCCATATCTTCCATCATCTTGCGCTTGTCAATTCTCGCGCTTCTCTTCACCTCTCGGTTTAGTGTGTTGTATTGCTCTACGAGTCTTGCCTTCTCTTCCGATTTGCACTGCAGATTACGAGTCTTCACTTCTCTCCTCCTTTCCACTTTATTCCATGTTTCTGTTGACATCCACGGTTTTGCTTCTCTCTCAAGAACGTTTTTTGCATGTGTCTACAATGGTGTCTTTGAAAAGTCTCTATCTTTACTCTACATCCCTCTGCTCTACCTCCTCTTCTTGTAGGCATTCAAAGCGAATTTTTAGTTAAGAGACATTGTTAATATTTTCAACCTATTGGTTACAAAATGCAAAATGCCAAAATCGTAGTCCCTTGGCTTGAGGGCAAACTGGGCTATAGCTGTAACTGTTTTGCACCCAGGCAAATTTCAGCAGGCAAGTCTACGCCCCAGGGGACGGATAACGTCACTGTGGCAGCAGCCGAGTTCTGCTGAGGACTGATTTTAGGGCGGTATAACCTTAAAACAACTACGAATTTTGATGGTAGGAATAGAAATTGTCTCAGGGAGTAGAGGACTCGAAGACCATTGCTCCTGAAAGAGCAGCAACACATACATAGAGGCATTAAGGAGGCAGCCCCTTTACTGTGCTATGGTGCAGCAGATCTTACCAATAATGACTAGGCGAGTTCAAAGAACTACTCCAAGAGAGATGACCATCAATGTAGTGAAGACTAAGACCAAGGAGGTCTCCAGGAATAATAATAGGCACAACATCCATATGAAGGGGCTGTTCACATAGCTATATTATAGGAGTGATAATGCCTCTACATCCTCTCTCCTTTCTTCAAGAAAGAGAAATCATCAAATATTCATTGATCAAATCTATTAACTCAGCAAATACACTGTAGTGAGCAACTTAGCTTCAGATCAATGTTGCCAAGATCAGTCCCATCGGTGGAAATATAATCAAATAAGTGCCCCAGGACTTGAGACAAATAATACACTAAACTTAGGATAACTGCTGTCAGTGCAGGAATGCAACCTCAAATCTCCAAGTGGTGGAGCTATCCAATCCTCATATGCAGTGCATTATAGCTAAAGCCCTGCGCAGATGCGGATAAACTTTGCATGGCTTTGCGGATAGTGGATGTGCTGCGGATAATGCTTGGAGTAAATTTGGGGATAGTTTTTAGAATACAATCCGAACTTGTTGAATATCATGGGGAAAGTTGAGTAATGTGCGCAGCGGGTAATCGTGCGCATCTATGTTTTTCGAGTTGGTAGTACAACTAGCAACTCAGTTCACTCCTACCCTCAAGCTGTCATCGTACCTATCAGATAGGGATAGTCAGCATGATGCCAGTTGCTATGTGATAACCGTGAGACTTGGATGAAGAAACTTAACACGTTGCATGTTATTTTCTGTAGCCAGCAAATAAGAAGGTAAGCCTACAGTTGTGATTCAATGATTTAAAATTAAATGTAGTTTTAAATGCCAGTGTTTACAGTGGTTTTGCATGTATTTATTTTTCAATATAATAGATTAGTTTGCCGGGATTTAGTGAGTTACGTTTTAAAAGCAGAGTGGGGTAATGGTGCGCAGAACATATGATACAAGTAAATATAACGCGACATTAATGCCAAAATATTTCGTGTTTGTTCTCCAGATGCCAAGAAATGATATGCCGAAAACGGAGAAAAACTCCTACCCAGCAGAAAATGTGCAGAAAGCTCTACATGCAATTAGGGACGATGGGAGGAAAATAAGAGAAATGGGGAGAAATTCCAACATTCCAGAGTCAACTCTACGGAAGCAGTTGCTGCAAAATTGTCTTGCTCCACCTCGTCTACTCCGTAAAGCTGTTTTTACCAACGAAATGGAGTCATAATTATCCGAATACCTTTTGACATTGGCAAAATTAATTTACGGCTTAACGCCCACCAAGCTTGTCAGACGGTTTGAGTTCAAGTTTGCAGAGGAGAATAAGATTCCCCATAATTTCCATAAGTTAAAAGTCTAGCAGGCAAATATTGGTTGTACGAGTTCTTGAAGAGATATCCTGCATTAACGTTGAGACGACCTGAAGGAACAAGCCTAAATAGGATAGCCTCCTTTAATGCTGACGAAACGAAGATATTTTATTCTATTATCCAACACTGCAGAATTTTAGTATCATTGTATTGTTATGCTATTATAAAATGCATTTGAATATTCTAATATTAATGCTCAGTGCAAGTTTCAGCCAAATCGCATTATATTATTATGGCTTTCCAACACTCATCCCATGCGCATAATTTCCCAACCCGTGTGCATGATTACCCTGCAGGGTGGGTAATCGTGCGCAAATGCATATTTGTGAGATTTCGAATTATAGTCCACCAAATTTAATTTTGAATTAAATTTGTTTCTGCACATCGAATATGGAGTTACTAAGGCTCCCTTATTCATAACTGCAGTTGTGTTACCTATTATGAGACCATCACAAGATCGATTCTTGCTTAAGTGCGCACAATTCCCCAACTATCCCTTACTAGAGCCCGGATGTTTATGACTTATCATATTTTTCCGTTATGTTTTTCATGACAAATGAAAGATGATGATTTACGCTAATCCCATTCAAATTATGTCATTAAGCACAATCAACCCTCCGAACTGAAAAGGGTTGCAATTCTGGCTGCATAACATTCATTTTAGACATAGCACATGACACACCTAGCCTAAGGGTTCGACTTTCTGCTCAAATGTCTAAAAGATAAAGTATAAAGCAACACATTGGAAATATTATTGTAATGCCAGTAGATTCGGATAACAAACGTGTGGATCAAAGTTGCGTGGATGCGGGACGGATGCAAGTCGTGCGGATGCGGATAACAGCCGTGCGATGCGGGCGGATAACGTTTTGTCTATCCGCGCAAGGCTCTAGTTATAGCATGCTCAGCTACGTAAGTGGGTAATATAACAAACAAAAACAGAACAACAGATATCAACGGAATCATGTATAAAATCTCATCGGTATTTGTTGTTTCCATGGTTTTGATCACAATAAGCACAAATATACGTTCAAACTATTGCCTGGAGCAGATTACCTCGCTGTTCTGCCCCCATAAAACAACAAACTAATCTATTGCCGGAAGAGTATGATCCATAGTACTCATTTATAATTTTAATTGCAAGGGGTTTGGAGTTTTCAGAATTTAAGGTTACATGGTTGCATATTTTCTATTAATGACATCAGATTAGTAGAATGTATGCATATTTTAAGGTAAGCAAGATGGACAACTAATATTTTTTTAACATCCATTAATTCATGACATGCCAAATGATGTAGGGATAGTTTTGGTAAAAAGCAATATAACCATAACAATACTTTTTTAGCAATCAATTAATGGATGGTTCTTTTCTTCTTTTCTTGTAGTTAGCATTCGATTTATAATGAAAAACCCAAAACATTTAAAATACAAATAAATAATTATTAATTGTAATTTGTTAATTGCAAAATTACCCACAAAATATATCCCAAAACTTGTGTTGATTATTACCTGAGCAGCATCGTCAGATCCCTTTTTTCGTTGTTATCTCGATTAACAGTGAACATTATCAAGCAAGAAACATAAGGAAAAGGAACAGTCGAGCGATTCCTAAATCGTAACTTTGAAAGAATGCATCATAAAGAAAGACAGGCAAATAATTTGAAGAATTCAGCCTAAAATTACAATAAAAAATAAAAAAATATTATACAAAATAACTTGTGGAAATATTTGTTTATTTTTAACATTTTATTCAATATGTATGTCCCAAGCAAATGCTTTTATTGTTCTGAGCAGAATATTTTTTCAAAAATTCAAAATATGTAGATTATATTTTTCATGCACTAAATGTAATTAGAACTCGCGTATATTTCGCTTGCCTGTTGATACTTGAGAAGCATTTGAAGGTTCCAAAGTTAATTAATTAATACTTATTAATTAATAATAATTAAGTGTGGAACATTTCAAACCATCACTCAAATCCAAAGCAAACACTATGTCAAAGCGGTCTCTACGGGTGACATAGTTAACTTTCAAACATTTGTCTGCATAGTAGTGCCATCTGCTGGGTTTAACATTAACTACAAGGGTGGATCAAATATAAACGGGAATTTGAATGTAACCCTGCTGTTAGTAATAAATCTGAGGCGGGGCTTTGCCAGGATGTTGGTTGGGGTGTCAGAAGAAGGGGTTTGTGTGCGCAAGCACGGTGGGGAGCTGGGCTGCTTCAGTAAGCTATGACTAAGCAACAGGTGCAAACGTCTGTTGCGCAACGCATCTTTATCAGATTTCTCGCAAAAGAGGGTACCAAACCTTCAGAAATTACGAGACGGCTCCGCTCACAGTTTGGGGAAGAAGCACTGTCGCCGACTTGAGTGTATGAGTGAGCAAACAAATTTGTGGCAGGAAGAGAAGCTGTGAAAAATGAACCTCATGAAAGGAGGCTACGGACAAGCATCACTGCAAACAACAGTGTTGCCATTCGTGACATTATTGAGGCAGATCAGCGCATACGAATTTCTGAAATAGTTTTATCCATAGGAATAAGCGTATCGCAACAAGCGACGCCGGCAACCGATACGAAACATCATTCTTCTCCATGGCAATGCAAGGCAGCGTATAGCCACTGTATCCCTGGAAAACCTGGAGGAAATTGATTGGATACCTCTGGAATACCCTCCGTACAGTCCAGATTTATCGCTCTGTGACTACCATTTGTTTGGACTGCTCAAACAAGACCTACTGTCGACCAAAATATTATGTGTACTCGAGTTTGAAGGTTGTTTGAGAAGTAACCAATAGACCTACATAAAATCCAATAACATCATCATTTCCGGCACTCTATTTTACATTGGTTCATGTAGGTTTGGAATTTTTAATTTATATTTTAGTATTTTTTATCGCAGTTGGAACACAAAAAGTGCCCGTTTTTTAGCGTGTTTCAACCATGCGTCACATTTAAAAATTATTACCACACAAACCCGTCATCAGATCGAATCCAAATTTTAACACAATATACACTGGAATGTTGTATAACTGGTTTATTAATTTTAAAATTTTGTGTGTCCAAGAAACAAAGTTGTTATCTTTTTTGTAAGGTAACTTTTTCTCGGCTCGGGGTGGTTTGAAAATGTAGTTCTTAGTCGCGTTGTAATCCTTATTCATCAAAAAGGTATGCTGCACGATTGTGAAATACGTAAATTAATTCACTTATTTTATATCGGTTTGTATTTGTATGGGGAATTAAGACATGGTTCACCAGTTAGCCACTCCGGTGAAAGCTGTACAGCATTGCCAAGATGGGCACCATCACGCATCATGGCGGGCCTCGCTCTGAAGTGATGGGCTCCATATCAGCAAAGCTGTACAGCATTTCCCGGAGCGGCTAGCTGGTGAACCATGTCTTAATTCCCCGTACAAATACAAACCGATATAAAATAAGTGAATTAATTACATATTTCACAGTCATACAGCATAACTTTTTGATGTATAAGGATTACAACGCAACCAAGAACTACATTTTCCAACGACCCCAAGCCGAGAAAAAGTCGCCTTACAAAAATGATAACTTTCGTTCTTGAACTCACAAAATTTTGAAATTAATAAACCAGTTATACAACATTCCAATGTATATTGTGTTAAAATTTGGATTCGATCTGATGACGGGTTTGTAAGATAATAATTCTTAAATGTAACGCATGGTTGAAACACCCTTAAAAACGGGCAATTTTTGTGTTTCAACTGTGATAAAAAATATTAAAATATAAATTAAAAATTCCAAACCTACATGAACTAACATAAAATAGAACGACGAAAATGATGATGTTACTGGATTTTATGTAGGTCTATTGGTTACTTCGCAAACAACCTTCAAACTCGAGTGCACATAATATTTTGGTCGACAGTAGGAGGACAGCGGTTTATGATGATGCAAGTGTAGAAGAGTTTGTGTTCAACTTGCTTCTCTCACGTCCCTCTTCTTTCAGGACGGCATCAAAAAATTGCCAATCCAAGAGAGAAAATGTGTATCAAAGGCAGGACACTATGTAGAACAGTGATCTCTATATGTGTATTTCTTTTGGTCAATGTAAGAAATGTTAAAACTAATTCCCGTTTATATTTTAACCACCCTCGTATTTTGACGGAAAACGGCACCAGATTTAAATGTAGGAATTTTTCAGATATTTCCGATCAAGGCTGAAAAGTACGCTCTGGATATATCAGTATTCCGCTCAGGAAGAGTTAATTTTCTGTTGGCTAATTGTAGCTAATAACAACATTGATATTTAACAGATTTTGATCGGCCGATAACCTAGATGTTTTTTTACTTACTTAATTCCTGCCGCTCCTTCCGGAGCATAGGGCCTTGGCGAAATTTCTCCACGCAGTACGGTTCCTGGCTATTCTCTTCACTTGACTCCAGTTCTTGTCCACCTCTGCAATTTCATTTTCAATCGTCCTCTTCCAGGTCTTCTTAGGTCGACCTCGCTTCCTGGCACCTTGAGGATTCCAGTCTAGCGCCGCCCTCTCAACAGCTCCGTCCGGCTTCCTTAGTGTGTGACCGATCCAGCGCCATTTCCTCTCCTTGATCTGGATGCTAATCGGTTGTTGATTGGTGATGGTCCAAAGATCTTCATTTGAGATTATGTCCGGCCACCTCACCTTCATGATGCGACGCAGACATCTGTTAATGAACACCTGTAGCTGGTTGTTGATCGGTTTTGTGACTTCCCATGTTTCACAGCCATAGAGAAGAATCGACTTTACGTTGCTATTGAAAAGGAGGAGCTTGGTCTTCCTAGAAATGTTTCTATTTCTCCAGATGGGGTAGAGCTGGACAAAGGCACCATTTGCCTTCCTGATACGGCTTCGAACATCTTCCTCTGCTCCCCCATCATTTGTGACTATACTCCCAAGGTAGAGGAAGGACTCAACTCGCTCAATTTCCTTTCCGTTGACTGTCAAGCTAGTCGTGACGTCAGAATTTATCCTCATCTCTTTGGTCTTGTTGGTGTTAATCATCAGTCCTGCACGTTCTGCTTCTCTCTGCAACCTCCCCAGCTTATCTTCTATGTCTCGGTACCGTTGTGCCATAAGACAAATGTCGTCCGCAAAATTCAGATCTTCAAGCCTGTCATTTATACCCCATTGAATACCCCTCTTCCGTCCTCCCATTACCTTCTTCATCACACTATCCAGGACCAACAGGAACAGAGTGGGGGAAAGGTCACACCCCTGTCTCACTCCGGAACTGACCTTTATCTTTTCTGTTAATTTGCCTTCGTGTAGAACCTGGCACTCATACCCTTCGTACATCTCTTCCATGATTCTGATGATCTTTGTTGGAATTTTATATTCCTCGAGGGTCTTCCACATGATTCTTTGATTTACGGAGTTGAAAGCTTTCTCGAAGTCAACAAATGTGAGGTAAAGGGTATTCCGCCACTCCACACTCTGCTCCAGGATGATTCGGAGGGTGTTGATGAGATCCACACAGCTGCGATGTTGTCGAAATCCAGCCTGTTCCTTCCGAAGCTTTTTTTCTACGCAGTCTTTTATACGATTCAAACCTAGATGTTAGGCCCCTTAAAACACACAACAGATTTTGATCAATAACAATAATACCTCTTAAATTTCATATGAACACACTTTGAGTTGAAAACGTTCCTCTAGTGATGATGTAGAGAAGAGATCATACAGCGAATGGAACACCTGTAACATCAGCCTGTCAAGTAGTAAGGCCAAGGGGAGAGTTCTGCTACACTAAGCAGTTAATTCATCCTGTTTCCGCCTGATATACCCTAAGGAAGTGATCAGCAATGTTATGAGCTTAGATGTTACAGTGACCCTGCATTACATGGTACCGTAAAAAAAAAAAAAAAAAAAACTGCAGTTGTACTTTTCTTACCATTCCACAACTTGGATTCAAAGGCAGTACTGGCTTTCTGAAGAGTTTCTTGATATAGTGCAGCCTGGTTCCTGTCGTTCACTAGTTCAGCCATCTTTTGGGCACAGTACAGAGCAGCCAACCAGAGACTTCCACAGTATGCACTAAAACATTCCATTAAATACATAGACAGGGGGGAAAAAATAAAACTTCCAAAACAATTTCATGTACACTGCTATTATTACCTGATGACACATGTGTAAGCAACGGATTCCGTATGCGGGTGAGTCCATGTGCTGCAGAAAGGTTAAGAAGGGAGAAACTTTCAATTCTCTTGTCACTACAGAAATGTTCACATCGGCTCCTACTGTAACTGCAGCAGTGTTGCACGTTAGTGTCTCCCACGAGCACAGCAGCAGTGACTCCCTCCATTACCTTCCTTCTCCACCTTTCTCCTCTGCGCTCACGGATTCACACATGACTGTGCCACCAGGTATTAACTGCTGTCTATTAGATGGTGATATACAGAAATTAAGTACATGGGTGATAATTGATCAATGTTGTTTTAAGGAGGCTAACATCGAGGTTATCGGTCCAAGTACATGGATGCAATACTCATCATCATCATGAACCGGCTCAAGTTTCCCGGGTGTGGTGAATGAGCGCTCTCCAAGAATGTCTCCCCTTCCACGACCTGCTGCAATTCCAGACCTCTCCCTGCAAGATCATTTCTAACCTGGTCGACCTCTTGGTCTCTTGCCTTTCAGTTCTTTCTCAAACCACACTCTAGCTGTTCTTTGTGAGTCCATTCTTTTGAGATGACCGAACCATTTCAGCCTGGCTTCAACACAGATCTCATTAAGAGATTGTTCTACTTGAACAAGATGGCGTATCTCATCATTTTTTATTTTGTCCCTCCTTGTCTTTTGAATCAGTTCTTAAAAACTTCATCTCCACCACCTGTAGTTTGCTGGTATTTCTCTTGGATTGGGTACAGGTTTCTAAGCTAAAGTATATGTAGTAACAGGTACAAAGAAGCTCTTGTTGAGTATTAGTTTTGATCTTAAAGGAACTTGCTTATCGCAAAGAAGCACCCTCACGAGATTATAAAATTGCGCTCCATGTTGAACTCGACTAGTGATTTCTGCAGATGGTTGGTTATCTGTCGACACTACACTGCCAAGGTAACAGAACTGATGTACTTGTTTTAAATTTGTACCATTCAGAGTGATGTTAGTACAGATGATTTCTCGACAAACAGGCATCAGGACTTGCTTATATTCAGACCAAATTGCTTGAATATAGCATTCCAATCATTCAGCTTCTGTTGTATTTCAGTCTCATCTTCACTCCATATTACAACTTACTTACTTCGTTGGCCACACGAACCGAAGTCGGTTCATTGCCTCACTCTTTAGCCTCTTCCATTGGTCTCTGTTGCTAGCCATGTTCTCGTTGGCTCCCAGTGTCTCCAGGTCTTTCTCGACTCCATCCATCCACCTCAGTTTTGGTCCACCCAGGGGTCTCGTACCTTGCGGCTTCCCTTCTAGCACTGTCTTCACCATTTTCTCTTCTCTTCTCAGGACATGTCCCAGCCATTCAATTCTTCTCCTCTTTATTACAGCTGTCACATCGGGTTCATTAAACAGCGTGTGTATTTCAATATTTTTTCTTCTTCTACAGATTCCATTTTCAGATACTGGCCCAAAAACTTTTCTTAATACCTTGTTTTCAAAAGTTATAATTTTTCTCTCCATTTTCTTGCTCAGTGTCCATGTTTCCGCCCCATACATTAATACTGATCGCACGATTGTCTTGCAAATGCGGAGTTTCGTTGTTTTCGTTAACAACATCATCTGCAAATGCTTAAGCTTTAAACTCAGAGATCTTATTGAGTCTCCTAACTCTCTTCATTATTTCATCCATTACAGTAATAAATAAAAGTGGTGATAGAGCGCTGCCTTGCTGTACACCCTGCTTAGTCTCAAACTACTCTGAATAGCCGTCACCTATTTGGACACAACTCTGGCAGTGTTCATATAGCATCTTGACTTTATTTATTAAAGAGCATGGTATGGATCTATTTTGAAGGCATTCCCAGATTGTATTTCTCCGTACACTGTTTTAAGCCTTCTCAATATCTAGAAGAATGAAGATTATGTCGTTTCCTTTTTCCCAGTGCTTCTCCATAATCATCCTAACAGAAAATATCAGATCTGTTGTTGCCCTGTTCCGTCTGAAACCGTACTACTCTTCTTCAAGCTGTGGTTCAATGATAATTCTTAATCTGTGTTCTATGATTCGTTCCATTATCTTCAGGCCATGAGATAGAAGAGTAATTCCCCTGTAGTTCCTAGGTTTCCGTCCGTCTCCTTTCTTAAATAGAGGGACGATAACACCTTTAGCCCAGTCTGTTGGTATTTTTCCTTCTTTCCAAATAGTGTTTAGGACTCTAAACAACCACTGCAATCCTTGTACTCCAGCTGCCTTGATCATGTCAGTGCTTACATCATCGATGCCTGTAGCCCTAGCTTTTTTCATGTTCTTTAGGGCATTTTGCACTTCCATCCATGTTAGAGGGTACTCCATATCTGGGATGTTTTCTTCTTTTATAGTCTCCTCTTGTTTGGTATTTGAATTTTGATCACACTGTCCCATCTCCTCTCGAATCTCCTTCTCATTCCATGTGATGTTTCCATCTTCCTTCTCCACAGCCTTTATTGGTTCATAGCTGTTTCTTTTTCCTCACCACTTGATATAATGGCTTCCTGTTGTTCCTGCAGTCTTCTTCTAGTTTCTGTGTGTATTCTGTCCAGTATTTCTCTTTTTCTGCAGAAATGATTCTTTTCACCCTAAGTTTCAGGTCTCTGTACATCTGACTGAGTTCTTGAAACGTCTCTTCTTTCTCTTCTTCTCTGACTTTCTCTGTCCCTTAGTTTCCTCACTTCATTTCTCTCTCATTGCTCTTCAGACAGTTTCATTCCACCATGGGTTTTTCTCTCTCATACTCTGCTGCTTGTTTTGCCAATAATATTTACTGCAGTATCTAACAGGATTTTCTTAAATCCAAGCCATTCTTCTTCAGCTGATCCAGTCTCGTATTTAGGCAGTTGGTCTCTAATCTTCATCTGGTATTCAGACCTCTTATCTGGTTTATCAAAATCCCAAACTTTTATCCTGTGTTTAAGTTTGATATTCGCCTTTCTTATCAGGATGTTTCCTAGGATGGCTACTAGTAACCTGTAGTCACTATCCAAACTTTCTCCTGGCAGTATTTTCACATCTCTAATAAATACTCCAGCTAATTTTTTTAAACCACTTATGACACAAGAACTATCCCTTCCCAGTAGTCCTACTACTCTGGCATTACTGTCAATTAGGAGAGCACAAGCTATGAGGAAGACCAAATATTAGCAGAGAAATAAAACTTTCCACATAGACCTCAAAGGGTCTTCTTCTTGGTATGCCATATTCTAATGAAGTTTGGCGACCATCATCGCTATTTGATATTTGGATACTGCCACACGAAAAAGGTCACCTATGATCGTCTGGTACCAGACTTTTGAGATTCTTAAACCAGGAAGTTCTTTGCCAGCCAAGTTCCCTATATCATACAATTTTTCCCTACATCACCAGTGGTAGGATCAGGGAGCAGCACGACGTCAATGGCGAACAAGCAGGCAAGTCCGAATGACAACCAACAGTCAGTCTGAATACAGACATAAACACGTACCCAGATTAAACCTGCTGTAATGACAACCGAAAAGTCGGGAAACAATCACTGATACATGACGCGGCACCATCCTGAAAGTCTAGTTAATAAACTAGGCACTGGCCGCGAAAGCCTTGAATCTAAATAAATTAAGGATCCTGTACTTGTCGTTTAACATCATGTGTCCAAAATATTCAAGCTTCCGTTTTGTAATGGATAGGAGTGCTTCTGTCCTTTTACCTAGCTTATCCAACACCTCGGTATATCACACTTTATCTGCCCACGTAATTTGAAGGTAGACCCACATTTCTAAGGCCTCCAGTTCTTTGCACGGGGGCTGGGTTGAAGTATATCCTTCCATACCATACAACAATATAGGAAACACATATCCTCTAACTATTCTCAGCCTAAAATCCAGGTTTAAGTTGTGGTTACAGACCAAGTTCTTCATTTTAACAAATGTGCTTCTCGCAAGCTCAATCCTGATCTTGATCTCTTGGCTGTCCCATTAAATTTTGATTCAGAAACACTTCAAGGTACATTACTGTTTATAAAAAGTGAAACACCAGGAAGAAATGGTTGGAGATACTCCCAGAACAGGGGTCGTGTTAGGCCTGCGGTACCATACTAAGTGATTGAAATCACAGAGAGATGGCGTGCACATTGGCCCACCAGTGCCCTCTCTCGTGGGACTGGACAGGTCAGTGTTCTGCACAGCTCTGTCGGCGTGGGGCCGTCATACCAAGTGGAAAGGTGTAAGCAAGTGCAATGATGCCTCGCCGACATCACAAGGTGGACTATCAGCATGTGAGTGCGGTTGAACGGGGCAGAATGCTTGGGCTCCGGGAGGCGGGTCTGTCGTTCCGGGACATTGTGGCTCGTACAGGCAAGCTGCGTCAACAGTAAGGTGTATGTGGATCCAGTGGAGAGAGAAGGGTCGTACACAGCGACGACAAGGTAAAGAACGATGCAATGTGACCACAGCGCGAGACGACCGCCATCTTCTCCGCATGGCCGTATCAGACAGAACAGCGTCGTCCTCGGTGTTGGCTCGACGTTGGAGCACTGCAACTGGGATGGACATGTCTGCATCGACGGTGCGGCGGCGCCTATTGAGGGCTGGACTCGTAGCACGCATGCGGCTTCCATTGACTGGGAACCACCGACGCCTCCAACTACAATGGGCACGTGCACGCTGACACTGACAGGCTGAGTGGCGAAATGTAGTGTTTTCGGACGAGTCCCGCTTCAACCTACCCTACAGTGATGGCCACATACGCATTCGATGCCGCCATGGAAAACGCAATCAGGCAGACTGTACCAGGTGTAATGGTTTGGGGCGCAATTGCCTATAACAGGCGATCGCGCCTCGTACGTCTTGCGGGCAATCTGAACAGTGACTTCTACATCAGGGAAGTTTTACAGCCCGAGGCACTGCCCCTCTTGCAGGCCGTTCCACAGGTCATATTTCAGCAGGACAATGCCCGCCTGCATGTGGCGAGGAATGTGCAAGCCTTCTTCGCAAAACGACGGATACCTCTGCTTCCCTGGCCTGCCCGTTCGCCTGACATGTCGCCCATAGAACATGTCTGGGATAAGGTAGGTCGGCAACTTGTTCGTTCAGGTCCACCTGCCGCCACTGTTGATGCTTTGTGGGCGCGCCTACAAACCGCGTGGGACGGTATTCCCCAGCAGCGTATTCAAGCGCTGTAGGATTCCATGCCACGACGTCTAGCGGCTCTGAGTGCAGCAGGTGGTGGTGCGACGCCGTACTGAGGATCGACCGTCAATGTGCATGTACCTGACTGTCTTTCTAATCAGTAATGTATTGTCATGTCCCTAATCTGTGCTATAAGGTTCAATGTGGTCACATCTCTTGTTCATGGTGTTTCACTTTCTACAAACAGTACTGTATTTATAATGCTGAACACGTTCAGTTTCTACATTCTCCAGTTTGAGCTTAGCCTATTGCTTGCCGATTATCATAAACTTGGTCTTCTTAATGTTCATTCGGAGATCCCAATTACCACAAGCAGTGTTAACTCTCTCTAGAAGGATTTTCACAAGGTCTAATTTCAGCCAGCAGCACTGTATCATCTGCATATCAAATATTATTAATATACTGCCCATTAATTGATATGCCTACTGCTTCAGGTGTGTCTATCACTTTATAAAATTTCTTAAAAGTGTAGGTACTCTAAATTAGTTTATAATTAAAATTCCTTTGATTATTATGTTCAAAAAAAGAGTTATAATTGCTGGATGATCTTCTAATTCTAATTATGCTTTATTAGGGGGTCTCCGGGCTTTGGCTCAAACAATTTCTTATGAAGTAAGATAGCCTCTCAGTAAATGTTGTAAAGTAATCAGGAGAGTACACATCCTTGTCGATCACCACGTCTAATGACGACAGCTTGTCATTGACCCTAACCATGGCTTTCTAGTTCCAATCAAAGTTGGCAACAAAATGAATATCCTTCATGTCAAGGCAGTCGTTCCTCCAGACATCCAACCGAGGCTTTGTCATAGTCATCGATGAAACACATATAAACGTACTTATTCACGTTCAAGCATCGCTGGAGCAAACTCTGCATGCCGAATAAAGCATCCTGTGCCCCAAGCCCATTCCTGCGTTTCAGAAACAATGTTCTCACATTGAGCATAGATTCTCCTGTGAATGATCTTCAGTAACATCTTTAAGACATTGCTCAAAAGGTTGATGGTACGTTCTTCACAACACCTACCTTTTTTAAATTTATTTTTATGTTTGTATTTATTTTAGGCAGTACAATGAAAGTGGACTTCAGTCAATCCTCAGGGATGACTCCAGTATTGTAAATTAAGTTGACAAGATCTGTCAGAACAACAATGCCATCATCATTTCTGAATATGTTTCCCATTTGATCTCTGGGCAACTTCTACGTATACAGTCAGCAAGGTGGTAACTTGAAGGTGTTAAGAATAGTTTCTTCTTGACAGAACTCGACTATTAGATTACCCTGCTCATTCCGTTCACCTAGTCCAAAATCCCCCACTATAACTAGTTCTTCCTTCACCTAACTTAACATTAAAATCTCGCTTTATGATGTTCAAATCTTGCCTCTTAACAAAGCGATTGCTTCCTTGACAATAGTAGTAGTGGATATGATAAAGGCTGCAGGACACATTGGAATATACTGAACCTTCAGAGTACCCTAGTGTGTGTGGAGAGCAAAACAAGTTCCAGAGGATTGGCAGAAAGGGATTATTATACCAATATTCAAGAAAAGAGACAAACAGGTGTGTGGAAACTACCAAGGAATTATAATTAAGTACAAGCTTTTCGGCCTACAAGCCCGAAAAACTTGTACTTAATTATGAACGCCGGCCGTGAAAGCCTAAGCTGTTATACCAAGGAATTACTATAATCTCTCATGCTGCAAAGATCATGGAAAGAGTACTAGAGGAACGAATCCGTAAAAAGGTTGAAAACCAAATTCAAGAGGAACAGTTTGGGTTCAGAAGGAAAAGATCAACAGTGGAATTTTTGTTGCAAGACAAATTAGGGCTAAACACTGGGAATATGGAAAAGACATGATAATGACTTCATTGACTTAGGGAAGCCTAAAACAAAAAGGAATTGGAGAATAAATAGGTAATACAAATGATAAAAGCAATGTACAGTAATTACTGCAGCTGTGTCAAGACTCAAGTAGATAAAACAGGATGGTTTGAAATTGAACATGGATTGAAACAAAGGAGTGTACTCTTCGCCATTGCATGTTCTGATTTAGGAACAGAATTAGGATATGGTCCAAGAACAGCTGGATGTACTGAAGGAAAATATTGAGAAATGGGAAATCAAAATCAGTGCAGAGAAAAATAAGACAATGGTAATGACAAGAGGAAAGAAGGTGAAGGGATGGTTAAAATTGGAGATGTACATCTGGAATTAGTAGAACACTTCAAATATTTAGGAAGTGAATTGATGGAAAATGCAATATTGGGTATAGAGATCAACAAGAGAATACAATGTGGGAGTATTTTCTATCATCAGGTTCGGAGTTTAATTTGGGATAAATACATACTACTGAAGGCTAAAGAAGTGATGTACTTAGCAATAATGACGTATGGAGCAGAAACTTGGTCAATGACGAGGAGAGATGAAAGTAGAATACAGGCAGCCAAAATGAAATTCCTGAGTAGTATGGTACAGAAGACTGGGAGAGATAGCGTGAGAAATGAAGACATTCGAAAGGAAGTGAATGTACAGGAGCTAAATGATAAGCTGGAGCAGAACAAATTGAGATGGTATAGGCATGTGAAAAGGATAAATGATGAAAGAATGCCGAAACAAGTGATGGAGAGACGGATGACTGGAAAGAGAGGACGAGGAAGACCTAGAGTATGGTGGATGGATTTGGTGAAGGACAGTGAGAGAGAATGGAACCTGGAGTGGAGTTCAGTGGTTGAGGAAGGATGGTGGACAGAGTAAAGAGGAGGGGTGTCATATTTGCTCCGACCTGGCCTAAGCTGGAAAACGGAAATTGAGGTGCTTACAGTTGCATAATGTTGACATTCAACGGAAAGCACCAGCAATGCAACCCAATCTGAGTGTGGAACAAAAGTTTTCACCTTGCAACTGACCCATTTGGATACAACAGAGTCTGTGTGCAGAATCATAATACACAGTGTGATTGCTCGATCCGCATTGCCCACATTCAGGCCATCTCATCTTTAAAATGCAAGATATAAATAAGAATAGTTTAGAATAAAGAAGAAATTCAGAAGTAAGTCTACTGGAATGAAATTTTCTATACAATTAATAGTCGAGTTATATTCAAGGTAATGATAAATTTTAAAACGAGACTCAACAATTGAATCCACAAAACTGGCAACAGCTCCAAGCAGGATTAATAAAAACAGCCGAGAAAATAGCACCACACATGAGAACACGCAAACATACGTGGTGGACAGCCGAATGTGATGACCTTGTAAGGCTCAGGCAACAGGCATGGCACAATTGGTCTTGCAACAAAACTCCTAAGACTCTGCAAGATCTCAAGGATGTCAGAAGAACTGTCACGAAATCAATACGAAGAATTCGCAAGCAGAATGACAACAAAATATTACAAGAAATAGAAGCTGACTTCAAACAACATAATTCTAGAAACTACTATAGAACTTTTCGCCAGAAGCTCACTAAATATTCCCCTCCATCACTTCAATTCAAAAATGAACATGGGGATATTGCTCATAGTAACACAGAAAACTGTGAAATCCTTGCAAACTACTTTTCGGTATTGCTCAATTGTGAGAAACCTCAAGAAACATTCACATTTATCCACACGCAACAAAACCAAGATTCGCATCCACCCAACGTTCAGGAAATAAGAGAGATAATTAAATCATTGAAAAACAACAAAGCGTCGGGGGAAGACCAAATTGTTGCAGAGTTGTGGAAAAATGCAGGAGAAAATCTCATTGTAAAACTCCAAGAAATTTTAGAAGAAGTTTGGCGAACTGAAAAAATCCCCGCTGACTGGAAGATGGCACTCATACATCCCTTGCACAAAAAAGGAAATTGGACAGATCCCAACAATTATCGTGGAATTTCATTACTATCCATAACATACAAAGTTTTGTCTAAAGCTCTCCTGAATCGTGCAGAAATTCAATTGGATCCAGTAATCGGCGAATACCAAGGTGGCTTCAGGAAAGGCAGGTCGTGTGTGGAACAAATTATCAATTTAAAAAACTCAATGAAATATTTCCGCAATACATCGAACAAACACTATGTCATTACATTTGTTGACTTCCAAAAGGCGTATGATAGCATCGACCGTGAATCCCTTTTCGAAATACTCAAGGAATTTGGATTAGATCAAAAGACAACAAATATTATTAAGGAAACACTCATGGAAACCAAATCTAAGGTTAAATTTATGGGAGAACTGAGCAGAGAATTCCCCATTGACACAGGAGTCCGACAAGGAGATGGATTGTCCCCGTTGCTTTTCAATTGTGCACTAGAGAAGGTTGTACGAGAATGGCGAAAAGCAGGTGCACCGACGCATAGGATAGGACCAAAACTTAAAGGCATAGAATTAGACTGTTTGGCATTTGCTGATGACATGGCATTAATTGCCCAAAACATCTCTGATGCGCAATACCAACTTGAACTTCTACAAGAACAAGCAAAGAAAATTGGATTGCAAATCTCATTTGATAAAACAAAATTTATGACAGATATAAAGAATGAATGCCCCATCTGAAATTGAAATTGGTACTTACCATATATCTCGTGTGAAGGAATTTAAATATTTGGGTGAATGGATTACCGACAATTGTAATGAAAAGAGGTCCATTACAACAAGAATTCAAAAAATGGAAACTGCTTTTCAGTTAACGAAAAATACTTACAACAAAAAGAGTCTTTCCTGGAAATGCAAAATTCAACATTATACAACAGTGATCGGGCCCGAAGCTCTCTACGCTTCAGAAACTCTCACTCTTCAACATAGAACACTTCGAGATCAGTTGGAAGTGAGGGAACGTAAAATAATGAGGAAAATCTTAGGGCCGAGAATCAAAGATGGTGTTCATCTTCCAAAGCCAAATGCTGAAATATATAAAACCATCTCCAAAATCACAGACAAAATGCGTATGCGACGAATCCAATTCTTGGGGCACCTGGAAAGAATGGACCGAAATAGACTAACTCACAAAATTCACACATACTTGAAAAACAAAACAACTAGATCAAATTGGTACTGTACCCGATACCTAGTTGAGGCTATCGGCTACGCCAGCAGACATTAAGCCGTAGTTGAGGTTTTGGGAAGAGTTAAGAAAAGCGCTCAGATCGAGTCAAGAGGAATGTCAGGATGACGTAGTAGGTCTAGGATCAAGAAGGCGCTGACCGCAGTTAAGCAGATGGAATTATGGATGGAAATATGAAGCTTTATTAAGATCTATATGGAACATGGTATTTAAACATCTTAGAAGAGGAGATAGAACATGCATTATATATGGTAATAATTTGAAGGAAGTCAGATAACCCTTAAGTTATTTTATAACTTAATAGCCGAGATGATGGGGGTTCGAGATTATATTTGTGACGCAAGACCACGGTGGTGGGGAGGACGTCACGTGACTGCACCAGGCAGGTAAGGGTCACGGCAGTGCAGAGACTGTCAGTCGAGCTCTGTGAGCCAAGCAAGAGAGTCGAGCTGAGTAGCACACGCCAAGCGCATGGTACAGATCGCGCAGCGAACAGAAACTGTCACGGAAAGTGAAAGCGACAGTTTCAACTTCACCGAGCAGGGAACGACAAGTAGGTCAGTGAGCCGGGCGGGCATCCGCAGCAAACAAGCATAGGAGGCCGGGGTTTTTAAAACAGCATTGCGAGTAGTTGGAGAACTTTATTCCAAGCTGCATTTCAACGCAGAACGGCATAGTAGAGCGACATGGCGAGGCCAGCTTTATGCGGAGATTATTATAGCATTGCAGTAGGACCGTGCGGGTTAATTCCAACTTTATACGCAAGCATTATGACAGAAGCTGAACTTCATTACTACATTGAGTTGGAACGTTTATTCAGCATTTGAATTATAAAGACAAATAGTTACGTGATACTGCAACTGTGAACTTCGAATGAACATAGTTTTTCAATGACATTACGACTATGCATTTCATAGCGCATTCCAAGTAACATTAACAATTTTAAGCAAACGGAATGTTGTAAGCAAATGCACTTAGGAACATTAGCTCGTGCATTAATGCAATTATTTCTTATGCAGTGTTATGAATTACCGAGTATGAACACAGCTACAGGGTGTTTCATAAACTTAGACACTCTGATAAAACAATTTTATTTTCTACAAGTAAAACTAAACCGCTGTGGAAATTGAACTTTCAACACTCAAACTGAACATTGTATAGAACAGTGGCGTAACGTAGAAGAGGAATAGGGGGTCCGCTGTTTCTATGAACTTTTTCGTGAGGATTTGGACAATATCCGCTATGGATAACCAGAAGTTCATCATGTCGGAGTAAACGCAGACAGAGATGCGATGGCACCACGGAGCGATGGATTCGATTCCTGACGAGGAGGAGGTCCACCAGCTGATTCACTTGGGATTCGAAGGCAATCGTCATTGCATGGATGGAATGATATTCACGCCGATCTTTCGAGAAATTCATTACATAGGGAAAATCGACGATCTTTGAAATTTGATAACAGCTGATTATGAGAAGGTACTGTAAGAGTTATAACTTCCTGATACGATTATTTTCATGAATACTGGGCACACATGTATATTTTTCTAATAGGAGTGATACGATTTTTTAGACATGGCTTTGACTTTATATGCTTTGAAATTTTGCTAGAATATGGCGTGACCATATGATATGGCAGGCATCATTATACGAAATTCTCACCATTGGTTGGCTTTATTAAGCAGATGTTTGGTCTTTTAGACATTTTTCCAGCAAGGATGGTTTTTCATGAATAGTTTTTTTTTTGTGTGACGAGTATTTCGAACTCGTGATCTGCAATTGATTATCTAAAATTACTTCGTCAGTTCATTGCATACTAGCGAGTGTGTATTATTCATCAGTAGGGATTTTTTCCATTGAATTGTTTGGAGATATTAAGATGTTATTCACTTTAGTGAATGAATATCGCTTTTATATGACAACTAGAGACTTGTTGATTCCTATCAGGTACATTCACTCATATAGTCTTCGAGATGGGGTCTTTCGTATTTATACGATTGTATGGTGGTTACTCATCTTACCCATCGCTCAGGGCACTATCATGTTAGTCGACGGGGCGAGGTCTTTCGTATTTATACGATTGTACGGTGGTTACTCATCTTACTTGCCATTGAGGGACTCATTTTTATCATCCGAGTGTACATGAGATTGTAAGTGAATCAAACAAGGAACTACTAGTCACATATCAGTCGAACTTTTGTTAAATAAAGTAAAGATAAATGTCATCAGGGTTACATTTGTAATTCTTGTTTGCCAATCCAATATTTTGTTGCTATACTCTTTTGAGAGTAATTTCAGTTTAACAGCTGTTACAGCTGATGCTTTTGATGATTTTTATAATTGTGTTTGATACCTTTGAGAAGGATTTAAAGTAATTGAATTTTGTAAGATGAATCATTAATGGTCAGATTTATTTTAAGGCAGATCAGTATTGCAGATTTTGATATGAGAGATTATAGCACATTGGTGTTTTTCTGTGATGTGAATTATGAGAATTGTAAGAGAATTTATGCTATTTGAAAGCAAATCTTGAATTACTAAGGTAATATTTTTCCAATTGTTTAAGAAGTTGTCTAGATGTGATCAGATTAATTACAGTTATTGGAGATTGTGTGCGTTGATAATTTGAAGCCAGTTATATATTTTTTGTAGATCATGCAACATGGTTAAGTGAAGTTTGTGATAGGCATTTTGTGGAAGTTGCCAAGTGATAGTTGCAATGTTGCTAATGCATTTTGAAGCAGACATGAGGTTGTCGAACCCAGTCTAGCGTAATTGTTGAGATTCATGCTGTATGTGCTGAATATTTATGGAGTTTTGTGGAATAATTGTTGTATTCAAATGTGATATTTGAAGAATTGAGGATATATAATGTAGTTGTGGATAGTCAGATCCAACGTGATGTCGTGAAGGCAATAATATTTTTTGGCATGAAAATTAAATACGAGATATAACTTGGATGTGATAAAACTGTAAGACAACGTTCTATAACCCATATTAAACAATTTGTTAGGAAATTAAACAAATAAATAAAGTTGATAATACAAGATTTTCTGAGAATAATAATTAATGAAATAATAATCTGAAAATTAAGCATATTAATGATCTGACCTAATGAAATAAAAATCAGAATGACTAGAAGAAATAATGAAAATCTAAATAACCAGAAGAGTAAAATTTAAACAAGTTGATAAATTAAATTTTGGAATAAATCAATGAATTAAATAAATGGATGAATAAACTGATTTAAATAAATTAATAGATGGTTGGATAGATGATGAATAACTGAATTAGAAGGTGATAATTAATTAAAGAAGCTGATGATTAATGAATTTATATGGAATTAAAATAAATTTAATTGAGATATAATTTGAGGAATTGCAACTTGAGTTGAGGAATTAAACAATTTGTATTGATGATTTAAGACGATTTAATCTGAGGAAGATGATAAAATAAGATTGTGTGAATAATTAGAAAGTATAATGAAGTAATGATAATAATTTTCATTTAAATGATTTAATGGTGATGAGTTGATGATTCTGACAGGAATATGTTGAATTTTGAGATGAGAATTAATGTGAGAAATATTTAATTTTGATGATGATGATAATGATGACCAATGAGCCGTGAATTTTCTGTAATTCACAAACAAGTAATTTGTAATGACAATGTAAATAGTGTAAATTAATTATTCGATGTTTAGGAGCATTTGACTAACATGTTCAACATTTAAATTATGCCATGCAAGCCATAAATACGTGATATTTAAAATATGTGATTATAATATGTGTATGTTTAGACAGATTAATAACTTTTTCAAATCCACATTTATGATGTTAAATTAAAGAGAAATTAGGTCTCAGGTATCACAAATGTCAGTGACGAAAGACATAATGCTACAGTGATCCTGAGAACCCAAGAGAACTTTAGAGATTTTTCTGTTTTATGTGGATGAAATATTTTTGATTAGAAAAGAGATGGTTCGATTTTTGGACAATGACAATTTAACGTTGGCATTCGACCATGCTCTCAGGTAGGAGGTATATTTAAAATGTCTGTCTGACTATCAAAGTGAAATAAATTTGTTTTTATCTTAGTTGTGATCTGATGATGATGTGATTTTCCTTTTTCTTTCCTTGTCTTGAGTAAGGCTTAACCAGGAAAGGAGGTGGTTTGCTAGGAATTCAGTTGATGGCACCCATTTATATTTGCATTTTTTTATTAAACTTAAGCCCGTAACGACCCTAGAGATACTTTGTCTCGTGTTATCCACTGCTTTTTCGATAACTCAGCTGAATTTCCGACACATCCCTTATTTGACTAGAGGTTCATTTAACTCCGCTCTGTCCTGGAACTCCAGGAATGCGATGTAATAGCAGATGGGTCATCGCATCCCCAGGACGAACGGGTACAGTACAAACAGACTGAAAAAGACTTGCAAGAATTAGGATCGCCAAATCTCCTAGACCGAAATGTCATCAGAACACTTGCACTCACACGGGGTTTCGAGGAGGAAGAAAGACGGCCATACCACCATATCTGGTCTGCACAACGGAAGCAAACCCATTCGTTGCGTATGAAGGAGTACTGGGCTGCAAGAAAGGCTAACCATTGTTGATTCCGCGTGGTCCTAAGAGACCCATTCGCGACGAAGGAGAAGAAGAAGGAGAAGTTGAGTTATGCCGGAACATTTAGCACAATTTGTGTTTAAATATATTAATGGCTCAACGGACAATACATATTTTTCTTTTGAAAATTATATATTCAATGCCAAGTTAAGGTTATAATTGCTTTGGAATGGAGTTTTCGACTCCCATAGTGCACTGACTTTGCTCGTGACGTGGATACACATGTATCAGGTACGTCTTGCAATGGCCTTCCCAGTGTGTGCTAGACAGTGTCTTGGTGAGGTGTGCATTAACCAACTGAAGAGCCCAATTGCACACCGGGGCGAAACACTGTCATTTTGTTGAATTATGCCGGAACATTTAGCACAATTTGTGTTTAAATATATTAATGGCTCAACGGACAATACATATTTTTCTTTTGAAAATTATATATTCAATGCCAAGGTAAGGTTATAATTGCTTTGGAATGGAGTTTTCGACTCCCATAGTGCACTGGCTTTGCTCGTGATGTGGATACACATGTATCAGGTACGTCTTGCAATGGCCTTCCCAGTGTGTGCTAGACAGTGTCTTGGTGAGGTGTGCATTAACCAACTGAAGAGCCCAATTGCACACCGGGGCGAAACACTGTCATTTTGTTGAGTTATGCCGGAACATTTAGCACAATTTGTGTTTAAATATATTAATGGCTCAACGGACAATACATATTTTTCTTTTGAAAATTATAAATTAATAGTTGACCATTGCTGCCTTATTTGAGGAGCTTATTTGAATAGCATGATTAGCACCATGTACAATTGGAATAGAGGCATGGCATTCCTTCCCAAATGCATTGATATGCATTTCATTGTACTGCTCATGATCTAAGTTGTAGAATACGCACTGCCCACCTACAACTCAAAACACATGTCACCTTGCCTACATTTCTTATTAGTTATACTGAAGAACCAACCCAAGGGAATGTTCCCATTAACTGCTCTGAGTGCTTCATTCCGTTCATTTAGGTTTTGCTTTGCCTTGGATGAAGACTTTTGTTCCATGGCAATACGGTGAGCCTTTTGAGTGATTGAAGAGATGATTAACATTGTATGTTGATATGTACCGATGAATGAAAGTACAAGCTTGTAGTTTTGCACGATCTTTAATCTCGTGGCCATTTATCGAATGATGAATATATGTATAATATATATATATATATATAAAAAGATTGTGCTCACACAAGTTCATAAAATCTCATAGTTCTAGGTCAAGATCTCTGACCCATTCAACTGCTTCAACTGATGCTTGATCAACATCCATCAACGTTCCATGGAAAGCTCGGAGAGGGTAGTCTGCTACAATGTGATGGATTGACTGTAAGGAGGCACCACAGTCACAATCTGCAGAGTTAGACCAGCCCCATTTATGCAGTGAATACACACATCTGCCTTGTCCTGTGCGTATCCGATTTAAGATCCTCCATTGGCGCCTGGGAAGATCAAATCCAAGTAACCGTTCAAAAGGATTCCCAACTAGGTGTTTGTTGGTTACTGAAGAATGCTCCCACTGGATCTTCCACGAGTTCTTTACATTAAAGGAGGATCCTTCAAGGTTAATTGCTGTGCGCCAGGGTGATTTCCTTGACTTCAAACGTTGGTATACTATTTGTGTAATATCTTGATGAATAGGCAAATAGGGATTCTGATGGATTTTCTTCCATGTATTTAAGAGTGCCTCTGATCTTCTCAAGGCTGGAGGAGGAATGTTTTCGAGGACAGGCAGCCAAAGTGTGTTCGTGCTCCAAATTCATTCTGTAATTATACACATTGGTTGGTTGAGCTGGACATCTATTTTCTATGTGTGAGTGCTATTAATCCAGGTTGTACAGCAGTATTCAGCAACAGAATATGATAGGGCTAAAGCAGTGGTTCTTAGAACTTGAGCGTTAGTTCCCAATGATGTGCCAGCAAGTTTCTGCAGGATATTATCTCAAGTTTTGATTTTGAAAGCCACATTTGAGAGATGTTATTTGATTGGATGTGGCAGAAGTGATGGAACAGGAAAAATGGAAGGACCGAAAGGTGTGGAGGAGACTTGTAAACCACAACTGGGTGACTGGAGTGGGACTTTGATGATGATGATGATTGTGCCGTTACTTTGGCACTAATCTCTGATCGAACGTACAATTTTTACCTTGGCATAAACTTTTGAATCGAGCGGCGGAGTTAGTTGTGGCTGGCCTCGATAGGTAGCATATCTTGTCGGTGCTGCCTTGGACAGGGATTGTAGTTTCTCCCTCTGTCCGATAGGAAGAGCTATGTTCTAGCGACAAGTATTTCTCTATCTCGATGTTGACTTTATGGTTTTGGAAGGCTGGGATTTTCGAGACATGTATGATTCTCGTAATGAGCTTGTTAGGCCAGTCATCATGGATCTACGTGGTTTTATAAATACATAAGAAGTAAACTGAAGTTCTACTGTATGTGAAAATATTGAATGATATTATCCCTCTTCGTCAAGTTATTGACTGGTTACCTATTGTAACCTTACTGGAGATAAACGTCTGGATATGCTTCGTATATTGTGGAATTAAGGTAGGCTATTTTGTCATCGTAAGTACTTGTGACTGTATCGACTGGCAAGGTAAATGTATTTATTTTGTATTTTCCTACGTTGCATGACAGGGCCTTTCAAGGTTATACATTCAAACTTAATGTCATCCTCGGGTATTCACTCTGGTAGGCTAACTGACACTCATATTTTCTTTGCGTAATTAATGATTTGTTTTCTGTTTTCAGTTAATTGTAAAATGCATTTTAATTACAAGTAGTATGCCTTATGGTCTGTGGAAAATTTATTAATGTAGGATTTATTTTGATGTCGATAGCCCTAGTACGGTGATCGTTTTTCTTCTGTTTTTCATGATGGCTACTGTCGTATTGTTTTTAACTATGTGCGATCATCTGTTGTTAATAAAAAAAGAGATTTCTGATAGCCATTGAGGTGAAAACACGTAAATTGGATTAGCTCCGTATATTTTGTGTTTTGAAGACATTAATTCTTCAGTTTTAGGCAACGTATTACATTGGATATTATAACGAGCGTAGGCCTAGCTTTGTGACATGGACTGTCTCGAGAATTAATTAATTATTTATTTGTGTGGAAATGCATGAAATACTGTATGATGCATTATGCAGGTGCATTATGAAACTGTTGAATATTTAATTCGTCATCCTCTTAATTATTTGGCTTGGATTCTCATAATGACAACAGATGATAATTTGAAAGCAACGCTTATTTACTTCATCGTAACAACTTGGCTGGATTGCTAAAATATGTATTACAGTCAACTGGAAGGAACAAATATTTGATGTCAGAATCCACATCTTGATTTGTAAGTGTTTTGTTAATTTGTATGCATGTTTATTGTGAATATATTATGATTTTACCCGATCACCTTAGTATTATTTCTGGGTTCCGGGGTTCGAAGATGGTCTCAGACAATTGCCCTCTGAGTATGAATTCACTATGGTCCAGTACCTTCCCTCCCAAGGCCTTTACTTTATTACGGGGTTAAATGTGTTATAGCAGTAGCGTGGTTAGATTTGTACCACATTCAGTAGTTGTTTGGGGCTAGTCTTTGGATCTTGGGGCTTGGAAGTATGATTGGGCCTAAAGTGTGATATTTTTAATGTTTGTTGTTATTGTTTTATCTTTGTATAATTTTCTTGTTATTTATGTTTCATGTGATAATATACTGAATGGACGAGAGCATTTTAAAAGCTGTACCATATTTATCCAAAGAGGAACTGGCTTATGAAATTCAAATAAGGAATGGCAACCCTAATTTTCATCGTGAACTGGATATAATTCTTCTCAAAACCTTAAAGTCAGCTCCTGTTGTTAGTCTGACTGATCAACATTCTTATGGGACAAAAGGTAGGTCTGATGTTGTGATATCTGTTTCAAACCTATTAGTGTCCTGTGACGAGTTAAAGCAAGTTGCCAATCCTTCGGCATATCGTGTGAACAAATTAAAATTTCGTTCTATACACTGGATTAATCGTTTAGTGAGTTTAATTGAATATTGGTCCAAGTGTGATATTGTTTTTTCAAGCAAGTTAGTTGGGCTTCGTGACAAGCTGTTAGATAGTTTTAATCGGTTGTCCTCGAGTGATATTTCTGAGAATATTAGTGAACCTGTTGTATGTTCTGAAAGCGTTTGTTCATATGTTAGTGATTCTTGTGATGGCGTTGTGAATAATAGTAATTATTTTGGTAATTTTGTATCAGTGTCGATGGAGAATAATGAAAATATGTTAGGCGCTTTGCAAACTAATAATACTACTGAGGTAAATAAACAAATAGGATCTTCAAGAAATACACCTGAGGTCATGTCGAGCCCTAGTAATTTGAATGCTGTTGGTAATTCACGTTCTGATAAGAGATGTAACGATTTTTCTAGTTCAGTTTCTTGCCATGACGTTGGTAGTGCTGGGAATAGGTTAGGATCTCACCGTACTTGGACTGATAAGGAAGTACAAACTGTTGATAGCTTACTTGGTGAATGTGATGTGATAGATAGAGTAAATAGGCTTAATCTTTCTGATAATCGAGCCTCGACTAACGTTGTTTCTCTAAATAAACTTATGACTGATGGTCAGGTTAATTTTGCTTCCCTTCCTAACCCATTAACTCTAATTTTGAAAGATTTTCATGTGTGCTATGGCACTGATATTAATTTATTTGTGAAATGTTTGAAGAAATTAGTGGAATTAGGGGATGGTTCTGGTATAAATTATTTTCAGCCACGTGGAGAGATGCAGCTTGTGGATAATTGTAGTAGTCTTGTTCCTTATAAAAATTTCAGGGAAGGCGTGAGTTCATGCCTACAAATGTTCAAAGCCATGTATTTCAGGGGCGTGCTGACCAGAGGTTTAATGGGAGTAGAGCCAGCAAAGGCAAGAGATGTGATTTTTGTGGCTCGTATGACCACATTAGTCGATGGTGCGATGCAGATTTTGATAATTTAAGTTGATATTCGATGTGGTGTATGTTATTGTCAAAATTGTGTAGACGAATTCTGGTCATCAGTACATGCATGTGTTATGTGTGTTATTGATGTGTTTATTTGTCTACACGTGTGGTGCACATTCTGCTAGATTGTGCAAATCCATAAAAGGTTCTTCTTGTTTGTTATTGTCAAAATTGTGTAGATGAATTCTGGTCATTAGGACGTGCATGTGTTTTTGATGTGTGTATTTGTCTACACGTGTGGTGCACATTCTGCTAGATTGTGCAAATCTATAAAGGTTCTTCTTGTATGTTATTATCAAAATTGTGTAGATGAATTCCGGTCATTAGGACATGCATGTGTTTTTGATGTGTGTATTTGTCTACACGTGTGGTGCACATTCTGCTAGATTGTGCAAATCTATAAAGGTTCTTCTTGTATGTTATTGTCAAAATTGTGTAGATGAATTCTGGTCATTAGGACGTGCATGTGTTTTTGATGTGTGTATTTGTCTACACGTGTGGTGCACATTCTGCTAGATAGTGCAAATCCATAAGGTTCTTCTTGTATGTTATTGTCAAAATTGTGTAGATGAATTCTGGTCATCAGTACATGCATGTGTTTTTAATGTGTGTATTTGTCTACACGTGTGGTGCACATTCTGCTAGATAGTGCAAATCCAAAAGGTTCTTCTTGTTTGTTATTGTCAAAATTGTGTAGACGAATTCTGGTCATCAGTACATGCATGTGTTATGTGTGTTATTGATGTGTTTATTTGTCTACACGTGTGGTGCACATTCTGCTAGATAGTGCAAATCCATAAGGTTCTTCTTGTATGTTATTGTCAAAATTGTGTAGATGAATTCTGGTCATTAGGACGTGCATGTGTTTTTGATGTGTGTATTTGTCTACACGTATGGTGCACATTCTGCTAGATAGTGCAAATCCATAAGGTTCTTCTTGTATGTTATTGTCAAAATTGTGTAGATGAATTCTGGTCATCAGGACATGTATGTATTGTGGATGTTATTGATGCTTGTATTTGTCTACACGTGTGGTGCTCATTCTGCTTGATTGTGCAAATCTATAAAGGTTCTTCTTGTTTGTAATTGTCTAAATTGTGTTAGGTCTGAAGTGACAAACTTGGGTAAATGTATTTGAGTGCATGAGTGTGGGTGTTTGTTATTAGTTTTGTTTTGTAATCGGGTGGGTCTCTTGGTTGTTTCTTAAGGTGAATTAAGGTTAGGGTTTGTTTTTGCTTAATTTATAATTGAATTTAATTAAATACGCCGTACGTATAAAATGATACTATGTTGGGATATCATAGGTAAGTAATTACAAACCTCTTCTGTTCTCCGAGTGATGACTTAGTCATTTATCTGCTTGTTGATTTATGAAGGTAACTACTTGCCGAAATGTGTTTTGGTGATGGAAAATCATGCTATGCCAGGGTAAAATGCGGCTAGTATGACATGTTGATTTCAGTGTGTTTTATTTAAGGGTTATTATTTATTTTGTGTATGTTGATGTCCTAACGGTGTGTCAATTTATATTCTGGAAAAATTATGGGGATTTTGTGGGTAGTAAATGGTTTTATTAATTTTGGGAGTTTGTAAGGTCGTGTGATTTCAATGAATGTTTGGGTACGTTTGTAGCTTGGTGGTCTGCACGAGTGGTCAGTTGATCTTCTTTCATTTAGGGTCTTCTGTTGGTCATTTATTGAGGGATTTCTGTCTAGTCTGTTCTTGTTTTAGTCTTGTTCGCTATATTGCTTACTTAGTTTGATATACTAAGCTATGTCAAGAGTGAATAATTGTATTGTTTATGTTATTGTCTAAATTGTGCATTTCCAAAGTTGGACATTCAGAAAGTATAAATGTGGTGTGATTTGTTTTATTTTGGTAATTGGGTTAGTTTTCTTGTTGTTGTTTTGTGGTTGTCCAGATAAGTGTGGATGTATATTAATTTAAGGGGTAAAAGGTCATTGTATGTTACTTGGGATCGTGGATGTAAATTAGCATTTTGTTGACGCATCTGTCAACTTAAGTCTACCAGATGAATGTTATGGGGGTTCATTTGCTTAGATTTGAGTTGAATATGTTGGTAAGTATTTATAAACAATTCTCCTAAGTCTTCAGTTGATTGAGTGGGCTCAATTTTTTTTTGCTGTCTGACTGAGAAATAAATACTTTAGGTTAAGTAATGTGATGTGATATGATGAATTGATTTGTGATATTTGGTCAATATACGGCGGCTCACTATAGGCCTCATGAAATACGTGCTTCTCTCGTTTACTAGTTTCGGTTTGGTCTGGGTCTGTATATGATAGGGTATTTTTGTATTTGTGTTTTGTGTGGATGTGTTGACAAGTGCTAATTCATATTCTGGTTGTTGTTTATTAATTATTTGATGGTTTAATTGTAATTTTTTTCTGGGGATTTTAAGGTTATGTGTCATGGTGTAAGGTTGTGGTGTGATTCTGCTTTGGTATGCACGTGTGTCCTGTTTTTTGCTTGATAATTGGGTCTTTCTATTGTTCTTCTTGGAATTTTCTTGTGTTTTCCTACTTTGGGTGTTTCTTTGGGCATTTTCTCTTTCTGTATTTTGGACAAATGGGTTGAACAGATATGCAATGTGAGACAATTGCCTTCGTCTTTTGGGATAAAAAGGTTTTTTATTTGTAAATATGAGAGCTCACGTGCCATTCAGCATTATTATTGAAACTTATTTTCGGAAAATACTGTTATTATTGTAATATTTTCGGGATATTGTAATTTTCTAAAACATGCATGCAATTTTCTGTGTTAATTGAGGGTCATTGTTATACCTTTCACCTGTAAAGATGTGGATTCTTGATAGTACTGGGTTATTGTTATAAAATCTGATGCCATCATATAATATTTTATTGTAATTTGTTCTTTGTAAATGAGTGTCAACGTTAGATATTAAGCTTTCCTTTACACATTACTGTCGCAGTCGAAATTTGATTTCAGCTAATTTCTTCGAGGTCTTATTCTGCGTTTGGAGTGTTATGCAGTGCGAGAAGATGTCTCTGGCCAGGATATTGGACCAATCTATGTAACCTTCGGATGAAACTGTTCCTGCCATCGTTATTTCAAGATGCCATTTGTAATAATGTTGTGGAAATTGTACAAAGAAAACCCACTCGATGTATTCTACACTTAAGTATTTGTTTATGTTCTTGGCATGACATATTTTGGTGGTTATGGTGCTGATGAAAACTGAAATGAACTTTTAATTAAGTATTTCACATTCGGAAGCTACTGTGTTTGTGATAATTGGCAAAAACTTTTCTATGCTTTAAGATTTGCTTGATTATGCATGTTGATACACTTGTACCATTTACGTCGTCTCTGTTCTGCGAACCATCGACAAGTTTGGGGCCCGGGAGTCTGTGCCGTTACTTTGGCACTAATCTCTGATCGAACGTACAATTTTTACCTTGGCATAAACTTTTGAATCGAGCGGCGGAGTTAGTTGTGGCTGGCCTCGATAGGTAGCATATCTTGTCGGTGCTGCCTTGGACAGGGATTGTAGTTTCTCCCTCTGTCCGATAGGAAGAGCTATGTTCTAGCGACAAGTATTTCTCTATCTCGATGTTGACTTTATGGTTTTGGAAGGCTGGGATTTTCGAGACATGTATGATTCTCGTAATGAGCTTGTTAGGCCAGTCATCATGGATCTACGTGGTTTTATAAATACATAAGAAGTAAACTGAAGTTCTACTGTATGTGAAAATATTGAATGATATTATCCCTCTTCGTCAAGTTATTGACTGGTTACCTATTGTAACCTTACTGGAGATAAACGTCTGGATATGCTTCGTATATTGTGGAATTAAGGTAGGCTATTTTGTCATCGTAAGTACTTGTGACTGTATCGACTGGCAAGGTAAATGTATTTATTTTGTATTTTCCTACGTTGCATGACAGGGCCTTTCAAGGTTATACATTCAAACTTAATGTCATCCTCGGGTATTCACTCTGGTAGGCTAACTGACACTCATATTTTCTTTGCGTAATTAATGATTTGTTTTCTGTTTTCAGTTAATTGTAAAATGCATTTTAATTACAAGTAGTATGCCTTATGGTCTGTGGAAAATTTATTAATGTAGGATTTATTTTGATGTCGATAGCCCTAGTACGGTGATCGTTTTTCTTCTGTTTTTCATGATGGCTACTGTCGTATTGTTTTTAACTATGTGCGATCATCTGTTGTTAATAAAAAAAGAGATTTCTGATAGCCATTGAGGTGAAAACACGTAAATTGGATTAGCTCCGTATATTTTGTGTTTTGAAGACATTAATTCTTCAGTTTTAGGCAACGTATTACATTGGATATTATAACGAGCGTAGGCCTAGCTTTGTGACATGGACTGTCTCGAGAATTAATTAATTATTTATTTGTGTGGAAATGCATGAAATACTGTATGATGCATTATGCAGGTGCATTATGAAACTGTTGAATATTTAATTCGTCATCCTCTTAATTATTTGGCTTGGATTCTCATAATGACAACAGATGATAGTTTGAAAGCAACGCTTATTTACTTCATCGTAACAACTTGGCTGGATTGCTAAAATATGTATTACAGTCAACTGGAAGGAACAAATATTTGATGTCAGAATCCACATCTTGATTTGTAAGTGTTTTGTTAATTTGTATGCATGTTTATTGTGAATATATTATGATTTTACCCGATCACCTTAGTATTATTTCTGGGTTCCGGGGTTCGAAGATGGTCTCAGACAATTGCCCTCTGAGTATGAATTCACTATGGTCCAGTACCTTCCCTCCCAAGGCCTTTACTTTATTACGGGGTTAATGATGATGATTATGATGATGATGATGATGATGTTTGAAAGTTGTAACCATGAGCCATGGGAGCATGAGTGAAAATACTGAGGAAGGGTGAGTAACTTTAATCTCTTTTGTGTCAGTGGTGATGATGATGATGATGATAGTCGTAGCAGTAATAATAATAATAATAATAAAATTAACAATAACAATGATCATTGTGACACTGACATTGTCACATGTTAATCTTTCGTCGGTCTACTTCCTCTCATCCTTTAACTCCTCCTGATTCTGATTTCTACTACTAATTTGGACCACACTATGTCTTGGTGTGTCTCCTAAACTAACTTAACAAGAAAATTCATAATGACATCTGATAGACTGCATTGACTGCCATTGAGCCATTCTCTCCGATTCTGACCCCGTGATAATCTGTGCTGAGGTGAGCTGCCCTGTACTGTAACCATCTCGTGCCCCGAAACATATCCTGTCATCATTCTATGTTCCAACTATGAGTCGCATCCTGCGAGCTCAGAAATTATTCTCATTTTATAGGAAAATCCTTAAATTTATGCCCCTTCATAACCTTTCCTATTATAAAACATCATATTTAGTAATTTGGCTTACTCTTTCAGTCCTACGATACCAAGGTGTCATGCCAAAGTGATCCTTGTTGCGAAGCCTTGTGTGTGGTGGTGAGAAGTTGGTGAGAAGACGAATTTGTTGTTGTCGCCCTGCGAAAGCGGCGCACTGGATCAAGGCTGTCTGTTGGAAAGGAAGATAAGAGGGATAGTTGCAGGTGGTTGGACAAGACAGAAGTGTAGTAAGTAACATCCCCAACCCTCAGCTGCTGGGGACTAGAAAGGTGGAATGGAGAATTTCAAAGGATAATATGTGACTTGAAATAAACTTCTTAATGCTGCTTTGTGCGAACAGACGGACCTACAAGAACGCAGAAGGACTCGTTCTCGGGAACAAGTACAGTATTATGTAGCGGAATGAGGTGAAAGGAATGTTGCTCTGGTCACCATGTGTAGAATCCAATAGATTTTATTTTTCAGTTAGCTGGTGTTGATTTGAATTGTGTATTATGTCATAAGGGTGGTTAATCGGGGACCTTCTATCCCTTTGATTTTATATTTATCAATGAACGCCCTGGGTAATGTAAATTGTTGTGCTTGATTGAACTGTTGACTGCTTTCTGCTAATGACTTCATTGTTTGGGGGTTTTAAATGTTGTAAGTTTTAATGTTTAATGTCCAGATGGATTGCTATCATCACACAGTAGACCAGGCGCATTCCCCTTTCATGATATTCGTCAACATGGATCTGGCACAGACAGAAATATTTAATTTGCATATTAAGGCTTTCACGGCCCGGATTATTATATAAAGAATTCATGCTTTTGGGCTAATGCCGTGTGTATTTTTAATTTAAACCATACGTTTCGGAGAAACCACATTGTTTATTTCCATTGAAAAAGGAGGCAAGGTTTCTCCGAAACGTATGGTTTAAATTAAAAATACACACGGCATTAGCCCAAAAGCATGAATTCTTTATATAGAAATATTTAATGTTTGTAGATAAAGATGAGTCAATCTGGAGCTATGTCAGTTGGAGGACATGCCTGACAGTCGCTCTCTGTGTTAGTTTCTCTGGGGAGATACGCCTTATATCGTAGATAATTCACGATTGTGTCTCACGTTAGGGTTTGTGGTTATTTAATATTTGTAAAACAGGAAACTTTTAATTGTTTTCATTAAAACTTAGGGATTGTGTTTTCTTTCTGCGTGATTAAAGAATATTGAAGTTGAAATCACTCTGAGCATCGTGTGATATCCTAGTGTCGTAGGGATGAATATTGCAACTTTTCAGATTATGTAATGGTGCAATATCCAAGCTCCTCAAATTACAAAAGTTAATCTCGAGACTGGTGAATTGCGAGTGGTTCCACATAGAGATTTTATTTTACATCAGAACAATGGTGTCTGAGCAGCCTGTAGACATTCCACAATTCAGACAAGTCTCTATGTCAGATCTTTCAATGCGTTATTAGTAGATAAACACTGTTATTGTATATTGCAGTTCTAGCTCTTTACCATCATCTCAGCAGAGTACTCGTAGGTCATTTCTGCACATTAGTTTACAATTCTAATTTAGGGTTTATTGCTTAAGTGTACCACAGCAATAGTAACTAAACTTCATAGAATATGGTATTTGGTGGAGGAAGACTCTTTGTTATGGGATTGTCATTTCTCAGTCTTGCATCATTGTAGATGTTAAAACAAATACAGTAGTTATTTTTTCGGGTGCTTAATGCTTTAGTCTTTATCAGTAATAGTTGTCACACTTTCTAAGCTTTTGATGTGCTTTTTGTTTTTGGAGGGTGGAGACCCTTTGTGGATGTCATTATAGGTTTGGTAGTGTTTTGTAGAGCTATTTTGTCTTGTATATTTGGATCTGATGATGCTTGCTTGGCGAGTAAAACATGTCATCCCATAGTTTTCTCCCTCTTTTGTAGCCCATAACAAATATATATATCTATTTAATCACATATAATGTTTTTGAGGTTAATTTTTAACATGCCCAGTAATTAGGATTATATTATATGGACCAACTGAAAAGTCACAACATCAATTGTCAATAAGTAGGGACCTGAAAAAATCGCATTTGCGATAAATGCGAATTTTTAAATTTCGTACAGAATCCAAGCCTACGTTAATTTTAATGTGAAAAAAATCCATTTTTACGCGTAAATCAAAGTGCGACAAAATGCGAACTGTGAGTCAAAATGCGAAAATACCAAATAAGTGCAATTTTATAGCGAAATAACTTTAAATCTGCTAATTATTTGCGAATTTGTTTATTAAACAAAAGAAAATGTTCAGTAGTTGGCCTAATCGCTCGCTAGTAATACCTCATCTCGGACTCGCAGTGTGTTACGCATATTGGTCAATATAACAATCGATTTCTGTATCGATACGAACTTTCGACTATCCATAACTTATTCAGACAGCTGACGAACGAAACTCGTTTGTGTACTTGGCGCATCGCGGCGACTGGTGGTTTGTCGAACACATGGACTTCGCTAAACGGAAAATTTTGCGGCTCATCGCTTGAATAGTATCCTTATTCTTTTTGTAACCTTCAAGCACTTCAAGGTTCAAAGTTTTTTTCTAGAAATGGGACGTACTGCTGTAACTGCTCATGAAAGAGCACAGCAGTACACTATCATGGCTTTTATTGTTCCGACTCTGCAACAGTATTTTGCAAATATTGTAACTGCCGTGTTGGGTGGGAGAAGAAGGACAATATTCAGAAACATATTACATCTGTAAAACATGTTGCGAAGCGACGAGAATGCACAACAGTTTCTGAACCCAAACAAACCTCTGTTATTGAAAGATTACAGGGTGCCAAACGACGGAAGCAAGACAAGGACTACTTCGCAAAAAGAACTGTTGAAGTATTTGCTAAAGCAAATATTCCCTTGGAAAAGCTTGAAAATGAAACTGTAAGAGCGTGGATTGCTGAATTTTCAAGTCAAGGGGAGCTGCCTAACGCGAGAACTCTCCGCGAAAAATATTTGCCTGGTAAGTACGGTTTAAATAAATACATTTGCATTTTGATTCTCTCATGCTCATATAACCTATACAAATCAAAGCTAATCCAACTTCTGTAGAGGCTAAGCTTACAGCCAGTGCTTCCATAACCTTTCCAAGACATACCTTAACCTATAAAATTGTGAAGGTAATCCAACTTCATAATATAATACCTAACAGAACCCGTCCGTCTATTTTACTATAGGAGAAGCTAATGTGATAATTCTGTTATTTGGTTTGAGCCATGCCCATCATAGCCTCTAAAAAATGAAATAAAATAAATTTCACTGGATTCCTATGGCTAACACAAATCGTATTTTCAGAAGTTGCAGCTGATCACAAGAAATCAACAACTGAAGCTCTAGTTGGGAATAAAATTAACATTTTATGTGATGAAACCACAGACAGAATGGGTCGCTGTGTTTTTGTTTTACTGTTCCAAGTGCCAACAGCAATTGAGAAGAAATTATTTGTTGCTGGAGTGAAATACCTCGAATCCGGAAATGCTACAAACTGTTCCCGGGCTGTGTTAGATTCATTGCGTGATCACAGTGTGCAATATGATGACGTGAAAGTATTTGTAAGTGACAGTACTCCATATATGACTCGTTGTTGTAAAACACTGAAGATCATCATTGGGGATCATTTGCTCCATGTGCAGTGTTGGGCACACAAACTTTGCCTTGTTGGTAATTGTTGGACAGCAGCTATGTCCGATTTAAAACAGGTTGTAACAATGGTCAAGTCGGCCTTTCTAAACACAAGGAAGCGCAAATATAACTACTTGCACTTTCTGAAGTCAAAAAATGGGGACTTAAAGGCAGCAAAACTTTTTCCATCGCCGGTACTTACTCGATGGAACAGCTGGTTTGAAGCTGTTTTTTACTTAGCGAGTTATTTTCATGATGTTGTGAGTTTTTTTTAAGCTACCTGACATGAAAGATGTTAGTAACAGTGGTGTTAAATTTCTGCGAGGCTTGACAGATAGAGATGTAGATAGGATTTATTCTGAAATAATTTTTGTGAAAGAGCATGCTAATGAACTCGTTGAACTTATCACTCTGCTTGAGGGGTCCCAGTATCCAACCTCACATTTGCTTTATCCCAAACTTGAAAACTTAGAAGCTAATTTTGGTGAAATAATTCAAGGCCATTATTCTGAAGCGACAGATAATGCCTTAGCTAAACTCACAGCCTTAGAATGTGCTACAAGGAAAGCTTTGTTTGTAAAAAGTAGCTCAGTCTGCTAGAAGCAAGCTTGCTAGACTAAAGGCAAGTGATCCCAGTCGCAAAAACTTTGAAGCCATAGCACAGATATTTTATCCTAGGCACGAGGTATTGAACAATGACAAAGAAACCGATATTCAAAAACTTCCGAGCTTTACAAACATTCCATGTCATGAAATAAGGAAGGGCTATGATTCTTTCAAGAATATTATTGAATCGCAGTTAAAACAAAATGAGGAGTGTGAAGTAGTACGTGCCTTGACTGCTGTTCAATATGAACATGAACATTTTGCCAAGAGTTCTTTAGATCTTTTGTGGACACCAACAAACAATGTGGACAGTGAGCGTGTTTTGTCACACTACAATACAATTGTTACAGACAGAAGGTGTAACTTGAAAGAGTGCAACGCAGAGTTATTTACAATGCTTTCATTTGAACATTAAATTGTATCTCAAGTGTCGCCAATAAAGTCATATAGTCCGTAAAAATCCGAAAAAAATAGATGCTAATTTTCCAAAAATAGATGCTAAATAGGGGGTGATGATGATGATAATTGTTGTTTTAAGGGGCCTAACATCTAGGTTATCGGCCCCTTAAATAGGGGGAAAATGACTGCTAATTTAAAGGAAAATAGATGCTAAAATTTCAGGTCCCTATCAATAAGGCAACACTGAAAAATGGCTTCCAAGCTACCTATATTGGTGAAGTGTACCATACCAACTGACAAGCCCAATGGTACACTGACTGGGGCGAAATGCTGGCGATATTGAATTGAGCTAACCGGATCAATTTTTCAAAATCTTTGCAATTTGATGTTGTATAAAACTATTAACAGACCTAAATAAAACAAAGGGCAATATGAAAAACTGGGACCATATCTCTTACCCTGGGAGGACTATCACCCTACTAAAGTTTCAGCATTTGGTTATTTATTTCATTTCCATGAAATATTAAAATAACAAATTGCAGAGTGAGCATAGCAAATTAAATTAAAATCCTTTTACTATACAGTATATTTGAAGTAGAAGAAAAATTAGAGGTTCAGTTGTTGGACCCATGATCACCATGGATGAAGTGAAATATGCGAGTAGAATAGCGAAAAATGGTAAGGCTCCTGGTCAAGATGACATTCCAGTGGAATTATTGAAGATCTTGGATGATGATAGCATTGTGACACTCACTACATTGTATAACAAGATATACAACACGGGTATATTACCAGAAGACTGGCTCTTGTCTACATTTATTGCTCTTCTAAAGAAACCGATGGCTAAGTCATGTAGTGACTTTAGGACAATCAGTCTTATGAGCCATGTGCTCAAGATATTTCTCAAAGTTATCCATAATGCGAAATGAATATCAGTGACACCCAGTTTGGGTTCCACAAAGGTCTAGGAACACGTGAGGTATTATTTGCGCTTCAAGTTCTTTTCCAGAGATGCCGTGAGGTAAATCAGGATGTATACGCAAGTTTTCTGGACTATGCAAAAGCCTTTGACCGTTGTTGGCATGATAAGTTGTATAATGCACTCAAGAACTCAGGAATAGATGAGAAAGACATTTGGATCATCATTAATTTATACTGGGGTCAAAAGGCTAGTATCAGAATTGATGGACATATATCGAGATCAGTAGAAATAATGCATGGTGTGAGACAGGGATGCATTCATTCGCCACTTCTTTTTAATATCTATGCAGAACAGATTTTCTCAGAGGCACTTGATGGCATTCAACAGGTCAATGGTAATTACAGTATATTAATAATATACGGTATGCAGATGATACTGTATTGATTGCAAATAGTTTTGAAGGACTTAAAGGGATTGTTACCATGGTGTATCAGAAGTGTAAACAATATGGCCTGGACCTCAAAATTAAGAAAACAAAATATATGATAATATCGCGAAAACTAGCATTGTCACAAGTCCTTTTGGTCGATGGACATCAGATTGAGCGAGTCAAGAGTTTGGTTTATTTAGGACAGAATATTATTGAGAATTGGGATCCTTCGGTTGAAATAAGATGCCATATAGAGAAGGCTAGATCCATCTTTATGACAATGAAACAACTACTATGTTGTCAAGATCTCAGTATGACGCTTAAGAAAAGAACTGCGAAGTGTTATGTTGTCTCCACCCTTCTGTATGGTGTTGAAGCTTGGACCTTGTCGGTAGCTACAGAAAAGAAGATTCGAAGTTTTGAAATGTGGATATACAGGCGGATTCTTAAAATCTCGTGGACAGAACATGTGAGTAATGCCGAGGTTCTTCAGCGTGTGAGCAGCCAACCTGAGCTGTTAAACACAATTAAGAAGAGGAAATTGGAACACTTGGGACACATGATGAGGAATCCTAAATACCGTCTGCTCCAAGTTATACTTCAGGGTAAAATTGAAGGTCAGAGTGGGCCGGGAAGGAGACGAATAACTTGGATGGGTAATTTACCAACGTGGTTTGGGTTGTCTTCCACGGAACTCTTCAGGATTGCACAGGATAAGAAGGTGTTAGCCATGGTGGTAGCCAACGTCCGTATCGAATAAGGCAGAAGAAGAAGATATTGCGAAGTGACACCATACTATCTTTTGACTGTCAACCAGGGTCTATAAAGAAGGATGTGAACATTATACCAATGTTTCAATTCTCAGACTATAGAAATTTGCTCTTTGGACCTGGAGCCATAGAAGAACACTGAACTGGCTTCATGATCAAAGGGTGGATTTCTATCAACAGCGATATGAAAGATGAGTCGAGCGTTCAGACTGCCGTTCACCGAGACTGAGCAATTGTCAAAAATAGTGTTGTGCATCTACAGTGAGTCTATCTCACGACTCGGCCGGCCAGCGCACAAAGCTCATCCGCCTCCCGTTGACTGATCACTTCCTGTTACACAGTGCGCACTCTGCAGTTCTGATCCATGCTTATAACGTGTATTTAGTGTTCATCTGTCGCTCGAACTATTCTTGAGTTGTGAAGTGTTACTTTTGGGTATAATTCTCATAATGCCTTCAAGTGTGTACATGGTAGAGAAAAGGATATTTATGTACGATAATTATGTGAAAACAGAGTCTTGCAGGGAAGTCGTTTAACGTTCCATAACACATTTTCCAGGTGTGCGCCCTCCACATAGAGAAACTGTGCGGAAGCTCGTAAACAAATTGAGGGGAACTGGTTCTCTACTCGATAAGAAGCGAAGTGTGAAAAACGTGTACTTAACGAGGAAAAAGTAAATGAAATCGCAGAACATATCCGGAGAGAAAACGCCTCAATTACGGAAGACGAACTTATGCGTGTGAATCAGAGTTCCCTAAGACGATGCCAGAAATGAGTGGATGTAGGAGGAGAACATTTCCAAAATCTCCTGTCATAAGGTACGACCTTAGTTTATTAATTGATACTTTATAAATTTTAATTGGTAGCTCATGTCATGCACGGATAAAGTGAGACAAGTGCTGTTCTGTTCTTATTGCTATGCAATGCCGAGCGGGTTGGTGCCAAGCTGGATTGAACATGCCTTAACAAGCTGCTTCTACCTTTGTCTATATGAGCTTTTGGACAGTGGGTCCATCCCCGACTTACTGCGATGTATTTTGAGAGCAAGAAAGAAAGAGACATTAAAAAGACTACTTCTCTGATAGACATGAGTATTCTTTTGGCTTTTTGCCATGTCAGACATAAATGATCTTTAGAAACTATGGCATGTTTCACAACGCATTTTCTACTCTATCTTCAGCTGGCTGCAGCTAACTTGACAATGGCATGTTGTTGTTTAAATAAAATATCACTGTTCCAATAATGCAGTTTTTCTGTTTGCCTGAGTGTAGCTGTACAAGGAGAATTGAAAAGGAAGCTTGTAGTTTAACGTGACCGTCAATGCTGCGATAATGAGCCACGGGGAAGAGAATTGACAAAAGGTTTGTGGTGTGATATTGAAAGATCCTTATGGGGTGTAAGGGATAGAATCTACCCACAAGTCATCCTCACTTGCACGTGGTGCACCCTGCTTTAGACTGACGAGGCTCTGACGACTGGGTGACTCCCGGGATAAGGAGTCCACCTCTACCCGGTCAATGGCTCTCTAGGGAGGCAGATGAACTGGTGGAGGTTGGGGCACTCTCTTGCCCTTGGGGTGGGAAACTTCCCCTAAAGGCGGATGAACCATTTGAGGTCAAGGGCGTAGAAAATACAGAGTCTGTTAACGAGGTTAGTGGCGGCTGTGCAAGGCGTCTGTACTCCAGAGGAGCGGCCTTATTATCACCTCTCTGGATCACATCCAGAGTTGTAACTTGGGACCTAGTCCCTCATTGGTGTTACCGTGACAGTCAACCATGGAAAGTCTTTCAAGGAATACTCCACCAGCTGAACCTAGAGTTCAGAGAAAGCAGCATTCGGATCTGGTGGGCTGCAACCTACGAGATACTGTGATGTCGGAGGCACAGAAACATCCCAGTACAACACACACGAATGAGACGAAATCAAGAATCAAACCAATGCAGATAACTTACTTTTCTACACATAATGTGAACTCCCTCATGCAAACTGTTAAGCTAAAGGTGGTCACTGACATAATGGATCAGCACAAAATTCTTATCATGGGATTACAGGAATTGAGGAACACTGGCCAGGATGCTTTGGAATCTCAAGGATATCGAATATATAAGGGTATACCGGGGAAGAGAGTCATGAAGAATGTTCCACAATTTGGAACAGGATTTCTGATAAACCTTAAAATTATAAATTCATTTCAAGAATTCCGCTCACCATCTCCTCGAATCTCAACGCTCACCTTTAACACATCTAATAAGATTTATACTATCACAAATGCCCATGCTCCCACTAATGATAAAAACACTTCCCCCAAAGACCGTGAAGAAACAAAGAATTTTGGGACCTATTGGATCAAACCATAGATAACATCCCCAAAATTATTAATTGGCGACTTTAACGCTCAGCTAGGTAGAGAAAGAAAATACCGTGACATCACAAAATAGCCAGCACACAATAGAACAAATAAAAATGGAGAGCGACTAGTTGACCTGTGTCGAAACCATAACTTAATCTCAAAATCTACAGGTTTTAAACGAAAACCTCAAAAACTTAAAACACGGAAACACCCTGATTACACTAAGGGAGAATGGCAACTGGACCACGTGTGCATGGATCAACACCTCCATAAAGAGATCTATAACGTCAAAGTACTCTGCGGAATTAGCACAGGTTCTGATCACTACATAGTCAAAATTAAACTCACGCCCCAGAAGAGACAACAAAGGAAAACCCCCAAAACTAAATGAACAATAGATCCTATCCAGTTAATCAACAGTGAACAGTACCAAAAAGCAACTGGAAACATTAAATTAACTGATAAACTCGAAAACTTGGTTCACAACCTACAACAAAAAGCTGAAGACCTGGCTCCAATTAAACAGCGAAAAAAAACACAAAAAAAACATCAATGGTGGAATAACGAAAGTGATGAGATGATTGAATAACGACACCGAGCGTGGTTGTTACACCAATCCCAAAAATCTGAAACATCTTTTCAAAATTTAATTACACAACAAAAAGAAACAACTAAAACATTAAGAAGAATAAAACGGCAATATCATACTGACACCCTACAATCAATTGAAGAGGAATTCAAAATTTCACAATCGCGGAATTATTACAAAATCTTTAAATAACATCTGAAAAAATATGAAGCACCTACCTTATTGTTAAAAGATGAAAATGGTAAATTGGCCCAAAACAACCAGGATAACGCACAAATTATGGCTAAATATTTTAAGACACTCCTAAACTGTGAAGAACCCACAGAATTTCTTCAATTGGATGTTGACACTCCAAAAACAACACCACCAGAGAACATTAACCTGCCCACACTAGAAGACGTTTACATAGCACTGAATGAGATGAAGAATTTCAAAGCCCCTGGAGAAAACCAGACTTTTGAGGAGATTTGGAAGTATGCTGAAAATTCGGCAAAAATCGCTCTTCACCAACAACTAGTCAACATCTGGATTACAGGAAAATTCCCTGAACATTGGACATCAGTTATCATCCATCCACTACATGAAAAAGGGGATAAGACAGACCCTAACAATTACCGAGGGATTTCACTCCTGGATGTTACTTATAATTTTTTTTCTCGAATTCTTCTGAATAGAATTAAAGTACAACTTGAAAATGAATTAGGAGAATATCAAGGTGGTTTCAGACCCTGGAGAAGTTGCCCAGATCAAATCATGAGCCTAAAACTGATAATGGATTATAATAGAGAAAGGAATAGAGATATGGTGATCTGATAACATTTATCGACTTCAAAAAAGGATATGATTGTATTCATAGAGAATCTTTATGAAAAATTCCAAGACACATGGGATTACACCCCAAATTGACAAATCTCATAAAACTAATTCTTACAGGCACCAAATCAAAAGTTAAATTCAGAGGTGAATTCTCTGACCCATTTGAGGTCACAACCGGTTTACGACAGGGTGAAGGCTTATCACCATTACTATTTAATTGTTCATTGGAAATGGTAATGCGAGAATGGTCTAAGAAATGCCCTCCAAATATAAAAAAGGGAGAAAAATTCAAACAAACTGTCTTGGTTTTGCAGACGACATGGCATTATTGGCGAAAGATTTAGAGGAAGCCAAAACACATATCAGAGCTTCAGACCATTGCAAATAAAATTGGCCTTAAGATATCATTTGAAAAAAAAAAAAAAAATCGGGCCACAAAAACCAACACTATTAAAGGAAATACAAATTAATGATACAAAAATTAAAATTGTAACACGATTCAAATATCTAGGAGAGTTAATAACAAACAACTTAAATGAGAAAGAATCAATTCAAATACGAACCAACAAGTTGTAACGTGTTTTTCGAGGGGTTTTTATGCCACTGGCATAAGTCAGTAGGAAGCCATTCTATATTTATTTACGCGGCAAATTGTTCAGCCAAGAGAATTTTTCATGTTAATTTATTATTATTATTATTAATTTATTATAATTATTATTAAGATATTTTCGGAGCATTTTATAAAAAATTATAAGCATACAGATAGGTTTTCTATGTCTTAGAAAACACTATCAAGCAAATTATTACGAACGACAATATCATAGAAAATTATGTGATTACGGAATTTAATGGAGTTTCGTCAGTTAGGGTATATTATGAGAGAATGACTCACTGGAAATTCAGATACGGGCTGAATCTTGTCGGGAAGTATTACGCAAGCTTGGGTCGCAGCGTCAAGAAAAGGCGAATAGTTGGAACGGAAATCGACTTCACCCTACCGCCGAGTGTAATGAGCCAGAGTGGGGATGTAGCACATGGGGTGCAGCCAATCAGTGAAGACCACGTAAGCTGGAAGTCGGCTGAAGAGTGGGGAGCCGACGTGTGGATATATCGTTCAGCGTGCCGTGAAACGTGGACAATCTGTGTAGAGCTTGCCGAGTATGTTGCACGCGGGAGTCGCTCCGATGTTCCGTGGAGTAGGGGACTATCGTTATAAAATTTAACCAGTATCGTTGCACGAGTGAGTGGCTCCGATGTTCAGTGGAGTTAGGGACTATCTTTGTGAAACTTAACCGTGGTGGTTGTACGTGTTGGTTCCGATGTACGGACCATAAATCTTCATCTCTACAAATATATCATCAACAACGAAGAAGATGACGACATCCAGGAGGCTATGGGAAGCTCACTTCAACATCCGGTACGAGGGAAATGATTTAGCAATATCCAGTGGTAAGCGCGAATGACGCAGAAATACGCAATCTCTCATTTCTCTTTGTTTTATATTTCATATTTCAGTAACTTCATAGCTTGGGAATAAGAGTAAAATCAATAATTTATCAGACTCCGTTTTCACGTAATTTTCTATCGGTAATATTTAAATCGCAAAGCTCCAATTTAAATTTTAAAATTATTATTATTAATTTTGCTATTCTTGTTTTATATAATAAATTCATTTCTTTTACAATGCAATCTTTGCTTTCAGTAGGTAGCATTAGATATAGACCAATACCTTCTCCTGATACAATTGTTTGTTGGGTTAATGATCAAATCATACCACGATCTGAGTGAATAGAGTCTTGAAGGTGTTCTGCCAGAGCTAGACGTTGTTAAATACAAATTTAGATTTCAGCATTGCATTGAGGTCTTGGCGCCCATTAAAACAACATAGCTTAGGCAAAGGTAAACAGTTACATTTATCACCCAACAGTTAGGGGCAGTCAAACCATTACACTTGTCGTTCAACGTGTGGGCTAGCGAAACTGTTACATTTGTCGCTACCAACATGGGGCATTAATAACTGCTACAATTGTCGCCGAAAACTTGGGGCTGAAAACCTAATAACATTTGTGGAAGGAGAAGGGTATATATTTCTGTGCCTGTATTTTGGGGGTTATTTGTCTGTTTCAGTGTATATCATTATGGGGGATGAGAAAGAACGACAGATGAGGTTACGTAGTGGTATTCAACTGGAGAGTGATGATACGAGCAGTATGTCGAGTGATGGTAGTACCGGGGTAGCGGAGGTAAATCCCGATACTGAAACAGGGAGTGTAGGCGGCCAACCAGAATTAAAAACTTTACTTCTCGAGTTTATGTATCAGAACAAAGTTAGTAGTGATGCCTTAAATGCAAAGTTAGAACAGAATAATGTAAGATTAGAACAAAACAGTAGGGAAAATAAAGAAAGTACAGACGCTTTAAATGCAAAAATGGAACAAAACAACGCTAAACTAGAACAAAACAACGCTAAACTAGAACAAAACAGTAGGGAAAATAAAGAAAGTACAGATGCCTTAAATGCTAAATTAGAACAAAACAGTAGGGAAAATAGAGAGAGTAATGAAACTTTAAATGCCAGATTAGAACAAAACAGTAAGGAAAATAGAGAGAGTAATGAAACTTTAAACGCCAGATTAGAACAAAACAGTAAGGAAAATAGAGAGAGTAATGAAACTTTAAACGTCAGATTAGAACAAAACAGTAAGGAAAATAGAGAGAGTACTGAAACTTTAAATGCTAAATTAGAACAAAACAGTAGGGAAATGAGTGACAAATTCGAACTGATTAGAGGTGAGATCAGGGGGGTGATGGAAGAAAAGGCTAAAGAGATTATTGCAGATGTAGACAGAAAATTAGGAAAAGTACAGGAGGAGTTGGAAATTAGAATCAGTACACAGGCTGAAAATTTAAAAGAACTAGTGCAACTGGAAACACAGCAGGTCAAAAAGCAATTGGGGGGAGAAATTGACAAAATTCAGGAAGCTACTAAAGAGGTTAAGGAACAGCTGGGGGGTAGAATTGAGAAAGTCCACTCACAAATAGTTGCAGAAGTAAATGATTTAAGACAGAGTAATAGAGAGAGCATTAGCAAGATTGAGGAGAAACAAGCAAAGCTATATGATAAAGTAGAAGAATCAGAAGGAAACATTAAATTAACAGTAAACAGTATTGAGAGGAAGGCTGAGGAGAAAATCGCAGAATTCGAGTTAAAATTAAAAGTTAGGATCAGGCAAGAAAATAGTCAGAATACGCCAGTTTTTGTGAATAGCACACACAGGGAGGTAGAACTGGGTAAGTTCAGCAATCAACAGGGGTGCCCAATGGAGTTCATGAACACTATAGAAAATAAATTCGGGGAGAGGTTGGAAAATGGTAGTATTGAGTGGTGCCAGGTAGTTGAAATTTTAGAACAAATGTTTGTGGGGGAAACGAGGAATTGGTTTGCTGTCTACAGAGACAAGTATACTGATATCAATGATTTTAAAATGAAATTCTGTGAAAAGTTCTGGAATGAGGTTATTCAGTCGCAGCATCGTGAGGGAGTAGTGTGTGGTAAATATAACCCTAAAGGAAGCTCCTCCATGACCGAATACTTCTTAGGGCAGGTATTAGTGTGTAAATATCTGAATGGCTTGAAGGAGGAAAATGATGTGGTAAGGTTGCTACTTAGGCACTTTCCCTATAGGATCAAGGAGGCTGCTTGTATCCGGAATGTAAAGACTATATCACAAGTAGAAAATTTGTTAAGCACATTTGATGCACTAGGGAAAGGGGGTTATGAGGACAATTTCAATAGGAACCAGGGTAATAATAATAGGCCTAATGAAGCCAGGCATCAAGAAGTTCAAGGGAACGGTGGCGAAGGGGTCAACGCTCATAATAGAAATAATAATAATCCGCTAAATCAGAACAGAGGAAATGGCTATGGTAATCAGTATCAAGGGAGGAACAATGATTTCAGGGGAAATCAAGGGAGGAACAATGATTACAGGGGAAATCAAGGGAGAAACAATGATTTCAGGGGAAATCAAGGGAGAAATTATAATGACAATAATTACAACCAGAATAGGGGTCAAGGAAGAGGACAGCCTAGTGGTAGTAATATACAGCCAAACAATGACAACACAGCCCAGAACAACCAGACCAGTTCAGTAGTTAGTAGTACTACGGCCAGCTGTAGCGGTTCTTTAAACGCGAACCAGGCTGCGAAGTAAGGTCAGAATCTCAGTCTGTAGAATGCCCTGTCCATACAATTATACAGGAACCCTATGACTTAAATGTAAGAAATGAATTATTACATGAAATAAATGATGAAGGTATTATTCAGGAAGTGGTTAGTAAGAGCCCCATAGTTAAATTTAACGTGTCCGAGGCGTACACAGATGTTTTAATTGATAGTGGTTGTATGAAGAGTTGCATAAGTAGTGCATTTTATGATAAAATGAAAGGAACTGGAGTAAATTTTGAGGAGATGTCAATTAAAAGCACTTTTGTTATCACAGTTGTTGGGAAGAGGTCTAAAGTAATTTCTAAGCAAGTTTTAGTAGACATTAAAATTAATAATTATGTAGAGAAGCAGATTTGTCTTGTAATTCCAAATTTAGTATTCAGTGTTATCTTGGGTTCAGGAAGTAGAGTGTCGGGTAACTTATGTTATGATGTATGGAGTTTGAAATTTAAATGGGGAGATTCTGAAGTAGAAGTAGCGTTCAATGACCATATTCAGAGGAGTAGTGTTGTAGGGGTGATTTGTACTTTAAATGAGATATCGCCAGCCGTAGAGCGGGGTTCTCCATGTTTTGTGGGCAGTGTGATTACGAACGGAAGTCTAGAGGACTCGTTACGTGATGCTGCATTTCAGGGAAATATAGAGGTGGAAAAATGTGTTCGGCTCTATGATGTGTTATGGTGTAATAGGAGAGTTTTTGAGGATCGCATTGGTATGGCCAATTGCTATACACATTCATTGAACGTTAATGATAGGTCAGTATTCACAGGACATAGATATCCTGTACCTTTCGCTTATCAGAGTGCAGTTGAGGCACAAATTAATCGGATGCTTGAAGATGGGATTATTGAGCACTCTAACAGTCCGTATGTTAATTCTTTGATCACGGTACCCAAAACCGACGGCACGGTTCGTATTTGTTCAGACGCTCGTTTGGTTAACAGTAGAATTAGTTCAGATCAGCTGAAATCTATGACAATAGAAGAATTAATGCAAACATTTGAGGGGAAGAAGTATTTCACTTGTGTAGATTTGAGTTACAGTTTTTGGCAAGTGCCACTTATGTACGAAGATAGACCATTTACAGCTTTTAGTCATAAATATAACCTTTATCAATTTTGTAGAACACCTTATGGGTTAAAGAGTAGTTCAGCAGCTTCAATTAGGGCTTTAAACATCGCATTAGGGGATGACACAGGAGAGTTTGTAACCATTTACATAGATGATATGGTAATTAGTTCACGCAGTTTTGAGGAGCATCTACGTCATTTAGATATAGTTTTTCAGAAGTTAGATCAGGCAGGGTTCACTTTGAAGCTGTCTAAGTCGTCATTCTGTCAGTCAGAAGTGACATTTTTAGGTCATAGAGTGTCGGGTAGAGGTGTGACACCAGAGGAAAGTAGGGTTAGCATGTGTGGACAATAGCAACAGGGCATCGTTACAGATACTGAGAAATAGGTAGGTAGAGTAACGCGATGACGTTCATTTAAGGGAGCCACTGGCAAGGTTGGAAGCAGGTGACACGGAAACATTTATAGTTTCCAAACGTATTGGCAAAACAGCATATGTGCTGGAGAATAGTGAGGGAAACAGATTATACGGGACGTATAATATACATAGTCTACGAAAGTATGTGTCATAAAGTGAGGATGTTTAGCTGGCGAGCCAGCCTATCATATGAGTAAGTGTGGTATTTGGTGCGTGGAAGATGTGGTCTTCCAGGCAGGCGTATCAGAAGTCACACAGGGGGGTAGTATGTAAGTAAATGAGAGTTTTTAAGGTACAGGGAAATATGACGGGATTGTCGGATGCTCTTGAGCACTAAAATGTCTCGATACACCAAGGCCAGAATTTGGTAGCGCTGGTGAATTCCCATTTGTCCCCAAGAGATGGGTGAGCGCTTGTACAGGGTATTTTTGCTTAAGGCGTCCACGGGACAAAAGATGGGCCATCAGAATGCGAGACAGTCCTTCATGAAACTCATACATAACAGCACACGTGATTTCTGTTTACGGCCTCGCCATGTAAGATTTGTAAGTGTGTAATTTAAGGTAATTTGTACAAAGGTATTATTTGTGTGAGGAGAACTGGTCTGTGTTGAGAACTAGTATTAAGTAGAATATGGTCTACGGGAACTTAACAAGACAGGGCGATTACGGCACAGAAATATTTGGTGTTATATGTAATGCGCATTTACTGTTTTTTTTTTCAGAAGTCAATATTAATTTAATCTACTTTAAAGAGAGATTAAGTATTATGGTCACGAGGCGCTGCCACAATAGTGTGATCGTGTGCTCAGTGATAAGTGGGATTAATTTCACAATAAGGAAGGAACCTCCAGTGAAATTAGGAAGTTCTATGGTGATATAAATATATCAGAACACCTTCAATGCGTGTGATATGACATCATAAATACATAGTGCTCACACAGTAATTATGTCTATTTCTCCAACATAGAGAAATTTGAGAGGCGGAAATATCCGTGGAACACTATTCTATGTGAAAAACATTGGACTGGTTGCAAAGTGCAATCCATAGTGACAACAAACTTTGACGCAAAGTGCGTGAAGAAAAATTATGAGTGTATATATCTGTAATTTAGGGTGATTTCATTTATGTAATATGTATTTTGGATGGGGTTTATTAACGTGTCTGGGATAATCGGATAATGGACCGTCGTCACGGTAAATCATCCGATGATCCGAGGCGAATATGGAACGTGTTTTTCGAGGGTTTTTTATGCCACTGGCATAAGTCAGTAGGAAGCCATTCTATATTTATTTACGCGGCAAATTGTTCAGCCAAGAGAATTTTTCATGTTAATTTATTATTATTATTATTAATTTATTATAATTATTATTAAGATATTTTCGGAGCATTTTATAAAAAATTATAAGCATACAGATAGGTTTTCTATGTCTTAGAAAACACTATCAAGCAAATTATTATGAACGACAATATCATAGAAAATTATGTGATTACGGAATTTAACGGAGTTTCGTCAGTTAGGGTATATTATGAGAGACATGACTCTCTGGAAATTCAGATACGGGCTGAATCTTGTCGGGAAGTATTACGCAAGCTTGGGTCGCAGCGTCAATAAAAGGCGAATAGTTGGAACGAAAATCGACTTCACCCTACCGCCGAGTGTAATGAGCCAGAGTGGGGATGTAGCACATGGGGTGCAGCCAATCAGTGGAGACCACGTAAGCTGGAAGTCGGCTGAAGAGTGGGGAGCCGACGTGTGGATATATTGTTCAGCGCGCCGTGAAACGTGGACAATCTGTGTAGAACTTGCCGAGTATGTTGCACGCGGGAGTCGCTCCGATGATCCGTGGAGTGGGGGACTATCGTTATAAAATTTAACCAGTATCGTTGCACGAGTGAGTGGCTCCGATGTTCAGTGGAGTTAGCGAATATCTTTGTGAAACTTAACCGTGGTGGTTGTACGTGTTGGTTCCGATGTACGGACCATAAATCTTCATCTCTACAAATATATCATCAACAACGAAGAAGATGACGACATCCAGGAGGCTATGGGAAGCTCACTTCAACATCCAGTACGAGGGAAATGCTTTAGCAATTTCCAGTGGTAAGCGCGAATGACGCAGAAATATGCAATCTCTCATTTCTCTTTGTTTTATATTTCATATTTCAGTAACTTCATAGCTTGGGAATAAGAGTAAAATCAATAATTTATCAGACTCCGTTTTCACGTAATTTTCTATCGGTAATATTTAAATCGCAAAGCTCCAATTTAAATTTTAAACTTATTATTATTATTATTAATTTTGCTATTCTTGTTTTATATAATAAATTCATTTCTTTTACAATGCAATCTTTGCTTTCAGTAGGTAGCATTAGATATAGACCAATTCCTTCTCCTGATACAATTGTTTGTTGGGTTAATGATCAAATCATACCACGATCTGAGTGAATAGAGTCTTGAAGGTGTTCTGCCAGAGCTAGACGTTGTTAAATACAAATTTAGATTTCAGCATTGCATTGAGGTCTTGGCGCCCATTAAAACAACATAGCTTAGGCAAAGGTAAACAGTTACATTTATCACCCAACAGTTAGGGGCAGTCAAACCATTACACTTGTCGTTCAACGTGTGGGCTAGCGAAACTGTTACATTTGTCGCTACCAACATGGGGCATTAATAACTGCTACAAAGTTATCTAGGGCAAAAAAATTAACATGAGAAACTTACAAAAAGAAATGCTTATCAATTAATGCCAAAATTAAACATTACAATACAGTCATAAAACCGGAAGCCACATATGCAGCAGGAACATTATTCCATCTAAATCATCATCATCTTGTACAGTTTCCAGCCCCAGGCTGGGTCTGTTTGGAACATAAGCCTCGCCACTTAGTTCTTTCTTCCCACCACCTCTCCGCTGTCACTCTGGTCCAGTCCTCGCCTCTCTTCTTAACACATTCCTCCACTCCTTTCAGCCATCTATCTCTTGGTCTTCCCCTTGGTCGTTTCTTCTGCATCTGCATCTCATGTATCCTCTTGGGAATCTTCTTCTCATTCATTCTCTTTAAGTGTCCATACCACCTCAGTCTTGATGTCTCAATCCTACCTTGCAAGGGCTCCTCTTTCACCATTTCCCTGACCTTTTCATTCCTCACCCTGTCTCTTCTTGTTATTCCGATCCTACTTCGCAGGAACTTCATTTCACCTGCCTGTATTCTGCTTATATCTCTTTTCTTCATTGTCCACGTTTCTGAAGCATAGGTCAGTATCGGGATATAGTAGCTTCTGTATAACACTTCCTTGCTTTTTTGTGGGACATCTTTATTCCACACTAAGCTCCTAATGCTTCTCAGAAATGCTTCTACCTGTCTGCCACGTTCAGTAATCTCTTTGTCATTTCTCCCATTTTCCTCCACTATACTTCCCAAGTACTTGAGACTTTCCACCTTCTTCAGCTGTCCACCTCCAAGTGTTATCCCACTCATTGGTCTGTCCTTTTTCCTGGTCGTTAACAGGATCTCACATTTACTGATGTTGAACTTCCATCCGTACTCTCCCACTGTTTCTTCCCAAGCCTTCAGTTGCTCCTGAATTTCCTCCTCCTTGTTTCCCCAGACCATGAGATCATCTGCAAACACCATTGCTTTCATCTTATCTTCTCCTATCTTTCTTGCTATCCGTGTCATTACCTCGTCCATAACCACAATAAAGAGAAGGGGTGACAGCGCACTACCCTGTTTCAGGCCACTCATTTGTCTGAACCAGTCTGTTCTTTCCCCTCCAACTTTCACACAACTCACACTTCCACAATACATCTCCTTCACTCTGCCTACAGTCTCTTTTTCCACTCCCATGTTTTCCATTGCTTTCCAAACCTTCTCCCTACACACACTATCATAGGCCTTTTCGATGTCCAGGAAGGCCATCAACAGATCCTCTCCAAATTCGTAGTGGTGTTCCTGGAGCTGTCTCACTGAAAATATGAGATCCACTGTTGATCTCCCAGGTCTGAATCCATACTGTTCCTCTTCTCAATTTTCTCTCCACTTTGGCTCGTATTCTACTTTGTAATATCTTTTCATATATCTTGACACAGTGAGGTATGAGTGTGACTCCCCTGTAATTTCTGCACTCCTTTCTGCTTCCTTTCTTAAATAGTGGGACAATTAATTAATCCTTTCTTCTGGGGTCTTTTTCTCCTTCCATATCACCCTCATCACACGGTACAGCCACTGTTTCCCAACCTCCCCTGCTGCCTTCACCATTTCAACACTCACTTCATCCACACCTGGTGCCCTTCCTCCTTTCATCTTGTCTATAGCCATTTCCAGTTCTCTCCAAGTCAGGTCCTTTTCCATTCCTGTGTTGTCTTCTCCATCTTCCAATACATTGTCTTCCTCCCTATGACCATTTGGATTCAGCAAATCCTCAAAGTACTCTTTCCACACTGTCTTGAGTGCCTCTTTGTTGTGTACCTCATTTCCGTTTTTGTCCATCATTACCACATCCTCTCGCAGACCTCTCCTCTTACTTTTGACCATCCCATAAAGAACGTTCTTATTTCCTCTGCTGTCTTCCTCCATCATCTCCGTCCACTTTACCATCCACTTCTTCCTCTCCTCTGCGACAATCTTGTTTGCTTCTTTCTTCTTTATCTTATAATCTTCCCTTGCCAGATCAGTTCTTTCCTGGAACCATACTCTGAAAGCCTTGTTCTTCCTTCCCACAGCTTCTTTTACTCTCTCATTCCACCATGGTGTCTCTTTACACCGCTTTCTGTTGCTTGTTCTTCCACATACTGCCACTGCAGCTTCTACCATTGTGTTTTTGAATTGCTTCCATTCCTCTTCCCCTGTTTTAGGATTGTCTGTTGGCATCCTTTCCCTTATTATCTTCAGGAATTCTTCCTTGACTTCCTTTTCCTTGAGTTTCCATACTTTGATTCTCCTTTCCTGGTACTCTGTCCTCTTGCTATCCTTAACAACTCCCAGGTTCATTACAAGTATTCTGTGGTCGCTATCTAAGGCCTCTGATGGTATTACCTTTATATCTCTGACACTTCTCTTCATTTCCCAGTCGTACAGCATGTAATCTACCAAAGATTTCTTTGTTAAATCACTGCTGTACCACGTTACCTTGTGGCTTTCTTTCTTCCGGAACCAGGAGTTGCCTACCACTAAACCGTTTCTCTTGCAAAAATCCAGCAACTTTCTCCCTTCTTCATTCCTGCTACCCCATCCTTCTGCTCCCAATACATTTTCATATCCTTACCTTTCACTTCCTACATGTGCATTCAAATCTCCCATGACAATGATGCTCTGACCATTCAACTGCTGTTGTAGCTCCTCCTCAAAGTCTTCTTTCTCTTGAGCTGTACATCCAACTTGAGGGGCATATACCTGGGCTATCTCCAGGCTTCTTCCCTTTACAGTTACTCTGATCTTCATGATCCTGTCACTTATTCCCTTTACCTCTTCCTTCATTCCATCTCTCACAACTACTCCTACTCCGCTGCTCCTTCCTTCACTGTTCCCACTCCAGTACAACCGGTACCCTTTCCTCAGTTCTCTGCGACCTTCTCCTTTCCATCTTGTTTCTGCCAAGCCCAGTACATCCAGTTTTCTTCTCTCCATCACATCTACAATCTCCTCCACCTTTCCTGTCAGTGTCTGTATGTTTAATGTCCCAACTCGTAGTCCATTTGCCTATCCGGGTTGTCGTCGTTTGCATCCGTCCTTTCCGAGGCCTGTTCCTGGTTTGAAAGCAAATATTATATCCACTACTGGCTTGCTAGGCCTATCGTAGCTTCACCAGAGTCCCGTCAGTCGTCACTTTTCAGGGTTCCCATAGAGCCTTCACGGCTACCGTAGCGGTTCCGGGGCACACAAAGTCCCCACTGTACTTCACCCCTACAGGCAATCCCCTACTTCATGCCGTTGCCCGTCTCCCACCACGTGGAGGAGGGGTTGGACTTGTGGGAGACATTCCATCTAAATGAACATTCTAAAACCGACAGATTACAGAAGATCGAAAGGCGGATTGGAAGAACTTGTATCAATAAAGGATATAAAAAAGATGGGTAATGGCGAATAATACCTAACAATAGGGTCTATAACAACCTAGAACCAATTACTGATACCATGCAAAAGAAAAGACTAGGATTCTTTGGGCACATCATGAGAATGCCAGATTCACGTCTTCTAAAACAACTAGTACAGTACAATCTTGCTTCAAAAAACACAACAACTGGATGCCGATGGTTAAAAGAAATCAGAGAGTTTTTAAAATAAATTGGCCTAACAACAGAAGATGCTGCAAATAAGAAAAGTTTAACTACAACACTTAAAAATATGACGTTTCATTTTCCACTCACAAAAAAGAAAATTCCTACAAGGATATTTTCCGCCCAAGAAAGGGCAAGACGATCAATATGCATGAAGAAGTACTGGGAGGACCGCAAGGATCGTACAGTTCCTACAAGTCGACGAACTAATGGTTGGTTAAAGTGATCCTATGTGGTCTCAAAAGGCAAAGAAGAAGAAGAAAGACCCTTATAGCAGATACGTAGGATGGTATAGGAAGCTTTGCAGTAATTTTTCAGTGAACATGATGTGGAGATGAGAAGTGTATGAAGGCTAACATGAGTTTTCAAGAATGAGGACTTACAGTATATTCCAAACTAATGGTATATCAAATTGTTGTAAGCTCAATGCTGCTTTATGCCTGTGAAATTAGGACTTTCTATCGACGTGATATAAAAATAAAACTTGAGCACATTCATCAGCAAAAACTTCCGATCCATTATGAACTTTAAGAGGGAGGACTACATTACCAACATCGCAGTTCTCGAGAAAACACACATTTTCTAGTACAGAAGCCTCTGTATTACTATGGATTGGGAGACATGCCCGCCATATGAATACTGTAATACCAGGCTTCCTCAGAAAATTCTTTATGGCAAAGTTTGCTCCAGAACAAGAACTCATGGAGCCCCTCTGAGGAGGCTGAAAGACTAACTCAAAAACACCATCCACAAACCTAGGAAGCATTTGCTGAAGATTGCAGATGTTGGCACCACACTATATCTGCGGCTGTCGACCAATTTTAAGGAGAACGCCATACTGGTCAAGCGACACACAAAAGCTTCGGTAGGCTCAACCATGCCTGTCCTCCCCATTTATTCAATGCAACTTGTGTGGTCTCATGTTTCACGCCAGGATTGGTCTGCTTATTCACCGAAGGCACATCCATCACCTAATTTGAGAGCGATTTTATAGTTTTCACAAGGAAATGTGTATACTCGGAAACAAGTCGCAGTCGACAAGTAAATCAAGTAAACCCAATGCTAGAATTGGTCAGTATGTGGCTGAGTTGATTTACATTAAAATGTTCAGGCCAGGCTAACAACAACTGCAGTTTTATGTAAAATTACAGGGACAATAGTTATTCAAATCCCGGAGCACCATACCTTGGCCCCTTCATAACCCAGCTATCATACGTCTGGTCTGGCATGCCTCCATTCTCTATTAGTCCATCCCCATCTGTGTCCCATTCCATGGCTTTATGCATCACCACCTGTACCTTTGGCCACATGTTCTTCACATACTGCTTATCGGCGAATAAGCAAAAGTCTCGATAACACTGCAGTACGAACTTCAAGTTGAGGTCCTTCCATTCGGACACATCATGGATAGGGTAGCTGTTGATAAGCAGAAAGGGATCCTCATCTAAAAATAAACAGATTACAAAGACTTCAATAATAGCTAGGACACATACAAACATATGAGTTGAGCAACAAGAAATGAATATCTTACATTATTACATAAGGGAAATAATGTTGTTTCTTGGTTTCAGATTCCTTGGGAACTGGTGCATCAATTGATGCCAAACTGGGATGATATCACTGCCTGGTACGTTACAGAGTAGGCTTGACATCTATGTTTAGTGCCACAAGAGGACAATCCCTGAAGTGGCTATATTTTAGATATAAGAGTGCCATAGGGTTAAAGTCAAACCAAAATAGTAAGTACACTCATTAAATTTACCTTGATGTGTTTTCCTTTAGAGATCAAAACAGTAAGTAGTTTATTCACGATTACCTTTCGCAAAACTGGGCAACCCTTTCAAAGGTAATAAGAGATGAGCAACTTAAGATTGGATGTTGAAAGAACGAGATGAAAAAAGATAGGTTTGATTACTGTACAGTTTCCTAACTTGAACACATACAGCATAAAAGTTACCACTAACAAGGAAAAAAGTAGATGTTGAGAAAGTATGTAACAGATCCATACCTTAGTATACAGAATTTTAAAATCGGGTGAAGATAGATGTAGACCAAGTTAGCTAATGGTAAGTGATGCAATAGACAGAGCACTCAAAATGTCAGGGAATGTAGATGTTGTGAGAGCCATTCAGGTCAGATTTCTCTACAAACTACAGACAGTTTATATGAAAACGTTTGTCTACATGTGTTGTGAGAGCCATTCAGGTCAGATTTCTCTACAAACTACAGACAGTTTATATGAAAACGTTTGTCTACATGCCAAAACCCTGCACTTGTCAGACACCATGAGTATGATCACCGACTGTCAAAGCCCTAGTTATAGTCAGTCATCATACTTTAAGGTAAGATTGAGACATCAAGACAGGTGGTATGGACACTTAAAGAGAATAGAATAGAAGAAGATTCCCAAGAGGATACACGAGATGCAGATGCAGAAGAAACAACCAAGGGGAAGACCAAGAGATAGATGGCTGAAAGGAGTGGAGGAATGTGTCAAGAAGAGAGGTGAGGACTGGACCAGAGTGACATCGGTGAGGTGGTGGGAAGAAGGGACTAAGTGGCGAGGCTTATGTTCCAAACAGACCCAGCCTGGAGCTGGAAACTGTACAAGATGATGATGATTAGTCGAAAAAGGACATCGGAAAGAGCTAATGGATGTCACAGCCATTCCAGAGGAAGCCTTTGGAGGAGACCATAGGGCATTGGTAGCAAAACTAAAAGTAGGAAAGGTCATGAGATTACCAGAAAAAAGGGAAAGAAAGATTAAGGTCTGGAGACTAAAGGAAAAGGAGGAAGAATTGCAAAAACAGATACCAAGGACGGATATTACCCATGTTGAACAAGAATGGGAAAAGTTTAAGAGTGCATTTGTAAACAGTGCAGAGAAAACATGTGGTAGAATATCAGGAAAGGTACAGGAAAAGGTGACAAAATGGCGGAATGATAGAGTGAAAGAAAAGGCAAGAGAGAAGAACAAGGAATGGAAAACAAAAAAGACTGAAGAAAGTAGAGCAAAATATATAGAAGCAAACAGAGATTGAAACAAAGTAATTGCAGAGGAAAAGAAGAAAAGCTGGGAAGAATTCACCCAGGAAATAAGGGAGGATTTAAATTGTGGAACAAAATTGCTATTTGGAATTATAAAAAGTAGACTACTCTAAACTACTGTACCGAACAATAAGAAATATAAGAAGAGACTTTGAATATATAACAGCAATAGAGAAACCAGATGGCAACATAGTCAGGGAAGAGACAGAAATAAGGAAGGTCATGAAATCTTATTTCGAAAAATTATACAGCAGTACAGGAGTAGACCCCAACGATGGAACCACAAAGGTCAGTTTATGCTGTAATGATGAACTTGATCAAGAGAATCCACCAACATGGAAGGAAGTAGAAACAGCCCTTAATAGTATGCCCAAAGAAAAATCGACAGGATTTGATGAAGTCAGTGCGGACATGATCAAAGCAGCTGGTCCACTAGGAATACAGTGGCTTCATAGAGTAATAGGTGCAATATAGAAGGATGGAAAAGTTCCAGATGATTGGAAAAAAGGAATAATAGTACCTCTATTCAAAAAAGGAAGCCGAAAGAAATGTGGCAATTATAGAGGGATCCCTTTATTGTCTCATGGCCTGAAAATATTTGAAACAATACTTGAGAAAAGGCTAAGGAAAATAGTAGAACCTCAACTGCAGGAAGAGCAGTATGGATTCAGAGAACACCGTGCAACTATAGATCTCATATTTTCCCTCAGAATGCTGCTAGAAAAGTACTGGGAGAAGGGTAGAGACCTAACACTTGTATTTTTAGATCTTGAAAAAGCATTTGATAACGTCCCAAGAAAGACTATATGGGAATGCCTAAGAAAGAAAATCGTACCCGCGGGGCTAATCCAGAAAGTTAAAATGCTTTACGAAGGTTGCCACAGTTGTGTTCAGATAGGAAATGGTAATTCTGACTGGTTCCAAACAACTAAAGGAGTTCAACAGGGCAGTGCCCTCTCGCCATTACTTTTTATCATTGTAATGGACGAAGTTATGAAAGGAATAAAGCATAACAACAATACACAAATCAGCGCATTTGCATTTGCAGATTATGTAGTAATTTGGGGTAATACAGAGAAAGAAGTACAGGAGAGGTTGGCCACCTGGAATAACTGTCTAAAAGCACACGGATTAACAATAAACAAATCAAAAACGGTAGCGATGTCAGTCAACAGGCAGAACAAGAAAGGAGAAATAAGGCTTGAAGGTACACAGCTTGAAACAGTAGACCAGTTTAACTATCTTGGGTGCATTATTTCAAGCTATAACAGGATACAGCATGAGATCAATAGCCGAACCCAAAAAGCAACCCAGTTCTACCATCAAGTTCGGAACCTACTCTGGAACGAACAAGTCCCCTTGAGATCAAAACAGACGCTCTTTCAATCATACTTTACCCCCATAATAACATATGGCCTAGAAACCTGCACAACAACCAGACAGATAGACAGCAAACTACAAGCTGCAGAAATGAAGTTTCTACGAACAATGGTACAAAAAACTAGGAGGGATAGGGTAAGAAATGAACAAATTAGGGAAGTAGCTGGAGTGTACCCAACTTTGAAAGAAAAAGTGACAAGGGCCCGTTTGAGATGGTTTGGCCATGTCAAGCGAATGGCCGAGGGGAGGATAGCAAAACAAAGACTACACACAGATGTGGTTGGTAGAAGGCCAGTAGGAAGACCAAGGAAGAGGTGGCTAGACCAGGTGAAGGAGGACATAGGAACAAGGGGAGTTAGTTGGGATAGAATCCTGAAAGAAGAATGATACATGGACAGACGCAAGTGGAGGGCGCTCGTAAACTACACCCGGGCAACTGGAGTAGAAGACAGATGATGATGATGAGAAGGAATGAAAAGGTGAACACTGGGTTCGTGAAAAACAAAGAAGGTGAAATAGCAGCTAAGGCTTTCACGGCCGGCGTTCATAATTAAATACAAGTTTTTCGGGCTTGTAGGCCGTGGTCCAGACAGGATATCTCCCGACGTTTCACCGGAAACAGCGTCCGGCATTATCAAGGGTTCCGCTCCTTTCCTTGGTCAGCAGTGGAATGAGGAAGAGGCTTGAAATAATGGGTAACGGCTAGTAGTGGAGTATTGTTGTTTGAATATGACTATTGGTTGGGTGGATCTTGGAGATGAACTAACGGCTGGAAGGTAGTTTGGATCTTCAAATTAGCATGGTGAGTCGAGCGTTCTCTTCGCATTCCGGCTGGATCGTCTGATCTCACGTACATGTTGCGGGGTGTGGTGCGTGCTCCGGTTTCGGCGACCGAGCTTGTGAGGGTCAGGTGTTCCCTGCGCGACTGCCGGGCTGTAGCGGGAAGGTTCTTCAGGTTGACGTGTGAGTGATTTCTTGGCCTTGGTGTTCCTAAGAGCCGGGATCCATGTATTACGCCCACGTTCAATTTCTTCCTTCCGATTGAAATTGTCGGGGTGTTTGAAGATTTCTATGGCTTCCCGTTGCAGCCTGGCGTGGTAGTGTGTGGTTGTGGAGAGCTGAAACATATAAAGAAGGCCCTATGCGCCAACAGATACAGCAATAAGGAGATTGAGCGAGTCTCTCATCCCAGGCGCCGGAGCACGGGGAAAGATTCTGAGGAAACTCCGGTGGCAACCGCATTCCTGTCGTAAGTGAAGAAGGTGACGGACAGGATAGGCAAATTACTGAAGACCTATGGGGTGAAGACGGTTTATAAACTCACCGCCAAAATCAGGGACTTGCTGCGATCCGCTAAAGACAAGCGCCACCCACACTCCATTGCAGGTGTCTAGAGAATCCCGTGTTCCTGTGGGAAGGTGTACATAGGAACAAGGAAGAGGAGCGTGACCACCAGACTCAAGGAACATAACAGACACAGCCGCCTGGATCAAACTGAGAAATCGTCAGTCGCTGAGCATTCTCTCTTGCCCGGTCACGATGTACAGTACGGGGACATGGAGATACTCTTCACGACCACACACTACCACGCCAGGCTGCAACGGGAAGCCATAGAAATCTTCAAACACCCCGACAATTTCAATCGGAAGGAAGAAATTGAACGTGTGCGTAATACATGGATCCCGGCTCTTAGGAACACCAAGGCCAAGAAATCACTCACACGTCAACCTGAAGAACCTTCCCGCTACAGCCCAGCAGTCGCGCAGGGAACACCTGACCCTCACAAGCTCGGTCGCCGAAGACGGAGCACGCACCGCACCCCGCAACATGTACGTGAGATCAGACGATCCAGCCGGAATGCGAAGAGAACGCTCGGCTCACCATGCTAATTTGAAGATCCAAACTACCTTCCAGCCGTTAGTTCATCGCCAAGATCCACCCAACCAACAGTCATATTCAAACAACAATATTCCACTACTAGCCATTACCCATTATTTCAAGCCTCTTCCTCATTCCACTGCTGACCCAGGAAAGGAGCAGAACCCTTGATAATGCCGGACGCAGTTTCCGGTGAAACGTCGGGAGATATCCTGTCTGGACCACGGCCTACAAGCCCGAAAAACTGGTATTTATCTAAAGAAGGTGAAATATTGACAAAACCAGAAGAGATAACGGACAGATGGAAAGAATATATCAGCGAGCTGTTGAAGGTGAGATGTCAGGCATGCGTAGAAGTTACGCAAAAAAATAGAAGAAGAACCAGACATTACTATGGCAGAAGTGGAATCGGCAGTTAGGAAGATGAAGATGGGGAAAGCTGTGGGAATCGACGAAGTGGCAATAGAAATGACTTAGGCGGCAAGACCAGTGGGACTGCAGTTGAGCTGCACAAGGTAGCAATTTAGTTGTGTCTCTGGCGCGTGGCCTCGGCCGTGCCAGGCTATTACCGCGGCATGAAAGCCGTATGGACATAAGGTACTGTGAATTATTGAGCATCCGCAAACTATCTTGAGCTTGTATTATTTTCTACTCTAGTATGAGTTTCTCTTTATTAAAGTTGCTAACTTCAAGTGCGGGCTGTGAAGCATGTGTCCATGAACTTTTGCTTGCCATGGATGTCCACATGGTTGTTGAAATTGTTTTCTTATAGTTTCTTAATTATTCTTTTGGAAGGATTTGCCTTCCTATTTATATTCAGGCTTGGTGCATTTTGGCCGCCTGGAAACGTAATACGTGTTGGCAAGCATGTGGCTAACCACGTCTCTTCGTTTCAAACTAAAGAAAGGACACCAACCTAAATTTGCTTTAATTTACTTGCTTATTATTATTTCTCTCTGGACATTATCATAAACCGCCAATTTATTCTGTAATTTTGGATCGAGGGTGATATTTAAATTTCGAGCAGCATATTCCTTTCCATTGTCGCTACTGGCCGTTTCATTATTGATGTGCGTGAGCACATGGCTGAGTTTTTAGGGCTAGAGGTATTGGTTCTTTTATTGCTTCATATGCAATATTAAATATGTTGCGAGCCGCTTGGTGCTCTAGTTAATTAGTTGTGATATTACATTACATTTCCCCTTGTGGTTGAATCACGTGATCGTGATAGTTACATATAACTTCAGTGGACTCATACATCACATTCCACCCGCTTGCTTGCCTGTCGGTTGGCATTTGTAATTAATTGAACTCTTGTTCTGTTGTTATTAACTTCTGATTTATCGTAGATTATTGTGGGGCCCTGTGTTGCCCTTGTACTGGCCATGATCAGCCATTTTCCACACCAGGATTTTATTTAGGCCTAGTGCTTATTTCTAGTGCCCCCGCCCCTGTATATTCCCATTTATCTAGAATATAGTTTTGTTTCTTTTGTTTTTAATTTTTGAAAACATGATTATCCCGGCAGCCAGCATTCTTAAATCGTCCTTCGGGTACGTTCCAGCCATCCACTACCTGAACATTCAGTTTAAATCTCCTCCTCCCTGGGGTCTAAGGTAGCGTTAAGAAAACTCTACCTCAGGGGTATAAGGAGGGCTGTACTCGTCGTCACTTCGGTAGTCCTGCTGCAGAGATTGAACGTGTGAGGGTGTTTCTGGTCCTGGTTGTGACATTGTGTGTTTGAGTGTTTGGTTGTTGGTAGCCCTGTCTGGTGATCATAAAGCTGTGAGGTTAGGCCTCGACTGTGTTAGCCTTTGTGTTCTCGTGATTGCTTGTTGTTGGAACGTGCTACGTGTGTGTTGGCACGAGTGTCTGTTACCTGCTGTTAGTTGGCACAGATGTGTGTTGAGTTGGTACTCCTGTGTTTGATTTCTCGTGTTTTGGTCTGGAGCTGTTGAAGATTTATCCTGTTAGTTCTTGCTGAGTGTTGTGTAGCTGGTTAATTCATTGCTGTTGTTTGCTGCTGTTCTATTCTGTTTTCTTTCTTTGAGCCCAGTGAACTTTGGTGTAGGTACCTGACTTGATGGTCGGAGGTTGGTGCGACGTACTGTTGGAGTGTTATTCCAGCTGTATGCAGCGTGAAAGTGAATTCCTGCCTATTTTGGATTTTCTTTTGGATGCAGATTTTTATTTTTCAGTTGGTGAACCATGAGTTGATTTGGTAGATTTTTTTAAATTTTCAGGTGGAGGTATTTTCGAAATTTTGATCGGTTTGTGAAGTTAACCATGGAGGAACGTGCTGGGACCTGGTGTGTGAATGGTTGTTGCTGTTGCCATTCCGTTAAGGGTTATTTTTATTTGTCAACTTCTGGACTTTGCCTTGTGCTTCCTCGAGTGGGTATCTGACTCCGTTTGGTCCTTCTGTGTCCTCCGGTGTTATGGTGTCTACTCCTTGGTCGACTGGCCTATGGTGTTCCTTGTCACGTCATTGCTCATCAGGAGGAAGATTTCCTTAAGTGTTATGTGTCGAGCTAGTTCGTCCTCTTCTGTCAGTGACTCGGTGTGGAGTTCACTTGGATTGACAGGAGCAATATTGTGGTGTGTGTCAATTGATCGTTGTGGAGGTATTTTGGTTTCCAGGGTTTTGAAGTGTTGTTAAGTTGGTGCCTATCGACGATTGTCGATTGGTTGTGATGGTACCAGTTATTCTACAGGTAATTGTGGTAGAATTGGTATTTATGTGTCAAGGTATCTGAAGTCAGAACTTGGTGTGGTTCAGGTATTGGTGGGAAATTTGGTGTTTCAGTTTTTGAAGTTAGTCTACAGGTAATTGCGGTTGTATTGAGTATTCCAGGATGGTGATTCCCTGAGGTATTGAAGAGTGAGGTATTCCAGAATGGTGATTCCCTGAGGTACTGAAGAGTGAGGTATTCCAGGATGGTGATTCCCTGATGATTGAAGTATTTGAAATTCCAGGAGGTGTGTTCCCTGGGGTTTAATTGAGTTTTCAGGATGGTTGGTTCCCTGAAGATGAAGGAATTTGAGCTAGTCAATTGCAGGATGGTTAATTCCATGTTGTTGTATTGGTACTTTTGGATAGTAGGCAACATTGATATTGAGAGTAATATTTTCTGGAGTTGGTGCATGTCGACGCAATGGCGGTTTGTTGAGTTGGTGCCTGTCGCAGTTATCGAAATGGTATCTGAGTGTAATGAAAATTTGGTTGTCAAGTTGGTAACTGTCAAGGTAGCGAGTGGTGTTAAATAGCTGGTACCGTGAGTGTGTATGCCCCCTGTCATGCTCCAAGGTGTGAGCTGGTGTTTGACGGGCTGGCATGCCAAATGGTTATCCGATCTTGTTCTGCAGAGGAAGACTGGAGATTGGAAGTCGTTCGGAATTTGTAAGGTCGGAATGTTTAGGAAGCTTAGTACTCGTGGGAAAAGTGGATTTTTCAGGATGACTGGAGTTGAAAAGGAAGTTCGTGTTCCAGAGGAAGGTTCGATTTTTCTGAGCTGGTGATGACTAAAGAATTTTGAGGAGTTGGTACCCCTGTCATGCGAATGGTACTTATTATGAGTGGTAATCCTGATGTGTTACTAGTTGGTGTACGTTTGGTGGCGTTGCCTGAGTTTGCTCGGTGGTACTTGGAGGTACTCTGTTGGGAAGTTAATGGTGTTGCCTGAGTTAGCTCGGCTACGCTATGTGGTATCTTGTATGAAGTTGGTAGCACTGGATTTGGTGCAAGGTTGGTCGTGCTGCCTGAAGTGATCGTTGCACTAATGTGTGGTGCGAATTAGATGTCAGGAGCGTGCTGCTTGAGCAGTCTGGTTTCGCTCGTGCATTATTGGCAACGTTCTGAGTGTGTGAGTGAATGCTGTAGTTGGCCAGCATGTGGAGACTGCGTGTTCTTGCTGTGGCAACACTGGTTGAGTGCGAGTTGTAGTGCTGTTCTGGTGAAGAGGTCCTGGTACATTTGCTATCTGCTTGAGTTTGAAAATTTTATTGTTTTACAGGCTCTGTCGTAATTCTGTTTTGGTTTTCTGGGCCCACTGGTGGGCGATTCCGATGAGTAAAGAGCCATATTTGTTGTCAGTGCATTTGAGACAGCCTGTATTTAAATTAAATGTAAATGTCTGTACTATTTGGGATGCCCGGTAGGCATTGTGGTAAGTTGACCTTGTGTTCACTTGCATACATCACACAGTTAATGACAGACAAGAACACAAAATCATATCGTGAATTGAAGAGGATGGCGGAGAATAGAGAAGATTGGCGAGTTGCTGCAAACCAGCCCCAGGGCTGTTAACTTAAGAGAGAGAGAGAGACCTTGTGTTGGTCCCCCTGTAATTGAGAGCCGAGTCCCCCTGTCCCTCTGGGAGTGTTCTATGTTTCACATGGCGCATCTGCTAATTTGATTTTGAATATTTAGAATGTGAATATAGGATTTTGGAAGGGAAACGAGTTTTGGTCCCTCCGACACGTAAAAAAAAGCTTGGGGTTAGGCTAGAATTCCCCCCCCATTTTGGTAACCAAATGATTTGATCTTAAAGGTTTCTGGTGGTTGTCCTGAAGTATAAGCTGGTGTTAATTTTATTTACTTAAAGTTAATCTTAACTTATTTGGTATGCTCAAGCGTTATGCGTGTGTGTGCTTCAGTCCTGCCCAAATGTAACCTCTCGTGTTGATCTGAGAGACTGTGCCTTCGTGGCAAGTGAGCACAAAGTGTGCTATGCCCTCCATCAATAAAGTGAAAATATCCCAGAGTTCTTCGTGAGGTCACGTGTGACTGGTGACCCTCCCCTATCATCTTCGGTGAAGTGTCCTGCTATATGGCAGGGAAAGTTCGGCTGGACCTGTCGTGTCGAGTCCTCAGCTGTGTGCGAGCAGTCTGCTGCTGTTCTTCTTGACTGTTTCAGCTGTGGTTCTCTGCGAAGGGTGCAAACTTCGCAGATATGGAGGCAGTGTCCTAGGAGCTTGGGTCACTGTCGGCCCAGACGATTTCCATCTTCTGGTGGGTGGACCTGATGGCTGCTGGGAGTCCGGATGGTGTACTTACCTGGTCGTCATAAACCACACTGAACATTCTCGACGCTGTAGTGGTCTGGTCCACTGGTGGTGGGACCTAGTTAACATTATGACACCTGGGGAGCTCGTGTTGTTTGACCCTCACAATTATTCTCCCCCCCCCCCCCCCCCTCTCCTACGGGAGGCCTCTTCTGGACTTGAGAAATAAACTTTCTGCTGCTCCCCTCTCTGCCACCCTACTTCCGGCGCAGAAGCAAAGCCTGGAACTTTCTACTATGTTCTCGAAGGATTTGAGATCCTGGACGCGCGGTCACTTGCCGCGATCTGATAGGTTCACATGTGTACTTGGTGATACACCCACTGGCCTCCTGATTGGTCCTGCTGTGCTAACTCTGTTCTATAGTAGTCACGGCCTAAGTGATCGAGAACTGGCGTCACCATGATTCTACTCTGAGCGTTTGACTGAGACAGATCGTTAATTCCGAGCTGCACAATGTAGCAATTTAGTTGTATATCTGGCGCGTGGCCTCGGCCATGCCAGGCTATTACTGCGGCTTGAAAGCCGTATGAACCTAAAGTACTGTGAATTATTCAGCATCCGCAAATTATCTTGAGCTTATATTATTTTCTACTCTCGTATGAGTTTTTCTTTATTAAAGTTGCTAACTTCAAGTGCGGGCTGTGAAGCATACATGTCCATGAACTTTTGCTTGCCATGGATGTCCACATGGTTGTTGAAATTGTTTTCTTATAGTTTCTTAATTATTCTTTTGGAAGGATTTGCCTTCCTATTTATATTCAGGCTTGGTGCATTTTGGCCGCCTGGAAACGTAATACGTGTTGGCAAGCATGTGGCTAACCACGTCTCTTCGTTTCAAACTGAAGAAAGGACACCAACCTAAATTTGCTTTAATTTACTTGCTTATTATTATTTCTCTCTGGACATTATCATAAACCGCCAATTTATTCTGTAATTTTGGATCAAGGGTGATATTTAAATTTCGAGCGGCATACGGTATTCCGTTCCATTGTCGCTACTGGCCGTTTCATTATTGATGCGCGTGAGCACATGGCCGAGTTTTTAGGGCTAGAGGTATTGGTTCTTTTATTGCTTCATATGCAATATTAAATATGTTGCGAGCCGCTTGGTGCTCTAGTCAATTAGTTGTGATATTACATTACATTTCCCCTTGTGGTTGAATCACGTGATCGTGATAGTTACATATAACTTCAGTGGACTCATACATCACATTCCACCCGCTTGCTTGCCTGTCGGTAGGCATTTGTAATTAATTGAACTCTTGTTCAGTTGTTATTAACTTCTGATTTATCGTAGATTATTGTGGGGCCCTGTGTTACCCTTGTATTGGCCATGATCAGTCATTTTCCACACCAGGATTTTATTTAGTCCTAGTGCTTATTTCTAGTGCCCCCGCCCCTGTATATTCCCATTTACCTAGAATATAGTTTTGTTTCTTTTGTTTTTAATTTTTGAAAACATGATTATCCTGGCAGCCAGCATTCTTAAATCGTCCTTCGGGTACGTTCCAGCCATCTACTCCCTGAACATTCAGTTTAAACTCCCTCCTCCCTGGGGTCCAAGGTAGTGTTAAAAACTCTTATCTCAGGGGTATAAAGGGGGCTGTACTCGTTACTTTGGTAGCGCGGTACAGATACCTTTTACTCGATGAATCCCGAGTACTGGGATGCCCCTGCAGGTGCCATTGTGGTCGTCACTCATAACCCCGAGATGGGCCCTCCATGTTTATGACCCCTGGAGAGAGGGTGTCCCAGCATTATAAAGCCCCCAGGAATTGGGCTACCTGTTGGTCCGAGGGTATTTGAACCAACCCTACTAATACTGTAGGCCCCCCTATCGGCCACCTGGGTACTCGCCCTCTAGAGGTTACAGGTTCCCTGAAGAGCAATGTATCTTATTATATTTAATGGTTGATTCATATGCAAAGGTGTCTCAGGATTACTTAACTGCTTCACTGCTGTGACTGAGAAAACTTGATCTGCCTCAAATAGCCAGCCAGTGCTGCGGTTGAGTATACTCAATCATAACTTTGTGCTGTCTGTGAGGCGACCGAGTATACTCTATGTGCCTTGTAACTATAATATATGCTTCTGCCATTTATTAGCTACTCTCTTAACCCATTTGTGCCCATTACATATACATGTAGCATTACAGGAAAAACTTTTTCTTTGGGCACACAGTTGTAAACTTTATTTGAATTATGGCTGCTATGTGCAAACGTAATATGTGCTCAGAGGAAAAACTCATGTTTTTAAAGAAAGTTTAATCCAACATGGATTTCAAAGGTGGAAATTATGGAATGGATATTGGGGAGCTGTTAGGAAGTGACAGTGATTGTGGTGATATACTAACAGAGTGCACATAGCACATAGCCTAAACACAGGTTTAAATTAACATTTCCAAGCATCTTAATAATGGACAATATTTTCACCAACTCATGTGGAATCAAACCTTGGATCCCTAACAAGAACCAACTCCAACATTGTATGAACACACTGGTGAGTTGAACATTTTGTAGCCAAGGGCTTGGATTTTACATTGAAATTGGTGATCTACACTGAGGTTGTTGGCTGAAACAATCCAGCACTGGAGACGTGCTAACTGATGTAAGAGTTCAGCAGTGAACAGGTTAAGGTCCACACCGTATATTACTATCACTCCCCCCTTCAACCTCATCTTTGACTACATCTAAAAGATTTCATGAAAGATAATATTTACAGACCAACCAAATTCTTGACTGCAGACTCCCATCCTTCAGGCTGGGCACACAGTCCTTAGTTGACTTTCTAGGAGTGAATGTGTTTACAAGACTGGGTCTGTTTAGTTATTATTTCAAGGTTCATGTCCCAAGCTGCTCTAGAATATATTGTCAGCTTACAGGTGAAACACACTAAGTCAGAGAACATGTTCTTTAGAAGATGAGCCTTGAGTATCCATACCCACAGACCGTTTCCTGATGAATCGGTTAACTGCCGTAGTGTATTTCACTTCATTTCTTAGCACAGGGCTTCATATTTTGCCATAATTTCCCATAAAATTCCACTCTCCACTTATAAGAAAACAAGTGTTACTTACAAGGATCTCCAATATCATGAGGCACCGAATCCTTAACCTTTCGAAAATTCCTTTTGCCATCAAAGAGATTCCATCTCATTGTTCTATTTTCACTTCCAATAGTCTGCAATATCTTGTACTGCAAGGATTCTTGTAGTCGGGGCCACAGCATTGCCAGTGCAAATGATGCATAGAAATGGACATCATATGTGTTATACATAGTATATTCATGGCCTTCCAGATATGCGAACTGTCCATACTCCTGCCTAGAAAGAAGAAATTATATAGAAATACATGCAAACTAAAAAAAAAAAAAAACGAGTCAGTGTTTGCACAATATTCAGCATATTTGAGGACAATGCAGACATTTAAATAACATATCTGTAAATAAAGTAAGCTGTTTATCTAAACATTTTAATCTTTCAGGGAAAACTTTGTGTGTATCCCAGATGACGTGCATAATGTCTCAGTTTAATATTTCTGTTTGTAATTTGTTATGGGTTGGGGAAATGGCATCAAAATTTGTATTTAAATAAAAGGCATCCCTACAATGAAACTAAGATACAGATAATTTATGTAACACAAAGGGATGAGGATATTAAGAGGAAGCCTCAAATCCTGGGATTAAGGCAAATACACACTATATCCATATCTTGACATGACAAGAGCTTGGTGACTCACTTCCTTCCTATGTGACAATCAAGCTCCTTAGAACACATAGTAACAAACCGCCCACTTCACTGGACTACAGACACTGGTAAAACAAAGTCCAACAAACTAGCCCTGTCTTTCCTTTTTCCGCCAGTCTTGGTAGCGTTGAGATCAGATAAGCTGCTACGTGCAAATGTAATATGTGCCCTGAGGAAAATCTCATGCTTTTGAAGGAAGTTTATTCCAATGTGGATTTCAACAGCAACAACAGTGGTGGAAATTATGGAACAGATATTGGGGAGCTCCATTATCAAGATGCTTAGAAATCTTAATATAAACCTTAGGCTATGTGTACTATGTGCACACACAATATACCGTATTTACTCGAATACGACCCGCCCTCGAATAAGACCCGCACCCTGATTTTGAAGAACGAAATTTAAAAAAAAAAAACTCAAAATTATGTACAATCTTAACTAAATAAACAGAATAGCATTTATCCAAAATATTTTCCAACAGTATTGAAGTCGTCCTAAAATAACACACATCAAACGATTAAAAATACAAATAAAAGTACACAAACACTTCATTCATCGTCATCAGAAGTACCAACTTCGGAACTTTTATCACCATCCCACTAAATGTCGTCATCACTGACATCCATAGCATTCGAAATACTACATTTCTTGAAGCTCTTCCGTATGAGATCTCCCGAGATACGACACCATGCCGTCAAAATGCACGAACATAGCAGCTGAACTTCCGGGCGCTGATTACGACCAGTTGGAGTCAGTGTGTGCTTATCGGCCGCCATCTGCTCCGTATACAGCTGTTTCAAGGCTGCTTTGAACTGGCGGTTCACGCAAACATCCAGTGGTTGTAGCATAGACGTCACCCCGCTCAATCACGAATACATGACTCGTCAATATCATATTTCCTACCGGGCACGATTTCCAATAACTTCAGCTTCTCACTCACATTAAACGACCGCAAACCCTTCGTACAACTCATGTTTACACTCGAAAACATGCGCAACACGTGCGCGAGACTATGACGCCGCCTGCTTACGGTAAAACAAAGTGATAGCCGGAAGAAGGCTAGCACCATCTAGCGGATACTCGCAACACCCGATATCGCGCGTGGCGGGCAATTTAAATCTTTAAAATCAGGATGACTCAAATAAGACCCGCACCCCAATTTTTCACGTCCGATTTTGTTTAAAAATGTGCGGGTGGTATTCGAGTATATACGGTATATATATATTTAAATTTTCCTATTCTATGAACTATCAACAATGGGTGATATGAATAAAACTGAGTATATGCTCATGCTCAACAATTTTGTAGTATATGCTCAGATTGGTATGAATAAAAAGTTGAAGTTTAGACTCACTGAGAAGTACATACTCAAGGGTGGGAGTAAATACTCAGTGAGTATAAACTCCAATGTGGTATGAATTAAAGAAGTATATGCTACAAATCTGAAGTATATACTCACAATTTCTGAAGTCTGGCCATTATCATGCTCAGCTGTCTAATCTCAAGATGGTTGAGGTTATGTTTGTAGATTTAAACAACATGCGGGCTAGGAAACTGTACAAATTACGAAGAACAGTTTCAGAGAGGGACTGTAGATCATTATACCGGTTTAAGATAGATAATATTCTATGGCTTTCTGATTACTTTTTGGGCAAATACACGGAAACAAGAGGAAAAGCTGTAAAAAACAATTTATTTTTTTCAGTATTTGACTTTCTGTGATACATTTGCCAAAGTTTCCTGCGTAGCGAATCCTTCTAGCTTTTAAACATTTGCTTTTTTTCCTTCCGCGAGTTAGGTGTTTGAGACTTGTCAAATACTGAAGGATAGTCAAAGACAATCCTTACAAATGCCAAATCGGAAACATTTGATATATGATAATATGAATCGTCCAGTTCCAAAACTCCAATCCACTTGTGAATAAGAATGATTTTCATGAGAAACGTTTCTCTGGACTTTGCCTCCCGTATCTTGTGTTGATTGTTTTCTACTTTCTGCTTTTCGGTTTTGTGTTTGCTTTGTGCTTATGCTTTTGAATTTTACTTTTTGCTATTTTTTCTTGGTTTTGTGTTTGTTTTCTGCTTTTGCTTTTGTTTTTGAATTTTGCTTTGTGTTTCTTGTTTTTCAATTTTGCTTTTTGTTTTGTGTTTCTTGTATATTGTTTTCTGCTTTTATTTCTGAATTTCGATTTTTGCTTTGTGTTTCTTGTATTTTGTTTTCTGCTTTTGTTTTTGATTTTGCTTTTTGCTTTATGTTTTTTGTTTTTGTGTATGTTTCCTGGAAAATCGAAATAAAACAAAACAAATTAGCCTAACGTAAAACAAAACAAAATCAAAATAAAACAATAAACAAAAGAAAATAAAAACAAAAATAAAACAAAACAAACCAAAACAAAAAATAACACTTTAAAACCTAATAAAACAAAATAAAATAAAACAAAACAAAATCAACAAATGAAAAAAAAAAAGTAAAATAAAATAATTAAATATTTTTACGACATGATCCTTATTCACAAGTGGATTAAACGAGTTTTGCAACTGGACGACTCATATTCATCCCCACTAACAGACATTTCAATTACCCAGGAACTTTCAATTAATCAACAAGACAAGTCTACAGCAGACGACTGGTTTGCATTAACAAATAGCATGTAAAACAGTTGACCGACTAAACTTGCGTCGACGAAACGAGAGTAACATTGTGGCACAAGTGAAGTATATACTCCAAAAGGAGGGGAAATTGTAGTAGATACTCAAGATCTTTTATTCATAACAAACAGAGTATATACTCAAAACTGATGCTCATGTTTGAAGTATATACTTCGAAGTTTATGCTCAGTTTTATTCATATCACCCAATGAGTATCAAATATAAAATTCAATAAAGCCAGTAAAAAGACCTTACCTAGGATCTGAAATACCAAATTCATCGGATTCATGAGGGAGAAGCCATATTGATCCACCATCTGAGACAAAATATAATTCATTGAATATGGCACTTTTATACCAATCTGGGAGGTCTCTGAAATGAGGAAACTCTGCAAGATTACTTCTCAACACTATAAAGACATGCAGCTACAGTAAATAACAAGAAACCCTGCTCATGGAAAGGCAGTTGGTCATTAAAACTATTTCTATTTGCATGATTTCAGCATAATGAACACAATTACTAACATTACTCACAGATCTGTCAAAATTGGCTTTTGCCAGTTATTGATCTCCTTCTCCCATCGAACACGGTTTTCAAATATGTACTGGCATAATGCTGCAGATGCATTCCCATCATCACCAAACCATTTGGTGTAATACCTAAAAGCAATAAGTGGCCAAAACTGTGAAAATTAGCACAAGCATAAAATAGCTAAGATAACATAAGTATATGTAACGACTATGAAATAAGATAGTTTTAACAACAAATTGTATATCCGCCTTAGTCAATACATAAACGAAAATAAATTATAATTACACTTGCTCCTGGTACATGTTTCGGGGATTAATTGCTTTTATCCCCTTCATCAGCCAAGACAAATATTCGAAGAAAGATATAAGATAGCGTAGCACTCAAAAATAAATGGCTATTTAACTTAATATGGTGCACTCAAAAATAAATGGCTATTTAACTTAATATGGTGCATTAAGTTAAATAGCCATTTATTTTTGAGTGCTACGCTATCTTATATCTTTCTTCGAATATTTGTCTTGGCTGATGAAGGGGATAAAAGCAATTAATCCCCGAAACATGTACCAGGAGCAAGTGTAATTATAATTTATTTTCGTTTATGTATTGACTAAGGCGGATATACACCATTATTTATGCAGTACACTACATTTTTGCCATGTAAAAAGCACGAACAATAAGTACTCAGTCCAAATAATAATAATGATGATGATGACAATACAAGACGTATTTTTAGGTCCAATAACTGTTGTCGCGTATTCAAGATGTATGGTTAATAGAATGAAATTCCATTTTCCTGTACCACAGCAGGATTCTTAATAATAGGGATGTAGCCGGAGAAAGTTCGCGCCAGATAGTGCTCGTGTAGTACTGGGTAAGCGCAAGGCGATCGTCTTATGTTTCTCCCAGTCAGCTGTGAGGAATGTAAAGATTGTGACCGAGATTTCTAAGCTAAAGTAAATTATATCTGCTCTAATTTTACTCCAAGACTATATTAATTAATTCTATAGGTATATAACCTAATATATTATGGACGATTTTCAGCGTTTAAGTGTTAAACATCTGCAAAATGAGCTATGGACCAGAGGCATTAAAACTAGCGGGAGGAAGGAAGAATTAATACAGCGGTAATAACTTAATTCTAACACACTTTATTATTCAGCATGCATTCTCCTAAAAATTACTATTATTTGAGTATTGAAGGCCTATATTGATAAATATATCTCCATAAGACTTAAATCATAAATAGAGATTTAAATATTTACTTGCTCCCCTTGCTTATAGACTTCGATTCATGTCTCTTCTTAGGTTGATAGCTTAAATGAAACTGTCGTGTTTTAAGGTACCGGTACCGTAAACATAATCAAAGAAAGTTGATACCGGTAATGTAGGCCTATACCTCGAAAGTTCATAGCAACGTTTGATTTTTATGTCATTTTGTCAATTTCTCAATAATAAACGTTCCCGTACCTCTTGGAAAGGACTTAGGGGTACATTTTTAAAAAGTTTGAGAATCCCTGCTTTAGGGCCACGAACTGTTTCCATTTATCTGAGTATGTCTCAAGAATGTAGAAGTCAGTCGCTAAGACATTCTCCGTCGGGCGGATGGAAATTGACGATTAATTCTGATTTCAAGAAACCAACCATAGTACGTTTGTGACTTATTAATGTTGCGACATTTATTCTTGAAGTATTTGTCCGAGTATTAATGTCTTTGAAAATGGAAGTCACAAAATTACATTCACTTCTTTGTGTATATTGACGATTTCTTCCCGTACTTCAATGGAGATGATTTCTGCAGATTCCGATATTGTAGGCTTATAGTGGTAATCCGGCAATTTTCTAGTGTATGGCCTCTTCCTTTTTGTTTTGTTGGGTTCGTGGTCCACGGAAAAAGCGACGGAACAGCGTCCGGTTTTAACCTTGCTCTCTCACCTTCAAATACAAACGCATAAATTCAGTGGTTGTTCTCGAAATGTCTAATCAGTTTATAGGTACAAAATAGAAATTATTTCCCTTTGTACATCACACTTATCCAACACAGATCGTGAAGTCATCGGGTTGAAAATGATGGGAACGCAATTTAATATTTTCGGTCAGATTTTTCTCACCGAAATATTTCCTTCTAATAGCATGGAAACATTTCTTTATTTAGAGAAAATTGGTGAAACGAAAACGAGCTTCCCTGATTTTTGCAAAGAAGAACACTGGAATAGCTCAGCATAGTTACGAAAATAACCATTTAAAGAACTTAAATTCGTGGATATAGTGGCATGAGAACACAGGAGACAACTGAAGAGTGCCTTGCGCTTACCCAGTACAACAGCAGTGCGCTCTATCGGTGCTAGTTCTATACATCCCTATTGAATGAAAAACAAACCACTATACCGTGCTTTGGCCGATAACCTAGATGTTAGGCCCCTTAAAACAACAACAACAACTATACCATGCTTCAAATTGAATTCCAAAGTATCAAAATTGCATTGCTAACATAATGCTGTATACTAAACATGAACGAAACACAAATTGCATTGCATTGTTTTCATAGACGAGACAAAGACAGAAGAGAGACCATAAAAATGTTTGCTTAAGAACTGTTGCAACATAAAATCTGCTGATATATACCCACACAATATTTGTTTAAAATTTAGGTTAATCTGATAGAAAACATCTTCCTCGAATTCAGTACCAAATGTCTTGCAAATTGATCAAGAACATTTTGAGATAAATTGGTTTCAGTGAGAAGTTGGATCAAGTGATTGTATAAGACACAATTCTATTCTATGTCTACTCCTTGTTAATCCAGTTTTTCAACGGGGTTGGGGAAGAAATGTGATGAACCACGTGGCTCATAGTTTCTACGGCCGGATGCCCTTGATGACGCCAACCTCACGAGAGGAGTTAATGAGAGATAAAATAAATTAAGATGAATGAAAGTTCAAATTCAAGTAGTTCCAAATTTGGCTACCAGACACCACTGTTACTAACACCCAAGGTTTGTAGAAGAAAGGTTGGCTCATAACTCTCGGCCAATGGGTGAGCGCGCGGGAATACGTCACGGGCCTGCTGCGTTTGAATCAGTCATACAGTATGTCCGTAGCAAATTACATGCTCAGTAAATAATACTTTTTAAGGGCAGCAGCCATTTCAGAGTGTCAACTAGTGAATTGTTGTGAATAATAAATGATGCTGAAGCTTAAATACATGAATAATTTCATTATACACCTCCGTCAACATATAAGACAGATATATACAAACATACTCACAGCTGACTGTATCTCTAACAGGCGCAGATCCACCTATCCCCATTGCTTCACTAAGCACTGCATTATTATATATAATGCTGTCATTGCTGTCCATTGCTATACCTACACGTTCGTCTTCAGTTCCGCCACTCCTGGAGTAAGCAAAACTGTGACAACAACACAACGATGTTGGTGACCCCGCGGATTGTTAGTCACTTTCGCCAACCACATCTACACTATTCGACAACCCAGATGTATCTAGCTCTCGTATCATGCAGACTCCGTGACACGTGGTATTAGAGCCCTGCGAGGATAAACAAAATGTTATCCGCATCCTCCCCGCATCCACACGACTGTTATCCGCATCCGCCCCCATCCTCACGACTTTCATCCGCATCCACACGTTTGTTATCCGAATCCGCTATTTTTAATATATTAGATAAAGCGTGAAGTATTAAAGCAACACATTTAGACTTTTGAGGAGAATTCGTTCCCCTAGGCTATTTGTTAATCGCAAGTTAATGTTGACTGAGTTTTGTCCCTCTGAGTAACGGCAAGTTGAACAGCGAGTGGCTAATTATAACATTTAGTCGTCGGATATACCCACGCAGGAAAGCGCAGGTATAAAGGACTTTTTTTGGGGATAAGTCAACACTAATTGAGGGTATTTCCATGATTGGCTTCTCTATTATTCTCATACAATCCAAGCGAAAGCAAATAGGGAAATAACAAGAAACTTTAAAGACACAGATCTTTACAAAAACGAATTATTAATAAAAATCCAGTTCAACATTTTATTCGAAAAACTATCCACAAATTTACTCAACACATTACCCGCAGATTATCCACTATCCGCACAGCCATGTAAACTCTAACCTCATGGCGAAAAATTTTGCAGATATCCGCATCCGCGCAGGGTTTTATCTATAAGCATGTGAACTATCTGGCTGTGACAATGCAAACATTTAGTATATTTTATATGAAAATGTTATGTTTGAACAATATAAGAAATAAATACTTTTCTTTACATCTCCCGCAATCAATAATGAGAAAACAAATCGCATTTGGCTAAACGTTGCAAATACAAAAACAAAACAAAAGAAAAATATTTTTACTCAAAACTTGACAGATAATAAGCTTTTAATTTTGAAATTGAGGGGGGGAGTAGTTAAAAAAAACATTTGAGATTAGGCTTAATAATACTTTTTTGGTAACAAAATCAATAAATTTGAGAAATAAACGTCTTCTTCAGTTCCTGGTGCTTGCAAGGTTCTGTTGGGGACCTATTCAATTGTTGTTTTTGTCTCCTACAACCAGAAACAATTCACTGGCATTTACTGGAATGTCCATTTTGTGCACCAATACTTAATGAAACAATTTTCTTGATCTTCCTGTTCAATTTTCTCTCTTGATCACCCGAGTTTTGTTCTTTTAATGTCGATGCTTCTCCTTTTTCCCCATTAAGATATTTTATTCTTATAAATACGGTACTCTTCGGCGGCTGAAGCTTGCAATTCTTCGAGCATAAATGATCGAAGTTGCAACTAGTTGTCGCGGAATGCCAGCCACTCCTTAGAAACAATATCAGCTGTAACTGCAATGATACGTTTTCGAAATCTGAACGTATCTCCATGAAACTTCTGATACATTTCGTCCATTTCTTCCACTTTTTTGAGCAACATTGGTCAACTCTGTCCACTCGGTAAATGGAGACTGGCGCCTCTCGCAGGCCCGATGACGCGTTACCCCCACCCTGCTGCCAGCGGAAGGCGAGTTACGAGCCAACCTGTCTTCTACAAACCTTGACTAACACCTAGCTGTGAACGTTGGAACTTTGATAGAGCGTTTCCTAACCAGCCAAATGAAACCCACATATTTTGCTACACACCACCAATTGCGGTGGAAGGTTCTTTTACATGCCATAAATCTATGACATGAGCCTGACGGCTTTACTTCCCCTCCAAAGGAAGGCATACTGAAGGACACTCTAATCTGAACTGTTAAAATTGTCTTCCTGAAATTTACTTGTGTTGGCCGACTAAAAGTTGCAATATCAATTGTCAATAAGGTTACATAAAATAAAATGAATTGTACATTAAATTCCTTACCTGGCAGAAATTCCACAAGTGTTTATTCTTAATGAATTTTATTTAATTATAAAGCTGTATAATAGTGTATGGAAGAGGAAGTGTAGGTTCTTCACGAGTTATCGTGGACTACCGCACAGATGGCACTGGTAACGCCTGTGACGCAAGCTCGTGTCGCGAAGTCCAGCGATCAACAGAGGCATGTACAGTACTACTGGTTCTGGCTACGTACGAAAACGAAGCATACAACTCACGTTGAAAGATGATTTCAGCAAACGGACACTTTGGAATATATTCTAGATTTTGCTGACTCTGTATCTCCATTTTGCGGAAGTAGAATCGACATTTCAAGTAGTTAGTTTAGGTAACATAAACAACACATGATCTCACTTCACTTTAATAGATTCTAAACTATCTAATCACTCGAGAAATACATCCCCCATACACTATTAGCACACGATATTTTTTCCTGTACAACTTTTTCCACTCGAAAGAACACGTTACAAACACTTTCTGATGCATACCATATTTTATATGTTGTTGTTGATTCATGTAGGGGCTTTGCGACATCGTGGTCATGTAGCCCCGTATGCTTGGGTGTGTATGGAATTTATCAGATAACCTGTGTTAATGTGACCGACAGCGGTAGCTGCGCTCACTAAAGTGCAGCGCTAGGCTATGGGGCCAAGCTCTCTGTGGACTCGGTAGACGTGAGTTTGAGCCCCACCGTCGGCCGTCCTTGAAATGTTTTTCCGTGGTTTCCCCATTTTCAACTCCAGGCAAATGCTGGAACGGTGCCTTCCGACAGGCCACGGCCTCTTCCTTCCACATCCTTGCCCAGTTTCATTCATCTTCATTAATTTAATCTCTTATTAACTCCTCTCATGTGGTTGGCGTCAGGAAGAGCATCCGGCCGTAAAAACCATCGCCACAAAGACTTCCATCGCATCTCATCCCCGACCCCGTTGGAAAACGGGAATAATAAGGGGTAGACATACAATTAACTCCTCTCATGAGGTAGGCGTCAGGAAGGGCATCCGGCCGTAAAAACCATCCGCCACATAGAAATGCATCTCATCTCATCCCCGACCCCGGGAATTATAAGGGGTAGACATACATACAACCTGTATTATTGTGGTGGCTGTATTAGTTGTGTAGTTGTAATTCAGATGATGATTGGGAAGGAGGTGGCCGTGGTCTTATTTAGGAACCATCCCAGAATTTGCTTGGAGTAGAAGTGGGGAATCCACAGAAAACCACATTCAGGATGGCCGAGTTGGGAATCGAACCCGCACCTTCTTAGTTTTGCCTCACGAGACACAGTGTACCCCGTTCCAGCCCTCAGATCAGAATTAAATTTCTTGGCAGAGATGGGAATCAAACCCGGGTCTTCGCAGTTAGGTATGTGCCGCTTTGTGTAAAACCGTAATTGTTAAGAAGTTTTAGTGAAGCAGCTACATTATCAGTTGGTGGAGGACAGGTGGGCATGATTAATACTGTGTCACTTTTGAAATATTTTGCACTATGTATCCAACTAAACTATACACTAAACATTCTTTGCCTACCTGAAGACGCTCGATATCCAGATCTATAGCCGGGTCCGAAATACGTGGGCATATTGCGCATGCTGAAACACGCTGTCTCAAGGCAGAATAGGTATGTAGCAATGTAGACGGTAAGACATAACACAACTCACACTACTCACTCATGAACACTTTAATATAAACTGCCAAACAGTGCAATGGAGAGCAATAAAAATTAAGATAACTTGACACAAATGTAACGCGCAATAATGACAAGTACAGTATCATCTCTTGCCGTCTCAATCGATGGTGCTGCTACTGGTGGGAAGACCAGCATTCTCTTCAGTTGGCTTATGGGTGTAAAGAGAAGAGCGCACACTTCCTCTTCCATACGCTAAAGCTGTATAAAGTAAAACTGAAAAATATCTTTCAATGACTGGGTGCCCCAGTGACCAAAGCCTGTACAGTAGAACCCCTATTTAACGTTTTTCTAGGGACCGGTATTTTTTAACCTTAAATGGGGGTTTACCTTAAATCGAGGCTTCGATAGGTTTCATCACTAGAGCTCGCGTCAGCTCGGAAGGCGGCCGACTCTAAGGGATTTGCGCAGAGAGAGACAGAGATACATTTCCACTGTTGCAACAGGTCCACCATGCCGAGCCCCACACCGCAGGCTGCTGCCATGAGTTCCTGCGGTATGACAACACCTCATCGAGCCCGTCTCCTTCACGCTGCTTTGCACTTAGCTTTCCTGACAACACACTAGCTCAGATTCTCAAGACAGACTGACTGTGATTGGTGCGATGGAAGTGAGGCATGACGTAATGGTAGCGTTGTGTTCTGCGCACCGCCTTCCCGCCTGGCTCGAACTCTAACTGCAGCACTCTCTCGACATACAGTGCACTCTCGTTAATTCGCGGTAATTAATGCACGAACTTCCGCAAATTATCCGCAGTTATTTTTGTTAAGCCTAGTAAAAACAAAACTGCCGGCCCCGTAGTGTTGGGGTAGCGCGCCTGCCTCTCACCCGGAGGCCCCGGGTTCGTTCCCCGGCTCCGTCAGGGATTTTAAAACTGACGTGAGGGTTGGAACGGGGTGCACTCAGCCTCGTCAGGACAATTGAGTAGCTGTCTGACAGTGAGACAGCGCCCCGATCACGAATACCAAGATTAACGGCCGAGGGGACCCGACGTGCTGATCACGCGTCACCCCAATATCTGCAGGCCAAATGGCTGGGCAGCGGTCGCTTGGTCGGCCTTAGCCCATCATGGGCTGGATAGTGCCAGGGGTTGACTTTGAAAAACAAAACTATTGGTTAAAATATTGAAATAGGCTTGAGCATGCAAAATAATAATTATAACACTTGATTGTAGTGTCCTATAAGTAGAGGTGTTAGAAAGTGTTGTTATTTTTTTGAAGATTTGTTGATTTAAAATTCAAAAGGTGGTGTTTTGTGTTTTTATTATTTTTTCGGGGGATGACATGTTAAAATTTGGAAAGCGATAAGGTTTGTACAAGAAGTGCATTTAAAAATATAAACAATTAATAAAACAAAGTAAAAAACAAAACAGCAGGGTAAAACGTTAAACATGGCTATGGAAGAATGAGATAATACTTATATGGAAGTCGCATTTTTATTTTACATTCACCATCTCGAAACACATTTCAGTGAATACCTTTTTCAGTTTTATCCAAATACTGCGGTGAAATCACTGGAAGTAGATCATGGTTAAAGTCTCAGCATTTGCAGCTGTCAATTTTCGCCTCCTATCACTTACTATGAGACTGTATTTCGAAAATGACCTTTCAGAATCCACATTTGAACAAGGATATCACACACACTTTAATGCAGCTGTTGCATAGTCTCGGTGAGCAGGCCTTAATCCCATGAGGATCTCTGGAACATTCACATTATCTTCATGACGCAGTTGGTTCTTGATTGCAGTCAGGTAAAAGCTGTGAGCCTCTAAAAACTGTTGAGACTCCATCTTCGTAAGAAATGGGGCATTCTTCTTAAATTGGAGCAGTTCTGTGGGAGATACGTTCTTAGGTGCATGCCGAGGATCAAACAATGACCCGATGGCTTCTACAGTCTTCCTGGCTGGATCCGTGGTCCTTAAAGTCCTGACTTTCACTAGAGCTGACTGGGCAACACACGTAAGCTTGGACTTAACCCTTATCTGCATCTTTTGAGGAAGCTGTTCCAAGTTCTGGAGGATCGTATGATTGAACATTCCACCATCGCCTAATAGCTTGAGCTTTACCTCAAGGTCATCTAGCTTCCCAGCCAGTAAGTGAATTGTTGGGTACTTAGATCCCGCCAAGAAATTAAGCAAGTCCATAAGAGAGGCACCAACAACAGAAACATACAATGCTTGTAATTGTATAAATTGTATTGTTGAAGTCGATGCTTGTTGGAAAAATTTGACCCCAGAATTTGAATCTTCCAATGTTTTGAAAAATTCTACCAGATCTTCCACATGCGTGGCCATATACATTGCAGCCTTAAACCATGAATTCCATCTTGTACATACAGGCATTGGGAAAGCTAGAATTTCATTCTCTTTTTCTGTGTTTTCATATTTCTCCCTTAGAAATGCAACGTAATTGCCTTTTCTTTTTCGCGTATTTAAAAAGGCATTCTTTGTCTTTACTATAGACATGTTCAATTCGTCCAGCTCGTTTTCAAATACGCAGCCGATAAGATTGACTTTATGAGCCCAGCACTGGACATGACTTAATTCTTCAATCAATCCTTGAAGAGTAGTTACACATTTTGTCATGTAGCGTGCTGAGTCCGTAACTACTGCCACTACACGCTCCCGTTCAATTTCATAGGAATTCAAGGTGTCTAATATCGCATTGGACAATTTACGCTATTGGCAGAATCTAGAACAACAGAGGCAGCCAGATGGGTGTTCGTTTCAGTTGATGGTACTGATGGACGAAAAAGAATGTTGAAAACACACCTACCATTCTTGTCAGTTGCTTCGTCACATAGCAGAAACACGTCTTTGTTTTTTATATCTTCCCTAATTTCTTCCCTCCTTCTTTCGCCAATCATGGGGATGTATTTCTGACGAATCTGATTTGCTGATGGTAAATCTCCACTTCCGCGAACGTACTTATTAAACCAAGTACGGATAGCAGGATTGTCTAGTTTCTCTACTGGTATATTAGCTTTCACAAACGCAGTAGTAGTGTCCAAAATAAACTCTTCTTTCATATCCTTCACACGACTAGCATTTGATAATGTTTCTTTCAAGGTGGCCACTCTAGGAACACTAACTTCAAGACGCGAATTTTCTCGGCGTTTTGAATGCTTCTCCGATTTGCAATGTTTGTCTAATGCATCTTTCCTGCGATAATCTAACCGACAATCACAATATTTGCACATAAGAATGCCACAAGAAATTATAAATCCTTCATTCTTATATTCTTTAAGTCTGTCTGTGGCAGAAACAGCTACCTTCGGCATTTTTAAACTCAACTGAGCGATGCTCAGTAACAAACACTGTTATCACACGGTTGACTGTAGTCACACACCAGTATAAATTCGTAACCACACGCAAAATTTATTTCTGAATTCGTGTCATAATATTTAAATTACGTCGCGTCTCATCTTCCTGTACCGCTAAGTTCGGAACTAATACGATGAACACGTGGTCGCCAACTGAATCACGCAAATAACACACTAGCTTCGATGATAACGCACAATTTGCGCACTTTTTATTAAATTATATAGAATTCTCTACTATAATTTACACTCGCTACCGATGTAACAGGAGGCAAACATAGTTTACATTATAAACAACTATCACATAACCTTTTGGAGGTAGTCGGCCCAACTATTCACGCTGCGATATAACAGCTGTTTACCACAGCGCTAAAATCCAACGAGTAACGAGAATATCGACAGTATATCATAATATGACGTATATCGTAGTATTACCCCTCGCGAAACTATACAATCGATCATTCTCTCGAATTGAACACCAACCAAATTCGATTATCGGCTTGTGGACAAAAATGTTCGGATTGGTGTGGGGAAAAAATATGAAAATTTGTTTTTATTTCGCAGATTGCGGTATTTGTGGTGTTATTCACAAAATTCGCGTTATTTTGCGATTTAATTTCACTCCTGGGCGGCACGAAACATGTAAATACGTGAAAATAAAACATCCTAACCGCTAAATATGACTTTTCGTTTTATCGCGAATTAACAAAAACTAACACCTCTATCTATAAGACATGCTAGGCTAGAGGTAGGCCTATGTGGATTATGCCTACATTAATATTTAACACACAAAAAAGTCAGTGCACTCTTTAATTCGCGGTAATTAATGCAAGAACTTCAGCGAATTATCCGGAGTTATTTTTGTCAAGCCTAGTAAAAACAAAACTGTTTCTTAGATCGTTTATTCTAATTTTAGATTGCACATTTCAGAAGAAAACATTATATGAGAACGAAAATTCATCTCATTTTTCTATTAAGAGATAAGTGTGACTAGAGACACAAGCTTGAATGTGGGAAATTTTTGGGATTTCCGTAGCATCACTCCCGCACTCGATATCAACTGGATTTCCAACAGTCAAATTCCATGCTATTTCTTCTTTGCTTTTATGTCTTAAATCATAATCGTCTTTATTGACGTCTAACTTGTCCGTTCGAAATATCGTCGTTACAGAAGTCGGCAAGCACTTGCTTTTGTACGAGCGTAGTAGCAGTGTTTTACTCCCATTACTTGTTGACTGCATCAAGAGCATCAAACAAACATGCTCTCGGTGTCGCGCAAGTTTGCGCCATTATGCAATAATCGCTGTTTACAATACGCTGTCCAAACATCCATCCTTCACAACTCACAGTGTGGCTGTTGGCAAAGGGAGGGTAGGTTCCGAGTGAAGTGCATTCCTCTTGTATTGTTTGGGCTTTGAAGATAAGGAAATCTGTGCTATACCACTCGTGCCAACATGCTCGTATGTTTCGAAGATTGCGCAAGTAGGCCTACTGTTACATCGCAGAGAAACGCAGTTCAGTCTTCACGAATCTCAATGATTTCGTCTTGACGTATTGAGTCGCGTCTGAGCTCGGCCGCGTGCAAGCATGCAAAGCGGCGCCGCGTGAGTGTTAGCACGCTTCGGCCGCGGTGGGCTAAGTTCGAGTTTGCTCGTGCATGTAGCGAGGAATCGATATGGAAGATAAGCGATCGATGCCGTATCGTTCGCTACAAGTCTGCGCTCTAAATTCTGCCTTGAATCATCCTTAACGAGCTTATGATGTCTTTTTCATAGGGTCTTAATGTCGCATAACCATAACGAATAGAAATAAATACTTGAGAATTTTAACATTTCCTAACGCTAAATGCGGGGTTTGCCGTAATGCAAATTACGTTAAATCGAATATAAAATTGTATTGCACTTATGGAATAATTTTCGGAACTTGAAATTTCTTCCGTTAAATGCGGGTTTACGCTAAATCGAGGTCACGCAAAATCAGGGTTACACTGTATATGCATGATCCAAACAATTGCTGCTATTGGTCTCCAGAAATTTGTCCTGGAAGAGTTCAATACTGTACATGGTAGGCCATCACATTTAAGAATCCTTAGATACCAATGTCCTGAGCAAGGAGGAAATGAACAATTTTGGACTTAAAGATGTCAGCCATCAGGCATCGACTGAATAGACATTTCATAGAAATCAAAGAAAACCAGAACTAACCTTTTATATTGCTGGCGACCAAATACAAAGTGAATTTTCGGCATATCCCACACTAATGTCAACTCTGCTTCTGATACGCTGTTCTTGGGAACATCACTTCTGACACATACAGCGCAAGCCAGCTCCTTACCATGCTCTTATCAAAACACACAGAAGAAAGTACCATATATAATTATTTCCATAGGCATTGCAGCTTTTGGTGTCAGACTCTGCTTGAAGAATGTCACGTAATAAAATGCATGCAGATTAATCCATTCTGAAAAATGTAAACTGACACCATTTTAAGTTCTCAATAAGAACAATGAAATCATTTCGATTCTTGTAAACATGCTAGTAATCTGAAGTTATAACATAACATGAAACGAGTATAAAATCTACGAGATATGAGAATAGATATACCTCAGATCCAGTAAAATATTTAAGAAATACAGTAGAACTTCGGTAATCCGAGGTATTTGGGACCAAGAGGAGCTCGAATTTGGGAAATCTCGGATTACACAAAGTTACGAAATGTTAAGACCTATAATTTAAAATGAGATATTCTTACAGTAAACGGCATTATTTCATCAGTTATCGTATAATGTGTTACAGTTGGGCTTTGTTTCAGAAATACAAAACAATATTCTACAAAAGAAATGCAAATATGTACATATTTACTTAAAAGTACAGTCCGAACAGACACTGGCTAGTTGGTGGGATGGAGGTAGCGGGCAGAATTGTAAACAACGAATGCGCGCATCTCCGCCAAAGACCTTGGGTAAGCTATGCGTCTCACTGTCATCCACCTCGGATTAAACAGAGGCTCAGACTACCGGGGCTCGGATTACCAAGGTTCTACTGTACAGTAAAAACTCGATTAACCGTCATCGTCGGGACCGTGGTCGTGACGGTTGAGCAGATCGATGGATAACAGAAACGCTGTATTATTCCTCCAAAACATGACCTCAATCAATTATATTATAGATATATCATTCTCACAGTAATGTAATATATTTCGGAGTGAAAAGAAATTAAACACGATTGTAATAGGAAATAAAACTATTTATTACATGATAAAAACATCCGTACATTAGCTACAAATGTGGCAAAATAATGTACAGTACAGTAATATAAACTTACAGATGAATTAGTTCATGTAGCTTAAAAATAGTCATTTTCTTCTGCCTCTTTGATGCTCGAGCTTTCACCGCGGCAATATTTCGTATTTTTCGGAGCAGTAGTGTCTGCGTTGCATTGGCCACTTTTTGACTTTCAAACTATTCTATACACTTGGATAGTATTGTTTCAGCCTCTGAGTGGCTAATAATTTGTTTTGCGTCATGGTTTCGTCGCAGTTTTACCCTTTCTTAAGCGTTTTATAATTTCAAGTTTTTGGTTAAGTCCTAAAACAACACGTTTACGCTTTTCAGACATTTTGTCAAGTCACAGTAACACACACACCTGCACAAAATACGGTAGTGTAAAATACATACTGTACATACATCACAACAGTATATTAGTCAAGAAAGCTTATTCAAGTGGAAAACACATAACAAATGGGGCACTATTTCACAGCCCGCTAGATTGCGACATTGACAGCCTTTTTGCCACAACTGAAACCCGATTTAGTGGTGACTGGTGACTCACAAGTGAGACAAAAGACAAAAAGAGGAGGCGGGGTGTTAGCACGTCAACTGAAGGTCATACGTACCATTCTATGGCGGGCAGGTACACTCACTTCCCACTAAAATAGAGTAAGTAAACTAAGTGAACCCGTCACTGCACCTTAAAGCACTTGGTTATTGCAGTATTATTATGCTATTCCAGCAATGACGGTTGAGAGAAACTGACGGTTTAAGGAGTGACGGTTAAACGAAGTTTTACTATATTACACTAAGGTAAATGCACCAGTAGTTGACCAGTTAAGGACCTTTTTTCAGTGAACCCTCTTCTGCACCGTTGATTATGATAAAATAATCTGAATAAATGGCTGATGATATTTCTGGGTATTGTGGAAATGTAATAGTAACATAATAGAAGCACGTTCAAATTTCCGAAATTTTTTATAAAATTTAAAAAATCGTTATTTTTTGCATCAGTAGATGACCATTGCGAATGCAAAATTTTCAGTAGTTGACCACAAAGTATTCCAATAATTGACCGTGGGGGATTAAAATGAGAAATTAATAATAAAATGGGTATAAATTGTATCTGTCAGAATAATATGTTTATTTTGAAACTATATTTACAACAAGAGATAAAAACAGATTTTAGAAAACCTTAAAACATACTTGGATTTCCTAGTAATGAACATAATAATGTAAATTTTGCGTATCCAGTTTTTTTTTCCCCCTTAAAAAGACATCTGGAATGCTGAATACCTCCTCATTTCTGGAACTAAGTATGATCCTCGTCTGGTACATACTGTTGGAGGCTTTATTTTTTGTAGTATTTGATTCCTGGTATATACACACATCAAAAAAAGTTTTGCATCACCTCGGTTCCCAGATCTCCGGCATATAGACGTTGACTGTGTATATTGTATCAAAGATACAGTCCCTTTGACTGTTCATAGATGTCACTAAAACTGCTCAAAGATGTAAACAACCATGCATGAGCAGGGCCTATTAGACGGAGGGGGTACGACAGCCGATCAGTTCCAGTCATTCCACCAGGACGAAGGTACGCTGGTCATGTTGTCTGTAGTTCTACCATGCCTAGAAGGTCAATACCGCAGTTCGATCGCGTCCGCATTGTTACTTTGTGTCAAGAAGGGCTCTCAACAAGGGAAGTTTCCAGGCGTCTCAGAGTGAACCAAAGCGATGTTGTTCGGACATGGAGGAGGTACAGAGATACAGGAACTGTCGATGACAGGCCTCGCTCAGGCCGCCCAAGGGCTACTACTGTAGTGGATGACCGCTACTTACGGATTGCCGCTCGGAGGAACCCTGACAGCAATGCCACCATGTTGAATAATGCGTTTCGTTCAGCCACAGGACGTCGTGTTTCAACTCAAACTGTGCGCAATAGGCTGCATGATGCGCAACTTCACTCCCGACGTCCATGGCGAGGTCCAGCTTTGCAACCCCGACACCATGCAGCGCGGTACAGATGGGCCCAACAACATGCTGAATGGACCCCACAGAATTGGCATCACGTTCTCTTCACCGATGAGTGTCGCATATGCCTTCAACCAGACAATCGTCGGAGACGTGTTTGGAGGCACCCTGGTCAGGCTGAACGTCTTAGACACACTGTCCAGCGAGTGCAGCAAGGTGGTGGTTCCCTGATGTTTTGGGGTGGCATTATGTGGGGCCGACGTACGCCACTGGTGGTCATGGAAGGCTCCGAAACGGCTTTACGATACCTGAATGACATCCTCCGACCCATAGTGCACCCATATCGGCAGAATATTGGAGAGGCATTTGTCTTCATGGACGACAATTCTCGACCTCATCGTGCACATCTTGTGAATGCGTTCCTTCAAGATAACGACATCGCTCGACTACAGTGGCCAGCATGTTCGCCAGACATGAACCCTATCGAACATGCCTGGGATATGTTGAAAAGGGCTGTTTATGGACGTCTTGACCCACCAACCACTCTGAGAGATTTACGCCGAATTGTCGTTGAGGAGTGGGACAATTTGGACCAACAGTGTCTTGATGAACTTGTGGATAGTATGCCACGACGAATACAGGCATGCATCAATGCAAGAGGACGTGCTACTGGGTATTAGAGGTAGTGGTGTGTACTGCAATCTGGACCACAAATGCTGAAAGTCTAGCTGTATGATGGTACAACATGCAATGTGTGGGTCTCATGAGCAATAAAACGAGCTGAAATGTTGTTTGTGTTGATCTCTATTCCCTTTGTATTTAAAGGTTCCGGAACTCTTGGAACCGAGGTGATGCAAAACTTTTTTTGATGTGTGTATTAGCTTGTCCTCCCTCTCTGGCCATTTATATGTGGAAAGTCCACTTCGTAGGAGTCATCTAAAATGTCAGTGATTTTCCCAGGATAGTATGAATCATTGTATTCAACAATAACATAATCACCACGTTCTAGATTGAGGTCAGTATCTTCCTCTAGATCACTGGGAAACTCATTACTGTCATCGTCACCATCCGAAAGTTCTGGAATTGAAATGGATGACTCTGAATCAGAACCTGACCAATTGCATGCCTGTTTCTTTCCTTTAGGATTCCTGTCTTTCCTTGATCTCTTTTCTTCCATTAGTCTTTTTCTCTCTTCTTTCTTCCTTTCTCTCTCAATTCTTCTTTCTTCTTTCATTTTTTCTGCCTCTTGTTTTTTTCTTCAATTTAGTTTCAAAGTACTTTTGCCCCTGCTCTGCCTGATACAACAGAAGGAATCTTCTCCTTTTGATTCTTCTTAACACCTTTGACTCTGTTTGTCAAAGAGGGATAGAAGAGATGTTTCTTAAATGGGCTCGGTACGTTAGAAAACACTGTAGCATGTTCCCCTTCTGCAGTCCCATTTTTCACAGGTGTCAAGTTCTTCACAGGGGATGATTCGATTTCATTTGATGTCCCAGGTAATGGGTCAGGCTGGATTTCGCAGCCAACTAATTCCTCGCTGACTTCTTCTTGACTATCTTGTGGCTGGACAGAAGTTGGATTCTGGGGTTGATTTTCAAGCTCCAGAATTTCAATTCTTGTTTTCTTCCACAATGAAAATAGAGACTAATCACAAGGATTCCCTTGCCACTCCTCGTTTGAATTTGAAAAGAGAATAATTTTTTCTTCGTCAATGTTGGAATTCAAAAATTCATATCCTTGTTTAAGAAATTTTAAACGGTGTTCATCGTACTTTGGAGGTTCAGCTTCATTATCCTTGTATGCTAACCTCTGCCCTGGAATATTTACAGCAGCTGGATTCCATGGGAAAAGGCCACATTTTCGAAAACCGTTGATCAAAACAGATGGTGTGACAGTTTTCTCCACTACTTCTTTCAGAAGCTTGGCAAAATCTTTCTTCTTTAAGGTAGGAGCATCAAGGTGATCAATTCGCCATTGGTGAACCCTTCTTTTCCAGCCTTCTTTCAGCGTTCGGAACACTGAAACATCCATTGGCTGAAGGATGTGTGTTGCATTTGGAAGGAAAGCCACCAAAATAATTTTCTTTTCATCACAAAATTGACTTGTTTGAAGGCTCAGGTGAGATGAATGTCCATCTACAAACAGAACAACAGGAAACGTAACACCTTTTTCAACTAGCCAAGGATAGAAGGAGTTTGCAATGAATTCAAAAAATAGTTCGCATGTCATCCAACCGCTTTCATTCCTTCCAAGGGACCATTCTGGAGGAAAGTTCAAGGTTATTTCTTGTGGAAGCCGCTCGTAACTATACACAACCATGGGATTGGCCACATCACCACAAGCATTGCCAGTCACAAGCACAGTCAGGCATTCCTTCTCATTTGCATTCACTTTTTGGTAAACAGATTTGTCCCCTTTACGAGCCAACACTTTATTGCCTTTAGGGTTAAGAAAATTAAAAATTCTAGTTGGTTCTTTTAGTAAGTCTAGTAAATTATTTTCCTCAAAATACTTATACACTTCTGTAAACCAGTGATGTACGTCAACCTGACTAACAGTAGCCCGTGTTGATGTTAAATTCTGACTGATCCTCTTGGCTATTTTGGGATTCCTCTTTAAGAAGGCATGAACCCAAGTTATGCCAGGTCGATCATTAACAAAAGGGTTGATCCGTTTAAGATCTTTCATAATTCGTTGAACACTCTTGTAGTTGGGTTACTGTCACGGGAAACCCGGTTGATTGCATCTTCATAACCCATTTGGAAAGGCAATCCTCTTCTTCGTCAGTCAGTATTGAATGTGGTCCCATTTTTCGTGATAATGGGCTCTTACCTTCAACTTTATATTTTAAGGTAATCCTTGGGACCCCATAGTTTCTAGCAGCTGTCCGAATAGATGTCTGATTAAGGCGAACATCCTCAACAGCTGCTTTCATAGCTGCTTCTGTGTAATTCCGGAAGTTGCCTTTAATAGGAGGCATCTTGATAGGTCTGCTGCAAATGAAAAAATCAACCTGATTGGTATATTAACCCCAAAAATTCACCATGTTACAAGAAAGTTAATTGCATTGGAAGTTGACCACTCAGTGAGCTAGTAATTGACCATGCGGTCATCGACTGGATGAACTAAGTTCAGAGCCATAGGCAAGAGGATTGTACCTTTTTAGCTTACTGCCACTAAAACAAATGTATTTAAAGAGTAATTGAAACATAATCTAATTTACAGTAGTAATTGACCACGTGGTCAATTACTGAAAATATTCAAGATTTAGTTTCAGTAATTGACCACCTCCTCTTAAGGTCTACCCACAATGCGCTGTCGGTAGACGGTAGTGGGCAGACGGTAGACGGCAGATTAAGACGGAAGTTCACAACATAGCCACCCACAATGCGCAGTCGTTAAAATGCTAGGAGTAATTAATAACTTGACTTTCATTTATTCCTTGAGAAGGTTGTCAATGTCGACAACCTAACCTAAAATTTGCAAGGATGCATGACTTGGAGCGGTACTGTTTATTTTTATTGCTGCTAACTGGTACAGCATTGTTAAAATTGAGGAAAAATACTCGTACATCCAGTATCCCCTCTTGTAAATAATTAATAACAAATCCAACTCTGAATTAGGCCTACTGTTTTTTGGAACAGAATTGTTTTTGTGTAGCTGGTCATTTTTGATTGAACGCCCGAGGGCTCCCAAAACGTTCAATCTATTACTACATCATTTCCTAATTTATTTTTGGTCATTACAAAATGTATTTTGGCTAATTTCAGTACCGGTAGGCCCTACTTTAGAAAATGTTTTCGTACGATGAGCTCTCATTCAGCGTTACCTTCCGCTGCATTACATTTGCTACAAGGGAAAACATTACAATCAATGAACAGTTTCCTTTTAGATACTTGGGCTCACTCATGTCATACATCCAACGGCGTTCCGTCACGAGATCAATTAATATATCTTCTATCCCAGTCATCATATTTTTATATACTGTAATTATGCGAAGAAAATACCGCGAATACAACTAGTCAACTACACAGCTGATGACGACAAAGTGACGCCATGTTGTGATCTCTTCTTATTGGCTCTCAAATATGCAGTTGGCTGTCAAAGATAAAATTGGCGACAGCCGACTACACGCTGTCGATTGTCAACTATCTACTACCGACAAGAAACTTCACATTGTGAATGACGCCATAAGAGAGCACGGGTCAGCCTTCAACTACAGTCTGCCGTCTGCCCACTACCGTCTGCCGACAGCGCATTGTGGGTAGGGCTTTACTTACACATGGCTACAAACGAAATATTCATATGTTATCAATTCATTTCAAAAGCTTACCTTATTGTAGATGATTACTTGCCAAAGTTGAAGGTCAATAAAAATAGCGCTGTGGATCGATTGTTCACTGCTTGGTTTTAAGAAAATCGGTAAGAAATTCGAGATAAAACAAACCAGCATGAACATGCTATCAACAAACATCCGCCATTATAACCCATGATGCCTTGCACATAACCTACTTACAGAAAATGCAACTAGATGTCAGGCCTATCTATTCTCGGAGGTTTTGCCATTCTTTGACGCCGAACACTCTTGTTTTAATTATTTTTAACCCAAATGGTCAACTACTGAACCAAGGTCAATTACTGGTGCACTTACCTTATTTTAGGAAAATAATAGAATGCCAAAAGAAATCAGAAACCCCAATTGACATCAAATTGGCAGGTGAAAAGCTCAAGGAAGTAGGAGACTTTTGCTACTTAAGAAGCAAAATAACTAGTGATGGACGAAGCAAGGAGGATATAAAAAGTAGGTTGGCTGAGGGAAGGAAAGCATTTCTACAGAAAAGAAATCTGTTGACATCAAATATAGATTTAGGTACAGTGCACTCTCGTTAATTCGCGGTAATTAATGCACGAACTTCCGCGAATTATCCGCAGTTATTTTTGTTAAGCCTAGGAAAAACAAATCTATTGGTTAAAATATTGAAATAGGCTTGAACACGCGAAATAATAATTTTAACTCCTGATTGTAGTGTCTTATACGACATGCTAGGCTACTGGTAGGCCTATGTGGATTATGCCCACATTAATATATTTAAAAAAAGCTGTCATTACTTTTTGTTTCTTAGATCGTTTATTCTATTTTTCGATTGCACATTTCCGAAGAAAATATTATATGAAAACGAAAATTCATCTCGTTTTTCTATATAAAAGATAAGTGTGACTAGAGACACTAGCTTGACTGTGGGAAACTTTCGGGATTTCCGTTGCATCACTCCCGCACTCTAAATCTACTGGATTTCCGTTTTCCTCACCAACAGTCAAATTCCATGCTATTTCTTCTTTGCTTTTCTGTAGTAAATCATAATCGTCTTTATCGACGTCTAACTTGCCCGTTCGAAATATCGGCGTTACAAAAGTCGGCAAGCGCTTGCTTTTGTACGAGCGGAGTAGCGGTACTTTCCTCCCGACTTGACTGCATGAAGAGCATCGAACAAACACGCTCACGATGTCGTGCGCGTTTGCGCCATTACGCAATAATCGCTGTTTACAATACGCTGTCCGCGCATCCACCCTTCACAACTCAAAGATCAGCGACCTTGGAGCGTGGCTGTTGGGAAAGGGAGGGTAGGTTCCGAGTGAAAGTGCATTCCTCTTGTATTGTTTGGGCTTCAAAGACAAAGGAAATCTGTGCTATACCACTCGCGGCAACATGCGCGTAAGTTTCGAAGATTGCGCAATTAGGCCTACTGTTGCATCGCAGAGAAACGCAGTTCAGTCTTCCCTAGTCTCAATGATTTTGTCTTTGCGCATTGTGTCGCATCAAAATTCTTTTAAACGACAGAGAGATTGCTTAACTTAGCGTGATGATTAGTTGCTGTGAGAATTCCCAATTTAAAAAATACTCATGGAGACCCGCGAATTAACCGCAAAACGAATTATCCGCACGCGAGAATTATCGGGAGAGCACTGTATTTAGAAAATAATTTTTGAAAGCCATTTATTGCCTGGAGGATGGCACTCTATGGAAGTGAAACTTGAGACTGTTGGAGCAGCAGAAAAGATGAGAATAGCAGCAGAAAAGATGAGAATTTGAAGCGTTTGAAACGTGGTGTTACAGGAGAATGATGACGAACAGATGGGTAGATAGAGGAACAAATGAAGAGAAATTAAGACGAGTGGGAGAGGAGAGACCTTTCTGGCGACTGCTAATGAAGAGAAGTGTGGTAGGGCACATACTAAGTCACCCAGGAATAGCAAACTTAGTTATGGAAGGACGGGTTGAGGACAAGAACTGTAGGGGTAGACCAAGGTTAGAATATGTTAAAACAGACTGCCTCGGATGTCAGGTGTGCTATGTCGAGATGAAGCAATTAACTCAGGACAGGGAGGCATGGAGAGCTGCATCAAAGCAGTCAAAAGACAGAAGACTCAAACGACAACATTTTTAAGCATCATGTCTTCATATGAAATCCTTGAACCTGCTACATTTATCTCCAGTAACATTTTTCATGTTATGTTATAAGTAAGTTTGAATCTTAACTCAACCCTTTCCTTACCATATTTCTGCCCTTCCTATCCCCAGTTTTACCCTTTCAGTTTAGTATATGTGGAACGAATGGAAATAGAATTGAACAAGATGTTCAGTAAAGAACATCTAGCCTATTTTCTCTTAAATGTATGGGTATAGTTATACAGTAACTTGGTCCTTATCAAGCAATATAATTAACTGTGATGTGCTTGCCACGGTGGGTGAGTGGTTATCGTGTCGATCTACTAACCCCAAGCTTGCAGGTTCGCTCCTGGCCGTGGTAAGGGATTTTTGAAAGGCGGCAAAAATTACGACACGTATGTCATACGATGTTGGCATGTAAAAGAACCCATTTGAATTCAGTAGGCCGTGTTCATAAAGGCAAAATTAATCTCGGGAGTTTCCGTCAACACAAAGTTCCTCATTTCTCTACTAGAAAGTGCTCTAGTGTTCAAGAAGCTTAGATATCTAACCTCCTTGACTTTCATAGTGCTTCAAGGAACAACGAAATTCGACATGCAAGCCACCCTCTGGGTGTCAAATAACAAAGCTTGCACCTTGGCACCCGAGGCCATATGATATTATTATTATTAATATTAACTGTGATGAATGTTAATTCATCGGCACCCGAGGCCATACGATATTATTGTTATTATTATTAACTGTGATGAATGTTAATTCATTGTAATATGCTCTTGTATTCAGAGAAATAGATTCTAACATTAGAAAAGTACATCCATCCACCATCTTAATACATTCCGATCTTAGAGCGGGCTATACCTGCAGTAGCAATAATAACGTTGAAGATGACCGACATTTAGATGCATACGGAAAATATACTATGGTCTATACCGTATTTACTCGCTTATAAGACCCTCCACCATTTTTTTAAGTTAGGAAATAAAAAGTTTTAACCTCGCATATTGACCCATTATTATTAACTAAATACGAGCAACTAACAATGCGCGTTTACTACAGAGTTTCTGCCATTCCTATTTTCGATATGGTATTCTGCGGACGTCCCTGCATTACCGTAAATATCACTAGTATACCAATTGCTGATATGGTACTTTGTGACAGTACAAGAATATGCATTCTTTCCTACCTGCAGAAAGTTTGGGGCTGGCTGTTGTAACAGAAATAACCCTGAAAGCCCTGCTCCAAGGCCACATTCCTAGCCAGTCAGTCACACTCAGCCATCCCTCTCACTGTTCTGTCTTTATCAATATGCTTATCAGGCAATGGTCCTTCTGTCAAATTAGAGCAGCCTGGTATACAGGCACGGAAAGTGACTATATCATTCAAATTACGGTATTTTTGTTCTACGAGTACCATGAGCGGTAACATTAATACCAGTAAGCGTAAAAGTTTTTCTGCTTATTTTTAACTATTTGTTCTCATCTTGTATAAACAACCTCCATAAGATCGCTCGACTTTTTGAAGTGTACGCAATCACGGCGTGGCCTGCTGATTGATCGCGAAGACAGTGACATTCATATTTTTGCTCAATGCCAACCTAACACTCATGCGTGCGAATCTCCATATGTGCAGAGGAATGCGAAGAAGTTACGTTGATGACCGCGTGGATGTGTGACTTGACCTAATTAGGCCTAAAAACATTAATTCGCCCCCTTTTTTCCCCCGTCTGAACTTTTGAGAGAACTGACTCATCCAAACAGGTTAACAAGACTATTGTAAAGTTAAACTTCTCTATAAATAATGTAGTCAAGAGGTAAGTGCTTTTGATCAAGATTTGCAGCGTCTTGAGGTTTGGCATTTATTGACGTTTGCAATCTTTGAATGTTGCATAATGTTGAAATTATTTTTGTGTCTTGTCATGAAGTCATGTGTGTGTTAATGTAGTATGGTTTAGGGATCAGTTACATAGTTGATTGTGGGTTATTTACATCCTTTATTCATAGTGATGAGAGTGAAAGATATGAAGGGCCAGGGGGAAAAACGATGAGAGTCAGAAAGGATGAGTTTTTCAATAACACGATTTTAAAGTTCAAAACCTTCTATTCTGAAGCAGCTGTTAACAATATGTAATGTAAGACTGTAAATGAACAATAAAAGTACTTGACAACAGTATCCTAAAACAACATTTTTATTTCCTCAACATTTCAAAATGTTATAAACTTTTAAATACCGGTACACTTAATACATATTGACAGAGAGATGAACGATGAGGGTCAGTAGACAAGTTTTACACAAACTATCAAATCAAAATGTCATTTCACTAAAGTTTTTCAAACATTAATCTCTTTTTAATTTCACTTTTAAAGTTCAGTTTTTCGGAGGCATCTAGTAACCAAGTTCAGAACTAGTTGTCGTTGATGGTGGCATTTGGTAGCAAAAGTAGGAACTATTTGAACATTGAAAGTCTACAAGCTTGCAGGTTCGCTCCTGGCCGTGGTAAGTGATTTTTGAAAGGCGGCAAAAATTTACAACACGCATGTCATACGATGTTGGCATGTCAAAGAACCCATATGAATTCAGTAGGCCGTGTTCATAATGGCAAAATTAATATCGAGAGTTTCCGCCAAAACAAAGTTCCTGATTTCTCTATTAGAAAGCGCTGTAGTGTTCAAGGAGCTTTGATATCTAACTTCCTTGACTTTCATAGTGCTTCAAGGAACAACGAAATTCGACATGTAAGCTACCCTCTGGGTGTCAAATAACAATGCTTGCACCCGATTACCGAGGCCATACGATATTATTATTACCCCAAAACAAAATACTAACACAAAAACAACAAAACAGCCAGGAATTCTGGGAGCGGCTGACTGACCCTCATCAGTCATGCCACCTAGCAGCTTGACTCTCATCACTTTTCCCCCTTGTGGCAAATATTTCCCTGCTCATATCTATTGACTGCCATCACTTTTCATCAAGCTAGTATTGCTGGAAGGTAAAGCATCACCATAGCTACCGACTGGCACTAATAACTCAATTTTTTCATTTTCATGACTCTCATCGTTTTTCCCCCTGGCCCTTCATATGTATGAGGGAAGCAGAAGCTGTGTTAAAGTCGGTATGGAAAGAACAGAATGGTTTGAGTTAACTAATGGTCTGAAGCAGGGATGAAGTTATGCAAAAGGTAGCACAGCATATTGGGGAGGAAAAAATGAAGGCAATGGTGTTTGCAGATGACTTGAATGATCTGGGGAAACAAGGAAAGGGATGTACAGAAGCAACTCAATGCATGGGAGGAAGTAGTGTCATCCTATGGAATGAAGTTTTCGACGCAAAAGAGTGAAGCGGTGATAACAACACGTAAGAAGAACAGAGTATACTCTGGGATAAAGTTAGGCGGAGAGCAGTTGAAGAGAGTGCAGAGCTTCAAGTATCTGGGAAGTGTCATTGAAGAAAATGGGGGAAATGCCTTGGAATTAGATGAAAGAGGAAGGTGTGCTGATGGATTCTTCAAGAGTGTTAGAGACCTGATATGGAGCAAGGATGTGCCACAGAAATGTAAAGGGATCATGTACAAGACATACTTTGTGCCGATCCTAACGTATGGATCAGAAACTTGGGTGATGAGGGAGAGAGACAAAAGCAGAATACAAGCAGTGGAAATGAAGTTTCAGAGGAGTCGTATAGGTGTAACCAGAATGGACAGAGTCAGAGAAATATTAAAGGAAGAACCCTTACAGGATAGGATTGAAAAATTAAGGCTACAGTGGTATGGACACGTGAAAAGAATGGGAGAAGAGTGAATACCACGGAAAATATTGGAAATGGAGTGGAAGACCAAGGGATAGGTGGATAAAGGGGGTGAAGAAAAGTGTCGAGAGAAAAGGAGTTAATTGGACAACAGTGACAGAAGAGAGGTGGTGGATGGACAGAAAACGATGGAGAGGCTTGTGCTCCAAGCAGGCCCAACCTGCGGTTGGTAACTGCTCTAGTTGATGATGATGATTCATTTGGCAGTCAAATTATGTCTTGGGATTTATTTCTGCTTTACGAATGTTGTCCTATTGGGGGTCATTGTTAAATGGGATGGCATTATTCCCTTGATCTCAAGATGCGGCATAACTCCCTGGTCGTCCCGTTGTTCATTTCTTAAGGGGGAAAAATGTATTCCCATATTTCTTATTTTTATAGGGATTCATCCCTATATTGTTAGGTGGAGACGCCAGAATTTTTGTGGGCTCGACACGCAGCAGACTTGCTTGAAGATGTTCCTCACGTATAATCGTGGATCCTCAGAGTAGTTAGAATTTTTTCGAGTAAAACAAAGCGAAGGGGTTTTGTTTTTTCTCTTCACACGATTTGTTTCGTGGACTACATTTCTGGCATGTATTTCATTTTCTTTCCTGCCTATGCTTAAACTTGTTATCCACCTGTGTCTTCGTTCGTTAATCTATTCTTCAGATTGTATTTTCATTTACCCCATGCTAGTAATTTTATTGTAATCTTACCATTTTTAAGTGTTACGGTGATATTTGTCTTGTTTTCGAGCATGTGGGTGAGATGCAAGCCCTCCTGAAGTCTTTTGAAAGCTTGGTGACAATTTCATTCATTTGAAACCAGATTAGGATAGCTATACTATGCATTTCCAGAGTAAGAACCTGGCATATTTGGCGGGAACGATAGTAAAATGGCCGCCACGGGCTCCTATAGGCAGGATTTAGACCATTAGCAGCACACGTTGCCAGCGCATTGATCACGATTCAGTTGCTTGTTAGCTGCTGTCTGTGTCCGAGTTCGTTTCATTGTCATCGTTTCGTTTACTTTTAGCATCGAGTTTTAATATTTTTGTTTCCAGTCGCGGCAGTCGATACTAACTTACCAGTACAGCACAAGTTACTGTTTCCTGTCATACCGTAGTGTTCAAATTACCGTCTGTCTTTCAATAGCCTACAAATCAACAATGTAAAAACACGGCAATAATGACGCTACAGAGCGGCTTGTTTGTGTGCTCGGCTAAATACTTCTTTACCTTAACATTACGTTTGTGAAATGACAAAAGCTATTTGGTATTTACCGTACTGAGTCGTGATACAGTGAGTGAGTGAGTGAGTGAGTGAGCTTGGTGTTATCATGATGATGTTTCTCTGTTCAACTGCTGTAAACTGTGAATGACCTCCACCCAGAATGTTGTTTCATCTTGAAGGATCATTGCATGGTGAGTGTTGATATAATCATCAGATTACTTTGTATTTTGTATTACCGGTAGTCTATTATTTGTATAGCTATTTGGCCTCTTTCTCGTATTAATTGAATAACGGTGATAAAAGTAGCATAGCTTTAGTGTGTTATTTATTTGTTTATGTACAGTATTTCTCTATTTGAATGTCCTCGGCGTTGACTCAGGATCGACATTTACATTATATTGTGCATAATAGTACCGAAATAATGTCCGAATTGTAGCTCTGTGTATATTTGAATCAGCTGATCTACATCAACCATAAAAACTTAGCAACACAGCTCAGCTGTTCCAAGCTCCCGCCATTTCCTTCACGTTCTTTCTTTTGAAATACAGAGTATAGTTCCTCAGTTGTTTTCCTTGCTTATTTTGTTGATGTATATCTATGACTTTCATCATCATCATCATCATCTTGTACAGTTTCCAGCCCCAGGCTGGGTCTGTTTGGAACATAAGCCTCGCCACTTAGTTCTTTCTTCCCACCACCTCTCAGCTGTCACTCTGGTCCAGTCCTCGCCTCTCTTCTTGACACATTCCTCCACTCCTTTCAGCCATCTATCTCTTGGTCTTCCCCTTGGTCGTTTCTTCTGCATCTGCATCTCATGTATCTTCTTGGGAATCTTCTTCTCATCCATTCTCTTTAAGTGTCCATACCACCTCAGTCTTGATGTCTCAATCCTACCTTGCAAGGGCTCCTCTTTCACCATTTCCCTGACCTTTTCATTCCTCATCCTGTCTCTTCTTGTTACTCCGATCCTACTTCGCAGGAACTTCATTTCACCTGCCTGTATTCTGCTTATGTCTCTTTTCTTCATTGTCCAAGTTTCTGAAGCATAGGTCAGTATCGGGATATAGTAGCTTCTGTATAACACTTCCTTGCTTTTTTGTGGGACATCTTTATTCCACACTAAGCTCCTAATGCTTCTGCCTGTCTGCCACGTTCCGTAATCTCTTTGTCATTTCTCGCATTTTCCTCCACTATACTTCCCAAGTACTTGAGACTTTCCACCTTCTTCAGCTGTCCACCTCCAAGTGTTATCCCACTCATTGGTCTGTCCTTTTCATCATAATTACCATAATTATTTTGTTGAGTTTTCATATTTAATTTTGATGTTTAGGATAGGAAGGATCCTCTTTAGTCATAGTTTTAGGTTAAATTTAGTTTAGATATTTTCTTCTTTAGGCTGACCTACTTCCCTTTTCTCTTTTGGTGCAAAATAAATGAGTTAATAACATGGATCAAATTACTTGCTATTGAAAATCAGGTATGAAATCTCATGTGAAGAAACCTGGGAGCAATAACATTCTGAAATAATGTATAGATGGTTGGTCCATACAATGTTACTTACTTCACTCTGTAAAATGTACTTCAGCATACCTAGCTTATCTAGTTGTTCACTCTATTTATACAGTAGATATACAGTTTATTCATCGAAAATATACAACACTTGGTATATATGTGTAAGTCAATGAAACCAATTAACAACAGAAAACCTACCACATTAAGTTACTAACCTAATTTCTCTGATGACTCTGTGTTATTATTCAACTGTCCAACTTTATGAAGCTTATCCCACAGTTCACTGCCATCTGAACAAGGGTCAAATTTTGTCATCCAGCTCACGGTATTTCCATTCTGTGAAAAGTACAAATATTCAGTGAAAAATGACACACTACGTTATGTGTGTGCAAGAAAGGTCATTTTACAACATTGGAATTAAAAACAGAACAAACATGGATGGACACTGGAATGAAGTAATACCATAGAGCGGTTTACCACCAGCTTTTTAGGAATGTTACCAATATATTGAACCATCTCCAACTGAATCATCATCATAATCAGAACAAAATAGTTTCCTCACCTTCTCACTGCCTGCAATACCATATGTACATGGAATGCCTTTAAAGTTCTGATGTATGAGCACTCCACCCAGACCTGGCTGATGGAATGATTCACTCCAGCAGCCACCTACAAGTCAATTAAACATTGCATAATATATTAGAATTAACAATTACGGAGAGATATTGTCCAAATAATCATGTTTCATTACTCAAAGAAAAGAGGAGATCAAAAACACATTCCAGTTCAACTACTGAACCGTAACTCCCACAACCCACAAAAATTGTTGGCATTGACCAATCGCCCTATACAGCTGGTCTGGCAGAAGTTTCTTATTTAACGTTTTAAAAGACCATACACTCTGAGCATTACCTTAAATAAGTCGTTACATTTCATGTGGTTAGAACTGTGACCTTGCCAGGGAAAGAAATTCAGCCCAACTCTTTGACATTTTTGTTTTCTGCAGACTCGATAGCAAAAATTCCATTAGGAAGATTCATTTTTTTAATTTTTTTAGTGTAGGGTATTTCAGTTTTCATAATAGACTCCCCACAGATCTGTACCTTTAGCCATAAAGTAAGATGTTCAATTCAATACTGAACTGAGTCACGCTGCAAGATACAGACTTATTTCTATCAATACAGACCATGCTTGCAGTCTCAACAAGTGTCAATGTACGGATAATAGATTTTATTTTAAAGAAATAACTTAGAATTATAGTTAATGCTCAAAATAAAATACTCATTGAAAGCACTCTTACGAATTGAGATAGTCATGTGACGAAAATCATGTAACACTAGCAGTAGTGCCCGGCTTCACCCAGTGGATTTATTTGTTTTATGGATGATAATGAATACTACTACAGAAGTGACACATGATACTTAAACTAACAGAAAAAAAATAATTTAAAAATATAACTTTTTGTGGTGGTGGTGGTAGTTGTAGTGGGGGTGATAAGTATTACAGTAATGGACGTAACATTCAGGTCGTTTTCCCGTAATAATAATGATAATGAATAGGGAAACGGCTATTTACTAACTACAGCACCGACACATGTAATTTACAAACGAATTTTAAAAAATTATTAGAAAGAGGAGTAAGTGAAATAAAAGACACTTCCTAGGGCCTATATCTCGTTGGCTGTTGGAAATGTAGAGACCAATAGTGACTTCTTTTGTCGCATAGCTCCAAAGGAAAATAATGAGAACACTTTGGAAAACTTCGGCTGTCCCGAACTCCTGAGGTAGCAATAGTATCATTTATCGCCACATAGCGCTCAACGATAAGGTTCGGAATAAATTTAAGTAAATTTGAAAGCAGCTGATAACCTCAATGTACTGCACCAACACCATTGCACTCATATAGGCATAATATTTTCATGATGATAACTGTTTTAAGGGACTTAAGGATTCTTTCTGCACTTAATACTCCCCGTGACTGCAATTTATAAGCAGCACAAGATTTAACTTCTTTTGCAACTGCACCAGAACCCTGGTAGGGGCGACGTGATGCAGCCCGTATTGCCAGTCAACAATAGACTTATTAAAATACTCTTAAATTGTTTACGGAATATGTGAACTATCATCCTAAATTTATTTTATAACTTTCCATTCAATTCTTTTTTTAATGTGTAGATAAACTCATTATTACCTTTTAATTATCATGACTTTTAATTGTAAACATATAACTAGTGTGCGTAAATTATTATCTAATGCTGGCCTCACTTGTAGCAATGTCAAATGGCTAAGTGTCCAAGCATAATGACGAGCATGCTTGAATTAATCAAAGTCTCAAAGCAATGAATATGAGAATAGAAAAATGGGAATATTTAAAGTTATAATCTTACAAAGTTCACAAAATTAGATTCACCAACGTTGAAATCAAAATCGAAAATTTTCAAAACGTGAAATCCAACCTAGCTCTTGACGGCTAGTCTACCACTCATTAATTCCAACATGAATTCAGTTGAGTTTCCATATAATATTTCCAACCAAAAATAGGCGTGCTACTATTAAATTCCAGTCTTATGATCGTAGAAAAATCTTATCATTCAAAGTAGTTATGGATTTATAAAAATTCCAAAAAGAAAACATTAACTGGTTCGTGGTACATAGCATGGTGGATTATGTCTTTGCCACATGTGATAACCCTTCAATGTGAATCACTTCATCACATCATTTTCTCGTACACGAAAAATAAATGTGGCTATTAATGATAATAATCATAAAAATAATTAATCAACAAATAATTACAAATTAGTTCAACTCCATGATATCTAACAATACTGAGTAGTCAAAACCACTCACAAGTACAAATTGAAGTAATGTTTTAGCTAACCAACTGGCAGAAATAAGAAAGAATGGTACAAGCCTAGCATGCTCATGGAATGTAGAACCTCTGGAACCAATGAAGTATCCTCCATCTTCAACCAGAACCATCTTCTTCCCATTCCATTCCATCTTCATCCATCTTCTTCCTTGCCTCCTCCAGGAATCGAAACCGGGACCTTCCTGTTTCATGGTGGCTGCGTCTTCCAACTCGCACGGTGTGGTTATGTCACGGCGACATCATGGCCTCCTCATCTTGATGTAGATATCACTCCATCCAGTCCCCTCATGTATAAGCTTAGTGCCTCATATTCTCTTCGAAAAGTCCCATTTCGAAAATTTTTATCGACTCTTCAATCAATAACACAGGTTCGAAACTGTCCAAGTTCCATTCTGGAAATCGGAAGTTCCTTCGCCACTAACAGTTTCACTGTAGACACAATCCTTCCTCTTAGCGAATTGTCACAAGCTTTATATAAGTAATAATTCAAAAGCATTCACAGCTGTTCATAAATTGCATTTGGATTGTCGAAATACAAATTGTATCAGCAAGTCCTCCTTCGACGATAAGTGCCTCGCCTATTCTCGAATGTTCTCTGCACTAAATGTCGTACTGTAGCTCACATCTAATGCTATGTTACAATGGGCTAGTTCTTTCGTTCTCAAGTCAGTATGCGTTTGCACTATTACACGTTAAGACTCGGCCATCTGATATAGCAATCGCGCCAGGTAAAATACACGGCGACACGTAGTTATATGGCCTCTCGGGACTCTGATAAAATCACGCCCGATACATGGCGACACTTAGCCCTGTGGGGACCCAGCACACACGGGCATCCACGATCACGATCGAATATTAAATCACTCAATTCCAATACTTTGGAACACTGTCTTGGTTGCGCACCAAAAACCATGTGTCTGCCTCTCCACATGTGTCAGATCGCCAGAGACGTGGCCAAGCATGTGGTGAGCAGCCCCGCACTCTTGTTTCGAACCAAGGCATTACATTCCTCCCCGTTCAAAAATGCACATAAAAACTTGACCCACGGTGATGCGTTATCAACTCACAAATAAATGTGGTTATTAATACTTATAATATTCTCCTTGCCTCTTCCATCAACTAAATAGTCCAAAAGAACAATGTAATGTTTTTCAAGAGCTTTAAGATCTCAGAACCAGCCATTAGATTGCGTTCGTGGCTCAAGTGACGTCACGTCATCTTGCCGACTCGCACACAGCGTTGACATATGGTGCGTCGCGCTCGGACTCCTAAGGGGTTGTCAATCCGTGCTTACTCGAGGAAGCTATGTTGGGCACAATACAGTGGTGTAAAATAGTTAATTCATTGATTAATTAATTAATTAATATTTTCCCCCTGCTTGGCAATGTTATGTGTTCTATCTTTGTTATAGAAATTGTTGTGTCTTTTAACATATGCTAATTTAGGCATTCATTAATATTATAAAAAACATAGAAAAGTAGAACATAAAAGTTTGGGACAGTGACTTGTTAACATGAGCATAACATAAAGAGCATCAAAAGGCATCAGTGTGTTTTTATGGATGCAAACAAAATAACTCTGAATATTGTGAGTACCTGCCCTGTCATCTTCTCCACCATTCCCATTCTTGAATGTAAATGTGATACTGACTTTCCTCATATCATCGTTCTGATTCTCCATGCTCCAGATAAACACAGCACCTGGGATGGAGCTGTCCTGTATAACACAAAACAACAATGTAATGTTTGGGACCCACAAAAGTAGAGAAGAAGAGGCTGGCCCATGGCAACATGGCAGCAGACGGTAGTGTTGGAAGGCAATCAACAGAGAAAGAGCTGGATAAATTCAAAAAATCAATACTCCCAGTAAGCAGTTAAACACACTCACATGGAAAATACTTATTGTTTATATTTTTAATGTATTTATTTATTTATTAAGACGGCAGTATAAACACTAACATACACTCTTCTATTTGGGAGTTTTTCCCCCCCCACTTGTAAATCATTGTACTATAGTTAAGCTTAAGGACCAATGATTAGCCACTCAAGGGGAACTAATAAAAAAAATAAAAAAACAGCATTTCACACATTACCCAGTCTATTGCACCGATGTTAAAATATAGGGTCTTTCAATGAATTTTACGTGACATACAGCCAAGACACCACAAGTAATATTCCTTCTTCTTCTTCTTTATCCTCCTCTAAGTTTTGCCACTATTGCACCAGACAGATACTACATGCCCCTCCAATTGTCTCCTGTAAGATATCTCCAGGTTTTTGTAACAGCTATGCACTTAGGAACATCTCGATGACATATGTTTTTCAAAAAATCGTAAATGCTTTTTTTTTTCTAACTTGGTGGGGTCAAATATACATGCCATACAACAAACTTCAACTTCACTTGAAAATCCAGCACGCCCATTCTGGTACATGGACGAGTCTTGTCATGCATGCATGAAGGAATTGTCAGTGAATGGAGTAAAGGACGGAACATGATCTTTTAGTGTTCCCAACAACTGTGTGCACCAGTGTTCAGCAAATCAGGCATTGTAGCCTGCCCAGCTCACCTGATGATATAATGGGCTACATAGCCCAGTTTTGAACACTCCAACTACCAGTCCATGTAGTTTGATACACTACCAATGAAACATTGCAGGCAAAGCACATTGCTCTGCCCTTATTTGAGGTAATTGACATTAATGTACAGAATTCAGCTATAGAAATAATGGAAATTACATGAAATATTTCAAAGTATGTTCATGTCTAACATAAATATCTTTGTAGAATATATTTTGTTTCCAGAAGCTAAATTTATAACAGTTCTACGGCACATATTGCTACAAAAAGGACAAATGGCATAGGAGTAGAATGGTCTAGTGGTTAAGAAGTTGACATTTCTCCAAGAGGCCCATGGTTCGATTATCGCATGCTACTTTTTTTTTACCTGCTGTTTATTCTATTTAGCTGATTATTTTACTACTGCTCTTTTCTTTCATATAGCTATAAGCTGTAGCTTAAGGTCATTGGATATTTGCAATCTTTTGTTATTGTTTTATAGGCCTACATTGACCTTTTCATATTTATATTCATAATAATTTCTTCGAAGTAAATCTATTTGATATTTACAAACATAGGAAATGTCGACCCATCATCTGTTGTGAAAATTAATGTACAAAATAACAACAAAAAATGGAAGTTACTGTGTTGCAGAACCAAAACATATAATATTGGATATGTTTTTATTCGTCTATTGTAAGTACCCCCTTCGACTTGTGGATTGCATACCTGCCAACTTTCAAAAAGGGCTTTCAGTAAAACTCGCGCGCGCCAATAAATCTAACAAATTTCAACAAACCCCGGTTTGAAACAATAATCCTCCTGGGCTACAAAATACAGTAATTTATGCTTTAAACTGGATATTTCAATGAAATCTCATCCACTTACATCACACGCCAATTATTTGCAGACGAGCATGACCCTCAAGAAGCAGGTGTGGTGAATTTTGGTTTGGAGCAAAGATGTAACAGGACTTCCTTGAAATATGATGATGATAATTGTTGTTTTAAGGGGCCTAACATCTGGGTTATCGGCCCCTAATGGTCTGGGTGATAGCGAAAATGACAATGAAATGGAAACCATAACGAAAATCAAGCTGGACTGAAAATACTTACAAAATGGAACTCAGATTGAAATGGCTCACAAAATGAAGAATGGAAATACTTATAAAAGGTAAAGGTAATTTAGAAGAAAAATACTCATAAAAGGAATTTAGATCGAAAAAAGAAAAAAAAAAAAAAAGAAAGGAAAAAAAAAAAAAAAACGCATAACATGTAGTTTACGTTCAAATTACTTACAAACTGCAATGTAGATGCGAAATACTCAACAAAATGCAATTGAAATCCAAAATATTTACAAAATGCAATTGAAATTGAAAATACATACAAAATGCAATTGAGGTTCAAAATACTTACAAAATGCAATTAGAATTGAAAATACACAATGCAAGTGAAATTGAAAAAGGCTGGTTCAGATTCAAAACACTCATAAAGTGCAATTGAAATTCAAAATACTTACAAAATGCAATTGAATTTGAAAATGTTTACAAAATGTATGGTAGATTCAAAATACTCACAATATGTGGAAGCCCGCTATTCAAAATACTGTACTTACAAAATGCAATTGAGATTGAAAATGCTTACAAAATGGAGTTTAGATCGAAAATTTAGATTGAAAAAACTTACAAAATATGGTTGAGTTAAAAAAAACTCACAAAATGTAATTTAGAGACACTGGGAGTCAATTCATAAAAACAGGGCAGGAATCTTAAAGACCAAAGGAACTATAATGAAAAGAAGGCTGATCCCACGAAGAATGAGGGATCAGGAAAGATGAGAGAAGAGCCAATGAAGGCGGGAAAGGAAAATACTCCCGAGGCCTCGGATACCCTAATACCGTCGGGGTCGGAAGAGAACAAGAGTTGACCAAGAGAGGTCGACAGGAAAGAAGACAGAGAGGAGCCCGGCACAAGTAAGTGGAAGCAATGCCGGACTCAGCTGGGGTCCCGTGGTCGCCAACCCACGTCCCACTAGATGTGAGACCCTGGGGGATTCCTTGAAATAATATACCTATGTAATACACTTATCACTCACTGCACTTTTAAATTCATAGCTGTGGCTTCCTGCAAAAAGTCTGGAGAAAAGGTGCTGGCATAAAAGAGACCAAAACTCCTGGTCTTCAAAATAGAAATTGACTCCAGAGATTCATTTGACATGACAAAATTCATGTATTTTCTTCACTTCGGAAAATTATGAGTTCAACAGCATTAATATAAAACACTACAGTAACCGATGACATAATAAGGGTCTAACTTAAGAGCTCAAGTTGTGGCTTGCTTCGCTCCCTTCAGAAAGTCAATAGAATATGTATTTGCATAGCATGCATCAGAACTTCTGGTCTTCAAAATAGAAATGGCTTCCAGTGTTCCATTGGACATCTATGACCTGAACTGTGTCCTGTTCTTCTTAATCAGGCTAAAAATTCGTCCACATTCTGTCTTCGCAGTCAAGTACGGAGAAATATCGAGATGTTACACGATCGGCGCTGGTCTCGGCCGTTTGACGAGATTCCCGTAGATTTCACGATAGAACACGGAGAAAAATCGCGATTTACATAATCGGTGCCACTTTTAGTCGTTGGACGAGAGTTCCATTGTCCTTGAGATCGGGCACGGGAAAATGTAGCATTATTACGCAATCGGCGCTGCTTGCTGTCCGTTTGACAATAATCTAGTTGTCCTCGCCATCGAATGCGGAGAAATATCGCAATCGCAGCCGCTTTCGACCGTTTTACGAGATTCACGTTGTCCTCACGGTTGGACACTGAGAACGCGATAATATGCAATCGGCGCCGCACCCGGCCGTTCTGTCATGGCAGAATGGCGGAGGCAAGCTCGAGGTCGGGCATGGTTAAAATTCACGAGCAGTTATGGACATGTTCTACGGTCGGCGCCGTGATTTCCGCTGTCCCTACGCTTTAGTTGGGAGTTCACGGTGGATTACGAGGAGAAATGTATCGCGATGCTACGTAGTCATTGTTAAGTGAATTGATGCACTTCTCACTCCCCATAGGCTTTTAAGTATACGGTCATTGGAAAAGCGGCGAGTAGATTTCGGAATGTTTCATGATGGGTGCCTAATCACCTTCGAAACGATTCCCGCAGTCATCGTGTTCACAACGCAACTGACGTCGATCTCGGTGCGTTTGACGAGATTCCCGCAAGCAAGTCGTGCGGTGAGCCGGCCGTCTTGAGGATGTGATTCTGGAGGATGAACGTTCGAAGAAGGTATCGAATTTCACGAATAATTCTGAGAGGATTGCACGAATAATGTAAGAGGGCACATTTTCTTCCGAATTCGAATCACGAATTATGCAAGTTTTCGAGATAACCGGTTAGATTATATATCCGATGGAACCAAAGTTCGATGGAAAAAGCGACATATAACGGAATTTCGAATTAACCATACTGGATGTCGTAAACTTACGAGACGGATAGATTTTTTTAAATAAATGTATTTCGAAGCTTTTTCACGATTTTATTTGGAGGCTATATCATTTTGCAACATTGCGACATTAAATTATTTCGCGTTATTTCTGGACTCATATTTGAGATAGCCTCTAAATTTAGAGGTCAATAACAGGAATGAGAGGTTTCTGTTGAGTTTTGAAAGATTTCGCGAATAAACGTGTCGCGAAAAGTCAGGTTTCCTAATAATACAGGCAACATTTTCACACTAATCTAAAAACTCATGTTGATGCCGAAAACATCAAGGTACCCTCAGTATGCATTTCCTTGAGGGTGGGCACGGGGAAATATAGCGTACGCATTCGGCGCCGCTTGCGTGAAACTTGCTCCAGCACAATCTGTGAGCCTAGTGGCGCGGAGTTTAAATTTAAACCGACCTCAGCGAATTTTCGTTACCTCCAAATATCCAGACGAAAATTGGCTACTTTTCGTTACCGGTCGACACCCTGATAATTCACATGTTATTCCACAACTATAACACGACCTACGCTTTGTAATTCGTGGTGAAGAAGAAAATAACTATTTTTTTAAATACAGAACGGTAAAGGTTATCGAACTAATCGCGGATTAAAGAGCAAGCAAACGGTTTTCCTAGGTCTTTCATTCAACACAAACAAATCGATATCGATCGAAGTAGGGGGGTAGTGACAGTTTAAACCCACAGCCTACTTTCCTGCGAACATTGCCGATATCTCTCGAACGCCTGGTGGGATTTTTACAAATGAGGTGTCGTTGGACTCGAGCTGACACCCCCTTTCCCATGGACGACTTGTTATATTTTTTTGAAAATTTTTGTTTTACAAAGTAGGCGATAGTTTGAAAACCAAACATGATAGAACGTTGTGCTATGGTGCAAACGAAAGGTCTTTATGTCCTTTATTTTTTAAAATAAAACATTTTTTAATGTTTTTGAAAACACTGAAATTTTGAATGTTTTATATTTTGGAAACTAACAAGTTTACAAAAAAGTATGTTTGACGTAAATGAATGGTCCCTACCCCCTCTACTCCCAAAATAAATTTCAAGTCTCTAGGATAAAAACTGGTAGTAGTGGGATGATGGCAGAGCTTACTCGCCCCCTACTTTCATATAAACTTTGGCGATATCTCCCGAACGCATGGTCGGATTTCAACGAACGAGGTATTGTTGGCGTTGGGGTGACGCCCTCTTGGCTAAGAATGTGTGGTGGTATTTTTAATTATTTTTTTGAAAATTCTTGTTTCTGGATTGGCGCTATTTTGGAAACGGCGAATTTTGGAAAAATGTTTGTTTGACCTTAATGGAAGGCGGTTATGCCCTCTAGTGGACAGCACGTTTCAAGGGTGTAGGAGGAAAAAAATGATAGCCTACTTTCTCGCGAACATTGGCGATAATTGGCGAACGGATGGTCGAATTTTTACGAATGAGGTATTGTTGGCGTTGGGGTGACGGGCGCTTTGCTCTAGACCACGTATTATTTATTATTATTATTAATCTTGATTGGTCACATTGGACCACTTGAGTCGTTCCACAATCACTTCTTCTTTGAAGGTAGTACTGCTTGGTTCTTGCGCTCTTTCCAGTACTTTTTCATTCTTTCAGATCGGGATTTTCTCAACTCATCTGAAATCTCCATAGGCTTTCTATGTGTCATTTCTGCAGAAAATTTGTGAGTTTTTCTAGACCACGTATTATATTATTTAATTTTTTTTGAAAATTTTTGTTTTTAAAGTAGACTATAGTTTGAAAACCAAACTCGATAGAACGTTGTTTAATAGTTCAAACAAATGGTCTCTATGACCTTTATTTTTTTATATAATAAAACTTTTTTATTTTTTGAGATTTCTTGAAAACACTTAAATTTTGAATTTTTTATATTTTGGAAACTAACAAGTTTACAAATAAGTTTGTTTGACATAAATGAAAGGTCTCTACCCCCTCTACCGTGAAAATAAATGTCAAGTCTCTAGGACAAGAACTATGCATTTTTTTTTTAAATTAAAGAGTGTTTGTAGACAGAGCCAGTAGCACTTGACGTATGTTACAAGGAGGCTATGACTGGCCATGGTGAATACAGGAAATGGCTATTTCGACGGGGAAGCAGGGCAAGGGAGCGCTTTTTTTAAATGTTGTTATGACGAACGAATGAAGGTGAATATTTTGAAAATCCCTCATGGCGATTTCGGTGACCATGCCCGGAAGAAATGAATCACTATTTTGGCAGGACGGGTGGGGCTGCTTATTACGGTTGGTTTTGTGACATTTCCTATGACGGATGGAGGCGAATGTTTGAAAATGTGTTAAGTGTGCTAGGATTTTTTTTACCCCTGAAGGGAATCTTTAACATGCTAGTAAACGGTAATATGCGAGACTGCTGTCTGGCACAGTAAATGGTTTTAGAATATGGAAACCTATAACATTTGCTCGACCAAGTCATATGCATGTACGCAAAGAGCCAAAACGGTAAGGTCATTGGCCTGAAATGTTATAAACTAAATATTGAACTGGGTAAAGTCATGTGTTTTAGGGTGAAAGTATGTGGTTAACATGATCATGTTTTGAGGATGGCCGCTTGCTAGTAATTATTATTACAGTAAAATGTTGTTTAATAATAATAATAATAATAATAATAATAATAAGACACACACGTTTTGAATTCTACAGAACTGTGTTGCTTGCTCGCACTCAATACACGACCTGGCCAGGCCTTGTCAGAGCGACTGCTGATAACATAAGAATGTCTACATGGGCAGGAAGTAAAGGGTCAGGTTACTTGGGTGGTAGAGGGTAGCAGGTCTGTCATTTAAACAGACCTGGTAGAGGCTAGCAGGTCTGGCGTTTAAACAGAGAGACCGCCATTTTGGTTCCTAGACAGCCGTACTACCGATGTATAAGAGGCAGCCATTTTGGTTCCTTACTAAAAACATGAAACTAGTATAAGGTACACGAATCTTATTCAGATAGAGGAATGTGAAGAGGCGTGGGAACACGTGTGAGAGAGACAACATTTCAAGGTCAAAACGCTGAGAAAATGCAAATCTCTCTGTAGCTAGGCTAACTGGTAACGATTGCATTAGTGATGCACTTGCCATTCTAGCAAACGGAAGTATAGAGTAGAGCTCTGAACTGAACTTTGGAAGAAAAAAATCCTTTTATTTTTTGGTAAGTACCTATGAATGATTATTTTAATAATGTAATGCTAATGAACCTTAAATTTGTAGTTATTGATAAGGTAATTAATGATTTTATTTATTTATTTGTTTGCAGATAACCGGTATACCTTACATGTCTGAAATACAAGAAATCATTGCACTTTTGACCCCACTAGAAGGAAACAGCAACAAGCCAGTGCAAGTGAAGGTGAGATTTTTTTTTAACCAACTTGTTTAATTTTTTTTTTGTTTGATATTATATTATTTTATGAAATGCATTTATTAACCTGAATTTAAGTATTTATAGCGGTTTATTTCATTTATTTTTAGAAACTTGGAAAGAAAAGCTTTACTGCCGTAGCAGTGACTGAAAACCCGAGACGCAGTAGAGTGCAACCATTGTTTCCAGGAAGTGAACTATTGAAAACTCAGGTAAGTCTAACTTAAAAATGCCATTATATTTTACCACTAATGAAAAACCCCTAGACAAAAAAAATATTCATTACCTGTACATGACTGGGACAATGATTGCTTTCTTGATTAATGGCTATGTATTGGCAAACTGTACGAGACCATATCGGATTTTATAAAAACAAAAATTTAAATTTAATTTATGGGCGGTTCCCTATGGACTCAACGAATATCCACAGGTTTGAACAAGATAATTTGGACAAAACGACATGAAATTCATTTTGTTTGTTTATACAGTGTGGTCCACCCGCCCCTTATTATTTAGTTTTATGAAACCCAACTATCATCTCAATTCTCCCGATGGTCGATATTGCTCTGCGCTCTGACTGTGTGACAGCAATGTAATTGGGTCATGGGTCTAGCAAAGAAAAACCGACCTTAAACTTTTCCCCGCCAAACACTATGGCCCATTCTACTAACATACGACTTACTGCTCCTTGAAATAACACACATACACGTAATACGATCGAATTAATAGCTTACGCCACGTGATCTGTAATAGTAAAAGGTTAAATCAACACCATAAACCGTGATTGAAGACTTTGAGATGGACTTAAAACGTTTGAGGTGGGACGGCTACAGTAACTATAGCATGTTTACCGTGCAGTATCTACTATGTGTTGGTGGCTGAGAGGTTTAAAGTCTGACCGTACATGGTGGGTGCGATTGGGTAGAACGCTGCTTCGAATCCAGTGGTAGGAATACTTTTTTGAACGAAAGACCACATTCCATTTTGGTCGGGATGTAACTACATTGCCACATTTATTGCCTTACGACTCATTCTTGTGAAGAGTACGTTGAATTTTGATGATTTATAAAGAAAATGCGATCGAATTGGTACGATATGCCAAGTGACCTGTAATGGCAGAAAATTTAAAAACTGGCATGAATATTAACATAACATATCGAAGTGTTGCTCCGGAGGTCCGGGTTCGATTCCCAGCTCTACCAAGAAATGTAATACTTGTCTGAGGGCTGAAATTGGGTACACGTACTCTCGTGAAGCAAATATGAGAAGAAGTGGGTTTGATTCCCACCTCAGCCACCCTGGAAATGGTTTTCCGTGGTTTCCCACTTCTACTCCGGCCAAATTCCGGGACGGATTCTATCTTAAGAACACGGCCGCCTCCTTCCCAATCCTTAATTGCAAATACACACATCATTACAAGCCCGCAATAACTCAGGTTATCAGACAAATTCTACACACACACCCAAGTAAACGGGGCAATGTGACCGCGATGTTCTAGACCCTCAAATGAAACAAAACAACAACATATCGAAGGATATTCTGATCGCCAGTGCTTGCATCGAAGTATACGTATTCCTTAGAAATTCCCAAGGTATTATTAGCATACTTTCGATTTTTGCAAATAAAAGAAAGTAGACTTATGAGATCTACACAGGGCCAAAAATTGCGTGTGTCTGTGTGTGTGTGTGACTGTGTCTCTCTGTGTGTGTGAGTGTGTGTACTCTGAATGTCTGCCCCCTCTATCAATTCGAACACGGTGAAACCGAATTGAACGAAATTTGGTACAGAGGTAGCACTAGCAAAGGGCACTCCAGTGTTATGTTTTATATCGCCGCCATCTTGACGAAAAAATAATGGCGGCCATCCTAATATTAAAAGCTTGAAACAAATTACGACTAACTTAATCATCCGATCTCGACCAAATTTTGCAACAACATATACTTGTATGGCGAGCGTCGTTTGACTGAACTACAAGGCCATCAGCCCATTAGTTTGCAGATGACGGCGATGTATGAGTGCAAATCGATTCCCCCTATCAATTCAAACACGGTGAAACTGAATTGAACGAAATTTGGTACAGAGGTAGCACTAGTAAAGGGCACTACAGTGTTATGTTTTATATCGCCGCCATCTTGACGAAGAAGTAATGGCGGCCATCCTAACATTAAAAGCTTGAATCAAATTACGACCAACCTAATAATCTGATCTCTACCAAATTTTGCAACAGCATACCCTTATGTATAGAGAATCTTTTGACCACACTACAAGGTCATCAGGCCAATAATGTACAGATAGCGGCCATGTATGTGTGAAAATCGATTCCCCCTATCTTTTCAAACACGGTGAAACCGAATGGAACGAAGTTTGGTACAGAGGTAGCAATAGCAAAGGCTATCTCAGTGTCATGTTTTATATCGCCGCCATCTTGATGGAAACGGAATGGCGGCCACCCAAATGTTAAAAGCTTAAATCAAATTACGACCAACCTAATCATTTGATCTCTACCAAATTTTTCAACAACATACCTTTTTGTGGGAAGCATCTTTTGACTGAACTACAAGGTCATCAGTCCAATAGTTTGCAGATAGCGGCCATGTATGTGTGCAAATTGATTCCCCACATCAATTCTAACACGGTGAAACCGAATTGAATGAAATTTTTTACAGAGGTAGCACAAGCAAAGGGCACACCATATTCATGTATAATATCCGCATAGCACGTTGTATTTCAAGAAGCTACTACAACCAACATTCAATTATACTCCTTGAAAAGGACAAAGAGTTATAACAATACCCATGCATTTAGGAGAAAGTAGGCAATATGTTCTTTACCGAACATCTTGTTTTGTTATTAAATTTTAACAAAAAGTCATAGCATATCTTTAGGCCAGTATCACACGACACTTACTGGCAAGGAAGCTGCTGTGATCGCTGGTACAAAATCCTGTATGATTCTGTTCTCTTCGTCAGTAAACCTGCTTGTATGACCGAAGTGTATCACACGCTAGCATTTTGGACGCTATGTTGTATGAAATAAAACCGAAGGGCTGTCGTTTGAGGGCATTATTTGCAGTTCTGTCGCCTTATTAACGTAAAGCGGTCGCGAAACTTGCTTTAAATAAATTAGAAAACATGCCAGGTACTGAATGAATGCATTCCAATCAATATTTGAGATCTAACTGTAATAATTGATTATTTTACCATACGCGTTAATAAGAAGCGCAATAAAAACCTCCAGAGTGTGTTGGAAATGTGTGCAAGTGTTATTGCGTCCGCTCGCTCTTCCGAAGATCCCGGTTCAAGACTATCCAACGCCAGATTTTTAAAATTATTTTAAACTATTTTATTATACCCTCCATACCTCGTACAGCAAGATTTCAACTTGGTTTTGTTCACATTATCTACGAAGACGATAGGGAAAGTTATTTTCTTGTCTCATTTAAATGGCTATTTTACCTAAATACTGTTCAAAACCATGGATGGATACTATTCGTTATAATTATTACTTTTTTAGTCGATTTTACCCTCCAGGTTAGGTTTTCCCACGGATTCAGCGAGGGATCCCATCATTACCGTCTCTACGGGCAGTGTCCTAGAGCTTGAAACATCTCGGCTGGGGGATACAACTGGGGAGGTGGGATCAGCACCTCGCCCAGGCGGCCTGCAAAGCTAACAGGGAGGGATGGGAAGGGGGGGGGCAGATCGGGAGGGATAGGCTAGGAAGAGGGAAGGAGGCGGCCGTGGCCGTACGGTAGGTAACATCCCGGCATTTGCCCGAAGGCGAAGTGGGAAACCACGGAAAGCCACTTTGAGGATGGCTGAGGTGGGAATCGAACCACCTCTACTCATTTGGACCACCCGAGGCTGAGTAGACCCGTCCCAGTCCTCATACCACATTTCAAATTTCGTAGCAGAGCTGGGAATCGAACCCAGGAAGTCCGGGGTGGCAGCTAATCATGCTGACCACTACGCAACGGAGGCGACTCTATTCGTGATAATTAGAATTTTAATAGTTCAATAATTATAATAATATGACACGTTCTGTATTTACTGCCTTGCTGCGAGGCTCAGCGGCAACGTTCTCGCTTGCTGTGCCCAAGATTGCAGGTTCATATCCTGGCGCAGTCAGCTGGCATTCGAGGGTGCGCAAATGCGAGTGAGCCGTGTCAGTAGATTTACTGGCACGTTGAAGATCCCCTTCGGAGCAAAATTCCGGCACCCCGGCGTATCTAAAAGCCAGAGCAGTTAAAAGGGACGTAAAACCAATAATGTTATAATTATCTGTATTTACTGCATGTTCGGGGAGATGACCTCGTAGTTCCGCCCCTTAAAACCTTACTAACTAACTATTATTGTAAGTGTATAGCAAGCGCTTTTCGCACAGACGGCGTTGAAAGAAATTATAGTTTCGGTGTGGTGTATTTATTCGTGAGCCCACCCACATAACAAATCTATTTGTTATGTGGGTCGTCTGAGTGAGTCGGAGGTTTCCTTTAAACAAAGGTGGTCAAAATTTCGAACACTTGCTACGTTGAATATACAGGATACCTTGCTTTCGTTCTACAGACCATTATGTCGTCGTCCAATCTGGCTGCGTACCATCGGATAAGTACGGTGCTTTTGAGGACCAAATAAAAAAATCACTCATTGGAACAGATAGATATGCGTCCATAATACATATAAACCCATAATACATATAAACGACATTAAGCAAAAAAAAAAAAAAGTACTAGTTCAAGGTTCGAACCTACTGCAATGCGACTTCGTTGACGATACTCTAGCAATTCTTGAATTAGCCACCATAGCTACCACGAACCACGGCGTATTGCTGGCACTTATTGAATCTATTCGTAGACACTTCCTGTCCAAACGTAAGAAGGTGTTATTCGGAGCTCTGATCGTTTCGATCATGCATTATATTTGAGGTCATTGAAAGAACACTGCCACTATTGATTTCTACTATATTCGCGAGGATGTACTCAACGGTAAAGTTGTACAATGGACGTAAAGGAGCAGGTACCAATGTTTTTAGGATGACTGTGATATACGCGTTAGTTGGGTTGCCTTCCTCCAAAAAAAATAAGGGGCTGGTGGACCACACTGTATATTGGTTAAAGGGGGATGTAAATGACTGCAGCTTTATAAAAAAAAGAAAATAAGTACAAGGGTTACTGTTAGTGTCGACATACAGTTTATTTTTGTAACGGTGTTCTGATATATTAATGCCAAATAACGTTAACATTTTATTTACAAGTATTGATTGATTGAGTGATAGTTTTTTTTTTTTTTTTTTTTTTTTTTAAGGTGTGGTCATGCGCCATTAACATAGTGAACATACAGTGAAAAAAACCATACATTGTGCTTTAAAGTACTCTGTGCAACGTTAATAACTTACAATAAGAAAAAGTTTTATTATAACACATGGCGTTAGTACCAAATACAACAAGTGAGCAAGTTGGTTTACCACGTGGGTTAAATTTAAAATCAGAACATGATCCTTAGTTAACATTTGAATCCTGGCCTGTAGGATTTTTGTCAACACATAAACTTGCAAAAGTCGTTTATTTTTTAAAATTTTTTACTTGAAGCGAGAAGATGTGGTGCGCTGTGTGTTTTCTCGTATTGAACTTTCACACTGGGAAGAAAGGGATGATCCTTTTCGAGACCATTTGCGATGGTCTCCTTGTTGTCCTTGCATGCTTGGAAAACAAGTGGGTAACCTACCAGTGTATCCATTTTACCGAACCACAAGGCCATTGGCTACTACTTACGTTGCTGAATCACAATTAAATAATAATAATAATTATGTATTACCAGCCAACAACGGAAGTGTCGATATATGTGGTCCATATGCCATAGACAGTGTTGAATTGGCGTGTGCTTTTGAAAAATTGGGAGTTTGCAAGACTAAAGCACTAGCACACCCAGATTACAGCTTTGTTGAAAAACGTTTAGAATCTTATAAAAATGTTTGGCCATTAATATTAAAACACCTTACAAAACAGCTAAGTAAAGCAGGATTTTTTTATACTGGTGAAGTGGATAAAACAATCTGTTTTTATTGTAGATTTGCTTTAAAGGATTGGCAAATGACTGATGACCCTTTTGTGCAACACGCTCGTTGGTTACCTAACTGTAGATACATGGTGTTGCTTAAAGGTCAGGAATTTGTGAACACTATTCATAAAGAAAATGTGATTGCAGCACAAGACATAAAAGTGCCTTTAGAGTTAGAACACGCGGAGCAAATACATGAGGCTGAAAAAAAGACTTGTCTCACGAACAGATACAAAAGTGTGACCAACAATTATGTAAAATTTGTTATCAAGATGAACTAGGTGTTGTATTTTTGCCTTGTGGACACATGATAGCATGTGCATTAACATTGCATAGTGCAAAATACCTATATGCAAGATATTATTACAAGCTGTTTTAGAGTGTAATAGATATGCTTTTATTTTGTTTATAGACTACCACAATGAATGTTTTGAATGCTCTTGGACAAGCATGTGGCTTAGAGACAGAGAAGCTCAGTGAATTGCCAACGCATATTCCATTTCGGATTATCAAGTTTCGGAAATTGAAAACAGCATATGGTGATCGTGTACTTTGTGTATGTGAAAATTTTGAGACATTTCTGCCTACACGGTTTAATGATATGACGGAGAGTGTTTTTGATGAAGTGAATAATGCTGTGCTACCTGTACACTTAATTTATGAAGGTTTTAAAAACAATAGGTGCAAATGTGAAATAATAATGGAAAAATATACGTGATGACAATAGACTGAAAGAAAAAAAAATGTGTATAGAATAATAATGTTTTAGTTTTTAGTATTGTCTTTAAAAATATAATGATGAAACCAAAAAAATGTACTGTATATAAAGTTTGTAAATAAATGCAAATGATGTTACAATGCTGTTTTATTTTCTACAAAGTTACAATATTTAACATTGCAAAGTATACATGATCATGACAATAAATGCATACTTAATACAAGTCTTTGCCTTTACAATAGTGTGTTATAGTTTTAAAAACAAAGCTTGTTGTAGGTCTTTTTTCCACGGCGAACAATAGGTATAAAAACGTCATTATCACTATTATAATCATAAGCAGCATAATTATTATCCTCAACATTACTAAAACCAGTTAAATATTCCTGTTCCTCTGCCTCTACAGTGTCCTCATGTATAGTCTGCGTGGCTTTTGATAATGTTAAGGGTTTTTTGAACATTGAATTATTTTCAGTAGTAGTATTGTTTTGTAGCACTTGCTTTTTAGCATTTTTATGATTTTCTGTTGACAGCAATAATGTTTCATGTAGTACACTACATTGATGATCACTGACACTTAAAACCTCACTATTTTTACTTTTTAGCTCACTGCGACATTGTTTTGAACGTTGTTTTGAACAACGCCAAGTAACAGTTCCATTTTTATTGGTTCGTTTCACAATATATGAATATCCTTTATAGAATGCATGAGGCTTACCATACCTAGTCACTGATACTTCCATATCAACTGTCAAGCATAGACTAAGCTCTAGTAAAGACAACTTGGTAATAAGAACAATAGTTTAATATGCGAGCATATATGGATGCAAATGTGGGAGCAAAACGCGTAAGCAAAAGTGGAAGCAAATATGAGAGCAAAAAAAAGTAGGAGCAAGTACGGGAGCAAAAACTGGGAGCAAATGTGAAAGCAAAAGTGGGAGCAAATATGAGAGCAAAAAAAGTAGGAGCAAGTATGGGAGCAAATGTGAAAGCAAAAGTGGGAGCAAAAAGTGTAAGCAAAAGTGGGAGCAAATATGAGAGCAAAAAAAAAGTGGGAGCAAAAAGTGGGAGAAAAAAGTGTAAACAAAAGTGGGAACAAACAAGTGTGAGCAAATATGAGAGCAGAAAGTGGGAGCAAATGTGAAAGCAAAAGTGGGAGCAAAAAGTGAGAGCAAAAAGAGCAAGCAAAAGTGGGTGCACAAAGTGGGAGCAAAATGTGTGAGTAAAAAGTGGGGACAAATGTGGTGTTTTACTAAAATAATCTCACCTAACCTAACCTAACTTGACCTAACTTCACCTAACCTAACTTGACCTAACTTCACCTAACCTAACCTTCCAACTCTCAAATCAAGAATTAAATTCTGGGCATTGTCGAGTAGGAACCGAAAACCTCTGGGATAACATCCAAGTATACTAGCCACCACACCGCGAGATGGGCAAATTATCATGCAACACAACACAAAAATAAAAGCTTTCTGTAGTGTAACTCATTGGCTGACAACCATAGTTGAGAATTCAAACCCAAGACCTCAGGACTTTTGTTTTGAACATTATCAGAAATATTATTCCATTTACATTTTGCTGCTGCTTATAGTTATAAGAGTTGGCATTAATATGGGAGTAAAAGTGAGAGAGAAAAAAGTGAGAGCAAATGTGAAAGCAAAACGTGGGAGCAAATATAAGAGCAAAAAGTAGGAGCAACCATGGCTGGTTGTTGAGACTTTCAAATCAACTAATATACATGAATTAAATTTTAGTAAAGAGACTTGAGTAGTAATAATAATAATAATAACAGTTAAAAAATATTCAAGTGTTTTTTTTTTTTTTTTAAGGTGTAATTTTCAAAATACCGTCAACAATAATAATTATATGAACAGTGGGAAATCAAACCCAAGACCTCAGGACTTTTGTTTTCAACATTATCAGAAATATTATTCCATTTACATTTTGCTGCTGCTGATAGTTATAAGAGTTGGCATTAATATGAAAGCAAATGTGGGAGCAAAAGTGAAAGCAAAAAGTGGGTGCAAGCATGGCTGGTTGTTGAGACTTTCATATCAACTAATACACATAAATTAAATTTTAGTAAAGTGACTTGGCTAATAATAATAATAATAATAATAATAATAATAATAATAATAACAGTTTAAAAACAATCAAGGGGATTGATATTTTTCAAGGTGTAATTTCCAAAGTACTGTCAAGAATAATAATTACATGAACAGATTCCAAGAACTCGAGAGTGCTTTTAAGGTTAATGATTGGCTAGGAGTGAGATAGAGCTAGCTAACCTAAGTTAACCTCAGCTCACTTAACCTAACCTTGTCACATGACATGTTCTACAAGTTTAGACTTGCTTTGAGACTGGCTATGACGTCACAGATGAATGGCGGTGGGAGGCTGGCAAAATGGAAAATGTTTTTGTGTAATAAAAAGTCATGTGGTGGAAACTATTTTGGAGAAATTCTATTCTGTTTATTTACCGAGTTGTTGTTTGAGTCTTCAATCTTTTGACTGGTTTGATGAAGCTTTCCATGCCTCCATGTAAATAATTTTCAGTCAACTTCTTTTTTTTATTTTAAATTTTGTTCAAATTAAGGGTGCGGGTCTTATTCAGGGATGGGTGGTATTCGAGTATATACAGTATACAGCAATAAACAAGATCAACAGTTGTTGTTGATTCATTTTAGACTTTGTGACATTGCAGATAGTATTTGTGTATATACCTAGGTATACAGTAATAATATGAAATTCATTGTAAAATGAAATGTTCGTGATAATTCGTTATTGTGTTCTTACTTTTTTTGAACATTCCTTCAACATTTGAATTGTATAATTACCTTATAGTTGTGTGGAATAACAGGCGAAACTTGACGACAAACAAGTTTAATTTTCTGGTCAGGAATGTTGTAAACTGTCCAGGCTCTAGGAAACAAAGCACAGTACTCTGCATCTGAGCCAGTGAACTGCCATTTCCAAGAAGACAAGCCATGTTTAGGCGCACTGCAAGGAGAACTTTTCAATAATGTATTGATGCAAAAGACAGATTAAAACATTCTTTTCTAAAATTTGGACATAAAATTTTCTTGAATGCAACAGATACACTAAATTAAGTTAGATAAATGCAGATATAATTGACAGTGGAGCTTTGGTGTGAATGACATCTCATGTTGACTTATGTACTGTATAATGAACACATTCTTATTAATACAGTAATAATAATAATATTATAATAATATTGTATGGCCTCGGATGCCGGGTGCAAGCTTTGTAATTTGACACTCCGAGGGTAGCTTGCATGTCGAATTTCGTTGTTCTTTGAATCACTATGAAAGTCAAGGAGGTTAGATATCTAAGCTCCTTGAACACAATAGCACTTTCTAGTAGAGAAATGAGGAACTTTGTGTTGGCGGAAATTCCCGAGATTAATTTTGCCATTATGAACACGGCCTACTGAATTCAAATGGGTTCTTTGACATGCCAACATCGTATGACATGCGTGTCGTATTTTTGCCGCCCTTCAAAAATCACTTACCACGGCCAGGAGCGGACTTGCAATTTTGGGGTTAGTAGACCGACACGCTATCCACTCACCCACCGTGGCAAGTAATTACATTTGTTTTTATACATAAAGTAATTATATACTGTATATTGCAAATAACATATAATTACAAGGGGTGTTTTTAAAGAAGTACCGTTTTGATATATAAAAAAACTAATGCAATTTTTAAAATCAATTTTCATTTTACATGTAAGCTTGAATCTTAAACTACTTCTCAACATAATTTCCACACATATTAAAGCACTTTTATCTTGAAACCTGCTTCTGGATTCGGTTCTCAAACAATTGTGCTAGCTACTGCAGCTCTGCGTTTTTAGGTCATCATCGTCGTGGCACTGACCAAATGTTTTGCAAGTGTAGGGATTAGTGATGGTCAGTAGGTGCGAGATCAGAGCTATACGGAGAATGATCCAATTGTTCCTAACCAAATGATAAAGGAGGAGGATTGAAGTTTTTCGTGACCGTGAATCTAGTGATTATGAGCCACGGGACCTCCTTTTTATGTTGAATCCGAACCACGCGACATGGCATTTCACTTCGAAAATTTCACATGCATTGACATGGAATCGAACCCAGTCCACCTTGGTGAGAGGCCAACAGCTTGACCACTGCGCCACCACACCTTGGCCTAACCAAATGAAACAATGAGGTCTCATGTTTGATTACCCATGTGAGAGCGGACATTGTCATGAAGCACAAGAATCCCCTTTCTAGCCTATTTTCATTAATGATAAAATAGGCTTATGAGATCACATTTTGTCCGTGTGTATGTGTGTCCCCACTTATTAAAATCTCAACGGCTGGAGCGATTTCAATGAAACTCGATGAGATCATAGCACCATTTCGAATCTCCGAAACTATTACTGATACCCTGAAATTTTGTAAGGTGATAAAGGGCACTACTAGAAGTTCACCTATGAGACTCACAAAAACCTGTTAACTACAAAACAAACATGGTGGCCAAGCGAAGTTGAAACTTTTAAAATAGATTTTTCGCACGATTTAACCATCCAAATGCAATGAAACTTGGTACAGCAAATGTTTATACACATTGTAATGCACTGGCATCTAATTTAGTTCAATTGTTTACATAACCACAAGATGGCGGTTGTGCGAAATTTTAAAATTTAGTTTTATTTCTTGTGCATTAATCACAGGATCGAAGTGAACGTTTGAATAAAGAACCTACGCAATAATCATCATCTACATATTATATGGCCTACATATATAAAAATCCAACATGGCGGCCATCTGAAATATTTAGACAATTCTCAATATCTATTAATCTATGGCAGCAATCAAACTGAAATTTTGTATGTTGATAGAGGCTATGACTATGGGACTTTCAATAACCTGGAGAGCACAAATTCAACATGCCGGCGACGCTACATGTAAATATTTAAAAGGACGTTTCTTGCGATTATCCATCCCAGCGCAGTGAAAATTGGTACGGTAAATGCTTATACAAATTTTAATGCACTGGCATCAAATTTATTTCAATTGTTTTCATAACCACAAGATGGCAGCTGTGCAAAATTTTAAAATCTCCTTTTTATTTCTTGTGTCCTAATCATGCGATTGAAGTTTGAATACTATACACCTACAGAATAATCTTCATGTAATAATACATAAGTCTAAGACCTACATATATAAAAATCCAACATGGCAACCATCCAAAAGATTTAGACGGTTCTCAATATCTACGAATCTACTACAGCAATCAAACTGAAATTTTGTATGTTGATAGAGGCAATTAGGCCAACATAAGTAGGATATATGAAAATAGACTCTATAGTTCTTCACAGAACTACTTGTTGAGGATACCATGCAGTTTGTTTTGGATTGCAGAACGGAGTTTACGTAAGGTCTCACAATAAGTCTCAACATTTATTGTGTCATCCCGGTGGTGCTACACTCACTGCTTAACCCAAAACACAGTCCACATGATTTTGCTAGCTGAAATTGTTTGCTTGAATTTCACTTTGTTGAGTGATATTGAGCGTCTCCATTATATAGATTGCAGTTTTGAGTCTGGCATAACATAAGCCATAGGGGCCGATAACCCAGATGTAGGCCCCTGAAAACAACAATCATCATCATCAACATAAGCCACCCATGTTTTGCCACTGGTGACAATTTGGCTTAGGAACTCATCATCTTCACTACTGTACCGCTCAAGGAAAGTCAATACACTACTTAAGAGCTTGGTTTTGTGCACCCCCGTCAGCATATTCAGTACCCAGCATAAGCACAAGTTCCGATAATTTAAGAGCCCGGCCAAAATTTCATAAAGAAAACTCCTTGAAATTTCAGGAAACTCTTGACAATGACAAAAATGTTAAGCGCCTGCTTTGTCAAACCTTTGGATTAACTTTCTGCAACAAGTCTTCAGTCATGATAGAATGTTACCCACTACGCTCCTCGTCATGGTCATTAGGATGGCCTTCTTTAAAGGCTCTAACCTTCTTCTTACTGTTCCTTTGCTCATAGCGTTTTCTGCATACACTTCTCAAACCTGCTGATGAATGTAAACTGCTTTCACATCTTTTGCATTTAGAAAACCAGTAACAGCGAGTACTTTACACTCGGCAGGACCATTAATAGTCAAGAGGCATTTTCAATACGAACAAATAATTCCACGATGATGTTTGGGATTAGCCAACACATGTGCGTGCTGAGCGTTCATGTGCAGAATGACTATCGCAGCACTACAGCGACCATATTTAAAATCAGTATTTACTTAAAAAACATGCTTCATACATAATTCAAGATTTAACAATTTTGAGTAGATAGGTGGTAGTGGTAATCATTTAGGTCATCTGCCTCTGATGTTATGGATGATTATGATTGTGTAGGTATATAAAAAATGAGCCAGCCAGACAAACTCAATATATTTGTGGCTTGAATTATAGAGAGTAAAATAGATTGCAATTCCCTACCTAAAATATTCTCCTAGACACAAAACGGCAGCAGTCTAGGTTTAAACGATGCATACATGTTAAATTCTATATGATAATAAGGCTCTACTGGTACATAAAAACACAAAACTAGTAGTACAAGCAGTAAATTTCACCCAGACCGTGGTCTAACCTAGCAGCGACCAATGGTTTCTTCCAGACAGTCGTCTAACTTAATAGTGACCAATAACACAGGTCTACAATAATTTTGCTGTTTTGAAATTTTGAGTCATTTTGAAGTAATATGTATGTCCTGATGCCAAATATGATACCCTTTTACTTGTATCCCACACCATTTTTTTAGTCTTACTTTTTTTTGTCTTAGTAACGTTATTCCATACTACACACTATATTTTAGCTCTAAAATAATCTTTTGCTACATGAATGCTATTTGTTGGACCTAAAACATGTGGTCGTAGCACTGCAGAATGTTGTTGAACTCCTTGCCAGATGGCAGCACTTAAATCCTCTGTGATGTGAATTCAGTTGAAAGCTCTAAGTGACCAGCTAGATTTCCAAACGAAGAAGTTTACTTTGAATACGTGTGCATTTATTGTCAGTTTCTGTATTGTGAGTATCGAAAGGCGACAGTGTTTGAACAATCCAAATGTGATTTGTTACATTTGTGGTAGTTTTGTAGTGAAAACGCAGAGACAAAACAAAACCTTATTTGTCACTAAAGCTTATTTTGGAATACAGTTAGGAGATCAAACCAAGTCATGCATGCCTCATAAAGTGTGCAGCATTTGTGTTGAAGAGTTGAGAAATTGAACAAAAGGGAAGAAAAAAGCGTTTCGTTTTGGTATACCGATGGTTTGGCGTGAACCCAGAAACCACAGCAGTGACTGCTACTTTTGAACTTGTAAGCTCAAAGGTTTCAATGCTAAAAATGTAAAAGCCATAACATACCCCAGCATTGAATCTGCTAGGAGACCAGTGCCTCGTGCCCCTGATATTCCGTTTTCAAGTTGTGAAACATTGGGAACATCTGACAGTGACTTTACCCCTGCAAACTCTAATGTACGAGTACTCTTCACACAATCCATGACTTAATAAGAGACTTGAACCTCCCCAAAGATGCAGCTGAATTTTTCAGTTCCAGGTTAAAAGAACAAAATTTTCTTGCTGATGGTACTTCAGTGACTTTCTACGGAAATAGAGAAAAAGATCTTGCTCAGCACTTTAGTCATAAAGGGAGACTGGTTTATTGCAACAACATTCCAGACCTAATAAACAAGGTAGGTGCTGCCACGTATGACCAAAACGGATGGAGGTTATTTATTAACTCTAGTAAGAGAAGTATGAAAGCTCCGTTACTGAACAATGGCAACCAGTTGGCTTCAATTCCAATAGTTCACTCAGTCCACTCAAAAGAGAATTATGATTGGATAAAATACAATACAACAGACAGCAGTGGATGGTCTGTGGAGATCTTAAAGTAATCGGTATTTTGTTAGGTCAGCAACAGGGATATTCGAAATTTCCATGTCACTTGTGTGAATGGGGTAGCCGGGCAATAGATGAGCATTGGCCTGGGAAAAAATGGCCTCATCGAACCACCTTACCTCCAGGATGTAAAAATGTTGTTCAAAAAAGCTTAGAGAAAATACTATTACCACCCCTTCACATCAAGTTGGGTCTGATGAAGCAGTTTGTGAAAGCCCTTGACAAAGAGGGCAGTTGTTTTCAATATCTTTGCAACAAGTTCCCTTTTCACTCACAAGCAAAAATAAAAGAAGGTATGTTTGTAGGGCCACAAATCAGAAGTCTAATGAAAGACAAAGAGTTTGAATATCCAATGACTCCTGAACAAAAAGAAGCCTGGCAAGCCTTTAGAGATGTAAACAAAAAGTTTTTAGAAAATGAAAAAATCCTAACTATGCAGAAGTACTAGCCACAATGCTTGAGAAATTCAGAATTGACGGTTGCAACATGAGTCTTAAGCTGCGCCTTCTTTTTTCACATTTGGATATATTTCCTCAGAATTTGGGGGCGGGGGGCCGAGAGTTTCCAAAGAAATATTTCATGCCAGAAATATAATTGTAACAGCCGCAAAATCAGGAAAAATGGGGAAAAAGGAATTAAAATATTGGTTTGAAGAATCCTTTTTCCCACTTGCGGAAGAGAAGTGTTTGCTACTGTTAGAATCCTGGGCTACTAATAGTGATAAAAGCTGTCTTGAAGACATTCCTCCAGCCAACAGTATAGAAATTCTCCAGATTCCTCCCGGCACTAAAGGGAAAATACAGCCCTTGGATAAGTTTTTCTCCTGGCAATGGAAAGCTTTGTATCGCCGTTTAACAGACATTGTGTCGGCTTGTGAAGACGTTCAGTTTGATGTAACTTATATCAGAGAAACAGCGTACGGAAAATGCAATCCTTCATTCATTTTTAATTTTCTTCCCCACGGTTCAAGGACAGGGTTGTTACAAGACCAAGATTCGCATTTTCCCTGACTTAAGATCCCATTTTTCCCTGACCACCAATACTTTATTCTGATCACCGTATGAACATATTTTAAAAATAAAACACGTTGAATTGATCAAATGATAGTTACTTATTTATATCTTCGAATCGCACGACATATGGTTATTAAATTTTTTATTTTTCTTTAAATACACGTCCATGCTAACTTTTTTTTCATCTACTGTATTACACGAGATATGTAAGCTATCTCATACAGAAAAAGAGTTTCTTTTCAGAGATTGTAAAGAAAAGGCTTAAAGAAAGAATTTTAACAAAAAGCTAATTTTAAGAATTAGCCCAGTTTTAGACGCCGTGAGCACTTCAGAAGGCATGGAAAAAACTGGCCTCATCTGACTTTTTTAATAAATTAATCGGTTATGCTAAAAAAAAAAAAAAAAAAAAAAAGACAAATACATTTAAAAAAATAGATTCAAGGAACATAAATTTTAACTTCTTTCTTTGTCAGTACACTCAGTTCACAATGAAACTTCTTGCATTCAAAAAGTTATTGCAATTGTTATAACTAATGACTTAAAAACTATGGCCTAATAGTCAAATAACACGATGGGTAAGTAACGTACATACACGGATTCTTTCAAAATTATTGCTAAGGTAAGAAAGAAATTAAAAATAGGTAATCAAAAAATGGCACCACGAAACCATTTAATTGGACTCAAAAACTATCGGACTTATTTACATCGTTTGACTGCAAAAGGCCTTTTCATTGTCTAGGAAGCAAACAAGTATTGCATGGACCCACAGACAACACAGAAAGACATTTAACACTTTGTAATCTTTTACGTCTTACGACTGCGCCATGACTGACATCAATGGATTACAAAATCCATACGCGATCTAGGTGACACTAAGTCTGGTATGGCACGGATTCATTGATACCTTATCCTATACTGATCAAAATTGAAGAAAAAGAGAATGGTTTGAAACTTAAAAGCTTTAACGGACGCCTGACTTACACTAGAAAGACCATACATCGTGACACATGTTTTGTGCCCGTAAGACCTTATTGCTTTAATTACCAACACTTAAAATACATAAACAATACTGAGAAAAAATATAGACATCGAAAACACAAAATTTAGTGACTGATACTGGTAAAGAAATCGATGGACTAAAACAGTAAATCGACGCATTTGGCTCGGAGTATACACCTTTTTGCTACATTCTTAGCGAAAGTAAGTACGATCACATTTTGAAAAGCTAACACACTAGTTGCATACATCTATTTGAATAACTCTCTACAAGTACCCGCTATTTAGCACTTTTAAACGTTCTTCAATATCATTTAGTTCGGCTTCTTTTTCTAACATCAATTTGACTCTTTTGGTTTTCAACTCTTTTACCTTATCTACAATTGCTCTCTTCTGTTTTTCTTTGGCCTGGTTTTCTTTTCTTTTCGGCGGCCCTCTCCTTAGGCGCATTTTCATATTCTGAACGAGCATGCCTCGCCTTAACGAGTATTTCTTCAGTGACAGTCACTTTACCTAACTCTCCCTCGGATTGAACACCATCGTACACTTGTCGTAGGCCTATGAGAGAACGTTCGAGCTGATTTTCGACTATCATCTCTGTATTAGTAGATCAAGCATAGGTGCCATGCTGAAGTTACACGAAGCCAGACTACGGCGAACCGAACACGGACGAGATGAAAGGGGACGCGAGGGCGATGGTGAATGTGGAGTAGAGGCTTTGGCCCCGAACAAGCGCGATTCCTGACGAAATGCGACCGACTTGGACAAGGGAAAGTGGAGGAAAGAGTGTAGTGGGGACAAACGACGAGACGAAGTATCGAGAGCAGCAGGGCTACCGCAATGTGTTCCTTTCTTGCTCTCTCTCCTCTATTTTACAATTTTAGCATTTTGCAGCCCTAACCCGACAAAGCGAAGGAGCTTCACGCAATATGCAAATAGACAGATTCAAGCGTTTATTTTAAAAAAGTAAAAAGTTCCCTGACCTGGCAGAAAATTTCCCTGACTTCCATGACCAGAATTTTTTTCCCTGACTTCCCTGACCTGTAACAGTCCTGAAGGACATGGTTAAATATTCGTGGTTCACAACCAATTACACAACGGAGGGACCTCCAGAGTTCAAAGAGCCTGCGAAATATTGCCCTCAAATAAGGAAACCTGTGAAGAAAATTGTGGCCTCAAAGTGCATATTCGTTGTGCATGGTGTCAACAATATTTCTGTTTTTATCATGCGATTAACGAACCTCATTTATGTTTCACATTCGTTCCCTAACGATGAAGTGTCCTTGGCACATGGTAGCCTTGCCAGTTTGTTCTCTCTCTCTCTCTGCAGCACAACTGCAACTCCACTCCGCTGTGCGCCGCACGAGCCAGCAAGATGCAAGTGTTGTCCAGTAGTTGCGTTAACACACGGATTTTGTATCAAGATTTCAATACCTTCCAGTTCGAAATGGCACATCGCCAATTTATGGTTTCCTCATCATCTCTAGGAAATTTCATTGTCGGTTTCGATATGACCTTATGGACAGTTCCCTTGCTAGCACTTGTTTCATAAAACGGGCCTTGGTTTTGTCTCATATTAAGAGGTCTTTGATTGTAAGAGTATTCTATTTTATGGTGAGCCTGTATGTAGCTATTGACATTGGAGGGTCAAGACAAGGCTTAACCACTACCCAAGGAAAGATTGTAACGTTTTTATTGTCTTTTAAATATAATATTATCCGGGAGGGTGCCAATTTCCATATAGTTTTGGAAATAATAATATTTTATGAGCACATCATATCTCTCTAGTCTCAGGTCGTGGCATGAAAGCAAATCACCAACCAGGAACACTAGGCAAAGGCAAGATACCATTATACCGTAATATAATTTTTTGAAAACATAGAACAATCGAAACAAAAGGAACAAATTTAATAAAATACTTAGGTTAATCAAAAATGAATAAATAATTGGAATACAGTATAAACTTGTGCTAGGTCACGTATAAGCTCACCGATGTAGGTAACATTTCGTTGGTTTCATAGTATCTCCGAACTATGGGATTTCCATAAGAAGCTGCTGTATACAGTGCTTTCATATACTGGCTGCGTTTATCAGAAACTTGTACATTATCTATCAGAAAGGAATGTGTGTAACATGAGGAATAATTCATCGAGTAGCGATTCAATTGGATTTTCTTTTACATCTCTCCCATCTCAAAGTTTGTTCTTCCTTTTTCTCTTGTTATCCCATATCCCCGAATAAATAAATATAGTAGCTCTCTTTGCTTTACTTGAAGATTCATTTCTTTAGTTCTCCAAATCACCGCTAATTTCAAAGCCGCATCAGCCATCTTGCACATCTTAATAGCTTCTCCCGCTATCTTACACGTTCCGTATATAAAGTCTGTTCATGGAGTCTGTTGCGCATCCATTATAATACCTTCTCTATAGTTTCATTACTCTGTGTAGCAAGTCAGAGTGCTGTGAACAAGATACTACTACAATTACATTTATGGATCTTCTTAGACATGCTACCCTTATGTATTTTTTCCAACAACTCATCCCATTTGCACAAGTTCATATTTAAACGGTCCCAATCATGGTTTCTGGACCCGTTACATTTCGCCCCCATAAATTCTAACATTTATTCCATAATGGAAAAATTTCTGACACACATGTTATTAGTATGATCAATCTAAACGTTGTGTCTAACTTAACAGACTTCTTGTACTTGTCAGCTGTAGAATGATATAGCACTTATTTACTGCCATGATCATTTCACCCCAGCGTAAGGTTCTCATTTTCCTCGCTGAGACCTCAGATGGTACATCTCAGATCATCGACTGCTTGCAGCTGTAATTCTTGCTCCTCTTTCAGAAACTCGTCGAATCTCTCCGCTTCAATGTGCAGTCTTGGTCAAACAAGGAAGTTTTCCGGACACTCATAAGTCGTTGATTCGCTGAATAGGATCTCTTGAAAATGATATTTCAGTTGTTCAGAAGTATTACACATATCAAATTAAGAATTGATTTGAGTAAGTAGTTAATAAGCATAGTCCTCAAATCAATGATTTGCAAAATGAAGAAATCCTAGTATAGCCTCAATTGTTTGCAAGTTTTAAATAAAGAAAATACAACAAACAACTCAAACAAAGAAAATAATATACATTACAGTATAAAATATAAATTGTGCAAGTATATCCCTAAGTAACAAAATTAGACATCCAAATGCCTCAAATACCTAATTCATAATAAGAACAACAAAGTAGTAACACGCGCCCCACACATGTAATTTGATGTCCGAATATATTTCGTCTCGACAAATTCTACATATACATATCCAAGATATTTCACTCTTTTCTCTCTCTCTCGTCCGTTTCGTAGTTCCCTTTTCTTTCTCTCTTTGAACTACAAAACTTTGCTTCTTTCTACTCCTCGAGTTCCTTACTTCCACCTTCTGTTTTCCCTGTGTAGGCCTACTGGTATCTCGCTGCTGATTTTCACCCCTAATATGCTGGTTACTCACTTCTAATCTACTATTTACTACTTCCAGCCTTTCCTCATCCTCTAATCTACTTTCATCTACAATCTCCTCTACCTCTCTTCTATTTTCATCTACGATATCCTCTACTTCTTTTCTACTTTCACCTACAAAATCCTATACCTCTCTTCTACTTCCACTTTTTATCTCTTCTACATCTCTTCTACTTTCATCTACAATATCCTCTACTTCTTTTCTACTTTCACGTAAAAATCCTCTACCTCTCTTTTACTTTCACCTACCATCTCCTCTACTTCTATTATACATTCATCTACAATATCCTCTACTTCTTTCACCTACAATCTCTCTAATTCTCTTCTACTTTCACCTACCATCTCCTCTACTTCTCTTCTACGATATCATCTACTTCTTTTCTACTTTCACTTACAAAATCCTCTACCTCTCTTCTACTTTCACCTACCATCTCCTCTACTTCTATTATACATTCATCTACAATATCCTCTACTCCTATTATAATTGTTTTAGCCTTTTCTACCACCATACTCCTTACCTCACCTTTAAAATTCTGTTCCACCCCCTTAATACTCTCCTCCAGTATCCCAAACTTTCTATTCAACTCCTCATTCACTTTGACCACACTGTCTAATCTCTCTTTCATCTCATTACTATTCCTGTATAATTTGTCTGTCATCGCTTGATTATTTATATCTATCTTTCGACTTGTAGCATATATTTTGTTATTAGTAGTCTCGATTTTGCTACTTAAGTCTTGCACGAGTTTCAGTATTAACTTTTGAAAACCTTCCCGGCTTTCTCCCTCCTTACTACTTGTATCAGGGTCTACCGCCACTAACCTTGTGTAATCCTCACCATCCTCACCTTCCTTTCTCACCTCCATTCTCTCTGCATTCACCTCAACACCACTTCTAAGCTTCATCATTTTCTCCACATCCATTCCGTTAAAAAAAATAACCGCCAAAAACCACTTGCGCAATTCACACTTTCTTACCCCTTGCATCAATGTATCCTGGTTCACGAGCCCACACGTTGAGGTGTCAAATGTAACGTGCTTTTTTTTGTAAATTTAATATTATCCAGGAGGGCGCCAATTTCCATATAGTTTTGGAAATAATAATATTTTATGAGCACATCACATCTCTCTAGTCTCAGGTCGTGGCATGAAAACAAATCACCAACCAGGAACACTAGGCAAAGGCAAGATACCATTATACCGTAATATAATTTTTTGAAAACATAGAACAATCGAAACAAAAGGAACAAATTTAATAAAATACTTAGGTTAATCTAAAATGAATAAATAATTGGAATACAGTATAAACTTGTGCTAGGTCACGTATAAGCTCACCGATGTAGGTAACATTTCGTTGGTTTCATAGTATCTCCGAACTATGGGATTTCCTTAAGAAGCTGCTGTATACAGTGCTTTCATATACTGGCTGCGTTTATCAGAAACTTGTACATTATCTATCAGAAAGGAATGTGTGTAACATGAGGAATAATTCATCGAGTAGCGATTCAATTGGATTTTCTTTTACATCTCTCCCATCTCAAAGTTTGTTCTTCCTTTTTCTCTTGTTATCCCATATCCCCGAATAAATAAATATAGTAGCTCTCTTTGCTTTACTTGAAGATCCATTTCTTTAGTTCTCCAAATCACCGATAATTTCAAAGCTGCATCAGCCATCTTGCACATCTTAATAGCTTCTCCCGCTATCTTACACGTTCCGTATATAAAGTCTGTTCATGGAGTCTGTTGCGCATCCATTATAATACCTTCTCTATAGTTTCATTACTCTGTGCTAGCAAGTCAGAGTGCTGTGAACAAGATACTACTACAAGTACATTTATGGATCTTCTTAGACATGCTACCCTTACGTATTTTTCCAACAACTCATCCCATTTGCACAAGTTCATATTTAAACGGTCCCAATCACGGTTTCTGGACCCGTTACAAGATGACTCAAGAAAAGGAAAAGGGCTTAGGAATGAAAGAAAGATTAGGCAACAGGGGAGCAAATCCAATAAAATTATTTTATTACAAACTAACAAATGGAACTTGGGATAATTAAACACTGTTTGTAACAGGGTAAGAAAGAGAATTACTCAAGGTTAAAGAATCCAAGGAGGAAGCGCAAACACTAGCCTTAGCAATAAAAGAAGTTAAACTTTAGTTTATAAGTAAGATTTGTTGTGCTAAATAGATTAACTTTAGCAAGAAGCAAAAGATGCTGAAAGCATGATTAATAAAAGTGCACTATCCCTTCCGAACACGAAATAGGGTACTGTATAGGGTGACTCAGGTCACTGGCGAAAGTTCAAACAAGTGGCTTGAATAATTAAGTTAACAAAGCTACGGGGGATATTTCAAAAGGTATTCGAAATGCTGGAAAAAAAGAAAAAGAAAACGAAACGAGTAAAGGATAGCTTGTCTACCTACCGAGGGACCTCGAAGCAAGGGATAGATTAACCATGAAATAGAAAAAGGCTGGAGGCTCCCTTGGCCACTTAAAGTTACTACGCTGATAAGGCGATAAATGTAAACAAAGTGTTTGCAGTAACTAACTGCACATTCGCAACTCATTTGTTGTAGTTAAGATGCCCTATAAGTAGGCAGAGTAGAAGCATAAATAGCTTAGATTAAGAACATGATAAGAATAGTACAAATACATTTTTGCAATATGCCTAACAATGATTAGAAAGAGAATAAAACATTTAAAATTGATTGCTCATGAAAAATGGGCACGGCAGACCTACACAAAAAAATACCATGTAAAAACTCTATTAATGGAGCAAGAGAAATGAACTGTCTTCCTAAGCTTTTCTTGTTGATTTAACAACTAAAGACTGGTACAACACGAACCCAAATACAACAAATGGGAAAAGGGAGGCCCAAGCAATTTTATGCTTGGCATAAAAGGTGGCTTAAATATTTCTAAGGTTAATTTAAAAGGGGGCAACATATACCACTTGATTATTGATACAGAAATTAGTTAATAATAAATCATAAAGAGGCGGAGGTCACCTCGGTGAAACCTCAAATTTACTTGAAGAGAAAGAAAATAAAAATACAAAGGTTATTTACTTAAATTTAAATGTTAGTAATTGGGAAATGGGAAAAGAGAAATGGGGCATGTTTACAGTCTTTCTGTTTGCACGGTTGGTGTACCCAACAGTTATGGTTTGCACTGAAAACGAATATATCGAAGCACACGAAATGTCACTATTGAGTATTATATGGCTTGTTCTGACTTGGAAATTAGCAGTAGTTCAATGTTATTGAGTTTTTGAGGTGTTTGCCAGTGTGCCTTCGCATAATTCAGAGTATAATGCATGACTGGAAATGTCACGAGTTGCAAGTAGCGTTGAATGGGGCAAGTGGAAAAATCCTCGATGAAGCTAAAAATAGCTAGGTACAGCTTTAAGATCCAGTAGAAAATCCCTCGAAAGAAGCAAAGCTTTACTTTCAAATTGCTACAAGTTTAGAATAATTCCCACGGTGGGAGGAAAAGTATCCCCTCTTTTGACACAGAATTACTAGTAAGTTTTCACGACAAATCAAATGGCGAGCTTAATTAACCTTTGGCAAAGCAATGTAGTAATTCCCTCGTAGGAGGCCGCTAGCAAATTGCACCAGTATGTAAAAGTTCAAATTTTGCAGAAAATGTTTATGTAAAATGTTCAGATTGAGATTAACACAGGCCCCATAAAATGTGTTGGTAAAAACACTTAGTTATGTACTTATCTTGAAGTTGTAGGTTTTCACAGCCAGCCGTTAAAAAGTATTAAAACATGGCATGTCTGTGTGAAATTTTACCACATCGTTGAGGCGTATGGACTTCTCCGAGCTGGAGAACCTTCAGTTCGGTCGGCGCACTAGTAGAGTGTAGAGTGACCGTGTATCCAGGTGCATAGTCGAGCAACGGCTGGTAGGTTATTACTGAGTGTCAAGACTACCTAAGGGAAGATGATGAGAAAAAATGAAGTAGGTTTAGGAGTAGGAACAATTTTTTGGCAAAGAGGAAGAGAATTCAACACAAAACTGAAAGAAAATAAAGATGTAGAAGTAGTTTTACTGCACAAGGCCTTTGAAGTACCTAAAATGTGTGGGGACTTGTGTAAGGCTAACGGAGAGTGCAGCGTGAGCTGAGGTCGCCTGCAAGCTATCGCTAAGTGCTCTTTCCCTCCCGAGCCGGTATTTTGGTGCTAAGGGAGTCGGTAGTGCGCTGGCAAGGCAATGTATGACAAATGGCAAGGATTTGAATACTTTCCCTTCAAAAGGGTGGTATTTGCCAAAGCATTTTGAAATGCTAGAAAGATTTGAATTAGCCGTAATATTTTTATTACTAGACACTGTTGGATTTCCGACAGAATGGCCGAATGCCTCCAGGGTGGGCAGGGATGAAGCAACGATAGTGCTTTTTTGCAATATTTTATTATGATTGGTAAAAATCTTTAAAGAGTACCAATTGTTGCATTTGAAGCAGGCTAAACTTTTATCCAGCAGAGTGCCGACTAAAAGTTCAGAACTAAGGAAAACCTCAGACCTAACTTAAACAACCATATTTTGAACAGTAAAACACAAGTCAGAGAGAAAATCTCTACAAGTAGGAAGCTGGCAGAGCGAGCTATACTTGCCTTAATGATTTACTAGAATTAGCTGTTATAGCTAAGAGAGACCTTTTCAATGGTGTTAATGAAAGTTCTGTTCTAAATGCAACAAGTGATTTAGATTGCAGTAAACCTATTTTTCAGTGATTTTTCTTTTCTTCGAATAGGGAATAATTTTAGGAGGAAAATTAGGGAAGGGAAGGTCCTTCCTAACTGTTTTTTTTTAGCAAGAGAGATAGAAACAAAATAATAAATAATATATTTAACAAAATGATTAAATGAAATTTAGCTAACAATTTAAATTTCATATTCAAATTTTGAGTTAAGAACAACTTTTTTGGTTTACAAGATTCAAGGGCTCGGACCTGTAATAATGAGAGGTTTACAATTAACAAACAATGTTACATAATATTCAGGAGTCGAACCTGTTACGAGCACTAAAACCTTACAAGGGATTTTAAAACGTGCATAAAATTGAGAAATTTAAAGCCTATAACAAATTAATTAGGTAGAATATTAAATTTTCCAAAATGAGGCTTTAGAATACCTTAGTAGTGAGGAAAGAATTAGGCATTCCTGGGCTAGCAGGATAAGAAAAAAGAAGATTAATAAGTGATTTCTATAACCACTACTATTTTCGCAGAATTTAAGAGATTACAAACTCTAAGAGGGCAGGTCACCTTTTGTGAAGCCTGGATTACACAATTAACAATTAGAAAATGCTTACTTCTTAGACGAAGCAGGAAATAATACATATTAAAACGTGGATCATAACCTCGGTTATTTTTACAGAATGAATAAGTTGTAAGTGGAACAAGTTTGGGAGGGAGTCTATGTTTTGGCGAGGCCTCGTAGAAATAGAATCAAATAGTTAAATTAACTTAAGTTTGTTAGTAAAAGGTATTTGGAGGACACAAAATAGGGATTCATAGTTCTGGCCAGTTTTATTGCTCTAACGAACACAACGCGGTTGAGGTTCGCACACACACTTTTGAAGCACTAAAAGTTTTTTGAACATGAGGAAAGTTATTGCAGTTTATGAATTCACTGAGTTAGACTTGAATAGGTTTATTGCGTTAGATAGTTTTTGGATTGTAGTTAATAGTTCGGTTTCACTTAATGTTTTGGTAATTTGGACAGTATGGAGTGTAGTTCACACAGTTGACAGTTTAACTTGAATGGAAAATTCCAGAACTGTAGCGACAGTTAAATGGAGCGGTAGAAATCCCTCGGAGGCAAGTTAAGTTTTAGAAAGTTATTCCCTCGTTGTAGGGAAGTACAAGAAGCACCAAAAGTCAGATTTGAAAATAAGCCTAGTTAGCTTAGGCATGACATTTCCCTCGTGGGCAGTTATTTCACAAGTTTGCGAAAATCTTAACACTGCATATAACTTTCATACAAGGCATTTAAAATGTTGTTTAAAACCTTCCTTACTTAACTTGCATGATGATTAAAGCAGGAAGATCCCTGTAGCCGTTACTATTAAAAATCAGACATGGCGCCGATTTAAAATTTTACCTCAGTTTTAGAGGAGGTAGGCCTCTGAAAGAGGACAAACTGTTCACTCGAAGTCCGAACTAGAAGTGGGGCGAGGAATTGAGCACATGAGAGAGCCCGAGAGACGAAGGAGGAGTGGGGAGGAACAAATGAACAGAAAAAAACAGGGTAGGCAGAGAGGAGAGGTGGGGACATACAGGCAACATAACTAAAAATAAAGAATGTACATAAATCGATTCTTAGGAAGAGTCCAAAAATTAGGTAGAGTTTTCATGGAAGATGCAACGAGCGACACTGATGCCCTCTGCTTAAGATGTGTTGAACAAACTCTTGAAGAGAGAGGAATCCAAAGTTTCAGCGACCTGCCGCAAGGAGCGCTGCAGAAAGATGTTAATACAAAGAGAAAGAATAGCATCTGGAACATACTTTCAGAAAATATAACAGAATGCACAAAAGAAACACATAAACAAGCGTGTTAGCGGTTTGCACGGGAAGAAGAAAAGCGAAGAGAACCCAAAGCGGGTGAGAATTACTAAACCAGATAATGTTTATTCTGAAGGAGACTTAAGAAAATAAGAGTTGCTATTATGATAATAAACCCAAAAAGATCCTTAAAAGAAAAATAGGGGTGGAAAGGAATTTTGTCAACATTTCTATTTAATCCTAATGGATTATTAGAACCTGTTTATTAGCCAAGAAAGAGGAAAAAAGGAAGCATTTGGAACATTAGGAATAATTTATGCTATACTTGCCATTGGCAAGAAATATACCAGACATTATTACAGTTTGGAAGAAGGTCATTCCGAAAACCGCAAATTATCCGCAGTTATTTTTTGTTACACCTAGTTAACAGAAAACCATTGGTTAAAATATTGAATGTATTTTATGAACAAGCAATAAAATAATTATAACAATTAACATTGTATTGTAAAACACATTAGAGGAAAATTACTAAATGCTACATTGATTATGCCAATATTAACATCTAACTAAAAAAATCTGTCATAACTTTTTGTTTCTTAGATCATATATTTTTTCTAATTTTGGATTGTACATATATCAAGAAAACAATATCAGAAAACGTAAATATTCTTCTCGATTTTCTATATCTCTACATAGTATAAAAAAAGCTCCTGATTCTTGGATGTAACAGGTTATCTCGAGAACCACTGGATGAATTTTGATGCGGTTTTCACCATTCTGTAAAAGATTTCTCGAGGAAGACTTTTGTCGAAAAATATTCATTTATGACCAAAGGAAGCCAAGCAGTAATGATATCAGTGCTTTTGAGTCGAAGAAAAACCTGTCGTTCGTGCGACTTTTAAGCTTGCGCTGGGTAAACCGTTAAAAATATCCATATACTATGCAGGGCGCACGCGATGCCCCCCCCCCCCCCTCCCCCAAGAGAAAAGAAAAGAGGGAAAAAGAGAAAGGAAAAGGGGGAAAGCGAAGGAGAGGAGAGAAGGGGGAGGAGAGAAGCGAAGGAAGAGACGCACAAAACGAACTATAAACAACGATTTTAACCTAACTAGTATTCAGTTAATAATCGAGCAATATAAATTAAATTACCTAGCCGCGACGCTCTCTTCTCGCTACCCCGCTCGCACTGTTGCTATTGTTGTGACGAGCCGAGCTGACTGAGCACAGCGCAGCCGCCTGTCCCAACGAAGCCGAGTACAAACGAACAATCCTCTTCGGCCCGCTCCACCTGCGCCTGAGATATGTCTATCGAGGTAAATTGTATGAAGACTTCATAAGCTTTATAAATCTCCGAGAAATAGTGCACAACCGTTTAAAGGGAAAATACGTAATTAAAGGGAAAGTAAAAGGAAGAAAAAAAGACTAAATCCCAGTATCCGAACAGGAAGATATCGCCCGAAACTAAGGGAATGTCGATGGAAAGAGAAATAAAATTAATACTGAAGGGCTAGCGCAAAAATCACCAAATCCGAAAACTGGAGAAGAGCAGCTAAATTATGACAATACTGAAAGAGCAAACAGTGTGACAGAAACAGAAACCGAGCGAGAGCTACAGGAAGGAAAAGAACCAAAGAAAGCAGAAACCGAAGAAGAAATCCTACATGCCGCTGGAAAGAAGAAACCTCAGGAACCGGAAACAGAAGAGGACGATGTAAATCCAAATGTGTGAAAAAATTAAGAGAACAGCAGAAACGGAAATACAAGCAAGAGATAAAGATGGAGAAGAAACTGAGGATTCGAAGAGAAAATTTCAAGCCAAAAATAAAGCCAAGAAACAAGAAACCAAAGAAATTGCAGAGCCTACTTACTTATCAAGAAAAAGAAGAAAGAATGTAGCAGAACCAGAGGATGAAGATGAATACGACCAACAAACAAGAAATGAAGATGCAGATGCAAGAACTATAGAGGAGAAGAAGAAAACGCAAACCAAAGAGAGAACCAGCAAGAAACAAGAAACCAAAGAGTCCCAGAGCCTATCGTAACCGGCAGAGACGTGGGTTAAACTGTGTTGAGTATTCTCAAGCATCACAGTCTTGTCCTATGTCGGTGTGTTGGCGTTGGTACTGACGGGTGTGCTATGATGGCGTCAGAAGCTTGTGGTGCTGTCGCCGAGGTGCAAACCGAAGCAGAGTATGCCGTTAGGTGCCCTTGTTATAACCACGCTCTGAATTTGTCTATTTTGAAGTCCTCGAAAGTCGTCGCCGTGCGAAATGCAATAGGAATTATAAAGGCCACTATTACATTCATTGATTCGTCCTCAAAACGCTCCTATGTATTTAAAGCAACTCTAGGATAACTTTTATGTGGACTTTGTGAGACGCGGTGGATCGAACGGCACGACGGTTTTGTACAATTTCGCTCTTTACTCCCGAACAGAGTCGAGAGTTTAGACTCGATTACTTTATGGAAGGACTCAGAAAGTGCTTCTAAGGCAAAAAAGCTCATAGCTGCTCTTTGTGAGAGTGATTTTATAGTTACCGTCATTTGCTTGTCAGAAATCCTTGGAGACATTAAAACACTCAGCATTTTGTTTCAAAAAGGGCAAATGGACTTTAAGGAAGCCCAGGATGCGCTAGACGACACAATTACTGTGTTGAGCAAGAGGCGCGAAGAGTGCGAAACACAATCTGCTGAGCTCTTCCAAGAAGCAGAAGCTCTGGCAAAACAACTTGGAACCGAACTTCTGCTCCCATGCATCGCACAACAGCAAAACCACCGCGAAAATCATCCAGCGTCAACCGTAGAAGAGTACTATCGTCGGGCTGTTTTCATACCTATTTTAGACTACGTCCTAGAAGACCTAAACACTCGCTTCCCTTAAGCAACGCAGGAGTTACACTGCCTATCAGCCCTGATGCCAGTATCATCATGGACGTCAGCGGATGTGGACACAAACGCTGCAGTACTTCAAACTTCTACATCAACATTCTGCCGCGTCTGCTGCAAGGCCTCTACAGGCTGAACTTCGTATGTGGAAGGCAAAGTGGTCCCGGGAGCTTGAATCGGGGTCAACCATCCCAAAGAAAGCTATGGAAGCTTTAATTGCCTGCTATAAAGAGTTGTACCCCAATATTCATCGATGTCTCAAGAGTTATGCTACTTTACCCGTCAGCGCCGCTTCATCGGAAAGGTCATATTCTTCTCTGAGAAGGCTGAAGACGTGGTTGCGGTCAACTGTGTCCGATGAATGATTAAACGGACTTACATTGTTGCACGTCCACTACGATGTTTATGTTGACCCATCTCGCGTGATTGATCGGTACGCGAAAAAACCAAACCGGTGACTAGAGTTTGTTTGGCTTAAAATTGTTTTTATGAACAAAATTGCCGTATTTGTAATATTTACGTACAATTAGCAATACACATGTACCTGTCATAATTTCGGGTAGCCTTGTTCTTATTTCGCTCAACCTATACCCCTAAAATAAAGGTTAAATATGGTTTTAAACTCCCGTAAATCTGATTAAATTGTGTCTTTAACGATCGATTAAAATTTCTCGGGCCTCGAGCCGGGTTGTTATTTAATCTTGAAGCTATTGTCTAAGCTATATAGTTATATTTTTACGGTTGTCAGTCAGCAAACTATATAACTCTGATTTTACTCTCCTAGCCTTTAATTGCATTAATACAGTAACTATAAACTATGAACCCGGTATGATAGCGTTTTGGATAAAATTAAAAGTCTATCTTTACGAAAGCGTTCTAGCGATATTATTGGCATGGCAAATGATAAAATAGAGTGCAGTGTTGGACTAGCCAATTGGGAAGAACGGGAGTTCCCATCGAGGCCTCTAGGAGACTCTGAGTGCCGAGCCCCCGCCTTAGGCCCTTGCGCAAATAGGCCTGTGACCCCAGTTATTAGCTAGCTAATATATTCTGTGTCTTTGTTTACAACTTAAGAGAGGGAGGGCTACTCGCAAAAGGGACAAAGTCAATCATTACCTATGAGGAGGTCCGGGGGACCTTTGACCCTGCTCAGTCCATGCAAGGCATCTGAGGCATAAAGGGGCCTCGGGACCTTAAATTTAATGACCTCGGCCCTTGTGCGAGTAGGCCTCTAATATCAGCTTATCATATTGTATCTAAAAATGGGGAAGGGGGTAAGTTCCGAAGGGAGCTCATTACGATCACAGCATTTCAATGCGCGCGATCCCCGTGTCAATAAACTCCGCATAAAAAATATTTTTCCGCGTAAAAATGGGAACAAGTCACTGGGGACGGAGGAGGGGACGGAGGAGGGGACGGCCCCTACTCTCCCGCTCCCGTCGAGGCCTCTTAGGGCCAGTCCGATACCGATTAGAGTATACGTAAGTATAGGTAAGTATGAGCAAACAAATTATTGTTTAGTGACCACACAGAAAGTAGGAAAGTAATGAAAAATTTTATATTTCGAAAAAAATTCACATTTTGGGAAAAGTATGCGCAAATAATTCGATGTTTATTGTTAACTTTTAAATTTGCATATCTAATTATGGTATATTACCCCCCCCCCCCCACTCCATTTTGAGGACAGATATCATGACCCCCCCCCCCCCAAGACCAGTGTCTGGATCCGCCCCTGATACTATGACACTATGACGGTAAGAATTGTTCAGTATGAAAAGTTCTACAAAAAAGTCCGCGACAGCATATCTCTATCTTTAATTAAAATGAAAATCCACAGCCTGCTTCCAGTCTCCGACCGGGTCAGGAATGGAATGAATGGAGCCCCCATCTAGTGGCGAGGATATGGACTGTGCCGGCTGCCGAGGCCTGACGCACTCCTCTGGGGCAATGATTAAATGAATGACAGATGAAATGAAATGAAAGTGAAGAGTGTTGCTGGAATGAAATTTTGACAGGGAAAACCGGAGTACCCGGAGAAAAACCTGTCTGCCTCCGTTTTGTCCAGCACAGATCTCACATGGAGTGACCGGGATTTGAACCACGGACTCAGCGGTGAGAGGCCGGCGTGCTGCCGCCTAAGCCACGGAGGCTTATCTCTATCTTTAATACATCGCCCATTTTTTTTTTTTAACATTTTCATTTCTTCCATCAATCTCCATTACTAGCTTCGGAGCGAGTTTACGAGCAAGCCAATCACCCCAGCTTCGGCCAGCATCAAACTCTCGAGGCGTGTCGAGTTAACACATTGGTGACCGGATGCCTAGACATGTCACATCCCCTGTGGACTGGACATTTTGCTACTGAGAATATTCCAGTGCACTAGATTATAAAAACGTACATAATTGTGGAAATAACCTAGATATTATCTTTCTAGTTCATATGAGTATACACATACCCCTAGTAGTGCTCAAGGGGGGGATGTATTTGGAAACATGACACAATGTGCAGTGGCGGCTTACAGAAAGAGCTGATGGAGTATATTTGAGGTTAGATTGGTCAACAATCAAAGAACGGTATGTACTTCGGTTGTTATGACGTTGCCTAGAGACCTGAATATCACTCTCTCACTCAGTTTCCACTAATTCACTATAACTTGTGCCATTTGAACGATAACATAAACGATAAATCTTGTCATCTGATTATAAAAGTCCTCCATCTTGTCATTGATTGAACCTACAGAAGGAAGTTCGATGTTTCGAAACATAATCAAAGAATAAAAGAAGGCCATGAATAGACGAAAAATGGCACATATACATCTACAAATATCCTTCTCAATGTGCTAGACCTAAATAGTTCATTACATGGTCAAGAGATGTCGCAGGAAGACCGAAAACAATGACGTGTATAAAACCGAGATTTCTCGGGGCCTGTCATCTATCGCTGGCGAGCATACTACGAGATTTCTCGGGGCCCGTCTTCCATGTGTTAAGACTTCAGAGAAGAGTATATGTGTTTGGAGTTTCGCTGTTCACCTCGGCTTTTCTGAATTGCGTCTGTGACCTGCTGTCCATGCGTCTTTTAAGCTTATGCTGGGTAAACCGTTAAAGATACCGGGCAAAGCTGGGGCGGGTTGCTAGTAATAGATAAGTGTGTTTATAGAGACACTAGCTTGGCTGTGGAAAACTTTTGTGATTTCCGTTGCCTCAATCCCACACTCAATATCATATGGATCTCCGTCTACCTCACTAACAGTAAAATTCCGTACAATATCCTCCTCACTTACGTGTCTAAAACTATAAATGTATTCATTGACGTCGAACCACTCACTTTCTTCTGTATCCTGGCATTCATCCAAGATTTGCAGCAATGTTATTGTAGCGAGACTACCTTGTCCACTCAAAATATCATTGTCTATTAAGCCGGGACATGCTCTCTGCAATGAGGTGTTCTCGCATCTGCCCTTCACCACTCATAGATCAGCGACCTTGGGGTGTGGCTGTTGGGAAAAGGAGAGTAGGTTCTGAGTGAGAGTGCATTCCCCTTGTATTGTCTCAACTTCAAAGATAAAGGAAATCTGTGCTATACCACCCGCAGCAACATGCTCGTATGTTTCCAAGTTTGCAGCAATCTTGTGGCAGTATGCAAGTAGGCCTACTGTTACATCGCAGAGAAATGAAGTCCAGTGTTCTCAAATCCCAATGATTTCTTCTCCATGCATTGTATCGCTTTCAAATTCTCTCAAATAACACAGAAATTATTTTACTAAGCGTGATGATTAGGTGCTGTAAATTACTACTTCAAAAAATACTCTTCGAGACATGTGAATTAACTGCAAAGCAGTTCTCTGCAAATACATATGTTCCCAAGATTTTTCATTCCTGCTTTGATCCAGATTATTATTTTAGTTAGCAATGGAGATTACCAAACTGTTCGAACGGGGGTGTAATTTCCCCACATAGCAGACTTCAGAGGTAAAATATACTATAGTAAAACAACAAGAACTTGCATTTGCACTTGCCATGCTTACGACCTAAGTAAAAATAGCGAAAATCAAAATACTCAATTACAAATATAGTGTTCTAAATCCCATTATTCTCAAAATATGATAAATCAGGATTTTCCAAAGTAACTTTGTTACACTTACGTGCCAAAAATAGTAACAAAGTAAGTGTTAGAGTTACTGGTCAAAAATTACATTTACGATTGTTAAAGGAACGAATCATTACTTTTGTATAAAAAGAATATAGTTGCTTAAAAACATTTTCCCTCCTACTATACTTTAATTGATTTGAACAGAATAGTGGATTAGTCATATGGAATAAAATAAAAAAACACTACAACACACTTGTCGTGTGGTAGCACACCCCATGCCTTAAAAATATTTTGTCATTCTTTATGCCAAGAATGGTTCATAAACCCAGATTGAGGGTTGGATCTATCTCTAGCGGATCTTTTATATAAGCCAGGTGTGCATCACAGAAGATAAGTTTCCTATTCCCAGGCCTCCAAGTAAATATCACATGTCACAATTATTGCAGCTCAAAGAGGCATGGGTACTTAAACCTTTCAAATCGATCACAAATTCATGCTTCATTTATAATTATTGTTTGTGCTGAATATAGAGATGGGCTAGTTCATAATGAAAAGTTGTTGGTCCATTTCCACATGCTAATGACAACTGATTGCCCCACCTTGGAAAAGTGACAAGCATTTGCATTACTTCCTTACTTTTAAAAGTAATCACGTTAGAGTTTCAATAAATAACTTGGCTACTGAAAAAAATAATTGCTACTAGTAATGGCATGGTATGTTACGTGTTACTCTCCAATCCAGTGATAAGAATATCAGAACCCTTTGCATTTTTTAAAATTCACCATAGTTTATGTTGCTTACATTTGCTTCTTGTTTTTCAGAAAATCACTGGTAAAGCATTGTCTGTAGCAGCAATCTTTCTTAAAAGAAGAAAAAAAAAAGCAATAAAACTTCATAGCAAGGGTATGGTAGATACATGCATACAGTATGATATAAAACATGGCATTAGGCAGATCAGCTTACCTATGTGATGACAAAACTTGCTGGTACAATGTCTCATTATTTTCATTTTGTATGGAGACTATAAACTGGTTAGCTGGTACTGTATGGTAAGTGTACTGGCCTGGCAACAATTGGTAGCGACAAAATTCACCTTTAAAACCTCTGCCAATTGTACCTCCTCCAAGGCCACCAATTGGAGCTCCTGAAAAACAAAGTTATGCAGGTTTTTATACATGGTACAGACTCATGCACTAGAATCTTTCTCTCAAGTGACATAAGACACAGAATACAAAGTTAAAAGCATATCATAAGATACCATTTGTTAAAAATCTGTTCCCATAATTCATTGGTCACAGTTAATATGCACTAACTGAAAAGAAATTGATTAATGTTATAGGTTAAGCGACTTTCTAAACCTGTTGCAGTTTTATAGCCACTGAAGTCCAGAATTTAGCCCTGAAGAGGATTTTAATGTCGCAGAAATCTATAAACATGATCATAAGCATTTAAGCACCCTCAAAAGCTAACCAGTTATGCTTTCATTCGACCTGGCAACTTGGGTACAGCAAGAGAGTGTGTAACCTACAACAATGTTCAGTTTTTAAAGAGAATTGTGGCACGTAAGTCCCATTTAACAATGAAACAAATTCTTGTTGTCTTCATTGACAAAACACCCAGGTTTCACACAGCTAGTATGTACCCATTCAGGTTAAAAGACTAATCCCTAAAACGTATAAACTATCACCTTTCGCTATGCCTTATTTACAAATGGTGTTATTCATACTGAATGACTGGTCAGCTGTCAGTTGCAAATCAAAAGTCACAGAAAAATATTGATACTGATCAACTCAATTGAAGTATAAACTATAAGAGGGTCACTTGCTAAGTCATGGCAATTATTTCTTTCCGCGGAATACCGGACTGCAATCCACATGTTTTGACATGCAACATTTAGAGTAGGATATATAGTACTTATAGATACCACTAGATGGTGATGAAATGCAAGACAGAAGAAAAGGGATAAGCGCACAATTCAGTCAGTGCATTGTTGACTTTTGTAGTTTCTTAAGTATTGATATGAGTTGACCAGAACAACTTGCATACGTAAAAAATAGCACGATAATTCTTCACAGGTTACCACATCGTCGCCGTATTCCGTCTCGGATAGAAGGTCATGAATAGTGTCATCTAGAGACATTAGACGATCCAGAGTTTCCTTAAGACGATTTGTAGAATATTCGTAGTCTTCCACGGAAGATTCCTCTGTAAATCCATTTATTTCTGAAGAAAATCGAGTAACATTAGTCCTCTCTCTCTCTTTCATTTCTTCTTCAAATTGGATAACGTTGCCAGTCGGGCTTCACTCTTGATATAAGTGCTGACTAAGTCTAAGAGTCTCTAAGTACAAGTTTGATGCATGATATGATCCGTGGACAATGAAGCAGCTGATGGTATTGGTCGTCTTCCTCATCGTTGGCAGCGAACAACCGATTGTCTTGGAGATTACTTTGAAGGAATGTATTCAAAATGTGTTCATGTGTTAGTGTTTGCAAACTAGTGTTCTCAACATTATGACATATAACATTTTCTCAATTACACTCTTCTCCCTTGCCTGCAATAATTCCTGAGAAACTCATGTAACAGACATGATTGGTAAAGCAATGTATTTCCATATGAGTACAATGAAATGTTTGTATAACAATGCATTTGTCTAAAATAATGTAGTTGCCATGGCTTAGTAAGGGACCCTCCTAGACTATAGACTATATCCACCTGAATCTCCCAGGAAGACATTATTGATGTGTAACATCTTTCCGCTCGGTTGCTGGATAGTTTTGTGGGAGTGATTTTGAAAATTGGGGACGGAAGTGGATCGGAACGATCGAGCTGGCAGTGGTGGATCCAACGGAAGTATGCACTGCCCGCTCGATCGATCAAACGGAAGTGTACTAGCTGGCAGTGGTGGACAACGGAAGTATGCACTGCCCGCTCGATCGATCAAACGGAAGTGTACTAGCTGGCAGTGGTGGAAAACGGAAGTATGCACTGCCCGCTTGATCAATCGGACGGAAGTGTACTAGCTGGCAGTGGTGGAAAACGGAAGTATGCACTGCCCGCTCGATCGATCGATCCAGCTACCAGATTGTCATTTTAAACGATATTTATCATATCAATATGACTCATTTTAACAGAATCCATATGAAATTACGTTTTGGTCTGCAGATTGTCATTTTAAACGATATTTATCATATCAATATGACTCATTTTAACAGAATCCATATGAAATTACGTTTTGGTCTGTGAATGAAGGGGGCCTGTTTATAAGGAATTTAAGGTTATGAGCGGTGTCACGTCTATTAATCTAGTTGATCCATATCGTATTCTTTATTTAGGCTAGTGCTGGTGGAAGCTACAAATCATCTAATAAAATGATTTCCGTATTATAAACTACAATATCTGTAAACCACTCCCTTTTACAATAACAATTGAAAATGTGTGTATTGGAAACAAGGCAGTGTGTGCTCTGTAGCGTGAGAATATTATGGTAATACAGTAGGCAGTGCATTTAGCAGGCACTGGTTTGACGAGCACAGTGGCAAATGTTTCACAGACTTGCATTTGTCACTGAGCAGTTTATGAAGCTTCACGTTCAAGGTTGAACATCACATGAGGTAGGACAAAGACGTCAAATGACATTTAAGTAAGCGGCATTATTGTCAAGCTGTGGTTGAGTAGGTTAGTCAAATATTAAATGCATAACAGAATGTTGTTATATGAGTGGAATAAAAGCTGAGACTAGGTCATTTCATGATTGTAGGAAGACATGTTTTGATTGTTTACGACGAATTGTATGAGAGTCTTGAGAATAATGAATGATATAGTTACTGAGAAGTGTGCTCACAGTATTTGAGAGTACAGTCGACATTGTGTGTCACTTTGTTATTATGAATTATTAAGGAAGGAAGCTTGTAGTTTTGCGTGACCGTTAATCTCACAATCATGATCCACGGTACCTCCCTTTTACGTGGAATGCGAACCACAGGACATGGCATTTCAATTTGAAAATCTCACATGTATTGACCGGGAATCAAACCCGGTCTACCTTGGTGAAAGATTAGCAGCTTGACCGCTGCGCCACAAGTGTGACAGTAGCATATCTCCAATTCAATCTATACATTCATCATAGTACCAGTCTGAAAATGGAGCGTAAATTAACATTTTAAGAATGTCCAAGCTGTGTAGTATACCAGTAGGATAACATGTCAGATGTTACACATCATATGCGACTACTGTAAGGCTCGTATCTTTTTTTTATAAGAGAGCTATGTCTCCCATAGTACATTGGCGATGATGATGATGATGATGATGATTGTTTGAAGGGGTAGAACAGCAAGGTCATCTGCACCCTCATAACACAGTTTAGAAATAAAAATTTAGTTTAGTTTAAATTTAGAGATGGAAGCCTACATATTAAACAGCCTAATATTAATAAAACAAAAAATAAAATAATACCACTAATTACAACAACAAAATACATATGGAAAACAAAAATTAAATTTCAATTTTAAAAAGAACAAATTCTTTTAGTCAACTAACACTTGCAAATTTATATTACTGGTCCTAACCCACTCTCACTTATAAAGCAGATGAACTGCACAACACTGGAGACTTGAAAACCAAGCCGGAAGCCAGGACTGGACTTAGGACTCCATGTAGATAAATAGAGCAAGCATGCTATTGGTCAAGAGCCATTAGACATTGGTCAGCAGAGAACAATGGTTATTGTCGGTGCTTGCTACTGCCTAACGTTTGAGTCGCTGGTCGTTAACCAGGAAAGTGAGAGAACTTCAGTCAGGAGTTTTATTTTCTCACTGCTGACCTAGTTTTGCATATTTTTGCTTGATAGGACTCCTCTGAGGGATTTTATAGGACTTGTACGTAGGATGTTTCTTGAAGGACTATTTTAGCTGGGATTTTTGTATGTAAATGCCATTGCCCAATATGAGAGTAGGATAGGAAATTATTTTATAGGAGTAGTGAAGGGTTGAAAATCAGGATTTTATTTAGAAAGTTGACTTTGTTGTTTTGTGGTTCATAGTGAGAGAAAGTAAATCCTGATTATTTTGTTTTGTTTTTAAACAGGACTTGTTATTGTTGTCTTTTTGGTTCAGATGCATGTACTGTATTTGTATTTCTTACCCCAATTTACACCCTCCTGTCCTATTGGCCCAGTTCAAATGCATGGTGGGTTATGTATACAGTTGTCATGGACTCAGGCGTATATGGGAATGGATTACCTACTGCTGTCCATTGATAAACAGGCACAGTGTATTTAAGAAACTGACGAGTTAATAGTATCTAACTGCCATCAAGACTGGTAATATAAATTGGGAACATATTACTCTAAACCTGAAATCACAACTTACACAAGCACATTGTTACAGAGTTATAGGACTTCAAATATTATTTTTGCAGGAAATGTATTCAGAGTCACACAGTAAGAAAACAAAAAAGGTAGTTTCATTTCACTCACTACAAGCACATTCATTAATTCTGAACGAGACCAGAACGCAGCTTAATACACTTGCATCAGACATGAATGTGGCTTTTACATACCTTATTTCCTTGTTTCATCTTCTGGGCGATATTACCTTTAGAACCTGTCACTACTGCAACTGAAATATCTTTTAACAACAGCAGTCATGTTCCAACAGCGCTTCAATCTCATTCAACCGTCAACAAGATGCACTCAACGGCACACATCGAGGCGCACACATTGTTGGGATACAAAATCACTGTGTTAGGCTGCAACTATTAACAAAAACCATTGATCTGGACGCGTTAGACTGTAACCACTGATCTGGACACGTTAGGCCATAACCATTGTCATAAACCATTGGATTGGACAAAATGAAAGTTAGAATGGTCGCGTTACATTTCGGCCGTCGCAGCGTGCAGCTAACGGGGCACGGTTGACAAAAGAAACCATTGATCTGGATGTGTTAGGCTGTAATCATTGGATTGGCACTGCATTGTTTTACAGAGTAGTATCATAAGGGCGGGATTGGCAATAATACTGTCTTGTCGATAATTCATGTGGACAATGGCAGACACAGCTGAAATTTTGCCTATATAAGTTGTGATCGTATTTGGGATGGCTGGGTGGGTTACAGACAGAGGAGGAGTAAACATCTATTACATCATTCCCTGATTTATTTCTCATCGTTTGATAAGGTATTTCGGCTAATTCATGTACTATAGAAAATGTTATCACTTGTTCGTATCTCATTCAGTGCTACCGTTCATTCCAGGCAGTACTGTATGTTGAGATGATTCACAAGAAAACTGAACATTAGCAAGATATTTAATCGAAGGCCACAGCTCGAGAAGTAACCATCAGGCTACCGCGCGATGTGTGATGCTGGTCTACCATGTTTGACAAAGGGAAGACATCAATTAAACTTTGAATCTTGAAATAAGATTAAAAACTACTACACCTATTCTAAACAAGACTAAATCAGACATTATTAGACAAGCTTCAGCCATTGATTTCAGCTTTCATCAGCCAAAATTATTACATCTGCAGAAACATAAAATTCCCTTAAAAACACATACCGTAAGTCAAAAACAACTTTAAAGGCAATCTCACTCAATAAATTATTGCAGTTGCAGGGAACTCTTTCATCGATGACGAAGTCTGGTCTGTGAAAGCATAATGTTATAGAAACAACAAAAACTGAATGTGACGGTGTCACAACCACGACGCCCATAACCTAAAGCCATTTGGACCTTGTCACGCCTTCGGCAAGTCTCCAGAAATACCCGATCTAAACCTCTGGAACATAAACCCGAGACTAATCTTGACTTCTGGATTAGATCTCGTTCCTGTCATAAGATAACGTTAAATCGTCTCTGTTTTGACTTACATCAGAATACCTTTGAACTCCGCAAACCACGCCAAAAAACATTTCGTCAAATGACATTCAAGTAAGGCAAGTTATATGCTACAAAACTTGCACCCTTGCTTCGGCTATTTCATCTAATAAAGAGACAAATTGAATGTATTGAGGCAATCTCGCAAACATGATTTGAAATAATGTGCATATTCATAAAAGTCGCTAATTGGATCCACCGTACTTCGACAGCAATACTGCCAACTTGTAGCGACAGTGTCCCCGCCATTGTGCTGTTAAGACCTGGTGACTTTCTAGCCGTCTGGGTGGTAGCGCCGATCAGCCCAGAGTTAACTCTGGAGATTTGTAGTGTAACCGAATTTTATTTTATTTATTTATTTAGCGTATGATGAAACAACCTATAAACTATTTACATATCCAGTGGAAGAGAGTAAATACAAATTACAAATTTGCTATACTTAATTACAAATTATCATGTATATACAAAGCAATTTACGAAGCTTGAGATTGTAAACATTGAGTGTGAGTGATGTACGTCTCACTAAATGTGAATGTCCAATTCCGCTACCTACTTCACTGCTTTCGGTGTTGCTGAATTAACCGAATTTATTCAGTTACATTAGCTCACACTAGGGTTTTTGCCTTGTGCAGGTAGTTTGGGGTATTTTATTCGTATCTCATTATAATATATTATATGTATTTTGGGCATGAGATATTATAGTGTGTTGAGTGATGCTGATCACTGTTGTTTCTGGGTCATGGGAAATGATCGTGAGTTGAGTGATGTTGATCACTGTGCGGACGAGGCAGTTGTTGAAGATACCATGTTGGACGAGGGCCAGAAGTCAGTGGTGCTTGACGTTCTGAGGTAACACAGGGTAGTGTTCTCGGAGAAACCTGGATGTACTCACGGCTATTAGCATAGTTTTGACATAGCAGATAGGTCTGGCTTTAGCGGTCCTAGGTACCCTAAAGCTCACTCCCACATGGAGGCTGTTGTTGAGGTGATTGGTCAGTTGCTTTATGAGGTTATATTTGAGATTAGTAACAGTCAGTCTGTTAGTCTTCTGGTGGTGGTGACCATGTGGGATGGTACCATTAGGTTATGTTTGAGGGACGTGGCAGTTAGTAGTTTTGCAGATAGGACTCGCTTTTTGTGTTTCTCGCAGGATTTTGGGATTTTCAACAGGGAAGCTGTACCCTAAGAGATTAAATAAATTGTGGATTAGAATGTAGTTGTAGGTAATATAGTTTTGAAACAGCGGGGAAGGAAGGGGGTAGAATTAAGATAGGAAGACTGGTGGTGTTGCGAGCTGAGCATCTGCTGTCGGTAGAGCAGAGTTGCGTTCTTGAGGTTTTTCAATTCCGGTCCATTTGTTATAGACCGCAGGGTAGGTGCATGTGCCTACAGTTTGATTACCAACGATGACAAGGTCCTAAGGTACATATAACATTGCTTGCCTCAAGCTACATGTCACCTAGGGATCTTGCTCACGATATGACAAGACAGGAGTACTAGTGTACTTGTGTGAGGGACATGGAGTAAATCTATAACCTTGCAGTTAGAGATTGATCCCTTTGGGGGCGTCTGTAACCGAATTTTTCAGTTACATTAGCTCATCCTTGGGTTTTTGCCTTGTGCAGGTAGTTTGGGGTATTTTATTCGTATCTCATTATATTGGGTTAAAGTCAGGGATGGAGCGGTGATTTTTATTGTGCCTGTGTGTAATTTTGTGGACGGATTCATTTTCTGATGTTCCGAGCCGACTAGATGTGTTGTTTATTACTTATCGGTTTTTGGATATTTGATATTATAAAATACGGGGTTATTGCGATTTATTAAGTTTTGGGAACAGGGATATATAAGACTGTATTATTTTCGAGTAGAACGAGCAGAGACTTTTAGCAAACCACTGAGCTCTTACGGGCTATTGGTAAGCTACATTGTATTTCATGGTTCCGTCCTAATACCATGCGTTGTCGGTAATGCTTTAGCACGCCTATAAGGATCATCATTCATAAACATTTCATCGTGAAGTCATGGGAAAAGGGAGACGTGAAAGAACAGTTCGAGAAGAAAGAAAGTGAAGTGAACCAGTATTTACGTGTGTATATTTCTGTGTACAAACGGTACAAGTAACCAAGAGTTTAGTGCTTTTCAGTCTGTCAACACGAATGTACCCAAAAGAGCTGGGTTATGCCCTAATCCTGCAATAAATTACACGAGATTAATAAATACATTAAGATGACCAGTTTCGATCGTCAAGCAATCATCATCAGATCCATTACACTTAGGCTATAAAATCTATGTTTGAAAATACAGGTGAAAATATTTACAATATGTACAATTATTTAGTTGCAGTATTGGTACTGCAACTGTCGGTGTATATATGATGTTAGGTGAAATGCTAAATGGTGATAGATATCCGGAGTTTGTAATTTGGAGTGATTATATGGTTGTAAAAATCAACTATGGTTAAACTATAATATTACAGGCTACTTATCTGATAAATAGTCTGTAATGACCGTAAGTGTTTGTTGCTCTAAGAGTGTAAATTCAGTGGCAAGGTACTGTACAAAAGTTATTACAAGTGCATAGAAGGGTATTTTTGTGTTATAAATTATGTATATATGTGGAGTACAGCCAATAGATTGTTTCTTTTAACATTCTTGTGTGTGTTTATTCCTGTTTTGCATGGACCTGGTAGCATCAGCGAACGCATGCTTAATGCCCTACGCCTGGGATAAGGTTCCTCAAAGTCGGGGAAACAGTTATTTTATTCCTTTTTATTCAGGAAGACCCATAAGGTCAACCTTGGCACCCATTCAAAGTCAGGAAATCAATGTTAAATTCACTTGTGGCCTGTATTTAAAGGCAGTTAATTCTGTAGGTTTGTGTTAATGGGTGTATTTAAAGTTAAATCAACTCAAGCGTGGAGGTGTGAGTTTTTCAGTAGCGACGGTTGAACGAAGACTTTGCTCTGTGAAAAGGAAGCAAGAAGATGTGTGCTTGAAAGTGAGCGGGCCCTGGCTTTCAATGACTGGGAATTCTGACCCGCCACATTGTGAGAACATGCGTTCTAAGAATAAGGGAGATCCTTTCCATCCTGACGAACAATATTAATTTTATTCACAAATATGTAATGCATCCTACCCTTAGAGACGGTTCAATGTTGGTTGGAGTATTTTCATTGTCTTCTGTTTTGATTATTAGCTTGTTTTGAATTAACGTGGTCTTATCTCCTATAAGGCAAGTTGCTCTGGAGTGCCATTCTACCTCCCTGTAACGTAGAGTTTGTCTATTTTAAAGCTGCCGGAGTTGATAAATATATATTTTATTTATTATCAGTTATGGAAGTTTGCTTCCTTTGTTTTCCCTTGGTGCTCATTCCTGAGCATATGTGTTGTTGTTTTTTCAGAGTATTTAATCCTCCCATTCCACTCAGACATGTAACTACACTACTTCGTGGATACCTTTAATAAACTACCCTCTTGTGCCATTAGGCAAAATTCTGTAGTGTGTGTTTGTTGTTTTAGCATTTAATGTGGTGATGGATTTCTTAAATATTTTAAAACCATGTATACACATGGGGCTATTATACGTCAGCATCGGGGGGACGTCGCACCATTATTTATTTTGTTTTTCTAAAAACAATTAAGAGTCGCTTTGTTTTGGCGAGAGGCCATTGTCGTGTACTGGTGTGGGCTCCAGAAATATTTGAAGTTTAGGTGAAAGTTAAGCTGTTTGAAGTACCAGTGGAAGTGTATTACGGGAGAGTAATGTGGTTAATGCAACGACTCAATGTAGAGTTTGTTTGGCTGTGGTGTCAAGTTGCTGCAAAATTGAGTGAGCCAATGCAACATGCGTTTGCAAATTGGATTCATGAAGGCTGGTGTTTGATTGTGCACTAGTGGTAATGTGTTATGCTGTGTGGGTTCCCTTTAGTGAAGGAGCCGTAAGCCTTACAGTATTTGTCGCGACTGTGCTCTCGCTAGAATTATGTTGTATTAATTGACCCAACGGTATTCCCTCATTTTGAGCGTCCATGTGTACTGATATGAAATTGTGTTTGATTCGTCTCCTTGTTAATCTCGATTGTTTTATTCATTATATTCATGTTTTACAACCCTGTGTCCCTAAGCTGGTGCAAAACCAACGAGCTTCCCACTTCGGCATCTGGAAAAAGGGCTCGATTCCACTCCCCGACCTTGTGACTGTCTTTCCTGTCCTTCTCTCATTATTATTAATTTTGAGGGGTGTTGGGACACACAGTACAACAAAATCAAGTCTCCAGGTCAGCAAAAAAAAAGTCAATTTTGAGCGTTAATATTTCTAGAACTACCAGGACATTTTCAGCATTACAAATGACATAGTTAATATCACTCAAAGACTTCTAAAAGCTAGGTCTATATTGGTTACTTAACAGTCTCATAATATATTATAGCCTAATATTGGAATTATCTCCACAATGACACACTTAGCAATTTTAGATTTGGACTGTTATTTTTCCAACCAGAAGTGCCCTGAAAAGGAGGCACTACATTTTTGAAATGCCCTATTTAATTGAGGTAAGTGATTAATTAAATGATTCTGTAGATTTACTTGACAAACCCCTTGCTTACTTAACAGTGAATATTTTAAAGAATACTTGTTTAATTTCTCTTTTAAACTATATCATCAAGTCCTGGTATTTGAAATTTAGAGTGTTGTAACCTATACGGAGGGTGTTTTACGCCACTGACATAAGTCAGATGGTATGCAATTAATGTGTAAATGAACGCGGCAAATCATTTAGCCAAGCGAATATAGTTGACGATTGTTATTCATATTAAATTTAAAATGTCGAGCTTTATGTTTAATCATATCAGATAGATTTTCTAGTTCATAGAAAATACTATCAATCGGATTATTCCGATAACTACGCCAGATGTAAATTATGAGAAAACGAGGTACGGATTTGCATTGAGTTAGGGCCTAGTTGAGAGATTTGCGTCATTGGGAATTTCAAGTCCAGGAATAGCCGGCTGAGTTCAACATATTTCACAACCCAGAAAGGAACAGTTTCAATTATGAAAACGTTGTGTGCTTGAACGAAACTACGATTGCTTGGGGTGAAGGTGAATCAGAGTTCAGCGACTCAAGATTGAAAACGTCGGGAATCTAGTGTGTGGTGTGCTAGCCAACCAGGAGGCGGAAAGCTGAGCCCAACTTTAGGGAGGGGCAAGAAGAAATACGCTGATTGGCAGTTAGGCAGGGGAAGGTAACTGCTTGTCGCTACGGTAGTGGGGGAGCGTGCCTCAATCATATATGGTGCGCACGCGAGTGAAGAGGTCATTCAATTTCTAGTTCGTGTCAGAGGACATTCGTTATTCATGGTGTGAAAGACATTCGTTTTGCATACTGGAGTGTTCAGTGAGAAACTACAGTCATGTGCACCGTATCAACTGTCGTGTTAAGACAGGTGGTATAAATGTGGCTTTTGGATATAGATCCACCGCTAGCAGTAAATTCGAGATCACTGTTCTCTATAAATAGCAAACTTTCGTCTCCATATTCGGAACGCCGCTTTCAACCAAGAAGATCCCAGTGTATGAGAACCAACAGAAATGGGAGAGATTTCCGATCCACTCAGAATCAACGGGGTGAGCTGAAATGAGGCATTACTACGCAATCTCTCTTTTTCGTATTTTAAATTCGGTAAATTCAGTAAAATCAGAGCTCTGTTATTAATTTAATTCATTTGACCTCTATTTCTCGTAACTTCATGTGGTAACCGTAAACTCTTTTAAAGCTCTTTTATATCAAGTAAATTTACCACATTGTCTTATTTGAACATTAAATTCTTTCTGCTGTTGATGCAATCTTTTTTTTTCAGTAGTTAGCATTATGTATAAGGCAAACCTTTCTTCCCAAGCAAATGTTACTAGGGTTAATGATGGAATCATACCACGGTCTGATTTTAAAGAGTTTCACAAGTGTTCTATCTGAGCTGGATTTCAATATAAACTTTAGGTTCCAACTTTATGTTGAATCCTATGGCGCCCAACAACCTAATCAATTAGCTCAAAATATATCGAAGGTACAGTCTTACCGCTATTAGGAACACGTTACATGTGTCACACCAAGTAGGCCTCATAGAAGACGTTACAGTGTTTATTTCACATTTGTATTTACAACAATTTTTTTGATACTGACCATACAATACACTTAGGCTCGCATTAACCTGTAAACAAATTGAAAATCAACCTACACAAACGATTTATCTAGGTCAGGGGCGGCCAGTCATTGCACACTCTGCGTGCCAGCTATGCTGCGCTGGATGCCGGCAGACTAGCTTCTGCCTCTCTTGGCTGGGCTGCCTGCACTTACTGCCGGCGCATCAAACCGAGGCAAGTTGAGATCACCTTCGCACCGGGCGTATTGTAAACAAACAAACTGTTCGTCCAATGCGTTGGTTGTCCGACACATGTACAGTGTATTGTGTTTCTCCACGTACCGGTACATGAAGATTACGTGCTTAGCATTAAAACAGTCAGAAATATTGATCAGGTAACATGGGAGTCGTTTAAGACATTGCAATTTCGGTCACATTTTTATATTTCTTGTTTTCATATTTACAATATGCTCAAAGTTCGGTACGATTGTTTGAAAAACAATCAACCGGAGGCTGTTTAGCAGGTTATCGTCAGACATTAGAGCACGATGACGGTGATATTGTAAGTTTTAATGCAGAGTAAAAAGTTTCGCAGACATACGTTGCTCCAAACATTGATAACACTTATGTGGCCTGCCTGTGCAATTTCGGATATTCTTGCTGCAGTTATCTTGAATAGATGTTGTTGTTGATTCATTTAGAGGCTCTGCGACACCATGGTCATGTAGTCCCGTGTACTTGGGTGTGTGTGTAAAATTTGGATGATAACCTGTGTTAATGTGATGACTGTATTAGTGTGTGTATTTGTAATTCAAATGAGCATTGGGAGGTGGCCTTGCCCTTAAGTTTGAAACCATCCCGGCATTCGCCTAGAGTAGAAGTGGGAAACCACGGAAAACCATTTCAAAGATGGCCGAAGTAGGAATTGAAACCGCCTCTTCTCACTTTTGCCTCACGAGGCTGAGTATACCCCGTTCCAGCCCTCAGACCAGAATTAAATTTCTTGGCAGAGCCGGGAATCGAACCCGGGCCTTCGCGGTGACAGCCAAGAGTGCTAGGCACCTTACGCAGCAAGGCGTACATTTTTAATAGAAATCAGGCAGATTTTTCACAGAGTTAAAAATATCCTAAGTCGAGTACTACATTACAAAAGGCTTGATGAACAAATAAAAAGCAGTTCAAAGTTTTGTAAATTCCTGAAATCTGCTAGGAAAAAAAAAACCAGCCATAATCAAACGTTACCGGTAAGCTACATAACCCCACGAATAAATAATGTCAAGAGACACTACAACTAGCAAAATAAGGGACATCGGTGCGCAACCGTTTGAAGTTCGACACAGTGAAGGGCTGAAGGCAGTACAGGAGGGAGTGAGACTGGAAAGCGAGCGAGAGAGATAGACATTCTCCACTGTCGCTGTAAGGCCATACGCGGCTGTGTGCTGTTTGTCCACCTCTGATCTACGTAATACTGAAAATATCACTCCAGAACTTGCTATAAACCATTACTTTTAGAATAATTCCATTATTTCTCTAGAATTATAATTACACATTTTTCAAATTTGCAAAACATAATTACCATATATCTGCTTTCCTGTAAGCATATTCCATGGGTTCATAAGGGGTCTCATTCCAATCCATAATAACCGGATGACATACACAATGTACCTAGACATAAATACATTTTCATTAGTTTGGATACTTCCATGCCTTTCAGGAAGATATGAATGGTTATCCAACTGTAAGGTTTTGTTGATGAATGAAATATCATAGGCAATAGGATTTTCAGGATCTCAGAGTTTCCTGTTGAGCTCTGACTGCTTTAACCCATTAGGGATTCCAAACCCATTTCAAATTGAGAAACACTGTAAAATATTATTCTGAATTCTCTTTCCATGGTTTGTTAAAGTATGGTATAACAAATGAAAGACTCATAGAAATAGATTTCCTTAGAATGGTCATAACTAGGGCTCGGAGTTTTAGGTAAATAAATATTTTTTATGTAAATACATATTTTAAACACTTCGTCTATAAATTCCTGCTTTTCCCTTATTAGCACATAAAAAGACATAATATTTACATTTTATAAAATCAGTATGCTAGATCTTTCAGTGAGCTATCTAATGTCAGCTTGCAGCTGTGTTTTTCTGATCATGTCGCCCCGTGCCACTCACTGTGGAAGACGGGGATTTCCTTGTCCATAGTCATATTGCACCACGTGCTAGTCTCCCTCCAGCTACCTGGAACCCGTGTCACTCACATGCAGTTCATTTCTGGCACTGTGAAGTGTAAGGCAGTTCTACGAAGCCTAAAGTAAAAGCAACTACAAGTTATCATCTGCAGCAGTATGTTGCAGAATTTAAGGACAATTTTACTTCTGATGGGGGCGTTCTGTTCTGCCAACCACGTGGGAAAGCAATCAAGGCTGAACAGTGATTTCAAGTTACTTCACACCTCGAGGGCAAGAAACATATTGACGCAGTTTCGTACCATCAGAAGAAGTGTTTCGAGATAATCGTCGGTAATTTGTGATGGACAACCTGAAGATGTATCTCATTGTATATTGTAATTCTTCAGCAGTCAGTGAGGCAAAGCATAAATTGCATTTGTGAATACAGCATATTGTTTATATTGTCATTAATAAACCAAATTATAATTAAATATTTTCCCTATTATTAGCACCTAAAAATCCGAGCCCTAGTCATAACTATTGAGGGAAACTTGAAAATGATACTGCAGTCCTGAAGGTTGTGAAAACAAATCCAATTGGTTGAGTAACCTGACAGTGTACATCAATACTATTGTGCAGTGCTCTTGTTGCAATTTAAATATTGAAGTACTACCAGGACCAAACAAAATTTAAAAACAAAGCATGACAGTTTAATGGATTAAAGCAGACAGAACAAAAAAAGATGATCTAGCCTAAGTTTAAAGATCCAGTCTTACCCCTCCCATTTGTCTTTAAAGTTTACATTACTCTGTAACCGAAATTATTTGGTTACAGGGCTCACCCTCACGTTTCAGCCTTGTCATAGTATTATGTTTTTTAGGTTAGAAGCATGGCCACCTGTTGATGGGGCACTGCAAAGAGTTTAGTACATTTGCCAACTAGATTCTTTGTGGTGGTCCAGCAATGTGTTACAGGTGGGCTTTGCTCTTTGATGAAGTTTCATTATTCTATATTCCTTTTATGAGTGTGTGTTGTTTTTTCTTCGTCTGCTTGTTGCGGAGTGTTATGTCTTATTCAGTGTTACTACGAGGAGTTAGTCTGCTTGTTGAGATGGAAAGATGGAAGGCTTATATGGAATAGAAGATTAATAAATATAAATGATTGGGATAAAATATATGGTAGGCTTGGTGAATAGTGATGGTTATGTTTCCTTGGATTGTAGGAATGTATTAGTTAGGCTGGCTTTGAAAGAAGTGTATAGATGAAGAGAGGAGAATTGTGCTATTAAGATTTTTATCAGAGGAAAATAAAATCAGGAATTTTATATGAATTGGAAGAGTATCACGTATTATGTTTTGGTTTGCCCATGCAAACAGGTAAGTATTAAGGGTTGTGTTACCCACAAAAGGTGGAGTAATAAAACGAAAGGAGCAGAGGAATATTAAGTATTGTGAGGGGCCTCTTCCTCATGAAGGTAGTTGTGGATACTGAACAAGAGATGCAGGTAAGGGAAGCTTGCTTGCATGTAGACAAACAAGCATTTGATAGTTTTGATTGCCAGAGAACATCTAGTAAGAAGGACAGAAAGAGACGTTTAAGAAAACGCAAGAAGACAAGAAAGGAGCAGAGGTATGTTTTGGAGTGGAATTGATTCTTATTTCTTTATGTGCTTAACATCACCTCGACCCCGAAGATTATTATAAGTAAAGAATTTAGGTACATTGATCGCCCAACGTGTGTGGCTTGTTGTTGGTTGGCCCCAATCAAAACTACAAGTAAGAATTTTCTTTACAACTCATATTTGTTTCTCACATTTCAATTATCAAACAATTTTTTATTATTTTTTTATTTTTGAATAACACAGTGACCACATAATGGGGTATTTTGAGCTGAATATATAAGGAAAAGATCCAACAATTATATCTCAGTACATAGGTCACTGTATATACATGAAAAGATAAATAAAGACCATGAAAATAATACAATACTTGATAATTACAAATCAAAAACAAGATGTTCACGAAATAACATATAGTCTACACTCTCCTAAATGTAAGGGTATAGTTATAACTCTTTGTCCTTGTCATCTCCAATTTTCTTCCTATTCAAAGTGCAAATTGGCACACTGGATTTGAGCAGCGGCATTCAAACCATAGTTTATAATTTACCCCAACATTTTGTAATTTCATCAGCAAACACTCCAAACAATGTAGGAATTCAGTATATTAACACCAACTACTTACAATAAGTGAAACTTCGTTGGTCTAAACGTATCACTAGGTGGAACACATTTAATATACTTACTGCACAACTAATTTTTAAACGCGCCTATCGATGGAAGTGTACTCTATCGGCAACAAGAGGACATTTTCAATCACACCGTAGGCATGGGTTCACTAACTAGACGGTATAGAGCGCAGCTCGCATATAGTAGGCCGTGGATAGCTCCCGCATACTGTAGTTCAACTGGTTGCTTGTAGATGTCACTCATGCAGATCCGTTGGAGAACTTCGTTGTAATTAAATATATATTTTCCATTGCAAAACGCACAATATAACGCTCAATTGTATAGTCTGGGTTTCATTTCATATTTATTCATCAGTGCCTTACACTATATTTACATTACACTGAAGGGAGTCTCTGAAAAGAGCAAAGCCCCACTTCGCATTCGGGATGCGTCAGAGCCCCCACTATACTGGATTATATTTACATATGTACACAAGATGGCAATTAATTTAGTGAGAATCGAGCAATGATAAATAATTTACAGTATACATTAGAGGGATGGTAAATTTATATAGGATAAGGCAGGACAACAAGAGAAGAGATCACATAAATATTGCAAATGGAGATACACAGGAAACACTAGCACAACAAAGAATCGGGGCATAATTTATGAGGAACAACCTACTTGGTGAACAAATAATGCCGCAGCTTCTTCTTGAACTGAACGGCATTATTGTTGCTGGCCTTCAGGGAACACGGTAAGCTGTTCCATGCACAGACCGATCTATTTACAAAACCCAGTTTGTACGACTCAGTCCTGGGTAGTGGGGCGTACAGCGTAACTCCGCGGCCCTTCTGAGCAGATCAGTAGCCAAGGGAAATTTTGTCTAAAATAGCAGACGAGTCTGTATTATTAAAAAGTTTTCGCAGGTATAACAAATCAATTTGGGTAAATAGGTTCTCAACAGATGGAAGGCTATATTTTTGACGTCTGATTTTAGAGTCAACGTCGGAATTTTTCGAAAGAATGAATTTAGTGGCACGATTTTGTATCTGTTCTGGCTTAAGAATATTTCTCTTGGTACCGGGGCTCCATGAAGGGCACGCGTGAATTAGCAGTGTCATACTAGACTCAGGTAGGCGGTTCTCTTCACTTTGGTACGGCAGCCATGTAGATTTCTGCTTAGCATACCAAGTTGGCGTGCAGCTTGGTTCCTCACTGCGTCGTTGTGGGTGTTCCATTCCAGGTCGGAAGTGATGTTGAGTCCAAGAAGTTTGACACACTGCACACGGGGAATCGGAGTGTTTTCAAAGTGATAAGGGTTGGCCGCTGGAATTCGATTACGGGTTAGGGAGATTAGATTACATTTGGAAGAATTGACAGCCAGGCCGTTAATTTTGCACCAGACACTGATGTTATTTAGATCCTCCTGCAGGGCGGTGAGGTCACTATTGTCTTTGATCTTGCGATAGAGGGTTGTGTCGTCGGCATATTGGTAGATGTTTGAGGAGACTGCATGGGGAAGATCCAACATGAATATGTTGAAAAGTAGAGGACCACATTTACCACATTGTCTTATTTGAACATTAAATTCTTAGATCCTTGAGGGACACCAGATGGGACCAAAACAGAAGAGGAATGAGCGCCTTGGAAGACTACTCTAAGACTAAGTTTCTAAACGAAAAATGTGTAGCCAACATTAACATCCATCCCCTATACCTACGTAAATGTTGGTTTATGGTTGAATTTCTTGAAGTTAAGGTGTTTTCTTGTGCCAGTACATTGTCGCCAACCCTGTTTAAAATCTCGCCATCTCCAAAGACCACAATACCACTAAAATTTCTTACCACACAGTTGCCGACAGTTTTCTGGCGATAACTCCCGGAATGCATTTTACCAGTGGCGGCTGGTAATAATTATCTTGGTGGTGATCAAATCGGTCAAACGTTGCAAGTATAGACACTGCATATTTTTTGCTATAGGGCCAAGTTTCAGAATCACAGTATTTAACTGTGTAGTTGTACAAGGTCCGCAATAGAACTTTTACACAATTTCAACTGCCACCGCGAAATAAACAGGTAAAATAAAATGAACAAGATGCCCTACCGTCAAGACTACCTTACATACAGATATAACCTAAACTTGGGAATGATATCCGCTGCACCTGATATAATTAAACACAAAAATAATGTAACGTCGCTCCTATTAAACACTCCCAATGCCACCAAAAAAGTTAACCCGATAATTTGTATCTGCGTTCTGGTAGGCGTAACTGTGTCGCCAACTTAAACCAACGAAACAAAGCAAACCTTACTGCAAAAAGTCCGGATTGTTACATTATAAATAGAGAGAAGTATTCCTGCCACCAATATGAGTGTGAAAATGATGCTAAATGTCTAACAAGAAAGAACTAAAAGCATCTTGTATATATTTAATATTCGCCAGATATAGTGATATCTGGAGCTGCGTCCTCCGCATTGTGCTGCCTTATGGTGGTTGAAATATTAACCACTTCAAGCAATTCTTGCTTGCACTTGCACGCTGAACTTGGGTCAATGCGCCACGCGGCTAAGCGCTCTACCTAGGGTAATCTGTGGGCCAACGCAACACAATAGAGCACATGCAAAGCCAAACTAGCCTTTATTGGTGCTGAGTCTTATTTTCGGAGATGGAGCCCGTGTGGCCTGGTTCACTAATTCAGGAAAGCGCCGCAAGAGCTTGTCAGTTAGCGCGCTCGTTCAAATGAATGCACAAAATATAAGGTGCGTTCAAAAAGTAACGAGCCGGAGGCATAATTACAGAAACCAGTACCTATTGGCCCTGGCTGTTGAGGCACTTGTCCCACTGTGACACGAGGCGGTGAATGGCTATCTCATAAAATTCCCTCGGCAGCGATGTGAACCAGTTCCGCACGTACAGCTGGACGTCGGCGTACGAGGTGAATCGTTGGCCCCGCAGAGCCCTTTTCAGGCGACCAAACATGGCGGAATCACAGGGAGAGAGGTCTGGACTGTATCGAGGGTGGCCGAGAACCTCCCATTTGATTTTCTGCAGGAGTGCCGCAACTGTGTTGGCCGTATGAGGTCGTGCATTGTCGTGGAGCAGAATGACCCCAGGGGTGAGATTGCCTGGTCGTTTTGTTTTGATCGCTTGGCGAAGGGTGGTCAAGGTTTGCGAGTAACACTGGGCATTCACTGTTGTCCCATGCTGCATGAAGTGCATCAGAAGGGGGCCATCTTGGTCAAAGAAGAACGTCAGCATTACCTTTCCTGCACTCGTGTGGATGACCTTCCCTTTTTTTTGGTGGTGGTGACCCTGGATGCTTCCACTGGAGGCTTTGTCGTTTGGATTCTGGTTCGAAGTGATGACATCATGACTCATCTCCAGCCACCACTCGTGCCAGGAACCCATTCCCTTCCCTCGCATAGCGCTGCAGATGACCAAGACAGTGGGCCATTCAACATGCTTCCTGGTGTGGTTGAAGACTGTGGGGCACCCATTGGGCACACACTTCCGACGCTCAATCCGACCACGGCGGCTATGGCGTTCACTGTCACTCAGCGGTCCTGGGTAATGAGTGCATCAACCAGCTGGACGTTGTCATCGGTAATGCAGGGGGTGCCCCAGACCGGGCATCATCGGCTAACGACACCCGTCCTTCCCTGAAGCGCTTGTGCCACGCCTTGACCCTTGCAAGGGACATGCAGTGTTCGCAGTACACTTGTGACATTCGGCGATGAATGTCCATTCCCCCTCCTCCTTCTGCTGTCAGAAACCAACCAACACCTATTTGCTCTTCGTTTGACGCCTCCATGTCACTGTTTGCAATGTGACTTGTTCACTTTTCAGTGAAATTTACAAAGTTCACTTTTTTTCTTTATTATAACATAACCTCTCACCTGTCATGTCATTCCATTTTTCTTCACTCTGTTCTTGCTAGCACGTGTTCCATGACACTGTAATGATTTCCGGAACTAATGTTGGTCACGAGGTTCATTTTCAGTTGGCCCCTTGCTCTGATTGGCCTCAGAAGTTTTCGAGAATTTTCCATGCTCTCGGATTGGCCGACGCAACCTGTCCGCATCACGCATTCCGCGTGATCTCCGGTATAAAACCTGAACGCTGCCTACATCAATCGCATTTTCTTCGCCATTTCATCGCCATTCACTTGTCTCGGCTGTCTTCTCCAACTACGAGAAACTACGTGCAGAAATTGGGCCATGCCAGTCAAGGAATGACTCGGCACCTGTCGCTTTCTTCAAAAATGACAACTTACTCCAAGAACTTCTAAAGATAAGGGTCATGAAGATCGTCTCTGCACAAACTATACAAAATTACTTCTCTACTGAAGTACTGGCACATTGCCTTAAATCGCTAGTACAACTCAATTCATCATCGCTAGCGAATTCTTTTCAATCGACAACGTGTTGATATTTGGCCTACTGCAATCATCGATTTTGACAGCATCTACTCAAGGTGGAATTTATCTCCAATGCTAAACAATCTACAACAGTTCGAAAGTGATCCACAAGTGTTCCCGGAAATCTCTCAAAGAACTGCCCTAATCAAGTTAAGTGCTATCTCTAACCTCCAAGTTGCAAAGTGTATCTGCAGTGTTCAACCTAACCTATTTGTTTAATGTGGCCGCAAGTACTTTGCCCTTTTAAAGTGAAAACTACGGTATGTTAAAACAATTGCATTTTATTTTCTTGCATGTTCATTATAACTCATTTCAACAAATTCTCTTGTCTGAAACGACTTGCGGGATGTAAATTACTCCCTTGGTGCTTGTCGATCTTACTGATTGACGAAATTGTTTCATTCAAACCAAAGCATGCCAAACAAGCATATTTCTATTTTCTAGTCACTCTTTGAAGCTCATCTGGAGCAATGAAGGTATTCTCATATGACTTTGGCCCTGCATTTGCAAGCAGCCTTAATTTTGTAAATTTTTGCAAGCAGCCTTAATTTTGTAAATCATGCTAGGATTATGCTACCTAGCAACCTTAGACCATAAAATGGTTAACTAATCTTTTATCTTTTATTATCTTATACTTCATTAGAATTTATAGGCTATGCATTGTTTTTAAAGTGTCGTTGGCTGGTGCCTAGTGTTTCTATTGTCTGTTTATAAGGTTGTTGTTATTGATCTTTATGCAAATTATAAATAAAGATCATTGTTATTGCCAAACTGTTTCTATTAGCTATTTTCTTTTTTGATGTCCCATTTTTTTCTCCACATAGTAAAGTTCACTTGTATATTAAGCTAGAGGCTTCACCTCTAGTTCTATCCGAAAGGGGAGGTCTATCATCGACGGATCCTAACCATGTTTGGTGCCGAAACCCGGGACCTTTAAATAACCTTTATAATTGTTTATCGTATGAAACAGGTTGCCAAGCAATTCGATAAGCTATTGCAGCTTTCCACTTCTGTTATTAATGCTAATTGTATTTTTCAGCTATCGCTATGAAAGCTGTGTTGGGGTGAGCGGAGATGTCCCTTGTTACCACCTCTACCAGTACAAATACTACTACTACCACTTCAGACGCTCGGCAGTCTAGCAGATCGGTGAGTGAAAGTACTCAAAGTTCCGCCATGTCTCTTTCTAAGGAGCTTGTAGCCAAAAGAACCGCCTGTAAAAACAAACTTACTCGTTTTCAGCAATTTTTGGCTTCCAAATCTTTTGATGATCACAATTATGACGTTCTAGTTCAACGTTTTAATGTTTATCAGCAACATTTTCAAGAGTATGATGTGTTGCAAACCGAAATTGAAACAATCGAACCTGATCAAGAACAGGATCGCAGTTCTGTTGAAGAACTGTATTACAATATGTATGGTGAAGCTAAGGATTTAATTAAGCAATTAGCAACCCATCAAAACACCGAAGTTAGCAAACCATTTCTTCCTAAAATCCAACTTCCTACCTTTTCAGGGGAGGAAAAACAGTGGGATTCCTTTTTTGAACTTTTTTCTTCTCTAATACATGATAATAGATCATTCCCTGAGATTCAAAAATTTTATTATTTAAAGTCTGTTCTTCAGGGTCCTCCTTTAAAGTTAATTGAAGCTTTACCTCTCACAACCGAAAATTACTCGGTAGCTATTGACCTCATCCAACAGCGATATGGCAACGCCAAACTTAGGATTCAACGCCATATGAACTCCTTGTTTAATTTACCAGCTTCACGCCCTGATAATTTATCATCCCTTAGAAGCCTGGGAGACACCGTTGAACTTCATGTAAGAGCACTAGAACATCTTAAACAACCTGTTGAACATTGGGATCTTTTTCTTATACATCTCACTACCTCCAAATTTGACCTTAATACTTGTAAAGCATGGGAATCCGATTTAGTGGACAAACCTGAACCCACATTTAAAGTTTTGATCTCTTTCATAAAGAAACGTTGTCAAATTCTTTCTGCTTTAATCAATAAAGCTGAAGGTCCCACCGATGTCAGTAAAAGTAACCCCACCAAGCATTTCTCGGAAAAGTCTTCACATTCTCATGTGTTCTCTATACAAGGTAATAACACCTCGTGTATTCTTTGCAAAAATCCTCACCCTTTATATTTCTGCAATACCTTCAAAGGCCTTTCAGTTGACGATCGTAGAAAAGCTGTGTCGCAAAACAAATGTTGTTTTAACTGCCTCTCTTCAAGGCATATCTTAGCGGACTGCCCTTCGAAAGGAGTTTGCATGCATTGCAAGCTAAGACATCATTCTACCTTACACCGCTTCGAAAAGCCACGGTCTATTCCTGGAACAGTTTCAAATCCTAGTACCCAATCTGCGCTGAGCCTCACTAGTGATGCTTCTCCACCTAGCTCTTCTGTTTCTACTGTAAATACCGTTGCCCAATCCTACAATCAAACAACCCCCTCATGGCGTAGTGCTCAAGTTTTGTTATCTACGATCCAGGTCCAAGTTAAAGATTCTTCCGGCAATTGGCACTTAGTACGAGCCTTGCTCGACAATGCGGCAACTCATGACTTCATAACCTCATCATTAGTTGAAAGGTTAGGTCTCAAACCACTCTCCACCAATATTGAAATATCTGGTATCAACAACAGCAAGTCTACTTCCTTAAGTTATGTCAAGCTGCAGGTGAAAGATTCAGTCCAATATGGCACTAACTTTCATCTAAACTGTCTGTCCATTCCGAGTATTGGCAGTCCTACTCCAAGTCGCTCTTTTTCCATTGATGAATGGAAATTTCCCTCTGATCTAAAACTGGCTGACCCTCAATTCTATAAAAGCTCTCACGTTGACATTCTTTTTGGCGCTAACACATTTTGGCAAAATCTTCTTCCGTCAAGGGTTAATATTTCATCTGGTATCTACGCCCACCATACTAAATTTGGCTGGCTTATCACAGGTTATATTCCTCTTCAAACTGTTCAAGGTTCCTCTCAATGCCATTTCACTAATGCAGATCTTCATCAGCGTCTGGAAAAATTTTGGCAAATCGAGTCCATTGAATCTGCTCCTTCTCTTTCATCAGAAGATGAATTTTGTGAACAACATTTTTTAGAAACCACTGTTCGTAACCCAGATGGCAGATTCATTGTCACAATGCCACGCATTTCTTCTCCTCCTCCTTTATGTGATTCCTATCCGAAAGCTCTTAAAGCTTTATTTGCAGTTGAGAATCAACTCAAGCAAGATCCTTCCACTCGCAGACAATACCTTGAATTCATGGAGGATTATGAAGCTTCAAACCATATGGAGACTGTTCAAGATTTCGACCCTTCTTTAGATTCAGTGTATTTAAATCACCATCCCGTTTGGAAGAATCCCTCCACCAAAGAAAAGATAAGAGTTGTTTTTAATGGTTCTGCCCCTGATGCCAATGGCATTTCCTTAAATGACACTCTCCTATCTGGACCTGCCATTAAGTCTGATCTCCCGTCTATTCTTTTAAATTTCCGTCTATTTCCAATTGGAATCATAGCCGACATACAACAAATGTATAGACAAATTCTGATTAATTCCGAACAACAAAATCTTCAACGAATTCTCTGGCGTGATGCTCCTACCAAAACCATCAAGATCTTTAAATTAAAAACCGTAACATATGGGCTCAAACCATCGGCTTTTCTTGCCATTCGTACTTTGAAACATCTTGCCGACCTAGATGGTCACTTGTTCACTTCTGAAACTCCTACTTTGTTGAAAAATTCCTTCTACGTTGATGACTTTCTTTTTTCTTTCAAGAATGTATCTGAGGCTATCGAACTCTCTCAAAGTTTAAAAACTTTACTTACCAGAGGACGATTCTTACTTCATCGTTGGAACTCAAATTCTGAGGAACTTCTATCCAATCTCTTGCCACATTCTCCTGTTGATACTCCAGTAAAGCTTTGTAAATTGGAGGATGCTACTAAAGTTTTGGGAATACACTGGTATCCTAAAGCTGACTCATTCTTTTACGAAGTAAATTTGTCTTCCTCACCTCCACAAACCAAAAGACAAGTGCTATCAGAAATAGCTAAGATATATGACCCGCTTCAGTTCATTGCACCCGTAATTGTTCTAGCTAAAATCTTTATGCAAGAGCTATGGTCATTGAACTCGGATTGGGATGATCCCATTCCTCCTTCGCTTTTACAAAAGTGGCTTACCTTTCGGCACAGTCTTTGTGATCTCTCATTAATAGACATTCCTAGAGTGCTAGTTCCGTTCTCTTGCTCTCTTGTCCTGGATTTGCACCTTTTCGCTGACAGTTCGACCAAAGCATACGGATGTTGTGCTTACATTGTAAGCCGCTCCCCCTTTTCCTCCAATTTGATATGTGCTAAATCTAAGGTTGCGCCTTTGAAACCCGTTTCATTACCTCGTCTTGAACTCTGTGCCGCACTACTTGCTAACAAACTCAAACAAACACTCAACTGTAAGTTCTCGCACACATATTTTTGGACAGATTCCTCTATTGCTTTGGCATGGATTTCTAAACCTCCTTCTAATTGGCAAACTTTTGTAGCTAACAGAGTTGAGAAAATTCAAACTGTTTCTAAACCGGAACAATGGAACCATGTTTCTAGCAAAGACAACCCCGCCGACCTCATTTCTCGTGGTTGTTCACCTAAGTCACTATCTCAATCCTGTTTGTACTGGCACGGCCCTTCATGGCTCTCTGAAAGAATTCAAAACCGACCTTCCAACTCTAATTTCCCGTTAGAGGATATTCCTGAAATCAGCAAAAAAGCTTCTGCCTTTGTAACTGCCAACACTCCTTCCTTGTTGGAACGTTACTCTTCTTTTCAAAAACTAGTGCGCGTCACTGCTTATGTGCTCAGATGGAAATTTTTAGTACTAGATCAACCTCTATTCCCTCAGCCTTTTCTTTCGGCTGTTGAACTGCAAATTGCCACCATCAAAGTTCTTTGGCTCACCCAGAGAGAGGCATTCTGAGTCGAAATAAACATATTGGCTAAAGGTAAAACTCTCAAGAAACACAGCAGGCTTTTTGCCTTATGCCCTTTTCTAGATGACGATGGTTTGTTAAGAGTGGGCGGCAGACTTTCTCTTTCTGACTTCTCCGATGAAAAAAAGCACCCTATTATCCTTCCGTCTAAACATCATGTCACTCGGATAATCATTCGTCAGTTTCATTATCAAAACTTACATGTTGGTTCTAGAACCCTTCTATGCTTGATACGGGAAAAATACTGACCTATTAATGGTTTACACGAAGTCACTTCTGTTATACATAAATGTATTACTTGTTTCAAAGCTAAGCCTAAACCTAATCAGCAACTCATGGCTGATCTTCCCCCATTTCGTTCAGCTCCCTGCAGGCCTTTTTCCTTCACCGGCATTGATTACGCCGGTCCGTTTGTGTATCAACAAAATCACCCCAGTGCTAAAAGGAAAATCATTGGAAAACTATACGTTTCTCTATTTGTCTGTATGGTCACTGGCTCTATTCATCTTGAGCTCGTAACTAGTGCCTCCACCTCATACTTTCTTTCCGCTTTCTCTAGATTCATTTCACGAAGAGGCATTCCTTCAGAAGTCTTCTCTGATAATGCCAAAACCTTTGTTGGAGCTACGCAGCAATGGTATAAAGCCCTTTGTTCCCCTCGTGCGAAAGAACAAATCTCCAATTACTCGCACTTAAACCAATTCAAATGGCATTTCATCCCTCCTTATGCTCCCCATCATGGCGGACGATGGGAATCTTGTGTGAAACTCACAAAAAATCATTTAAAGACAACTCTTGGCTCTAGTATTGTAACTTACGAAGAATTCAATTCTTTAATTATACTCATTGAGGGAATTGTCAACTCACGACCTCTTTCTCCTCTTTCCAACGATCCTTGTGATTTCCTTCCTTTGACTCCAGGTCATTTTCTGGAGGGCAGTTTCTTAGCTGCGTCTCCTCCCTTGCTTGATCGTAAACTTGATCTGTCTTTGCCTATCTTGTGGAGAAAGATAGAATCCCTTAAGGCTCAATTTTGGAAGAGATGGAGACTTGAGTATTTTCACTCGCTCCAAAGGAGGAACAAGTGGCAGCTCTCTCAGCCTAACCTTCAGGAGGGTGATTTGGTTCTTCTCAAAGACCCAAGTCCTCCTCTTGTATGGAAAACTGGTCGTGTTATAAAGTGCTATTATGGCAGAGATGCTAGAGTTCGAGTGGTCAAACTTAAAACTTCATCAGGACACTGTGTTCGTCCTATTTCTGTCATTTGCCCTCTGCCACTCTAGCTCTTCTCTCTCATGTTATTTTTGTTTTGTTTTTGTTCTCTGTTGCCCCTCTGGCAGTATGTTCACTTTTCAGTGAAATTTACAAAGTTCACTTTTTTTCTTTATTATAACATAACCTCTCACCTGTCATGTCATTCCATTTTTCTTCAATCTGTTCTTGCTAGCACGTGTTCCATGACACTGTAATGATTTCCGGAACTAATGTTGGTCACGAGGTTCATTTTCAGTTGGCCCCTTGCTCTGATTGGCCTCAGAAGTTTTCGAGAATTTTCCATGCTCTCGGATTGGCCGACGCCACCTGTCCGCATCACGCATTCCGCGTGATCTCCGGTATAAAACCTGAACGCTGCCTACATCAATCGCATTTTCTTCGCCATTTCATCGCCATTCACTTGTCTCGGCTGTCTTCTCCAACTACGAGAAACTACGTGCAGAAATTGGGCCATGCCAGTCAAGGAATGACTCGGCACCTGTCGCTTTCTTCAAAAATGACAACTTACTCCAAGAACTTCTAAAGATAAGGGTCATGAAGATCGTCTCTGCACAAACTATACAAAATTACTTCTCTACTGAAGTACTGGCACATTGCCTTAAATCGCTAGTACAACTCAATTCATCATCGCTAGCGAATTCTTTTCAATCGACAACGTGTTGATATTTGGCCTACTGCAATCATCGATTTTGACAGCATCTACTCAAGGTGGAATTTATCTCCAATGCTAAACAATCTACAACAGTTCGAAAGTGATCCACAAGTGTTCCCGGAAATCTCTCAAAGAACTGCCCTAATCAAGTTAAGTGCTATCTCTAACCTCCAAGTTGCAAAGTGTATCTGCAGTGTTCAACCTAACCTATTTGTTTAATGTGGCCGCAAGTACTTTGCCCTTTTAAAGTGAAAACTACGGTATGTTAAAACAATTGCATTTTATTTTCTTGCATGTTCATTATAACTCATTTCAACAAATTCTCTTGTCTGAAACGACTTGCGGGATGTAAATTACTCCCTTGGTGCTTGTCGATCTTACTGATTGACGAAATTGTTTCATTCAAACCAAAGCATGCCAAACAAGCATATTTCTATTTTCTAGTCACTCTTTGAAGCTCATCTGGAGCAATGAAGGTATTCTCATATGACTTTGGCCCTGCATTTGCAAGCAGCCTTAATTTTGTAAATTTTTGCAAGCAACCTTAATTTTGTAAATCATGCTAGGATTATGCTACCTATCAACCTTAGACCATAAAATGGTTAACTAATCTTTTATCTTTTATTATCTTATACTTCATTAGAATTTATAGGCTATGCATTGTTTTTCAAGTGTCGTTGGCTGGTGCCTAGTGTTTCTATTGTCTGTTTATAAGGTTGTTGTTATTGATCTTTATGCAAATTATAAATAAAGATCATTGTTATTGCCAAACTGTTTCTATTAGCTATTTTCTTTTTTGATGTCCCATTTTTTTCTCCACATAGTAAAGTTCACTTGTATATTAAGCTAGAGGCTTCACCTCTAGTTCTATCCGAAAGGGGAGGTCTATCATCGACGGATCCTAACCATGACTGGCAGCGTTGGACGATTGTTGTATACTGCTGCTCGCTTTGAATCATCACGTGACGTACACGCGTGCCCTCTAGCGACGGGCTGTGACCTTCCACGCTCTGGTCGGAACCACACCTCGTTACACACGCCACGATTAGCCGATGTCCTCACCGGTTTGCGCATTCCAGCCTCCGGCTCGTTACTTCTTGAACGCACCTTATATATGCTTGCCATTTCCTTGAAGTTTAATTTAATATAAACTGTTATTGAGAGGGCACATTGGTGGTCCATGGCACACTGGCACTACCTCACGGGCCGCCCCTGCATTTTACACAATGTCTCCCAACATTATAAGTGCGACTATCACTATGGACCATTACTTAGAATAATTTCACAGTTTTCTTTGGAATTTCAAGTCCTATTAAGTTTTTCAAGGTAAGTACTACTAATAAACGTCGATTAAAACCGTTTTTACAGCTATTATAGACTCTGATTATAGAATATGTGTGTGTAAAAACTCACTTGGCTAAGTTGTTTGGAAGCTTTTATTCAATTAATTTTTTGATAAATTCTTATTTAGATTTCATCATGATGCCTAAAAACACGAGAACAAGATGGGTTATTGTTATGTTGTTTAAGGGGCGGAACAACGACGTCATCTGCCCCTCTTAACACAGATGGGAGAAACTCGAGGAAGATTACTGGCGAATCGACTATGATTTGATTAAGTAGCCTAGACCTACATAATTATAAAGTACAAAGTTATTTAATCGTTGTTTTATTTATATTTATATTCAGTCAGAGCACAAATACCGTAATAAAAAACCTTTTGGTCTTTGGAAATTTTGAAAAAGTCTTCTGACTGCATTTTTCGTATAATTCAAACCAAACATAACCTAAAATATAGCCTTTCTAAGTTTACTCTCAGGAACATAATCTTAGGTTCAATTCGAGTTCTAATATTGTAATGTATCTTATTCTCAACTTCCAAGTGCCGTGAGCCATAATATTATAATACATTGCACATGTTACTCTTAAGCTTGGAAGTAGGCCTAGTCTATGATTCACACTCGGCTAGTGGTAGTTTGTGTGAATGTATTGGTGATTATTTATGTAGCTTATATGTAGTTGGCTACTGACCTATACTTAGTAGTGGCAGATAAAATATTTACATTAGGCCTATTTGTTTCATGATTATGATGAAGATAATTGTTGTTTTAAGGGGCCTAACATCTAGGTTATCGGCCCCTAATGGTCTGGATGATAGCGAAAATGTCAATGAAGTGGAAACCAGAAAGAAAATAAGTGAGAAGTAAAATACTTACAAAAAGGAACTCAGATTGAAACTACTCATAAAATGTGAGAGCGGTAATAATTACAAAAGGGAATTTAGAACGAAAATACTAAAAAAAAGGAATAGATTGAAGAAAAAAAAACGCACAAAATGTAGGTTAAGTTCAAAATATGTACAAAATGCAATTGAAATTCAAAATATTACAAAATGCAAATGAGATTGAAATTCAAAATACTTACAAAATGCAATTGAAATTGAAAATACACAATGCAATTTAGATTGAAAAATGTACATTTTATATTCCAAATAATCACAAAGTGCAATTGATATTCAAAATACTTACAAAATGCAATTGAAATTGAAAATGCTTACAAAATGTATTAGTAGATTCAAACTACTCAATTGGATGGACATCATCATCATCTTGAGCAGTTTCCAACCGCTGGTCGGGTCTGCTTGGAACATAAGCCTCTCCATCATTTCCTGTCCATCCACCATCTCTCGTCATTTACTGTGTCCCAGCACACTCCTCTTTCCTCCACACTCTTCTTAACTCCTTTTGTCCATCTGTCCCTTGGTCTTCCCCTTGGCCTCCTTCCCGTCATTTCCATTCCAAACATCTTCTTCGGTATCCTCTCCTCTTGCATCCTCCTCACATGTCCATACCATTGTAGCCTAGATCGCTCTATTCTATTTTGCAATGGTTCCTCTCTTACCATCTCCCTGACTCTCTCATTCCTTACTCTGTCCATTCTTGTCACTCCTACCCTACTCCTCTGGAACTTCATCTCCACTGCTCGTATTTTATTCTTGTCCCTTTCCTTCATCACCCATGTTTCTGAACCATATGTCAAAATTGGCACAAAGTAGGTCTTGTAGATGATTCCTTTACATTTTTGTGGTACATCTTTATTCCATATCATCCCCCTAACACTCTTGAAAAATCCATCTGCGCACCTTCCCCTCTCATTTATTTCCATCCTATTGCCTCCCTTTTCTTCAATTATGCTTCCCAAGTACTTGAAGCATTCTACTTTCTGCAACTGCTGTCCTCCAAGTGTTATGCCCATATCCAGTCTGTTCTTCTTCCTCGTTGTGATGACCACTTCATTCTTTTGTGCTGAGAACTTCATCCCATATGATAACACTACCTTCTCCCACTCATCTAATTGCTCTTGTACTTCTTGCTCATCCTCTCCCCATACCAGAAGGTCATCAGCAAACAACATTGCCTTCATTTTCCTTTCCCCAATGCTATTTACCACTTTTCGTATGATTTCATCCATCACCACTATAAATAACAGGGGTGAGAGGGCACTTCCCTGTTTCAGACCACTCTCCAGTTGAAACCATTCCGTTCTCTCTCTTCCCACCTTTACACAGCTTTTGCTTCCCTCGTACATTGCTTTCACTCTTGCCACTGTCTCCTTGTTCACTGCTTTTGCTCTCATTGCTTCCCATACCTTGTTTCTATTAATACTATCATATGCTTTCTCACTATCCAAGAAGGTCATCACCAGATCTTTCCCATATTCATAATGGTGTTCTTGAAGCTGTCTTACTGCAAAGATGAGGTCAACTGTTGATCTTCCTGGCCTGAATCCATACTGTTCTTCCCTCAGCCCATCTTCAACTTCTGTCCGAATTCTTCTCTCCAGTACCTTCTCAAATATTTTGGCGCAGTGGCACATGAGTGTAATTCCCCTGTAGTTCTTGCATTCCTTCCTACTTCCCTTTTTAAATATGGGTATTATTATCCCTCTTTTCCAGTCCTCTGGTATTTTCTTCTCCCTCCATATCACTTTCATTACTCGAAAGAGCCACTGGGTTCCTATCACCCCTGCTGCTCTCACCATCTCCACACTCACTTCGTCTATTCCCGGTGCCTTTCCCCCTTTCATCTTCCTTAATGCTTCCTCCACTTCTTTCCATGTCAATTCCTTCTCTGAAATGTCTTGGTCACTGTCTGTTTCTTCCTCCACAATGTCCACTACGCTGGTTTTAGTTGGATTTAGGAGTTCCTTGAAGTATTCTCTCCAGATAACCTTTACTTCTTCCATATTTTCGACCTCCTTTCCATTCCTGTCCACCATTCTGGATGGACAATACTTACAAAATATAATTTAGAATGAAAATACTTACAAAATGTAATTTAGATTCAAAATATCCACAAAATGCAATTTAGATTCAAAATACTTACAAAATGCGCACCCAACAAAATGCAATTTAGATTGAAAATACTTGCAAAAGGCGGTTTAGGTTGAAAATACAAAATGCAATTGAAATTCAAAATACTCACAAAAGTCCCATCCCCTACTTATATTGAAAGACTTACTAAAAAGAAATTTAGATTGTCAATCCTTACAAAAAGCAATTGAAGTTGAAAACACTCACAAAATGCAATTTAGATCGAAAAGACTTACAAAATGCAACGGAAATTGAAAACACCTAAAAAATGGGAGTGTAGATGCAAAAAAAAACGCTACATAGAATTTAGATACATGGGGAGCCAATTAACAAAAACAGTGTGGGAAGCTTAAAGAGAAAAGGAAATATAATGAAAAGAAAACAAGAGGTCTGACCCCTCGAAGTAGGAGGGATCAGGAAAGATGGGACAAAGGTCAATTAAGCCGGGAAAGTGAAAGACTCCTTAGGCCTCGGATACCCTAATACCGTCGGGGTCAGAAAAGAACAAGAGTTGACCAAGGGAGGTCGACAGGAAAGAAGACGGAGAGGAGCCTGGCACAAGTAAGTGGAAGCAATGTCGAACTCAGCTGGGGTCCCGTGGTTGCCAACCCACGTCCCACTAGATGTGAGCCCCTGGGGGTCTATTTGTTTCAGTCATGGTTGCGAAAGATTAGTGTGGTAGCCTTCAACGAACTTCAAGGGTTGTGCAACATGAATCAATCATCATTCTGAAGAGCCATATACTCAACTGCACATGTGCACGGGATATGTACTGGGCTTGAGTCACAGATGCAAATTTTCAGAGAATACCAAGAATATCTCATAACTCTCATAAGTTACTGCACCACTGCATGTCTGGGTGAAAATTACTGTACTAAAGTTGGGTGAGAAAGTCATTTTTCGCTACTTAATTAGATGACACAGCTTGGACGAAGCCACTGGTTGCAATAAGTTATAAATATTGGTCGCAAATACTCGTTTTATTAATTCTGAATGAAAGTACTGTAGAACGCGGCTTATACACTTGCATCGGACATGAATGTGACTTTTATATACCTTGTGTCCTTGTTTCATCTTCTGGGCGATATTACATACTGAAATTAGGAACCCTGGTCACTACTGCACCTCATAAATGTGCCAAGTACATAAATATGCGTTTTTATTTATTGCTCTTTAAAAAACGGCTGCCATGATCCAACAACGCTTGCATCTCTTTCAACTGTCAACAAGGCGCACTCTAGCAGCACACACCGAGGCACACACATTGTTGCCAACATGTGGGATACAAAATCGGCTTCCTTTGGTCATAAATGAATATTTTTTTCTAAAATAACCTCCCTCGAGAATAATGCAAACCACATCAAAACCCATCCAGTGGTTCTCGAGATTACCAGTTACATCCAAGAATCGGGGACTTTGTTTTATACTATGTAGAGGTGTGCACCGAAAAATGCAAGCACTTTGATTTTTTAGAAACCATTTGAGTATCACTTTCATAATAATGTTATTAATATTACGATCATGTAGAAATGAGCGGAAGTGTGGTGGACGTAAGCACATTGTAGGCGTAGCCAGCAACATTCGTGGCAACGCTGCCTTCAGTTCAATGCTTATCCGCCGAACTGTCAGAACAAAGCTCTGAAAAATACAACTCCAGGATAGACAACTGTCTGGACGAAACCATTGGCCGCTACTAGGCCAGGTGACTGTGTGGATGAAAATTACTGCGTGTAATACAAGCAAGGGGGTCTGGGGTGTAAGCCCCAGGTTAGGTTTGTACGAAAGCGATATTCCGCGTTCACCACACTCGAACTAAGCGGCAAAACCAGTGCCAAACAATAATGTTGGCACTGCTGAAAAATATAATAACACCTCTAGCGATAGATTGTTCAACTCTTGTATCTTAGTCACATTACATATTACAGTAGAAAATTTTCCAGATTTTGATGGAGGTTGACTCGTATATTCCGCTCCCGTAACTTAAATATCTCAACTTTCCACAGAAAATTGTTTTTTGTTGGTACCTTCTCGTCCCGTCTGCTAGGTAACATCCTAGCGCATGGTCAAAGCTACGGACATAGTCTAAATCCTGCGATCCGAGGATGTATTTCCTAGGTATTTTATCTCCTTAAGAGCCTGTTTTTCAATCGCTAGGCAAAGTTCAGAGTAGCGTAGAATCAAACGCCATATTGTGTTTTTCAATCGCTAGGCAGCGCTGCCAAGGAAATTAATGTGGTGGGTAAGTTGGTCATATTTACTCGGTGCTATTTGTCCTGAATAAGCATTAAACCTTCGAAGAAGTGACACTCTGTAGTTGCTTGTTGTATTTCTCCTACCAGCTGTGAACACTATGATTTGTGTCATGGATTTGTATTTTAATTGCATGAATCCTTATTTCATGGCTTGTTTCCGTTTATCGAAAAGTGCTGTGATGGCTGCGCTAGAATTATTAGCTTCGGTACGCACACAGGTAACGAACGATATTTGTATAAAACTCAGCAATTCTTCTAGGTTTGTGCCGTGTCTTGTGTGGGGTTTCGCCTAGGACACCAAGCAGGCTCATCGGCGGGCTCTTGGTGTCCCCGCCCGGACCCCCACAGGAGTATCGAACTGCGCGATACCTCCCTTTATATAGAGTGCAACTGCACTCCTTGACTGCGAGAACCAAAAGCTCAAGCAGCCATAACCTCCCTATGAAGGCTTCCAAAAAGATGGTATATTGGCTTTCACGGCCGGTGAATTAAAACTCAGCAATTCTTCTAGGTTTGTGCCGTGTCTTGTGTGGGGTTTCGCCTAGGACACCAAGCAGGCTCATCGGCGGGCTCTTGGTGTCCCCGCCCGGACCCCCACAGGAGTATCGAACTGCGCGATACCTCCCTTTATATAGAGTGCAACTGCACTCCTTGACTGCGAGAACCAAAAGCTCAAGCAGCCATAACCTCCCCATGAAGGCTTCCAAAACCTTCCGAGCGAGGCGCGCCATGATGCGTGATGGGCTCCATTACGGCAACGCTATACAGCTTTCCCTGGAGCGGCTAGCTGGTGAACAATGTCTTACTTCCCCGTACAAATACAAATCGATATAAAATAAGTGAATTAATCTATGTATTTTACAGTCATACAGCTTAACTTTTTGGTGTATAAGGATTACAACGCGACCAAGAACTACATTTTTCCAACCACCCTGAGCCGAGAAAAAGTTACTTTACAAAAATGATAACTTTTTTTCTTGGACACACAAAATGTTGAAATTAGTAAACCAGTTATACAACATTCCAAGGTATATTGTGTTAAAATTTGGATTCGATCTGACGACGGGTTTTTGAGATAATAATTCTTAAGTGTGACGCATGGTTGAAACAAGCTTAAAAACGGGCCCTTTTTATGGTCCAGCTGCGATAAAAAATATTAAAATATAAATTAAAAATTCCAAACCTACTTGAACTAACGTGAAATAGAACGGCAAAAATGATGATGTTATTGGATTTTATGTAGGTCTTTTGGTTACTTCACAAACAACCTTCAAACTCGAGTGCACATAATACTTCGGTCGACAGTAATTGTATAGACAGTCTAGGTAGCGTTCTGTGACGGGTTCAAAGGAACTCGTGCATTGTCCGGTGTCCGCCGCCATGAAAATCTGCAAAATTTACTATAGAAATTGCTAATGTTACTAAGATACAGGAGTTGAATATTTCATCGCTAGAGGGTGTTATTGCATATTTTTAGTAGTGCCAACATTATTGGTTCCATAGCAATGGTTTTTGTCACGCACAGTGGGGGTAGTCATGTATCAATAATCTTTATCCAGGCCAATTTAAAAAAAAAGAAGGTATAGAGGGAAAGGTTAGGAACACAATTTTTGACTTCGTAACTTTGTTTGGACTAGTTAGGAGGTGAACATATCAAAAGTCCCCGCCCGTAGCCTTTGAGCCGGGGGGAGAGGGAGGGTTTGAAGGTCCCTGTTTTCGGTTTTTCGCTTAAATCTCGGAAACTATGCGTCCTAGCGAAATGACTACTCTATACAAAATGAAAGCTGATTATATTTGCTACAAGTTTTATTCAGTCTCAAGTTTTTCGATATCTTGTCTAGTTTTCGCGTTATCCGTTCTTAAAAGTCTGTAATTTTGGGGGTGAAAATATTTTGCCTCAAATGTTTTGCTCTTTTTGACCGGATAACTCTTCAACTACTCCACCAATGGTATCCTTACCTTGACGCGGTGGTGGAGCTTGCGTAGTCAAATGATCCTGAGAGCTATGCCTGAGGTAGTGTAGCTCTCCCAAGCCGGACAGGTCGAAGATGATGATCCAGATTAAACGGGATACTCTGGTCCTCATGGGCGCCCGCAGGGAGGGGCAAGGTGGGGCCGTGCCCCCCCCCCCCCCTGGAATTCCGAGAATGTTGATATTCGATTGGTCATTGTCACCAGTTTATTTCATAAATTGATGTTTCTGATAATCAATTGACAACTATTACAATAGAAAACTTCTTTAACGTTGCTGACATAATATGTATATTCAGGCTGTTTGCCAAATAGCCAAAGTGTACACTCTTGCACACTCTCACTCGGAAGTGACGTCAGCGAGTGGTATTCCAAATACGATCGAGTGCAAGTGTACGAGCCGAGTGCGAGTGTACATAGCGACAATTTTGAAGATGCAGACTCGGTTCGTTCACTCGGTGCAGGCTCTGTGATGTCGCCATTTTGACAGAATATCTGTATTCTCACTTGACATGATCAATTGTGAATTTCAGACGATACAACGAGGGATACTTATATTTAATTGTAAGTCATTATCTTTTACAATAGCGGTGATCGCTTTTTAACATACTTGCAATGTTGAATAAAATTTGTATGTTGGTAGTGTTCCATAACCTGCGAGGTTAACCGAACTTTCCTTGACCTTTCAAACAATTACTCATAATGTTTTCCTTTTTATTTTCTCGAGTCGATGACGGAGTATTACGTGAAAAGAAAAACTAAAACTTTTTTTTCAAAACGGATTTTGTTTCTCACGGGTGTGATGTGATTTGGCAAATTTGAACAGCCAGCACCCATATAAAATTGCAAGATAGGTAAGAATATGTGATTTCTAAATAATAATAATAATAAATAAACTGGGTTAGGCGATAATTTTGTTTTTATAGCAAGGACCAATTAATTACTGTATTTATGCTAGCTGCATTTAACTTCTGGCAATTGGATGCAACATGTTGAGGTTTATCCAGATTGCCACTACTGCCCCTACTCCTGCAGATAAGTTCGATATTCCTCCCCATAAAATAACAGTTGGTTACTCCTGCGAGTGAGTCTTGTTATAAGTGTTTGTATGTAGTTGAATGAGGAATTCCATGTAGGCCTAGGCCTACCGGTACTTCAATCTCTACAAACTGCCTCCACATTCTACTTGTGATGGAGAAACATATTTCTCACCTCCATCTGTTTTCCTTGCTGTAAGATCTTTTCAGTAGCTTAATATTATGGTAGCGCTGAATGAAGGAATGAAGATAGAACGAGCGATAACATTCTCTATAATACATGAATTACCCAAAATACCTTATGAAGCGATGAGAAATAAATTGGGGAATGATGTTTTAATAGATGTTTCCTCCTCGGCTGTCTGTGACCCACCCAACCATCCCAAATAGGATCACGACTTATATAACCAAAATTACAGCTGTGGTAGTCATTAGTCCAAATCAATCATCGGTTGCGGTCATGAGTATTCGGGTCACTTCGATAGCCCCACTGATCCGCTGGTCTGTCATCAAAACAATACAGTACAACCTGTTACATCCGGACCTGTGATATCTGAACCCTCCCATATCCGGACACATCTCCGAATGAATTTTTTAAGTCGTAGTTGAGAGCGAGGATACATTAGTGTGCTAGCCAGGGAGGACGAGTGAAAGTTGCAGAGCTGGAAGGCTGTGTGCGTGCTTGACCGCGAGGGGTTGTGGCCTGACTCGGTCAACGACATCTTCCCGGAAACTCATCCCTTTGTGTGAATAAGCGATATTCCATTCACGGCTTCTGCCTGCCTGCCACCAACGTCAACACGAGGCTGCCTCTCTTTCTACCCTTCAGTCTGTGCGTGAGTCTTGAAGCGACAGTTTGTTTTGCGAGTGTGTTTCTGTTGATACTGTTGTTTACCGTTGTTATCGTTATTGTTATCTTTTAACCTTGTTTTTTTTTTTTGCTAAAATGTCCGAAAAAAGGAAAAAAAACTGTTGTTACGATGGAAGAAAAGTTCCGTGCTCTAAAAAGGTTAGATGCTGGTGAAACAGCCAAGAAGATTGCCGCGGATATGGGAGTAGGAACAAGCACTGTGAGTGACTGGAAAAAGGCTCGGAGCGATATTGAAAAGTGGTGCTCGTCACAAGCGTCAACAAGTGGTGTTAAAAACTTAAAATGATGAAAAAGGCAGCTAACAACCAAGTTAATGAGGCATTGTTTCTTTGGTTTACCCAAAGAAGAGAGCAAGGGTTACCTATCTCAGGTCCTTTACTAAAAGAAAAGGCACTACACTTTAATAAGGAAATTGGAGGGGATGAACAGTTTAAAGCAAGTGAGGGGTGGTTGGAAAGCTGGAAAAATCGTCATGGTGTGCGGAAACTACAGATCAGTGGTGAAAAGCTATCGGCTAACCAAGAAGACGTTGAAAAATTTAAAATATTTTTACACAGTCTAATTGATCAACATAGGATTACTGGAGAGCAGCTCTATAATTGCGACGAGACTGGGCTCAACTATAAAATGCTTCCCACCTACACTTTGGCTTCCAAGAAAGAAGACAGTGCACCGGGGTATAAGAAGAAAAAGGAGAGGGTCACCATTTTAGCCTGCAGCAACGCTACAGGAAATTCATTGGAAAATCCAAAAAGCCAAGGGCTTTCAAGAACTTTAAAGACTTGTCTGGCCTACCAGTTTGGTACAGAAACCAGCGCAGCGCATGGATGAACTGCGAAATATTTAGTGATTGGTTTCACAAGCAGTTTGTGCCACAAGTGGAAAAACACTTGTTGAAAAATAACTTGCCAAGAAAAGCAGTGCTCCTACTTGACAATGCACCCTCACATCCAAGTGAAGACGAACTTAAAGATGGAGATATAAAGGGTGTGTTCTTACCACCAATCGTGACATCACTTTGTCAACCTATGGATCAAGGCGTGCTTGAGTCACTAAAGCGAACCTATCGCTGTAGGTTACTTTCTGTGTTGATTGCTGGAATGGACGAAAAAGAGAGTGTTACAGAGACGTTAAAGAAGGCGGACATGTTAGACGTGATAATGTGGGTATCCCAGGCATGGGATGAAATAAAACCGTTGACGCTGGTAAGGTCATGGAGGAAGCTCTTAGATCACAAAGCTACTGATAAATGGACGGGGGAGAAAACAGAAGACGTCAATGAAACTTATGCCTGCAATGAAGAAAATCATCAGATTGCTGAGCTTGTGCAATGCCTGCCTGGTTGTGAAAAAATCAACAACGAGGAAGCCATAAATTGGTTAGTAAATGAAGACGAAGTCAACAAAATTACAGACAGTGACATTATAGAAATGGTGTGCAATGATGAGGAAAAAATCTTTGAAACCGAAGAAGAGGACAACGCCCCTATAATGAGTCACTCTGAGGCATTCAAGACCATAGAATCTTTAATCACTTATGTAGAAAATCAAGATGAAACGAGTGTGACTGAAGCGATGCTTTTAAGAAGATTGAGGGACATGGCATCCAAAAAGCCTGTACAGTGCGTGAATCAACAGAAAATCACAAACTTTTTCAAAAACTAATGTAGAAACAGTAGGCCTAAGAGAAGTGCGTGAAGCTACAGAAAATGATAAACATTTTCAAAAAATTCTGTAGAAGCAGAATATATAGTGTATTTATGTAAGTACATGTACTGTAAAGCATATTATTATAATTTAATTACTGTAGTGTATTTTAATTTAGTTTAAAGCAATTCTATTTCTTAGCCTATGTACAGTATACAGTTAACAAAATGATACTAAACCGTTAAAAACATTAAAAATTAATCAACAACAAACTCGTGAATTATTTCTGGTCACCTAGCTATTTGTAAAAATAGCCTTGTGATATCCGGATCGGCCGGTCGCCACATTAGTCCGGATATGACAGGTTATACTGTACTGCCAACCTCGCCCTTACGGTACTATGTAACACAAAGAAATGCCCAGTTCAGTCTCTAGTGCGCATCATTGGTGCCCAGCACTCAGTTCACCGCTCTAATTAGGCTAGTGTGTGCACTATTTCGCTTCTGTAATGATTATTTTTTTCCACGGTTGAAATGAGTGTTTTTATCTGCTCTTTAGTTCTATGCAGTAGGCCTATATCGCTCCGCTGTAATAAATGTGTATTTTTTCCGCACAACTGTGGTTTTGACAATGGTTACAGCCTAACGCGCCCAGTTCAATGGGATTGTGTCAACCGTGCCCCGCTAGCTAGGCGCGGCCAAGGCCACACCTACACCTGACCTTCTAACCATCGTTTTGTCCAATCCAATGGTTTTTGACAATGGTTACAGCCTAACGCGCACAGACCAATGGTTTTGTGTCGACCGTGCCCCGCTAGCTGCGTGCGGCCCAGGCTACACCTGACCTTCTAACCTTTGTTTTGTCCAATCCAATGGTTTTTGACAATGGTTACAGCCTAACGCGCACAGACCAATGGTTTTGTGTCATTCGTGCCCCGTTAGCTGCGCGTGACCAAGGCCACATCTACACCTGACCTTCGTTTCGTCCAATCCGTTGGTTTATGACAATGGTGACAGCCTAACACGCACAGACCAGAATGGTTTTGTGTCAGCCGTGCCCCGCTAGCTGCGCACGGCCAGGCCGCACCTGTACATAATCATTCTAACATTTGTTTTGTCCAATCCAATGGTTCTTGAAAATGGTTACGGCCTAACGCGGTCAGATCCATGAGTTTTGACAATGCTTTCAGCCTAACGCGTCCCGATGATTTTTTTTTTTATCAACAGTGATTTTGTATCCCAAATGTAGGCAACAATGTGTCCGTCTCGGTGCGTGCCGCTCGAGTGAGTCTTGATGACAGTTGAACGAGATGCAAGCTCTGTCGAAACATGGCAGCCGTCTTTAAAATAGCAATAAATAACATCACACATTTACGAACTTGAGCACATATATGAGGTTCAGTAGTGACCAGGGTTGCTAATTTAAATACATAATATCACCCTGATGATGAAACGAGGACACAAGGTATGAAAAAGTCACATTCACATTACGAGGATGAACATGTCACCAGAGCATAAAGTGCCGGAAGCAGAGTTGCTTATCGAAGTTATCTCATTCACTTCAAGAATAACAGCATTAAGCAGTCTTCCAAATCACACTGCGTTTGAACATCAAAAATATGTTCTGGCGGTGTTTTAAACCTCTCTGGTCTGAAGTCATCATATCGAGCTACAGTCCAGTGGCTGCCTTCAGTAACTCTTTCCTCGTGTCGGGAACAAGAATTTGGAATAATTGTCCTCGTGACGTTAGAAATTGTACATACGGTGGCTACGCCCCTGCAGTGTGGATTTGGTCACCACAATTATTGTAGTTGTGATAAGAATAGAATACCCTCTGTTCCAAATTTAATGTTTATACTCGTAATTTTTGCCCATAGCTGCCAACAACCCATTTTTTGAACTCTGTGACTGAACATGCGCATGCTTGTAAGGTGCAGTGTATTGTCCCTGGCAAATATTGTGTGCATATTTGCAATGTAGATGTAAAACTTTTACATGCAAACCATAACTATTTTGCAATTGCGATCGCAACTTGTGCTAACTCCCTCGTTAGAAGAGGTGGGTTCGATTCCCTTCTCATACATCCTGGAAGTGGTTTTCTGTGGTTTCCCAATTCGACTCCATGCAAATGCTGGGATGGTTCCTAACTTAAACCATGGCTGCCTCCTTCCCAATTCTCACCTGAATTACAAATACACACACTACTACAGCCTTCAGACTTTTCTTGTACATAGGCCTACACACAAAAGTACACGGGGCTAAATGACCACAATGTCCAAGCTCCTCCAATGAAGCAACAATATGGTATGACTACTCAGTATGCCAGTGTTCCAAACTTTTGTTGAAGTGCATGTATAACAATTTTTCCTTATGTTATGACTGCATAATACCGGGTGAGTTAGCCGTGGTGGTTACGGCATGACTGATGGCAGTCGCTCACATCCGGGAGACGGGGAGGTTCGAATCCCCCCGCCGGCAACCTTGAAGATGGTCTTCTGTGGTTTCCCATCTTCCTTTCAGGCAAATGCCGGGGTTGGTCCCTAACTATAGGCCACAGCCGCTACCTTCCAACTCCTCGTCCTTACATTCCAACTTCCCTCCTTCCCTCCCCAACGGTACTTGTAGCTCACCCATTGGGTGTCCGTCTCGAAGCAGCTACAAAACTGGCGAGCCGAACATGTCCTCGGACACTCCCGGCACTAAAAAGCCATACGCTAAAAAAAAAAAAAAAAAAAAAAAAAAAAGCCCTGCATAATTTTGAAATGTTTTTAAGCACCTAATTTGGCTAATCTCTGTCTTTACATTGGCAGGTGAGGATTTTATCAAGGAAGCTTATATTGACAACATTTACATTCTCTCCCCTCCATCCAGCAACCCTGTCGATGTCATCTGCCTCCAAGACAGAATCTACACAAGTCTGAAGAAATGGGAGACCTCCCTTGTGGAATTGCTGCAATATACATAAAAAGAAAACAAAAATGTATAATATGAAGAGTCAATAAAATAGAGAAATGAAATGTAATTTCAAAATCATATCTGTACAGTTTACATTAATTTAAACCTTTAAACCTTTTATTCCTGAAAGTATTTATAAACGGTAAAAATTGCAACATTGGTTCAACATGTGGTACATCACAATTTTGCATAATAGGCCTGTTTTCATTCAACAGGATGTGCTGCCTGATTTAGGCGCATGGCGCAGAGGTAATGTTTTCGCCTGCTGTTCCTAAGGTTGCAGGATTGAATCCTGGCTCAGTCAGTTTGTGCATAAATGAGAGGGAGTATATCACAGATTTTCTGGCATGTTAAAGATACCATTTTGGGTGGAAATTCTGGCACCCTGGCATCTCTAAAAACTGCAGTAGTTAAAGGAACGTAAAACCAATAACATTATTGTTATTTGATTAAGGATGTTCCAAGAATGAAGCATGTCTGTCCCGCTATACTACTGTAGAACTCATTTTTTTAAACAAAACGCTAAGAATAGTTTTCAGTGCTGAGGAGTGGAAGTATTATATTGTTAGAAGCTACCTAATGATTGATGTAAGTTACTCTATGCCTTTTGAAAAAATACTTTTTCTGAACCTGTTTGGATTACATTGTTCTTCTAGGACAATGGCAATAACAGAAAGGCACTCCTGTGTGTATGCGAGTCAGTGTCTCAATGCATCTCTCATATGTATGTCATATGCACTGCTTTGTCAACTAGTCAGAATGCAGTTAATCTGAAATTAGCAAAAAAAGCAATATACCATGCTAGAATTTGAATGCTTGCTGCTCGATTTGAAATAGACTCTAAAACCTGCTTTTTCTAGGATGAATTGAAAGCTAGCATGGCACTTGGACAACACACCAGAGTGACTTAGCTGCCTTTGTTTGTGTATGTTTGTCATAACTAATGAAAATGAAAATCCACAGCCTGCTTCCAGTCTCCGACCGGGTCAGGAATGGAATGAATGAAGCCCCCATCTAGCGGCGAGGATATGAACTGTGCCGGCTGCCGAGGCCTGACACACTCCTCTGGGGCAGTCATAACTAATAATTAAGTTATTCACTAGATGTGAAAATACTCTCTATATAAATCAGGCTTAACGTAGGCATAGTGTTCACTGGTTCAGTGAAACTCTTAGAAAAATAGCAGAAAGAAGGCAAAAATACAATAAAAGTACTATGACTAGCTAGTCCTTCCATTTCTTGCCATTACTTGTGTGCACAACGGAATTCATGGCTTCTGTAGTATAGTACCACACTTAACGCAGTCAACACGATGCAGGAGTTATACCACACGTCCTATTCATCTTCTTTTGACGAGCTGGGAAACATTTACCGCAGGTAAGAATACAGACTCTTAAAACTATGCTCTTGGTTTTGGAAGCTGTACCATAACATGGCGGTAGGTAATTATTCTCAAGCTAGTAGTTTTAACGTGGCCTGAAAAGTTATGATTGTTCAGGTATGTGGTGCAGCCTATAAGGCTCCATGTCTAGCCTACTACATGCAAGAGGCCTGTGTCTGTTTATATACTGACATTTTGAAGAACCCTACCAGGGGATAATTCTAGCACCCTGGGATCTCAAACTGTTGCAATTATAGAAAACGTTAAACCAATACTATCAAATTTCACAATTTTGAGCCACAGCATCTCTTTTTTATGTCGACCATGCATTAATCGGCAACTGAACCTGGTTCTCCAAGATTATGTACCAGGATCGTTATTGTGTCCTTACCAATACATTCTGATAGGGATTACAGTACACCTCTACTACACAAGGAAATGGGAGTGGGATGAGATTCAGAATTCATGGAATGCTCCCCAATGAAAGAGATTGAAAGCTTAACTCCCAGTTTATTCAGTAGGTAGCCTAAGCCTAAGTAAGTAATAAATGTTACGCCACTAACAAGTGATTGAGCACTATCTCATTGGACTAAATGGAAGTAAAATGCTAAGGAAATAAATGTAGGATTTATTCTTAAGCAATACACTGCACTAGCAGGTAGGCCTATCAGGGTAGAAATGCTGCAAATTATATTATCCTTCATCAGACATGGACGCCTTTACATCCCACGGCTACTCATTAGCTTACTTTTCTCACATTCGCGATAATCAGATCGCAACGAATGTAAACATGAGACGGTCAGCTGTTCGTGCCACCAGCGATCAAACTTCGCGCGCCGCGCCCAGGGAGAGCGAGTGCAGATACGTTCCAAATTACCGAGTGTTTACACTTCGAGTGTGGACAGAGTGATCGAGTGCAAGTGTACATGAGAGTGTGGAGTGCGAGTGTAGAGTGTTCATCATTTGGCAAACAGCCTCAACAAGATGTTCAGCAAAGAACATATAGCCTACTTTCTCCTATATGTATGGGTATACTTACAACTCTTTGTCGTCACCCCTAAAGCAATCACCTCCATCACCTTGTTTTTTTTTTTTTTTGGTTTGTTTTCTTTTATATTGATAATTAGCCAGTAAGTGTCTAAATCTATATTATATACTTTATGGTGTTTGAATATCAAAACTACTAATTTACTGTAATGCATTCACGCCCGTTAATCTCAATATTAAGCCTCCAAACTTAAGAATCCTTCGTTTTAGGTATCTTCCCCTTTAAAAATCCACGGCGATCACAGTAGGTTGGTGCTGCAACCTAGCAGAGAATTAATATGTCTTGTACGCCTCTGAGTGTGGAATGGACAGGCTGTTTAAAGCAACCAGGAGGGAGGCGATCCAGCTGGCATGCTTTAAAGGTAATTGGAGCGCGGTCGTGGCTAGAAGTTGAACTATTACGAAATTGCCATACTTCAGGAGGCCGGGGATTTACAAAGCGGAATGTTTGGAACAATTACCCACGTAACCCACAAGAGAACAGCACCATAAAGAGGCATTGAGACGGCTGTGGTTGATGACAATGTGTATCTTGCACTTATATTCTCCTTCTTCTAATGTCATCTGTTTATGTGCGATGCCGGGGCTGTGATTAATAATAAACGAGTGTATACATTAGTCTCTCCTTTGAGCTAAATGGAATTTTATTTAGTATCTGTGTAAAGAGCTCGTCCACTTCATTTGTAAAAGAATTCAAGTAAAGAAGAAGTTAACTCTAATAGTTTTCGATCCCCAGTCAACCGCTTAAAAGACTAACGCTCTAGCCCAGAGCCAAATATGTCCTTAACACCTCAGTGTTATTAACTGACTTAGATACAACGAGTTAGCAAATAATGTCTTGAAATAAACGATCTTCATTATAAATCATTTCATACAAAGATTATATTAATTCTATCATAATTAAACTACTGAAATATAGGACAGGCACAAGAAGTCAGCTGCCATCTTTTCATGTGACAGAGACGGCTCAGCTCTTTTAAGTCACTCATACAGTATAATATTATAATATTAAATTATAATAAATAACGGATCACGTCCTTTAGGATAGCCTAAACCACCCTTGGCTCGATAATCGGAATTGGCGGGTCTTAAGCTGTTGACTAAAATGGTTGCATAATTCACATGGACTCCATCTTTAAATAGTATGGCTGAGGACCTTGTACTTTGATCACAGATTCCATCTCATATAAAGGTATGATTTTACGAAATTTCGTAAAGATCCGATGATTAGTTTGGTCGTAATTTAATGTTAAGATTTGACCATTTGAGTGGCCGCCATTAAGGTTAGGTAAAGATGGCGGCAATATAAAATATGACACTGAGGTGTCCTTTCCTATTCCTACCTTGTACCAAATGTCGTTCAATTCGGTTTCACAGTGTTTGAATTGATACGGGGGGGGGGACAGACATACAGAGTACACACACACTCGCACACAGATACACACATTTTTTTGACCCTGTGTAGATCTCATAAGTCTACTTTAATTTTTGCAAAAATCGAAAGTAGGCTAAAAATATAATATGGTTCTAATGATGTCATGCACTAGTGCACCAATGGAAACATAGCTCCATTTTTCAATATGGTTATGCCTAGTATTAAATACCATATGTTTACCCAACACTATCAAAAGTGGTTAGACTGGCCACTACATTCACTTTGGCAGTGACGATATGAAAGCACGTTCTTGAGATATGTTTATACATTGCAACACCGATAAAGAATTTCAGCCCCTAAAACGTGGTTTTCTTTGCTGACTAGTAAAACACTAGTCCCTTAAGGTCGTGCTTACAATATTGGGTCATTTACTGCATTCAGGCCCGAAATTACGGGAGAACAAACAGGGCAGCTGCCCAGGACCTCAGGTTTTAGGGGCGGAAAGAATTCTTGAAAACCGTACAAAACCGCTTGGGCATTAAACGCCAAGTTATTAAAGTTAAACCCCCCTACACACACACACACACACACACACACACAAGATAATTATTCATTGTCGCACATTTGCAATGTTGATTATTTAAGGACACACAAAACTGGATTGCGTTAGTCATCTTGATGTTCTTGCTTTTGAATCTGACTTGAAAGTGAAATTGGACTAATAAAATCCTAATCTTGCTTGCAACTGACAAAGCAAGAAGGAAGCCCCTTGTTATTTAAATAACTGGCGTTTTAGCCATTGGTTGTATACAGTGCTTGATTTGTAAAAAGAGAGGTTCCGGTACTGTGGGCTACCGGGTGGTGGTGGTGGGAGGGGGTTGGGGGCTTTATGGAATATTGAAATATAGAGTTCTAAAAACGATATTTTTACACCTTTCTGAACACCTTTAAAAATGAATCAGTGGACAAAATAGCAATCTAATTTTGATTCAACTTTTCCCCCGATCAGAGGTTTCGGTACGGCGTACTGGTGAGTACCGTCACAAATCCAGCCCTGGTTGTATAGGATATCTGTTAAAATTTAAATGTAAATTCTTTGTATTAAGTATTTTTCTACTTGTAATTTTATGAAATACATACTTAGAGGATACCCAGGAGAGTACACGAGACGAAGTGGGAAGGAAAGAAACCGAGAGGAAGACCGAGAGACAGGTGGCTGAAGGGGGTGGAAGAAAGCGTGAAGAAGAGAGGAGAAGACTGACAAGGGTGGAGGCTGAGAGATGGTGGGAAGACAGAAGACGTTGGAGAGGCTTGTGTTCCAAACAGACCCGGCCAGTGGCTGGAAACTGTGCAAGATGATGATGATACTTATAGTGTTTGCCACTCATAGTTAAATACACGCTGTGAAGAAACAGCCCCATATGTTAAGGAAACTTTAATAAATCTACAAATTTTAAGTCGGGGGTTATTTATTTTTATTTTGCCCAGGGGCTTCAGGAGCCCTAAATACTGGCATGACTGTGTTGTACACTCGTCTAATTTTGCGCCGTTCTGCCTTACTGCGATCGTAATTCGCGCTGTGAAATGCCGTATATTTTTTAAGGGGTACCATAGTACTGTGGTCCATTTCTTGAGAAAAGAGCAATTATTGCTACAAATGAACAGCAATCTACCATTGTTGCAGATTCTTAACCTGTAGTGTTAAATCTTCTACAATCGAAGCAATTTATAGGCTAATAGTTAAATTGTTCTGCGGTGTTTTTGTGTCACCATCAAAGCGACTGAGATTCGTACTCTCATTCAAATGTAGACGGTAGATCAGTTGAGACAAAATGGTAAATTCAATACTGATAGACTTCGTAATATTGTAAGATATATGATTACAGTGGAATTTTCTTGCAAGGTAATTTTTGATGCGCAACATGTAGCCTACTTATATGGGCGGAGAAGCTAATTTAATCCTATTTAATTCGGCTTATAGTTGTATTGACCGACTGAAAGTTACAATTCAATATAGATCAATTAGGTGATAAAGCCAGAGTTCAAGGGGGGATTGATAATGATGTGCTTCTGCAAGAAGAAAATTACAGAACAGACAATGGCAGGCTCTAACACAAGGAACATTTATGTGACATTCTTAAGTACGAGTGTATATTAGTTAAATGATCCTGCGATGTTTGTCGTTATCAGAGCAACTAAGTAAGAAGTACATGATTTAGTGAGTTGTATATATTTTACTTAACGGTCAGCAATGAAATGAAAATCCACAGCCTGCTTCCAGTCTCCGACCGGGTCAGGAATGGAATGAATGAAGCCCCCATCTAGCGGCGAGGATATGAACTGTGCCGGCTGCCGAGGCCTGACGCACTCCTCTGGGGCAATGATTAAATGAATGACAGATGAAATGAAATGATAGTGAAGAGTGTTGCTGGAATTAAATTTTGACAGGGAAAACCGGAGTACCCGGAGAAAAACCTGTCTGCCTCCGTTTTGTCCAGCACAGATCTCAAATGGAGTGACCGGGATTTGAACCACGGACCCAGTGGTGAGAGGCCGGCGTGCTGCCGCCTAAGCCACGGAGGCTTTTTACTTAACGGTCAGCAATAATCAAATGAAATATTTTCTTTCTAAAACGAAAATTTGCTAATACCATGGGCGTCACAAGGACGAGTAATGTATAATACGAATTTATCACTTCGCACAAAATTCATTATGCTAAGAAGTGCAATGCGTAGTATTCCTGATAGCTTGTGAAGAGGAGGAAAAACTTAATGGATCCCCTGTAAAGGTCGGTACAAACTAGATATTTATAAACAGTGCTGTTTGAATTATTAGGCAGTTACCACAGTTTAATTTAACTTAGCAATTTGGAAATACGTCCTCCAGTTACTGTATTTAGAAAATAGGCGAACTGGATTTACATTAGCATTTTAATGAACTACATAATTTTTATATTATATTTTTATATGATTTTTATTGTCGACACATGGTGGTACCACTATTTTTTACCTGTTTTTAAGAACTGAACATTAAGACAATGAATCACAAAAGAAGAAACGCGATCTTCTATGGACAGAAACTGTGAACTAAAAACAAAATATTCCTCCCAATCTTGCCATAAAGTTGCCAACGGTTTCAGAGCAGTCAAATAATGAATTTCACGAAGCAAGTAAGAAATGAAACGAAAATTGTGGGAGGGAGGGAGGTAATGAAATGAAGATTATAAATTGGCCCCCCTCTGGAAATAATCCTGCGGGCACCCATGCTGGTCCTCCAGGTTGGAGGTTGGACGTGGGGCTAACAACCCCATACCATTAAAAAAAAGAACCTGTTACGAAACTAGGACAATTGCCTCGGAAGGACGGACTTAATAGAAGACAACTTTGGCCTGGATTACGGAAAAGAGATTTGTATATTGCGACGTGGAATGATAATTGATGAATGAAATAGGATCTTCTTCTTCTTAGCGTCATCCCGTAGGAACGGGTTCCGCTTTTTGGTTCAATGCATGCCATTTCTTGCGATCTAATGCTTCCCACGATTTCAAGTTTCTTGTTCGTAAACCTGCGTTAATAGTGTCCAGCCACCGTAATTTTGGCCTCCCACGCTATCTCTGGCCATCGACCGTTAGATGGTAGGCCGAGCCGATGACTGAACTTTGTGGTGCACGGACGTGTCCATACCAACGGAGTCTCCATTCCTGCATTTTCTCATTGATTGGAGCCACGCCAGCTATATGTCGAATCGTTGTGTTGGGGATGGTCGAGCAGAGAAATGTCTAAAGATCTTCGCAGCATCCGCATTTCCATGACATGAAGTGCGTGCTCAGCACTTCTAGGTGCTGGCCAACACTTGGTACCATATAATGCAACTGGTCTCATCATTGTGCGGTATATCTTTGGTTTTAGGCGGATAGGCATCTTCTTATCACAAAGAACACCGGTGACATCTCTGAATATGAATGAAATAGCATAAGAGATAATTAAATTTAATTTAGACATTGTAGCGTTACAAGAGGTAAATGGCAAGGACAAGGAAGGATAGATAAAAGCGAATATTCACTATTGTATAGTGGTCCAAATAGCAGAACAGGACAACATGGTACAGGATTTATGGTATCCAAGGCAGTAAGGAATAGTATTATAGAATATGAAGCCATAAATGAAAGATTTTGTAAATTGTGCATCAAAGGGAGATTCAGGAACATATCCATATTGTCAGTGTATGCACCAACTGAAGAGAAAGATGAGGATGAGAAGGAAGAGTTTTATGAACAATTAGAACAGATATGCGGTGAGATACAGAGATACGATACATTGATAATAATGGGTGACTTTAATGCAAAGATTGGAAAGGATCTATCGATGGGATGTGCAGGGGAACATACACTACATGATGTTAGTAACCAAAATGGCACACTACTTGGGCATTTTGCCATCAGGAACAATATGGTGATCAAAAGCACATGTTTCCCACACAAACGAATACATCTAGGTACTTGGAAGGCTCCTGATTCTGCAACCGTGAATCAAATAGACCATGTGTTAATCAATGCAAGATACTCTTCGTCAATTATAGATGTGCGGAGTTGTAGAGGACCAAATTGTGATTCAGATCACTATCTAGTCAAAGCAGTACTTAGAGAAAAGCTGGCTAAAACGAAATCTGAAACCTGGAAGAACAGTATTAACGTTGAAAGACTAGGAGATGAAAGAATTAAGGAGGAATATCAGAAAGAAATACAAAAGAAATTAGAAGAAGAAAAAGAGAGAGATGATCTCAATGAAGAGGGTAAGAAAATAGAGGAAGTAGTTAAATTAGCTGCAGAAGAAATAATGGGAAAGAGGCAGCAAACCCGGAATGAATGGTTTGATCAAGAGTGTAGGGAAGCAATAGAAGAGAAGAATAGAGCAAGAGAAAAGATGATCTTGAGAGAAACAAGAAGCAACTGTGAACAATATAGGCAGCTGAGGCTGAATGCTAACAAAGTATGTAGAAGAAAGAAAAAGGAACACATAAAGAAACAATTTACAGAAATAGAAGAATTAAAGCAGGGAAGTGATGTAAGAAAATTCTATGCGGCAATTGGTAAAATGGGGAAAGTTTTCCAACCGAGGGAAAGAAGATGCAAAGATAAACAAGGGATGATACTGAATGATGAGAACAAAGTGTTAGATAGATGGTCTGAGCTCTTTAAGGAACTTCTAAGTAAAAGTGTAGAGATAGAGATTGAACAACATAGGCAACAAAATGAGAGACAAGAAGTAATTAGATCAGAATAAGAGAATGAGAATGCAAGTATTATGAGACCTACAAGATTTGAAGTGGTAAATGTAATGAAGAAGATGAAAACCAACAAATCGCCAGGGGAAGACAGTATAGTAGTAGAATGATAAAATATGGATGAGCAGCATTGGAAGATAGAATACATATACTATTGGAAAGAATATGGGAAGAAGAGAACATGCCAGATGGATGGAGGGGAGGAATAATGTGTCCTATATTTAAGAAAGGAGATAAACGTCATGTATCAGGTATCTTGAAAGAAAGAATGAAGATGTTTTCAGAAGAAATTCTGAGTGAATATCAGTGTGGTTTTCGACCTAACCGGAGCACAACGAATCAAATCTTTGTAATTAGGCAGATGATGGAAAAGTTTTATGAACATGATTTTGACCTCCACATGCTCTGTATAGATTTTAAACAAGCTTTCGATAGTATATGTAGAGAAAGACTATATGAATTACTAGAAGAAATGAGGATACCTGGAAAGATAATCCGGCTGATAAGGATGCCACTAGATAACACATGGGCACGAGTGAAAAATGGAAATAAGTTGAGTAAACCCTTTACAATTAATATGGGTGTAAAACAATGAGATGGATTGTCTGCAGTACTCTTTAACCTTGCACTGCATAATGCAATTAGTTATGTAGACCAGGGAGACACTGTTTTTAACAAATCAAGTCAGATCTGTGCTTATGCAGATGATGTAGTGATCATAGCAAGAGAGAAGCGTACACTGAAAAGAGTATATTTAGAATTAGAGAAAGAAGCTACAAATATTGGGTTAATACTGAATGAGAGTAAAACTAAGAGCATGGTAATGTCCACATCTAACAGAAGAAGGGCGGCTTCGGTGACGTAGTTGGTAGCATGCTGAGCTTCTATGCCCCAGATCGCGGGTTCAAACCCGGCCGAAGTCGTCGGATTTTTTAAGAGTGTTAAAAATCCCTCAGTATGCCTTCCTTCGGAGGGGAAGTAAAGCCGGTGGTCCCATGTCATAGATTTATGGCATGTTAAAGAACCTTCCATTAATTACACCTGTGTGAAGCTAAATTATATAGGTTAAGAATGTAAACAACGCTCTTAGGTTCCTACATTCGTTGCCAAGAGCCGACTGCAGTGGCATCTAGTAGCTAAGTCTGAACTAGTAGTCGTTGACGGTAGGATTTGGCGGCAAAAGTAGGAACTATTTGAAAAATTCGAAGTCTGCAGTCCTTACTTGAATTAAAAACATAACACACACTAATACAGTCATCACAATTAACACCGGTTATCAGACAGATTCTACACACACCCAAAGTGCACGGGGCTACATGACCGCGTTGTCGCAGCCCCTAAACTGAGAAACCATCCAACCTAACACAAGAAGAGCCCCGCAGGATATTATAATAGGCGATAAGACATTTGAGGGAGTGACACAATTTAAGTATCTAGGAGTACTTATTAACAACCAGTGTGATATGACAAACTGTATTAAAGATCGATTACAGGCTGAAAACGGAGCCTACTATGCAAACATCAAGAAGCTCAGGAATCAACTTATATCACGAACAACCAAAATGAAGATATATAAGACAATGATAAGACCAGTAGTGACCTATGGCTCTGAAGCTTGGACATTAACTGAATCGATTACTTCAGAAACCAGTCAAGCACCAAGTCTGTCAATTGTGAGAAAATGAAAAAAACTGTCTAGCATCAGACTAAATGTTTTGGAAGTGGTTTTAATATTTTAGATTGAATGTATTATATCTCTGAATACTTTTCATCTAAGGAAAAATATTTTGTGCTTATTAAATGAAAATCCACAGCCTGCTTCCAGTCTCCGACCGGGTCAGCATGTGGAGGTCAAAATCATGTTCATAAAACTTTTCCATCATCTGCCTAATTACAAAGATTTGATTCGTTGTGCTCCGGTTAGGTCGAAAACCACACTGATATTCACTCAGAATTTCTTCTGAAAACATCTTCATTCTTTCTTTCAAGATACCTGATACATGACGTTTATCTCCTTTCTTAAATATAGGACACATTATTCCTCCCCTCCATCCATCTGGCATGTTCTCTTCTTCCCATATTCTTTCCAATAGTATATGTATTCTATCTTCCAATGCTGCTCATCCATATTTTAACATTCTACTACTATACTGCTTATTAACTTGGCTGTAAAAAAATCCAAAACATTTTCCACTGGTTTCTGCAATAAACAAGTGTTGCAAACATATTTTTATGGGATAATTCTCGAATTTTGAAAGGATTTCATCATAAAACCCATATTTGTGGAAAAGGATAATATTTTAATTAGGTTCATGTTCGACGATGTCGAAATGTAAATATTATATCTCAGAAAACTTTATTATAATGAGGGTCATTATAACACTATTTTTCATTATGATACAGTTTCTCCCACCAATCAGAGCTCAAGAAACAGTTGTTTGACCCCAATTATGTAAGGATAGCATCGCACCTGCGCTGAGTTCCAAGGCCTTCTAATTTAAATTTCACTGTGTGGCCTACGTGTCATAGTTGGTTAATCGAGGAGGCCATGGTCAAATACAAGGCATTATCTGCGTCCCATGCGCTCTGTTCAGTACATAAAACTGGCGAAATATCGACAGATATTTATGAATATTTATGTTCGAACATAAAATAGTTATAATAATTATCGTCGAACATAAACAGTCGTATGCAACTCGCCTATAATGGCGAGCATATGCTCGTTTTATAAACATACTCGTGTCTTAATTATTGCCATTATAGGCTCGTTGCATAATGTAGGCTACTATTAGACTACGTTGCTGATACAAATATAATTATTAATGGGATGAAATCAGCAATGCCTGCTCGTCATGACAGGAGGTAGTCAATCCTCATAAACAAACTCCACAGTACATTCTGTCTCTGTAGTAGGCCATTGTAAAAGCTATCATAAAAGTGTTCATATCCCATCAGGTAAGATTTTAGGGCATTTAGGTCTCGAATCTTCTTGATATTGATGGGCACCTATAACAATCAGTAATAAAGAATAACGTAGGGCTCAGACCAACAGTGTACAGAAATATTCAGGCTACAATGTAATATTTTAGAATTTTTATAGACCTACACTTTTGAATCAAAGAATATTGTTACATGTAACTAACTAATAATTTTGTAAGTATGACTTATAAATTGTATTTATAAACTTACTTTTCCTGAAGGATATGCCATCTGGGCGAGTAAGTCAGAAGCAAGATCTCTTTTCAGTAGAGATTCTGGATTCAGAGCAACAGCACCAACCGGCAAGGTGCGAGGCATCACAAAATGTTATGAATATTCCCGAATGGGAATATGATGTTATTTCCGTTTGAGCAGATAAATTATCAATTAATATGATAAAATTGGTCCAGTCAACTGAAGCATAAAATGCCAGCGTTTCGCCCTAGTGTGCCGTTGGGCTCGTCAGTTGGTACAGACACACCTCACTAATACGCGTGGCTATCACATACTGAGAAGGCCATCGCAAGACACAAAATACAAGTACAGGGTCTTTCACTCAAGATGCGGCCAGCCCAGCGCTCCAGGTAGAACGTGGGGCTATAAAGGTCAGACGAGCATATCGCAGCGCGCTGCTGTCACAGCATATGTCATAATTAAGATAAGGAAGAAGTGCTGTTGGATTGATGTTTCGGAGCAGCGCGGGACTTCGCAGTGCTGGAAACGTTGCAATGCAGGGTTTACCGAGTAAAGTTGACTTTGTTATTTCGTTTATAGCCTATTTAATGTTATAAGTGTTATAAGTTTATAACGTGTGTACGTGTTAGTGGTTATTGATTAATTGTTATTGTGTTCCAAAATTTTATAACGTGTTATTGCTAAGTGTTAAAGCCTATTGGTTCAATAATGCCTCAACCTGCATACACATTAGAACAAAAGATTTTCATGTACGACACTTATGTATTGACGAATTCCTGTAGAGAAGTTAGAAGGCGGTATGTAGGATAATTCCCAGGTGCGACCATTCCAAATAGAGAAACTGTTAGAAGACTTGTCAACAAATTTAGAAGTACAGGTTCGATTCTGGTTGGAAAACGAAGAGTAAAAAAGCGAGTGCTTACTGAGGAGAAATTAGGTGAGGTAGGGGAAATGTTACAACGTACTCCTACAAAATCGCTCAAAATCTTTCGCAGAAAACACAAATTTCGATTACCTCAGCCTGGCGGGCTACAAAAATGTTAAAATTGAAACCATACAGGATTATTGTTGTTCAAGAGTTGCTTCCACATGATAATGAGAGTAGGGTAAATTTTTGTAACTGGGTTTTAAGGGGTGTTGATGATGGGGGTACTTGATCCGAAATTAATAATATTCTCTGATGAAGCATGGTTCCATTTAAGTGGACATGTTTCAAGTCAGAATAACAGGTACTAGTCTTCAGAAAAACATGTTAATTTCATACATCAAACACCCCTACATGATGTGAAAATGGGAGTGTGGGCGGCAATAACTGCAGACAGGATAATAGGGCCTATATTTTTTGAAACCACAATCACTGAGCAGAGATATAGGGATGAAATTCTCGTGCCATTTTTTTGAACAATTGATGGACACTGAATGCCAATCTGGATATTTCCAGCAGGACTCTGCATCTGCGCATACGGCTAACGAGTCATTAGATTTAATTGAGGATTTATTTATTTATCGTATGGCATACATGAAAATTATTTACAATTTAACATCAAGTTCCGAAACGTAATGAAGTGCCTGTGGTGTCCCTAGGAAGAAGTCGCTGAAGTCACCACCGTATGATGTTTGTGGACATTCCTGAACTAGGTGCCGAACAGTCTGTCTTTCAGCACCGCACTCGCAACATGGCGAAGACTTTTTCCTCCACTTGTACAGGAGACCGCCGCATACACCGTGATTGGTCCGGATTCTATTTAATTTTGACCAGGTCTTTCTAGGCTGAGTGAACCCTGGCACCTTCTCAGTTATGCATGGCATTACTGTACTCTCTGGAGGGGCAAACGAATTCCAATCAGAAGACCATCTCTCAGTCAGGTTGAATTTGTTAGTTGCAAGATTCTCCGCTGTGCAGATAGGTGGATGTCTTGAACGTAATTGTTTCACATGTAGATCACCAATGTCTCCATGGATTGATAGTTGTTTGTTGGTCTGGATCTTTCTATATTCTCTTATCAAAATGTTGCATCGCCGCAAATGAGGTGGTGGGATGTGGCTGAGAATAGGAAGCCATTTTGTAGGAGTTGACATAATTGTTCCTGTTATCATGCGCATGGTGTTATTCAATTGTACATCTATTAATCTTACATGTGGACTATTTATCCAGACAGGCGCACAATACTCAGCAACAGAATAAACTAAACCTAGAGCTGAGCAACGGAAAGTAGTTGCATTGGCACCCCAAGTGGTGCCACATAATTTCCGTAAGATGTTGTTTCTTGTCTTCATTTTGGCAGAAGTCATTCGTAGGTGTTCTTTGAATGACAATGTTCTATCCAGTGTTATACCCAAATACTTGGGATGTCTGTTATGGCGAAGGAGGATGTTATTGAAGTAAACCGTAAGTTCCCTTGTTGCCATTTTATTGTTCAGGTGGAAGCAAGCAACTTCGGTCTTAGTTGTGCTTGGCTGAAGTCTCCATTTGCGAAAATAATCTCCCAGTGCAGAAAGATCATTTGTCAGCGTCTCTTCTGTACTTTCGAAACATGGATCTCTAGTAGCAATTGCCCAGTCGTCAGCATATCCAAACTTCCTTGAGGAAATTTTCGACAACAGGGTAATTAGTAAACCATTGTGGCCCACAAGATCCCCAGATCTTACGGTTTGCGATTTTTATTTATGGGGAAAACTGAAAAATAAGGTTTATGCAACAAACCCTCACACTCTAGATGAACTCAAACAGAATATAACCAAAGAAATTGAGGCTATCTCGGTAGACGAACTGAAGCGTGTAAATGAAAATTTCCTTAGACGATGCCAGAAATGTGTAGATGCAGGTGGAGGACATTTTCAACATCTTCTGGGACAAGGTGGGTAATTATTTTACTTTGATTATGTGTTATTATGTGTACTCGTTATTTACATGTGATTTGTACGGGTGCTCTCTCGACCCTAAGCTCAGCGTGCTGCCTCTACTCGCCGCCGGCAGCTCGCTGAGCTTAGGGTCGAGAGTCCGAAGCATCAATCCACAGCACTTCCTTCCTTATCTTAATTATGACATATGCTCTGACAGCAGCGTGCTGCGATATGCTCGTCTGACCTTTATAGCTGCACGTTCTACCTAGAGCCCTGGGCTGGCCGCACCTTGAGTGAAAGACCCTGTAGTATTGACGTCACGAGCGATGCCAATGTGCTACGGAAGTCAAGCTCCCTATCATAAAACAAAAACCTTACCTTGGCAATCCAAATAGGTTATGATTATGAATATTCCCGTTTAAATTATCAATTAATATGACAAAATTGGCCAACGGCACACTAGGGCGAAACGCTGGCATTTTATGTTTGAGTTGACCGGACCAATTTTATCATATTAATTGACAATCACAAAATGTACCAGCAGTTTACTGCAGAACCCAGTCAAGCGGTGTCATTAACTCGTTTCTGAACTAAACACGAAATTAAACGTAATGCCTGACCATTATAGGAGATCGTTTCTTGCCTGTTTTCAGCTCTAAAATGTGCGTATACCCTCCTATAGAGACAGAATGGGATTAAATGTACTATTTGCCTCTCACTCGCACTCATATGTACTGCAATTAGCTTCCTCCCCTTCTAACCCGGCGATGTTGCCATTTCCCAATAATGCAAAGATATAAATCTAAGAAAATGCTTGCGTGATGTTGGTAGAAGATATCCTATTTCTCAGGGCAGTAATTTTTTTCATATTAAGAAAGTTATAATTATTTTTCTTAAACGTTACTTGAAAATTATAGGATGGTACGACAGGAAAGTTAGGTAGCGATAAACTCTTTTCCTGTTGACTTTACGCCAGTGACTAAGCGAGAAGAAATGTTCATTAATGTTTGACATAGTTTTTAAAACAAACCAGAGCTCAGTATCAGATAGCATTTTTAAGTTATCGGACTTAGCGTAATACACCCGCTCAGCACAAAATGACGGGAGCGATAGTTTGTTTATTCAGGCGGGCTCGTTATCTTCACGACTGCATTTGATGAGTGTAGGAAAAGATTCTGTGCTACCCCAGAGTTCAGTGTTATTAAATTTGTTGTGGTGTGAAGTTATACTGTGAAGTGAAGTGGTCCTTGTGTTTTTTATAAATTGTGCTAATTATTATTAAGTTATTATTATATTTATTATTGTGGAGATTTCAGATGAGTTGAGAAAATCCCGATCTGAAAGAATGAAAAAGTACTGGAAAGAGCGCAAGAACCAAGCAGTACTACCTTCAAAGAAGAAGTGATTGTGGAACGACTCAAGTGGTCCAATGTGACCAATCAAGATTAATAATAATAATAATAATTTATTATTGTAATATTCACTATGAATACAGCAACTAGAAAGCGGCGTAGTATTGGAAAATTGCACAGTAGAGAACGGATTATAGTACTGAATATATTTAACTATTTCTTAAAGAACATGAACGTTATCGAGGCAGTTGAAAAGACAGCAGAAGCTACCGGGTGTCAAAACGTTTAGTATATACAATAAGAAAGGAAAAAACGGAAGGCCCTCTGAGAACGCCAGCAAAAACAAAACTTAATGGAGCGAGTAAACAAAAAAATGCTAGGTTAATAAAGTATGATGGAATAGTACACAGCGGAGTCCGTCGCATCGTTCATTCATTGTTCTTTCAAAACATACCACCAACATTAAATATAGTTTTGAGCAGGGTAAACAGTGATGATACACTGCCAAATTTTTCGAGGTCCACTTTACGTAGATTTCTTCATGACATAGAGTTTGAATATGTAAGAAGAGCCAACAAATGTGCCCTGATTGAAAGGGATGATATAATCAGGTGACGCCATAAGTATCTTAAGGACTTGAAATGATTTACGAATGAAGGCAAATCTATTGTTTTTACTGACGAGTCTTGGGTGGACATGGGCCACATCGTGACAAAAGAATGGAGAGATACTAAAATTAAAAGTGCTCGTCAGGCAGCAATTGAGGGTGTTAGCACAGGTCTTAGGCCACCTAGTGCTCGTGGGTCGAGGTTTGCCTTGGTTCATGCCGGGAATGAACAAGGGTTCGTTAAGGGTGCTGAGTTAACTTTTCTGTGCCAAAAGAACACAGCAGACGCCCACGATGAAATGACAAGTGAACTGTATGAAAAGTGGTTTGCCGAGCAATTGTTGCCCAATGTTCCCGAAGGATCTATCCTAGTAAGAGACAAAGCAGGCTATCACAGTCGTAAAAGCAAACTTTTACCTTCAACGTCATGGAGAAAAGACCGGATTGTAGACTGGCTCACTCAAAAGGGGATCCCTTTTCGAAATGATATGCTAAAGCGGGAGCTTCTTTTTATTGTGAATCAAAACAGAGAGAGATATGGTAAATACATCATTGACGAGATGGCCAAATCAGCAGGAAAATATGTTCTTCGCTTGCCACCATACCACTGTGAACTTAATCCCATGGGCGCAAGTGAAGAACTATATAAAATTGAACGTCTCATTCACAAAACAAGAGATGAAGACTTTAATTTCGGCTGCATACCACCACGTGACCACACAAAATTGGGCAAACTACGTGAACCACACCAAAAGAATCGAAAGTGAACTGTGGAAAGCAGATGAGATTCAAGATGACGAGGAGCAATTTTTGATACGCTTGTTACCTTCATCATCATCATCATCGTCTTCCACTTTGATGGATCGCCTACTGGTTCAGATTCGGCTGAAACTAGACCATCCAGGGACACGGAGGAATTTATGGAAGGGTTAACACCACTACCAGAGGATAGTGGGCAGGCCTGAAGGTATGTGTTGTGTTTTTTTAACTTTCAATTTTTTGATATTATATTATATTCGTGGAAAATGTCATATTATAATTTATTATAACCTACTGTATGATATTCGAGAAAATATAATATTATAACATATTATAATATTATCATATTCATGAATAATTGAAAATTATAAATTATAATGTGTGCATTAAAATTGCGCTCTGTGGTTTGGTATATCATATCTAAATTTTGTACCGTCATTCGCTGCAAGGCATGAGGTACAGTTATATACAACAAACAAATATTTTGGAAATTTCGAGAGTTTTGCGTAAAACCACGCCTGTATACAAGTTATCTTAACATCATGTGCCTGGCCTCGCAGAACTTTGTATATATGCAGCCGATCTGGCATCAGAGCAGCCCATTTAACGCCTACTGTCTTTTAAGGTAGAGACGCACTATAGTAACATATTCTGTCATTAACTAATTTTTTTTCATTTTTTGGCACTTGACCGCTTTCTGAAATAATCGATTCAATGGATGATGAGAATACTGTGAAGTGTTTTGAAAGGAAATACTGCGAAGAATATATGGCCCTGTTAGAGAGGAAGAAGGATGAAGAATACGATATAACCATGAACTAAACGAATTGATTGGAAAACAAGATATTAAGTTTATAAAGGCACAGAGAATCCAATGGTTGGGACATATAGAGAGGATGCCGGAGAGCCAGATGCCCAAGAGAATGTTGTTGTTTGTTGTTGTTTCCTATGGCTAGCCCGGATTCCAATCCATCAGCTTTCCAATAGAGTTGTGTGAGGTTTCCAGAAGTTCTAGCAGTCACATCAAGTTTGTTGCAATGTAGCAGGTGCCCCTTATCCATTTTACTTCCAGGTTCGTGACAAAGTGTGCATTCTTCAGATCTCAGGATGTTGATTCGTTTCAGATGAGCTGCAAGGCAGTCATGGCCAATGTTAAGTCTGAAGGAGGCTACAGCTTCTCTTCTTGGTGTTAATTTGTATTGATCCCATTTAGCATCAATGTCCTTCCATAATTTGGTTTCTGCTGTTTTCTTTGCCATTTCTTAATACCTGTTTTTAATAGTATTTTTCAAGATCCTTTTTGCTGACATAAAATCAGTCTGACTGGCAGGTTGTTGTAGTGTGGTACCTTTTTTTGCTAATCTGTCTGCCTCTTCATTTCCTGCTATTCCAACATGAGAAGGGATCCACTGAAATGAGATCTGTTGTGGAGTCTTTGAAGGGTTTTATCATACAAAAAATTTCTTTCAGTTCTTTATTTTGGGGCTTATAATTTGACGAGATGGCTTGGATGGCTGCTTTTGAATCAGTAATGATAACACATTTTTGATAATCAATGTTTCTGCCTAATAACTGATGGAGTGCATGTGAAATTGCTCTTATCTCAGCATCAAAGTTTGTTTTGATCTACTGGGAAGCAGAGTGAGAAGAGAGAAGAATGTATTCCTGCTCCAGTTCTATTTTCTTTGTCTTGTGAGCCATCTGTAAATATTTTTAGCCATTAATTATGTTAGAATGGTGAACAAAAGGGGACAAGAGATAGAAAATAGGGAAGAACTGAAGAAAATGTGGAAAGAATATTTTGAAGAACTTCTGAACCCAAATGGAAAAGATGGTGAGGAGGAGGAGGAAATCGGGGAAGAGGAAGATGAACTGCAAACGGAAAAGGACTTAACATGGAAAGAAGTGGAAGATGCAGTGAACAAGATGAAAGGAGGGAAGGCACCAGGTGTGGATGAGTTGAGTGTGGTGATGGTGAGAGCAGCAGGAGAGGTGGGGATACAGTGGTTGTACCGAGTGATGAGGACAGCATGGAAGGAAAGGAAGACCCCAGAGGACTGGAAAAAAGGAATAATTATCCCGATCTTCAAGAAAGGTAGTAGAACAGATTGCAGAAACTATCGGGGAATAACACTGATGAGTCATTGTGCAAAGATCTTCGAGAAAGTTTTGGAAAAGAGAATTAGGACAAGGATAGAAGGAGGGATGAGGGAAGAACAACATGGCTTCAGAGCAGGAAGGTCCACAGTGGATTTGATTTTTGCTGTAAGGCAGTTACAAGAACAGCACTATGAGTATGCAACAGATCTACTGATGGCCTTCCTGGACATTGAGAAAGCATATGACAGTGTATGCAGAAACAAAGTACGGAAGTCCTTGGAGGATAGAGGAGTAGAGAAATGGACTATAAAGAGGATAAAGGAGATGTACAAGGGAAGCGTGAGCTGTGTGAAAGTGGGAGGAGAGAGATCAGACTGGTTGGAACAGAGAAACGGCCTGAAACAAGGAAGTGCACTGTCACCATTACTTTTCATTGTGGTGATGGATGACATAATGACCCGAGTGGCACAAGTAATTGGGGAAGGAAAGATGAAAGCAATGGTGTTTGCAGATGATTTGATGATTTGGGGAAACAAGGAGGAGGAGGTACAGGAACAGTTGGACCTGTGGGAAGGAATAATACAAGGATATGGGATGAAATTTAGCATAAATAAGAGTGAGATGGTGATCACAAGGAAGAAGGAAAGAACCACAACGGGAATAACAATTGGTGGGGAACAGCTGAAGAAAGTGGAGAGTTTCAAGTATCTGGGAAGCCTGATACAAGATAATGGAAGAAACGATAGAGAAATAAATGAGCGGGGGAGGCAGGCAGAAGCATTTCGGAGGAGTGTGAGAAGCATGTTATGGAGCAAGGATGTCCCTCAGAACAGCAAAAAGATCATATATCGGACGTACTATGTCCCTATCCTGACGTATGCCTCGGAGACCTGGGTTATGAAAGGAAGGGAGAAGAGCAAAATACAGGCCAGTGAGATGAGGTTCTTGAGAAGCAGTATTGGAGCTACAAAGATGGAAAGAATAAGAAATGAGAGGACCAGAGAATTAATGAAGGAGGAACCATTACAGGATGGTATAGAGAAATCTAGACTTAGATGGTATGGACATGTAAAACGAATGGAGGAGAAGAGGATACCCAGGAGAGTACACGAGACGAAGTGGGAAGGAAAGAGACCGAGAGACAGGTGGCTGAAGGAGGTGGAAGAAAGCATGAAGAAGAGAGGAGAAGACTGGACAAGGGTGGAGGCTGAGAGATGGTGGGAAGACAGAAGACGTTGGAGAGGCTTGTGTTCCAAACAGACCCGGCCAGTGGCTGGAAACTGTGCAAGATGATGATGATGATGATATGGATATCTTTCTTCTATTGTACAGAGGGCCAGTTGTTTTAGATCTTGTGGTGAAGAGTCTTTCTTGCAGACCTCTTCTAGCAAGTAAGATCTGTAGTCACTTGTATATATTCAATGGGGTTGACTGGCATACAGAGTGGTTCAAGTTTTATTTGCAGATTGCTCTTGTTGATATATTCTTTGGCGAGACTTAAGAGATCTTTTTGTGTTTTAAGATTGGGGCTAGAAACTGGTTTTTTGATCCATGTCATTTGAGGCAGTCTTTGTATACTGAGATATGCATTGGCTGTTTGATGTTTCATCTCTTCTTCTATTGGTAAGTTGTGGGTATATAATTCCAAGGCGGTTATAGGTGTGGTTTTTATTGCGCCTGTTATGATTCGTAGGGCATTATTCTGACACCTCTCGAGGCGATCAATGTTTGACTGGGTTGCTGTAGAGAGTACTTCACTGCCATATTTCATGATAGGTTTGATGTAAGTATTGTAGGTTTTGTTGAGTGTGTCTTGAGTGCTCCCCCAAGTAGCTCCTGCTAGTCTCTTCAGTAATTTCATCCGTTTGCTTACCTTATCCTCCACATGTTGTATGTGTTTGGTCCAGTTTAGTTTCTTGTCCATGATGATACCTAGGTACTTTGTACTTTCACTTTTTGGAAGGTCTTGATTACTAAATTTGAGACTGAAAGTTGGATTGTGGTGTCTCAGGGAGAAAAACTGGTATACTGATTTGGTAGTATTGATTTCCATATTATTGTTTTCAGTCCAGTTTTTGAGTTTTATAAGTGCCTGGTTCATTCAGTGTTCAAGAAGCATTTGCTGATTTGGGCTGTTACGTGCTGTGGTCCAAATGATAACATCGTCTGCAAACATGCTGATATTCACATTACGTACTTCCTTTTTTGTGTTTGGAAGATCATTGATGTACACATTGAATAAAGTTGTGCTTGATACAGCTCCTTGTGGGAGGCCTAGTTTTGATTGCTTGCAACCTGAAGTTTTGTTGTTGTAATGAACATTGATCATTCTTTGTGAAAGGAATCTTGAAAACCAGTTTAAAATACATCCATTTACTTTGAAGTTGATAAGTTTCCTTAGCAGCATGTTTCGCCATACAGTATCATAGGCTCCTTTAAAATCGATGAAAACTGCAAGAACACTTTCCTTTTTGTTAAAGGCTTCTTTAACAGCTTGTGTAAATCTCATTATTTGGTGGAAGGAGGACCTGTTTTGTCTAAACCCTGCTTGTTCTTCTGATAGAAGAGATTTTGTTTCCAAGTACCAATTGAGTCTATTTGTAATCATCCTTTCTAGAATTTTTACCAGAATGGAGGTAAGTGCTATAGGTCGGAACGAGGGGACTTGGTTTTTTGGTTTGCCTGGTTTTTAAGATTGGAATGATGAGTCCAGTATTTAGGTAGGTTATCATTTGATGTCCAAAATTTGTTGAATATATGTAGCAGTATGTTTAGAGCAGATGGACCTAGATTTTTTATGAATTCTGGGAATATCTCATCAGGTCCTGTTTGTTTTCTGACTTGTGTGTTCTTTATTGCTAACATTAACTCTTCCATTGAAAATTCATTGTTAAAGATATCGTCTGCATTATTATTCATGATTTTTTGAGAGTCTAGTCTTCTTTCTTTTTCTGTTTTGATAGTCTAATTGAAGTGAAATGTTTACAGAAGTGGTTTGCTATTTTATGACAGTCTGTAATTTCCTTATCATTTATCATAATAGGATTCAAAGGAGTGACTACGTGTTTGTTGTTTAGAGAATTGACAAGTTTGTGAGCCTCCGTGGCTTAGGCGGCAGCACGCCGGCCTCTCACCGCTGGGCCCGTGGTTTAAATCCCGGTCACTCCATGTGAGATCTGTGCTGGACAAAACGGAGGCAGACAGGTTTTTCTCCGGGTACTCCGGTTTTCCCTGTCAAAATTTCATTCCAGCAACACTCTCCACTACCATTTCATTTCATCTGTCATTCATCTAATCATTGCCCCAGAGGAGTGCGACAGGCTTCGGCAGCCGGCACATTTCATATCCTCGCCGCTAGATGGGGGCTTCATTCATTCATTCCATTCCTGACCCGGTCGGAGACTGGAAGCAGGCTGTGGATTTCATTTCATAAGTTTGTGAGCTTTATTGCTGTCTGTCCTATAGTCAACTGTTGTTAAAAATGTGTTCCAAGATTCTCTTTTTGATATTGTTATTGCTTGTTTTCATTTTGCTGTTGCTTGTCGCCATTTCCGTACATCATTTTGATCCTGAGTAAGTTCTGCTGTTCTTCTTGCTTTGTCTCTGGTGGACTTAAGATTGTTCAATTCATCTGACCAGAAAGGTTTATATTTTGTTTGGGCACCTCTGGGTATGCACAGTTTGGCTATGTCTTTTATGGCTGTAGTAAATTTATTCAGGATGATGTTAGGAGGTGCATCAAGATCAATTTTCGACATTTTAGTTTCAAGTTTGTTTCTGAAATTTTCCCAGACTGCCTTTTTAAAGTTCCACCGAATCTTCACTGTATGATGTAATAGTAAGAAGGGACATTCTATGTCCACTGCCTGGATCTTCGAGTACTGATCGATGGCTGTGGTTTGTAAGATCTGTTGAGACTAATATGAGATCTGGGTTAGTTGTGGAACCAGAGTGGTGAATGAATGTTGCTGGGTCTTTGTTACTATATAATAGCTCAAGAGAGCTACTCTCTATAAGGTCTTTTATTGTTTTACCAGCTGAATTTGTGTAGTTGTAGTCCCAGACTGGAGAAGCTGCATTGAAGTCTCCTAAAAAATAGCAGCTGTTTTGATTTCTAAAAGGTGAAGATTCAGATTTTTATTGTTTGGAGGACTGTAAACACAGAATATTGTTATTTTCTTGTTGTTGATCCATATGGATAATTCGATAATTTCTGATGTATCTGTTGGGTCCATTTCTTTTACAATTCTGAATTTTGACATGAAGTTGTTCTTCACTGCTGCAAATATTCCGCTTGCTTTTTGTCTTGTTTTGAAGAGAGTGTAGAGGGTATACCCTTGGATCTTTAAATATTGTATGTTTTCAGGTGTAGTGTTGGCTTCATTGATTAGAAGGATGTCTATATCTCTGTCTATCATGATTTTCTTTACTTCCAAAAATTTCTTTGTTGATAGACCACCTGCATTCCATTGCAGTATTCTTACTTTGTGTTGTTTTGCTCTGAAAAGAGCAGTTTTATTTGTTTGCATTTGTTTGCTCATGTTTCTCTATTCTGGAACGTTTTTGCCAAAATTGTTACTCGTTTAGCACCACCCAGGGGACACGTACAGCTTAAGGTATGCTGCGGACGTGAGTAACTTCATCCCCCCCCCCCCCCAAAGAGAATGTTGAAAGGGAGATTATTTTCCAGGAGGAGGAAAGGACGTCCTAAGAAGAGATGGTTGGATAGTGTGAATGCAGACCTTGTCGCAATGCGAGTGAGAGGATGGAGGAGCAAGGCGATGGATAGATCAACATGGAGAGCAGTTGTTCAAGAGGCCAAAACCAACCCCGGGTTGTAGCGCCATGGAGTAAAAGTAGTAGTAACTCTTCAACTATGCACCCAAAAAATAAATGCCGGCCAAGGGGTTGTAGAACATTAAATTCCCTTCTTCTTCTTCTTCTTCTTCTTCTTTTTTCGAATTTGGCCAACTATGGACCTCATAGAACTTAAGGCTTCTTGGCCTTCCTTCTCTTTTCTTCCCAGAACCCCTTCATTCTTTCGCTCCTTATCTTTCTCTCCTCCTCGGAAATGATCCCTTCAATAATATACGTAACTTTACTGTTTTATCTATTTTCCTTCAAATGTTAAAACCCATTCGCAGACTTACGCGCTGGCTATGTATCGGCGGCCCGGGACAAGCCTGCCAAAACAAGGATACAGCTGACATTGCCTATCTCACAGATTGTTTTCAGAAATTTCCTCCCTTCCCAGAGACCAGTGACATCATATCTATTGCGACAGGAGTTGTTGCTACAATGCTGTTGCACTTGGTAAGCAAGCAATGGCTAAAATGGTCAATTCGGCATTTTCTAACATCAAATTGTCTCGAAAAGATCGAGCCTTCCCCTGTCCACAGTGAGCTCATCGATCAAAATCAACGACGAAAAGATTCCTGTGGACCCATTTTTGCTATTCCGACGTATATCCATCAACAAAAAAACAGACGAAGATTTAAAGCTGTACATAGGATACGGATTAGCCCTGTTCCCATTAGCCCTATTCAGCGAGACTGGGATGAGGAAATCGACTGTCAGCGCTGTACAAACTATCTACGACCAAGGATGTAGGTGTCGCACAGTTATACATCATATTTGACGGAGGGCTCGTCTTCCATAAAGTAATTTGGCAAAGAGGTGCCAAGTTATCGACAATCTGCGAGAGCTACATCCACTTTATCATGAAGAACTACCATGGAAGGAGATGTACTTTAGTCTTTGACGGCTATTCCTCATCAGCTTCAAGCACGAAAGTAGCAGAGCAGCAAAGGCGCTATCGACTCAGCAAGTCTGCCGACATCCATTTCACCGAAGACACCGAGATAAACGTCAAACAAGTAGATTTTCTGTCGAACAAGTTCAACAAAAGCAGGCTCGTCAACATGCTTAAGGTGAAGCTTGAGGACAATGGGCTCAGGACCCTTCAAGCAGAAAGTGATGAGGACGTTCTGATCGTGGATACGGCTGTGGAAATTCACGAAAGAACAGCTGTCGGCATTGTGGGTGAAAATGTCGACCTCATAGTCCTCTTGATAGCTAAAGCTGATTCGCATAAGGACATTATTTTCATCAAGCCTGGACGAGTCAAGATAAGGGATTCATTCTTTTCGTCCCAAGAGCTTCAAGAACAAGGTTTCAAGTACGTGCTATTTTTACACGCCTTTACAGGATGCGACACAACATCTACCGCATTTCAAAAAAGCAAGGTCGCATTTGCGAAGTTGTATCTGAAGTCGCCAGATGTCCAGAAAGCAGCAGCGGTCTTTTCAGACCCTTCCTCCACCACCGCCCAAGTACAAAAGGCAGGTGAAACCTGCATCTTGAGGTGGTATGGGGCTCCAGCGAAAGAGGTCTACCTCAATGCCTACCGGGTACAAGTCATTCTTGAAATCGGTGGCCACCATCAAGTCTGTTATCTTTTGTGTTCCTCCGACTGAGGGAGCTGTAAAACAACATTACCTCCGAACATTCCACCAAGTTCAGCTGTGGCTGGGAAATGCCTCCTCAGATGCATGGGTGGAAGATTGAGAACAACTGCCTGAACCCAGTGCACCGGAGGATTTCCTGAAAATGATTTTCTGCCGATGCACGAAATACTGTGCTAGCGCGAAGTGTGGCTGCAAAAAAGCAAGCCTCAAATGTTCATCAGCATGCCAAAATTGCCAGGGGAATTGCCTGAATGGGGTCCCTCAAGTTGACTTCGAAGATGAAGAAGAACAGGAGGATCCTCTGACCTTTTCCATAAAGGGGTCCGATGGAGATGCTTTTGGGGGAAGAGAAGATGAGAAGACAAGGATGAAGGTCCTTCCCATCCCAAGAGAGTAAGAAATTGACTCAATGGTACCTACCGTTGTAATGTTTTATATTAATTCACTTTTCTATGTCAATAAACTTAGTTTTAATTTAATGGTTGTGATTTATAAAACTATTCCAATGCCTTATAGACACTCATGCACACACTTGGTCATAGCAACATATTTTCCCATTAACATGGTCTAGATCATCTTTAATTAAGTGTGAGGAACCTGGTCAGCGGGCCCACAAATACATAATTCTAAAATGAGTATCTGTGCTATTTAGACGTCCAGTACTCACTATGTGGACACAATGTGTAACGTGTTTTTCGAGGGGTTTTATGCAACTGGCATAAGTCAGTAGGAAGCCATTCTATATTTATTTACGCGGCAAATTGTTCAGCCAAGAGAATTTTTCATGGTAATTTATTATTATTATTAATTTATTATAATTATTATTAAGGTATTTTCGGAGCATTTTATAAAAATTATTAACATTCAGATAGGTTTTCTATGTCTTAGAAAACGCTATCAAGCAAATTATTACGAACGACGATATCATAGAAAATTATCTGATTACGGAATTTTACGGAGTTTTGTCAGTTAGGGTATATCGAGAGACGTGACTCACTGGGATTTCAAGTACACGCTTAATCTTGTCGAGAAGCATGACGCAATCTTGGGTCGCAAGGTCTAGAAAAGGCGAATTGTTGGAACGGAAAACGACTTCTCCCTCTCGCGCGCCGAGTGTAAAGAAACCAGAGGAGGGGAACTAGCGGTGGGTCAACCAATCAGTGAGGACGACGTAAGCTAGATGTCGGTACCATGGTGGGGGAGCCAACAGGTGGATATATCGTTCGACGCGCCGTGAAACGAGGTCTATCTGTGAAATACTTGCGGAGTATGGTTATACGCGGGGGACGCTCCGATGTTCCGTGGAACGAACAATCTGTGTAGAACTTGCAGAGTACGGTCGCAAGTGCGTGTCGCTCCGATGTTCAGTGGAGTTAGCGACGAACTTTTGTAAAACTTGGTTGTACGAGTGTTTGGGTCCGAGGTACGGACCATAGAATTATCTAATCTACCAGAATATCATCAAATTCCGACGGAGATGACGACGTCCAGGAGACTGTGGGAAGCTCACAACATCATCAAGAACGAGGGAAATGCCTTGGCAATTTCCAATGGTAAGCGCAAATGACGCAGAAATACGCAATCTCTCATTTTTCTTTGTTTTATATTTCATATTTCAGTAACTTCATAGCTTGGAAATAAGAGTAAAATCAATTTATCAGACTCCGTTTTCACGTAATTTTCTATCGGTAATATTCAAATCACAACGCTCCAATTTAAATTTTATACTTATTATTATTAATTTTGCTATACTTGTTTTATATAATAAATTCATTTCTTTTACAATGCAATCTTTGCTTTCAGTAGGTAGCATTAGATATAGACCAATTCCTTCTCCTGATACAATTGTTTGTTGGGTTAATGATCAAATCATACCACGATCTGAGTGAATAGAGTCTTGAATGTGTTCTGCCAGAGCTAGACGTTGTTAAATACAAATTTAGATTTCAACATTGCATTGAGGTCTTGGCGCCCATTAAAACAACATAGCTTAGGCAAAGGTAAACAGTTACATTTCTCACCCAACAGTTAGGAGCTAGCAAAACTGCTACAAATGGTGCATATTTCAGCCAATATGTTGACTGGGAATGGTGAGAAATTGAAAGATTCATTAATTGACAGTTGTCACAAAACTTCAAATTTCACGCTCAACAATGAAATTGCTTTAATATTTGAAGGAAAATAGTAATATATATTATTGAAGGGAATGTAATGTTATTCAACCCTCTGGCCGGCGTTTATTTTTTGGGTGCATAGTTGAAGAGTTATCAGGTGAAAGGAGCAAAAAATGTGAGGCAATAATATTTTTTTCCAAAATTACAGACTTTCAAGAGCGGATAACACGAAAACTATACAAGATATCGAAAAACCTGACTGAGTAAAACTTGTAGCAAATTTAATCAGCTTTCATTTTGTATGGAGTAGTCATTTCACTAGAACGCATAGCTTCCGAGATGTAAGCGAAAACCCGAAAAATGAGACCCTTTGCCCCCGGCTCAAAGGCTAGGGGCGGGGACTTCTGATATGTTCACCTCCTAACTAGTCCAAACAAAGTTACAAAGTCAAAAATTATGTTCCAAACATTTCCCTCTATACCTTTTCGTTGCCTGGACTAAATGGTTTTGCCTAGTAGTACAATCAGTAATTTTTACCAATAATTTCATCCAGACAGTAGCCAAACCTCGCAACTGGGGATTCCGGTGAAGTGAAGTTGCAATCCAACATGGCGACGTGTTTTTTGGTAAGTTTATCACTTGAAAGTTAATGTTGACTATTTCCTTATTTTGAAAGTGTTTTTGTGGTGTTTGTTAACACCAGTTGGCTTCAATAACATGGAACAGTAAGTAGAAACCATTTTCAGAGCTCTACTAACAAAAATAACGCACTTTGAAAAAGGACACTGGAGAATGCACGGGAGCCATAAAAAACACAGACTTACGTAATTTATCATAAATTTCAGGTGCAGTAGTGACCAGTTCTACTAATTTGAATCGATGTCCCAAGAAGATGAAACAAGGAATGTAAAAGCCACGATGACAAAAGTTTGGTGCTTTTCAGTCAGTTAACACTAATGTACCCAAACGAGTTGGGTTATAACATAATCCTGAAAATTTTAAAAAAATCTCTCGTGTAATTTTTTCAGGATTAGGGTATAACCCAACTCGTTTGGGTACATTTGTGTTGACCGACTGAAAAGCACCAAACGTTGGTTAATCAGGGTGACCGTTGCTAAAATTATTTTCCCTGTGTTTTCCCTGCAGTTTCCCTGTGTTATTATATATTTTCCCTGTGTTAAATTTAACCTTTTATTAAGCCCAGCAAGCCAGTAGTGGATGAAACCAAATGCTTTCAAAAATGGAACGAGCCTCGGACATGATGGATTTAATAGACAACGACACGGCTGTACACACGGTCTAAGATTTGGAACTTTAAACATAACAACGCTGACGGGGAAGGTGTAGGAGATAGTGGATATGATGGAAAGAAGGAAGTTGGATTTATTGGGATTGGCAGAAACAAAGTGGAAAGGGGAAGGAAGGAGAGAACTGAGAAAAGGCTATAGTCTGTACTGGAGTGGGAATGAAGAGGGAAAGAGGAATGGAGTGGGAGTAGTAGTACGAGATGGTTTAAAAGAAGAAGTGAGGAGAGTAAGTGATAGGATGATGAAAGTGAAAGTAGCACTGAGGGGAGAGACTGCAGAAATAGTGCAAGTGTATGCTCCACAAGTAGGCTGCACCTCTGAAGAAAAGGAGGAGTTTGAAGAGGAATTGCAGAAGCAGCTGGTAGGAAGAAATATGATTGTTATGGGGGATCTGAATGCCCATGTAGGAAGAGAAAGACAAGGTTATGAGAGTGTTCTAGGACCAGAGGGTTGGGGTGGAAGAAATGAGGAAGGAAAGAGACTGTTGGACTTCTGCCAGAGGAACAGCCTGCTAGTTGGGAACTCCCGGTTTAAGAAAAGAGAGAGCCACACAATCACATGGTACAGTGATGACTTGACCAGGAAGTCGGTGGTCGACTATATACTGTATGAGAAAGCACTAAATAAGAACATCACGGACATCAAGGTTATACCATCGGAGAACCTGGATAGCAACCATCGATTGCTGGTAATTAACCTGAGAGGGAGTAAGGAGAAGAAAGGGACTGAGAACCAGGAAAGACGTATAAGGATATGGAAACTGAAAGAAGGGGATAGAAGGGTCGAGTACCTCAAAATGGTAAAGGGAGGAATTCCAACAGATGAAGAAAGAGGGGTGGAAGAGGAATGGGCTAGATTTAAGAAGACACTAGTAGGTGCAGCAGAAGCAGTATGTGGGAGGACAAGTAGTAAGAAGAGGTGGAAGGAAACACCATGGTGGAATGAGAAGACAAAAGATATAGTAAGGGAAAAGAATAAAGCCTTTAGGAGGTGGTATCAAAATAGGACGGTAGAGACAAGGGAAGAGTACCAGGAAAGAAATAAGGAGGCGAAGAGAGTAGTGGCTGAGGAGAGAAGAAAGTGGATGGAAGAGTGGACAAAGATGATGAAGGAGGATAGTGAAGGTACAAAAAAAGTCCTGTATGGGATGGTAAAAAATAAGAGGCGGAAGGATCCTACGGATTATGCTAGAATGGTGAACAAAAGGGGACAAGAGATAGAAAATAGGGAAGAATTGAAGAAAATGTGGAAAGAATATTTTGAAGAACTTCTGAACCCAAATGGTGAGGAGGAAGAAATCGGGGAAGAGGAAGATGAACTGCAAACAGAAAAGGACTTAACATGGAAAGAAGTGGAAGATGCAGTGAACAAGGTGAAAGGAGGGAAGGCACCGGGTGTGGATGAGTTGAGTGTGGAGATGGTGAGAGCAGCAGGAGAGGTGGGGATACAGTGGTTGTACCGAGTGATGAGGACAGCATGGAAGGAAAGGAAGACCCCAGAGGACTGGAAAAAAGGAATAATTGTCCCGATCTTCAAGAAAGGTAGTAGAACAGATTGCAGAAACTATCGGGGAATAACACTGATGAGTCATTGTGCAAAGATCTTCGAGAAAGTTTTGGAAAAGAGAATTAGGACAAGGATAGAAGGAGGGATGAGGGAAGAACAACATGGCTTCAGAGCAGGAAGCCCCACCGTGGATTTGATTTTTGCTGTAAGGCAGTTACAAGAACAGCACTATGAGTATGGAACAGATCTACTGATGGCCTTCCTGAACATTGAGAAAGCATATGACAGTGTATGCAGAAACAAAGTATGGAAGTCCCTGGAGGATAGAGGAGTAGAGAAATGGACTATAAAGAGGATAAAGGAGATGTACAAGGGAAGCGTGAGCTGTGTGAAAGTGGGAGGAGAGAGATCGGACTGGTTGGAACAGAGAAACGGCCTGAAACAAGGAAGTGCACTGTCACCATTACTTTTCATTGTGGTGATGGATGACATAATGACCCAAGTGGCACAAGTAATTGGGGAAGGAAAGATGAAAGCAATGGTGTTTGTAGATGATTTGATGATTTGGGGAAACAAGGAGGAGGAGGTACAGGAACAGTTGAACCTGTGGGAAGGAATAATACAAGGATATGGGATGAAATTTAGCATAAATAAGAGTGAGATGGTGATCACAACAAGGAAGAAGGAAAGAACCACAATGGGAATAACAATTGGTGGGGAACAGCTGAAGAAAGTGGAGAGTTTCAAGTATCTGGGAAGCCTGATACAAGATAATGGAAGAAACGATAGAGAAATAAATGAGCGGGGGAGGCAGGCAGAAGCATTTCGGAGGAGTGTGAGAAGCATGTTATGGAGCAAGGATGTCCCTCAGAACAGCAAAAAGATCATATATCGGACGTACTATGTCCCTATCCTGACGTATACCTCGGAGACCTGGGTTATGAAAGGAAGGGAGAAGAGCAAAATACAGGCCAGTGAGATGAGGTTCTTGAGAAGCAGTATTGGAGCAACAAAGATGGACAGAATAAGAAATGAGAGGACCAAAGAATTAATGAAGGAGGAGCCATTACAGGATGGTATAGAGAACTCTAGACTTAGATGGTATGGACATGTAAAACGAATGGAGGAGAAGAGGATACCCAGGAGAGTACACGAGACGAAGTGGGAAGGAAAGAGACCGAGAGACAGGTGGCTGAAGGGGGTGGAAGAAAGCGTGAAGAAGAGAGGAGAAGACAGGACAAGGGTGGAGGCTGAGAGATGGTGGGAAGACAGAAGACGTTGGAGAGGCTTGTGTTCCAAACAGACCCGGCCAGTGGCTGGAAACTGTGCAAGATGATGATGATGATGATTAACACATATACTTTTATAAGGATACTATTTATGTTTATTTTAAAAAAATGTATGGTAAATACTTTTTATTTATTATATGACTTAAAATACATAACACACTTAGTCTCTTACGACAACAGTATATCTTTCACAAATTAAATAACTTACATGTTTCATTGATCACATTTCAAAATAATCCCAATTATTTAGGTATAATATTTAGGTATAATATTTAATCACAGATATTTAGGTGACTTTGAATATGTTTGAAGTTCTATTTCTTCAATGTTTTTATTTTCATTAGGGGCAGATGACTTCGTAGTTCCGCCCTTTAAAACAACAATAACTAACTAACTTTCATTTCCAGTTCATGTTGCTTTGTGCGCAATTCTCCTTTTCCGTATTTAATGCCATTAACATTTCATCCTTTCTGTTCTTCTTCTTTCTCTCGCACCGACTCAACTGCTCTATTTCCGTTTCCCGTAGTTATCGTTCATCGATAGCGATTTTTCCTTAGCTCTAGCCCCACAATCGTAACGAACCATTTCATCATCAATGTTTATAGCATCTTCTTCTCCACCTGCATCCTATGAGAGTTTCCTCTTGAATGTTTTCTACTTGCATTTCTTTGTTAATGAAAAAAAAAAAAAAACTCCACAAAGGCGTTACCATGAGAAAATATGAGGATGACTTTTATGATCAGCCACACATCTTTATATTCTTCCAAGCCCTTGAACTGTTAAGTATAAAAATGATCCAGGCGAGATTTACTCCTATCAAATTGTTCAAGCTCAGTCTTGATGACACAGGATATAAAATGACCAAACTGAAGTATGGCTCGATCTGACAAAAGCGCAGTCATATGATGGCTGGCGACCCTTGCTTTGTGAATTTTTCCTGTTATGTGGCTAGTGATAGGTCTCTTGCCCAAGTTGTTCAAAGCCATCTGTTTTTTGCACACGTTACAAAAAGCATGTTTTGCATTCTTGGGAATTTCTTCTACCAAGGCTGAAAATCAGGGTACTTTGACAGTTGCAGCTATTCTGGATTGAATTGCGATGATCCCTACATGATCTTCAAAAAATACTAAATACGAAAGTGTTAATTGTTGATGAGTGAATTTTGGGTTATGTAGACTACACCATTGTCGTTGCAGTATTCGTTTTATTACTCACTGCAGCCAAAGAAATTCCATTTACCTGTATGTCTCTTCGCTCATCGCTTCTTTTTAAGAAAAAATCTTTGACAGTCTGCAAATCATTTACAAACATAAGTCGACAGTACAGGAAGGATGCCTGGGAAATAAGTAAACTAAATTCAGATTTTGCGCCATCTGATCAGTGAATCACGTTACACCACAACTATACCTTATTCCATGTAAGTTGAGAGTCAAATGACAACACGCCAGAGCCGCGGAGAAGAGCTCTTACCTCTTACTGACGTGAAGTTAAAGACAGTTTACAATTAATACGGTGCCTGTAATACTTCAATATTGAAGGTAGTATGCTCGTATCAGTAAGAGCTCTTCGCGGCTCTGGCGTGTTGTAATTACTCTCAACTTATATGGAATAAGGTATAAACACCAGAGTCATTTCTTTTCTCGCGAAGCTAATTTTTCCGACTTTGGATACCCTGAATGGTGAACATCCGAAAAGAATAAATGGCAGAACGATCAAATTACGGTACTTAATGTATAATCTTAATGGTAATTCATCCTGTATGCAAGATTAAATAATATCATCAACGATGCATTATTATTATTAAGCCCAATCATAGATCAAGACATTTTTTCTCATCGTGCCATATTTTTTCCCTGTATATTCTATGCAATTTAAATTCCCTGTGTTCCCTGAGTTTTCCAGAAAGCGGTCACCTTGTGTTTGCTAAGGCAACACCGAAAAAATGGCTTCAAACCCCATAAAGCCACGATGACGTTTGATGCAAGTGCAAAAGCCACGTTCTGGTCTCATTCAGAATTAATACATTTATAAGCTCAAGGCAACAATAAGAATAGAACTATGGACTGAACCATACAACTTCTAAACAAGCCATAATGAGCAGGGTCACCAAGAACCTATCCGACTAATTCGTGACCTCAAGCGACGGTGCTGCCGTTATCTGGAACTAGCGTAAGGGTGATGGAAATATAAACAAACAGATGCTATAACATGTGATTTGAGTTGATGGGTGTGCTCCTCTCGTTCTTTCAGTTATTTTCATAATTATTGCGGCTAAAAGATGAAAAAATGGCTTCAAACCCCATAAAGCCACGATGATGTTTGATGCAAGTGCAAAAGCCACGTTCTGGTCTCATTCAGAATTAATACATTTAGAAGCTCAAGGCAACGATAAGAATAGAACTATGGACTGAACCATACAATTTCTAAACAAGCCATAATGAGCAGGGTCACCAAGAACCTATCCGACTAATTCACGAACTCAAGCGACGGTGCTGCCGTTATCTGGAACTAGCGTAAGGGTGATGGAAATATAAACAAACAGATGCTATAACATGTGATTTGAGTTGATGGGTGTGCTCTTTCTCGTTCTTTCAGTTATTTTCATAATAATTAAGGCTAAAAGATGACTTATATAATTGCTCAGTTCCGCTGTGCTCTTCGAATTCAACAATTGCGATATCAATGCGTTCCTTTCAGAAAAAGGAAGCTTTTCAGAGGGAATGGAGTCTATTACTTCGCGTTGCAAAGCCGATTTCGAAGTATATGATCGTATGCGGCTGGCATTTTACAAAGGGGGATTAATTATCAATAATTACTAATGAATTTCTTACAATATCCAGTACCCTATATTCTCCCCTGCACTACAAACTAGGCGACTTTGCAAGGTCGATTTGACAGCTGTTCTTCCCAGGTGCCAAATATTACTTTTAGGGGTCGCTTTATCGTAGGCCTACATGTGGTTGTCTTTTTTAACTTGGCCCATTTCTCCTTCAAATCTGTGAAGCTCAGGTCTTCTAAGTTTTCAATCATGTGCTTATTAAAAATTCAAAAATCTTTAGTCAACTTGTAGTCTTTGATTTATAGACTTCAATAGTGTTAGGCTATATCATAAAATTTAAATGTATCTACTTACTGAAGTATGTAAAGCAATGTACCGACTATACGCATATTACATATTCCTGAACAAATTATATTTTTCTCGGCAACTGGTGACCGAATTTCATTTTGAATCTCATGAAGTACCCCTTTCAAATTACTAGCTTGTAACCATAAAGCTTCAAATCTCATAAAATCTTCCGTTTCTTGGACTTTCACGCACATAATTAGTTTATGTGTTTGGCATCTAAAATTGCCTGTCCTTCATCGAGAGCCCGCCTAGAATTGCCAACAATATTCAATACGGTAGCCTACATCATGAAGTCTATCACCCTTGCATCCACCATTTTAATAATAGTTTATTGCAACCAAATGGTGTTAATATAACACTCAGGCACACATTAAAGACAATTATACCGCCAATGCTTGGAAACATCGTCACTCATTGACACAATTGTGTCAAGATTCCTTGTTTACCAGCACGTTTCATTGCAAGATACACATCACATTGTTTGTCGCAAAAGACACATATGCAGCTTGGTCCCGGCTTGTGAAATCCTAAGTTTCTGCATACCTTATGGTGGAACCCGTGGACAGCAAATCTGGTCAGAGTATGCCTCAGATCATAACCTCAGTGCGTCCATTCCCTGTTGATCATCGCGTCAGTTGAGTAAAACTCATCCCATATCATGGATCTCTTTAATTGCAGTTCTTGTCATAATTCTGTGTAACTCCTTGTTGTCGGAAGTAGCAGTCTCGGTCTTAATGAAATAAGTCTCCTTTGCGAGAACGTATACTAGTCTGGATGTTGTATACTTAGAGACACATAGAACTCTCTTCAGGAATCTGGCCTTCAGACTTTCCAGCTCTTGTCGTTGTCCTTTCGAGAGATGTTCCCATATTATCTCCAGGCCATATATGGCTGCGGGAGCAACTTTCATGTTGAACAAAGCCATGGGTGTCTCCAAAACATAGCTGTCGCGACCGACCTGCCACCTACATTCGATTGAATTCGCGAATACAGTGGTATTAGACAAAATGAAACCTAACCTCAAAATGTCAACACGGATGTCGCATAAGTGCGTATCTATTATCTTGAATGTTGTTGACATATATTCCTTCAATAATTCAGTATTCACTTGAAGCTATACTTCCACAGATATCATCCAAATCTAACACCCATACATTTTATTTCGCATGCAATACTTTACCTCAACGCTAGTGGAATGAGAGGAAGAAGTTGGTTAAATTTCGGCCATAAATCTTGGTCACGTTTTTCAGGAAAAGTATGATCAAGTTTCACTTTCCATCCATATTTCGGAATCGATGTATCATTTCCTTTTGAGAGACTTTCTGCCTCTTGGACTCTATCTCCACCCATCCCGACCGATCCCAACGATTCCACCGCAACAACAAGGAAACTGGAATACCTGTGGCATACTTCTTATTCTTATTCTTCTACTTCTGCTTCTTTTGTGGTATATGTTTTGGCACGGTCGACTCTAGTTTTGGGCTTAGCAGGCACAGTACCCAGTCACAGCAATAATCACCGTAGATCTTGAGAAGTATCCAATAATATGTGACTTTCTGGTGTTAAATGATGTAGGTTGGCAACACCAAATGTGGCGACCATGTTGGTTTTCTAGTAACTTATTTAAAGTGTGCATTTTTTCATTGTGCTTCCACATTTATTCGCTAAAAGAAGTGAAACGATTTGCCATTGTGACTCATTAAAGGCTGGTCCGCCTTGGGGAGAGGCAAGCAGCTTGACCACTGCAGAAGTTGATGCTGATATTGCTCTTGTTCATTTGAGCAACTTGGACATGGTGCTCATTGAGCCCCACCCACATGTAAATAAATAAAAATTTAAAAATCTCTGAAAACCTGTCTTATTGTGGTGTCTGTAGTATTGTGAGTATTTGTTATTCAGGTGGGAATCACAAAGAGGCAGTCGTGGCTTTTTATGAACAATTTAATTGTGCTTCCACATTTATTCACAAAAGATGTGAAACAATTTGCCATTGTGACTCATTAAAGGCTGGTCCACCTTGGGGAGAGGCAAGCAGCTTGACCACTACCGAAGTTGACGCTGATGTTGCTCTTGTTCCCTTGAGCAACTTGGACATGGTGTTCTTTGAGCCCCACGTACTTGTAAATAAATAAATAAATAAATAAATAAATTTCTCTGATAACCTGTGTTATTGTGGTATCTGTAGTATGGTGAGTATTTGATATTCAGGTGAGGATTCTCAAGGAGGCGATCGTGGTTTTGTTATGAACAATTTCGGCATTTGTCTGGAGTAGAAGTGGAAAACTATGGAAAATCATTTCTAAGATGGCTGAAGTGGGAATCGAACCCACCGCTACTCAGTTTTGGCTCACGAGGCTGAGTGTACCCCGTTGCAGCCCTCACCCCAGAATTTCTCGGCAGAGCTGGGAATCGAACCCGGACCTCTTGGGAGACAGCCAAGAACGCTGGCCACGTTGAACAGTAATTAGAGAAATATAAATTCAAGTGAGAATAGGGAAGAAATCCGCCTAACAATGTTTATTATTTCAATCATCCATACAGATAATTTCAATAAAACAAGGCATAAAACATGCAGTCTCCGTAGCGTAGCGGTCAGCATGGATAGCTGCCGCCCCGGAGGTCCTGGGTTCGATTCCCGGCTCTGCCACGAAATTTGAAAAGTGGTATGAGGACTGGAACGGGGTCTACTCAGCCTCGGGTGTTCCAAATGAGTAGAGGGGGTTCGATTCCCACCTCAGCCATCCTTGAAGTGGTTTTCCGTGGTTTCCCACTTCGTCTTCGGGCAAATGCCGGGATGGTACTGTACCCTCATTCTCATGACTGGAATGCCTTTATGGGAAGGTAATATGTAATTACTTGTAAACATGAAGAGCGATACAGGATCATATGTCGGTGCTCGGGCCTGGCTCCTAGCCGGTTGGCGCGTTTTGCTTTCTCAGACATTTCACAGTAACTTTCTATAATATTTCCTGAATTATTAAAGAACAGAATTATGAAATCCTATACATATAAAAGGAAACGTACAGCTTTTATTACTAAAAATATTATTACGGTATTAATTGTTTTTCTTGAATTAATCTGGTCGTTGTGCAATACTGCAACCTTATTACTGACCACCACTGAAGTATAGGAAGAATGTTGCACTGAACAAATTTTTATTTGTACAGATTTTTAACAATGGACTGAATGAAGTCTTGCAAGTTTCTTTAAGAATTTTACATCTAGTTTCATTGGATGAACGTTAATGTAGGCCTATTTTAAAAGTTTTAATCTAATGTAGCACGATATGTGCTAGAGAGTGTTTTTAGAAAGTGTTCGCATAAGGACTGTTGAAGGTGCAAATGCCGAAAAATTTATCCACCCTGTAAATACTGCAATATAATATTAATTCTAAATGAAAGTAGAATGCGGTTTATACACTTGCATCAGCATTGAAATGAGGAAACCTGGTCAATACTGCACCTCATGTAAGTTATGTGCTAAAGTACATAAATATGTGCTTTTATTTATTGATCTTTTTATAAACGGTTGCTATGTTCTGACAGTGCTTGCATCTCGTTGAACTGTCAACAAGGCGTACCCGAGCGGCACACACTGTTGATAAAAAAAAAACATTCATCGGGACGTGTTATGCTGTAACCATTGTAAAAAAAACATTGATCTGGATGCGTTAGGCTGCAACCATTGTCAAAAACCATTGGATTAGACAAAAGGAAGGTTAGAATGGTCGGGTGTAGGTGCTGCCTAGGCGCGAGCAGCTAGCGGGGCACGGTCGATACAAAACCAATAATTGATCTGGGTGAGTTAGGCTGTAAACATTTTCAAAACTACAGTTATGCGGGGGAAAAACAAATATTTATTACAGTTGATCATAGAACCGCCGATTGAAATTACAGATCGTTATGAGCCAATTTCCGCAATCCATGGTGAAAAAACGATTCAATTCGGTGCATGATGTAATGAACTGAGTGGTGCGCACGATTGATGCGCACTAGAGACAACTGGGCGCTTCTTTGATTTTCATAGTACCATAAGGGCGAGTTTGGCAGAACTGATATTTATTTATTGATTGGTGCCTTTATTGTGGTGAAGTTAGGGCTCTAGGCCCTCTCTTACACTTAACCACACACAATGCAACTTACACGAATACTCAAATATGATATACTTAACCTACCAAACTTAAATACTAGAAAAACTTAAATACTAGAATTAAATTAAATTGGTGACTGCGTGATATTAACTAAGCTATATAATTTAAATGACTTACATTTATAACAAAATTATACTATGGACATTAACTCACACATTCATACACAAATTGTTCTAGTTGGCCTACGAATTCAAGAGGAAATCTTTACATGCGCGTTTTGACGTGTGTGACGATCATGAAAGGAAGAAAGAAAACTAAAATTACAAGAGAGATAGTGAGGTGTACTTTCATTGAGAAGTCGATAGATGAGGGTACATATGTGCAGGTTCTTTGTTGTTCTACTTTTAGCCAGGAAAGTAGATCATAAAAAGGAGACACGTGTGATGAAAATTTAAAGGAGAAAATAAACCTAATGCAGGAATTTAAAGCTCTGTTTTGATGACGATTGATTTGAACAATAGCGCTGACAGCTGTAATTTTCGCTACATAAGTCGTGATCCTATTTGGGATGGCTGGGTGGATCACAGACAGCGGAGGAAGAAATATCTATTAAAACATCGCTCCCTGATTTATTTCTCATCGTTTAATACGGTATTTTGGCTGATTCATGTATTGTAGAGAATTGTATCGTTCGTTCTATCTTCATTCAGAGCTACCGTTGATTTCAATTTTAATCGTCACTACTGAACCTCATATGCGTGCTCAAGTTCGTAAATATGTGTTTTCATTTATTGCTACTGTATTTTAAAAACGGCTGCCATGTTTCGACAGCGCTTGCATCTCGTTCAACTGTCATCAAGGCTAACTCTAGCGACACGCGCCGGGGTGCACATATTGTTCCCAACGTGTGAGATACATAATCATTGTTGATAAAAAGAAGTGGGATACAAAATCACTGTTGATCAAAACAAAATCATCGGGACGGTTAGGCTGTAACCATTGTCAAAACTCATTGATCTGGGCGCGTTAGGCTGTAACCATTGTCAAAAAACATTGGACTGGACAAAACGAAGGTTAGAGTGGTCGCGTGCAGCTAGCGGGGCACGGTTCACACAAAACCATTGATCTGGACGCATTAGGCTGTAACCATTGTCAAAAACCATTGGTTAGGACAAAACGAAGGTTAGAATGGTCGGGGGTAGTTGCGGCCTTGGCAGAGCGCAGCCAGTGGGGTACGGTTGACACAAACCATTGGTCTGGGCGCGTTAGGCTGTAACCATTGTCTTGAACCATTGGATTGGACAAAACGAAGGTTAGAAGGTAGGGTGTAGGTGCGGCCTTGGCAGCGCGCGGTTCACACAAAACCATTGATCTGGACGCGTTAGGCTGTAACCATTGTCAAAAACCATTGGATAGGACAAAACGAAGGTTAGAATGGTCAGGGGTAGGTGCGGCCTTGGCCGAGCGCAGGCAGTGGGGTACGGTTGACACAAAATCATTGATCTGGACGCGTCAAAAACCATTGGATTGGACAAATCGAAGGGTGTTGGTGCGGCATTGTACCATAAGGGCGAGGTTGGCAATACCGGTTTGATGATGATTGATGTGGACAATGGTGGCCACAGCTGGAATTTTGCCTATATAAGTCGTGATCTTATTTGGGATGACTGGGTGGGTCACAGACAGTGGAGGAGGAAACATCTTTTAAAACATAATTCCCTGATTTATTTCTCATCGTTTGACAAGGTATTTTGGCTAATTCATGTACTATAGAAAATGTTATCGCTCGTTCTACTTTCATTCAGTGCTACCAATATAATAGGGAATACAACAATTTAGTATTGAAAAGTGGAAAGGATCTTTTGAAAAGGCTATATTTATTTAACTAGTGAAGGATAGATATGGTCATCTTTTAGTTTTCTTTTGCAAAACAGCACAGTTTGTGTAACATAGAAAATATGAGAACAACATGTTTTTGCAGATGACTCACTGTATTCTGTTCAAAACAAACTGGGAATTAGCATGTTTTATGTATTGTCGGGTATGCCATGCCTGATATTGTAAATATTGCAATATGAAAACTACTGTAGGGTTACTCTATATCAAGAGTTTGTTTCTAAATTATTACCACATGATCATGCCCCTATATGAATCAACAACAAGTTTCCTCTTTTGTCATGTCTCATGACTGCTTCTCTGTTCCATTTCAGTAGGTAACCTTTTCTGTCATAGGCATGCCATTTCTAGCCTGTTTTCTTATCACGGATGAAAACTTTCTGTGGCTAGTTGTTGTTGTTTTGATAGTGGGTTAGGACATCACTGTCATCAGCCATATGTACTTGGATATGGGTAGAATTTGTATGTGCGTATTGTTATGCTAGAATTGCGAAGGTTAGGTATTGTAGTTTTAAGGGGAGGAACTACGAGGTCATCTGCCCTTGGGAAGGAGGTGACCATGGTCTTCTGCTAGGAACAATCCCAGCATTTACCTGGAGGAGAAAGGAGAAATTGAACCCACTTCTTCTCAGTTCAGTTTTAACTCATGAGGCTGAGTGAATTTCATTTCATACTCAAATCAGAATTATATTTTTAGGGGCAGATGACCTCGTAATTGCGCCCCTTAAAACAACAATAATCAACAATAATTAACTAGAATTATATTTCTCGGCAGAGATGGGAATCAAACCTGGACCTATGGACAGATATAATTGACTATACTGTAGATATTAATTTCTGTTTTGACTGTTACAGATTAATTGGTTATTTGTGTATGTGTCTTTTTTTCTCGTTGTGTAGTCGACATCTCACGTTAAAATGGGGTGAATATTTTTCAAGTTTTCAAGAAATTTGCCCATGATACTCTATCCATTCCGCTAAGATTTAATTTGATTTTAATTGTACCTTAGCTACCCGATGGGCATTAAGTTCAATCCTTTGAAGACGTCGAGCGTCGCAGGGGTGCTTTTCCAGATATTCGTTCCTTCGACAAAGTTACTTTGACTTGTCTCCACCACCCAGCCCCGGTTGTTTTGTCACTGAGTTTTAAAACACTCTGTAAGTTTTATTTAAATAAAAAAGAGATGGTTTAAAAGAGAATAATCTCCCCCACAATGGTCGACTTTTATGGATTTATCGGGCATTTTTCCTTGTTAACACCATTAAACATAAACATGGCTGAAAATACGCATGTATTTATTGTATCAGAATTACTTACGTTTGATGAGTACGCGATGCTCCGTGAAAATGTTCCGTGCCGGCGAAAACTCACGTCCCACTGCCACTGTATTTGCACCTAGTTATCACTGTAAAAGTTGCTGGTTCAGGAACGACTACTTTTGCTCATTCTCGGTGACCACTGCACTGACCATAGTGAGCATCCCACCCCTTGAGGAACCTTGGAACTATAAAACTGTCAATTTTGTCACAATAGCGCGGATATCTGAGGACGCGCCGAGACAAGCGGTAGCAGGTCATAACATTCCACCGACAACATCTCAATGAGTTGGCTTGACCTGAAGTTATCAATTTGCTCACCAACACCTTTTGTCTAGCCACATGTCACAGCTGGTCTCGCTTCGCTGTGAAGCTGAGTCACTCAGTATAATTAATGCGGGATGTTACACCCACCCAGGAACGTGTCAATAAGTTCATCCCTTGTCCTTAGTCCAATATTGCTCATCTGTCATTCTTTCTTCAGTTTAAGAAACGAAATGGCAAGTGGAAGCCGATGCACCGAGGACTGGAAGTGAAACTTTTAAAATGGTTATTTTGCCGACTCTTCCTTTTGCCGCACTGAGCTATTGCCTGGCTGTACGAAATTATTGCAGCGTCCGTTTGTGCCGACTGTCGGTAAAAATGCCGACTGACAGTATAATAAATATATATATATATATATATTTAAATCGGACCAAATCGTATATGGTCATGCCCCGTTTGCTTTTTAAAATGCTGTTTTGGGAAATGTTACGACTTCTTCAGGATTTACCGACTGCCGACTGATGTCGTATAAGCCGACTGAGAAAATACCCGAGGGGGCTGAGACACCCCCCCCCCCAACGCTCCCCCCCCCCCCCCCACACGAACCAACCCTGATGGGTATAGCAGCCTGATGATATAAGATCGGCGATCTGTCACACACACGTTTATGTATGTAGAGTAAGGCGGAATTTTTCTGAGGGACGGTAGATAGATAGATTTTATAATAATTTTATTAATGCAGCCAATGGCCATGTACTTTTCTTTTCAGGACGGGTCAGATTTTATTAATGCCATTTGATCAAATACATGTATACAATGCATTTTTGATATAGGACACGTCAGAATTTACATCTCTAAAATAAAAGTAGTAATAGGTATATAATACTAATACACACTCACTCACTCACTCCGTTGGCTTTTCTGGGACGTGACGATCCCGTGCCGCTCCCACTATCTGCCTCCATTTCCTCCTATCCAGCGCAGTATTCTCCCATACAGTAATACCCATTTGTCTGCAGTCAGAGGTCACCTCATCTTGCCATCTACTCCTAGGTCTTCCAGGGGGTCTTGAGTCTTCGATCTTCTTCTCATACACCTGGCGAACTATTCTGGCAGCGTCCATTCTGATAACATGCCCTGCCCATTGCAGCCGTTTCGCTTTCATGACGTCCACTACTCTATAACTAATACTATAACTATTTATAACTTATTATAATAACAGATCTTAAGAATTACAATCTTATTGGACAACTATTTACACCTAACTCTATTATCATAATATAAAAACTTAATTCTATAAATACAACAACTTACAGCTAGGTATTACAATTAAAATAGAAACGTAAAATATAATTATAGATTTCATCACTCCTATACACTAAGATATTCAACTAAAGAGGAAAAACAATGGCACTGCAGATACGCTTTCAACATTCTATCAAAAGTTTTTATTTTTGGGGCAAGTTTTATATACTGGGGTAGTTTATTGTATAATTTAACTCCTGTGTGAAAAGTTCCTGTATGATATATGCTTGTGTGTGTGAAATATGAATGTTTTGATTTTGTCTTGTGTTATGCCTATGAACATCATTGTTTGTTTTAAGAAAAACATCCTTATTCACTAAATTCTTTTTAAAAAACATAATACTTTCAAAGATATATATGCAGGGCAGTGGGAGAATGTTTAAATTTTTAAAAAGAGGTCTACATGATTCTCTAGTGTTTACATTTGCCATAATTCTAATAGCCCTCTTTTGTATCCTAAACGTGCTTAGCACATCTGGCGACATACCCCAAAATATGACCCCATATCTTAAGTATGAATGGAAATAAGCAAAATAAGTATTTCTTAACGTGTGCATGCTAGTGCAGGTTTTCAAAATACGTAACGCAAAGCACACCGAGTTCAGTTTAGTATTCAGATATTGTATATGTTTATTCCATTTCAAGTCATGTTGTATCCATAGTCCTGAAAATTTTGTATCTAGACCTTGTTAAAACAACCAGGAATGCAATATTGTAAGAGCGTGAAACATGGACTGACGACACGTATTGACATCAGAATTTGAACAGTATAAGAGTATATCGTCAGCGTATTGAATTAGGCGGACATGAGGAAGTAATAAGCGCTCTATCTCACTTGTGTAAAAAAGGTTTAGAATTCCACTTAAGATATCACCCTGGGTTGGACCTGATGACGAATACCTTGAATTGAGCCTAGTTGGAAAGGTGGAAAGTGTGATATGTCGGTGCCGTAAAAATGCCGAAATGATTTTAATAAATATGAGTGGAAACTGTCGTTGTTGGAACATTTGTAGTAATACGAGGTACGTCCAGAAAGTAAATTCCGTTTGGTAATAACATTAAATTGTGTACAGATACAGAAAAATTATTTATTGCACAAAATTCGAAAACCCTTAAACTACTTTTCCACATAACTGCCGAAATGTTGCAGGCATTTGTCGTAGCGTGGCACGAGTTTTTGTATACATTCTTCATATGCGTGTGCCGCCTGTGTGTTCAACTAGTTGTACGTTCCGCTGCAGCGCAGTTCCGCATATGCGCGGTAGACGCTCTGTATCAAGGAGAAGAAACGTGCGCCATTTGGAGAGCGCTGTCAGCCACGTACGCGTTGTTGTGCATGTTTACTCATACAATGTCGGTGTTGATTGAAAATCCCGCCACTTGTGAAATCAGATCTGTGATTCGTTTTCTGAATGCTAGGAAAGTGAAACCAATTGAAATTTATCGGCAAATTTGCGAAGTGTATGGACAAAATGCGATGAGTGATTCAATGGTGAGAAGATGGGTCCGACAGTTCAATGAAGGACGTAGTGAAGTGCATGATGAAGAACGAAGTGGGCGTCCATCTTTGGTTACAGAAGAACTGGTTCACGCGATTGATGACAAGATCCGGGAAAAACGCAGGTTTACAATTAGTGCTCTCGCTATGGAATTTCCCCAAATCTCACGATCACTAATTCATGAAATTGTTACCGAAAAACTGAACTTTCGTAAACTTTGCCGACGTTGGGTACCAAAGATTCTTTCGGAGCAACACAAAACAAAACGGATGGGTAGTGCACTTCAGTTTTTGACCCGTTACAATGAAGGCGGCCAAGAATTTCTGACACAGATAGTCACAGGAGATGAAACTTGGGTTTCTTACGACACCCCTGAAAGTAAGCGGCAATCAATGGAATGGAGGCACACTTCATCCCCAGCAAAGGTTAAGCCGAAACAAATCTTGACACCTCGGAAAATGATGTGCACAGTGTTCTGGGACTGGAAAGGCATCTTACTCATTGATTTCTTACCGCGTGGTCAAACAATCAACGCAGATGCTTACTGCGAGACACTTAGGAAATTGCGCCGCGCAATATAGAATAAGCGCCGAGGGTTGCTGTCAAAAGGTGTTGTTTTTCTTCACGACAACGCACGACCACACACTGCAAATGTGACGAGAAACCTCCTACAGGGATTTGGCTGGGACGTGTTTGACCATCCTCCGTACAGCCCTGACCTCGCTCCTAGCGACTTTCATCTGTTCACACATCTCAAGTATTTCCTTGGCGGTCAACACTTCAACAATGACGACGAGCTGAAAGAAGATGTTTCCAACTGATTGAAGACACAGGCGGCAAACTTCTATGAAGAAGGTATCCAAAAACTTGTGCCACGCTATGGCAAATGCCTGAAAAAGTTCGGCAGTTATGTGGAAAAGTAGTTTAAGAGATGTAGAATGTTGTGCAATAAATATTTTTTCTGTATCTGTACACAATTTAATTTTATTACCAAACGGAACTTACTTTCTGGACGTGCCTCGTAATACGGTATTAACATTGTCATATGCACCTTCAATATCTAAAAAAAGGCTGCTAAGGTGGAGTGTTTACGGCAGAAGGACAAAATAACATCAAGGAGGAAAATATTCAAGGCGTTGGTAGATTTACGTTTGCCAAAGGCATGTTGAGTTTTTGGAATCAAATCATGGTGTTCTAAGGACCATATCAAACGTGTCAGCAAAATCCTTTGGAAAGTCTTCCTAATACAGGACCCGAGATGTATGCCACGATAGCTAGCTGCTAAATCCGGACTTTTCCCAGGTTTTAAAATGGGAAGTAATAAAACTCATTCCAATCCTCTGGTACAATACCGGAGCGGAGGACGGAATTAAAACATCTAATAGAACTATGTGAGCATTATTGGGGAGACTATTAACAACATGGTATGATATATAATGTGGTCCCGGGGTAGTAGATTTTGTGTGTGTTAGGGCTAGTTGAAATTCTGGAAAAGTTATCGGTTGTAAAAGGCATGAAAACATGGGGTTGTGGTCCTGGGAGGGAAAGGTAATATCCTGTTCCACAAAATCAGGAGTCATATTGCGATAAAAGCATAAGAAATTGTCATAAGTCAACGATGTGGACTTGGACGTAAGTGGCAGCGGGATAACGTTTTAATCACATTCCATATATGAGTAATTGGCGTCTGATTAAGAATATTAGTGACGTATTCTCGCCAAGCAGCTCATCGTTTGTCATTAAAAGACTGTTGGCACTTGGCTACGATCTTTTTATAATTTTGGTAGGTATACGGGGTATTGTATGTTCAAAAACGTCTTAAGAGATGTGTCCGCCTCTTAACCAATCGGGTGCATGATGGAACCGAATTAGGATGATGGAACCAAATTACTTAATGAAACATTGTCCAATGAGGGAATTATTAAATTTGGAGTACCCCAGGGATCGGTTTTGGGCCCACTACTCTTTCTTCTATATATCACTGATATAACACAGAGCGTTCATTCACATAAGGAAATGTTGTTTGCGGACGATACAACACTCGTAATAAAAGGTGAAACTAAACAGGTCTTACAGCAGTCTGCTGACTCCGTTACAGAAGAGTTAACCAAATGGTCACAAGATAATCGCATCATAATAAACTATAAAAAACAGTATCTCTAAATTTCCACACTATACAGAATAGGAATCATGCGAAGCCCAATATAACATTAAATGGTCATCAAATAGAAAATAAATCATAAACAAAGTTTTTAGGACTATGGATACAACATGACTTGAAATGGAATAAACATATACAATATCTGAATACTAAACTGAACTCGATGTGCTTTGCGTTACGTATTTTGAAAACCTGCACTAGCATGCACACATTAAGGAATACTTATTTTGCTTATTTCCATTCATACTTAAGATATGGGGAATCTTGGGGTATGTCACCAGATGCACTAAGCACGTTTAGGATACAAAAGAGGGCGATTAGAATTATGGCAAATGTAAACACTAGAGGATCATGTAGACCTCTGTTTCAAGATTTAAACATTCTCCCACTGCCCTGCATATATATCTTTGAAAGTATTGTGTTTTTTTAAATAATTTACTGAATAAAGTTGTTTTTCTTAAAACAAACAATGATATTCATAGGCATAACACAAGACAAAATCAAAACATTCATATTTCACACACACACAAGCATATTGGTGTATTCCTTGGAATACACGTTCAGTTATAGTTAGCTCTTGCAGCTCTTTGATTTTTTTTATTAGTTTCATTTATTTAATTTCCCTTCTTGCAGACACCAACAGTGATCCCTTTGTATTCCTTCTTCCCTACAACAAGGAATTTATTGTGATTTTGCTTCAGTTGCTTATTCTGTGAAAACTTCACTGACTCACCACGCGGCAGCACGCCGAAATTCTTCGGATTTATTGGGTCAAGAGGATTTACATACCTCTCCAACAGACTTCGCCGCTGTTGTCAGCTAACATCTCCTTGAAGACACTGATCCATTCTGCTTTATGTTCATTTCTTTTCTACCCCCTCCTCCTCGCCTACCTAGCTACATCGTGAGCTCTTCCGCTCGTTCTCACTTCTTATCGATCCGTCAACGTGTGAGTTCGGCCTTTTTCAGAGGCTACCTCCTCTCAACCGATGTACAACTTCAAATCGCCGCCATGTTGTGGTATTGGATTTAAGCTAACGGCTACCAGGAGCCATCAACCTTCAGCGGCTATGAAAAAGCTAAGTACAAATCTTCAATGATTTTAAACACATTTTAATGGTTTTAATCTATGCTGAACGCTTTTAATGGACATTTATAGACAGTGTGGGGAATCACGCAATATTGTGCAATGACCATCTTCGTGGGATTCTCTTTGTCACGCTTTAGCTAACCAAGCTTGCTTTAAAACATGAAATTTAGTACTTCTTGTACGAAATAAAGGGGATACCTTCTCTACACCGTGGGATTTCTGCTAATACTCATAGCTGTCTATAAACTTAGCTTTTTCCACCGTGGGATTCTTATCGCTCCATTTAACAGTAACTACGTTTCTGGAACATTCCGTTCAAATTAAACTGTCAATCGTGTGAACTACACTTCATATTGTCAAAACTACCAAAACTTCAAGTGAAATAGAACTATTAATCGCAATCGACGAACTTTCTAACGCAATAAACATATTCAAGTCAAATTCCGCTAAGTAGATCTCCATAAACCGCAATAACTTTTCTCTTGTTCCATGAACTTTCAGTGCTGCAATAGTGAAATCTTCTCATCTATCAACAAACGTAAGTGCGAAGTAGTGTCCGTTCGACTATCTACCGTACCGCGTACGATTGAGAGCAGTAAAATTGCCCAGAATTTTGAATCCTTATTTCCTTTTTCCGAAATACCTTTTACTAACAAATCTAGGTTAAGTTAACAATTGGGTTCTATTTCTACGAGGCCTTGCCCATAGATGCTCCCTCCCATCTTGTTGTATATCCCATTTATTGACTCTGCGAAAATATATGTGGTTATAATCCACATTTTAATCCTTCCTTTCTCAAGCTACCTACAGGGAAGCATAATTTTCTATTTGTTAAACTTTCTCATTTAATCCAGGCTTCACAAAAGGTGACCTGCCCTATTAGAGTTCAACATCTCTTAAATTCCGTATAAATATTAGTAGTTATATAAACTACTTATTAATCTTCTTTTTCTTATCATGTTGGTTCAGGAATTGGTAATCTTCTAATTGTTAAAATTTTGTACCTGATTTCTTTTGATCCAGGCTTCGTTAATACGACCTGACCTTTTTGGAATGTGTCATTTGTTAAACTCTGTTTAAATAATAGCGGTTACCTCCGCTTGTAAATTTCTTCCTTTCTGCTGCTACTATCAGGAATTTGATCTATTTGTCTATAGCCTTTTCGCTTGCCATAAGGCCATTCTACTCGTTTTGGTGTTCTACCTAACTAATTTAACAAAATGTTATACTAAATTGTAATGTTTTATAATTAACCTAACAGGTTCAAAACCTCTTAATCATACGCTTGTTAAATAACGCTTTTAAGGGTTTTTGTACAAATAGGGGTCTTAGACTTCCAAGTTGTTAAACCAAATTTTTCTCTGTAGCTTAAAATAGCTAAATTGTTACTCTTAACTCAATATAAGATACTAAACCTAACAAATTGTTAAATGTTTCAAATTCTATTTCGTTAAATAAATTATATATTTTTGGCTCTATCTCCCTTGCTAGAATCATGGTTAGGCAGGACCTTCTCTTCCCTGATTCTTCTCCCAAAATTATTTCTTATTTCAAAATAAAAAAGGCAATCACTGAATCAATAAAATCTTTACCACTTGTTGCGTTTAAAACAAAACTTCAAACAACAACATTTATAAAGATTCTCTTAGCTATCTTAGCTGATTCTAGTGACTCATTAAGGCAAGTACAGCTTGCTCCGCCAGCTTCCTACTTGTAGAGATTTTCTCTCTGACTTGTGTTTTTCTGCTCAAAATTTTGCTTTTGTTAAGTTAGGTCTGAGGTGTTCCTCTTTTCTAAACTTTTATTCGGCACTCTGCTGGGTAAGAGTGTAGCCTGCTTTGAGTGCAACAATTGGTACTCTCTCAAATTTTCCACTAATAATAATAAAACCATTGCTAAAAGCACTGGAGTTGCCTTATCCCTTCCCACGCCGGGGGCATTCGGCTGTTCTGCCGGAGATCCAACAGTGTCCAGTAATAAAAATATTACGGTAAATTCAAATCATTCCAGCATTTCAGGGTGCTTAGTAAAATCTAACCCTTGGTAACCTCATAAATCCACCTCCTTTCATATATCCTTGCTTTCTAGCGTACTACCTATCCCCATAGTACCCAAATCCCAGCTCGGGAGAGAAAGAACACATAGCGATATCTTGCAGATAACCGTAGCTCCCATCGCTCTCTCCGTTGACGGTGACCGAGCTCCCTCTTATTTTAGTTACTTCACGGGCTCTGCCCAGCATAACTTGTCGTTAGATCACTATTTTCGTACTCTTTTTCATTGGATTCACTTCCGCTTTGACAAAAATTCTTCCTACACCTAAACCTACTTCATTTTTCCTCATCATCTTCCCTCAGGTAGTGTTGACACTCAGTAATAACCTACCACATATCAAAAAGGAACTTTTCACACAGGAGTTAAATTATACAATAAACTACCACAGTATATAAAACTTGCCCCAAAAATAAAAACCTTTCATAGAATGTTGAAAGCTTATCTGCAGTGCCATTGTTTTTACTCTGTAGTTGAATATCTTAGGGTATAGGAGCGATGAAATCTATAATTATATTTTACTTCTCTATTTTAATTGTATTGTATTGTTGTATTTATAGAATTAAGTTTTCATATTAGTCGTCTCCGTAGCGTAGCGGTCAGCATGATTAGCTGCCGCCCCGGAGGTCCTGGGTTCGATTCCCGGCTCTGCCACGAAATTTGAAAAAGTGGTATGAGGACTGGAACGGGGTCTACTCAGCCTCAGGTGTTCCAAATGAGTAGAGGGGGTTAGATTCCCACCTCAGCCATCCTCGAAGTGGTTTTCCGTGGTTTCCCACTTCGTCTTCGGGCAAATGCCGGGATGGTACTGTACCCTCATTCTCATGACTGGAATGCCTTTATGGGAAGGTAATATGTAATTACTTGTAAACATGAAGAGCGATACAGGATCATATGTTTCGCGACCCACAAGTTGACCTTGGATAGCGGTCACCCCGAGAGAAGCGGGGCGCATGCGTTGCTAGTACTGATGGCACAGCTGATTGGTCAGTGGTATTGATTATTTTATCGACCAGCAACAAGAGATAAATTATGCCCATAAGACGGGAATAAAAGTTATTTATACGTTCTGGTGTATTTTAACATGTCTGCAATTATAGCAGGTGTTGGATTATCAACTACTTTCAAATAATTGAAATCTTAGGAACACGGGAATAAGATATTTTCATCTTATCAGTTCTAGTTTTGAGCACTCGTGGCGCGACGGTCGGTGCCATCGCAGTCGCGAGGTTGCTTGCTCAACGGAGAGCTTAGATTGGATTGTATCACGCAGGAATACACATGTATCGAGTTACACCTGTGACCGGCGGGCAATATCACGGGAACCGTGAGGGAAAGTTCGTTTTGAGTAGATTGTACTACCATTGTACAGCAGGGAGATTCCTAAGTGTCGAAGAGGGCTCCAGTTTCAGTACCGCTTAGGCTATTGCGAACGAAATGAAAATGCAGCTTGTCTTGCTAGATAACTGTTCATTATAGGCCAGCCGTATATTGTTCGTGAAAGGTGGATACTTGCCTTTACAAGCATATAGACATGATGTTCATTCAGTTGACATTCATCGCATTGGAACTGGCCGTATCGATACACTCAACTCGTGTGTGTTGTGAGAACAATTAGCACCTCTATTCAAGAAGCATTTCTCAATACGAGTGCATGGATATTGAAAATACTTCATTATATACAAGGCCTAACTTATGTGTGTGTGACCTCACAACTATGTTGAGCAATTTCATGTCGAGAGGAAAGGCTGTTATGTGCTTCATTAACTTAACCATGGGCGGTTAGGCGATATAGACATGAGTGTCACTGTACGGGCGAAGTCACGTTCATTTTGATGCTATAGGCATTGTGGCTCGTGCTGGTGAGTGTCTGTGAACACAGCTGTTGTATTGCAATACAGTGTGTTTCGCAATGACCCGGTTTTGCGAGGGCAGTGAACTTAATTTTTCGAGCCGATATAGACGTCACTGCGTGCTGCGGTTGGTAGGACGTTATCCGAAGATGAAAGGAACTGACGTTGGTATTAGAGTGGAACATTCAGTCAGGATGGGAGATGTCTGGAGATCCAGGGTTCGTTTCTCGCCCTCCTGGACAGTGAAGACCTCTATTGCCTACATGGAGGGAATAGTCATAAAGGACATGACTGTGTTCTTTCGCGATCTACAAGAATCATCTAAGATACAGAATTAACCACCTTCAATCGTAGCTATGCATGTTTATTCTAACGTTGTCACCCTGCCACATGTATTTTTTATATATAGGATTTTTTGTTAGAATGTCTACTAAAAGGATGCACCCATTGTAATTAAATGTATTGTAGCTTAATTTTCTTTTAATTACTGTAAATTCAAGTTCATTTTATGGGGAATTTATTTAATGTAGGGAAGAGGAACTTTAGGCCACTCAAGATTCGTAATTCTTCGTGTTTGATTTATATAATAAATGAACACTAGTTTTATGCCTTCATATGACATTACTCAAGTTTGGGTAGACTCAATTTGGAGTTTCTACTATAGTGCGTCTACTAAGAAGACTGTTGTACACTCGAAAGTGAAATTTCAGTATTCAGGTTGATTTTCGAACTGCAGTAAGCTTTTTGAAGCAAGTTCAGTGAAGAAAGCGGATTTGTTTTGATTTGCTAGGAACTTATTCCGAACTTTGACTTGATCCAGGTATTTTCTAACGTTTTTATTTTTGAGATTCTGCATTACGTTTGCTTTGATAGATTCGTTTAAGATCCATTATTGATGGACTAGACAGGTGTTTTAAACACAGTTTGAAGACATTTGAATACATTCACCCTATTTTATTAACGCGAATCCCAGACTAGATTTATGTGGAAGCAGATCTATCGCCAAAGCTGTAATTTTTATTTAACACTTACTGAAAGCTATGCATATTGATCGTGAATAATAATAATAATAATAATAATATAAGAGCAAATGAAATAATAATTTAACAGTGATTAACTGAATTGTAAAGAAACTTGTATAATTTTAGCAACAATATTTCATTGTGAATGTGATCTGTTAAATAAGCCAAATTCTTCGTTCATCAAGGAAGGTGATTAATTGAAGCACTAAAAGTATAGTAGTGCCTGATAATATAAACGATATGAATGCTTAGTGTAGCATGATATTTAATGGCAAAGCCATGTAAAGGCTAATGTCCTTGATTATTAAAAGGGTATTCAATGGAATATTCCAAGTTGTAGTATGAAAAGTAATCCACCCAGATAGATTGTGAAATTAAGGCATTTTATTTCAGTATCAGTTCAAGTAAATATTCTGTTGTGGAAATCATGCATTTTAGGCATGTTGAATTAAACCTACCTGGTAAAATTTTCAAACATTTGTATCAATGCAATGCTTAACAGGCGTTATAACAATCACTAATTCCGGTCTGGTGATGACAGTTCATTTAAAGGGGATGTAAAAATTAAATTAAAGAAGTTAATTTTTGACTTAACTTTATCGCTTGGTCAGATGAGATAAATAAAACCAGAAAAATACAGCAAACACAAATATGATAAAACACACGGAAGGTGTCACTTCTGAATCCTAAAAAACACTAAGAAGGTGTTACAAAATTACTGTACATTTGTATTATAGCTTTAAATAATTATTTTTCAGGGTATAAATTTGTATGTCTTGTAAATACGAAAATTTCCAGGGTTTCTATTTAAATGTTTCAATTGTTATCAACATTTCTGTTGAACCATGTAAATGATTTTTGTTCACTCATATTTGGGTAAAATGCAGTCAATAACATTGATGAATGTGGGGGCTGACATTTTTCTCCAATGTTCATGAAACTTCGGTTGGAAGTTGGGCACTCTGCCTTAAATTATAATATAGTGACTTACACTATATTTTCTTTTCCTGAATAATTTTGTTTGGTCAATTTAAAATCTTCGAAGTGTGATACTTTATAGAAACGTTAAGAGAACACGTTAAGAAGGCCAGTGGTGTGTATTTCAGTGATTTTCCACACACCAGAGATTGCGTTCATCGTTATTCTTGTGCTTTTGAGCTTTCTTATGTCGTTCACCATGGTTTTTCTTGACGTAGTCTCAGTTAGGGATTCCTGTACCCCATTTCTTCATCTCATGTTGGGTAGAATCTGGCGAATTTTCTAGCCGGGGTTTCCAGGCTCTACGATCCAGTTGTCATCGTGGGATTCCAACATGCTGCTGGTAGGTATTTCGGGTACAGTACCTTCTTCAAGGCCATGGCCGCCTCCTTCCCTCTTCCTTGCCTATCCATCCTGACCTTCCATTACCTTCCCTCATGTGGCCCCTGTTCGCTTTGCAGGTGATGCCGCCTGGGCGAGGTGCCCATCACACCTCACCAGTTGTATCCCCTCCGATTAGATGTTCCCAGCTCTAGGACACTGCCCGTAGAGGTAGTAGTGGTGAGTTCCCTCGCTGAGTCCGTGGGTTCCACCAACCTGGAGGGTAAACGACTAAGAAGAAAAAAAGAAGAAACAAAGAAAGAAAGTTTTCATAGAGTAAGGTGTAAATAGTTGTCCAATAAGATTGTATCTCTTAAGATCTGTTATGATAATAAGTTATAGTATTAGTAATATATACCTGTTACTTCTTTTATTTTATAGATGTAATTTCTGACGTGTCCTATATCAAAAATGTATTGTATACATGACTTTAATTGATCAAATGGATTTAATAAAAATCTAATCTAATCTAATCTATTCATCCCACAAGGGTAGAGCTCAGCAACTCTAACTGAAACTCCGAAAAAAATCGAACTAAAAGTACTTCCCCACTGCCCGCTCTGACCAACTCAAGCAAGACCAATATCTGTGCAGAGTGGTGTAGTCCATCGCTGGCCGGGAGCTAATAGTTGTGTTGACAAGCGTTCACAGTCCACTCTCTCGCTCAAGCCCGCCCTCCTCTCTGTCACACTGGCTGACAGAGCTAGGGCTGTCACCAGGGTCTCACTTCAAGTTGCTGAGCTCTACGAAGGACAGCCGCTGACTAGGGGGTCGTGAACTGGGAAGTAGAGGATGGTAGGTGTCAACATATTTAGTAATAATGGTAAGTAGCAAATCATAAAAGGCACGTAGCGGGGGTTGTATGTATTCTGCGAAGAGAGAATAATCAACACGTTTGAAACTGTGGGTAAAAATCGGAGGAGGCAATGGAGTACTAGGACGGTGGAAAGAATCGAGAGTAATCAGTGGTGTATCCCTTGGAATACACGTTCAGTTAGACTTAGCTCTTGCTGCTTTTTGCGTTTTCTCATTAGTTTCATTTATTTAATTGCCTTCCTTGCAGACACCATCAGCGGAATCTCGCAGCAACACGCCGAAGTTCTTCGGATTCATTGGGTCAAGAGGACTTGCATACCACTCCGATAGGCATCGCCGTTGTCGTCAGCTAACATCTCCTTGAAACTACTCCATGAAGAAAATTACATTTTATAAAGAGTGTTCATTATTTTAATGTATCCCATTCTGATATATGCTCTTTTGTTTTCTTCCCCTTTCTCCTCGTCTACCTAGCTCTATCGTGTGCCTCTCTGCTCGTTCTCACTTCTTATTGAGTCGTCAACGTGTGATTTCGGCCTTTTCAGAGGCTACCTCCTCTCAACCGAGGTACAAATTCACATCGTCGCCATGTTGTGGTATTCGATGTAAGCTAACGTCTACCAGGAGCCATCAACCTTCAGCGGCTATGAAAAAGTTAAGTAGAAATCTTCAATGATTTTAAACACCTTTTAATGTTTTTAATCCATGCTGAATGTTTTTAACAAAAATGTATAGACAGTGTCGGGAATTACGCACTATTGTGCAATAACCGTCTTCGTGGGATTTTCTTTGTCATGCTTTAGCTATCCAAACTAGCTTTAAAACATGAAATTTAGTACTTCTTGTACGAAATAAAGGGGATACCTTCCCTATACCGTGGGATTACTGCTAATACTCATAGCTGTCTATAAACTTAACTTTCTCCTCCATGGGATTCTTACCGCTCCATTTAACTGTCTACAGTTTTGGAATTTTCCATTTAAAATAAACTCCAAACCACAAAGAACTATACTCAATAACGTCAAATTGCTGGAACCTCAAGTTAACTAGAATTATTAACTGTAATCCACAAAATTTCCAACGCAATAAACTTATTCAAGTCAAATTCAACTTAGTGTTCTCCATAAACTGCAATAACTTTTCACTTTTTCCATGAACTTTCAGTGCTGCAATAGGGAAATCTTCCAATCTATCAACAAACTTTACTGTAAAACAGTGTCTGTTCAACAATCTACCGCGCCGCGTTAGATTGAGAGCAATAAAAATTGGCCAGAACTATAAATTCCTATCTCCTTTTCCTCAAATACCTTTTACTAACAAATTTTGGTTAATCTAAATATCTAGTTACAACTCAACGTGGCCTCGCCCAATGTTTGGCGACCTCCCATTTTTTCTCCATCTACCAGTGATTAACTCTGTTTAAATATTAGTAATTATAGAAACTACTTATTAATCTTTCTTATCTTATCCTGCTGGTTCAGGAATCGTTAATTTTCTAATTGTTAAACTTTTGTACCTAATTTCTTTTGATCCAGGCTTCGTTAATACGACCTGACCTAATTTTTTTTGGAACGTTACATTTGTTAACTTCTGTTTAAATAATAGCGGTCACCTCCGCTTGTAAATTTCTTTCTTTCTCCTGCTACTATCAGGAATTGGATCTATTTTTCTATAGCCTTTTCGCTTGCCAAAAGGGCATTCTACTCGATTTGGTGTTCTACCTAACTAATTTAACAAAATGTTATACTAAATTGTAATCTTTTAGAATTAACCTTAATCATAAGCTTGTTAAGTAACTCCCGTAAGGGTTCTTGTACAAATAGGGGTCTTAGACTTCCAAGTTGTTAATTCAAAATTTTCTCTTTAGCTTTAAATAGCTTAAATTGTTACTCTTAACCCAAAATAAGAAACTAAATCTAACAAATTGTTAAATGTTTCAAATTCTATCCTGTTAAATAAATAATTTGTTGTTTTGTTGCTATCTGTATTACTAGAATCACGGTTAGGCAGGACATTCTCTTCCCTGATTCTTCTCCCAAAATTATCGCATCTTTCAAAATAAAAAAGGCAATCACTGAATCAATAAAAACTTTACCACTTGTTGCGTTTAAAACGAAACTTCTAATAACAACATTTGCAAAGTTTCTCTTAGCTGTCACAGCTAATTCTAGTGAATCATTAAGGCAAGTACAGCTCGCTCCGCCAGCTTCCTATTTGTAGAGACTTCTTCTCTAACTTGTGTTTAACTCTTCAAAATGTTAGTTTTGTTTAATTTAGGTCTGAGGGTTTCCTCCGTTCTAAGCTTTTAGTCGGCACCCTGCTGGGTAAAAGCTTAGCCTTCTTTAAGTGCAACAATTGATATTATTAAAAGATTCTCACTAATAACTGTAAAAAACATTGCTAAAGGCACTAGAGTTGCTTTATCTCTTCCCACTCTGGGGGCATTCAGCTGTTCTGCAGGAGATCCTACCGTGGTTAGTAATAAAAATATTACGGCAAATTCAAATTCCTCCAGCATTTCAGAATGCTTAGTAAAATCTAACCCTTTTGAAGGGAAACCACGTAAATCCACTTCCTTTCGTATAGACTTGCTTTATTGAGTACTACCTATCCCCATAGTACGCAAATCCCAGCTCGTGAGGGAAAGGACACATAGCGACATCTTGCAGGTAACCGTAGCTCCCGACGCTCTCTCCGTTGACGGTGACCGAGTTCCCTCTTATTTTAGTTACTTGACGGGCTCTGCCCAGCATAACTTGTCGTTAGATCACTATTTACGTTCTCTTTTTATTGGATTCTCTTCCTCTTTGCCAAAAATTATTCCTACTCCTAAACCTACTTCATTTTTCCTCATCATCTTCCCTCAGGTAGTGTTAACACTCAGTATTAACCTACCAAAAACTGGTGCCGAAACCCGGGAGAATCCAAGTTGTCAATATCTTGCAAATTACTAATATCTACTTTGAATTTTTCAGCTATAACTTTAACTGTGCAAAGCTGGTGGAGGAGAAAGAGGTCGCTCCTCTCTCCCTCAGTGTCTATCACTTTCAACCTGCTCGCTGCTGCCAACCTGACAGTATTTCTACAAACTCCACATTCTTGTAAATTGTACTCCAATTTACCTACTTCATTATGGCCCCCTATAAGGCTAAAGAAAGTAGGGATGATAAGCTTATCGCTAAACGAGCATCATATAAAGGGCAAATTACCCGATTTAAAAATATATCAAAGAGCTGGATCTTTCAGAAGGTCAGTTAGACGTATTGTAACATCGTGTAATAGACTATGAACGATCCTTTGAGAATTATTGCACTATCCAAACAGAAATTGAAACTTGCATGCTCAATCAAACAGATGATCGAGTAGAAGTACGAAACTAATATTATGAAGGCATAGGCGCCGCCTTCAAAATAATTCGTCAACTTGAGGAAGATCAGAGAAATGACGTTACAGTACTTAGCTCACTCCACGAACAACAAACCTCGTCTCGTGAGGATACTCATAAACCTAAACGAGTACTTCCCAAAATAAAACTACCTCATTTTTCAGGAGACGAATCTGCTTGGGATTCGTTTTATGAACTTTTCTGTTCTCTTGTCCATGACAATGAAGATATTCAAGTTATTTATGAATTGCACTATTTGAGATCAATTCTCCGCGATCAAGCATTGCAGTTAGTTGAAGCGCTCCCATCAAGCGCCGAAAACTATCCTATTGCCTTTAATCTACTGATAGAAAGATACGGCAATTTACGGTTACGTATTCAGCGCCCTATGAAGGCCCTATTCAACTTGCCCTCCTCACAGCATAATGACGTCACTAGTCTGCGTACCCTTATCGATACAACCCAACTTCATGTTAAAGCATTATCCCAATTGGATCAGCCCACTGACCATTGGGACACCTTCTTAATACACTTAGTGGTTTCGAAAGTCGATACTGCTACTCTATAAGCTTGGGAAATTGAACATTCTAATAATGATGATTACTATTATGAGCATTTAGTCACCTTTATAAATACCGGATGTCAACTTTTACCCGCCTTAGCTAACCAAAGTGAACCCGCCTCTCCCATTTCTAAACATGAATCTATGACCCCTAAATCTAAAAGCGAATATGCAGCGTCTAGTACTCAAATACTTGGGTCTAGCTCTTCTAAATCTAAGTCATACGCCGCGGGTTGCCAAACCAGGTCCAGTGAACGTCGTATCGCAAGTTCTCTTGCATTAAGTACCCTAGGTGAACCCCGTAAAAGTTTTAATAAACCGTTAAAAGATCCTCACGCTTTGTTGTTTGAGTCTTCAGTCTTTTGACTGGTTTGATGCAGCTCTCCATGCCTCCCTGTCCTGAGCTAATCGTTTCATCTCTACATAACTACCACACCCTACATCTGAGGCAATCTGTTTAACATATTCTAACCTTGGTCTACCCCTACAGTTCTTGTCCTCGACCCTTCCTTCCATAACTAAGCTTGCTATTCCTGGGTGTCTTAGTATGTGTCCTACCAACCTATCTCTTCTCTTCATTAGCAGTCGCCAGAAACATCTCTCCTCTCCCACTCGTCTTAATACCTCTATGTTTGTAACCCTATCTACCCATCTGAACTTCATCATTCTCCTGTAACACCACACGCTTTATACTTATATAAATCTTTCAAAGAGCTATCAGTTGATGACAGAAGGAAATTGGTATCTCTAAACAAGAACAGCTTTAATTGTCTTTCGCCTAAATATTCCGCTTCTAATTGCAAGTCCACTAGACTGTGTTTTCATTGTGAAAGGGCGCACCACACTTAATTGCATCGTCATGATCAATCGAGGTCATCAGCAGCATCCACTTCTCAAAAAAGTGACAATACTAACAAGTCTAATGCGTCATCTTTCATTCAAAACGCAAAGTCTTTGCGTAGTACTCAAGTACTATTGTCCACGGTTCAAATTGAGGTTCAAGATAAATCTGGTAACTGGGTTCACGCCTGAAGCCTCCTCGTCTCAGCGGCGACTCATGATTTTGTCTCCAACTCCTTAATCAAAAAACTTGGTCTACCAGTAACTCCCACTTCTATCAATGTATCAGGCATTGACAGTTTAAAATCACAACACTTGCAATTCTCAAAATTAACTATAAAGGACACTTGTCAAAGAAATAATCTTCTCAAACTGAACTGTCTCATTCTAAACAGCATTGGTGAAGATACTTCTAGTCACTCTGTTGACACTTCCTGTTTGAATATTCCTTCTCACTTAAGGCTAGCCGATCCTCTGTTTAACATACAACGTCCCATTGACATACGTTTCAGTGCTAATGTTTTCTGGAATTGCCTTCGCAAGCAAATTCATCAATTATCTTCCAACGTGTTTGCCAGATACACTAATTTTGGAAGGATTGTTACTGGTCCAGTCCCCCATTATTCCCCACAACCTGTGTCGCAATGTCACTTTGTAAGTACCGATTTGGAACAATTCTGGAAACTTGAAAACATCGATTCCCCTGACTCAAGCTCCTCAGAAAACGAATTCTGCGAGCAACTTTTTATTTGTACCACTACACGCACACCCGAAGGCCGATTCATAGTTCAAATGCCAAGACTACTCAATCCTCCAAAACTAAGTAATTCTCAGCCAAAAGCGCGTAAAGCTCTCATTGCTATCGAAAGTAAATTTAAGAAGGAACCCCTCGTTGAACAACAATATATCAACTTCATGGAAGAATATGAAAGTCTGGATCATATGGAAGTTGTCAACAAATCTGATGACGAAATACATCCCCCAGTCGAAACTGTCTTCTTAAATCACCACCCCGTGTGGAAAAGCCGTCTTGTTAAAGACAAAATTCGAGTTGTGTTTAACGGATCATCACCTGACGCTAATGGCAACAGTCTTAATGATACTCTTCACTCCGGTCCTGCCATTCAGTCCGATTTGTCCACCATAATCTTAAAGTTTCGCCTGTTCCCTATAGCCGTCATTGCGGATATAAAGCAAATGTGATGTGCCCAAATCCAGTTGTCCAGATTTGAGAGCACAGGCCCATATGCTAAAGTTCCGAGCGGAGGATTTGAATAGCGCGCTCCGAATGTTCTAAGAAGGAATTCGAAGCTTTATGCAGCCTACAGAACGGCATGTGACGTAGCTGGTTGTTACAAGCGAGGCTATATTTTGGATTAAAAAATCCCGGTTGATTGGAAACATGAGACTAATACCATATTACTAGCACGGTAAAGGGAAGAAGAATGTGCTCTATTAGAAGAAAATCGAACCAGCGGAAGCCGAGATATGAGAAGTTTAACGATTGGGGACATATCTCGCAGTGACGTCAGGGGTCCGCCTGGAGAGTATAAAACGGGCGACGACCAAGGCACATTATGTTAGTTCATCAAAGCGCTCAGTCGTTAGTTCATCGTATGTTAATTCATCACACCGCCCAGTCGCTGATACATCGTACGTTACTTCGCCACAGCGCTCAGTGGCTAGTTCATCGCATGTTACTTCGTGAAGCACATGGTTGCTATATTCGACGTTATACTTAGAAATAGCACATGGTTGCTAGGACTTAGTGTGTTTCAACGAAACAGTACATGGTTACTGGAACTTCAAAAAGTGTTGGAAATTATTTCAGTGAACTTAGGATTATTCGTCAGTTATCACTCAGGTGATAGACATTTTGTGGCAGAAACATTGGTAAATATAAAACTGCTCACGGACATATGATAGACTTATCAGTCTATAAATGTTCCACAGTCCACAAATATTACTATTGGATTATTTTTATATCCAATTGCCAGAAGCAAGCTTTTGTCTTGGTAACTAAATGACCAACCAAGATTATATGTCAGTACTTTTTCAAATACCTTTCATGCACGGTTCAGTTCAGGGACTTGAACATCAGAACTGAATAAGATGGTCAGGGTATTAAACTGTACTGAATGCATCACTGTTGGGTCTTGTTACATCTGGTATTTTTCATCATGGATCTATTAGATCCTACCCCTGTCAAGAATTTAACTGCAGCTGTTAAAGCAGCCAATATGAACAGTTTTCATCAAGATTATCAGACAACGAATATGACTACCGCTATGTCTTGGTAGACGAATTGCGGGTATACAAAGGAGGCCGATACAAGAATTTAAGTACGTGTCCAAATGGGGACTAAAGACTGGAATGGTCTGATTTTAACCAGATTATCTTCAACATCAAGATCTACAAGAATGTAAGCTACAATTTGCATTATTTTATGCGTAGTTGGCTGGAATTCTCATTTTTCTACAGTTTTATCAACACAATATTTTTTCTTTGATAATTTGCTGTTGCAAATATTTATGCGAGGCATGGGAAGCCTCGTTCTGAGTATTTTCTACACTCAGACATGAAGATACAATGATTTGAATCAATGGAAGAGCATCATGAGCATTTTATTTGATTTTGTGAATTTTTCTAATCAAGGTCATCAGCCGTCGTAACTGTAAATTTAAAAATAAATTTAAGTTGAGGAATGGAATTTTCCAAGTTTAAGAAATCGAGTTTGATCTTTCTCGAATAGTTTATTGAAGTTAAATCCAGTTGTGGAATTAATAATACTAATAACAATAATAATAATAATGATGATTTAATAATAATAATTATTTTCAATTTTTCTAAGATAATACTAATTATGATTTATATTTTCTAATAATCATATCTTGTAGTATGAATTTATAAAGTGGATATTTAAAACAGTTTGCTATATCGGATACTTGTTTTTCCGAAGGTTAGTGGTTAAACGCATGCCCACATTCTACTAACAGAGTAATTCATTGGAAGCATTTTACACTTGCATTATGCAATCAAATCATGTAGAAGACACGGAAAGTGATGATACAGGAAACAAATAGAATGTATAAAACAGGGTTTTACTAGAGTTTATATAAATATAAATCATTTGGGTAACGTCTTTTGAGAGAAAACTGACCAGAAGTAGACACGATGTGAAATTATTAATGTTTAATATGATGGTAAAATTACAGTAAACTCATTTGAAGGAGCGTACTAGCTTCTAAATCTTCCAGTTTCGATAACAAGCAAAGGCTTGATTATTACGTATAATTTGGGAAAAAAATTATTGTGTGTGGAAATAGTTAAATGTGCCATTCTGATTGTGCAATTAAGTCTCAGGAATGATGCTGTTGTTAAAATGAAGCATCAACCATTGTGAAGGTCGGATGACATTGATAAATATGTTGGGAATTGAAAATATTGTTACAAGCCACACTTTCGACGAATTTATAACCAAGGGTTATTTTATAGAACCATCATAGTTAATTCACAGTTGATTCTCGTGTTCTATACATTTTTCCTAGTACTTGTTGACCCGGATTTTGTTATTAACATTAACCTTTCATTGTGAGGAGACTTAACCGTTGTCTAATGCTAATTATGATCATGTGATTTTTGATACATTTCAATAGAATGGGCCGATGCTAAAAATAAATTAATACTGTCATTTCATGAACAGCCACTACCATTTAAAGGATATTTGTGATCCTATTAAAAATAAATATTATGTAAAACAATAAATTGATTAACATTTTCATATTCAGTCAAAGAATTGCAACTTTTGATAATAGTATTTGTTACTATTTTTGTAACAATTTTCTAAACAATATTTTCAAATGATTTTTGAATGATTGAGTGGTTAAATTAATATTTAAAGTATTGATGTTTTGTTAATAATAATTTTTGACCATAAATTGATAGTCGAGTCATGCACTCAGAATAATTATTTTGGATCAAGAACAGATGGTATAATACATTTTCTGTTAAATATCGAAGTTCTTCGAGTCCTTGCTCAGATGTCCATATAAGTTGATGTGTTATACCCATAGTTATGACTTTAAAAATGAACCAATTTTTGGAATATTAATTACTGGAAGTGATAGTTATTTTCTGCATCATTCGAAACCAAACACACAGTGATTTTTCTACATCGAGTGAAAAATTTAATTTCAACCAGTGAAAGCTGATGATTTAGGAATCAGGCTGGACAATTTAATTTGCCCTGAAGAACCTACGACAAAAATATTTTAATTTGAACAAAGTCAACAGGACTGACATTCTGGCTTTCGTTCAAATATTAAGTGTTCATGTGTTAATAACCCTGTATATTTTGTGTACATAAATGCATGATTCGTCATGCATTCCTCAATGCTATTCTGGCATTTATTTCAAGTCAATTTTAACATTTTAATAAAATGAGATTATTTTACGAATTGTGCTATTTTCAGAGTCTCCTTCTATTCTTATTGTTGCATCGAGCCGAAAATCAGTAAAGCCATTTTTTTATTGTGTTATTCTTGTCACTTTAACCCATATGGCGCCCTGGGAAGTTTAGATTCTCGTGATGACTGATTTTTGGTGAAATGCATATGTGGTCGTTGCACTTCGGTCTAAACGGGCACATAAAATAAGATAGAAGAGAGAAATGGCTTCGAACGTGGGGACCGATTCGCTCCATCGTGTGCTGATTTAAATTGTGACTTTTAAATAGATATTTTGGGATTTGGAAGATGTCTAGTATGGATAAATAAATTGATAGGAAACCCAATTAGTGGGAAACTTAAAGTTAGTTTCGGTTAATAGTTAGTGTGGTTTTGATTGTTATACAATGGCTTATCCATTAGGGTGCCTAGTAAATTTTGTAGAATACGTTAGATAGTCTGGAAATACACAATTTCTTAGAATCCAGGTGGAGGATATTTTGAACTTGCATATTTTTGATATTGTTGTTTAAATTTAATTGATAGTAGAGAATTTTTTCCATCACGTCGACATTAGGGCATATCTCATTTTGTTTCGAGAATTCCAGGTAGCTACGTATAATTCATGTTCTAGTTCTAAGTCTTTGTGTCTGCCAACATTTATACCCCTAACTCATATATATTGTGTGAAAATTATGGAGGAGATAATGAAAATCTTAACTCGTTTGGAGGAGAACTCCAAAAGTTCAGAACTGCAAATGGCAGAAATTATAGAGAAATCCATTAAGATGGATGGTAAATTAAAAGAAAATTCTGATACGGTACTTTAAGGGAAAAATATTTGAAAACTCGGATTCCCTAGAAAATAGATTGACCACTTCTTTAAAAATAAATCTTGAAAATTCATTGGAAAACAAGTTAAAAGAAAATTCAGAATCTTTGGAGATTAGATTAACTGATTCTTTAGAGGCTAAATTAAATGAAAATACGATTAATTTAAAAGCTAACATAAGAGAAAATTTAGATTCTTTAGGAGCTTCCATAGAGAATAAAATAAAACTCTGATTCATTAAAAAATTCTTTAGAAGGTAAAATGTCTAAACTTTTTAGAAAACTCAGGAACTTGAAACATCCTTAGCTGTTAACAAGAGTACTATGGATAATAAATTCCATGATGCTGACCAAAGAGCTCAATCATTAGCTGATAGAATCGAACGAGGTCTTAGAAAAGTAGGAGAAGATATGGTTAATTTGGAGATTCGTGTCCATAAAGAGAATAGTGATATGGCAACTCAAGTCATTCAACGTCTGACCGAACAATTCCAAGAACTTGTAGTAGTAGAAATAAAAGAAGGTGTAGTCAAAGAGTTGACAACCGAGATGAAGACAGTTGTTTTCAGTGAAGTGAAAATGCACTTAAGCTGGAGACTCAAGATGGGATCAAAGTTATTAGAGAAACTTTGACGTCACATGTTCAAGTGATAACCAAAGATATTCAGACAACCCAGAAAGACATTGAGGATACGAATAGTTCATTGAAGGATAATGAAGAGATCATGAACAAGATATCTACCGATGTGAAAAAGAATTTCAAAGAAACGGAAGAAATTAGGAAAGACACTGAAGAAATCAGAGAGAAATCAGAGTAAAACCATCGAGAAATCAAAGACATAAGAAATCTGGTCAAATATAAGAAACAGGTTGATTGTTCACATAGTAAGAGTAGTACTGAGGAATTAAAGAAATTAGTAGGGGAGGAAAATGCTGAATTAAAAGAAACGATCAGGAAACTCAGTAATACATTTCCGGATTATCAGCAGGAGGCAAAAAACGTTGCCGAACCTCAAAACAAATCTATAAATACTAATATGGATATGGATGTAGGGGAAGCGAGCAAAGTAGATAATTCCCATAAACAAGAGGAGGTTAAGACATTTGTTCAATCTACTCCTATAACTTTCTACAAGAAAGTTGAAGACAAACCTTCAAAATTCTCAGGTACAGGGATTGTTACACCAGTTGGAATCCTGAGGGAAGTGAGAGATTACCTGAAGGATTCTAAAATTTCCAAAGAAAGAGAGATAAGAATAATTGGGAACAATTTAGATGGTCCCGCACTTACGTGGTTTACAGCATTTAGATCCACTCTAAACAATTATGAGGAGTTCTCTAGAGAACTGTTGAAAAAATTTTGGTCACCCGAAACTCAACAACAGGTGAGAGCAGAGTTCTATTCCTAAAGATACTCCACATCTCAACCCACTCGTTATTCAACATATTTCGCAGGACAATTATCTAAACTGCAATATTTAGATCCTCCTATGCCAGATAATGAGCTGATAACTGCCTTGATCAGACAATTTCCTGCAGATGTTCAGAGAACATTAATAGCTGCTGACATCTACAATATGGAACAGTTTGACGAAGTTCTTCAGAAACTCGACCATACGAATGCACAGTTCTTCCATCAGAGGGTGGTAAGAATGAAAACACTGTTAATGCGGTTATGGCTGACAGATATTCTCAAACACCACGAAATCATCGGGAAGAGAAAACGTCGAGGGAGGATCAGGAGAAAAGAAGTTGGAAACAAAATAATTACAGGTCCTACGACAATAAACCATACACGAGTCCTGATGGTACGAATAATTTCAGAAGTCGATGGAGAAGACCCAGAGAAAACCAAGGAAGATATCAGGAAAGAAGGTACTTTGGAAGAAACAATGGTTACTACCAAATAAATGAAAATCCTCGACAATCAAACGAGGAGTTTGAACGGGAAACAAGGAAAGACTTGGAGGCGAGACACCAAGAAAATAAGCAATTCATGGAACAACTGAAACAAAGTGAACCTGGTACATCAGGATTGTAACAATCCAAGAATAATGAAAAAACACCGATTGTCCAAGAGTAAATAGGATAATTGAAACTTTCACTTCCAGAATCATTAAATGGCAAGCAGAGGACGATGACCTAATTTAGAATAATTATGAACGAAAAGAAATGGAAACGAGTATTAAATTACCAATTATATCATGTGAAGTATTCGGCAAGCCTGTCGATACTTTGATTGATAAAGGTGCAATGCTATGTCTTGTGAGTGAGAAATTGTATGTTCTTTGGAAACTCACTGAGAATCTAGAAGAAATTCCTGTGTCTGGAATTAAAATTCAAGGAATAATTCCGAACAAGACATCAGTATGCAAAACTCAGTTATATTTATTTATGTGTTACGATTGGAGGACATGACTTTCGACATGTGTTTGTTGTTATGAAGGATATTGCATTTGATATGATCCTGGGAGCAGATTTCATACGGAAATATCAAGCCGTCATTGACATGAGCACCGATACGATTCGATTTAAGCATACCGAAGAAATAAACTTCGAGGGAAATGAAGAGGAAGACACCGAGGGAGATGTTCAATGGTCTCTGATTTTTCATGAATCTACTGAAGAGGAAGTCAACAAACCTAAGAGTTCACCAGAGTTAGATAATGTTCTGGAGGAATATAGTGACATATTTGATATTCGACCTGGATAAACTAAAGATTGCGAATACCAAATTCGAGTTACGGATGACGCACCTTTCCATGAAAAATTATATCCTGTAGCCGAGAAACATTGAGAGAAGGTGAAGATACTTATCCATGACATGGGGAAGAATAATGTCATTGAGAGATTTACGACCTCTTATGTAAATCCTTTGGCAGTTGTATCTAAACCAGATGACAGTCTAAGGTTATGTCTAAACGTGTGGAATTTGAATGCAAGATTGTTACCCGAGTATGACAGACCGCCCATTATTAGGGAATTACTTAGAAAATTCCAAGGCAAGATTTGGTTTTAAAATATAGATCTAACTTCATCCTACCACCACATTAGGCTTAGTGAAGACTCAAAGAAATTTACAGGTTTTATGTTTGGCCAACAAACCTATGTATTTCGACGTCTACCTTTTGGAGTTAAAACATCCGGATCTGTATTGATAAGAGCGCTGGAACAGAATTTGAGTCCTGAAGTTAAGGAGATAGCGATCCGCTACATAGACGATATTCTCATTGCATCTGAGACTAGAGAAGAACATCTGTTACGTCTACGAATGTTGTTCGAAGATCTAAGGAAGGCGAATTTCAAAGTCAACCTTCGAGAATGTCAATTCTTTCGAAAGGAAATTAAATTCTTGGGACACATTTTGGATTGCGGGGGCTACCGTCCAAATGAAACAAAAATTCAGGCTATAGCGAATTTTCCCAGACCGACTAGGGTGAAACATGTCCGAAGTTTTCTCGGCACATGCCAATTCTTTTCAGGGCATTGTCCTAGTTATACCGAGACAGTTGCACCTCTGCAAGAATTATTAAAGAAAAGTAATAAATGGAAATGGAACGAAGCTTGTGAACAGTCATTCCAAAATGCAAAGAGATTGTTGGTTAACAGCATCAAACTGGAATACCCCGACTTAACCAAGAACTTCATAATCGAATCTGATTCATCCACCGTAGGGATTGGAGCTATTCTTTTTCAAGAAGATGAAGATCACAGGAGACACTACCTGGCTTTAATAAGCAGGAAACTTCGCCCATCGGAGAGGAATGATTACACTACTGAGCTGGAAGCACTTGCTATTACATTTGCTTTAGAGACATGGAAAAAGCTTTTGATAGGTCATGCTGTGATAGTAAGGACAGATCACCATGCTCTAGAATTTATTTTTCGGATTAACTTTGCCAGTGAAAGAATAACTAGTTGGTCGCTTTTCATCCAACAGTTCAACTTATCTATTGAACATACTCCAGGGAAGTTGAATATTGGAGCAGATTTGATGAGTCGAGCAGCGGAATCTACATCTAAGGCTTTCCAAGTCAACTTGACATTTGAAGATGAAGAAACCGTAAGAAAATTAAAACTTCTACCCTTGTCCCAGAGAAGAAATAGACGCCTTAGAAACATCTATCGTTTCCTTCAAGGAATTTGCTGATACAGAGAGAATTTCGAGGGATTTTTTAATGCTGGATGGTTTGATTTACAAGTTTATCGATCCAGATCACACCAAACTAAGGATAGTTGTACCTCCACGGATGCAAGACCCTATCATTTGGATGGCGCATCGTATGTCAGATCATGCAGGAGAGGACAAGACAATCAAGGTGATTCAAGAGAAATTTTCGTGGGAGCTGATGAGACACACAGTTAGAAACACTATTCGAGAATGCGACCTATGCCAGAGAAGCAAGCATAATTCTCAGCTATTGAAGGAAGTTCCAAGGCCTATCATTCCATCTAAGCCTTGTGAGATCTTTGCCACGGATATTTATGGTCCTCTCCCCAAATCTAAAAGAGGAAACCGCTACATTCTAGTAACAATAGATGTTTTCAGCAAATACACTATGGCTGTTTGCCAAATAGCCGAAGTGTACACTCTTGCACACTCTCACTCGGAAGTGACGTCAGCGAGTGGTATTCCAAATACGATCGAGTGCAAGTGTACGAGCCGAGTGCGAGTGTACATAGCGACAATTTTGAAGGTGCAGACTCGGTTCGTTCTCTCGGTGCAGGCTCTGTGATGTCGCCATTTTGACAGAACATCTGTATTCTCACTTGACATGATCAATTGTGAATTTCAGACGATACAAGGAGGGATACATATATTTAATTGTAAGTAATTATCTTTTACAATAGCGGTGATTGTTTTTTAACATACTTGCAATGTTGAATGATATTTGTATGTTAGTAGTGTTCCATAACCTGCGAGGTTAACCAAACTTTCCATGGCCTTTCAAACATTTACTCATAATGTTTTCCTTTTTATTTTCTAGTGTCGATGACGGAGTATTACGTGAAAAGAAAAACTGAAACTTCTTTTTCAAAACGGATTTTGTTTCTCATGGGTGTGATGTGATTTGGCAAATTTGAACAGTCATATAAAATTGCAAGATAGGTAAGAATATGTGATTTCTGAATAATAATAATAATAATAATAATAATAATAATAATAATAATAATAATAATAATAATAATAATAAATAAACTGGGTTAGGCGATAAGTTTGTTTTTATAGCACGGACCAATTAATTACTGTATTTATGCTAGCTGCAATTAACGTCTGGCAATTGGATGCAACATGTGGAGGTTTATCCAGATTGCCACTACTGCAGATAGTTAAGTTATTGTAGTTTTAGGGGGCGGAACTACGAGGTCATCTGCCCCTACTCCTGCAGATAAGTTCGATATTCCTCCCCACAAAATAACAGTTGCTTACTCCTGCGAGTGAGTGAGTCTTGTTATAAGTGTTTGTATCTAGTTGAATGAGGAATTCCATGTAGGCCTAGGCCTACCGGTACTTCAATCTCTACAAACTGCCTCCACATTCTACTTGTGATGGAGAAACATATTTGTCACCTCCATCTGTTTTCCTTGCTGTAAGATCTTTTCAGTAGCTTAATATTATGGTAGCGCTGAATGAAGATAGAACGAGCGATAACATTCTCTATAATACATGAATTAGCCAAAATAACTTATGAAGCGATGAAAAACAAATCAGGGAACGATGTTTTAATAGATGTTTCCTCCTAGGCCATCTGTAACCCACCCAACCATCCCAAATAGGATCACGACTTATATAACCAAAATTACAGCTGTGGCCGCCATTAGTCCAAATCAATCATCAGTTGCGGTCATGAGTATTCGAGTCCCTTCGATAGCCCCACTGATCCGCTGGTCTGTCATCGAAACAATACTGCCAACCTCGCCCTTACGGTACTATGTAACACAAAGAAACTCCCAGTTCAGTCTCTAGTGCACATCATTCGTGCCCAGCACCCAGTTCACCGCTCTAATTAGGTTAGTGTGTGCAATACTTCGCTTCTATAATGATTATTTTTTTCCACGGTTGAAATGAGTGTTTTTATCTGCTATGTAATTACTATGCAGTAGGCCTAAATCGCTCCGCTGTAATAAATATGTGTATTTTTTTCGCACAACTGTGGTTTTGACAATGGTTACAGCCTAACGCGCCCAGTTCAATGGGTTTGTGTCAACCGAGCCCCGCTAGCTAGGCGCGGCCAAGGCCACACCTACACCTGACCTTCTAACCATCGTTTTGTCCAATCCAATGGTTAGGCTACAGCCTAACGCTCACAGACCAATGGTTTTGTGTCGACCGTGCCCCACTAGAGGCGTGCGGCCAAGGCTACACCTGACCTTCTAACCTTTGTTTTGTCCAATCCAATGGTTTTTGACAATGATTACAGCCTAACGCGCACAGACCAATGGTTTTGTGTCAATCATGCCCCGCTAGCTGCGTGTGGCCAAGGCCACATCTACACCTGGCCTTCGTTTTGTCCAATCCATTGGTTTATGACAATGGTGACAGCCTAACGCGCACAGACCAATGGTTTTGTGTCAGCCGTGCCCAGCTAGCTGCGCACGGCCAGGCCACACCTGTACGTAACCATTCTAACCTTCGTTTTGTCCAATCCAATGGTTCTTGAAAATGGTTTCGGCCTAACGCGGCCAGATCAATGAGTTTTGACAATGCTTTCAGCCTAATGCCTCCCGATGTTGTTTTTTTATTTTTTTTATCAACAGTGATTTTGTAATCACATGTGGGCAACAATGTGCCCGTCTCGGTGCGTGCCGCTAGAGTGAGTCTTGATGACAGTTGAACGAGATGCAAGCGCTGTCCAAATATGGCAGCCGTCTTTAAAATAGCAATAAATAACATCACATATTTACGAACTTTAGCACATATGAGGTTCAGTAGTGACCAGGGTTGCTAATTTAAATACGTAATATCACTCTGATGATGAAACGAGGACACAAGGTATGAAAAAGTCACATTCACATTACGAGGATGAACATGTCACCAGAGCATAAAGTGCCGGAAGCAGAGTTGCTTATCAAAGTTATCTCATTCACTTCAAGAATAACAGCATTAAGCAGTCTTCCAAATCACACTGCGTTTGAACATCAAAAAAATGTTCTGGCGGTGTTTTAAACCTCTCTGGTCTGAAATCATCATATCGAGCTACAGTCCAGTGGCTGCCTTCAGTAACTCTTTCCTCGTGTCGGGAACAAGAATTTGGAATAATTGCCCTCGTGACGTTAGAAATTGTACATACGGTGACTACGCCCCTGCAGTTGGATTTGGTCACCACAATTATTGTAGTTGTGATAAGAATAGAATAGAATTCCCTCTGTTCCAAATTTATTGTTTATACTCGTAATTTTTGCCCATAGCTGCCAACAACCCATTTTTTGAACTCCGTGACTGAACATGCGCATGCTTATAAGGTGCAGTGTAATTGTCCATGGCAAATATTGTGCGCTTATTTGCAATGTAGATGTAAAACTCTTACATGCAAACCACAACTATTTTGCAATTGCGATCGCAACTTGTGCTAACTCCCTCGTTAGAAGAGGTGGGTTCGATTCCCTCTTCATACATCCTGGAAGTGGTTTTCTGTGGTTTCCCAATTCGACTCCATGCAAATGCTGGGATGGTTCCTAACTTAAACCATGGCCGCCTCCTTCCCAATCCTCACCTGAATTACAAATACACACACTACTACAGCCTTCAGACTTTTCTTGTACATAGGCCTACACACAAAAGTACATGGGGCTAAATGACCACAATGTCCAAGCTCCTCCAATGAAGCAACAATATGGTATGACTACTCTGTATGCCAGTGTTTCAAACTTTTGTTGAAGTGCATGTATAACAATTTTTCCTTATGTTATGTCTGCATAATTTTGAAATGTTTTTAAGCACCTAATTTGGCTAATCTCTGTCTTTACATTGGCAGGTGAGGAATTTGTCAAGGAAGCTTATAATAAGCCCCATTATATTGACAACATTTACATTCTCTCCCCTCCATCCAGCAACCCTGTCGATGTCATCTGCATCCAGGACAGGATTTATACCAAGACCGAAGAAATGGGAGACCTCCCTTGTGGAATTGCTGCAATATACATATGAAGAAAACAAAAATGTATAATATGAAGAGTCAATAAAATAGAGAAATGAAATGTAATTTCAAAATCATATCTGTACAGTTTACATTAATTTAAATATGTTCCAACCTTTTATTCCTGAAAGTATTTATAAACAGTAAAAATTGCAACATTGGTACAACATGTGGTACATCACAATTTTGCATAATAGGCCTGTTTTCATTCAACAGGATGTGCTGCCTGATTTAGGCGCATGGCGCAGAGGTAATGTTTTCGCCTGCTGTTCCTAAGGTTGCAGGATTGAATCCTGGCTCAGTCAGTTGGTGCATAAATGAGAGGGAGTCGTATCACAGATTTTTTGGCATGTTAAAGATACCCTTTTGGGTGGAAATTCTGGCACCCTGGCATCTCTAAAAACTGCAGTAGTTAAAGGAACGTAAAACCAATAACATTATTATTATTTGATTAAGGATGTTCCAAGAATGAAGCATGACTGTCCCGCTATACTACTGTAGAACTCGTTTTTTTTTACAAAACGCTAAGAATAGTTTTCAGTGCTGAGGAGTGGAAGTATTATATTGTTAGAAGCTACCTAATGATTGATGTAAGTTACTCGATGCCTTTTGAAAAAATACTTTTTCTGAACCTGTTTGGATTAAATTGTTCTTCTAGGACAATGGCAATAACAGAAAGGCACTCCTGTGTGTATGAGAGTCAGTGTCTCAATGCATCTCTCATATGCATGTCACATGCACTGATTTGTCAACTAGTCAGAATGCAGTTAATCTGAAATGAGCAAAAAAAGCAATAAACCATGCTAGAATTTGAATGCATACTGCTCGATTTGAAATAGGCTCTAAAACCTGCTTTTTCTATGATGAATTGAAAGTTAGCATGGCACTTGGACAACACACCAGAGTGACTTAGCTGCCTTTGTTTGTGTATGTTTGTCATAACTAATAATTAAGTTATTCACTAGCTGTGAAAATACTCCCTATATAAAGCAGGCTTAACGTGGGCACAGTGTTCACTGGTTCAGGAAACTCTTAGAAAAACAGCAGAAAGAAGGCAAAAATACAATAAAAGTACTAATTTTAAAATTTTATTTTTGACTAGTTAGTCTTTCCATTTCTTGCCATTACTTGTGTGCACAACGGAATCCATGGCTTCCGTAGTATAGTACCACACTTAACGCAGTCAACACGATGCAGGTGTTATACCACACGTCCTATTCATCTTCTTTTGACGAGCTGGGAAACATTTACCGCAGGTAAGAATACAGACTCTTGGTTTTGGAAGCTGTACCATAACAGGGTGGTTGCTAATTATTCTCAAGCTAGTAGTTTTAACGTGGCCTGAAAAGTTATGATTGTTCAGGTATGTGGTGCAGCCTATAAGGCCCCATGTCTAGCCTACTATATGCAAGAGGCCTGTGTCTGTTTATATACTGACATTTTGAAGAACCCTACCAGGGGATAATTCTAGCACCCTGGGATCTCAAACCGTTGCAATTATAGAAAACGTTAAACCAATACTATCAAATTTCACAATTTTGAGCCACAGCATCTCTTTTTTATGTCGACCTTGCATTAATCGGTAATTGAACCTGGTTCTCCAAGATTATGTACCAGGATCGTTATTGTGTCCTTACCAATACCTTCTGATAGGGATTACAGTACACCTCTACTACACAAGGAAATGGGAGTGGGATGAGATTCAGAATTCATGGAATGCTCCCCAATGAAAGAGATTGAAAGCTTAACTCCCAGTTTATTCAGTAGGTAGCCTAGGCCTAAGTAAGTAATAAATTTTACGCCACTAACAAGTGATGAGCACTATCTCATTGGACTAAATGGAAGTAAAATGCTAAAGAAATAAATGTAGGATTTATTCTTAAGCAATACACTGCAGTAGCAGGTAGGCCTATCAGGGAAGAAATGCTGCAAATTATATTATCCTTCATCAGACATGGACGCCTTTACATCCCACGGCTACTCATTAGCTTACTTTTCTCAGATACTTAAGTTGCCAGAGCCAAATACACGATGCACCCCTTCTTATTCGCGATAATCAGATCGCAACGAATGTAAACATGAGACGGTCAGCTGTTCGTGCCGCCAGCGATCATACTTCGCGCACCGCGCCCAGGGAGAGCGAGTGCAGATACGTTCCAAATTACCGAGTGTTTACACTTCGAGTGTGGACAGAGTGATCGAGTGCAAGTGAACATGAGAGTGTGGAGTGCGAGTGTAGAGTGTTCATCATTTGGCAAACAGCCTATGTTGCATCATATCCAAAATGCAAATGCAAAATATTGTGCAAATAGGATTAAGAATGGTGTAATTCCAGAAGCAGGCAAACCGGAATTCCTTCTATCCGACCATGGATCTCAATTTACATCATTGGAATTCAGGATCGCGATGGATAATTTGGGAATAAAACAGTTACTCTATTCTATAAGGCATCCTGAGAGCAATCCTGCTGAACGTGTAATGGCTGAAATTTCGAAATTTTGTCGCTTGTATTGTCCAAACGAGGATTGGAAGTGGATGGATGTAATCCCATTAGCAGCCGAATCCATCAATTCTACAGTCCACGAGAGCACTGGACAGATCCCTATGTTACTTCACCATGGAATCAAACCGACGAGACTATGGGATCAGATAATTTTTATTCCACCAGAGATCAAAACCAAAAACACAGTGATTTTTCTACATCGAGTGAAACCATTTAATTTCAACCAGTGAATGCTTATGATTTAGGAATCAGGCTGTACAATTTAATTTGCCCTGAAGAACCTACGGCTGTAAATATTTTAATTTGAACCAAGTCAACAGGACTGACATTCTGGCTTTCGTTCAAATATTAAGTGTTCATGTGTTGATAACCCTATATATTTTGTATACATAAATGTATGATTCGTCATGCATTCATAAATGCTATTCTGTCATTTATTTCAAGTCAATTTTAACATTTTAATAAAATGAGATTATTTTACAAATTGTGCTATTTTCAGAGTCTCCTTCTATTCTTATTGTTGCATCGAACCGAAAATCAGTAAAGCAATTTTTTATTGTGTTATTGTTGTCACTGTACCCATATGGCAACCTGGGATATTTAGATTCTCGTGCTGACTGATTTTTGGTGAAATGCATATGTGGTCGTTCGACATCGGTTTAAACGGGCACAGTACCGTCAAGTTTTAATCCAATCTGAGCGGCAAGATCTTGAGAGAATCTTATGGCGTGACGAAACTAGTAAACCCATTAAAATATTTCGCTTAAAAACATTAACGTATGGCCTTAAACCTTCCGCTTTCCAAGCTATCCGATCCCTACATATGTTAGACTCGCAAGATGGTCAGTTATTTTAACGCTAAAGCTTCAGAAGCATTAACCACATCCTTTTATGTCGACGATTACCTTCAATCTTTTTAGACTCTTGAAGAAGCTTCTCTCATTTCTCTGGAACTAAAAGCATTGTTAAAAAATGGAGGATTCCCACTTCATAAGTGGAATTCGAATTCACCTGAGTTCCTTGCTCAATTTCCCGTCGAAGATGTAGATCCTTCTTCTGTCGAAATTGGCGGAGATTCCGAATCCATAAAAACGCTAGGAGTACACTGGTGCACTCGCACTGATACTCTCATATACAAGGTCTCGCTTTCCGAAGAGCTCCCTAACACAAAAAGGCAAATCTTGTCTGAAATAGCTAATATTTTCGATCCGCTTCAATTTCTTGCTCCAGTCATTGTTATCACCAAGCTTTTTATGCAAGAGTTATGGTCTCTCAAATGTGGATGGGACGAAGCTGTTCCCTCTTCTTTCTTTAATAGATGGCTTTCTTTTCGATGTAGTTTGCTTAACCTTTCACTTATTGAAATTCCTAGAAATTTAATTAACGCTTCTTCTAATACATCTTTATTTCTTCATGTTTTTGCTGACAGCTCCGAAAAAGCTTACGATTGCTGTGCATACCTTGTTTATTGCAATCCTCTAAACGAATCTTCACGTTCAAATCTTATTTGTGCTAAATCCAAAGTTGCCCCTCTTAAAACTATCACTTTGCCTAGACTCGAATTGTGTGCTGCACTCATGGCCGCAGAACTTGCTAAAAATCTGCAGAAAGATTTAAAAATTCTTTTTTTGCAAATCTATCTATGGAGCGACTCCATGATCACTCTTTCTTGGATCGACAATTCCCCACCCACTTTCATAAGTTCGGTTCCAATAGAGTTTCTAAAATTCAAACGTTTTCTTTGGGATGTCAATGGAGACCTCTGCCTAGCGGTGATAACCCAGCTGACATTATCTCACGTGGTTGCTTACCCTTTCAATTGGCAGCATCTCAATTGTACTTGTATGGGCCCTCGTGGTTAATTGAAGACTCTTCTTGCTGGCCTTCTAAACCTCCAGTTTCAATGTCTAACTTGCCCGACGCTAAAGTAGCTAAATCTACCGCTTCGTGTCTCATTTCCAGCGTTTCCTTTCCCTTATTATCTCGCTATTCTTCCTTTCATAAACTAATTCGGATTTTTCATATCTTCTTAGATGGAAATATGTCGTTGTTGACCAGCCTGTTCTTCCTAAACCGCATCTAACTAATCATGAATTAAATCTTGCTACTATTAAAGTTTTGCAACTCACACTGAAAGAAGCTTTCTCTACTGAATTGTCTTTGCTTTCAGCTAAGAAGGATATTTCAAAATCTAGTCGTCTTTGCGCTCCAGCCCCTTTCCTAGATGAAAATGGGTTACTCAGAGTAGGTGGTAGGCTTTCTCATTCTTCACTTTCTGAAGAAAAAAAAAGCATCCTATCATTTTGCCTTCCAAACATCACGTAACTTCCTTAATCATACGTGACTTCCATTATCGACATTTGCACGTTGGTACTCGCACCCTGCTTTGTTTATTAAGGTAAAAGTACTGGATAATAAACGGAGTTCATAAAGTTTCCTCAGTAATACACAAATGCATCCCCTGCTGTAAGGTGAAACCCAAGGTTAGCACCCAAATGATGCGCGATGTACCTTCTTCCCGCTCTTCCCCTATTCGTCCCTTTGCTTTAACTGGCGTAGATTACATGGGTCCATTTCAATATCAACGCAATTCTCCTGAAGCTAGACGCAAATTATTTGGAAAACTCTATGTTTCTCTCTTCGTTTGCATGGTTACTGGTGCAATCGATCTGGAACTAGTAACAAACGCCTCTACTTATTACTTTCTGTCAGCTGTTTCTCGCTTTACTGCCAGGCGTGGCGTCCCTTCTGAAATGTTCTCCGATAACGCATCCTCCTTCCAAGGCGCAGCCTCATTGTGGAAGAAAGATATTACATCTTCTCCTGCCATGGAACAAAGTTCTAACTTCTACGCAAAGGTTTCAAATGGCAGTTCATACCTCCTTACGCTCCCCATCATGGCGGCAAGTGGGAATCTTTTGTCAAGCTTACCAAACGTCATCTAAAAAAGTTTGAGGTAATCGTATTCTAACCTATGAAGAATTTAACTCTCTGTCTATCTTAACCGAAAGTGTTGTTAAATCTCGCCCCTTGACCCCACTTTATAATGATCCTGATGATTTACTTCCATTAACCACTGGTCATATCTTTATTGGTAGTTCTCTTTCCTCCCCTCCTCCCCTTCCTAATTCTCATAGAGATTCTAGCTTGCCTATTGTTTGGCGTAAAATTGAAGCTCTTCGTAATTCTTTCTGGAAAAGGTGGAAATTGGAGTACTTAACTTCTTTGCAACGGAGACAGAAGTGGCTTCTTTCCAATCCTGACATCAAATTGGGGGATTTGGTTATGGTTAGGGATTCTTCCCTCCCCACCACTAGTTTGGATCTCTGGCAGGGTGGTGGAGTGCTACCCGGGAAGGGATGGAAGAGTCAGGGTGGTGAGGATCTTGACCATCAATGGGCATATTATAAGACCGATAACTCTTATAGCGCCCCTTCCTCTCAATCTTTAAAATCGTTTCTTCTGTTCTCTGCTGGTGTTTGGACCTCCCAGTATGGTGTATTCCTTGGAATAAACGTTCAGTTAGAGTTATCTCTTTGCTTTTTCTCATTAGTTTCATTTATTTAATTTCCTTCCTTGCAGACACCAACAGCGACCCTCTGTATTCTATTTGCTCCGTACAAGCGCTTAAGTTGTTTATAAGTTTGTTCTAGATGTGTATCTTCTATGGAATCTACCTAGCGGCATCTTGCGGCAACACGCCGAAGTTCTTCGGATTCATTGGGTCAAGAGGACTTGCATACCACTCCGATAGGCTTCACCGCTGTCGTCAGCTAACATCTCCTTGAAGACACTACTCCACGAAGAAAATTACATTTTATAAAGAGTTTATTTTTTAATGTTTCCCATTCTGATATATGCCCTTTTGTTTCATTCCCCTTCCTCCTCTTCTACCTAGCTCTATCGAGTGCCTTTCTGCTCGTTCTCACTTCTTATCGAGTCGTCAACGTGTGAGTTCGGCCTTTCTCAGAGCAGGCGCGGATATAGAGTTTGGTTTGGCGTGGGGGGGGGGGTCGTCAGAGAATCGATCTAGAGTTTGGCTTTGGGGGGGGGGGGTCAGAGAATCGAAATTGTTAAGAAAAATTGTATCACTAAAAACGCAATCACAAAATAACCAAACGTACAAAACCAGACCAATTTTTTTGCAAGCTTCATGGATAGAAATTTGATGCGTTTAGCGAAACAAAAATATTCGTACGAATTGCAACGGCGTGTTTTGCGACTTTTACATCGAGCTTCGAGAAAAGTATCAAGGTACGTTACAGTTTCGGCAAGTCGAATAGGTGCCGACAAAGGGAGAAAGTCACAGCTCAAATTGCCAACCAAGCTTGCAGTTTGGACGTCGGCAAAGATTTTTGATGCGAAAAAAGCCCAAAATTCCTATCCGTGCATTGCTGCACATTCATCGTGACATCACTATAAACTTCGATTCGGTAATCACAAGGTTTGCTAAACAAAGTAGACGAGTTGATTTTGTTGTATAAATAATCGTTTTTATATAAGAGGTTTGAAGTTGTAAATATGTACAGTTGTAACAGAACATAATAATTCGAATAAAGATATTTCAGTATTGAATGAAATGAAAAAAAAAACTGTTTTTCAGTTAAAATTCGTTAAGTTTTATTTGTCTGGTAATTGTGTTTACGTTTTTTGAGTTTGCAAAATAATTTGGTCTCCGTTTGGGGAGGGGGGTCATGACCCCCTTGACCCCCGTGATCCCCCCCCCTTGAATCCGCGCCTGTTTCAGAGGCTACCTCCTCTCAACCGAGGTACAAATTCACATCGCCGCCATGTTGTGGTATTCGATGTAAGCTAACGGCTACCAGGAGCCATCAACCTTCAGCGGCTATGAAAAAGTTAAGTACAAATCTTCAATGATTTTAAACACCTTTTAGTGTTTTTAATCCATGCTGAATGCTTTTAACAAAAATGTATAGACAGTGTGGGGAATGACGCACTATTGTGCATTAACCGTCTTCGTGCCATGTTTTAGCTATCCAAGCTTGCTTTAAAACATGAAATTTATAACTTCTTGTTCGAAATAAAGGGGATACCTTCCCTACACCGTGGGATTTCTGCTATTTATTTATTTATTTGTGTCAGAAGTACAAAGTATGTGTTGAACAGACGACTTCAAACAGTTTCTGCCCAGAACTTAGCCACTTCGATAGCACTTGGATTAGCTTCAGTCAAGTCATTCATTGAGCAGCTGTACGAGCACAATGGACAGGAGAAGAGGTGTTGTGTTGTCTGGGTTGTGCCACAATCACACAGGACTGTCTTGGTCGGAAAATGCCACTTATATAAGTTGTCCCTGGATCTTGCAACTTCCACCCTCAGTCTGTTCCGGGACTTCCAGATTAGCCAGTTCTCTGTGTGACCAAGAGGTAGAGATTCCTTTGGTTCCATCCATACAGACAGACTGCTGGTTCTCTCCTTCCACACGGCAACTCGAGCTGTTGCTGCTGTTCCTTGTAATGGTTGAGTAGTTGTTAGGAAATTCTTTCTCGATTTTAATCTCCTCTCAGCAGGTTGATATCCGAAGAGTGGGTGTGAGGTCATAGCAGATGATTTACTTCTTTCGTTGTTTGCAGCCACTTCTCTTCAGATATCAGGTGGAGCAATCCCTGCAAGATAGTGCACTTTACTGATGCGTTTTTGCCTCAAGCAACCTGTAATAATCCTGCAGCTCTCATTTAAGGCTACATCCACCTGCTTTTCATGGGCTGACTTGTACCACACAGGACTGGCATATTCTCCTGCTGAATAGCATTAGGCCAATGCTGTTGTGCTTAACGTTTGGGGATGGGTGCCCCAGTTAGTCCCTGCCAGTCTACGGAGGAGGCTGTTCCTCGAAGAGATCTTCTGTTTTAGCTTAAAACACTTCTCCTTGAATGTCAGTGTACGGTCCAAGGTGACACCGAGATATTTGGGATGGAAACAATGATCCAATAACATACCATTCCAGAATACTTCAAGTTTCCGACTAGATTGTTTATGTTTCAGGTGGAAGGCACACACTTGAGTCTTATTGGGATTGGGCATGAGTTGGTTCCTTTCATAGTAGGTACCCAGCTGTTTGAGAGCATGACTGAGTGTATGCTCTACAACTTCAAACTGTTCTGATTGGGCAGAAAGAGCAAGATCGTCAGCGTAAATGAAGCTATTACACCCTTGAGGCTGTCGTTGATCATTGGTGTACACATTAAATAAAATAGGAGACAATACACTTCCTTGAGGCAATCCATTCTTCTGAGTTCTCCATCGGCTGCGATGTCCTTGGAAGTCAACGAAGAACCGGTGATCCTGAAGAAGTGTAGCTATCATGTTAGTGAATCCATAGTTGTTCGTTAGGTTATAGAGTTTATGTAACAGTATTCTGTGGTTTACGGTGTCATATGCAGCAGAGATATCAACAAAAGCTACACCTGTGATCTTTTTTCTTTCAAAACCATCTTCAATGAACTGAGTAAGGTGTAGGACTTGAGAAGTGCAATTTTTGCCTGGTCTGAACCCAGCTTGTTGAGGGATTAGAAGAGGATCAACTACAGGAGTTATACGATTCAGGATCATTCTCTCTAGGATCTTATAAAGATGACAAAGAAGAGAGATTGGTCTGAAACTTTTAGGATCATTTGGTACTTTACCAGGCTTTAAAATAGCTATTACAGGAGCCTTGCACCATAATTTTGGGATCTTGAAAAATCCAATGCAGTGATTATAAAGATTTAGAAGCCAAATTTTCGTGACATTGCCAAAATGTTTAATTTGTTCAACACAAATATCATCCAGTCCTGCTGCCTTGCCATTCCGACATGTACGGACGGCAGCTTCTAGTTCATGAAGATCAAATGGTCTTATGAGTTCACTGTTCTGAATGTGTACCTTATCCTGAAGTTTGAAATCTGATTTTCTAAATGACGATCTTGGTGTGCTATTATTTATGAGCTGTGATGCGATTTTATTGGCAGTGATGTTTGCATGTGTGGAACTCTTAATTGGATCATTATTTAATTTCTTTAGCAGCCTCCAAGCCTTCTGACTATTAACAGAGAAGTCAGTTTCCTCCATAAGTTTCAGCCATCTTTCTCTCTTGTTCAATGCTATGGTGGATATTAGCTCTTTTCCTGCTGAAATGGTTTCGTCAATAAATGGATTATCTTCGAAGAGTGAAAGATAATTACTCAACAGATCAGCTGTTTTAGGTGTTAAGCCATGGAAGTATTGTGTCCTGCACCCTCGAGGCATCGACAACCGTGAAGCCTTCTTCACTGCATTCACAAATGTATCGTATTCATCTGGTGTTGGCTGGATGCCTGCTCCAAAACTATCCAAAGTAGAACTAAATTTCTCCCAATTAGCTTTCCGGAAGTTGAATCTTCTACGGTAGGGTATAGTGATCGGTTGGGCTAATGCAGTAACTTGGCACATCACAGGCCGATGTTGAGAGTTAGGAACTGGAGAGCATACTGTCTTCATGCATTGTTGGCTTATGTGCTCACTGGCAAAGATCAGATCTGGATTGTATCCACGATGCCAACGCCCACTATTGAAGGATGGAGGAAGTTTACTGTCATGTATGAGGGTTAATTGGAAGGTATCGGCCCATTTTAACACCTCTTCTCCATTATCATCGTCTTGAGCATAACCCCGTAACTGTACTGTGACTGTTCAAGTCACCAACTACAAAATTGACACTATGTTTATGGAAACTATCAGGGGTAGCAAAGGAAAAAGCAGCACCTGGTGGTTTGTATACAGAAGATACGGTGCAATTACTCAGCTTAGCAGTTCATATTTCCATATCCTTGTGTTCAGAGCTGGAAGTGGACACGATTTGAAGATCAGGTCGAACGAATAAAGCACTTCCGTACTGTCTGTGAGGTCTCTCGGCAGTAAGTCTCAAGCCAGAAATTTTGGGACGTCGTTTCTGATTGTTTCTGTGGGTCTCTTGTATGCAAAGTATGTCACAGTTGTTACTTCGTAGGGATTTCTGCTAACACTCATAGCTGTCTAAAAACTTAACTATTTCCACCGTGGGATTCTTACCGCTCCATTTAAATGTCTACAGTTTTGGAATTTTCCATTCAAAAGAAACTCCAAACCGCAAAGAACTATACTCAATACTGTCAAATTGCTGGAACCTCAAGTTAACTAGGACTATTAACTGCAATCCGCAAACTTTCCAACGCAATAAACTTATTCAAGTCAAATTCACCTAAGTGTTCTTCATAAACTGCAATAACTTTTCACTTGTTCCATGAACTTTCAGTGCTGCAATAGTGAAATCTTCCAATCTATCAACAAATTTTAGTGCAAAACAGTGTCCGTTCAACTATCTACCGCGGCGCGTTCGATTGAGAGCGATAAAAATTGGCCAGAACTATAAATTCCTATCTCCTTTTCCTCAAATAGCTTTTACTAACAAATTTTAGGTTAATCTAAATATCTAGTTACAACTCAACGAGGCCTCGCCCAAAGTTTGGCGCCCTCCCATTTTTTCTCCATGTACCACGTATTCATTCTGTTTAAATATTAGTAGTTATAGAAACTACTTATTAATCTTTCTTTTCTTATCCTGCTGGTTCAGGGATCGTTAATTTTCTAATTGTTAAACTATTGTACCTAATTTCTTTTGTTTCAGGTTTCGTTAATACGACCTGACCTTTTTGTTTTGTTTTTTTGGAATGTAACATTTGTTAACTTCTGTTTAAATAATAGCGGTCACCTCCGCTTGTAAATTTCTTTCTTTCTACTGCTACTATCAGTAATTTGATCTATTTGTCTATAGCCTTTTCAAATGCCATAAGGGCATTCTCCTCGATTTGGTGTTCTACCTAACTAATTTAACAAAATGTTATACTAAATTGTAATCTTTTAGAATACACCTAACAGGTTCAAAACCTCTTAATCATAAGCTTGTTAAATAACTCCTGTGAGGGTTTTTGTACAAATAGGGGTCTTAGACTTCCAAGTTGTTAAACCAAAATTTTCTCTTTAGCTTTAAATAGCTACATTGTTACTCTTAACCCAAAATAAGATACTAAATCTAACAAATTGTTAAATGTTTCAAATTATATCCTGTTAAATAAATAATTTGTTGTTTTGTTGCTATCTCTATTACTAGAATCACAGTTAGGCAGGACCTTCTCTCCCTGATTCTTCTCCCAAAATTATTTCTTATTTCAAAATAAAAAAGGCAATCACTGAATCAATAAAAACTTTACCACTTGCTGCGTTTAAAACGAAACTTCAAAAAACAACATTTGCAAAGTTTCTCTTAGCTGTCACAGCTAATTCTAGTGAATCATTAAGGCAAGTACAGCTCGCTCCGCCAGCTTCCTGCTTGAAGAGACTTCTTCTTTAACTTGTGTTTTACTCTTCCAAATTTTAGTAATGTTTAAGTTAGGTCTGAGGGTTTCCTCCGTTCTAAGCTTTTAGTCGGCACCCTGCTGGGTGAATGCTTAGGCTGCTTTAAGTGCAACAATTGATATTCTTAAAAGATTCTCACTAATACCAGTAAAAAAACATTGTTAAAGGCACTAGAGTTGCTTTATCTCTTCCCACTCTGGGGGCATTCGGCTGTTCTGCCGGAGATCCAACCGTGATTAATAATAAAAATATTACGGCAAATTCAAGTTCCTCCAGCATTTCAGAATGCTTAGTAAAATCTAACCCTTTTGAAGGGAAACCACGTAAATCCACTTCCTTTCATATATCCTTGCTTTCTAGAGTACTACCTATCCCCATAGTACCCAAATCCCAGCTCGGGAGGGAATGAACACATAGCGATATCTTGCAGGTAACCGTAGCTCCCGCCGCTCTCTCCGTTGACGGTGACCGAGCTCCCTCTTATTTTAGTTACCACACGGGCTCGGCCCAGCATAACTTGTCGTTAGATCACTATTTTCGTTCTCTTTTTATTGGATTATCTTCCTCTTTGCAAAAAATTGTTGCTACTCCTAAACCTACTTAATTTTTCCTCATCATCTTCCCTCAGGTACACTCAGTATGAACCTACCAATCAGAAGAGGACAGTGGTCACTTTGGTGTAGGTCAGGTGTTGTGTGCCAAATTTTTCTGTGGGCGATAGGGAGAGAAACAAACGTTAAATCAACAGCACTAGGGGCCTGAGAAGGGGGAAAGATAAGGGTAGGTGAACCATCATTGAGAAGCTGTAGATGTGACTGATGGGTAGGGTGACCAGACGTCCTCTTTTTTGCGGACATGTCCTCCAATTTACGTCTCTGTCCTCTGTCCGCGAACAATTTTTAAAATTGTCTAAATGTCCTTCTTTTTTATTAATTTACTATATTATCGTATGAATGTACCGGTATGTATGTATGTTTTAGTTTTTCGCAGTTTATATTGGTTCCATTCCAATAGTTTAATTTTTCACCGATGTGCAGCGCTACAATAATTGTTTCCGGTCTACGCTGGGTCTGTGTTTGTGCTCCGTTGATTGGCAGTCTTGTGGTGTTGTGTGTTTGCCAGTTTGAAATTTGCTCGCATTCAGGATGCCTAAAAGAAAGTGCAGGTTTACAGATGCTTTGAAAACCAAATATCCTACTTTCAAGCTTGGACGTAATGATTTTGAGGCAGAATGTAAAATTTGCCCAACTGCAACTTTCGTCTCGGTAGCAAATCATGGTAAGTTCTATAATTTATTGTTTATGCCCGTTGCTCAGGTGAAATTTTCCTTCAAATTTATTGTACAATAATTTAATTTTATAAAATGTCTGTTGCTCACTGTCAAATTCATGTTTTACAAAACCTTTGATAAAACTTTCCATAAAATAGGACGTTCTATTCCGTTAAATTATTTTTACGAAACGAACCAATCAGGGAAGCTGATATGGAGATGATGCTGGCGCCATGAGGTGAGAAGATTTTGAAGTTCGCTTGTAAACAAACACTTCGAAAATGGCAGGCTCCGGCTGGACTAAGGAAGCTGTTAGTGTTTTACTGGACGAGTACCAGAAATATCAGTGTTTGTATGAGGTTAAAACGCCCATATACCACTATAGAAATGCAAGAAGGGAGGCAGAAATCTCAATCGCCGAATATGTTTTACAAATTCGACCGAACACAAGCCAGGCTGATGTGAAGGCGAAGATAAACGGGCTTCGAACTCACTTGCAGTCTCATTTCAGGAGAAATGGCTTGCCTCATGTTAGTGTCCTGTCGAATAATTTTGGGACCAACAAGATCTAGGAGTTTTTAAACTGATTTCCTCCATTCTTAGAAAATTCCTATGAATTCTGATCTTCTCATTTTCTCAACTCATTTTCGACCAAGGGCAGCATTCCTCTACTCTTCTCTTCTTTTTATCCATTCCCGAGTCCAGGACTTCCTAGCATTTCTTTTCTTCCTTTTTTTTACCAATGTACGACATATAATTGTAGCTAAAGCTGCAATTTTTGCTTTGTTTGTTGGAGCCATACTCTCAAACCAATGTGTGTTGAACAGCTGATTCTTGGTTCAGAAGTTTATCGGTAGATGGCGATCCTGATACATCCACGAATTTTATAAAATAATTTTACCGTGAACAACACAGCTTGCTTTCGTAATTTTTTTTTAAATTAGTTGTAAAATAAATTTTAAGAAACATTTTACCGTGTGCAACGGACAAGTTATTAAATTACAAATCTTAAAAGAGCGTTATTTTTTATAAAATTCTCATTTAATTTCGTAGGTTCTCAAGATTTGAATAGTCACATTTCTTCAAATAAACACACACAAAAAAAAGTGTACAAGGCTGCGGCAGTTCCCAAACTATAGACAAGCTTTTTTCCACATCAACTACAGCATTAACGAATCGCGTTTTAGCTGCGGAAGGAGCATTAGCATTCCATACCGTTCATCATCATTCCTCCGACAGATCAATGGACTGCACACCCAAATTGAACCAGACAATTTATTATGATTCGGAAGTGGCCTAAAGAATTTCTTCAGCTAGAACCAAAACTGAAAGTATAATAAACAGAGTAATAGGCCCACGTGCTGTTGATGTTACAGTAGAATGTATGAAAGGTATATCTTGTTATGGGGTGTGTACGGATGGAAGTAATTATGGAAGTCTGAAAATGTTTCCTATTCTCATTCAATATTTCGATTATAAGCAGGGTGGTATTAAAACTAAGGTTGTAGAACTAAAGACAACTCCTAATGAGAAGGCTGAATATATTGCAGGGTATATTAAGGATACCTTGTCTAGTTTAGGTCTTGTAGAGAAATGTGTGGCCTTTGCTGGTGACAACACGAACACTAACTTTGGTGGTTTAAATCGTAGAGAATGCAAGAATGTATTTACTAACTTAAAGGATGTTGTCAATAGGAATATGGTAGGTATAGGTTGCCCAGCTCATATATTGAATAACACAATACAACATGGAACTGATGTTTTATCTGTGGACATAGATTGTCTTATTGTTAAGTTGTATAATTATTTCTCGATTAACACTGTAAGAACTGAACAGTTGAAGTCATATTGTGCATTTGTTGATATCAATTACAAACAATTACTCTCCCACAGCAAGACAAGATGTCCTGAGACGGTCGGGGGGGCTGTGGGTAAAGATAAGAGAGAAATTTTATCGTAAATATTTTTAAGCAAATGGGTCCATTGGACATTAGTACCCAATAATTCAATTAGGTGCATAACCTCTCTGGTGATATCTTGGGGCACACCCGTTGAGGGAGGCAATTGAAGGGTAGGAGGCGGGAGGGGTCCCGTCTATGACGGTACAAGAGAAGAAGGAGGTGGCACGGAGCATGAGGCTTTGTCTCCATATAAAATGGACAGATATGCAGGGCGATCATACCCCAATGGGGAAATGATCTTGGGAGAGCTCGTGACTGTCGTCGTGAACTTAGGTTTCTTAGGGATAGAAATCGTAGGCAGTAGTGTAGCTAAGGGGGGTTAGGGGGTTAGAGCCCCCCCCATTGGAAAATCGGCAGGTTGTGATTTGTGTCTGTGGTGATGTACTGTTGTCGCCTTTCGGCCCGGGTCCCCAATTGTGGCTACACACGTCTTCATGACGACGTGTAACCACAGTCTACCTACAGATCGCGAAGCTTGGCTCATATTTTTCTACCGCGAGACAATAATGCTCTCATGCAGCCAACAAGAATGTGCCGAACGCGCTATGTTGGTGTATGTTATTGTTGCTGGATTTACCGTATGTGAGCATTGTGTAATTGAACATGTGCTTTACAAGAGGAGATGTGAAGTTCAATAAACAGATCTAATATTAGAAGCAATATTTCAGTGTTGCTAAGTAACCTATACGATCGCTTTTCAGTCGGTCAACACGAGTGTACGGTACCCAATTAGATTAGGTGGAATTGACAATTTATCTCCTAATGCCTGAAATAAAAATACATGAATCGTTTATACACTTAATAAAACACTTCTCACATAAAGGCGGGGGTGGGGAGTTGTATGAGAAGCGTTTTATTAAATGTATAAATAATTATTGTATTATGAATTACACAGGGAAATTAATTGTTACTCCTCGCCCAATCTAATTGGGTGTATTCGTGTTGACCGACTGGGAAGTCAGACTGTTCAAATAGAGAGACGACACCCGAGTTTCCAAGGACCCTAAAAGATAAGATTGGATTTATAGATTTTAGGCTAGTATTATAAAGCTTTTCAAGGGGAGCGTGGTAGTGTAGTGGCTTAGCTGCTCGTCAATCACCCGGACGGCCGGAGTTCCAATCCCGGTGACAATGGGGTGGAATTTTCACCTGAAAAATTACGTGGCGTCAGGAAGGGCATCCGGCATTAAATACCCGGCCAAAACCAAAATGAGCCTGATTGGCTCCGGCGACCCCAATTAATTGGGATACGCAATAGAAAGTATTATAAAGCTTTTCAATCAAACAACGGAAGTAGGTCTTTAACTGGTTATAAATCAATAATACTGTTATTGGTTTTACGTCCCTTTTAACTACTGTGGCTTTAAGAGACACCAGGGTGCCAGAATTTTGCCCTGAAGAGGATCTTTAACGTGCCAGTAAATCTACAGTCCCGGTTCCCTCGAATTTATGCACCCTTGAATGCCAGCTGACTGCGCCAGGATTAGATCCTGCAACCTCGGGCACAGCAGGCCAGAACGTTACCTCTGATCCACGGAGCCAGTCGGTTATAAATCAGAAGCATGTCTCGGTAGGATATCTATGCATGGCTTTGGTGGCGTAGTCGGTAGCATGCTGAACTGCTATACCCAAGTTCGCGGGTTCAAACCCAGTCGAAGTCGTCGGGCCCATGGCATAGATTTATGGAACGTAAAAGAACTTAAAACTACAATTGGTAGTGTGTAGCCAAAATTTGTAGGCTATTGGTTTAGACACGCTCTATCAAGTTCAAACGTTCGCCGTTGGGTTTCAGTGACAGTGGCGTCTGGTAGCTTAAGTTGGAGCCACTTGACATTGATATTGGGGATCCTACGGGCGTTCATGTGAAATGCCCTGCTATGGCCATTGGCTGCAAATCAAATATAAATATCTATGCAATTTGAAAATTAAGACATACGGCAGGCTAAGTAAACGTACAAGATGTCATCTCAAACGTGTGCCGACATCTTAATTTTCAGATGTAGAAAATGGCTTTTTAATAGTCAGAGAGCTGATTTAATGAATAAAGATTTTGTACAATAATATAAACTTATTCTCGAATCCTTTGGAAGCAAGCCAATTTATGTCGTCAGGATAATGCTCACAAACTTAGATGTGGTACACTGTTTGTTAATTCTCTTATGAAATACCTGGTCTCTCACATGGCTGCTGTGAAGGTGCACAATTGTTATTGCCGATATTTTGTAAAATTGGCATTGCATTATTTTGTCAAATTCAGGAATGAAAGGTTTCAAACCCACAGAAAAAAATACGACGTACCTACAATTGAACCATTTACGACCTTAAGATCTTTTTATACTCTTCGTTTCACAAATCACACTGGTATTTTTACTAATTAACTATAATGTTACTCAATTTTACTGAATAACTAGCTTTTTATATGGTTAAGAATTTGAAATGATATTATACCAATACTATCAACCCGCCCCAGCTTCGCCTGGTATCTTAAAGAGGTTACTCGGTGTAAGCTTAAAAGGCGCACGGACGGTAGGTCTCAGACGCAATTCAGAAAAGCCGAGGTGAACAGCGAAACTCCAAACACTTATAGTCTACTCTTCTCTGAAGTCTTAACTCGACACGACTCGACAGTTAATGCTGGCCGAAGCTGGGGTGATGGGCTCACTCGCTAGCTCGTAAACTCACTCCGAAGCTAGTAATTTAATTTTCCACTGAATGGAGATTGTTGGAGGAAATTAAAACGTAAAATCACTTATAGTTGGCGATGTATTAAAGATAAAGATATGCTGTCACGAACTTTTCATGCTGACCAATTCTTACACTCATTGTATGTAGATATTTTTAATGGTTTACCCAGCGTACACTTGAAAGGCGCACGGATGGCAGGTTTTTCTTCGACACGATTCACTGAAATCGTTACTGCTCGGCTTCCTTTGGTCATAAATGAATGTTTTCCTAGAGAAACCTTCCTCGAGAAATTCTTTACTGAATGGTGAAAACCGCATCAAAATCCATTCAATGGATTTATAGATTATACGTCACATCCAGGAATCGTGGACTTGGTTTTATGTGGAGATGCCAGCGACTATCATTAAAACAAATACATGAATTTATAACTAGTATGGACTATGAGTTCTACGTAAGACTCATTAAATACGTCATACAACTGACCTAGGGATACTTATAGAGGACTGAACTAATAAAAACAGAGCATTCTTTTTATGTTTCTATGAATTAAAAGTGTACAGTATATCAACATTATGGCTTTTTTCTGTAGCAGTTGGTGATTTAACGTGACTTATGTTTACCATGGAAATAATCACTCAGGTGAGTTAAAATTCAAAAAACCCTCGCAAAAGTGAAATCATTTGTTCCACGAATAACGTGCCCAAGGCAGTTGCCAGCTTGCTGGCCACCGCGAGCGCTAGTGTCGCTTCTCCTACAAAGAGGATGCAATTTCGTAACGTAGCGAGCTTCGCGACTGTGTATTTTAGACTGTGGTAATACAACTCCGTCCTCCCAGGGTTGCCAATCTAACTTTTCCCCCGCGAAATAACTTATAGCTTATTTCAGACTGAGGCTAGCGCCAAATAATTTTGAATCCCACACAGCGGGACAATATTAGTTGTTTTTCTTTTTTGGCGGGAGAGAAGTTATATGTAAATTAATCCAGTTTTTATTAAAAGTAACGCGCTTTAATAAAGACTTAGAAAATTCTATGGGTACATTAACACTAATTTTGGGATCATTATTAACATCTTGAACATGAGACAACCGTCAGCCGAGTTGATTCATGTTACGTAAATATATGTCCAGGAATTCTCCGAATTACGGTTATCTCACAGTTACGAATGAGTGAAATTTGTCGCCGGGGTAGTGTAAGCAATTAAATCTTTTTCCGGCTGCATATAGCATTTGTAAGGTAAGAAGGACCTTGGAAGGTGACAAAAATCTTCGAAAATGATAATTTAGGCATTCAGGGCTAATTGCAATATGAAGCAGAGGATCTTGTTGGAAAAGCTGAATAAACATAAAAATGAGTACCGGTATTGAATTACTCATAAATCAACATGATACATCGTGAGAGGACATGCCCATTTTTGCTGAGACCTCTGTAAATAATTTCTCTTGTTGAGAGATACCGTACGCAGTCTTCACGTTGGTAGCACAGATATATTTGAGTTTATTTTGTTCCTGTCAGGGGAACCGGAATGTTCTAGATTTACCATTGAGGTGAGCCATTTTAGTCAAATATTAACTTAATTTTTTAAAGAATTGATTTGTTTTTGTCTTTTGAGCATATTGTATTACTCGATAAATTCGGGTTCAAAATACATGGAACTTTTCTTCTGCAATAATATCTCATAGAGAAATAGAAATACTTGTAGAGTTGTTGTTAATTCATTTGAGGGGCTTGAGACACCTTGGTCATCAGCCCCATGTAGTTGGGAGTGTGTTGAAGCTGTCTGGCAACCTGTATTGCTGTGATGATTGTAGATGTGTGAGAAAATGTATCTGGGACAGGGATGGAGTAGACTTTCCGGAACTTGATCAAGGTACTATCCCGGCAATTTCCTGTAGGGAGAGTGGCAAAACTCGGGGAAAAAATACACTCAGGATAACCGCTGTCAGCACCGGGATTCGAACCTACGATATCCTTACTTACCACAGCTGCTCTTGCGACCATGGTGCACGTATAACCTTGTCTAGCGCGGCTACGCCACTGGACGAAATGCTTGTTGAATTTGGCTTGAGTACCTATACCCCCCCCCCCCCATTGGTCAATCCTGGCTACGCTACTGATCGTAGGAGATGATGAAAGTCTAGAAAGAGAGGGAAATTGTTGAGGAACCGAGAGGGGTTGAAACGCATTACGAGATGATGATTTGACAATTTCGTGGTTTTTATTTTCTGTGCACATGCGGGTTTTAATTTCGACTTGTTTAATGGGGTAGTCACAACTAGGGGAGCCACTAACATGGTTTTCATCACAGTTGGCGCAGCGTGCCAGAACCTGAGTACATGTATGCGTTTCGTGACCTTGGGCGCAGCGACCACAGCGTGGTGCTCGAGCTCTGCAATTATGACCGGTGTGGCCATATCGTTGACATCTATTGCAAAGAATTGGTCTAAATACAAAAACATGGACTTCCCAAATAACATGGAATATAGAAACTTATTCGGGTAAATTCTGTGTTTCGAACACTATTTTGACCGTGCCGGTTGGTACCGTAGTAATTCTACCTTCCCGTTATTTACTTTCTTACGATCAGGCGTTGAATCTAAATGTTTAAGGATGTCTTCATACGATAAGGATGTATCCACCCCTCTAATCAAACCAACTCGATGAATATTGGCTGAGGGAATAAAGGCCTTCAATCGTTTGTCTGCAAGAAAAGGGTGCTGGAGAAAATTATTAGCGTCACGTGAGGTTCGAAAGGTCACCTGTAGTCTATGCGATTCCGGCCTTTGCGGTGTATCGCCTGAATACCAGCAATCTTACTTTCACAAAATAGTTTACCTAGTCCCATTGGATGCAAATTACCTATCCTGGTGGTATCATTGGATTCTATAACATAATAGGGCCCATTATGGGTGTCATAAAACGTTCGAGGCGTCTCGTTCGCAAAAGGTTCTGTTATGTTAGAGGGTGTGACTTGTGGTGTAAGCCGTGTATCGCTCGTAGGAATCGGAGGGGATGCCGTAAGAATAGGTGCAGTTAAATTAATAACTTCAATGGTGAACTATTCCAAGCCATCATCTGGAGGACGTGTATTCTCACCCCTTCCACTATTATCTCCCATGATGTCGGCAATAAACGTACCGTATATGTTACTTACCTAAGCAGTCCAATAACACAAACACTATATACTCACAAAGAAGGATGACACACACAGAAATTAGCTACGTATTGGATACTCCCACATACGAGTAGTTCCTACAGAAAAAGTATGCGTTCAACCACTGCCATCATAATGTACAGGCCATCATGCAGCGACTCTTAACGATTGATCAGCTGATCGGTAGGGGATAGAGATGGCGACCACTTCACTTTGTGCTGTGTTGTTTATATCTTTTATGAATGAGTATCCGCGTGAGAAGTGATACTTGAGAACGCTTCTACTTACGTCATCTAGAATGAGGATTATTTATTTTCTGAAACAAATGTTCATTTTGTAGGTAGGTTATTGTACTGTATCTACGCAAATTTTGCGTTGCATGTTTGTCATCACACAGAAGGTTATTTTTAGTTAAGACCTCTATATCACTTATTATTTCGACTCACACATGGTTTTTTGGATGGTAATAAAATGTTGTTAGTTCAGGAAACCTCCTTCCCAGATCGCAGGTATGTCAAAAGTTTGTTTATAGCAACTACCGGTATTATGAAAGAAATGATAATGTGGCTTGCTTCTCCTTCCCCACCACGACAATTTAAGAAAGCAATGCATACACAACATTCCTAGAAATTATTGGTACCTTAGGTACATTACGGGGAATACAAGAGTGTGTGTTAACATTTCCCTGAAAGTAAGATATCCTTCTTCGGGAGAGAAGAGCTAATCGCCTTGATGGTAGGTTGTTAATTAATATGGTTTCAATTATTGTAAGAAGTTTCCAAACTGCAGCCTATGCTAGGACTGGAAACATTTCTGATATGATATTGCTGAGATTAAGTTACTTACCGTGTGTAAATCAGAGAAGCGATATCCAGTATTCAGTATCTACTGAAGTCAGTCCAAGTTACATTATTTGTGAGAATGGTCTCTCGATCAACCTCAAGTGAATATGGTAATGTTTTCGTGGCAGCATTTGTGAAGGCTTCTGTATTTACATTAATGGGATTGTTAGCACCTAGTGTATGTACTGTAGGTTATTGATACCTGATTTCAGAATTACAACCTGTTAGTTTTAATGTAAATCTTTATTTATCAAGTGAGAAATACAATACAAAATACAAATCATATTTTGAGATGCTTGTCACATGTCACATGTTCTGTGATGTCACGCGAACACGCACAGACTTTGCACTGACTCGTCTTTTGTTCTCTTCTTTATTGTACATGTGTATTTCACCAGGTGGCGCTACTGTGCTATTTTTCTTTCAAATATTAACACTTCCTCCAAAGAAAAATCAAATAAAAATAAAAAAATAAACAAGATGAACTATTGAACACTTTTCAGCCTCTAAGATGTCATCTTCTGCACGACAATCCTCTCACGCAGCATCTCGAATCTGACCCCCTCCAGAGGTTTAGTTAGAGGATCAGCTAATTGATTGGTCCCGTCGATGTGCTCCAGCTCAAGGTCTCCGTCCAAAAATCTTCCCCTTACATAGAAATGACGTACCTCAATATGCTTGGATTTTCGATGGTACTCCGGATTTTTAGCCAATTTAACTGCACCAGCATTGTCGATGTAAAGCGTAGGAGGTTTGTCAGCAGTTCCCAGTAATTCAGAAAACAGTCTTTTCAGCCAAATCAACTCCTTTGCTCCTTCACTTGCAGACACAATTTCAGCTTCAGTTGTCGATGTTGACACAGACTTCTGTAACTGACTTCTCCACGATACCGCTCCATGAGTGTAGGTCGAAATGACACCCGTCGTTGAACGTCTCGTTCTCTTGTCACCGGCGTAGTCAGCATCACTGTAGACCTTCAAAACGTCCTCTTTCCTATAGACGATTCCATGGTTCACTGTGCTCTTTAAATATCGAAATATCCGTTTCACTTGACTCCAGTCTTGAACTGTAGGATTCTCCATGGCTCGAGCAGCTTTGTTGACCGCGAATGCGATATCTGGACGTGTAGCTGTAGTCAGGTATATCAAGGATCCCACCGCCTCACGATAAGGAACCCTGGCCGAAACCTTTTCTCCGTCTTCACTTTCTTCGCGTCCAACTGGGGTAGACACTCCATTTGACTCGGCTATCCCAAATTTTTCTAGGATTTTCCTCGTATAATCCTTTTGACTGATTGAAATTGATCCATCATGGTTTTGTTGTATCTTCATGCCCAGGAAATTGTTGAGAGATCCTCTGGTCGTGTGAAATTCCTGCTGAAGATTTTCCATGAACTGCTCGATGTCTTCTTCGTTGCCAATTACCAGACCATCATCCACAAAGATTACAACAGCCAACCACTTTCCATTTTTGTTGCTGTAAGAGAGACAAGGATCAGCTTTGCTGTTTTTGAATCCAGCTTTCTCCATGAATTTCTTGAAACGCTTGTTCCAGCAGCGTGGAGCCTGTTTTAAACCATATAAGCTTCTCTTTAGATGACACACTCGGCCAGTGCCGTCCTGATGACCTTCTGGCTGTTCCATGAACACATCTTCTTCAAGCTCGCCGTTCAAGAAGGCCGTCTTGACATCAAATTGACCAAGTTTCATCTCCTTTTCAACAGCTACTGCCAACAGAGCTCGAATGGTATCATACCGTGCAACAGGGCTGAATGTTTCTTCATAATCGATTCCTTGCTGTTGCACATAGCCTTTGGCTACCAATCGTGCCTTGAAGCGAACTTCTCCACTGTCCGTTGTCTTCTGTCGTAGAACCCACCGATTTTTCAGGACCCGTGCACCATTTGGACATTCAACCAATTTCCAGGTATCATTTTCCTTTAAGGACTCCAATTCTTCATTAATTGCTTTCAGCCACTGATTTTTATCACTAGACTGCAGCGCTTCAGAGTAAGAGTCAGGATTCTTTTCAACGATGGATGGTCCAGCCATGTACATGTAATTTCCACTGATCATCCACGATGGCTTCTTACTTTCACGTTTGCTTTTCCTTCTTTCTTCAGTCTCTCCTTCTTCCTCATCTTCGCTTCCTCCGGAACTGGATGCCGAAGCAAAATCTTCAATTTCGCTTAAGTTCTCATCTGACTCTGACCTCCTCTGTAGGCCTACATCAGACGATGAATTAGACTGATTCCTCTCCACACATTCTTCAAGCGTCACTTCAACCTTTCCGGCGTTGGCGCGCAGATTGCAGACAACTTCAGGTTTGAATTTCACATCATGGCTTAGAACAACCTTTCCCTGAGTTGGAATCCAGACTCTAAATCCATCCCTGTCGTTCACGTACCCAACCAGATGTCCAAAAACAGCTTTGTCGTCGAAATTTGAGCGAACATTCTTGTCGATATGCACGTAGCATTCTGTTCCGAAGATCTTCAGATGACTGAGACTTCCCACTGGTCGTCCATACCACAATTCATAGGGAGATTTGTTTTCAATGGATGACTTCCCAGTGCGATTCAGGAGGTACACCGCAGTGTTGCAGGCTTCAGCCCAAAGTTGTTTCCTTAACTTGCTGGGATTCAGCATAGATTTTGCGCACTCCAAAATCGTCCGATTTTCACGTTCCGCAACTCCGTTTTGTTGTGATGTGTACGGCGTAGTAATGCTGTGTTCTATGCCTCTGCTTGCGAGTAGTTCAGAAACCTTCTTGTTATCAAATTCTTTTCCTCCATCACACCTGAACAGCTTCACGACGTGTCGATTTGTTTTGGCTTCATTCAGGAACTGTTCCAGAACGGTGTATACTTCACTTTTGTGCTTTAAAAAGAAAACTCGTCGAAACTTGCTGAAATCACCCTTGAAACATACGTAGTAGCGTGCCTTTCCAAGAGATTTAGTAGACATTGGTCCATTCACATCGGCGTGGATTTGTTCACCGGTGGCTGTTGGTCGATTCATTCTTGTCTTGAATGACAGTCGATGCATTTTTCCCAGTGCACATCCATCGCAGAAATCCTCTTTACACATGTCTACATTGATGTTCATCTGCTTCAGTACATTCTTGACATGCGCTTTGTGTTGATGACCAAATCGTTCATGGTAGATCTGCAGTTTGTCCGACGATTTAGCTAAATTCACTTGAATGGGTTGCGCCGGTTTCACGACGCGCATGTCAAGTACATACAGACCATGACTCACACGTCCAGCCATCATCGCCTTTCCAGTAACCTTGTCTTCAATTCTAACAGTTAGGTCGTCAAGTCTTGCACAAAAACCTTTCCTTGCAGCAGCTTTCACAGAAAACAGATGAGCCATTGCATAGGGAACATACAAAACTTCAGTCATCTCAGCACTCAACCAAGCGTTGTTCAGGCGCACTTGAATGTTTACAGTTCCTTTGCCGTGAGCTAGCATGCTCACACCTCGTTTTCCTAGCAAAATCTTCTCTGGAGCAGCAAACTTGACGTATGTTGTAAAATACTGTTTGTTCGCGGTGATGTGATTTGTGGCGCCACTGTCACAGTACCACTCGTCGGCTTGAACAAAGTCGCCGTCTAACGCACTCATAGCATGTGTCAGAAACGAAGCATTGTTCTCCTTATTTTTGTTTCTAGTGTCACCCTCTTTCTTCTTCACTGGACATTCACTTGCCCAATGGCCCAATTCCTTACATTTGAAACATGGAAACTTCTGCTTTACTCATTGAACATCTTTCTTCGACTTGTCATCAGCGCTGCCTTTGCCACTGCCATACTGGGAATGCTTTTTGGGAGCACTACGTACCACAAACGCAATCGATTCCACGTTTCCTTGGTCACGCAGTTCAATCGTGCACAATTTTTCAATCAACAAGTTCACAGTTTGATTTTCCGTCGGAATCGTGTCCCACACACTCTTGAAATTATCATATTCATTTCCCAGCGTGGATAAAATTCGACCGTTCAAAATCCTTTCAGATAACGTGTTTTCGTTGTGCTTTTGGAGTTCGTCGTTCAGATCCTGATAAAGCTTCTGTAACTTCGCGACATGGGTGCTGATGTCCTCCTTGTCGTCACGTGTCACTCGGAAGAATGACTCGATCAACATGTTCAGTCGCTGCGTACTGCTTCGTTCGAACCGTGCGCTCAATTTTGTCCAAATTTCACTGGCATTGGTGCACGACAACACGAGCTCGGCAACAGATTTTCCTAGCGCACCTGCTAGCAAACTGGCCGCTTTCGCGTCTTCTTTCAACCACTGCTTATATGCCGCTTTTTGTTGCGCAGTTGCATCTGCCAGCAACACAGGACACTTTTTCGAACCATCAACAATATTATTCAGTTCATACGACCGCAAAACCATCAACACATGCCATTTCCACTTTGCCCAGTCTTCAGGTCCTTCAAGTTTATCCACTTGAACTTTGTAGTCACTGCCAGTTGCCATTTTGAGGTTATCCTTACTCACAAAAAAATACAGCACGTGTTCCACAGGCGTTCAGCTTCGGATCCACTCACGAGATAATACCATTTACACGTGGCCTGGGTCCATAACCTGTTAGTTTTAATGTAAATCTTTATTTATCAAGTGAGAAATACAATACAAAATACAAATCATATTTTGAGATGCTTGTCACATGTCACATGTTCTGTGATGTCACGCGAACACGCACAGACTTTGCACTGACTCGTCTTTTGTTCTCTTCTTTATTGTACATGTCTATTTCACCAGGTGGCGCTACAGTGCTATTTTTCTTTCAAATATTAACACAACCCATTGTAAATTCCTGATGCAAGAGACAAGTTAGATTGAGTCATAAAAAATAAGTGCTGTTAGGATAGGCCCTGTTTAAGTCACCTTGAGGGTGGCCTGTGCATTGATTACTGTTAGATATAGGTTATATTGTGCTTTGTTATCCACGAGCAGTTTAGGACGTGATCTGTTGAATAGCCAAGTGTGATGAGGGGTTTTCTCAGGCATCTACCATAAACCTTTTCAAAGCGGTGAACAACGAAAAATGGCCAAGAATAGATCTTATTCTCGACGTCAAAATACTGCAATTTAGCCCTGTTTGTGTGTTTCAACGTCCTAGTAAATGTACCGGCAATGTACCATTTTGTTCACTCTCAAAATGCCAGCTACATCGGCTGGATTCGAACAAGCGGAGCGATAATTAGGCGTATGTAGTGGTAACGGATGGAAATACCAATCAGCCCTAAATAGCATTGCTATTTTTCTACGTCTTGAAGCGGGAGCGTAATTTATATTAGGTTTGAAGAGACTGCGTGTGAAGGGAGCTATCTGACTGCTGCTGCGACTATAACGACCCTAGGCGTGACGTCACAGTAGGAGCCTTACGGCAGGACCTTCTATACTACCGGACCTGACACTGCAATCCAAGATGGCCGCCGTAGTTGGTGGTCGGACATCAAACGCCTGACGTGTGTCACAATCCAACACAACACAAAATAACATCATGACGTGATTTTGTCTGCTGTTAATTCATTTTATGGGCTTGGGAAATCTTGGTCATCAGCCCCGTGCAGTTGTGTGTGGGTTGAATTCCTCCGATTACGTGATGAATGTAGTAGTGTGTGTAACTGTGTAAGGGCAGGCATGGGGAGGTGCCCTAGGAGTTGAATTAAGGTACCACCGGAGTTTCATCAGGAAAGGAATAATATAAAATAATGTTGAGGCCCACAGGAGAGATTTGCAGAATATCTTGGCTGAGTGAACAGGAAAGTTGTAAATGTTCCTGTAGGAATTTCAATCCCTTTTTAGTAAGTTACATATTATTCGGGGCATGTTTGCCATCTCTTGATGAATGCAGTACATTTGCATTTTTCTGTTGGCACAGGCTAGAGTAAAATGAGGCTTTTCGCCGATGTCTCAGTCTCACTCATGGCTGTGATTATATGGAAGCTACTGAGGTATGGGTGGTGCTTAGTAATGACATTCAGGGCACAGTCAGTGTCTGTTGGCACAGGCTAGAGTATCACCGATGTCTCAGTCTCACTCTTGGCTGTGATTATATGGAAGCTACTGAGGTATGGGTGGTGCTGAGTAATGGCATTCAGGGCACAGTTAGTGCCTGTAGGCACAGGCTAGAGTATCACCGATGTCTCAGTCTCACTTATGGCTGTGATTATATGGAAGCTACTGAGGTATGGGTGGTGCTGAGTAATGACATTCAGGGCACAGTCAGTGCCTGTTGGCACAGGCTAGAGTATCACCGATGTCTCAGTCTCACTCATGGCTGTGGTTATATGGAAGCTACTGAGGTATGGGTGGTGCTTAGTAATGACATTCAGGGCACAGTCAGTGCCTGTGGATGCTGTGAAAGGTTCTACTCATAGGGTTAGTACTGCTGTACTGACTCAGTGAGGAAAGCAATGACAAACTACCTCACTCCTCTTCTTGCCTAGTACGCCTCAATATAGCGCTGCCATGGGGTTTTGTGGGTATCTACCCACATAACCTAACGGCAGTGCCTTTTGAGGATCCAACCAGCTTTCGGGCTGACTACCTAACAGACATACATATTATTCTTAAAAATAAATGTAACCAACCAGATGGTGTAGTTCTTGGTTGTCACTTCTGGGGTCCAAGTTTGATTCCTGACTGTCAAGAAATCTCAATTCTAGTCTGAGGGTAAGAACGGGCTACACACAGCCTAGTGAGGTAAACCGAGAAATGTTGGGTTCGATTCTCCGCTTAGCCACCCAGCAAGTGGTTTACCATGGGTTCCCACACATACTGAAGATAAATGCCTAGGTAATTCCTATCATAAGGTCACGACTGCCTCCTGTAAATCCGTCAACAAGTAGGCTAGTCGTATTCATTCATTCCTATTCATGAGATTAAATGGAACTCTGTCAAACGGGGCGGCTTCGGTGGCGTAGTTGGTAGCAGGCTGAGCTTCTATGCCCAAGATCGCGGGTTCAAACCCGGCCGAAGCCGTCGGATTTTTAAGAGCGTTAAAAATCCCTCAGTATGCCTTCCTTCGGAGGGGAAGTAAAGCCGGCGGTCCCATGTCATAGATTTATGGCATGTTAAAGAACCTTCCACTAATTACACCTGTGTGAAGCTAAATTGGATAGGTTAAGAATGTAAACAACGCTCTTAGGTTTCTACGTTCGTTGCCAAGAGCCGACTGCGGTGGCGTCTAGTAGCTAAGTTCTGAACTAGGCCTAGTAGTCGTTGACGGTGGTGTTTGGCGGCAAAAGTAGGAACTATTTGAAAAATTCTAAGTTGCAGTCTGTACTTAAATTAAAAAACAGATACACACACTAATACAGTCATCACAATTAACACCGGTTATCAGACAGATTCTACACACACCCAAAGTACACGGGGCTACATGACCTCGTTGTCGCAGCCCCTAAACTTAAGAACCAACCAAACTCTGTCAAAGGCATGACGTGTGTCAGAATCCAACCCAACCCAAAATAACATCATGACGTGATTTTGTCTGCTGTTAATTCATTTTATGGGCTTGGGACTTCTTGGTCATCAACCCCGTGAAGTTGGGTGTGGGTTGAATTCCCCTGATGGGAAATTAGAAAATAGGCACCAATGGCTTATCTTCATAATAATTTGATTTGGATCCAGTCACACAACAGTTTCAAGGCATATCACCACAATTTTAGCATAACCTATGTATGAGTAAGCCTACTGGTAGTTTATTAAAACGGGATCCACACCAAGTACGTGATAAGATTGATATCCTTGGACAAGCAGGCGTATAATTGGATGAGAGAACACTGCAGACAATTTATAAAGTAGGTTATGTTCCTACGTACGGTAATCAATTTTCAGATCTTCTTAAACCTTGAATTGGAATACGTTAATTATTGCTATGCTTGCTCATAATGAATTACCATTACTAATAATTTATAAACTATAAACAGAATAATAAATAGACCAAACTTACCCACTGATTGGCAATAGTAGGTCTATTGATGGTATCACAAGCGTAACAGAAGTCACCGGTATCTCGTATTTAAGAAGCACTATTGCGGACATTTACTTACACGAACGTGTAATATCATTAAGCAATAATCAATAAGCACAGATAATCAAGGGAGACGATTGCTAAACGAAATTCACATCACTATCACATCGTAAACAAAACGACTCAACTAATAAACAAAGCATGTAATCACCAACAGCGACAGCCATCTTTCATCAGTCCCGCCGCCAGTGTCAGGTCCGGTATTATAGAAGGTCCTGCTTACGGCCTGTACATTACGATGGCAGTGGTTCAACCGTCCCTTACGAGGGGTCACACGATACTTAGGAAACTAGAATACAGTACTTTCAGGTAGGTCGATATCGCAGTTCCCACTTCAGTCGCCAGGCGCCTCAAAGAAGATGCACCGCAAGGATTCGCGTATAGGTGGGGTGCACGAGTCGGGGGTGGGGCGGGCCGATGCTAGCGCCATCTATTGCCTCTCCCGAGAAACAAAGCGTCCGCCATATTGTTGTAAAAGCCGGAGTAAATACGTGTGGTGAGAAGCGTAGGAGCATCAACTTTTAGTGATAAAAATGCCCTTTGTGGAGAAGTATTTGTCAAACCTGACTCTACCCCTCAAACATCCGACCAAAAGTTTGGATTTTTGTTCTCTGCCTGAGATTATATATTGAGCCGACACTGTTCGAACGAGTTATGGTGGTCGGTGTCCGACGGATATGAAGTGCGATTTTGGCAGTGGTGCGGGAATTCAGCTTCACAGAGTCAACCATGTCCAGGGTGTATGTTGAATTATTATTATTATGATTATTATTTATTTACCATAAATCGTACAAGAAGTATGCAAGGCCTAGTGAAAAAGGGCAAGCCCTACATACATATTTCATGCTTCACAGGCACAATTTATATCTACATTTGTTTTAACAAAATTTACATGCTTTACAAAGATATTTGCAGTATTTACATATTTAGAATATTGACATAGTGCATTTTTCCTGTTCACTCACTCTCTCACGCACGCACTTTCATAACCTCAATCACTCGATACATTCATTCATTCAGCGAGACAATCAATCATTCATGCATACGTTTATTTATACAATGTACCTTTTTACGTACGGCTTGAATTTCCGAAGAGGCAAGATCTTGGCAACCCCTGGCAGCGCGTTCCATAACCGCGCAGAGCGGTCGTAGAAACCTGTCAGGTAATAAGCATTGCTACGTGCGAAGGGCGGCACGAGAGTTACACCTCGTCCTCTTCGAACTGAGCGATATTCCAATGACAGTCGGAAAAAAGGGTCAATATTAATGGTACCTGTAAGGGATTTTTTGAGAAAAATTAGATCAATTTGTTTGGCTGTTGCCTCTATAGATGGAAATTTTGACAAAGGGGAAGGGGAATAACGAGCTATTAACATCTCTGCGTGGCGCTGTACACGCTGGAGCTTGTTCATGTTTTCCGCTGTAGTGGGATGCCAAGCAGGTAAGCCGTACGTTAATATCGGACGGACCATGCATATGTAAGCCGTCCTGAAGGCTCTAGGTTTACAACCTCTCATGTTTCTGAACAAGAAACCCAGAACTATGGTGGCCTTACATCTTGCCTCTTCACTTTGAATGTTCCAATTCAGGGTGTCGGAGATTGTTACCCCTAATAACTTTAAGTTTGTGAACTGTGGGATGTCACTGTTCAATGGGGGTTTTTGACCTGGTTATTCTTATGTATTTACATGTTTGTACATTTATATTTAAATTATTCACAGAACACCACAGCGATAAGTTGTGAATGGTTGAATGTGGGTGTCACTGGCCGTCCAGCTACCCTCGATGACCGTGACTGGCGACATCTGAGACGGATTGTCAATAGTGACAGAAGGGCAACAGTGCAACAAATCACGGCTCAATTTAACACTGGCCGTGCTAGACGCGTCTCTCTGTGGACTATCCGTAGGAACATGGGTTCCATGGGGTATGGGAGCCAGCGCCGCACACGGGTGCCACGGTTAACCCAATGTCATCGACACAACGACGCGCATTTGTCGCCAATCACTAGGGGTGGGCACTGGAACAATGGCGTAACGTGATATGGTCGGACGAATTATGATTTCAATTGCACCATGCCGATGGGAGGCATCGTGTGTGGCGCAGACCACATGAATCGATGGATCCCGCCTGCCTCGAAGGTGTGGTCCGGGGAAGTGGTGTCTCTGTTATGGTCTGGGGTGCATGTTCCTGGTATGGAATGGGCTCCCTGGCTGTTCTTGAAGAGACTTTAATGTTCTGCGATATGTTGAGCTGCCAGAGGCCCCACAAGTGACTATCCCATGACATTTCCTGTCAGTGTACTAGCTAACGCGACAAAAATCATTGATTCGGATAAAGATTATTGATGAGTAGTATCGTCAGCGCGGGGTTGGCAATATTGTATTTGTCCCATAAATCACTTGTATTATGGCGGACACAACTGGAATTTTACTATATAAGTCGTGATCTAAAAGGGGGATGGTGGGTGAGTAATAGACAATGGAGGAGAAACCATCTATTACCACATCATTTCTAAAATAATATAATCCGTTAAAAAGGGCATTTCGGCTAATTTAAGTAGGTTTGTAGAATGTTCACCACTTCTGAGCTGTTACCAATTTTAGTATGACCCTCGTGCGGTTGATTAGTCTTCAGACCAGTTAACACACACTATAGAATAATATTTTCACTCATATAATGACTTATAACGGAAGCTTGTAGTTTAACGTGACCGTTAATCTCGTGACTTTGAGCCACGGGGAATGACTTATAACACCTCCTCAGAATAACACTTTGCCACGAATTCCTACAGCGTCCCGATAAGAAAGAAGAACTCGTGTTCTCGTTGACCGTCCTGCAATACCAAAACAGGTCATATCGCGTTCCGACCTACTACTGCCTCAAAAATACCACACGAGTCATAGGCTACTTAGGCCAATATGTTTGACCTTGTGCTGGGTTGGTCAACATCCCTCGGAAAAAATTAAAAGCTGGAGCTTAGCGCTTTCTCGCTTCTTTGCTGCTGTTGTTGTTGCATGAGGGCTGTGACATCGTGATTATTTGGGAGTGTGCGTATGGAATTTGTGTGATAACCTGTGCTATTGTGATGGCTGTATTTGTAAATTGGGAATAGGATCAGGAAGGAGGTGAGCGTGGCCTTAAGTTAGGAATCATCTCAGCATTTTCCTGGAGTAGAAGTGGGGAAACCATGGAAAACCACTTCCAGGAATGCTGAGGAGGGAATCAAACTGCACATTACTGCAGTTACCACAGTGACACATTTTATCAGACAAATTCAACATACACCCAAATACATGGGGCTGATGACCACGATCTCTCAGGTCTTACCGATTTATGCAAGAAAGCCACAGTGCTCAGCGTCTCTCGCTTCGTTCCTTCGTGAGTTCGCATTGGTTCTTTGTCACTGACGGTATGCTGAAGAAACTTACACCCCCCTTGTGATCAGCTCTATCCTTGTTGGTCCTCGTGTGACAAGGAACAATTGCACAGCATACCATCTCGAATTCAACGATGAAAAGGGCTACTTTCTACGTTTTATCACCCAAAATGCAAGTACCTCCCTATTGTTTACCAACTGGCCTTTACAACAAGATGGCGGACAGGCTGTTTCCAAGACCAACTACAATCCTCAGACCTTAATGTAGAAAAAACATGGCGGCGATGGTTGCCCTACCCATAGCTAAGATCAAGTCATCGGGTTTGTCACAGTTCATGTAAATTATTATTTTTAGTCAACTAAGAGCATAAAAAATATCACAAGACGAGACTAGGTTCCAAAGAAATATGCATCAATAATTTAGACTTACCTGAATTAATTTATCTATATAGGGCTGACCTCGAATTATAGGTTTCTTCGTCTTCGCCCAAGGGGCAGCTGCAATAGTCTCACTGTTCCTGTGGTTGAATAAGAAGCTTTTTGGCGAGTTATCATGATTTGTATTTAAGTTCAGTAATTATTGATTAATATTATTAGCATAAAATCAAACAGATTCTGAAGTAGGAGAGAAGAAAGTACCCGGTTACTGAAGTTCTGTCCCAGCACATTCAGAGTGTTTGTGTACACTATCGGAATGAGAATAGTTGCCTGAAATAATCGAACCAACGCTATAGAGATACAATTCAATTAAGACCTCTCGTGGAATTGTCTAAAATCTCGGGTAAAACATCACACCGAATTAGTTGATTGAAATATGCAACCATATACCACGCACAAAGGACACGATAATATGTTACCATCTAACCTATTAAACATTCGCTGTTACTGTTTGGAATAGTTGTACGCTGGAAATAGTATATTTAGTAAAGTAATGTAGGTAGGAAAGCACCATCTCCCTCTTACGGAATTATCGCGGCACACCATCTCGCAATATAAGTACATAATTAGCAAGTTACTCACAACACTTTATTACACACATCATAATAAAAAATAACTTGCAAGCTGCAAGAATCACAAAAGTATGAATAATGACGGAACACAATGAGTTCACTGTTTGGCACAGGGGAAACATCTTCCTTAACCAATAAAACAGAAGTTCACTGTAATATTTGGCGTGTATACAAGGCAGTGCAGAACATCTGCTAGACTGGTAAGGATTTACGGAGGCACATGAAGCAGAGCGTTCAAGATAACGTCCACGGTTTGATCTTGCCGTAGATGCTCATTGCGTTTTCCCTTTACGCACTTAAGTTCGACACTACCGGTACTGAAGTGTACTAAGCTATTATTATATTGTCACGAACTAGCAAATCCTTGCGGTGTATATTCTTGAGACACTTCTATTAATGTTTTAGTCTTAGGTACAGTACTTCAACATCTGCAGTAAATGACACAATGCCATCGGTCGACTGAACAATCATCGCACAATCGAACCAGTCCATAATAAGCGTATTATCACATATTTTCACACGATTGCAGTACATTAACGAGAACTGGACTTAACAGACATACTGAAGACACTAAAAATTACAGATGAGCAATAGTTTATCCCAACTTTCATCAAACGAAGCTAATCAAAGCTAATATTGTATCCCAGCAACGAATGTAAACAAACATTTTCTCGGGCTTCCGCATACGCCATTTTCACACTTTCGATACCTGCATTAAGGTCTGAGCACAGTATAGATATCATTACAGTATGGACACTTCGGCAAAACCGGAAGAACGGATTTTCAAAAAAACAATTGATAAGGGGGAGCACCAATACACCTGTAAGCCGCTAGGTAGCACCACTTATGGACAAACACATGATAAACAGCTGATTGATGAATGTTTATTTTATGTCATTTATTTAACTCTATTTCAACACACTGACTCTCTTTATAATCAGATATTTTAAGAAAATAAATAACAAGAAAATAGAAAGTGTTAATACTACTGTGTTTTAATTCAAAGAAGTGTGGAATTTAATGTTTAACACCACATTTCTGCAGTCTTGTGGTGTCGCATTGTGATTGCATCGTAACGATGAAAGGTTATGATATGTTTTTAATGATTAAATTAACACACGATATATTGAAAAGTGGGGGAAATGTGGATTTTGTTTCTTAAACTTTTGTAGTCTGAGATAATGCAATTCAAGTTTTCTACAGTAACTGTAAATAAGTGTTAATTTTTAATGTTCTTAGCTTCCTAACGTAAATACCCGGGAATTTATTTAGCCAATAAAAAGTCATGTTGATGGATGGGGACAGCCTTATTACGCAGTGTTATTTTTACATTTCATGATATGCCTAGGTTACTTCTTACCCCTCATTTCTTAGCCTACTCACACTTCCGTTCATTATCTTGTGTTCCAAGAAGAATTCAATACCGGTACTGTAAGTCATGTGCTAAGGAATCTCTTTTCATTACCTTTATTAGTTCCACGTCTTTGTATGGCTATTATAGGAGCAACAAGTAGCTTTCAGATTCAACAAATAGACTATACATTTACAGATAGATTGTTTTGTTTAGCCTACAGATGGCCTAAAAATAAGTAAAGTAAAGCTGAAATACAAGCTCAGGGCTTACAGTAAGTAAAACGGCCAACCACTCTTCGTACAGAGGCCTGCTTCTTTAATCCTAGAAGCCAAGGTCACATCCAGATCTCCATTCGGAGATCCTAACGTCGTCATATTATAGTTTTGGACTGGGTTTTGATGCTTGGTTAATGCATGTTAGAATTTCAGAGTTGCATCCAGTGGTTCAAATTCCAAATATAAAAAAGAAAGGTTCTGTGTCTTATGATCACGAGAGCCACGTGAAGCTACAAGTTTGCTTTCTGTCGCTAGTGAATGTAATAAAGTAATATAACTGGTAAATAACACTATGTGCAACGGTGTCGCCAATCAATCAAGTAAAACGCTCAGTCCTAAACTTGCTCAAACCATAGCTTAACACCAATCAGACCTAACTTTAACCTCGTCACAACTAATAAGTTGCCATCTATCCGCACCGCACTTTTACTTGTCATTGGTATGTCAACCCCTTATTCTCCCCATTCTGCAGAAATGGAGATAATGTAAGATGAGTTTTCCATGCGATGGATGGTTTTTACACCTGGATGAGAGAAATGTTAGGCTCATAATGCTGTGTTGCTTTTGGAGAGGCCTGGGGCAGGTCTTTCCAGTTGGTACCTGTAAGCGACATGTACATCATAGCAGAATTAATACTGGTCATTAGGAGGCCTAACTACATGCCATAGCTTCAGTTACTAGGCCCAAGAGTTAACAAAGGGCTATCGTGGTGTTATCAGTTCACACTCTGCGCAGAGTGCTGGGATTCAGTTTCAAGTCGTAACAGCAGTCTTATTTTAAACACTTAAGTTTCAAAGTGTGTATAATTTTATTAATGCAGCCAATGGCCATGTACTTTTCTTTTCAGGACGGGTCAGGGAAGGGATATTGGAGGGAAATTCGCCGTGGATTTATTGAAAGGAACTGTCCCGGCATTTGCCTGGTAGTGAAAATGGGAAACCACGAAAACCATTTTCAGGATGGTAGGGGTGGGATTCGAACTCACGCTCTCCCGATGCCAGCGAGGCACGAGGTAGCACATTAGCGCTCTCGGCCAGCAAGGCCGGTTCAAAGTATGTGTGCCTCTTTGTAAGCTATAATCTGGAGTCATTTATATAACCATATTTTTTGACATACCGGTACTGTATATATTATTATAGTTCCAATTAGGACCTCTTTGGTCTATGACCCGTGTACTTGTGTGTGCATGGTATTTGATAATCAGTGTTGTGGTGAATGTAATGCAATTGTTGTTTTAAGGGGCGGAACTTCGAGGTCATTTGCCCCTAGAGTGTTGTGGTGACTAGCAGTGTTTGCAACTTGAACAGTACTCAAAAAATGGTTTTGCACATTGCGATTTAGTGTTTTGCTATGTGTACTATCCTACCAGCGAATTGTTACCGGTGGCGGAAATCGGAACTAATGCGCTCCGCTGAGCCACACGCCTGTGATAGACGTGCAGTTGTTGCCAGCGAAACCTCATCGCATGTCATTTGTGTGCATGATTCGTGCTGGGTCGTGCGCTGTGTTCTCATTGTACGACTGTACATGCGTTCCCCCTCTTGCCGAGCAACCGCTCGCGGCAGCCATAACGAGGCGAGCTGACGTAATGTATACACAACAGCCGTGCTCCACGTCTAGCAGTAACAATTCCCTGGTAAGGTACTATGTAATGACATACAAAGAAAAACAACACACAATATGCTGTGCAAAAGAGACAAACACTAAAAGCATAACAAAAGTGGCAATCTTTTTCATGTTGGGGCATATCAATACCATGTATGGCCACCACGAGCCCTAAGGCATGCTTGTCGACAAAGAGGCATACCGTACTGAGAACCAACGAACCAACCTGGTTTCTGGCAGATTATCCCACTCTTGGAAAGCAGCTTCAATCAGTTGCTGAATGTTTGTTTGTTTGTTTGTTAGAGGATTGGGACAGTGCGAAACTGACCTCTTAATCTCTTTCCATGCATGTTCGATACTGTTCATGTCCGAAGAATATGCAGGCCACTCCATTCTCCGTATGCCTTGTATCTGAAGGAACTGATGACCACCCTAGCTCGATGGGCATTATCGTCCACTAGCGTAAAGCCCTCACCCATTGTGGCAGCGAATCCTGTAACGACAGGTTTGAGGATGTTGTCTCTGTATACCAGACCGGTCATATTACCGTGGATAGGAATTAGAGGCGTACGTCGACCAAACATGATCCCACCACAAAACATGACAATTTCCTTGCTGTTGGAGGCGTTCCTGGATGAAGAGCTTGTGAAATCTCTCACCCACCCTTTGCCACACTCGATTGCTCCTGTTGTATGGGTTTCTTCTCACGCCCAAGTACACAGGGCTGATGACCATGATGTACAACCTCCTACATGAAACAACAAGTATTAGCATAGCCACCTGGCTATGGCTTCATGAGACAGTGACGGCAGAGAATCCCAATCTTCTTGCTCCAATAGAGGAACAGTTTGACTATGGTATGATAATGCACCGGATGTTACAGCCATTCCAATAGACCAAGAGGCACTAAGGAGCAATCTGGCCACCATGTTAGACAACTTCTGTACATCGACTGCAATCTGTAGTTTCATTTCAGGGGCCTGGACATCGTGGTCATTTAGCCCCGTGTACTTGGGCGAGTGTGGAATTTTGATTGATAACCTGTGTTATTGTGATGCCTGTCTTAGTATGTGTATTTGCAATTCCGGTGAGGATTGGTAAGGAGGCGGCATTGGTTTTAACTTAGGAACCATCTCAGCATTTGCCTGCAGTAGAAGTGGGAAATCTCGGAAGACCACTTCCAAGATGGCTGAGGTGGGAATCAAACCCTCCTCTTCTCAGTTGTGCCTCACGAGACTGAGTGTGCCCTGTTGCAGCTCTCAGACCAGATTTACAATTCTTGGCAGAGCCGGGAATCAAACCCAGACCTCTGGGGCAACAGCCAAGAATGGTAGTCACTACGCCACAAGGTGGTCCATGACTGCAATCTAGATCCGCTGTAAATATTCTCAGAATTGCTCATTAACATCACACATAGTATGGATAGTTATTGTTGTTTAAGGGGGAACAGCAAGGTCATCTGTCCCTCTTAACACAAAATAATACAAATTTTAGTTGAGTTAAAATTTATAGGTGGATGCCTAATATTAATAAAACAAACAAAAATAATATGTATGGAATAAAAATTCAGGAAAGAAATAGTTTTTTGAGCAAATGCACATACAGGTACAGTATTTTTCTCACCAAGATACGATGAACTATATTATTAGTAGGGCCATGATTCTTATGCAAGATATGTTTACGTAATAGTAATAATGTGTGAGTCCTCCAGAGAGACTCGTGCGGGTATTTTTAAAGTTAACACCCATATACTGTACATTCTAAGAAGACTATTGAAACCGTAGTCTCCGAACTACCATTAAAAACAAACAAACCCCGTGGCACTACAGTCCATGAAGGGCCTAGGCCTACCAAGCGATCGCCACCCAGCCATTTGGCCTGCAGATTATGTGGTGACGCGTGGTGAGCGCCTCGGGTCCCCTCGGCCGTTAATCTTGGTCTCCATGAGCGTGGCGCTGCCTCATTGTCAGACAGCCATTCAATTGTCCTTGCGAGGCTGTGTACACCCAGTTCCAGCCCTCACGTCGGTTTCTGAAATCCCTGACGGAGCCTGGAATCGAACCCGAGGTCTCCTGGTGCGAGGCAGGCGCGCTACCCCAACAACACCCGAGCTATATTACTCCATTTAATTGGGCATGCAAAATAATTTGAAGATGGAATGTTTGGTGCATGGAGCATTCTGGGAGGGGGGGAAGGAGAATTAGAAACCATAGAATTTCACTTCTATTAGGACCAAGAGGTGGATTAGAATCCATCCCTTTTCACTTAGATCACCTTGAGGGGGGGGGGGGGGGGGGGAGCAACTAGCATTCTGGTCTGAGGGCTGGAACGGGGTACACTCAGCTTTGTGAGGCAAAACTGAGAAGAGGTGATTTTGATTCCCATCTCGGCCATCTTGTAAGTGGTTTTCCTTGGTTTCCCACTTCTACTGCAGGTAAATGCCGAGACGGTAGGCTACCCCTAACGTAAGGCCATAGTCGTCTCCTTCCCTATCCTCACCTAAAATTATAAATGCACACACTAATACAGCCATCACAATAAGGCAGTTTATGAGACAAATGATACACACATCCAAGTACACATGACTACAGGCCAAAATTTAAATTCTCCTTGGCAAAACCAGGATTCAAAACTGGGCCAACCAGTTAAAAGGCAGCTATGCTTACTTCTACACCATGGCAGTAGCTGTGGAAACAATGGGCTTATATGTTTGGCTATTTTTATTTCTTGGATATGAATATTTCTTTTATCCCCTTACTTCACTCCCAAAGTCTTTTTCATCCTAATTGACAGTGTCATGGAGCCCTTTCATTCTAGAGAAAAGGATCATCCATGCAGCCTCAACGTAGATGGAAAGTAGAAGAGGCTAAGAAAGGAATGGGGAAGTGACTGTGGTCTATGGGAAAGCCACCATCTCAGCATTTTGAGATGAGAAACAAGGAAGCTAACTTGAAATGACAGGTGAAGGGACATGAACCAACTTATTTCACAAACCAGGTATTCAGTGTGGTGATGTGATTTGCAGTTAATGTTGTACAACATCCTTAGGTCTCAAACCCCAATCCTTCCATTTTCTAACGGGATGGGATAACCCAGAACTAATGGATCGTTGCACCTGTCTAAAACCATGGAGGATTATGTTAAGCCCTTTGGCTGTCCAACAATAAAATTGTAAGTTATTTTGATTTAGAAGTTATTGCTTTATGAGATTACTTCCAAATCCTTTGTTGTAATGCAATAAACAAACATTCCTGATATCGCCATGATCTCAGATCACTGATTTGATTTCTGATAGAGAGAGTCAGTTTTTGAAATAATGTACTGCTTCAGACCTGTCTATCACATTTGTTGACAACAAGACAAAACTATAGTTATCAGTCACAGAAGCTGCAGGTTATCTGACATGAATTCTAGTTTCTCTACTAAAAGGTAGCGATAAACAATATGTTGGTTTTTGGTGTAAAGATTTGCCCAGGTAGCTCCGTTCAAAAATTGCACATTACTTTTCTTAGTAGGTAGCTAAAACCTTGCAGGTATAGTATTATTAAATTTTTTTCGTGTTAGACTAACTTAAATGTTACAGTATTTAGGAAGTTAAATTTGCTCCTCAATGACAATGCCAGGGCATTAAAAATCACTATTGAGAAAACCTCTTTACGATTAAACACTCACTACCATATTTTATATACTGTAGGCTTTTAGGCCAAGCCACTTCAGGATATAGTCACAAAATTGGTGAGCTTCACCTCTGAAAATTAAAAACAGGAAAAAATAATGTTTCTTAAAAAAAAGTCATATGTTTCCATGAAAATATATCAGAATACCCAAACATTTGCAGAAAAACATGCCTATTTGAGTTGGAATGTTTAGGCTTTCATGGCCAGAAAATAAATTATTGAAAATTCTTCTAGGTACGGTAGTATGTATATGATGGGGCACAGGCATGGCATAATACCTAGAAGAATTCACTGTAATATTTGTACGAGTTGTTTCTACATAAACCATGTAAACAAGTAAGTAATACTGTAATGCAGAAAAAATGTCCGATTGCAAGCAGAAGTTTGTTCTTGACACTTATCATTCTCTCTGTGGAGTTACTTCAGGAAGAATATAGTGGTCGTAACCAGATGTGGCTGGTTGAACAATATAGGGGAAATCTGCTGGGACCTTTCCTTTTAATAGGTCACAGGCTTTTCCAGTACCTTGCCCAGTTTCATTCATCTCTAATTAACTCTGATGAGTATAATATTTCTTGAATTGTAATCTTCTGTAAATCTTTCTGCCTAATCAACCCTTAAATGAATAAATAATGTGCAAATAGTAGGACATGTTCTGGATATTAATTACATCCTTCATCAGCCATTACAATTTTAGTATGTCATTATAAAGACACACCACTCAGTCCTTCACACATCCTTAAAAAGAAAGGAGACAACTTTTCCTAGCATCACTTCACAATCCATACGATTCCTGACCCCCACATAAATATGAATAATCAAGGGTAGAAATTAAAATTCATGCACATTCTGAAATTTATACCGTACCTTATACTATGACAAGTGTAGCAAGCACAATGCCTATGTAACATTGACATAGAGGTACTGGTGCTAGATACTTGTGATAAACATTTATACAAAATTCTACACCTTTAGCTTGTATCACATGAAACCTTGGCCATGTTTACAGCTAGTATTTAACAGATTATTTCTGCAATGATGAGAATCAAGTCCTTGCCCAACAATAGAATAGGATGTGAGTTGCAGCTTGACATTATCTGAGGAACGTCCGACATCCCTGAACAGGTTTGAACAATGTGGCTTAATATAAACATTGAAATCTGTTGCTATGACTTAAGATAACTGTAAATTTTAAAACCATTGAGCTTTAAAATGGTATATAAAACTCAAATTTATGAAAATATTTGGATAGGCAGTAGGCTATTTTCATGTAGATTTATATAGTCTATATTTATGACCAATACATTACCTTTTCGCGAGACCACCTCGTGGTGCAGCAGATAGCTTTCTGGGCTGTCACCCCCGTAGGTCTGGGTTTGACTCCCAGCTTTGCCAAGAAATTTTGATTCTGGCCTTAGGGCTGGAATGGGTTACAGTCAGCCTCGTGAGGCAAAACTGAGAAGAGGAGGGTTCGATTCTCACCTCGGCCATCCTGGAAGTGGTTTCCCTACTCAAGGCAAATGCTGGGATGGTTGTTAACTTAAGGACACAGCCACCTCCTTCCCAATCCTATCCCCAATTTACAAATACACACACAGCCACCACATTAACACAGGTTATCACACAATATGCCCACCCAATTTCTCAATTCCCGAGTGATAGTGTACGGCTTGTTGACACCCAGAGTTTGGTGTTACATCTCCTCACTTATGCAAGGCTCCACTCTTGTATGATTATTATGTACCGGTATTCATTTTCAAATAACATGGACCTATACGGTATTGCTTTAGTGGCACCATGTTCTGCATGTGTCATAGTGAAGAAAAATCATCCCTCGGATCGTTGCTGAAAGTATAGAAGTATCCAGGAATTTGATTAGTGTGTATCGAAGATACAGTTGTTGTTGCTTATTTTAAGGGCTGAGACATCGTGGTCATATATCCCCGTGTATTTGGGTGTGTGGAATGAGAGGCAGGTATCACTTGGGAAGAAATTGGGTGGGCTTATCATTTACATGGGTGGGCAAACTTTTAGTGGTCTCAGAATTAAATAAAATTAAGGGCATTGTGATATGTCTATGAGGTAGGAACATCAAGGTTAACAGCCCTAGTTTGTAAGTCACACAGCCTTAATGCCATGCCGAGCGTAGTGAGGGGTTGCTAACCTCAATAATTTGTCTCTGAAAGCAACACTATTTACAATTTTGAGGGACTGGTGTACCTTCAGTCATTTCATGGGATTGTAGCTTTGGGTAGGCTACACGACAATCCAAACTTCTCCAGAACTCTTCAGGAATAGCACAAAGTCCCATAGGTGAGGGAGCAAATGTTAAATCTGATTTGCATTGTAGCTTGTAATTAAAGCACTTAATTCACTGTAAAGGGCTGCAGCTTAACAAATTACATTTAATAAAACACATCAACTAACTTCAGTCAGGAAACCATTTGCCTCCTAGGCTAAGTGGGGTTAGAAAACGGACACTTTAAAGGAGACAATAGCTTCTCTAGGGTGGAGATTTAATGTTTGTTGGGCATTATTACCTAATCTCAGCCTAGCACTGCACTCCTTGTGGTTTAAAACACTTCCTTTGAGAAATAAAGGCTACATACCCTATATATTGACGTGTAGATTAGCCACGTATGCCAGTAAATCCTCCTGATTACAGGCCTTTATCCAGTCATTATATCTGGATTAGGAATGAGGAATTTGTGAATTAATGGATAGGTGTTTGAGGGACTGACATCTCATGGGTATTAAAACCAGAATTATTCGGTGAGACGTGTGATATTTGTATTTACCGCTCCAATGCACGAGGAAACAGGAATGCTGTTATGTCCGGTGTGATAAGAACTGCGCAAAAAATTACCGCACAGATGTTGGTTTCCCACACTTCTGCTATTGGTTAAATTGCAAAATTATATTTCTGAGTTTATTTTAATAATTACAAGCAATGTTTTCTTCAGACAAAATCGACAGGCCGCACTCAATGAATACGGGTAGACTGCACTCTCGCGGATACATGGTGAACCGTCGCCGCCATGCGTGCGTGCGTGCGGTGCTTCCGGTGACGGCCGTTTCAAAACCATGACGAAAAAATTACATGGTAAAGGCCTGATGTGTCCATACTGTAATGGTTACTATACTGTGGTCTGAGCAAGACCAACTACAATCCTCAGACCTTAACGTAGAAAAAACATGGCGGCGACGGTTGCCCTACCAATAGCTAAGATCATGTCATCGGGCTTGTCACAGTTCGTGTAAATTATTATTTTTACTCACCTAAGAGCATAAAAGATATCACAAGACGAGACTAGGTTCCGAAGAAATATGCATCAATAATTTAGACTTACCTGAATTAATTTATCTATATAGTGCTGGCCTCGAATTATAGGTTTCTTCGTCTTCACCCAAGGGGCAGCTACAATAGTCTCACTGTTTCTGTGGTTGAATAAGACGCTTTTTGGCGAGTTATCACGATTTGTATTTAAGTTCAGTAATTATAGATTAATATTATTAGCAAAAAATCAAACAGATTCTGAAGTAGGAGAGAAGAAAGTACCCGGTTACTGAAGTGCTGTCCCAGCACCTGCAGAGTATTTGTGTACACAATCGGAATGAGAATAGTAGCCAGAAATAATCGAACCAACACCATAGAGATACAATTCAATTAAGACTTCTCGTGGAATTGTCTAAAATCTCGGGTAAAACATCACACCGTATTAGTTGATTAAAATATGCAAAGAAGTCGTCGTGTGGATATCAGAACATAATTATGGAGAATACTACACACAAGGGACACGATAATATGATACCATCTAACCTATTAAACATTCGCTGTTACCGTTTGGAATAGTTGTACACTGGAAATAGTTGATTTAGTAAAGTACTATAGGTTGGAAAGCACCATCTCCCTCTTACGGAATTATCGCGGCACACCATCTCGCAATATAAGAACATAATTGGCAAGGTACTCACAACACTTTATTACACACATCATAGTAAAAATAACTTGCAAGCTGTAAGAATCACAAAAGTATGAATAATGACGGAACACAATGAGTTCACTGTTTGGCACAGGGGGAACATCTTCCTTAACCAATAAAAAAGTTCACTGTATTATTTGGCGTGTATACAAGGCAGTGTAGAACATCTGCCAGACTGGTAAGGATTTACGGAGGCACATATTGCTGAGCTTCAAGATAAGGTCAATGGTTTGGTCTAGCCGTAGATGCTCATTGCGTTTTCCCTTTACGTACTTCAGTTCGGCACTAATGATGTGTACTAAGCTATTATTATATTGCCACAAACTAGCAAATCATTGCGGTGTATATTCTTGAGTCACTTCTATTATGCTTTAGTCATAGGTACTTCAACATCCGAAGTAAATGACACAATGCCATCGGTTGACTGGACAATCTTCACACAAACGAACCAGTCCATGTTAAGCGTATTATCACATATTTACATACGATTGCAGTACATTAACGCGAACTGGACTTTACAGACATATAGAAGACACTAAAAATTACAGATGAGTGACATTTTATCGCAACTTTCATCAAACGAAGCTAATCAAAGCTAAATAGTGTATCCCAGCAACGAATGTAAACAAACAATATGGCGGGGCTTCAGCATACGCCGTTTTCACACTTTCGAGACCTGCATTAAGGTCTGAGTATTGTAGTTGGTCTTGGTCTGAGTATTGCAGTTGGTCTTGCTGTTTCTGAGTATTATAGATACCTTGTTTGAGTACGGCGCATAGATGGCGTTAGCTTCGCAGGAGTAAAATTAGGCAACCCACACGGCTCGTGCAACCCACCGATTCGTTAAACCTCACAGACTGTAACACACGCCGTATTTTAAGGCATCTGATTGGCGGATATTTAACTGCATGAGAATATTTATAACTTAATAATAGTTTTAATGCAGCCAATGGCCATTGAAAAAGTAAAAAAAAATACAATGCAGGTACTCTCAGTCGCTACAATTTTAATCTCTAGCCTACTTAGGCTGTGTCCCAATAGTACAATTTCAGCCATAGTGAACTAGATAGTCGACTACTTTGCCGGATGTGACGTCAGAAGTCGTGATCCAATACTGCTTAGCACATAGCAATCAAGTCTGTACTTAGCCTCCAATAATAATAAAAAAAAAAAGCCTGCCCAATGGCCTCTGGGAGCTGTCCCCCTGCAGATGCTATGTTTGCCGCTAGAGGTGCTGCATACCCTCCACATGATCCGTTCACTTGGCGGTATATACACACATTGTACCAGCTGAAATAAGGCCACTTTATTTGCACTTTATTAAGATGGTATACTGTTGCGTGCCGTTTTGTAAACAAGGCTCTAGAAATAATTTTCCTGGAACGAGTTTTCATTAATTTCCTAGTCGAGAGCCGACAATGAAATTATGGATTAAAGCAATAAGCAGACAAGGTATGTAGCATAAGTTGACCATGTGACTGAATATTAGGTTACTTTCTATTATTGCTCTAGTTCTGATGATGATGATGATAATAATCTCCTGACCGCCTTGTCGTGTAGAGGCTAGCATTCTTGTGTGTCGGCCCAGAGGTCCGGGTTGGATTCCCGGCTCTGCCAAGAAATTTAACTCAGGTCTGAGGGCTGGAACGGGGAACACTCAACTTCATGACGTAAAACCGAGATGAGGTGGTTTCAATTCTCATCTCATCCATCCTGGAAGTGGTTTTCCGTGGTTTCCCACCTCTACTCCAGACAAATGCCCGGATTGTTCCTAATTTAAGGCCGCAGCCACCTACTTCCCAATCATCACCTGAATTACAAATACACCCACTACTACAGACACCTCAATTTCACAGGTTATCACACAGATTCTACAATACCCAAGTACACGGAGCTAAATGACCAATATGTCCAAGCCCCACTAATGATAGAACAACAAACAATATAATAATTTTCTGTTTCTATTGTGTAGGTGATACCAAGGATAAGTTATGGAACCCTAATGACCGCTCCGTCGTGTGCAGTAATCACTTCATCGAATGTGACTACAGACCAAAATTAAAACCTGATGCGGTTCCCAGCGTTTTCAGTGACTACCCACCAAATAAGAAACTTAAACTGTCAGTGCCAAGAAGAAATATTGTCAAATCAACTGTATCATTAAAATGTACAAAATTCCCCAAGGCAGGCTTTGTTGCGGTTGAATCTTGTGCTTTGGATGGTGTCCCCCCGCCTGCCATCTCAAATGTTAATGATTTAGTCAAGAAAGATGCGTCTATACAAACAAAAGTAAATATGAGACAATTGAACTCACGGAATAGGATACTACGCACAATGCGTAGGTCACTAAGGCGTGCAAGACAAAAAATATCTGCACTTAAAGGTCGCCAAGAGCAACTCAAGCAACGAATCAGCAGGCTAGAGAAAAATATGGCTGACTATAATTTGAACGCAATTGAGGTTTCCAGTACTGAAGGAAATTTAAAAGCAAAATTTCTACAAGAACAGCTTAAAGTATTTCTACAGAAGAAGCCTAGATGGAGTGACTCAACTATCAGGTATTGCATTATCTGGCACAGTAAGTCCCCGGCAGGTTACCAATTTATACGAAGTAGAGAACTGTTAAGCATGCCTTCTAAATCTACCATCAAACGTTATGTTGGAAGCACTACTGGTGTAATGGTGTCAAGTTTAATAGTGAAGAGACTCCACGAAGAAGCAAAATTTACTGAGGGAATAAATACATTTGGCTCAGTTATCGTAGATGAGATGGCTATCCAACCACGCGCGCTCTACTGTAAAGCAGCTGATGAAGTACAGGGACTTGTGTCAATGGGTGGACTGGAAAAAGATTTAGGCCTAGAAAAAGAAATCGCAACAAAACTGCTGTGCTTTGTGTTCGTTGGACTTGCTTCGCATTTTAAAATTCCTGTGGCATACTTTTTTACTCGGGACCTAAAAGCTGAAGTACTTCATCAACTTACTATTGAAGTTATTGATAAAGTGGAAAAGGCATCATTTATTGTTGTACGTGTGGTGGCAGATAATCATTCTACAAATGTGAAATTATTCCGCTTACTTTCTGGGGGTAGCACACCTCTACCTGTCGTGCCACATCCTTTGGACAGTTCACGCAATTTATTTCTGTCTTATGACCAATGCCATATATTGAAAAATTTAAGGAATGCATTACTGGACGTGAAGAAGTAGTTAGTTAAGGATGGGAAACCCATATCTGGTTGGTTCATCAGAAAGTTGTACGACCTGCAAAAGGATTTGAAAGTGAAACTAGTTAGAAGACTGACACACAAACATATCTACCCGACAACCTTTGAGAAAATGCATGTGGGCAGAGCTGTCGATATTTTATCTTCGGATGTTATTTCAGCCCTTGAGTTCTTGAGGCAATATGGGTCTCAGTTCGGAATAAAAGAATTTCAGGATGCTGAAGGCACTATCGAGTTCTTGAAGCTAGTTAACAAATGGTTCACCATCCTCAATATTAAGAACACTTTGCAGCATATACACTCTAGGAATGAAGACGCAATGCATTTCTTCTCAGTTGACGATGAAAGATTCGAATGGCTGGAGAACGACTTCATTCCCTATCTGGAACTCTGGAAGAAAGCATCAGCAAGTCCGGTGGAATTCATAAGTAAAGAAACTTATGAAGCAGTTTGTCTGACGACAAAATCTGCCGTATTCTGTGTCAAGTACCTGCTTGAAAATGGCTTTCATTTCGTATTAACCAGGAAATTTTCTTCTGATGAAGTAGAAAGTTTTTTCAGTTGCATCAGACAGTTTGGAGGTAGCAACGACCAAACCAACGCTGCAAGTGTTACACAGACCCTGCATAAAATTCTGACTACTGTACTCGTAAGTGCATCTCTCACGGGAAATGTAGCACCTGAATCTGCCTGTAGTGACTGGATGGCAACACGTAACTCAACCGGGAGACGCACGAGCACAACGATTCATGAAGATCAATCGGCAACAACGAATACAGATTTAGCAAGAAATTTTCGAACACAATAGAAAGCATCGCAAATGAAGCTGAATGGGTGCCATGTGTTTCTATGACGAGTGCTGCAATGGCCTATATTGGAGGGTATTTGGTAAGAACTGTCGAAGACCATATATCATGTCAAGAGTGCCTTGATAAAATTAGTAGTATCCAGAGTCAATCCCCTGTGATGTCACTTATAAAATTCAAAGACAGAGGAGGTCTCCGATATCTTAAGCCAGGTTTTGTTTCGCTGCTGATGAGACTGGAAGAAGTAACAGACGAAATTATATCGGTTACGCTGGGCAGTCCAAGAATAGCACAAACATTAACCACAATACTGTTGTCACATGTTGCTAAAACACCTATTCTACAGTGTGGAGTGAGTGATCACCCTGAGGAACTGAGCAAGTTAATATTGCAGAAGTTTCTGCGCCCTCTGTCACTAACTACACCAATGACATGGCAGATGAGTTTCGCCGAGACTACTTCTTGAGAAGAAGAACAAATTATGAGAAAAGAGAATCAAGAAAAATTGTTAATTTTCACTGAACCCCTAGGTCTATGGGACGACAGTAAAAGTATTCAGTGCAACCGTACCGTACTGTACAAATCAGACATTAGTTTCGTTAGTTGTACGTGCTATATAAGGGAAATCCGAAGATGAAACGAACTCCTACTAGTAAAAGATGAACATCACATATATTTTACTCCATTCTACTCAACAACTTATGTTCATGTACTGCAAACATAGTCTATATATTAATTTATGCTGGTATTACCTTGCGATCATTACATGCTAATGTTGGGTGGGGAATCAGCGCTGCAGTGGTCAATGTGCGCACTGCTAGGAGGACTGTGACAGACAGTTGGCAACAGTTATTTTTGTCTTTTGTGAGAAAAGGACAAGGAACAGTGCATCCAAGATGGAGTCTTTTGAGTGTTATTTGTAAGGTGTGTGCATTTTTTCTTGTGAATAAATATCTTTTCATTTTCCCGAATAAGTACGAAGTGACGTTTCTGTTCGTAACATCTGGCGACCGTGACAGGATATAGAAAGGAAAATGAGCGATACTCGAAGTTTGATCAGAAAACGTGGTGTATACCGTGCATCGTTCACGAAAATTGTAGCTTCACTTCAAGTTTTGTTGGAGAAAGAAATAAAGGACATAGTCGCTATCCGAGGAGATTACGCCTTAGTGGAAGAGAAGGCTAACCTCATAAGTAATCTGGACCAGGAGATCTTCCAACACCTCATGGAAGATGCGGTGTCAGAAGAAGACCTGATCACAGAAGTAGACGGAGTAGATGACTATAAACGCAAGTTTCATATGTTAGCAGCGGCTGTTTCCGATGCTCTTGCAATGGAGAGAAAACGTGAAGACGAAGTCCAGTCAACAGTAAGCACCAGTAACACTCATAACCTAAAAAGTAAATATCGCCTTCCAAAGATCGAATTCCGAAAATTTGGTGGAAATCTACGAGATTGGTTAGGTTTCTGGAATCAATTTCAAAAGATTGATGAAGATGAAGGGTTAGATAATGCCGATAAATACGAATATCTTATCCAAGCAACATTGCCAAACTCCAAAGCTCGCGACATCGTTGATAGTTTTCCAGCCACAAGTGGAAATTACCCTAAAGCAATACAGAAACTTAAATCACGTTTTGGCAAAGATTCTTTGTTGGTGGAAGTCTACACTAGAGAACTATTGACAATGATGAATTCTTGTAGTAGTCTTGACATCTCATCATTATATGACAGACTCGAAACTCAACTTGGTGCTTTGGAGAGCCTAGGTGTAACTTCCGAGAAATATGCAGCAATGTTATTTCCTATGATTGAATCATGCTTGTCTATAGATGTGTTACGTGCCTGGCAGAGGAGTGGCGGTGGGAAGGAATGTGAACCTAGTGAACGTCTTAAAGGTTTGATGAAATTCCTGGAGAATGAAGTAGAGAGTGAGGAAAGGATCAAACTGGCCATCCCAAGTAAAGGTAACATCAATGTGAATCCTGACAAGTCAAAAGGTACGAAGAAAATTGACATTTACAGTGAATCGCCACCTACCGCAGCTGCACTTGTGGATTGTAATCTTAAACTAAACTGTATATTTTGTGATAGGTCCCATGCTAGTTCAAACTGCTCCGTGGCAAAGCAGATGGCTTTAAAGGAGAGAGTCTCAATTGTGAAGAATAAGAGAGCATGTTTTCTCTGTCTGAAGAAAGGACATGTTTCAAAGATGTGCAGAAGTCAGTTAAAATGTGATTCCTGTAGCAAAAAACATAACAGCCTAATATGTCTAGGCCCAACACATTCCTCTGAAGCTACCAATGAGAAACTTCAGTCTCACTCTTTGATTTCAAATGAAGAACGTAGTGGTGTGCAAGGTGTTATTTTGCAAACATTAAAGGTGAAGGTCATTGGAGAATCCTCTGCAATGGAGGTAAGGGCTCTACTGGATACTGGCAGTCAGAGATCTTATATGCTTGAATCAGTGGCACAGAAGTTAGGTTACAGTAGTCATCGCACAGAAATGCTACGCCATTCACTATTTGGTGGGGTAGTCACCGAAGAGAGACAGCATATGTGCTATAGGATCTACATAGAGAGTTTAGGAAAGCCTTATGCCTGCAATTTTGAAGTCTTAGGGCAACAAGTAATTACAGGGTACAATACTATGTTAAAGGGCCCATGGTTGCAAGAACTAAGAGCAAAAGGGATACAGAATTATGATACTGAAGGTCCCATTGAACTATTAATAGGCGCTGATGTCGCTGGAAAGTTAATGACTGGACAAACGTGTACACTAAGCAATGGTCTTGTATGTATTGAGACTCTGCTGGGGTGGACTGTGATGGGTAAAGTAGTTTCCGGAGATCAATCAAGCATGACCAACCTCGTCACTTCTCTCTTTATCAGAGATGCTTCAGTTGAAAATCTGTGGGAACTGGACGTGCTAGGTATCAGCGATCCTGCCGTAAAGAAAACTAAAACTGAAGAAAACTTTGCAACAATGGAGCACTTTCAGAAAACCGTGTCTATTAATGGAGAATTTAGGTATGAAGTCCATTTACCCTGGAAAGAAAACAAATCATTTCTTGTATCTAACAGGGTCATGGCTGAGAAGAGGTTAGTCAACACAAGGAAGAAAGTGGAAAATTTTGGACTAGGCGAGACGTATGAAAATATTTTCAACGAGTGGGAAAGGAGTGGTGTTATTGAACCGGTTCAGGAGGATGAAAACTTCAGACACTATCTACCGCATCGAGCTGTTGTGAAGGAAAGTAGTTCAACGACACCTGTTCGTCCTGTATTTGACGCCTCAGCGAAGGAAGCGGGAACCCCTGCTTTGAACGATTGTTTGTATGATGGCCCCAACCTGATTGAGCTAATCCCTGCTATTCTTCTTAGATTCCGAGAGAGGAAAGTAGGAATTATTGCAGACATTGAGAAGGCCTTCCTTCAGATAAGCATACGGAAAGAAGATCGAAACTATATCTGCTTCCTGATGTGGCAGGACGTTGGGAATAATTACAAGATCTTCAAGCATGCCAGGCTGGTTTTCGGCTTAACTTGTAGTCCGTTTCTCCTGGTGGCGGTCTTGGAGTATCACCTGAAGAAGTACTTGGAAAACCCGCAATTCAATCCCCTATTCATCGAGAGACTTCTACAGAGCTTCTACGTGGACAACGTTGTCACTAGCCTTGACAGGGAATCGGAGGTGGGCGAGTTTATCAATCAAGCTAGTAGGGTATTATCAGAAGGCAGTTTTAATTTGAGGGGATGGCAGTTCTCTCAGGATGATGACCAGTCTGCTACCCTTTCATCTGTTTTGGGACTGTTATGGGATCGACAGGAGGATACACTTACTTTAAATTTGCATTGGTTGAATAGCCTTCAGGTGGGAGAAGTGACAAAAAGGACAATTCTGTCACTCGCACATCGAATTTTTGATCCAGTTGGTGTGACATGTCCTGTCACCCTTTGTGTTAAACTGTTGATTCAAAGAACCTGGAAGACTCATATAAGATGGGATAGTGCAGTTGATGAGAAGTCCAGAGACGAGTTTCTGGCCTGGGTAAAGGATCTACCTCACCTGGTAGAAATCAAGATTCCTCGATGGTTTGGAAGAAGTGACCATGTGCAAATTCATGTCTTCTGTGATGCCAGCCAACTTGCATACGCAGCAGTAGTCTTCATAAGATGCGATTCCAACAATCAAGTGAGTGTACAGTTATGTGATGCAAGATCTCGTGTGGCCCCCCTCAAGGAAGTGACAATCCCCAGATTGGAATTGCTGGCAGCTACAATTGGTGCACGGTTGCTTAAATGTGTGTTGGAATCTATTTCACTGGAAGTTCATGAGTTTTTTCTCTGGTCTGACTCGTCCACAGTTCTAGCATGGATCTGCAGGACTGAGAACTGGTCGGTGTTTGTCCGCAATCGTGTGAATGAGATCAGGAATTTGACCAATTTAAACTGCTGGCGACATGTTCCAGGTTCATTGAATCCAGCTGATTTACCGTCACGTGGCTGTTCTGCTTCGCAATTAGTAGCCTCTCGATGGTGGGAGGGACCTGCCTGGTTGTACGAATCTCCAGATTGTTGGCCTCAAACAAAAGTGGTGTATGACGAAGAGAGTATCGCAAAGGAAATGAAGAAAAACCCTGTGAATTCTATGACTGCAACCAATGAAGGTCCCCTCTGGTATGCCAGGTATTTTTCCAGCTATCACAGAATAGTTCATCTAATCGCATGGATTCTTCGTTTCTGTAAGAATTGTCTTAGACGTGAGAGGATCTCGCAAGAAAATCTGCAAGTTGAAGAGTTAGAAAGGGCTGAAATTAGACTCATTTCTATAATTCAACGAGAAAGCTTCCACGGATTAGTTGATAAACGTCTATCTTCACTACATCCATTCCTGGAAGATGGTGTTCTCAGGGTTAAAACGAGACTACTACTGCGAGAAGATTTGAAGCAATTCAGGTTCCCAATGATTCTCCCGGTGAACCATGTCATCACCTCTCGCTTGATTATGGATGAGCACGTGAAAGAAAATCACATTGGAGTACAACTTCTTCTTAATCATCTGAGACAACGCTTCTGGATCATCGGTGGAAGGAGGACAGTTAGAAAAATTATAAGAAAATGTGTCAAGTGCCGGAGGCATGATGGACAACATACCGAAATCACTCAGGCCCCTCTGCCCCTGGACCGCATACGGGAAGCCTGTGTATTTGAAGTGATAGGAGTGGACTTGGCAGGTCCGGTGTTCCTGAGGGATGAAAGTAAAGCTTGGATTGTAGTTTTCACATGTGCGGTGTATCGCGCTGTTCATCTCGAAATGGTTACTTCTCTCTCCACAGAGGCGTTTGTGCAAGCGTTCCGGCGGTTTGTAGCAAGAAGAGGACGCCCCTCTGTGATTTACTCAGACAATGGTACAAATTTCACGGGTACAGATAACGCGTTTCAAAGTGTTGACTGGGAGAATATTTCCAAACACCATTCGGTTGAACGTATTACTTGGAGATTTAATCCCCCTAGTGCTCCTTGGTGGGGAGGCTTCTGGGAAAGGTTAATACGTCTAATTAAACAGCTTCTGAAACGAGTTTTGGGTAAAGCCTGTCTAACTTACCAAGAAATGCTTACCCTTCTCTGCAGTATAGAAGCCACCATAAATGCAAGACCGCTAACATATCTGACCGATGGATGTGAAGATATAAGTCCACTCACCCCTGCCTGCTTTCTACAAGAAATTAAGACAACTGGAGTTCCAGAATGTGATGCATTGGATGCTATAACCCTGAATCAAAGAAATCGTCATCTTCTGAACCTAAGAATGGCATTGAAAAAAAGATTCCAGCAGGAATATCTGGGACTTTTGGCACTCGGTAAACCGAGTTGTAAACCAACTCTTTTGTTCAAGAGAGGTGACATTGTCCTAGTTGGATCAGATGGCACTAAGAGGATAGATTGGCCCCTTGGAAAAATTGTGGACTTGTTCCCTGGAACTGATGGTAATACAAGACTTGCAAGGGTTGTTACATCAAAAGGAGAACTCTTGAGACCAATACAGCGACTCTACCCACTAGAAGTACCTGATGAAGACAGCACACCTTTAAGGACTGGCTTGAATAAGAAAACGGCTACTGCTTTAGGAGAGCCGACTGGAACTGGTGTTCAACCCCCAAAGACTACACGTTCGGGTAGAACTGTCAACGTTCCTGCAAGATATGTGGAGTAGTTGAGGATGTCTTGTTGAGGATGTCTTTCCTCAACGGTGGGAGGATGTGACAGACAGTTGGCAACAGTTATTTTTGTCTTTTGTGAGAAAAGGACAAGGAACAGTGCATCCAAGATGGAGTCTTTTGAGTGTTATTTGTAAGGTGTGTGCATTTTTTCTTGTGAATAAATATCTTTTCATTTTCCCGAATAAGTACGAAGTGACGTTTCTGTTCGTAACAAGGACACTGTTGTTGCAGAGAACGCCGCGATTGAGTAGGCTTTCTATTATTGGAGGCTAAGGTCTGTAGCATCTAGTGAACGAAAGTGCATGCTAGATTGTCGACTGCGTCAAGGGAGTTATAGAAATTGTAGCTTATCGGAATTGTAGGTTATGTAAATTGTAGGTTATCTTTGACTTAAGCCAAACACAAACCATAATTAGGGCTCGGCTAAAAAGTGATCTTCTTGACGCATCCATGATCGTATAATTCAGGTATTGTTTATTTAAAACAGCTGATGAAAGCGCAAAGAGCTTACAAGGAGTAACAGATCACCACCATCTTGTGTGTTGGTTTGGTACCAGCATGTAAGTCCAGTGCGTTTCCACAAGTCTATGAAGGAGGCTGTGATCAAGCAGACATGTCCCAAATCTCCGTAGTGGATAGCACATAGCACATAGTAGCTAGCAGCTAGTCAATAGCAGACAACTTGAGTATTGGGACACAGCCTCTGTATAAAACAAAGTCCGCGATTCTTAGATGTCTCGGGTTATCTCGAGAACCACCGGATGGATTTTGATGCGGTTTTCACCATTCTGTAAAGGATATCTCGAGAAGGGTTTCTGTAGACAATAATTTATTTGTATTCAAAGGAAGCCAAGCAGTAACGATTTCAGTGAAAAAGTTGAAAAATGAAACCTGGCGTCCGTGCGCTTGTTAAGGTTACGCTGGGCAAACCGTTAAAAATATCTATATACTACGAGTGTAAGAATTGCTCAGCATGAAAAGTTCTACAAAAGAGCCCGCGAGAGCATAGCTCTATCTTCAATTCATCTCCCGCTATAAGTGTTTTTACGTTTCCATTTCTTCCAACAATCACCATTCAATTACTGAGGCGACAGTTTATGAGCTAGTGTAGGGCGCTACCCAGTTACAGCCTAGCTAGCGGGCGAGCCTATTACCCCTGCTACAGCCAGCAGCAAACTGACGAGTCGTGTTGAGTTAAGACTTCAGAGAAGAGTGGTTGTGTTTGGAGTTTCTCTGGAAGTTTAACTCGGCATTTCTTCATTTCCCCTGTGAACGTTTCGTTCCTCAAAATACACAGTCAAGTTGAGATTGAACGGAAAGGGGATTTGTGTTTCATGCACTTCGCCATTCTTAAATTTCGTCTGACAAGAATTCGTTGCACATGCACCTCCATGATAGTATAATTAATAGTCCAGTCAGTGATTTTAACCCATTATGCCGAGACGTAAAACGGATATAGGTCGTAGTTCATTGACATCGAAAAAAAAGGGCTTATCACGTAATGCATTAATAACTGATCCCGGGCGAAGCCGGGGCGGATTGCTAGTTAATAAATAAGTCGGTTGCAAACATACGCCTGATTCCAAGGCAATCTTTGAACTGTGCGTTTGAAACATTCGAATTAAACAAGTTGTTTGCAAACGACTAATTCTGGCCATAGTCTTTGCTTTATTAGGCTAACTTTGTGCTACGGTACTGTTTTGTAATTTAATATAACTTACGGTACTTGTAGGTGGCGAATGTTTCATAGTACCATACTGTATAATTTTTGTTAGTAGATTCTTTTAATGGAATACAGCCAGTTATCATCTGAATATTATATAGGCTTGTAATCGAAAACGTCAAGTGCGGTACCGTATTCAATATTTAGTTATCTTTGAAGTCCTTCAATTTTAAAATCGTACACCAGCTTTTAAATGAGAATTGGGAGCATTCTGTAATTATTCCAAGGTATTTGAACAAAGACTTATCACATAACTCATCAATTAGGGCTTCGAGTTCAATTTATTTTAACTGATTTTTTTTAATTTACTCTGCCACGAAATAAATAAATTATTAGAATCCTTCTAGGAAATTCTCATCATATCGTGATGGAAGTAAGTGATCGTTGAAAACAACGAATAAAATAGATCTGACAGTGAAATTACGAAGTACGTCCAGAAAGTAAGTTCTGTTTGGTAATAACATTAAATTGTGTACAGATACAGAAAAATTATTTATTGCACAAAATTCTACAACCCTTAAACTACTTTTCCACGTAACTGCCGAAACGTTGCAGGCATTTGTCGTAGCGTAGCACGAGTTTTTGTATACCTTCTTCATAGACGTGTGCCGCCTGTGTCTTCAACTAGTTGTACGTTCCGCTGCAGCGCAGTTCCGCATATGCGCGGTAGACGCAGGGTGCGTTTTTTTTAAGCAGAACGCGCAGCGATTCAGCAGTGCCGAACGTAGCGCGTTCTTTTATTCCTGCTGCACTCTCTGCTGTTTGCAGCGATTTACCCCCACTCTGAGCCCTCGTGCAGCGTAGTTTTACTTTGCTACTTTGCTTTGCTGCGTTGCTTCAATAATCACAATGGCTCCAATTGAATACGCTCTTATCCTACAAGATTTTCTGGAAAGTGTGCTTTTCGTTAAAGTGTTGCTGTACATGTGTGTACGACTGAATATCAAGTTTGATAAAGTAGAATCAAGCCTAGGAAGAAAGTTATAATCACACGAGTATACAATTGATGATTAAATTTATTTGGTTATGTTCTGTGTTATGTGCTATGGAGGAAAACTCATAGTCCCATTCTCCATAAGAAGTCGAAGATTTGTGAATGTATCTTACTTACAGTACTTCGTTACGAAAAAATACTGCATTTTATGTCTTCGGTCTACAAACATTTTTTTTGTTGGTGTACATAGGCCCTACCTCAGTATGGTAACAAATATCTGTACTTGGCTGGGTGGTGACAAATTCTATTAGGTTTCTCATGAAAAACTTATATGGACACTAACCTATTTTCTTTCTCTAAGGTGCATTTTAACTAGGTATACAAATTGTTTCATTTGTCTTCCATTCCTCCCACGGTGTGTATTCATATTCACTCCAATTATACATATTTATTTTGGCCCTGGCTGTTATGTGCTGAAGTTCTTGTAATTATGGTATTATGTGATATCAACATGGATGCCTGACTACTTTGTACATTTCATTCATGCGTGTAGTGTAAATGTTTGTGAGAATGATAAAAACAAATCATACAGTATGATTATGTTGTCAGGTCACTATCGGAGTAGGTCTACTTAGTTTGTAGGGCTCAATGTTCGCAGAGCCGACACACAACCACTATATTATAAGTCTGTAAAATACTCGAATGTACATGCGCACAGGTTATGGCAGGCCACGCCAATCCGAGCACTTAGTGCTTGCGCACCTGGTGCTTTTCCCCTCCCACCCCTCTTTCTCCACAGTCAGACTTGGATGATGAGCAATGGATCGCTGACCTCGCTTTCATGAAATACATCACGGGGTATTTAAATGACTTAAATAACTCGTTGCAAAGCAAAAATAAATTAATCAGTACTATGTGCGACCGTATTGAAAGTTTCAAATTGCAGCTTGTGCTTTTTAAAACTCAGCTTCAAGAAGGAAATTGGGACAATTCTCCCTCCCTAAAATTCTTTAATCAGTGAGTACACAAAAGCGTTACAGTCATTACATAATGAATTTGAAGATAGGTTTGAAGAGATAAAACAAGTAAAACCGGCACTCAAGTGTTTATGACACCTCTTTCGGTACGCCCATAGGATGACCCATCAAGTCTCCAAGTTGAGCAGATACTACAGTGCGATTCAATTTTGAAAGACCGCTATTACCATTATAATGGTGATTTGATTTCATTTTATAAAGGCGTTGTGGAAAAAGAATTCCCGAGGATCCATGCCCTTGCCCTGAAATTTGTTGCTATGTTCAGAACAACGTTCGTTTGTGAACAAATATTTTCAATTATGAATATTAACAAAACAAAGTCAAGTTTGTCTGATGCTTCCTTGGAAGCTATACTTCGGATTGCAAATGCCAAAACGATTGTTCCAAATATCGGAGAAATTAGTGGCTTCAAAGCGATGACAAAGATAAAGAAAGAATGTTAAAAATTAGTCCAAAATCAGGAGTGCAATAAGACTATTATTCCTGTCTACACAAAATTAGCATTATTGTTATTATTAGTTTTCATACCGGTACACTGCCTGACGCGCGCCGATTTGCCCAGCCCAATTCACAAATAAACAACAGTACGACTCTCGCCTCGCTAAGCGCTGCCACTTCACGTTCCTCTCCTACAGCAGAGCACGGTACTTTTCCAGGTGCCGCCCAGTGCTCGCGAAGCACCTGAGTTGGCGAGGCCTGGGTTATGGAATACTCAACGGCGCGTGCGTCACAGATGCAAAATTTCAGAGAATAGCAATAATATCTCAAAGCCCTCTACGAACCTTTTTCTGCTACAAAGTACTGTACATGAACTACAGTGAGAGCCTTCACTATAGACCAGGGCCTCGAAGTCGCTGAGTGACTGCAGGGGTTCTGCGTGTAGCCACCTGTTGAGCAAGCCACTGGCAGCATAGCGCCCAACTAGTTCAACACATTTCAACTGCTTAACGTATTAAATAATCATCATTACATAATTATATGAATTTCAGAGTAGTTGCTGGAAATTCTGTCCTTCATTTCCTAAACACACATTGCACCAACGTAGGAAGTTTTGGTACACTTGCTGTAATTCATCCTCACTGATATGGCTGCAAACAATCTCAATACATACTTGTAAACAACAACGATGGCAAGAAATTCAAACAGAATGACAGCTCAGGACAGGGAGGCATGGAGCGCTGCATCATACCAGTCAAAAGACTGAAGACTCAAACAACGATATGACTGCAGTTATTTCGTTCTCGAGAGTTCGCGGATTGTTTCTGTATACCTTTTGTTTGAGGTTCTCCACACGCAACAATCGCATGGCGCTGAAACGTACTGTCCCCGTTTACCTGGATAGTAGGCTGTCAGATATCCGCCCCCTCAATCGGATTGCCAATTATCAATCGCACCGGCACAGTTACATCAATAAAAATGGCACTGACAGATACTATCGAGATAAGAGCACAGAAATTCACAGGAAATCATTGTGGAACACACCAAAATAGACGGGGGTGCATACTTACCGTTGCTTACCTCTTAATTATCTCGGGGTTTGAGTTGACAACAGGATCACTAAAAGTCTGTTCACACAATAATCTCCGCCATGACATTTAAAAATGAACCAGAAACGAAGACGAGAACTTTGAACTGTACAAAAGCTTTATTTCTAATAAAGGGTCTGATTTTCCTAACACAACAAAATATACGTGGCTATCAGTAGCCCAAGTCAATCTGACTACGTCCTCCAGTAGGACTTGCAAAATTATTATACAACATGATATAAAACATTTTTAGCTCCCAAGAGCTCCAAATACCGTAACACTCATAACACTATTGGATTGGAAAAGGACGTCAGGGTGTGACATATATAGAGCATTTGTTTCCTTTTAATAAACAAGAGAATGATATTTATAGTCGCAAGGCCAGAGTGTACGACCTCACTCTCTGAAAACCATATGTTGACACAGCTGCGGGCTACCTTCCAGCCTGACGCATACTGGTCAAATGCACTCCCTTCTCACACGCTATGTTACGTAAGAGCACAGCCTGCACTCTCAAGCTTTTAAATGTCTTACAAGACAACTCACATTATATTTACGCAAATCTTTCAAGTACTTTGATCACATCCTAATGGATCATTACATAACTTTCTTAAACTTGTTAACTTCAATCCAAATGTTTAAATAGCTCTTAAATGTTTATAACAAAATCACAAAAATTATTTATAACAATTAGAAATTGTTTATAATATTTGTCAAAGACAATAAAAATATTATAAGCACGCCTTTAACATCACTCTCGTTTCATATTATTTTCAAAAATATTTACAACAATTATTTACAATATTAACATTTAAATTGTTTAAATTATTAATTTAATAAATACATTAGCCACATGTTCATTCGGTTGGTAATTTTATAATCCTGTTTAATATAATCGACCAATGAAGGTTAGTTATACATATTAATGTCACAATCTGTTTTAATAAAGTTCTTAATAATGATTTGTGACGGCAACCTTCATTCAACATCTTGTCTCAAATTCTTTCAAAACTCGTGTTAATTATAACAGTAAATCACTTGATTAATTTTCAACGAACTATGCCAATCTTACTCCAGCGGAAAATCCTTCGCTAACAAGTTAATGCACAATCTGCATTAAAAATATGCCCAAAATCATCATATATTAATCTATATGGCATTTAAAACTTTCACATCACTTACAAAACTTCCACAAATAATTCTTTAACATTTATTCCTGTGGGAACTTCCTTCATATTCAAGGGCATTATATCTCAGCGACTTTCAACACGCGCTGCACTAGCGATTATACATTCATAGTTCCACTTAAAAATTTTTATAATCATAAATTTGTTTCAAAACTGTTTTTCTATTTAACCTTCGTAGATTTCATTCATGAACTGAAATGAAGTCAAAACTTGCCAATCACAAACAAATTTAATAGTGAATACGCTTATATACGCCTATCTGGTCTATCAAAATTTAAGACTAACATCTTAAAAGAAATTGTAGTATGAAAATACTATCTTCAAATAAAGTGCGACTAAAATGCAAAGTAGTCGAATAGAATCCAATTAGACTGGGGAATGCAAACATCGTTATATAATTCTCTAATTGAGAAAAAACTCCTAACAAAAGTACTTGACTTTAATGCATTCAATAATTCATTATTAACATTACTCTTTCACAAAATTGTCTATGATGCAATGTTCATTCATAACTGACGATAAATGTCTGTGTTGCAATCAATACAAATAACGACTAGTATTTCCAAGATCGTCGATAACGTAAGATTTTAACGCTCTAAAATCATTTAAATGTTCTTCCTTCTTGATGATGACAGAAAATTGTTCAAAGTAATTAAACTGGGGTAGAATTACTTTAATAAATTGACACGCTGTCTGAATTTAAATCTGCCATAAAAATCATTAACTTACAGTCAAATCGTGACTACAAAAATATTAATTACTGAAAAATCTAAATATCAGTCTCAACTGATTTAAAATCGTTAACTATGCCCATGACATAACAATGTCTTAATAAATCGTCGAAAAATGCAAAACTCAACAAGGTGTACTGAGAATAAGAATCTCAACAAGAAAATAAGGCAAAATACATGAGGATAAAAATATGGGAAAAATGGTTGCTCAAACATTACTAGGTTACTCAAATACAATAAACGTTCACGACTACCTTATCTGCCGATTGACGTTCCAGAGGAAAATTCCCCAAAGAAGACTGCTGATGGATCCATTTCACTACGTTAAAGCTGAGCTCCATCCTCGAAATAGGAAATAGCACCCTCGAAGAATCGAACTGCTTCCTTCTCCGTGAATCACTCTGCTCCTCGAAGACGAATAGACATCCTTCCGGCAATAATCTTCTTTGTGAGTCGGGACTACCCTGACCTCTCTTGAAAAATTCCCTGAAGTTCCAGTAGACAATCATCATGACGTTTTGTAGAAATTTCCGAAGAAATTATTCATATTCAGAGTATGAAATTGTTTCTATGGCTGTTCGATGGTATTCAGCCTTTACTTACGAAACATGGGTGTAGATGGTATTCACCGCATGTTCGCTTATGTGGAATAGCAATTAGCGAAGTTCCATGTCGCTATCTTACTCCATTGAAGTATGTCCCAATTGCAATAAGCCTCTTAGCCTTCCATCTGCACTTCGGTTGTAGTGTCAGAAGAACAAACTGCCGTATTCAAATGCTCCATTATACTGTATTGTTCTGTAAGCAAGCAATCTGAAGTCTTTCTACTCCACTCGCAGCGTTAGCCTTGCTTTGATTCTGGCTTATACAAAAGTGTTTCTCTAGTGGCGAGATAATCACTTTTGCCAGTCGTAATAAACAGCTAATATCTTTTGAAGTACTCGGTCGAAATTGTTCAGCTTTTCTCTATAATTGCATGTAGTACTGCACAATACAATTATGTTATCGTAGACCGCTAACTGTTTGAAGTTCAACTTATAGAAGCTTTCTAAGGTCCGTTTCAACTTCACCTAGTTTGAACTGTATCTCGTTAACATAGTGGCCTCGCCACGCGTTATAAAACGATTCTTTTCACTTGCTGTTCACTATATTGAATATATAAGAAAATGACTTTCACAAATACTTCGATGATCTGAGCATTAGATCTCAGAATGATCAGCGAACGAAAGAGAAGAGAAGAGAAGAGGCTCCTCTCTACTGCGCAAGCCCTTTTATTACCTTCTCGAGGGGCGTTACCATCCCTTCCAAAGCGTGATACTACGTCATCGCTAGAACTTCCAACTTCGTTAATACATGACGGATTTTCAAAATTCAAAAACTGAAAATAAATTTCATCAAAATTCCAAATCAATGCTTTTACTGCAAATGGATTTCCACAATTCTGCATTCAAAAAGTCATAAAAATACCATAGTTTCAGCAATCTCCGTCTTCCTTTAAACTATCGTTCATTGGTTCATGCCTCTCCTCCAATAGCATAGTTTCTTCCTCAGCAGAATTCCTCGTTTCCTGCGACTGCGTCGTACATCTTGGAACATTCTGGACAAAATGCTGACGTCACTGAGAATCTCAGCTCAAGTAGCTTGCTGGCATAACATTTACGTCATCCGTGCTTACGTCATGACTACCCACGTCATAACTATGACAGCCATAACTCTAATCATAATTTCAAATATAGCCACCGTGGTCTCTACATAATTCAATTACGGGGGCATTCTCCTCTTACCACGTTTTAAAAACAGTTGCAAATTGTTTTTAAACTCAATGTTACAAGTATCTCAACTCTCTTGAACACGAAATTGAATTATTACTGGCTTACTCTAGTATGATATTTCCTCTATGTTCCTTAATCATTTATTTCTTCTACTCTGGGTTGTATGTGGTTAATGTATTCTTTCCTCTCTAATTCCTCTTCTGACCAGTGTTTCTATTCTCTAAGTTCTGCTGGCTCGTAGAAGGCCCAGGATCGATTACAACATCCTGCCTTTTCCTTTGATTGTCAGCTTCTTTATCCCTTAATTCTTTTAAGTATTGCTGGCTTTCCTTTTCTCTTTGCTGATATTGCTCAGGTGTCATAACCTGACTTTGAGTATTCTGGTTTCTATTTTGGTTTTGGTTATTCCTATTATAGTTACGATTATACCCATTATTGTTATAATATCTGCCTCTTCCATTATAGTTTCCTCGGTTGTAGTTCCAACCCCTTCTCTGTTGATATGGTCGGTAACCTTGTGATCTGTAATTTCTAAACTGATTATTCCTGTGAGGACCTACATTGTCAGTTTTCTCCTCCTCTGGCTTGTCAGTTTGTTGGACTTGGTCCATGTATACCGTATTGATTTCCTTATACTCTTGCCTTTGACCTTTCTGGACTACGTTAGGCCTTGGACTTGTGTAGTCCAACCTTCTTAGTAATTCATCCATGCTGGATAAATCCCTGATGTTGGACGAAATTATAAGTCTCCTCACCTCAATTGGCAGCATACGAGAAATCGCATCTATTAGTTGCTCCGTGGACAATGGTGGTTGCAAAAATCTCAAGCGGGACAACTGACTCGTAAAGAAATCAGCGTACCTCGTTGGAAGAGTACCTGAGTATTTCCTTGAATATACCTCCGCTCTTAACGAATTCTGCGCTTCTATGGACCAAAATCTTTTGATTAATGCCTCTGCAAACTCGTCAAATTTGCTGAAGGTATATCTAAAAGCTCTAAACCATTCAAGGGGTCCTCCAATCAGATATCTCTCTACAATCTTCATCTCTCTCTCTCTGGGAATGTGAGCTTCGATGAAATAATCTTTGAGATTCCTTACATACTCTATAGGTGTCAAACTATCAGTGTTACTGAATTTTGGTGGTTTGTCCTCGAAATTCCTAATGACCGTCACGTTCCTCGGATATGAATCCGGATAGTTTTTCCCACTATCTCGATAATTCCACTCAGATTCCATATTCCTCTCGTCATCCTCCTCTCTGAATCTGGATACACGTTCTTCAGGAGTCACGTCTCTTTCTTCTAGATCTAGGTGACATCTTCTGGTATGCTTCCTGTTCAATTCGCAAGCTAAGCCTTCTGTATCCTTGTCGGTAATTTCTGTTAAGACTTTCTTGACTATCTCTTCCTTGTAGTTCTCCATTAAACTAGCCTCTCCTAACTTCAAATTTTTCAGTTTACTCGTCGTTTCATTTACATCCGAGACAACTTTATGCATCTGTTCCTCTAATGTAGATTTTAAAGTTTGCATATCCTGATCTAGTTGTGTTCTATCGTCAACTTGTTTTTCGGATAGCGAATTTATCCTGACGCTTAAATCTTTTCTAATCTGTACTACCTCATTATTAATTTCTATCTGCGTACTGGCAAGTTTTCTTTCAATCCTTTCCTGAATTTGGGTTACATGTTCCCCACTTGACTTATTCCACTCGTCTTTCCATACCGCTACGTTTGCTGTTAACATCTCGGCTATGTCTACTTCGATATCCTCTTTTAACACTCTATTGTGGTCTAATACCTGTGTTCTCATGACTTCTACGTCATACTTCAACTCTGCTAAAGACGTTGTTGTTCTAACTGATTCGTCGACTAACCTAGTCGTTAATGCAGTTATATTACGCGTACAAAGAGTTTTTGAGTTTTCGATTTCTTCCCTGACTTTATTGACATCGGTTTGGACTTTAGTGATATCTACGAAAACTGTGTTGACCTCTACCTGAATCTTAGTTACATCACTTTGAACCTCAGTTATATCCGCATGAATATTGTTAATGTCTACCTGAACATTAGATACATCTGTTCTAGCTTTTTGAATTTCTTTCTGGACTTCCTCGACCTTGTCTTGGACAGTCGCTACATCGTTTTTGACAACAACTACTTCGGCTCTAGCACAAGCAATATCCCCTCGGACATTAGCTACGTCTAAATTTAACATTGTAAGGTCCCTCTGTACCTTAGACACATCATTTTTAACATCAGACACATTTTTATGGACATTAGATACATCTGTGCGGATGTCACTTACAGTATTTTCAATTCCTAGGGTATTAATCTGTAAACGCGACATATTATCCTCCAAATTGGCAGCACTAGTATGAAGAACCTTCAAACTTTCACCCATGCTAGCTGTCAAATTAGCAGACAAAGTACTAGCATTCTCCTCCATCCTTGCATTCAAATTAGCAGACAAATTACTAACATTCTCCTTCATGCTTTCATTCAACATCTGCTTCATGCTACTAGTCATGCTAGCTTTCAAGTTAGCAGACATCTCCTCTAACATTTTCTTCAAACTTTCATCTGCCATTATAATATTATTATTCAAAATGGATTGCTGTAGGGACATACATCAAAAGAGCAAAATAACAACGTTTGAGCAACACTTTTCACCATATATAATTTTGATCAATTTTCTGTCTTAAATCTAACTTATAACTACCTTATAATTAATATTCGAAGATACTTCATGTTGAAACAAACTCAAGCACATGTTCAAATTTCTCTGGCTCATTTTAAAATATCCTAACACAAATAATTTACATTTACAATCCAAATAATTAATTTTATCTTTAATATGACTGAAGTGTCATAAACCGGTCAAATAAAATAAGATTCCAGATTATAGGCGATTTTTCTAAGTTTCCTGCCCATTTAACTTTTCTCAAGTTGTATAAGATCTGATCTTTTCTGAGTGTAATTTTCCTAATACAATACAACATTTAATTCCTATATAATCACACTCTTAACTACTACAATTGGCCTAGACATCTAACAAAGAATCAACCTCTTTATTTGAGTCTAATCGAACCTCACGTTTTAGGTTTGTCAATCTTTCTAGTGTTCAACCTGGTAATCCAGTTTTGTCGAATTCGTCCCACATATTAGGGTCAATCTTACTGTTGACTCAGCCCCACGCTCTTGGGTCGCCAATCTTTCTGTCCCCGTTTACCTGGATAGTAGGCTGTCAGATATCCGCCCCCTCAATCGGATTGCCAATTATCAATCGCACCGGCACAGTTACATCAATAAAAATGGCACTGACAGATACTATCGAGATAAGAGCACAGAAATTCACAGGAAATCATTGTGGAACACACCAAAATAGACGGGGGTGCATACTTACCGTTGCTTACCTCTTAATTATCTCGGGGTTTGAGTTGACAACAGGATCACTAAAAGTCTGTTCACACAATAATCTCCGCCATGACATTTAAAAATGAACCAGAAACGAAGACGAGAACTTTGAACTGTACAAAAGCTTTATTTCTAATAAAGGGTCTGATTTTCCTAACACAACAAAATATACGTGGCTATCAGTAGCCCAAGTCAATCTGACTACGTCCTCCAGTAGGACTTGCAAAATTATTATACAACATGATATAAAACATTTTTAGCTCCCAAGAGCTCCAAATACCGTAACACTCATAACACTATTGGATTGGAAAAGGACGTCAGGGTGTGACATATATAGAGCATTTGTTTCCTTTTAATAAACAAGAGAATGATATTTATAGTCGCAAGGCCAGAGTGTACGACCTCACTCTCTGAAAACCATATGTTGACACAGCTGCGGGCTACCTTCCAGCCTGACGCATACTGGTCAAATGCACTCCCTTCTCACACGCTATGTTACGTAAGAGCACAGCCTGCACTCTCAAGCTTTTAAATGTCTTACAAGACAACTCACATTATATTTACGCAAATCTTTCAAGTACTTTGATCACATCCTAATGGATCATTACATTACTTTCTTAAACTTGTTAACTTCAATCCAAATGTTTAAATAGCTCTTAAATGTTTATAACAAAATCACAAAAATTATTTATAACAATTAGAAATTGTTTATAATATTTGTCAAAGACAATAAAAATATTATAAGCACGCCTTTAACATCACTCTCGTTTCATATTATTTTCAAAAATATTTACAACAATTATTTACAATATTAACATTTAAATTGTTTAAATTATTAATTTAATAAATACATTAGCCACATGTTCATTCGGTTGGTAATTTTATAATCCTGTTTAATATAATCGACCAATGAAGGTTAGTTATACATATTAATGTCACAATCTGTTTTAATAAAGTTCTTAATAATGATTTGTGACGGCAACCTTCATTCAACATCTTGTCTCAAATTCTTTCAAAACTCGTGTTAATTATAACAGTAAATCACTTGATTAATTTTCAACGAACTATGCCAATCTTACTCCAGCGGAAAATCCTTCGCTAACAAGTTAATGCACAATCTGCATTAAAAATATGCCCAAAATCATCATATATTAATCTATATGGCATTTAAAACTTTCACATCACTTACAAAACTTCCACAAATAATTCTTTAACATTTATTCCTGTGGGAACTTCCTTCATATTCAAGGGCATTATATCTCAGCGACTTTCAACACGCGCTGCACTAGCGATTATACATTCATAGTTCCACTTAAAAATTTTTATAATCATAAATTTGTTTCAAAACTGTTTTTCTATTTAACCTTCGTAGATTTCATTCATGAACTGAAATGAAGTCAAAACTTGCCAATCACAAACAAATTTAATAGTGAATACGCTTATATACGCCTATCTGGTCTATCAAAATTTAAGACTAACATCTTAAAAGAAATTGTAGTATGAAAATACTATCTTCAAATAAAGTGCGACTAAAATGCAAAGTAGTCGAATAGAATCCAATTAGACTGGGGAATGCAAACATCGTTATATAATTCTCTAATTGAGAAAAAACTCCTAACAAAAGTACTTGACTTTAATGCATTCAATAATTCATTATTAACATTACTCTTTCACAAAATTGTCTATGATGCAATGTTCATTCATAACTGACGATAAATGTCTGTGTTGCAATCAATACAAATAACGACTAGTATTTCCAAGATCGTCGATAACGTAAGATTTTAACGCTCTAAAATCATTTAAATGTTCTTCCTTCTTGATGATGACAGAAAATTGTTCAAAGTAATTAAACTGGGGTAGAATTACTTTAATAAATTGACACGCTGTCTGAATTTAAATCTGCCATAAAAATCATTAACTTACAGTCAAATCGTGACTACAAAAATATTAATTACTGAAAAATCTAAATATCAGTCTCAACTGATTTAAAATCGTTAACTATGCCCATGACATAACAATGTCTTAATAAATCGTCGAAAAATGCAAAACTCAACAAGGTGTACTGAGAATAAGAATCTCAACAAGAAAATAAGGCAAAATACATGAGGATAAAAATATGGGAAAAATGGTTGCTCAAACATTACTAGGTTACTCAAATACAATAAACGTTCACGACTACCTTATCTGCCGATTGACGTTCCAGAGGAAAATTCCCCAAAGAAGACTGCTGATGGATCCATTTCACTACGTTAAAGCTGAGCTCCATCCTCGAAATAGGAAATAGCACCCTCGAAGAATCGAACTGCTTCCTTCTCCGTGAATCACTCTGCTCCTCGAAGACGAATAGACATCCTTCCGGCAATAATCTTCTTTGTGAGTCGGGACTACCCTGACCTCTCTTGAAAAATTCCCTGAAGTTCCAGTAGACAATCATCATGACGTTTTGTAGAAATTTCCGAAGAAATTATTCATATTCAGAGTATGAAATTGTTTCTATGGCTGTTCGATGGTATTCAGCCTTTACTTACGAAACATGGGTGTAGATGGTATTCACCGCATGTTCGCTTATGTGGAATAGCAATTAGCGAAGTTCCATGTCGCTATCTTACTCCATTGAAGTATGTCCCAATTGCAATAAGCCTCTTAGCCTTCCATCTGCACTTCGGTTGTAGTGTCAGAAGAACAAACTGCCGTATTCAAATGCTCCATTATACTGTATTGTTCTGTAAGCAAGCAATCTGAAGTCTTTCTACTCCACTCGCAGCGTTAGCCTTGCTTTGATTCTGGCTTATACAAAAGTGTTTCTCTAGTGGCGAGATAATCACTTTTGCCAGTCGTAATAAACAGCTAATATCTTTTGAAGTACTCGGTCGAAATTGTTCAGCTTTTCTCTATAATTGCATGTAGTACTGCACAATACAATTATGTTATCGTAGACCGCTAACTGTTTGAAGTTCAACTTATAGAAGCTTTCTAAGGTCCGTTTCAACTTCACCTAGTTTGAACTGTATCTCGTTAACATAGTGGCCTCGCCACGCGTTATAAAACGATTCTTTTCACTTGCTGTTCACTATATTGAATATATAAGAAAATGACTTTCACAAATACTTCGATGATCTGAGCATTAGATCTCAGAATGATCAGCGAACGAAAGAGAAGAGAAGAGAAGAGGCTCCTCTCTACTGCGCAAGCCCTTTTATTACCTTCTCGAGGGGCGTTACCATCCCTTCCAAAGCGTGATACTACGTCATCGCTAGAACTTCCAACTTCGTTAATACATGACGGATTTTCAAAATTCAAAAACTGAAAATAAATTTCATCAAAATTCCAAATCAATGCTTTTACTGCAAATGGATTTCCACAATTCTGCATTCAAAAAGTCATAAAAATACCATAGTTTCAGCAATCTCCGTCTTCCTTTAAACTATCGTTCATTGGTTCATGCCTCTCCTCCAATAGCATAGTTTCTTCCTCAGCAGAATTCCTCGTTTCCTGCGACTGCGTCGTACATCTTGGAACATTCTGGACAAAATGCTGACGTCACTGAGAATCTCAGCTCAAGTAGCTTGCTGGCATAACATTTACGTCATCCGTGCTTACGTCATGACTACCCACGTCATAACTATGACAGCCATAACTCTAATCATAATTTCAAATATAGCCACCGTGGTCTCTACATAATTCAATTACGGGGGCATTCTCCTCTTACCACGTTTTAAAAACAGTTGCAAATTGTTTTTAAACTCAATGTTACAAGTATCTCAACTCTCTTGAACACGAAATTGAATTATTACTGGCTTACTCTAGTATGATATTTCCTCTATGTTCCTTAATCATTTATTTCTTCTACTCTGGGTTGTATGTGGTTAATGTATTCTTTCCTCTCTAATTCCTCTTCTGACCAGTGTTTCTATTCTCTAAGTTCTGCTGGCTCGTAGAAGGCCCAGGATCGATTACAACATCCTGCCTTTTCCTTTGATTGTCAGCTTCTTTATCCCTTAATTCTTTTAAGTATTGCTGGCTTTCCTTTTCTCTTTGCTGATATTGCTCAGGTGTCATAACCTGACTTTGAGTATTCTGGTTTCTATTTTGGTTTTGGTTATTCCTATTATAGTTACGATTATACCCATTATTGTTATAATATCTGCCTCTTCCATTATAGTTTCCTCGGTTGTAGTTCCAACCCCTTCTCTGTTGATATGGTCGGTAACCTTGTGATCTGTAATTTCTAAACTGATTATTCCTGTGAGGACCTACATTGTCAGTTTTCTCCTCCTCTGGCTTGTCAGTTTGTTGGACTTGGTCCATGTATACCGTATTGATTTCCTTATACTCTTGCCTTTGACCTTTCTGGACTACGTTAGGCCCTTGGACTTGTGTAGTCCAACCTTCTTAGTAATTCATCCATGCTGGATAAATCCCTGATGTTGGACGAAATTATAAGTCTCCTCACCTCAATTGGCAGCATACGAGAAATCGCATCTATTAGTTGCTCCGTGGACAATGGTGGTTGCAAAAATCTCAAGCGGGACAACTGACTCGTAAAGAAATCAGCGTACCTCGTTGGAAGAGTACCTGAGTATTTCCTTGAATATACCTCCGCTCTTAACGAATTCTGCGCTTCTATGGACCAAAATCTTTTGATTAATGCCTCTGCAAACTCGTCAAATTTGCTGAAGGTATATCTAAAAGCTCTAAACCATTCAAGGGGTCCTCCAATCAGATATCTCTCTACAATCTTCATCTCTCTCTCTCTGGGAATGTGAGCTTCGATGAAATAATCTTTGAGATTCCTTACATACTCTATAGGTGTCAAACTATCAGTGTTACTGAATTTTGGTGGTTTGTCCTCGAAATTCCTAATGACGTCACGTTCCTCGGATATGAATCCGGATAGTTTTTCCCACTATCTCGATAATTCCACTCAGATTCCATATTCCTCTCGTCATCCTCCTCTCTGAATCTGGATACACGTTCTTCAGGAGTCACGTCTCTTTCTTCTAGATCTAGGTGACATCTTCTGGTATGCTTCCTGTTCAATTCGCAAGCTAAGCCTTCTGTATCCTTGTCGGTAATTTCTGTTAAGACTTTCTTGACTATCTCTTCCTTGTAGTTCTCCATTAAACTAGCCTCTCCTAACTTCAAATTTTTCAGTTTACTCGTCGTTTCATTTACATCCGAGACAACTTTATGCATCTGTTCCTCTAATGTAGATTTTAAAGTTTGCATATCCTGATCTAGTTGTGTTCTATCGTCAACTTGTTTTTCGGATAGCGAATTTATCCTGACGCTTAAATCTTTTCTAATCTGTACTACCTCATTATTAATTTCTATCTGCGTACTGGCAAGTTTTCTTTCAATCCTTTCCTGAATTTGGGTTACATGTTCCCCACTTGACTTATTCCACTCGTCTTTCCATACCGCTACGTTTGCTGTTAACATCTCGGCTATGTCTACTTCGATATCCTCTTTTAACACTCTATTGTGGTCTAATACCTGTGTTCTCATGACTTCTACGTCATACTTCAACTCTGCTAAAGACGTTGTTGTTCTAACTGATTCGTCGACTAACCTAGTCGTTAATGCAGTTATATTACGCGTACAAAGAGTTTTTGAGTTTTCGATTTCTTCCCTGACTTTATTGACATCGGTTTGGACTTTAGTGATATCTACGAAAACTGTGTTGACCTCTACCTGAATCTTAGTTACATCACTTTGAACCTCAGTTATATCCGCATGAATATTGTTAATGTCTACCTGAACATTAGATACATCTGTTCTAGCTTTTTGAATTTCTTTCTGGACTTCCTCGACCTTGTCTTGGACAGTCGCTACATCGTTTTGACAACAACTACTTCGGCTCTAGCACAAGCAATATCCCCTCGGACATTAGCTACGTCTAAATTTTACATTGTAAGGTCCCTCTGTACCTTAGACACATCATTTTTAACATCAGACACATTTTTATGGACATTAGATACATCTGTGCGGATGTCACTTACAGTATTTTCAATTCCTAGGGTATTAATCTGTAAACGCGACATATTATCCTCCAAATTGGCAGCACTAGTATGAAGAACCTTCAAACTTTCACCCATGCTAGCTGTCAAATTAGCAGACAAAGTACTAGCATTTCTCCTCCATCCTTGCATTCAAATTAGCAGACAAATTACTAACATTCTCCTTCATGCTTTCATTCAACATCTGCTTCATGCTACTAGTCATGCTAGCTTTCAAGTTAGCAGACATCTCCTCTAACATTTTCTTCAAACTTTCATCTGCCATTATAATATTATTATTCAAAATGGATTGCTGTAGGGACATACATCAAAAGAGCAAAATAACAACGTTTGAGCAACACTTTTCACCATATATAATTTTGATCAATTTTCTGTCTTAAATCTAACTTATAACTACCTTATAATTAATATTCGAAGATACTTCATGTTGAAACAAACTCAAGCACATGTTCAAATTTCTCTGGCTCATTTTAAAATATCCTAACACAAATAATTTACATTTACAATCCAAATAATTAATTTTATCTTTAATATGACTGAAGTGTCATAAACCGGTCAAATAAAATAAGATTCCAGATTATAGGCGATTTTTCTAAGTTTCCTGCCCATTTAACTTTTCTCAAGTTGTATAAGATCTGATCTTTTCTGAGTGTAATTTTCCTAATACAATACAACATTTAATTCCTATATAATCACACTCTTAACTACTACAATTGGCCTAGACATCTAACAAAGAATCAACCTCTTTATTTGAGTCTAATCGAACCTCACGTTTTAGGTTTGTCAATCTTTCTAGTGTTCAACCTGGTAATCCAGTTTTGTCGAATTCGTCCCACATATTAGGGTCAATCTTACTGTTGACTCAGCCCCACGCTCTTGGGTCGCCAATCTTTCTGTCCCCGTTTACCTGGATAGTAGGCTGTCAGATATCCGCCCCCTCAATCGGATTGCCAATTATCAATCGCACCGGCACAGTTACATCAATAAAAATGGCACTGACAGATACTATCGAGATAAGAGCACAGAAATTCACAGGAAATCATTGTGGAACACACCAAAATAGACGGGGGTGCATACTTACCGTTGCTTACCTCTTAATTATCTCGGGGTTTGAGTTGACAACAGGATCACTAAAAGTCTGTTCACACAATAATCTCCGCCATGACATTTAAAAATGAACCAGAAACGAAGACGAGAACTTTGAACTGTACAAAAGCTTTATTTCTAATAAAGGGTCTGATTTTCCTAACACAACAAAATATACGTGGCTATCAGTAGCCCAAGTCAATCTGACTACGTCCTCCAGTAGGACTTGCAAAATTATTATACAACATGATATAAAACATTTTTAGCTCCCAAGAGCTCCAAATACCGTAACACTCATAACACTATTGGATTGGAAAAGGACGTCAGGGTGTGACATATATAGAGCATTTGTTTCCTTTTAATAAACAAGAGAATGATATTTATAGTCGCAAGGCCAGAGTGTACGACCTCACTCTCTGAAAACCATATGTTGACACAGCTGCGGGCTACCTTCCAGCCTGACGCATACTGGTCAAATGCACTCCCTTCTCACACGCTATGTTACGTAAGAGCACAGCCTGCACTCTCAAGCTTTTAAATGTCTTACAAGACAACTCACATTATATTTACGCAAATCTTTCAAGTACTTTGATCACATCCTAATGGATCATTACATAACTTTCTTAAACTTGTTAACTTCAATCCAAATGTTTAAATAGCTCTTAAATGTTTATAACAAAATCACAAAAATTATTTATAACAATTAGAAATTGTTTATAATATTTGTCAAAGACAATAAAAATATTATAAGCACGCCTTTAACATCACTCTCGTTTCATATTATTTTCAAAAATATTTACAACAATTATTTACAATATTAACATTTAAATTGTTTAAATTATTAATTTAATAAATACATTAGCCACATGTTCATTCGGTTGGTAATTTTATAATCCTGTTTAATATAATCGACCAATGAAGGTTAGTTATACATATTAATGTCACAATCTGTTTTAATAAAGTTCTTAATAATGATTTGTGACGGCAACCTTCATTCAACATCTTGTCTCAAATTCTTTCAAAACTCGTGTTAATTATAACAGTAAATCACTTGATTAATTTTCAACGAACTATGCCAATCTTACTCCAGCGGAAAATCCTTCGCTAACAAGTTAATGCACAATCTGCATTAAAAATATGCCCAAAATCATCATATATTAATCTATATGGCATTTAAAACTTTCACATCACTTACAAAACTTCCACAAATAATTCTTTAACATTTATTCCTGTGGGAACTTCCTTCATATTCAAGGGCATTATATCTCAGCGACTTTTCAACACGCGCTGCACTAGCGATTATACATTCATAGTTCCACTTAAAAATTTTTATAATCATAAATTTGTTTCAAAACTGTTTTTCTATTTAACCTTCGTAGATTTCATTCATGAACTGAAATGAAGTCAAAACTTGCCAATCACAAACAAATTTAATAGTGAATACGCTTATATACGCCTATCTGGTCTATCAAATTTAAGACTAACATCTTAAAAGAAATTGTAGTATGAAAATACTATCTTCAAATAAAGTGCGACTAAAATGCAAAGTAGTCGAATAGAATCCAATTAGACTGGGGAATGCAAACATCGTTATATAATTCTCTAATTGAGAAAAAACTCCTAACAAAAGTACTTGACTTTAATGCATTCAATAATTCATTATTAACATTACTCTTTCACAAAATTGTCTATGATGCAATGTTCATTCATAACTGACGATACATGTCTGTGTTGCAATCAATACAAATAACGACTAGTATTTCCAAGATCGTCGATAACGTAAGATTTTAACGCTCTAAAATCATTTAAATGTTCTTCCTTCTTGATGATGACAGAAAATTGTTCAAAGTAATTAAACTGGGGTAGAATTACTTTAATAAATTGACACGCTGTCTGAATTTAAATCTGCCATAAAAATCATTAACTTACAGTCAAATCGTGACTACAAAAATATTAATTACTGAAAAATCTAAATATCAGTCTCAACTGATTTAAAATCGTTAACTATGCCCATGACATAACAATGTCTTAATAAATCGTCGAAAAATGCAAAACTCAACAAGGTGTACTGAGAATAAGAATCTCAACAAGAAAATAAGGCAAAATACATGAGGATAAAAATATGGGAAAAATGGTTGCTCAAACATTACTAGGTTACTCAAATACAATAAACGTTCACGACTACCTTATCTGCCGATTGACGTTCCAGAGGAAAATTCCCCAAAGAAGACTGCTGATGGATCCATTTCACTACGTTAAAGCTGAGCTCCATCCTCGAAATAGGAAATAGCACCCTCGAAGAATCGAACTGCTTCCTTCTCCGTGAATCACTCTGCTCCTCGAAGACGAATAGACATCCTTCCGGCAATAATCTTCTTTGTGAGTCGGGACTACCCTGACCTCTCTTGAAAAATTCCCTGAAGTTCCAGTAGACAATCATCATGACGTTTTGTAGAAATTTCCGAAGAAATTATTCATATTCAGAGTATGAAATTGTTTCTATGGCTGTTCGATGGTATTCAGCCTTTACTTACGAAACATGGGTGTAGATGGTATTCACCGCATGTTCGCTTATGTGGAATAGCAATTAGCGAAGTTCCATGTCGCTATCTTACTCCATTGAAGTATGTCCCAATTGCAATAAGCCTCTTAGCCTTCCATCTGCACTTCGGTTGTAGTGTCAGAAGAACAAACTGCCGTATTCAAATGCTCCATTATACTGTATTGTTCTGTAAGCAAGCAATCTGAAGTCTTTCTACTCCACTCGCAGCGTTAGCCTTGCTTTGATTCTGGCTTATACAAAAGTGTTTCTCTAGTGGCGAGATAATCACTTTTGCCAGTCGTAATAAACAGCTAATATCTTTTGAAGTACTCGGTCGAAATTGTTCAGCTTTTCTCTATAATTGCATGTAGTACTGCACAATACAATTATGTTATCGTAGACCGCTAACTGTTTGAAGTTCAACTTATAGAAGCTTTCTAAGGTCCGTTTCAACTTCACCTAGTTTGAACTGTATCTCGTTAACATAGTGGCCTCGCCACGCGTTATAAAACGATTCTTTTCACTTGCTGTTCACTATATTGAATATATAAGAAAATGACTTTCACAAATACTTCGATGATCTGAGCATTAGATCTCAGAATGATCAGCGAACGAAAGAGAAGAGAAGAGAAGAGGCTCCTCTCTACTGCGCAAGCCCTTTTATTACCTTCTCGAGGGGCGTTACCATCCCTTCCAAAGCGTGATACTACGTCATCGCTAGAACTTCCAACTTCGTTAATACATGACGGATTTTCAAAATTCAAAAACTGAAAATAAATTTCATCAAAATTCCAAATCAATGCTTTTACTGCAAATGGATTTCCACAATTCTGCATTCAAAAAGTCATAAAAATACCATAGTTTCAGCAATCTCCGTCTTCCTTTAAACTATCGTTCATTGGTTCATGCCTCTCCTCCAATAGCATAGTTTCTTCCTCAGCAGAATTCCTCGTTTCCTGCGACTGCGTCGTACATCTTGGAACATTCTGGACAAAATGCTGACGTCACTGAGAATCTCAGCTCAAGTAGCTTGCTGGCATAACATTTACGTCATCCGTGCTTACGTCATGACTACCCACGTCATAACTATGACAGCCATAACTCTAATCATAATTTCAAATATAGCCACCGTGGTCTCTACATAATTCAATTACGGGGGCAGTACGAACACATTTACTGGAAGGCTACTTCTTGAAAAGACGAGTTTTCACTAGGAAACTTTCATGTTTTGTTCTATACCTAACTATTTTATTAAAGATCCAGAGTAGTGCATCCTCCCTTTTCGTAATTTTCCACAAAGTAGATTATTGAAAATATATCGTTTATAATTTACATACCTTTCTGGGAGTCGTTATAAATTGATTTCAATTTCAATTGCCACTGCTGTACAGGAAATAATTGTTTTCTTTTAACGTAAATAAAGCATTTTTGATAGTGTTCATTTCACTCGGAACGCCATGTTGGACAGTACGTCATAAGTTACCCCATGTGACACCCAAAAGACTTATATGTGACACGTTGCCAACATGTCCGATACGAAATTCCGGGCAGCTAGGGGGGCACGGTTCACACAAAACCATTGGTCTGAACGGGTTAGTTAGTAACCATTGGTCTGGGCGGGTTAGGTTGTAACCATTGTCAAAACTATTGGTCTGGGTGGGTTAGGTTGTAACCATTGTCATGAACCATTGCATTGGACAAAACGAAGGTTAGAAGGTTGGGGGTAGGTCTAGCGGGGCACGGTTCACACAAAACCATTGGTCTGGACGGGTTAGGTTGTAACCATTGTCAAACCCATTGGTCTTGGCGGATTAGGTTGAAACCATTGGTCTGGGCGAAATAGTACCAAATGCGTGGGGTTGGCATTATTGACTCAGTGCGAAAGATGGCTGTCAGAGCTGTAATTTCAAACTATATAAGTCGTGATCCTATTTGGGATAGCTGGGTGCGTCTATGACAGCGGAGGAGTAAACATCTATTACTATATCATCTCCAGATACCATTAATACAAGTATTTTAGCTAATTTCAGTAGTTAATTTTTTTTATAGAAAGGTTCACCTACTCTGGAGCGCCACCACAATGTTCACGGGAGACGCAACAGGTTACAGTACTTCACCTCTAGTCTCAACGGTAATTTTCCGGGAGTGATGAACCAGGATCCCACACTTTCACTTACCGGTACCTAATTATATGTCATTTTCATGATTTTCATACCTTATTTGATATTCCGGGAGTCATTACCAATTGAAATTACTGTCCAGGACAGTATTACTACTGCTCAAGAAATATGTGCTGAGTTACGTAAATATGTGACTGTGATCATTATTTATTATTTATCCAACGAGGGCAACTGTCATGGCTTGTCATTGCTCAACTGCTACTGAAAGAGGCATCTGTTACCAATGTATGGTACACATTATATACAACACAGGTCTTGCATAACGAGTTCAGCGAAAACCTTTTGACTTCTGTCTGGCCGAAAATTACTGCTTGTACTACAATCAAGGGGGTCGGGGGTGTTTGCCCCAGGTTAGGTTTGTTTTTGTGTAGAAAGCCTTCTTAACATAGAAACAACAAAGCAAACAGATTGAGTGGAGCAAGCATAGCATAAAACAAACACCACACGGTACCGTATGCGTGGGTTTGGCAACATGTTATTTATCCTATAAATCACGCCCACAATGCCCGTCACAAGTGAAATTTCACCAGGTTATTTTTCCCGTATTCCATTAATTGGATTGATTTTTGTATTGGCCAACTGAATGCTATAATATTAATGTAAGTTAGTGACGCACGGTGTCACAGACCAACGTCATAAACGATTGCGCCTCCTTCTTTGTCCTTTGGAGTGAGCTAGCTGTGCATCAGGTTACCTTCATCAATTTCATTCTCGAGTATACTCACCACTGCACAAGTTCGAACGATAACCGTACAGGTCAGTGGAAGTCTTTTCGGTCTCACACACCGAGGTCACTAAGAGTGTATTCGGTCCAAGTGTCATAAGTATTTGTGCCTTGTAAACGCAAATGTTGTAAGCCATGACTGTCTTGAAGGTTAATTGTGAACTGATGCAAATTTAAAAACTTTAGATCTCAATCATGATTGATTGTTTTCTTTTCAACAGAGTTTGATAAACTCTATTTCGCTAATGTTCGTTTTTATAACTCATTTATAATTTCTCCTTATTATTGCTTATAGATTACTTAAGTAAATTTCAAATAAAGGTTAAGATGATAAAATACTTATGTATTATACCCTTCCTTAAAAATATACTTTCAAAATAATGAAAAGTATGGAATTATTTAAGGCCGGTCAACTGGACTGAAGTCACTAAAGTTGAGAGTAAAATTCAGTGAAGGTATTTCCATGACTGGCTTCTCTCACTTCTCATTCTCGTACAACCCAACCAAAAGCAAATAGGGAAATAACAAGAAACGTGAAAGACGCAGATCTTAGTAAAAACTAAAATTATTTAAATAAAATCCTGTTCAACTTTGCAGTTCCACAGCATAGTTCACCAATTTCCGGACACTGACATTCTCTACAAGGATTGTTCGAAGGTGGACGAGAAAGTGGGTTGTGCTTACGTTATTGATGGTGCAAATACCAAGATCTCTTTGCCTGAGGCCTGTAGTATGTTTACTGCGGAGCTCGTGGCCATCTATGAAGCTCTGCAGTTTGCACTACAGGATGCACGAATCCACTTTCTCGTGTGTACCGACTCTTTGAGTTCGTTGCAGTCAATTGCTACATGTTTCCCGCAACACCCCTTATTGCAGCGAATCCACGACCTACTAGCTGGGTTGTGCTGCGCTGACACTCAAACCACCTTTCTGTGGCTTCCAAGCCATATGGGAATTGCGGGAAATGTATTAGCGGATCAAGCTGCAAAAGAGGCGGTATCACTACCACCTCGACCAATGGAGGTACCCGCTAGATATATTAGCTCTCAGTTACGCCTACTAATTCTGGCATTTTGGGAGAGTCAGTGACTAGCTGACCCACTGCCCAGTAAACTGAGAGCGATCAAGGGAAGTACTCGCGTGTGGCGGAGCTCTTTCCAGTCACGGAGAGAGACCGTCATTTTGTGTAGGCTAAGGATAGGTCATGCAAGATCCACCCACTCGGACCTAATGAGAAGAGAAGACCCCCCTTTGTACCTGTGGAGCCGTTTTCACCGTGGCCCACATTTTAACCCAGTGTGTGGATCTTGCAGGACTTACGAAGAAACCTTGATTTGCAGATGACACTAAAACTTATATTAGCCGATGACGTGATGGTTGCTGATCGCGTTATCCGCTTTATAAGTGAGAGTGGGTTAGGGCCAGCAATCTAAATTTTCCAGTGTACATTAACTCAACGACTTGGTTCGTTTTTGAATGATAATTTTTTGTTTTTCCGTAATATTTGTTTATTTTTATAATTATTATTTTTATTTAATTTTTTGTTTCATTAATTTTAGGTCTTTTCAATTTAGGTGTCCACCTCAAAATTTTAAATTCATTTCAAATTTGTATTCTTTAATCTGTGTTAAGGGGAGCAGATGACCTCGTATTTCCGCCCCTTAAAACAACAATAACTAACTAACTATTGTATTCTCAAATCTATCCACAAATTTACTGTAAATATTATCCGCAGCTTATTTGCTATCCACACAGTCATGCAAACTCTATCCGCAAGGCGAAAGGTATTGATATTGTGCCAGGAGATGGCAGTTGGGTTTGAACTGCAGATGTCTTCCCGTGAGTATCGCGCATTCCAAAAACATTAAGTTGGTCACTACTTGCTTCACTCACTCAGCACATTTCTTTCTCACTGGCTGCGATAACCATTGGCATGCGGGAAGCCGATATATTTAGGTTTGGAATAGGCGGGCCGCGCATACGTACTGCTAGACCCCCGCACCCCGTCACAGTGTGTTGAACTTCCATCTCCTGGCGCGATGACAATAGTAGAGCAGACGCAAGAAGAGCTTGCCGAAACTCAACGATGCACAGAGACCAATATCAATCGGCGTATTTCAATGCTCATTGCGGAGCTCCTGTGTGTCCCCCGAATGCTGATATTACTGGGCTCACTCCATTCTTCAACAATGCGGCTCGATCCGAGCCGCGGTCTACAGCTGTAACGCGTAGAGTGCAGAAGGCATCACACGTGTGTATTATTACTATTTTATGTATATTACGTAGCTGAAAGTGCGTTTGTTGAATAAGCTACCTAAAGCCTTGAAAATAGTGTAACATATTCAGTGTACTTAGCAATGCCACCGTTTCGCTCTAAATTAGGGAGTGCCAAAACTTTACACAGTCAAACTAGGGAAGTTATTTCTAATGTATATAAATTCATGAAAAACGAAACACATCTCGCTGGGAACATAAGCGCAATTCAAAATAAAGTGGCTGAAGCAACAGGTGTGTCGGGGCGGAATATAATGTGCAGTAGGGGAGTAAGAGAGGTTCTAGCCCCACCCCGAAATGTGAGGCCAGAGGGAGAGATGGTAGGGGGTAATAGAAACCCTCTTACTCCCCTACTGCACAGTTTTAGTCCTAGAGGCTTGAAATTTATTTTGGTGGTAGAGGGGGTCAAGGCCATTCATTTATGTCAAACAAAGTTTTTTGTAAACTCTTGAGTTTACAAAATATTAAAATTTAAAAATTGAACTTTTTTCAAAAAAAAAACGTAAAAAATAAAAGACTTCATCCCAAATTAATAAAAATTATAAAACTAACTCTAGCAAACACCAAATCTAAAGTAAAATTCAGAGGAAAAATATCTGAACCGTTTACGATTAAAACAGGATTAAGACAAGGAGATGGTTTATCGCCTCTACTTTTCAATTGTGCTTTGGAATATGTAATGAGGGAATGGTACAGGGAAAATCCTAGGAACATAAGAATTGGAACCAAGAAAGATCAAATAGACTTAAATTGCTTGGGATTCGCCGATGACTTAGCGTTACTGGCTAATAATATTCAAGAAGCCAGAAATCAAAGAATAAGCCTACAAAATATAGCACAAAAAATTGGACTTCAGATATCATTTGAAAAGACAGAGATAATGGCAGCAAATCCACTTGTAATCAATCACATAACAGTAAATAACAAGAAAGTTAAAATAGTGAAGCAATTTAAATACTTAGGAGAAATTATAACTTACAACTTGGATGAGAAACCTGCATGGCAAGAAAGAACTAATAAAATGATAAAAGCCCAAAAATTAACATGGTCTACATATAAAAGAAAATGTCTATCAATCGCAACAAAATTAAAACATTACAAGACGGTGGTTCAACCAGAGGTGACCTATGGAAGTGAAACTCTTTTTAAAGTTACTCAGAAAAACAGAATCGACAAAATTTTAAAAGTAGAAAGAAGAATAGCTAGAACATGCATAAATAAAAAATATCAGAAAGATGGACAGTGGCAGATAGTACCAAATGAAGTGGTATACAGAGAACTGGAGCCCATCACTGATACTATTCGGAAGAAACGGCTTTCTTTCTTTGGTCACATCATGAGGACACCAGAAACCAGGTTATCTAGAAAAAATTGTAGTGAAACTTTGGAATATGAAACAACAAGTAGGATGGATTAAGGAAATTAGAGAAGATATGAAAGAATTGGAAATAACCTTGGGTGACTTGCAAAACAAAAACAACAAAATTAAAAAAACTGAGAGATATAAAAATAAGATTTCAGGCTAAAATAGACAAACGTAATACAGTAAAAAGGGTATTTACAGATGAGGAACGCCTGAGAAGATCAGAGCGAATGAAGAGCTACTGGGCGACTCGGAAAGGAAATTTACTGAAGAAGAGGACCAAGAAATGATTGACTGAAGTGGTCCAATGATGCCGTAAAAGAAGAAGAAGAAGAAGAAGAAGAAGGAGAAGAAGAAAAATAAAAGACATAATGACCACTGTTTTAAGCCCATAGAACACTTTTTAGAATGTTTAGTTTTATGAAAAATCGCCTACTTTCCCAATTGAACTTTTTTCATTTTTGTTCTACAGACCTGGGACTTGGTTTACAGGTAGAGGTTAAACAAACTTTTTTGTAGAATTCCTAGTTTCCAAAAATAGTGACCATTTTTTCAAAATTATTTTTCTTTTGTCCTAGAAACTTGAAATTTGGTATGGTGCTAGAGGAGGTAAAGACCATTGATTTATGTCAAACAAACTTTTTTGTAACAATCCTAATTTTGGAAATATAGCCCATTTTCAAAATTTTATTTTTGTTGTCCTAGAGACCTGAGACTTAGTGTGGGGGTAGAGGGGGGTAAAGACAATTGATTTACGTCAGACAAACTTGATTGTAAAATTCCTAATTTTGAAAATATAACCCATTTTCAAAATTTTATATTTGTTGTTCTAGAGACCAGAAACTTAGTGTGGGTGTAGAGAGGGGTAAAGATCATTGATTTACGTCAGACAAACGTTTTTGAAAATTCCTAATTTTGGAAATATAACCCATTTTCAAAAATTTATTTTTATTGACCTAGAGACCTGGGACTTGGTACGACGGTAGAGGGGACAAAGGCCATTCATTTATGTCAAACAAACATTTTTGAAAACTTTTTAATTTTGGAAATATAATCCATTTTGGAAATATGTTTTGGAAATTTTGAAAAATTCACTATTTTTGGACTGAGAGTGGTATAGAGGTAGGTGTTGGAGCTAACATATGTCTTTTTAGGATTTTTTAGTTTAATGATATAGTCTAATTTCCGAATATTTTTAAAAAAAATTGAAAAATACACTATTTTTTGACTAGGCATGGGATAGAGGTAAGTGTAAGAGTTGAGAGTCATTGATAAACCTTAGAGTACTTTGGATTTTTTTAAAATTTTGTGTATTGTTGTTGTTGTTGCAGCCGCTTACAAACATGGCTGTAAGCATTATGCAGCCATAAAAAGGACTGACATACTTTCCAAGACCAAATAAGCCCCAACAAGCAATAGCAAATATGAGAGAGCTAATACAAAAGCCAACAAAATCCAACAAAAAAGCCAACACAAGCCAGCAAAAGCCAACAAAAGCCAACAAAAAAGCCAACAGAAATCTTACAAAAAGAAAGCCATGTAGCATGCTGGTAGTTGAGCGAGTTGTCATATTGACCGATAGGTAGCAGGCTGGTAGTTGAGGAGTATTGATATCGACCGCTAGATAGCATGCTGGTCGTTGAGTGAGTGTTGAAATGGAGCGCTAGGTAGCATGCTGGTCGTTCAAGTAGTTCTCATAGTCACCGCTAGATAGCGGAAACATACTTTGCGTGCCACATGCAGCTATTTAACAAAGTTTGACCTCATGAAAAACGTGCTTGTATAAGCTTTGTATAAAAATTGAATATACAATTAACTACTAAGTGTTCAGAACTAACATGTATAGCCTTGTGTAGGGAATATTGGGGTCCTTAGCAAGAAAGAGTGCCTAACACACATGAGTGTACAGCCTCTTGATATGCAGTAAGTACCTGATAACCTCGAGTAGGGTATAAGAATATTTTCAGTTGACTAATACCTGTCACAGTGTTTACATTGTAAAAGACCGTTGAAACAACCAGTGTTTAGCCTTGTCATAAGCAGTAAGCAGCTGTTACCCTTAACTAGGGGTATATTATATCATCAGTTGACTACTACCACTCACAGTGACCACAACGTGAAAGACTGTCAAAACAACTATTGTACAGCCTTGTACTACACAGTAAGTAGCTGTTGGTCTTGACTATTGTATAATAGAGAACCCTTAGCAAGTATATAATCAGTTGACTACTACTTGTTACAGTGTTCACATCGTGAAAGACCGTCTCACTGTCCAGTGTACAGCCTTGTCATACGCTGTAAAGAGCTGTTGGTCTAGACTAGGGTATATTAGAGGACCCTTAACAAGAATATCACCAGTTGACTACTACCTCTCACGGTGTTCACATCGTGAAAGACCGTCTCACCGACCAACCTCTAGCCCTGTGATACGCAGTAAGCAGCTGTTTGCAGAAATCAACACTCATGATGGAAGAACCCATTCCTAGCTATATGTGTAAACAGTGTGGAAAAACTTTTCTTCGGGACTATGATAGAAAGCGTCATGAAGTTTCGTGTGGGGAATTTCATGAGTGTAAAACGCGTGGCAACAAATTCAACAATGCCTAAAATGGACGTCGTCATGAAGAATGTTGTAATGTTGTGTCGGCAGCTAAAAGACAAAAATCTGAGCCTATAAAACATTACCTACTGTCATTGGTCCCTGACAAAAATGGACTTATTGAATATGAGACATCTTTTCAAGGTCGACTTACATCCTATTTCATTCGTTGCGATACGTGTAAGGATATAAATTCATACCTTAAAGAGTCCAAACAGCAAATAATACAAGCTATGCAGAAAGAACTAGCAATGCACAAGCCGATAAAAGTTAATCTTGTGGCTGAATGTAGATTCATTCATACATTTACTAATGAAATTACAGATCATGCTTTTATAACACGAAATCAGGCCCTATTTTTGGAAACAGAAGTCGTTTCTTGGAAAAACAATTAACTAAGTTAACTAAGGAAATGGAGGAATCTGAGCTAAAAGGCAGTAATTGGGCTTTTTTAGCAGTGGAAGGAGTACGATTGAAAATAAATAAGTACAATCCCTTGCGTGGAAGCACATATATTCCATTACTAGCAGCTATACAAGCAAGAAAAGCCTGCATTAATCCTCAAAACTTTTAAGGACGAGAGGTGTTTTATGTATGCCATTTTAGCAAAACTGGTTAAAACTGATGCTAAACGCGTTAGTAAATACAAGGATCTGGACAACAAGTATGATTTTTCAGTAATATCATTTCCTACATCGCTAGCTGTCTTTCCCAAATTTGAAAAAGCCAACGATATATTCATTAATGTATTTGGATTGGAACAAGACAACAAATTGTTCCCTTTAAAGGTTGTGGATCAAGAGCTGCAAGACCATCGCGACCTCCTTCCGCTAAGTTCTTCATCCGGCCAGAACCACTACATCTTTATCAAAGATTTTGATAAACTAGTAAGACATCAGATTACCCAACATGAACATAAGATATATACGTGTAAACGGTGTTTTACTCACTTCGATAATCGATATGGACAACAAGGAATGGAAAAATTAAAAGAACATAGAGCTTGGTGTGTCCAGCATGACATTGCTAGGGTTGAAATGCCTATTAAAAACTCAATTGTGAAATTCTTAAATGTTGAAAAAATGCTGAGAATACCATACGTTATCTATGCAGATTTCGAAAGTATACTCTTACCATATCAAACATGTTTACTCAATCCTGAAGCAAGTTATACAGTGCCATACCAGAGTTATGTTCCTATGAGCTTTGGTATATACGTTAAACCCTCACCTGCTGTGGAACACATAAAGACAAACCTTCCAAGCCAACCTGTTATTTATCGTGGACCTGACGCTGCAGAAAAGTTTATGGACTGTTTGATCTTAATAGCTAATGAAATCGATCGCCTTTACAGCTTAAATGTTCCAAAGGCCTTAACTGAGGATCAAGAAGCAGAGTTCCAATCTTCTGAAATCTGTTATTTGTGTCAAAAACCATTTAACAAAGAGGACTGGAAAGTTCGAGACCATTGCCATATTACAGGGGAATACCGTGGAAGTGCTCACAATAACTGTAATTTGAGGTGTAAAACACATCCCCGTTCCTGTGTTTCTACATAATATGAGTGGCTACGACGTAAATTTCATTGTAAAGCAATTAGGATGTACTACTGAGAGAGTGGATGTTATCGCTAACTCCAAAGAAAAGTACATTTCCTTTAATAAATATGTAGGAAATGTTAAGCTTAGATTTGTGGACACGTTTCGGTTAATGCCGAGTAGTTTGGAAAACTTAGTTTCCAACTTGACATTATACCCTGAAACAGACAAGTACTTTGGAAAAGAAAATGCAATGCTCATGACTCGTAAAGGGGTATTTTGTTATGACTACATTGACTCATGGGAAAAGTTAAGTGAAACGTGTTTACCTCCAAAAGAGGCATTCTTTAACAAATTAAGTCAAGAAAATGTTAGTCAAGAAGACTATGAACATGCCAAAAATGTCTGGAAACAGTTCAACATTAAAACTCTAGGGGAATATAGTGACCTCTACCTAACTTCAGATGTACTCCTTCTCGCAGCCAGCTTTGAAACGTTTAGAAACCAAACACTAGAAACACACCGAGTGGATGCTGCACACTTTTTTACTTCGCCTGGTTTAAGTTTCGAGGCAATGCTCCTTTACACAGGAATTGAACTGGAATTGCTACAGGATTACGATCAGATTCTTCTAATCGAGTCTGGAATACGTGGAGGCATATGCCAGGTGTCTCATCGGTATGCTGAAGCTAACAATAAATACATGGAAACCTATGATTCTGAGAAACCATCGCAGTTTATTACCTATGATGATGCCAACAACCAATACAGGTGGGCTATGTGCCACTCCCTTCCTTATGGTAGATTTCAGTGGGTTTCTCCAGATACTGTTGATCTAGATCCGTGGCTTAGGCGGCAGCACGCCGGCCTCTCACCGCTGGGTCCGTGGTTCAAATCCCGGTCACTCCATGTGAGATCTGTGCTGGACAAAACGGAGGCAGACAGGTTTTTCTCCGGGTACTCCGGTTTTCCCTGTCATAATTTCATTCCAGCAACACTCTCCACTATCATTTCATTTCATCTGTCATTCATTTACTCATTGCCCCAGAGGAGTGCGTCAGGCCTCGGCAGCCGGCACAGTCCATATCCTCGCCGCTAGATGGGGGCTTCATTCATTCCATTCCTGACCCGGTCGGAGACTGGAAGCAGGCTGTGGATTTTCATTTTTTTCACTGTTGATCTAGAAAAACTAAAGGAAGACGATCCTGTGGGATACATTCTAGACGTTGATGTTTATTACCCATCTGACCTTCATGATCTACACAACGATTTACCTTTCCTACCAGAGTGTAAACAACCTAAGGATTCGTCTCTGAAAAAACTAATTCCTCATCTTGGAAATCGAAGGCGATATGTTGTTCACTACATGGCATTAAAACAGGCTTTAGATCGTGGAATAAAATTGATAAAAATTCATCATGTGTTAAAGTTTAAGCAAAGACCTAGGTTAAAGGCATACGTCGATTTTAATAACAACATTCGAAAACAAGCCAAAAATGATTTTGAGAAAAATCTGTACAAATTATTCAACAATGCCATTTTCGGAAAAGCAATGGAAAATATCCGTAAAAGAATAGACATACGTCTTGTGACTGACAGCAAAAAGGAAGAAAAGCTAATAGCAAAGCCAACATTTATCGACAGAACAATTTATGGTCCTAACCTAGCTGCTTTCCACATGACTAAACGTAACATTGTATTCAACAAGCCTATATATATTGGAATGTGTATACTGGATATTTCAAAAACTCTCATGTATTCCCACCATTATGATGTCCTGCTACCCTATTATGGCATGGACAATCTTAAACTCATGTATATGGATACTGACTCGTTCATTTATTTGGTTAACACCCAAGATGTATATCAAGACAAGATGAATTTCCTAGAACACCTGGATACATCAGATTATCCTACTAATCACATATGTTACTCTACATCAAACAAGAAAACGTTGGGGAAATTTAAAGACGAGGCTTGTGGACAAATTATAAAAGCATTTGTTGGACTTAGGGCTAAAATGTACGCTTTAGACATAAATGGTAAAGAAATAAAAAGATTAAAGGTATTAACAGAGGTGTTGTCAAAAATTGTATAAGCTTTCAAGATTATAAGGATTGTGTCATGAAAAACAATGTAAAAAGAATACCCATGAACATTAGCGCTTCTAAACAACATGACATATCATCTATAAGATTAAACAAAATTGCTTTGTGTCTTGGTGATGATAAAAGAATGATTGATGCTGATGGTATAGGTACACATGCCTATGTCATTACTCAATCATTGACCATGCTTAAAGAGTTAAGTTATGAATATCAAAATCTTCTGCCTGCAACTAGCAAATACATAAAACAAAACAATTTAGGAAATAAAACAACAGCACTACAAAAATAAAAAAATAAAAATAAAAAATGGTATTCATAATCAAAAATAAATAAAATAGAAAACAAAATAAAAAAGAATATATATAGAAATGTATTATGTGTAAATAGTGAACATGTATTTAAAATAAAAATATTGTATGGACACTGCTTGTACATTTTTAATTACTACCCACCTCTCCCCACTCCTAATGCAAAATGAACATGTAAAACACACATTGGAAAATCCATGTTTCCATATTGATAAAATAGAAAAAACATTAAACTGAAATATTAAAAACTGTAAATGGGAATTTGGTAAATTGACAAATGTGTAAACAACAAATTGGAAAATCCATGTTTCTATATCATGAAATTGAAAAACTTTAAACTGACATTTTAAAAACTGTAAAAGTGAAATTGTGAAATTGATAAATGTGTAAACAACAAAATGCAAAAATCCATGTTTCCATATTATGAAACTGAAAAACTAAAAACTGACATTTTTTAAAATACTGAAAATGGGAAATTGGAAAATTGACAAATGTGTAAACAAAATGCAAATTCCATGTTTCCATATTATGAAATTGAAAAACTTAAAACTGACATAAAAAACTGAAAATGGGAAATTGGAAAATTGACAAATGTGTAAACAACAAAATAAAAAAATAAAAAATACCCGGTTGGGGTAGTGATCATGTTGTACAGTAGCCTATAAGACTAGCATAAGGATAGTTGTAGTGCATTAACCTTTGGATTAGCTTAAGTTAGGTTTGGTGAGGTTAGGTATGTGACCTTGTAGTTTACTCTTTTTGGAAAATGTAAAATGTAAAATCTAAAATCAAAAAATCTTACATTTAAAATGTAAAATCTAAAAAAAACTAAAATTTAAAATACAAAAATGTAAAATCCAAAAAAAATGTAAATTGAAAAATCAAAAATCTAAAATGTTAAAATGTAAAATCTAATATTTTTAAATGAGGTTTCTGTGGTTTAGGTCAGGTTAGGTTATAACTAAGTTTATTATTTGTGCTCTCTCATTTGCTCTTACATTTTTTGCTCTGACTTTGAAGTTAGGTTAGGTTAGGTTAGGTTAAAACTAAGTTTATTATTTGTGCTCTCTCATTTGCTCTCACTTTTTTGCTCAGACTTTGAAGTTAGGTTAGGTTAGGTTATGTTAGGTTATAACTTAGTTTATTATGTGTGCTCTTACATTTGCTCTCATATTTGCTCTGACTTTGAGGTTAGGTTAGATTAGGTTAGATTAGGTTAGGTTAGGTGAAGTTGGGTTAGGCAGAATGGCTGAGGTATGAATCAAAAGCCAGCTCCTGTCAGTTTTGCCTCACAAGGCTGAGTGTACCCCGTTCCACTCCTGAAACCAGAAATTTAATTTCTTGGCAGAGCCGGGATTCGAACCTTAGGGATGACCGCCAAGAATGCTAGCCTCTACACCAAGAGGTGGACAATATAAGGCTGGCGTTGATTGTACACGATCAATCAATAATTACCTAATAATAATAATAATAATAATAAATATTCCAGTTAGCAACTAAACAGCCGACCTCTCCCTGTGACGTCATTCATGGTGTCAGGGCGTGGCGGCCATTTTGCGCATTAGCTCCTGTCCCAGCAATGACTCTCTCTCTCCCATAAGAATAACATAGGGGGTTGCGCGTGGCCGCCATTTTGCGCATTAGCCCCTGCCCCAGAACCACCCTTTATATCCTACTATCAGTTACCGGTACTCTATTTTTAGGCCTAGGCTCTTTTGGTCTTACACTAGCAGCAACCACTGTTGACCAAGTTTCCTTGCTTTCTTCTGTGTTTCCTTTTAATTTATTCAACTCTTCCATTAAGTTAGCAATATCTTCCTCTAGCAGCTTTATAATTTCATCTTCTCAGGACAGTTCGTTTCTCAGGTTATGACATTCGCATGACGGTACCGGTACATTACCACAATCAGTTTCACTTTTCTCCTCATTCAATTTTACCTGAGATCTTGTGATGATTTTATTTGCATTTTTAACTTTTATTTTGCACGACGAGCATAAATCCGTAACGGTTACACTACCTGACGAGACACTAACACTGTTTACTCTCGACATACTAGAGATCTAAGTTAGCCTAGATGTTTGCATCAAATTACACCAAATTTATTTTATTTATTACTGTACTACCTAAATGAATTAATATAATTACCTACTGATAAAGAAGAATGTGAAATACGTATACCTTCCAATCGGGTGAAATCTCGTAAAAGCACCACTGTTCTACTTGGTTCAAACAGTGATTGAAGAAGTCACCGAATCTTTGGATACAAGTTCTCACAACTTAGTTTATTAAATTTTCGATAAGAATTTCTAAATACTATAAATATCCCGTATTTCACTCGGCCTAAGGAAAGTGACTTTTTAGATTTTAAACCTCTGTTATAATATTTTACCACTTTTATCAAATATTTACACTAGCTGCTACTTCACTACACTTTCACTGTGACGCCATCTTGCCGCAGGCGGGATATAACCGCCGGGTTATTTAAGCATAATTAATTATGTGTGACATTCAAAACTTGGGAGGGAGTCTAACAGACTAAGCCTCATAGAGAGAAAAAAAAACGAACAAGTTGAATTAACCTAATGTGTTAGTAACAGGAAAATGGGAATAGAGGAATTAGAAGGATTATTGACTGGCCAATCTTATTTTCACTTCGCAACGCGACCGTATTAGACTGTTAAGCGAACACTGGTTGTAGCACTAAAAGTTTTAGAAGAATTATCATCCGTTGATTGTCACTAATTAGGAAGTAAATAGTTCAGTGGAGAGAGTTTCACGATGATAGTTGAAGTATTTGCAGTTCTAGTACGGTTTACTGTAAGCGGAGGTGCCCAGTTTGACGGTTACACATGACGTCACAAAATTCAAACCGAAGTAGATGTTACTAGATCCTTATGTATGAAGTTTCTGAGTCTATTGTAGTTTAGTTCATATTTCACTTTGGCTAGGCTATGTAATTACTGTTGACACTAGTTAGAATCCATCGATGCCCAATTTGAATGGGTTAACAGAGTTGATGTGAAGATCCCATGAAATTTACTGGTTTGCAGTTTACAAGAATTTCCCACTTTGGCCCGAACATAGTTATAGCATTTGGCAGTGAAAATCCCTCGGTGGAAAATGATATCAAGACAAGTACGGCATTATCAGTAAAATGCGCTTCTTCTAAAATTGGTAACTTGCCTGATAAATAAAATACGACGAGAAGATGTAAAACAGCATCAAGCCGTAATAAAAGAGATGTATAAAATACTTAGCTTTTCATGTTGAGTTGAGCACAACTTGCACAAAATGTCGGGCATAATCACTTGCCTCTGAATGGGGCTAAACGAGAGCTTGCCTGCTCGGTTGAGACTGACAGATGAGTAAGCACACACGAGGGACTAAGGTCGGCGGAAGAGAAGAGGTGGGGGGAACGTAAAAAGAAATGTCGTATGAGGTACCAACATAAAAACAATGTATTATACAAAGTTTAAATCTTAAGGAGAGCCCAAGAAAAAAAATAGTAGATTCAAGGAAGATGTAAAAGCGAGACTGGTGCCCTCTGGTGGCGATGTCTTGAACGAACTTCAGCGGCCTGCTAGATGGAGCGCAAAGAGAAGACATCGCAAACCTGGAACCATTGAACTAGAGTTCAATGCTTGGAACATAGTTTCAGAAACCATAAGAGAATGCAGAAAAGAAAAACATAAACAAGTGTGTTAGAGGTTTCCACGGAAAGAAAGAAAATCAAAGAGAACCCAATGTGGGTGAAAATTACTAAACCAGTGAACGTAAGTTCAGAAGGAATATACCACCAGGAATAGCAAACTTAGTTATGGAAGAAAGTGTTGAGGTCAAGAACTGTGGGGTATTGCCTAGGACACCAAGCTGGCTCATCCGCTGGATCTTGGCGTCCCCGCCCGGACCCCCACTGGAGTAGCGAACTGCACACTACCTCCCTTTATATAAAGCGCACCTGTGCCTCTTCACTGCGAGAACTAAAAGCTCAAGCAGCTATAACCTCCTTATGAAGGCTTCCAAAAGGATAGTATATTGGCTTTCACGGCTTGGGAATTAAAACTCAGCAATTCTTCTATGTTTATGCCGTGTCTTGTGTGCGGTTTCGCCTAGGACATCAAGCTGGTTCATCAGCGCGCTCTCGGTGTCCCCGCCCGGACCCCCATTGGTGTAGCGAACTGTGCGCAACTTCTCTTTATATAAAGGGCACCTGCGCCTCTTCACTGCGAGAACTAAAAGCTCCAGCTGCTATAACCTCCCTCCAAAAAGATAGTATATTGGCTTTCATGGCCAGTGAATTAAAACTCAAAAATTCTTCTAGGTTTGTGCCGTGTCTTGTGTGGAGTTTCGCCTAGGACACCATCCTGGTTCATCAGCGGGCTATTGGTGTCCCCGCCCGGACCCCACTGTAGTAGCAAACTGCGCGCTACCTACCTTTATATAAAGCACACCTGCGTCTCTTCACCGCGAGAACTAAAATTTCAAGCACTACCTCCCTTTATATAAAGCGCACCTGCGCCTCTTCACTGCGAGAACTAAATGCTCAAGCAGCTATAACCTCCCTATGAAGGCTTCCAAAAAAGATGGTATATTGGCTTGGTGAGCCAGCTTCATGTTTCACAAGGTCAAATGCTTTATTGCAGTCAATAAAACAAGCATAACCATCCACAGACATATCTATGCTTCTTTACACCAAAACCTGCATCTCCAGCAACACCTCTCTGGTTCCAGATCCACTATGGAATCCAAGCTGAGCAATTCTTATGTATGCTTCACATTTGCAGTATATCCTGGCATGTATTACCTTGAGGACCTGGCTCATTAAGATCTAATATCAATCACGCTGAGGAAAGTATAAATGAAATACCGAAACATGTACGTTTAATAATGTAATTAAACGTGTATTTAGTGTTTGACTAGGTGGTTTTAATAAGAGAATACTATCAGTCAACGCGGTTATTAGTTATTAGACTACCATTGTCATAATGGTCAATATTTACGCATTTCATTAAGCTTATGATTCTATAATCCACAGGGGTTTTTGCTGCTTTCTTTGGAATGGGAATGAAAGTTGATGTCAACCAGTCAGAGGGAATATTTCCTCCAGTATACACTTGGTTGAATAGCTTTATTTGGATATCCAGTGATTGGTCTTCTTTACGTAATTTTACTATTTCTACAAGTCAGGCTTGGGCAGTATCGAAAATACATATAATTAAAATACATATTTTCGATACTTTTGTACCTTGTATTTTGTATCTAAAATACATTTTGAAACATGTATTTTGTATCTGTATCGAAAATACTTTTCATGGGTATTTTGAATTTTCCAAATACATAAAATATAATCAAAATGCAATCATTGAATTAGGCAATTTTCATTTTAATCCTCCATTATCTTCTCTTTTCATAACTTAAGTTAATTGGTAGATATGACACAGGCAAGTTTGAGATCAATACAACTGTGCCAGCAATACACCAACCTTGTAAGACCATGTGCAATGCTATTTATTTAGGATGCATTTGGAACAAAATCTCCAGAGGAATGTCTCCCGGATGTTGTGTTATCTTAATCTTGGAAACCTTTTCAATCAGTAGCCTCAAACTACCTAGTATGACATTCCCAAACGCAAGAGGTTGTCTGAACCTGTTAACTAATATTCTCCGAATATTACTGGAAGTGCTCACACAAGGGCTGTATAAAATGCCGCAATTATTTCCAGTAAGAGCAGTGTAACAGTCGTATAAAACTTAGAATTGAAAAAATAAGTTGCTGTTGTTTCATTTGACGGGCTTTGACATCGTGATCATTTTGTCCCGTGTATATAGCCTACTGTATATAAGTTATATGATTGTGGGTGTTATTGTAGGTCGATGTATTAGTAGTGTGTTTATTTTTAATTTAGTTGAGGATTGGGAAGGAGACGACCGTGGCCTTAAGTTAGGAACCATCAAGGCATTTGCCTGAAATAATAGAGGAAAACCACAGAAAACCATTTCCAGGAAGGCTGAGGTACGAATTGAAACCCCGCTCGTCGCAGGTTTGCTGGCCACTGCGACACGAGACAGACGAAAATAAATATTGTGGTGGCTGTTAGTAAATCCTGATCATCAGCCCGATGTACTTAGGTGTGTGTTAAATTTGTATGATAACCTTTGTTTGTGTGGTTTCTGTAGTATTAGGCTATGCGTGGCTGTATTTATTAAGGTCAAGGATTGAGCAGTAGCCCTGGGACTTGGAATATGGTGCCATTCCGGCAGGCGCGGATCTAGAGGTTTTTTTTGGGGGGGGTCAGAGAATCGAAATTGTTAAGAAAAATGGTATCACTAAAAACGCAATCACAAAATAACCAAACGTACAAAACCAGACCAATTTTTTGCAAGCTTCATGGATAGAAATTTGATGCGTTTAGCGAAACAAAAATATTCGTACGAATTGCAACGGCGTGTTTTGCGACTTTTACATCGAGCTTTGAGAAAAGTATCAAGGTACGTAACAGTTTCGGCAAGTCGAGTAGGTACCGACAAAGGGAGAAAGTCACAACTCAAATTGCCAACCAAGCTTGCAGTTTGGACGTCGGCAAAAATTTTTGATGCGAAAAAAGCCCAAAATTCCTATCCGTGCATTGCTGCACATTCATCGTGACATCACTATAAACTTCGATTCGGTAATCACAAGGTTTGCTAAACAAAGTAGACGAGTTGATTTTGTTGTATAAATAATCGTTTTTATATAAGAGGTTTGAAGTTGTAAATATGTACAGTTGTAACAGAACATAATAATTCGAATAAAGATATTTCAGTATTGAATAAAATGAAAAAAAAAAAACACAAAACTGTTTTTCAGTTAAAATTCGTTAAGTTTTATTTGTCTGGTAATTGTGTTTTCGTTTTTTGCGTTTGCAGAAAAATTTGGTCTCCGTTTGGGGAGGGGGGGTGTCATGACCCCGTGACCCCCCCCCCCCTTGAATCTGCGCCTGCATTCCGGCATGTGCCTAAATGGATAGTGGGAAAAAACGAGCAAACTTCACAACGACGATGGCCGCTATCAATGCCAGAAAAAGAAACTTAACACACGTTAAGGATGGACGACGATAATGTATGCATGTTGACCCTTTATTCTTCCCGTTTTAACGGGAGCGGGGATGAGATGCGATGAAAGTCTATTAGGCGGGTGTTTTACGAGTGGATGCCCTTCCTGACCCCAACCTCATGAAAGGAGTTAATGAGAAAGGAAATTGAATGAAACTGGGCAAGGATGTGGAAGGAAGCGGCCGTGGCCTGTCAGAAGGTACCTCCCAGGATTTGCCTGGAGTTGAAAATGGGGAAACCGCGGAAAACCATTTCAAGGACGGCCGACGGTGGGGTTCGAATCCACGCATCTACCGAGTCCACATATAGCTTGGCTCCATTACCTAGCTCTGCGCGTTAGCGAGCGTGGCAACCGCTGTCAGTATGACGATGATGATAGGATAATAATAATACGGTAATAAAAATGGAACTATAATATATATTACTCCCGTGTCAACTGGGACAGAAATGAGATGCGATGTTTTTTCGCTTTCTTATGGTGGGTTGATTATACGGCACGACCAGGGGCGGATTTACGTATAGGCTGTATATGCGGCAGATTTTAGGGGGCGGCAAATTTTGACTGGATGTTTTTGGTAAAAAAAGTAAAAGAAAATATATTTCATTTAAAAAATAAAAAAATTGAAATCTGAACATGTTCATGCATATACAAGAGTAATGAGCGCCCCTTAGAGACAATCCAAATACCACCCACGTGACATATTATAAGATTGAGAAATGGAGGGTCTTCTGTTTCCGTCTCCGTGTACTGCGCGTTGGTGGTCGAAGTCTCGTTTAGATGAAGACGGGTCTGATTATCGTGGGGGGGGGGGGGGGAGGTGCTCTGGTTGTTTTGCGTGGCTGGTACCTCTACCATGATTTGATTGGCTGGTGACTTTATCGTGGTAGCTTAGCTAATTTCTTTTGTTGCGTCTGCATGGAGGGCTCCTGTTTTCTATGGTCGTCCGGCTTATTGTGGCTGCTGTTTCTGGTTCTTGCCGGGGGGAGAGAGAGGTTTTTCCCATCTCCCTGGCTAGCGGTGCCGCTTCTTGTACTCTTTCTATGAGGGTGGATTCCATGTTCTGTTTCATTTGCTCTATGGATGATTGCATGGATTCTATAGAGCTCAATAGGCTGCTTTCCACAGCATTGGTTTGCATTCTTTGCAAATCCACGTGAGTCTGCAGTTAGCCCTCGTAAGCGTGTCTAGTTCGCCTTGCGTCAGACCCCCCACATTTCTTATGTTCCCCTCTTTGGCATGCCTCGCATGTAGCTGAGTCCCCATCTTCTTCTGTTCTGCGTTCGCATTTTCTGCAGTGCCTGTAGGGTCCTTTCCTGCATTCTCGGTGACAGAGGAGGGGCAGAATTTTGATGAAACAGGTGATTGGTCTCGGTCCAGTGTGGATTTACTTCGTGTGAGGCTTACAAAAGCCTTGTTACGTTTGTAACAGAAGACTGGGTTCGGTCCGGTACGGTTATGTTTCATACAGAGCTAGACTGCTATATATGCAACTTTTGTGCGATGATGTTCACAGAAATTGTTCTCCGGTATGGTTATGTTTCATACGAAGCTGGACTGCTATGTGTGCGTCTTGTGTGCCAGGGCATTCACAGAAATTGTTCTGCAAGTGTTCGAGTTGTTAATTGCTGGAGTTTAGTCTATCTAACCTCACCAAATTCTTTGTGAAGATTGGTCTTTATTTCCTGCTTATAAACTAGTATTTACCTTCTTTGTTGCGAGTCTCTTAACGTCTTTCTGATGTAGATCTCTTTTGTCAATTTATCTAATAGATTGCACATCAATGAACTACAGTTAACTGTCTATAATTCGAATTATAAGACAGCTAAAATTTGGCGCTTAAAAATTGAAAATGGATGGGCGTAAAGGATTAAGTGGTGCTCAATGTAGAAAGCAAGCATCTGAAAAGGCGCAATGACAAGAAAAAGTCTTGGCTAAAACGCCAAAAATGGATATTTATTTTTAAACTTTCGACAAGTAAGTTGCTCAAAATAATAATTGAATAATGAAAGAAATCAGTTTTCCAAATGCAATGAGCTGATGCTTTTATGTGCATAAGAATAAGAAACAACAATTCTATCGCCGAGTACATACACTGCACATTCGTAGAATTTGGTTGGTACACATGCTGCAGAAAGTTGTACAGAAGCGAGTAGTTTTTTGAATTGGTCCAGGAGTTGTATAATTTCTTTTCAGACTAGACAGAAAGATGGTCTGTTTTGCAGCATTTTGCTGATTCAAAATCAAACTAAAATCATTGTCTACAACTCGTTGTTCTGCACGAGCTGGTGCGGTTTCTGTTCTGATTGAATTTTGGAACGAAATAATAAATGCTTTATCAGCTTGTGAAGAAAAACCCAACGAAAATGCAATAGTTCGAGATAAAACTACAGTCCTTCGGAATAGTATAGAACGACTAGAAAGTGCATTTATGCTAAGTACTTGGTCTGTTTTACTTGAACGATCCGATGCTACAAGTCAGAAATTGCAAGCCATGTATACCAGCATTTCAGATATTTTGGATTTGTACAAATCGTTGGTTGGTTTTGTAGACGATGCTCGGAAAAATATTGAACTTTATGAAGAAATAGCACGGAAAATTTCTACCACCCAGAAGTTTGAAAAAGACGTTCGTAGGAAGAAACGAAGAAAATTGATGTCTGATGTATTGTATGAAGATGATTTTGAGCTAGGTGAAAGAGAGAATTTCAGAGTAAATACTTTCAATATAATTTTTGATAGACTCTATACAGATTTGAAGGACAAATGCGCCGATTATGGAAGATTTCTTCAAAAATATATCGCGCTTATCGAAATTGGTTCGTTGAATGAACCTGAATTAAAGAAACATGCGGCAACATTACACGAATATTTTCCAAATGATATAGAACAAATATTTATAAGCGAGTTGTGCCACTTTCAAAAATATGCCAAGCAAAAGAAAATTGAAAATAACCCGCCTTTAGAAATATTAAAATTTATTCGAAAGTGTGATCTACAAGGAGTATTTCAAAATGTTGAAATAGCCTACCGCTTGTTGAACTGCACAGCAGTTACCAACTGCAGTGCCGAACACTCGTTTTCATGTTTAAAGCGCATAAAAGACTATTTGAGCTCAACCACAAGCCAGAATCTTTTGGTTTGTCAAATGATTTTGGCAATTGAAGCAGATTTAATGTCAGATATGGAATTTGACGATATTATCAAAACTTTTGCTGAAAGAAAAGCACGGAGAAAGATTTTTGTTAGCACACCTAGATCTTAAGTTATACTTACATATACAATTTAATTATACGTTCAAAAAAATAATCTCGAATTTTTAATAGGTTGCCTTTCTAACTACCACTCAATTTACACACAAACCTAAAAACTGGGGGGGGGGCAATTTTAATTTTGCCTAAATCCGCCCCTGGGCACGATGCTGGCAGGTTAAGCCTAAGCTCAGACACTACCTGAGGGAAGATGATTTGAAAAGAAAGGAAAAAGCTTTAGGAGTGGAAACGATCTTGGGCAGAAAGGAAAAGAATCCAAGACAAAATAAATAATTAGATAGTGAGAAAAAAATTATGTTGCTCAAAGCTTGTGGAAGAAATGTGAACAAGTGGGCGCCTAAGCGAAAATAACGGTGAGAGCAGCATGAGCTTAGGTTACCGGCAGGTGGGCGCTGAGTGCTCCGTCCCTTCTGAGCGTAAAATAAGCTACTTGTAGGATGTAGGTACACTGCTCGCATGCGAGGAAGCACAAAAAGGGAATTTTAAATTGTAGGCTACCCTTTCCTTTCTGAATGGAAATGTTTATGAGCGAATACTGATATTTTGAAGATATTTTGATACGAATAGGAACAATTTTATTCCCCACCACGGTCGGATCCCTGAGAGAGAGACCAAATGCCCCAGAGTGGACAGAGATAAATCGCTCTCAGTTATATTATTATTATTATTATTAGAAATTGTTGAAAAGAACCAATCGTTGCGTTTAAAAAAGTCTAAACTCTTACCCAGCGGAGTGCCGACCAAAAGTTTAGAACGGGTAAGAAACCCAACCTAACTTGAACGAAACCAAAATTCTAAACAGTGAGTCACAGGACAAAGCGAAAATCGCTTCAAGTAGGAAGCTGGCTGAGCGAGCTACACTTGCCTTAATGATTCACTAGAATAGCTAAAATAAACTTTTTGAGTGATGTTAGCAGAAGTTTTGCTCTTGACGCAACAAGTGATAGAGTTTGTAGTAAACGTGTCAATCAGTAATTTTGATTGTTTTTTGAATGCAATAATAATTCGAAAGAAAAGATAAGGAAAGGAAGGTCATGCCTAACCGCTCTTAGAGTGATATAATGCAACTCCAAATGATTGCAATTTAATTGCTTCAAGAATAATGAGTTTGAACAGGGTTTACAATTAGTGAAATGAAAATCCACAGCCTGCTTCCAGTCTCCAACCGGGTCAGGAATGGAATGAATGGAGCCCCGATCGAGCGGCGAGGATATGAACTGTGCAGGCTGCCGAGGCCTGACGCACTCCTCTGGGGCAATGATTAAATGAATGACAGATGACATGAAATGAGAGTGGAGAGTGTTGCTGGAATGAAATTTTGACAGGGAAAACCGGAGTACCTGGAGAAAAACCTGTCTGCTTCCGTTTTGTCCAGCACAGATCTCACATGGAGTGACCGGGATTTGAACCACGGACGCAGCGGTGAGAGGCCGGCGTGCTGCCGCCTAAGCCACGGAGGCTTTAGGTTTACAATTACTAAATATTGTTTTTGTTGAACAATTTGAAGGTGAGACCTATGACAAAACACTTAAGACCTGTTCGCTTTTGCGAAAAGTTTTGTAAGTTTTTGTTTCCCATTGGGTTTGAAACATCTGTTCATTACTCTGCCCCATTTTTCTACTTCGCCCACAATTGCAGTGAGAACGCGGTCTTATGTATTTATTTTCATTACATACAACTTTTGTATCAGTTGTATTTATGTGTTCAATTACTCTTGTTGCCATTACTTACCTTTTTGGAAGTATGTTTAAGTGCACGTCTCTCTTTCTCAATATCACGATTGTACTAAGCTGAGCTGTCACATTACCCTGGCTTCGAGCGATGTGCTATGCACCGATTGGCTGCTGGCTTCTCGCTCCAGCTTTGGCATCGCCACCTTCCTATGACGTCATACCAACTATAAAACAGCTGGCCTTTGGGCCTCCTGGTCGACTCTTCTCCGCTGGTCACCACTGCTCTCTACGTACCTGCTGGGGTTATTGCCCTCTCGGGGTACCTCTTGTAGCCGGAGGCTCTTCTCCACCGTCAACATCTTTCTTCTGGACCTGCCTGCCTGAACAGTCCAAACTCATCAGCCTTCACTTGGGCCAAATCTTCAACACGGATCTACTCTGCAAGTCTTGGTTATAAGGACATAACTTCACCAGCCGAGGGAGTTACTACCAAGAGACTCCTCTTTGTTGGTCTCTTTTTTATAAGGAGAATCTACCATCATTAACTCTGGTTCCGAACCCGGAACCCTGGAGTATGCCTGACTGACCTCGCACAAGCCCCGAGCGGGCGAACTAAACTACCTCCAGCTACTGATGTCCTCAAGTAGCCGGCCTACCTTTGGAAGATGTTTAAAGGGATTCGATACTTCCTGTATCACACATCAGAAAAGGTGGTAACCATTCTTGTTCAAACACTCCACCCGGATTCTTTCCGTAATACTAGTACCTAGCTTTAATTCTACTCTGGGGTGGATTTAATTTATTATTGTGGGTTATTTTATTATGCTCTTTTTATTCAGTAATTTTGAATTTACTCTTTTATAGGGAGTTACAGCTTGCAAGCAATTTACGTTTCCTGGAGAAACGAGTAATTTTTAATTGTTATTGTTTCTTATTGTCAATTTTAAGGAAATTTCTTTGAAAGTATTCATTCCATGCAATATATTTGCTTCGAGATAAATAAACATAAGCAAAATCTAAGTTTTAACATTTTGGTCTCTTCCCTAACTTTCCATTGTTATTACACCTTGTGCCTGAAACCTCATTCTATCGAAATCCCCTACGATGTACCACATCCATTACGGTACACATTTCCATGGTACCTGAAACCCGGGAACTAATCCATTATCTTTACCCTGAGACCACATATTTATATTCAAAAAACTGTGTAATCTAATATATGTTGTATATTTCAGTTTACCGTGGCTAACCGCAGGAGATCTGCCGGGGAACGTAAACAATCCCATCCTACCAGTACAAACAGACTTATTTCCGTAAAGCAGGTCTCAGCCTGGCGCTCCAAGCAGAAGTGGTGAGTGAGTCATCCCAACTTCCGGCCATGCCGCTAACGATCGATGATGAATTGTTAAACTCCCGAGCTGCCTATCAGGACCATCTTACTCGTTTCCAAAAATAATTAGCTACCCTACCTAAAGATGAACAAAACCTGGATATTATATCTCAGAGTTTAAAAGCTTATGAACAGGCGTACGAGAAATGTGATCTCGTTCAACTTGAAATTGAAATCAAAAGTCCGGAACATCAATTGGATAGGGAGGAAGTTGAGAGTAATTACTTTCAAACACACGCTCAAGCTGTGGCATTAGTTAGAACTTTGACCCTGGCGTTGAAGGTAGAAGAAACTCAAGGAAGAATTAGCGACAATTGGAATAGTGTCAAACCATTGTTACCTAAAATCGAAATTCCGCATTTTTTCAGGAAAGGAGCAGATGTGGCTATCATTCTTTGAATTGTTTAGTTCATTAGTTCATGATAATACCACACTTCCAGAAATTCAGAAATTCCACTACTTAAAATCCACTTTGCAGGGTCCACCCCTTCAACTTATAAGGGAACTCTCCTTATCAGTAGAAAACTATAACATTGCTATAGAGCTTCTTAAGGGCCGATATGGCAACGAAAGAGTATGTATATAAAGGCATATTAAGGCCTTATTCAACTTGCTCGCCTTGCGCGCTGACAATTTTATTCCCCACCACGGTCGGATCCCTGAGAGAGAGACCAAATGCCCCCAGAGTGGACAGAGATAAATCGCTTTCAGTTATATTATTATTATTATTATTATTATTATTATTATTATTATTATTATTATAAATTGTTGAAAAGAACCAATCGTTGCGTTTAAAGAAGGCTAAACTCTTACCCAGCGGAGTGCCGACTAAAAGTTTAGAACGGGTAAGAAACCCAACCTAACTTGAACGAAACGTCAGAGCATTGGCACGGTTGAATCAACCGGTCGAGCATTGGGGTCTATTCTTAGTTCACTTAGTTACTTATAAGTTTGATCCATTAAGATTAAAAGCATGGGAGATGGAAATAACAAATAACACCTCATATACTTATGATTCATTGCTTACATTTATAAATAATAGATGTCAGGTTTGTCAGCCGTAACCTGTCATACGCCAGGTAGTGCAGATAACAAATCTAATGTTGTCAAGACAGTCAGTAGTAAAGTAAACAAATCTGCTGTCTTTACTGTTCTCAAAGGAAATGTTTATGAGCGAATACTGATATTTTGAAGATATTTTGATACGAATAGGAACAAAAGTTGATTTCAGAAGGTATTAATGTAGACATAAACAAGTGTATTATTCATGCTGTTTTGAAATTGAAGGAGGAAGTGTTAAAGAGTAGTAGTGACCATATTTGTGAAATGCATGGTAAGATCATGAAATAAGTCAAGGAAATAGAACGTGAATCTAACATACATGTAACTGGGTTGAGAGAGGAGTTGACAAAACGCATTGACACCTTAGAAGAATCTAATGTTACAACATTATGCGAAATAACGAATAAATCTGATAGATTTAAATTTAAAGAACTAGAACAGATTAGGAAGTTAGTAGATGAGGTCAATACTGAGATAGCAAAGGTCAAGTCGAAACAGGAGAAAGAAATAGATGAGCTTCACGAGAAAATGAAATCACTGTCGATCAGGGACACGTCCACTATGAAACAAAACGTAGAAGAATTATTTAAGGAAAGAGACAGCAAATTAAGAGGAGAATTGAATAAGTTAGGATTTGGACAGGATGGACAGGATGAAGATAAGGAGAGCGTTGACACTCACATGTTCAGTAGATCACGCAATATTTACGGAACGGAACGCACGGAGAGAATAACAAGAGAACCGGATATGTTAGGAAGAACATATGATCAGGGTGCGAGCAGGAATAATCAGAACGTGGTAGTTATCAAGAGCCTTGAAGAATGCCCGGATAAGTTTACTGGGGAGGGAAATGTCACAGCCGTAGAATTTTTACGGGACATGCGATATTACCTAGACGAAAATAGGATCCCTGAGAAAGAGAAATGAGAGTTGTGGAGAAATATCTTGCATCGGAGGCCCTAATTTGGCACAGAGCTTTCTGATACTCCTACAACACATTCGATGAGTTTACAGAGGCACTATTAAAACGATTTTGGAGTGAAGAGTTACAGCATGACATTAGAGCTGAAATCTATTCCAAGAACTACCCATATTCAGTACCGACACGTTATGCGAGTTACTTCACAAATCAGTTAGCCCGTTTTCAACATCTTCGGACTCCATTAGCAGAACCGGAGCGGATACATGTCATATCCAGACAGCTACCAGCCGGGGTCAGAAAATATTTAATTTCATCAAATGTATGTACATTAGAGGACATGGCAGAGATGCTGCGACGATTGGATCATACGAGTTCGATATCACAGACTCCAGGGCAAATTCAAACCCATAATCCACGTACTAGACATGATAACAGAGAAATACATACAGTCTTAGTAGATCAGACCCAACAAACTGATGTAGATCCAGGTTGAACAGGTCCCATAAGACACAACAATTATGGTAGGACTAGATACGATCCAGGGTACAACCGAACCAGAGAAGGTTGGCCATACAAGAATCGATATTGGAACGATAGACAGAGAAGGACTGGATACCAGTATAATAACACCAACAATACTGGATTACGAAGAAACAGTTACTTCGAAAGACAAAACGGAGGAGATACAAGAAGATATTCAAGATACAGGAATTGGAATGAGGGTAATCAACAACAACAACGGAATGGTTATCAAAGAAGCAGGTGGAGAGATAATGGAAATGGGCAGAGTTATTACGAAGATAGAGAAAGGGAAAGTCAAGAATACAGAAGAAACGAAAGAGAAGAAAGAAAGGAACAACCCCAACATCAGACGCAAGAAAATGTGGAACCACAACCAGGCACTAGTCATGAAGGTCAAAATCATGACAGGGGTAAACAAAAAAAAACGCCATTTCAGAAAAGGAAGTAGAAGAAAGCGTAGATCACACAATATTGAAGCATGAGATCGCCATTAACGAACTTTATGAAGTCACCTATGAGGAGTTGTTATATGAAAGAGAGGAGCCGAAGAGAGGAAGCACGGCAAGACTACCAATCATTCTAATGAAAGTAGGAGAGAATACTTTGAGAACTCTTATAGACACTGGTGCTACAGCTTCAATACTATCAGAGAACAGTTTCCAGAAACTAGAAGCAGGAAATTTACTAACTGCATTGCCTGTGTCAACAATAAAAGTAAGAGGAGTGTTTAATGACAAGACTATGAAGTGTAAAGTACAAGCTTTGTTGGAATTCTATATTAATGAGCAGCGATATGAACAGATATTCATAGTGTTGAACCATATTAGTTTTTATGCAATACTGGGTATTGATTTTATTATACAGTCTTAAGCTATTATGGACTTGAAAAATGGAATTATACGATTTAATAATGGTCAAACCGAGAATGGAACTTCGAAATTAAAGGAACAAGAGCATTGCATAGAAGATGGTATATGTGAAGGAAAATTGGAAGAGATGATCATGGAAATAGAAGAAGAAGGCAGAAGAGATTCTATGTATCCCATAGAGAATTATGAATACTATCAGGAGAAATTGGAAGCATTAAATATGCATTTTGCTGACATATTTGATGAAAAACCAGGAGTGATAAGAGGTTTCAAATACCAGATTCGTTTGGTAGATAATGCTCCATTTCGGAAGAACCTCTACCCTATATCTGAAAAATATCAAGAGGAAGTTGCCGAGATTATAAAAGGAATGGAAAAGGATGGAATTATACAGAAACAAGCTACCCCTTACTTAAACCCCATAACCGTGGTGAAGAAGGTTGACGGAAGTCTGAGAGTTAGTTTAGATGCTCGTCAAATCAACTTACTTTTGCTGAAAGAACAGGACCGAACACCTAAGATAAGGGAACTACTGAGAAAAATCCGAGGAAAAACTTGTTTTTCCGTTATTGATTTAACGGCCAATTTTTATCAAATAGAGTTGACTGAAGATACCAGATGCTATACAGGATTTTTATTAACGAGACTAGTTACACGTTTCGTCGAGATCCGTTTGGTTTAGTGAACTCGAGCCCAGCACTTATCAGAGCCCTTGATAATAAGCTGGGCGAAGAGGTTAAGAAGTACGTCATATGCTACGTTGACGACTTGATTATTTCCTCAGAAACGCCAGAACAACATTTATTACATTTAAAAACATTGTTTGAGAATTTACGAGAAGCTAACATAAAAGTCAACTTCAACAAATGCCACTTTTTCCAAGAGAAAATAAACTTCCTAGGACACACCATAGATAGATTTGGTTATCATCTGAACAATGATAAAATTGAAGCAATTATGGAATTTCCAAGACCGAAGAAAATATAGGATATTCGAGCCTTTGCTGGTTTATGCCAATTTTTTAGCAGTCACTGTCCACGTTATTCTGAAGTGATGGCTCCACTTCATGAACTTTTGAAGAAGAGTAACAGATGGAAGTGGGACGCAACGGCGGAAATTGCTTTCACGCAAGCCAAAGAGATGCTAAAGAACAACATCAAGTTGGAATATCCAGATTTTGAGAGATCATTTATTGTAGAGACAGATGCATCGAGGATTGGAGTAAGCGCTGTTCTATACCAGAAAGACGCTGAAGGAAACAATCATTACATAGCATTCAACAGTAGGAAGCTACGGTCACACGAAATTAATTACTATACCACAGAGCTGGAGGCATTAGCGGTCATTAACGCGTTACAACAGTGGAAAAAGATATTGCTAGGACATCCTATACTCAGAAGAATAGATCATAAGGCATTGGAATGTATGTTAAAATCCGATTTGTCTAGCGACAGAATGACTAGATGGACAATGTTCTTGCAACAGTTCAATGCAACCATTAGTCACGTGCCCAGTAAGGATAATTTGTTAGCAGACATATTATCGAGGCATTCAACATCCAAGACAAACGTCAGAGTCAATGTAATCCAGACGGATGACAAAGATCAGTCAACATTGGACAAATTAGCTAGAATAACCACTTTTCAGAGGAAGGATGCATTTCTGAGAAACATGTATAAGTATTTAACCGGAAGAATGAATGTACAGAATGCACGTTACGAAGACTTGAGGACCACTGAGAGAGGGAGACTTAGTTCTTATAAGGATGCAGGTGAAGGCTGATGTTCTGAGAAAGATATATGTGAAGCTCTCTAACCTATTTAAAGACCCGTTCAAAGTAGCTAAAGTCTATGGCAACAACTGTTATGCAATAGCCAGAATGAGTGATGATCACATTACTGGAAAATACAACCACTCTAAACTTAAAAGATTTTACCCCAAGATACAGTAAGAGCAATTTCGACTGCATATTTATGTACAGGAATAATATGTGGTAAAAGAAAGTCCATTCTATACTTTCTATTAAGGTCGAAAGGGGAAATGCGCTCAAAATCATGTCTAGCCATGACTATATCACCGGACGAGATATGAACCGAGAGCATCAGAGAAAAATAGTGTATGAAATTTTTCGAGATATGAATCAGATTTATACACAGGAAGAGAGTTTATGGACTAAGAAGCTATTGGTAAAATTTTAGCCAGAAGAAATGTGCTTATTTGGAGAAGGAATGGAAATTGTATTACATGATATATTTTAACCAAGAGTCAATGACTTGAGTCGAGTCCAGGAAAGTGTACAGTTTCATCAATGTTGGTTGCGAGAAACCAGTTTTTGAGACTAGGGGACGTCACAAGGATAAGCAGAGGTCGAACGCGAGCCAGAGTGAGAGAAGAGGGGATGTCGCGTGGACGAGGCGCGCCGTAAATAGCAGACAGCCAATCAGAAGGAAGATTGATTAAGACGGAACTGATAAATATTAAATATATAATTTTAATATTATAAAGGAGTGTGACATATCAAATTCATCAGGAAGGAAGGAGAAATTTAATTGGCAAGACAGAAGTTAAATTGGATAACTGAGAGAGGAGATATAAACGAATGAGTAAGTTTACAGAGCGGAGTGAGGCTAGGACAGCAGATTTACGAGGGAAATCTGACTGAAGAGACTAGTAAACGCCAAGAAGCGAGGCTCTTTCTATTCGAACTTCCGAGGAAGTAACATGTACTATAATTCACTCTACAATCTACAAGAGCTAAAGACTTGTAAAATTTAAGACTTCAGTATGAAGAGATATAACAGTAATATGGAACGACATGAATAAATAAGTTAATACTACAACTGAGAAGAAATATTGATCAGAACCAACAAGAAATATACGTCGTGATACTTTATTATATTTTGGAAGCAGTATATTGGAACTACAATTCGAGACTACGCAGAAGAAGAGAAGTTTGAACTATTGAAATACTTTACTGAAGAAACACATCATATCATACAAAATGGATATTGAATTAGGTCGAAGGGGAGAAATTACGCCTAACTATTGTCTGCGGACAGCAGACGTGTAATGTAAGGGTGGTACAAAGCGTGCATCAGACAAACATTATCAGTTTACCGGGATTCAGACACATTGGAATGTAGTAAAGAACACTGGAAGACAGAGGAAATTTCGAACTACAAACGAACGTGAAGGCAAGTGGCAAATCGACCTGAAAGAGGGTAAGATAAGTTAAATGCAAATTGCAAATTGTTAAGTTGGTTAAGATATCACAGCGAGGTTGAACAAGTGTACTGCAAACTGCCCACTAAGAGAACGAGACCCGCGACGAAAACGCTACCTGGCGAAACAAGGCTTAAACGAGCAAAAGCCATAGGAGGCAGATACTGCTTACGTGTAACACAGGAGGCAAGGCATTCTCAACTGGAAACGTCATAGTAGACAAAGACAGCTTACGTGTAACAAAGGAAGCAGGGCATTCTCAACGAGTGCACTCGAGACCTTCGGAAGACATACAACACAGAGGATATTCAACGTACGCATGTTCAATTTACAGTAAAACATTCACGATTGATACTTGCTAGGGACTCGTAGAATTCCAACCCGCATATCCTCGCTAACGCTAAGATTCATATATGCATATACGCGTCTAGAACATAGGCCTCAATAACAACTGATTCACAACATGATCAACAAAGAAGACAACATGAAACCCTTCTCGAAATCAGAAAACAAAGACGCACGCGAGAAACGGAAGTCGAGAGCTCCTACAAGGTATCGCTCACAAAGCTCTGAAGAAGAGATTCAAGCAGTAAACCAACAAACCAAAACAAACACAAACAAACAAACCCAAGGGAAGGAATCAAAAGAAGTGAAAGACATGTTTTCTGAAATCCTAACAGAGCTTCAAAACTTAAAGAAACAAAATGAAGACTTTCGAAAGGAAACAAGAGAGGAAATAAACAGCATCAAACAAGAACTAAGGACAACAGAAGAAAATTCACGTAAAATAGACGACGCCCTTGAACGGAAAATAGAAAATGTGGACAACAGAACGCAAGAAAAACTAGACACACTATCCGAGAAAATACATGCCCTAGAGCTACAAGAGGAGCAAAGATTGAAGAGGGAAAGAAAGAACAACATTGTCATTAAAAGTAAAGAGCTATTACATGAGAACCTAACAAACAGTGAGCTAGGACGCAAAGTCAAATCTATACTGGACAAAATAGAAACTGAAGTCAAGGTAGAAAGCGTATTGCAGATTGGGAGAGACAGTCACGGTAAAGGGATAGTGAGAGTCACATTTAAACACTTTGCAGACAAGCTGAAAATAATGAGAAACAAACACAAGCTCTATGTTGACGACGACCTCACCAAGAACGAAAGAGCAGTACAAGCGAAATTAAGACAGATAGCCAGGGAGGAGAGGAGCAAAGGTAACAGTGAGGTGAAAGTGGGCTACCAGAAGATCCTACTAAACGGGCAATGGATTAATTGGGAGGATCTAAAAAACGGGGAGCTGACCGCCGCTCTGTGATCAAGCAACCGGCGGTAACAAAGAAAGAACTAATACTTGCCACACTCAACGTAAGGTCTCTGAGAACTGAAGACAAGGAACTTGAACTGGAAAATGCTCTCTTAAACATAAAGTACGACATACTAGAACTTAGTGAAGTAAGACAACTCGGCGAAGGAATCCGAGAAAAAACAAATGGAGACATCTTCAGCTACATCGGTGAAACCAAAGGGCAAAAAGGAGTGGGCTTCATGATCAAAAAGCACCTAAAAAACAACATTCGGGAAATTCGAGGAATCTCAGAGAGAATTGCGCTACTGTCCTTAGATCTAGAAGGGAATACCATCGTAATTATACAAATCTATGCCCCCACAGAGAACAGCACAGAGGAGGAAATTGAAAAGTTTTACGAGCAACTAGAAGACACACTGGACAACTTCAAAACACAAAGAACGTTTGTAATGGGGGACTTTAACAGTAAAGTGGGAATCAAGGAACATACAGACGAAGCACCTATGGGACCATTCGGATACGGAATTAGAAATGGGAGAGGAGACAGATTGATCCAGTTTGCTCAAGGACACAACATGAAAATTGTGAACACCTTCTTCAAGAACATGCCAGAGAGTAGATGGACATGGAGAGGCCCGAACGGCAGGACAAAAAACGAAATTGACTTTATACTTACCGACAACTTAAAGGAAGTAAAGGATATTCAAGTGATCAACGGGCTAAAATTCGACACCGACCATAGAATGGTGCGCTTAAAGCTAACAATAAAGAAGAATAGACGGCCATACTTCAAGACCAGGATAACTAGCCCTGGACAGATCAACCAGACCGAATACGCCCAAGAAATCCAGCAAAATCTAAATCACCTGAAACAACAAAACCACCTAAGCACACAGCACCTCTACACAGAACTCATAAAATGTATAACATCTGCATGTAACAACGCAGCAATACCAAGAAGTAAGAAGGGACGGCGCGATAAGCTAAAAGACAGTACCAAACGCCTAATCGAGGTAAGGGAAACATTGAAAGCACAAACTGTAGATAACAACCAGAAAATGTTAGAGTACCGGCAGCTTAATAAGCGCACAAAAAGGGAAATTAGAAAGGACATTAGAGACCACAACACAGAAATCATCAGAAAGTACGCAGAAGAATCAAAATCAATCAGAAAGATGAGAAAAGAACTAGCACCAGACAAACAATGGATGCTTGGAGTGAAAGACAAAAGAGGTAAAAGACAAGCAACAAGGGAGGAAATAACGAAACAGGCCACAGACTTCTACAGAGAGCTGTACTCCAGTACACACCAGAGAAGAGACTCAGACCAAAGTGATAAGGGGCTGGAGGCACTACACGACGAAGAAATTCCTCCCATCATGACCAGTGAAGTCAGAGCAGCAATAAAGGAGGCGAAAAATGAGAAATGCCCCGGAGAGGATGCCATCTACAACGAATATCTGAAAATGGGTGGTGAGGATCTCATAGAAGTTATAACAAGGCTATTCAACATGATACTTGAAACGGAAGAAATTCCAACAGAATGGAAACAGAGCGTTATTGTTCTGCTTCACAAGAAAGGCGCTAAAGATGACATTAATAACTACAGACCAATCAGTTTAATGGCCAGTCTCTACAAACTTTTCACGAAAATCATGACTAGAAGGATGTCTAAACTACTAGATGAAAACCAAGCAGTGGAACAAGCCGGTTTCAGGACAGGCTTTAGCACAATTGACCACCTGCAAGCAATGAACCAGCTCTTGGAAAAAACGCAGGAATTTAATCTCGAACTATACATTGCATTCGTAGACTATAACAAAGCCTTCGATTCTGTGGAACATAGTTGTGTGCTAGAGGCATTGAGAAGCCAAGGCATACAAAAGAGATATGTCAGACTACTCGAAAAGCTCTACGAAGGCTGCCAAGCGAGGGTAAGAACGGAGAGGGAGGGTGCGAACATCAACTTAGAGAGAGGCGTGAAACAAGGCGACCCCCTCTCACCAAAGTTGTTCACATGCCTACTGGAGAACCAATTTAGGAAGTTGGAATGGGACAACAAATACGGCATCGAAATAAACGGGGAAAGGCTGACACACTTACGGTTCGCAGACGATATTGCACTGCTAGCAAAATCGGCAACAGACTTGGAACAAATGCTAGCGGACCTGGACACTGTCAGTAAAGAAGTAGGTCTATCTATGAACCCACAAAAAACAAAACTGATGACCAACTCACCGGAAGTACAAATCCTCATCAATGGCAAACCACTAGCGTACACACAGGAATACGTCTACCTTGGACAAAACCTGTCATTTGATTGCTCCCACGAGAAGGAAATCAAGAGACGAGTTGGACAAGCATGGAAGAAGTTCTGGTCCTTAAAATTTATATTGATGGACAAATCCCAGAAAATAAGTCTAAAGTCAGAAGTGCTAGAAAAGTGTGTAATGCCGGTACTGCTATACGGCTGTCAAACCTGGGCGTTAACAGAGAAGCAAAGGCAAACAATCCGGGTATGTCAACGCAAAATGGAACGGAACATCCTTCAAGTTTCCTTGAGGGACAGATTACGAAACGAGGAGATAAGAAGAAGAACTGCCATGAAAGATGCCGTGACAACAGCTGACAGGCTAAAATGGAAGTGGGGAGGCCATGTGGCCAGATTGAAAGACGATCGATGGACGCACAAACTAACGGTATGGGACCCCAGGACAGGAAGAAGGAACGTGGGTAGACAGAGGACCCGCTGGGATGACTCAATCGTAAGGAAGACAGGCAAACACTGGACGAGGATAGCACGGGAGAGACAAGAATGGAGACGTATGGAACTATAAGAAGGGAAGAGAAGGAGAGCTTCAACAATGAAAGATCCTGGGAGACAGCATACCTATGACATGAAAGATACACTTCTGCAACCTGTAACAAGCCAAACAACGCACGTAAAGCGAAGTGAAATGTAGTGTTTGTGAAGTGAACTACAGTGAAGTGTAGCAAGTGGAGTAAAAACTTGTACACAACTCCTTAGGACTTGCTCGCCTAACGAGTTTAAACCAGAGCACGTCCCTGTTCGCAGGAGGCCTTTGCCCTTATGGGATTTTCTAGGCTATATTTATTTATTTATATTGTTCAGAAGAGAGGAGAATGTTTTAATTCTTCATCTATGAAGGGAAAGTAAAGCTATACTAACAAGCGAGATCCAGATTCGACCATGATAGCTTGACCAGGACGAATAGAATAATATAGTGTTATCACTCATCGAGTTCATGCGCGCCCCGCTCTTGGCGAGAGTCAGCTGTTCAAAACTGGAATACCTCCCGGCCTAAAAAAAAACTCTTTACGAAGGCCCTGGTTACGGTCATTACAGCACATTCCTTGTTTCGACTTATGAATATTACTTTCAAAGAGTTATTATTAATATTTTCAGTCCCCACGTAGAAATATCTTTTAAAACCCTCCGTTAGTCGCGAATGGGTCTGACAGCCTCATGTTTCGTTTCAGTTTTAATATCAAGCTAACAGTTCAAGTTATGATCATATTGTCAAGGGACATATTACACCATACCTTCGTAAGCATTTTTCTTTGAGTTGTGGAATGACGAGCCTAACAATAACTCTACACGTGTAACTCTAGTCATGTGGGATTGCCGATTGGTAACCCCAGGGCGCTCAATGATGTAATATGCTGTCAGTGAGTCATCAGTTATTTGCAGGTGAGCTGATATAGCGATTATACACACACACTATACACAAACATCCATATACAGTACATGGAATATATAACCACGATATCACAGCCCTAAAATAACAGGCAACAAAACAACTCAAATGAAGTAAATTACTCACCAAAACTAGCTTGAGGCCACTTTCGAAAGTTTACGAGTAGACTTAGCAGATTTCCGAGCTTGAAGATCTCTGTGGATTTCTCTCGCTCTGAAGAAGAATCGGCACTTTAAATAGTGGTAGACTAGTTTAGGAATAATGTCCAAAGTATGTTCAATACAACAGCCAGCCCCTGATGGCACAACTGAAATTGTCTCAATCGAATCAAGACACTCGTAAAAATGCACCCCACATCGACCTACATGAGCTCAGTTTCTCATTGATTTTCCTTTCAGTCTTGAAAAGAATGTCACACACACTTTTGGAGGGACGTGTTAAAAACTTCGTGCCACTATCGGATCCGTAATCTTTTATTTCCGTAAGAGCTGAAAAACGACTTTCACTTTCGTCACGGAGAGAAAGGACACAGGATAAACACTTAATACATTTCGAGGATTGCCTAATAACATACCCGGCCACATGTTAAACTAAACACTTTTCAATCGAAGCATCGGGAACTGGGTTCAACTCCGGCACAGCACTTTCCCAATCTTCAATATTTAAACAGTCTTGAATAACGATTTTGCTTTTTATGGAAGTTTCCACTGATTTCTTTACAGTCTCGTTGCGCACTTTCGCATTTCGGGCCAACATTCGCATTTGGTTTACAAAGGAAGTTAGTACTAATTCCCTTTTCGGCTCACAATTTCCTCCAGAGGATAGTGCTTGCTTCATAGGAACGTAGATACATTGTAGTAAATGTAAATGAAGAAAATCAATCGTGGATGGATGGTCATCCGAACTGAGCGAACGCATGATTCCAAAGTGTCGCTCCAAAGGATCCTGAGTGAGTTTTCCTGTCAGTACATACGCATATCCTCTTTCCGAAAGCCATTCACTCATCTCTAATGTACTTTGAATAGTTACCATTAAGGATTCCATAGTCCTAGACGAGGCAAACGTGTTGTCTGTAGATTTTAGAATTTGAAGAAAATTTAGGAGAGTTCTGTGGGTTGATGAGTTTTTATAAAGAGCCTTACAAGGTATGAATGCATTGAGTGCATCAGAAACGTTGTTCAAGTCACTTGTAAATGCCTCAGTGTCCTCACTGCCTACAAATCCTGTCAGTCCCATTTCTCGATAAAATCGCAGACCTTTGGCGACACTATCGCTCAACAATTGAAATGCGAGCCTGGCATTCATTCTTTGAAAGGAGGAGGAATCTAAATGATCTGTTGTCAGCTTGGGGCAAGCTCGAAGTCCTGCATACCCAGAAAGATCTTCCTTAAACAGTTCCTATAAAAGCTGAATTTGATTTTATTTCCATTGTACGATAGTTCTACTTTATCGTGGAAAAAATTTCTGATACATTTTAATATATGCACAAAATCTGAAAAAGCCCAGATCTTCCGTTTCACATCTGCTGGATTCAGAATATAGCATTGCGCTTGTTTTTTCTTCCCACTAATTCCTAAAGATTTCCAGGCTTTTTTATTTGACTGACTACCGTCACACGTGAATCCTACCACTCTAGCCCCAGCCGCCTCTAGCTGCATTATAACCTGTATTAGAATTTTAGCAAGGATATCTCCTGGAGTTGCATTTCTGCTTGCATAAATGGCTATAGGTTGAATCCAGTTCTGTAAAAAAGGTACAAACATAAAAACTAATGCATGATTTGCCATCTGATTTCTTTGACAATCTGGTGTAAGTTCACCTAAATCGACTAAGCCATCTACTTTCAGTGAAGAACCATTAAATTGAATCTCTTCTCTTAGCTTAACCTCATCGAATATAACTACCCCATACCGTTTATTCTCGTCCATTTCATCCTTGAAATAATTGGAAATAGCACTTATACAATGGGGATTTACTCCATAGGGACATTTAAGTCCTTTGCAGAGTTTCCTCAAATGGCTTTCAGAGGGAAGAGGTAACAGGTTATGCCGCAGACAGTGTCTGTATCCTTTAGGTGATTTTATTCTAAGTAATAAACTCTCTAAAAGAAAATCACTACTGTATCTCATACCATGGGGAGATTTTACTTGGCATTTCTTTAACACTGTGTCTATAATAATTTTTTGCTTTTTACTAAGAAACTTACAATCTTTAAATTGAACTTCCGTGTTGTTAATCCGTCTCTGTAGGACATTAATCTTAACCTTGGCTGAGGACAGACTACATTTTGCTCGCATTAAATTACGATTTGCATTCTTTAGTCGCCTTTTGAGAGACAATATTGTCTTTTCGGCATCAGTAAGAGAACTAGGTTGGCCCTGAATCTGACTACAACTAGGTTGACTTTGAACTTCACCGCTTGCTGTTGGAATAATTGTTTCACTCACATTGCGATTCTTGTTTCTTGCCCCCTTGATGCTGCCTTCATTCCGTTTCCTACTGGTCGCCTTTCGTGATTTTACCTCAGTGGATAGATATTTCGGTAAATGTGGAAAAATGTGAGGTACCGATCCTGGTTTTAATTTCCACTTGACACGACGAAGTTCCACTTTCTCACCATTCACTACGAAACAGTCCGCCTTTATAATTAAATCTTCCGAAAAATGCACGTCACAGATCCTACTTTTGGTCGACAATTGCTGACCTTTCCGCGGAATAACTCGCGCCCATTTCGCAAACAAATTTGTTTCTTTTGGCGGTGTGAAAAAATGTCTTCCATCAGCTTTCCTTCCATAACCAGATTTACATCCAGAAACGAAGCAGTACGACATTTTCCCGAAACAGCAGAAAATTTAGTTGTTTGCACACACAAAGCACTACACAGACATTCTTAAACTATTATAAAGAAACAAATTCACTCGCATAGCATGACTTTTCGCGCACAGGATGTTACAGTTGACTAACCGCGAAAATACTTGTCACACGTGCGTAAGGTTCGGCGCGACTTCCGCGCCACGCACTGGCTGGACCATGAACTACAATGCTTTAGGAGCGGAGTGATGACACTATTTGTTTCTATTCGTCCTGGCTTGACTATGGAAGCGAGCTGCGCTAACACCTGCAGTTCGCTCAAACAAACGCAACAATCTACTACAATGGAGAGAAATTCACAAGCTGAGGTGATTTCTAATGTTAAGAAACATCACTGTAATACCACCAACATCAGAGAATATCCAGGAAGAAGATGGACCCAAGAAAGAGGCGAGAGGAGTATCGATGTCATCTGACCGGGAAGACTGAAGCGCTGCAGTGGAGCGAGGTCATTGGCGTGGACGAGAGAGGAAGTGGCCTGGCGAGATCCCAGCTGACTACCGGTTTTCTCACCCCATCCCTTGCTGTGCGCCGAGCCAAGCAGTGAAGACGGAAGCAGTGAGACACGTGCAGTCCAGGTGATAGACGAGTATCACATTCCCGAAGCTTGTGGACAGATTCCGCAAATACCATCATCAGCAGGTCTGTTACCAGCGGCACAGTTTTGAAGGTAGACCAGTGATATTTTACATACTTATGTAGTTAGAACTTGTACGCGTTATTCCAGTATTTTGACCAACATCTAATTTTTCCATTCATAGTTCATGTTATTATTTTGAAATTTTGGTAGAAATTTTCATACGCCATTTTGGACGTATTTTGAACGTTTATTGATAATATTTTTCACCGTAATTATTTTGCACTTTATTAAGCTAACGCTTAGAATTTTGCTTGAAGGTAAATCCTTTGCGATCACTAATGTATTTTTCGAAAATATTGTAACATCGGATAGAAAGGACTCATGAGCATTAACTATTATTGTAGCATCGGAGAGAAAGGAGTCATGAGTATTTGACAAGCATAAAAAGTTTGTATATGTAAGGTAGGAGACAGAAAGGGCATGATGATCCTATATTAAAGCTAATTCGTTACAGGAACGAAACTATAATGTATAAAACCGTAATTATTGACAGGAGTATTGAATATTTGCATTGAAGGAACTCCATTGTTTGAGAAGATGACATTGTAAAACCCAGAAGTTATTTGGAACATAAGAACAGTATGCGTATTTTGGAGGCATAACTGTATGATGCAAGAGAGAAATGTAAAAAGATTATGGATCAATATTTGTTATGGAAAGGTTTTGTAAGATTAAAGGAAGGATATTAAGTATCAATTGCAATTGAAAGGACGTGAGGGAAAGATATTATTATTTGAATAACAGACGCGAACAGACTTAAGATTCAGAGAGAAGACAGAAATTGTAACGGAGATGTATTTAAAGCGGAGTAAGGAAATATGGCATGATTTATGTAAGTGAAAGTGTGAAGAGATACGCGATAATATTTTGTGAGAGATGTAATAGGTGAGATATAGCACGGAATTGTATAATCGATAGAAGATTATGTCGGAGGAGGAGTAGTGTATTCATGAAAGGTGTTACAGTGGTAATGTCTAGTAGGAATACTGAATATCTTACCTTGTTGAAGGTATTTGATATGGTTTGTAGAAGTTTTTGTGAAAGTGCTAAGAGGAAGATATGCGACAGGCATTATTTGGAAGGAAGAGTAATAAACGTTGCGATAATATGTTTATGAAGACTGTGAGATAAAGAATGATTGATGAGAAAATATGAAGTACAATGTGTTAAGTTGAGTAAAGCCGAAATATGTATTTATGGAGAGTTACGAGTGTGAGTAGTGAGGTTTGAATGCCATGCACACTTACTTTGTTTTTGGAAGCTTATCTGAAAGTCATTCGTCGCAAGTTTGTAATATTATTGATTATTAAATACCGGATTTGTAAATTTAAGTGAATAGTAATGAACTTAAGTGTTTGTTACAACAGTTCACATTGCTAATGGAAATGTAATACAGGATTTGACAGATATATTGTGTGAAATAAGAGAGAAAAGAAGTAGAAACGAACTCTATGCAATTAATGCATGTAGAAAGAAATCGTGCAGAACGCGATATTGTACATATGTATATATAAACAGATATTACTATTATTATTAACAATTTTTCATTAATATTTATAGATTTGACGCTATAATTGCGAAAAATATTAACGTTGTATTAAGCAGGGAATATGTATGTAGAATTTGAACGATGAAGTGAGATATATTAAGAATAGTAGTACAGTATTTTTATGGAAGTGTAATACTTTTGTTTTGAAATATCTTTCAAGGAAAGGTATACACGTAATTTTGAGTGTGTTGCACAAGAGACTAGTTTAGTCGCATCTATGCCGAGAGAAGGCAGATATTTTATTTGAATGTCTTTATTTCATTTTATTTAAACCAATGTTAGGGACATTTTGTAATGTTCATTTTAGTGAATAAATGGCAAGTGCTTTTCATACACTTGCTAAGTTTTTGTAGAGCTGATTCTTATTTCAATACTTAATTACGCGATAACGATACTGCTAGTTAGATGCAGACAGTGAATTGGCATGTTTACCTTATCTACCCGAGAGCCGAGTTGCTCATTTGTGCTCAACTTTTGTTCTTTTAGCTGTTCTGTATGCAACTAGTTAGTAGTATGGTTAGAGGTGCGTTATGTGTGTTCAGGGTTCCCTAGTCATCAGTCTGGTAGAACATGTTCAATTCTTAGCCGGGTATTGACATCCTTACGATCCTTTTTCCATCTGCGCGGATTCGGGACCTTGACTTAGAGGAATTCAGGCGCAGTACGTTGAAATTATCTGCTGGCCAGGATGGGCCGCTGTATTCTCCTAAAGCTTCTGAAGTGTTAAAATCATCATTTTATGATGATGATTTTTTTCATTCCTTTGAGTCAGTATCCGAAGCACTTCAAGTCTCTAAAGATTTGACAGCCTTGCTTTTGGGAGGCGGATTTTCCCTGTGTAAATGGAACTCTAATTCGGAGGAATTCCTTTCTAAATTTCCTTTAACTGCAATCTATAATGATTCAGTAGAACATCTCCAAGAAAGTAATTCTGTCAAAACTCTGGAGTCATCAAAAGGATTTTTTATTTTTCAAAATCAATCTCAGTAACATTCAACTGCAAACTAAGCGGCAAATTTTGTCTGAGATTGCAAAGATATTTGATCATCTCCAATTCTTGACGCCAATCATCATCACGGCAAAGCTTTTTATGCAAGACCTTTGGTCCTTGAAAACTGGCTGGGATGAACCAGTTCTTTTTAGTATTGAAAAAAAAAAATGGATTTCTTACAGAAATAGTTTGGAAGATCTTTCCAATGTTATTATCCCGCGAGTGATTATCCCCTTTCCTTCTGCGGACGATATGAACTTCATGTTTTTGCTGGTAGCTCATCAAAAGCTTATGGATGTTGTGCGTATATCGTCTGCCGTAATTTTGTTAAATCATATTTATTTTCCAATTTAATTTGCGCCAAGTCTAAAGTGGCCCCTCTTAAAACGTTATCTTTGCCACGCCTGGAACTTTGTGCTGCCTATCTGGCGGTTGAATTACCGGTCAAAATCCGTCAATCTTAAAAGTTCGATTTATTAAAACTTACTTTTGGAGTGACTCCGCCATCACGTTGGCATGGATTGCCAAACCTCCATCTCACTGGCAGATGTTTGTAGGTAATAGAGGGTCCAAAATTCAACAGTTATCTAATTTGGAACAATGGCATCATGTATCTGGCAAGGAGAATCCTGCAGATGTCATTTCTCGGGGGTGTTCCCCTCGCATGTTGGCTAACCTGAAATTATACTGGCACGGTCCCCCTTGTTTTCTGCAAGAGCCTTCCACTTGGCCAAATTCTCCTCTTCCGGAATTATCAGATTTGCCGGATGCTGGGAAGATCACTGGATCATCTCTTCTCGTTTCCGACTCTCCCCTTCTCTTGCAGCGATATTCCTCTTTCCATAAAATGGTAAGAGTTATGGCTTATCTCCTTCGATGGAAATATTTTGTGGTAGATCAACCTCTTATTCCTAACCCATATTTAACCCTTTCTGAGCTAGGTTTAGCCGCTATAAAAGTGTTATGGCTTACCCAACGGGAAATATACTCTGAAGAATGTCAGACCTTGTCCCAAGGTCAATCCCTTAAGAAATCAAGTAGGCTTCCCTCTCTCTCCCCTTTTTTGGATGCTGACGGTTTGCTAAGAGTAGGAGGACGTTTATCTTTGTCCGAACTTTCTGAAGATAATAAACATCCAATTATTCTTCCCTCAAAATATCATGTCACCTCCTTAATTGTTCGCAAGTACCATTACCAGCATCTTAATGCTGGCACTCGCACATTACTTTCTGTCATTCATAAAAGATATTGGCCCACAAACGGAGTGCATGAAACACCTCTGTTATCCGTAAATGTATTCCATGTTTTAAATCCAACCCCAAGATTACCGCTCAGCTCATGGGTGATCTTCCCACGTTTCGATCTGCGCCTGCCAGACCTTTTACCTTTACGGGGGCGGATTATTCCGGGGCCTTTGTTTATAAAAAAAAAATCCCCTGAAGCAAAAAAGTGTATTTCTGGAAAGCTATATATTTAGCTTTTTGTATGCATGGTTACCGGAGCAGTTCACTTAGAACTGGTTACCAATGCCTCTACTACTTACTTTTTGGCAGCCTTTGCCAGATTTTCTGCCCGTAGGGGTCTTCCTCCAGAAGTGTTCTCGGACAATGCTAAAAATTTTGTCGGAGCTTCTGAACAAATTAAGAGAGCTCTTAATCATAATTCAGCGTTAAAAGAGTACTGATTATGCTCACCAGAGAAAATTCAAGTGCACTTTATTCCCCCGTATGCACCTCATCACGGTGGGCGTTGGGAGTCTTGTGTTAAACTCACCAAGAAGCACCTTAGACGTGTTTGTGGTCACGCCCCCCTTTCTCATGAAGAATTTAATTCCTTAATTATTTTTATTGAGGGCATAATTAATTCTCGTCCTTTATCACCCTTATCTAATGATCCTTCAGATCTTCTGCCATTAATGCCAGGCCATTTTCTTATTGGTGGTCCATTGACTGCCTCTCCCCCTTTGTTATATTCTAATTATGAATCTTCTTTAGCCATTTCTTGGCGCACAATTGAAAGTTTGCGCAATAATTTTTGGCTCCGCTGGAGGTTGGAATACCTCGGTTTATTCAGCAGCGTGGTAAGTGGCGTGTTTCCTGCTCTAACCTTCAGGTAGAGGACTTGGTGCTTTTGAAAGATCCCAGTCCCCCTCTTGTGTGGAATTTGGGTAGGGTTGTTGAGTGCTTTCCGTGCAGAGATGCTAGGGTCCGCGTGGTAAAACTAAAAACTTCTGCTGGTCATTTTCTCAGGCCAATCACTATGCTTGCTCCTCTACCACGCGAATCCTAACTCCTGCAATTTTTTCTCGCCCCTCCCAGCATGTTCACTTTTGCGAATAGTTTTGTAAGTTTTTGTTTCCCATTCGGTTTGAAACATTTGTTCATTATTCTGCCCCATTTTTCTACTTCGCCCACAATTGCAGTGAGAACGCGGTCTTATGTATTTATTTTCATTACATACAACTTTTGTATCAGTTGTATTTATGTGTTCAATTACTCTTGTTGCCATTACTTACCTTTTTGGAAGTATGTTTTAGTGCACGTCTCTCTTTCTCAATATCACGATTGTACTAAGCTGAGCTGTCACATTACCCTGGCTTCGAGCGATGTGCTATGCACCGATTGGCTGCTGGCTTCTCGCTCCAGCTTTGGCATCGCCACCTTCCTATGACGTCATACCAACTATAAAACAGCTGGCCTTTGGGCCTCCTGGTCGACTCTTCTCCGCTGGTCACCACTGCTCTCTACGTATCTGCTGGGGTTATTGCCCTCTCGGGGTACCTCTTGTAGCCGGAGGCTCTTCTCCGCCGTCAACATCTCTCTTCTGGACCTGCCTGTCTGCCTGGACAGTCCAAACTCATCAGCCTTCACTTGGGCCAAATCTTCAACACGGATCTACTCTGCAAGTCTTGGTTATAAGGACATAACTTCACCAGCCGAGGGAGTTACTACCAAGAGACTCCTCTTTGCTGGTCTCATTTTATAAGGAGAATCTACCATCATCAACTCTGGTTCCGAACCCGGAACCCTGGAGTATGCCTGACTGACCTCGCACAAGCCCCGAGCGGGCGAACTAAACTACCTCCAGCTACTGATGTCCTCAAGTAGCCTGCCTACCTTTGGAAGATGTTTAAAGGGATTCGATACTTCCTGTATCACACATCAGAAAAGGTGGTAACCCTTCTAGTCCAAACACTCTACCCGGATTCTTTCCGTAATAATAATACCTAGCTTTAATTCTACTCTGGGATGGATTTAAATTATTATTGTAGGTTATTTTATTATGCTCTTTTTATTCAGTATTTTTGAATTTAATCCTTTATACGGAGTTACAGCTTGCAAGCAATTTACGTTTCCTGGAGAAACGAGTAATTTTTAATTGTTATTGTTCCTTATTGTCAATTTTAAGGCAATTTCTTTGAAAGTATTCATTCCTTGCAATATATTTGCTTCGAGATAAATTAATAAAAGCAAAATCTAAGTTTTAATATTTTTGTCTCTTCCCTAACTTTCCTTTGTTATTACACCTTGTGCCTGAAACCTCTTTCTATCGAAGTCCCCTATTAAGTACCACATCCATTACATTACACATTTCAAGACCCTTACAAAGGTTTTCGAAGAAGGCGAACAATTAAAAGGTTTTAGACCTATAATAATAAAAGTTGTACAAATTGAAGGATATTTCTTTTATGAATTCGTAAATATTTCTTTAGATTGGTTGGGTAGAATACCAATGCTTCTAGAATGCCTTTGTAGAGGGAAAAAAGGCTACAAATAATCAATCTTAAATTCCTGGACACAGCAGGAGAAAACAAAGTGGATTAAGAAGTGGATTTATAACCACTTGATTAATTATACACACTTTAAGAGATGCTAACTTCAAATCATTATGTTTTCTATTTTAATTTAGTGTATTTATTTTAGTAGAAGTTAATAGAAGAATTTAACTTCTGTCAGGTCGTAATAACGAAGCCTGGATTACACCAAATTAGATATAAACGTTTACCAGTTGGGAAATTATAACTTCCTGGACGCAGCAGGAAAAAATGCGTATTAAAGTGTGGGTTTATAACCACATAGATTATTTAAACAGTAATTACGAGATGAGAAACCAGCAAAAATGGGAGGGGACCTATTTAGGCTAAACCTCGTTGAGATACAAGGAAATAGTTTAAATATACCCTAAATTGTTAGTAAAGGAAATTGGGAGTATAGGAAATGGGGAATCAGAGTCCTGGCTGATTTTACTAGTTCGAGCGAATCGCGATGTGGAAGGTAGCCACACATTCACTTTTGAAGCGCTGAAAAGTTTTTAGAACATGAGAAAAATGTTCCTATTGCAGTTTATGCACTGAGCTGAACTTTAATAGGTTTCTGGCGTTATAGAGTTTTAATGTTGCAGTTAATAGTTCAATTTAACTTAGAGTTGGCAGTAATTTTGACGTTGTTTAGGATAGTTCTTCACAGTTTAGAGTCTATTGCGAATGGAAAATTCCAGAACTGTAGTTACAGATTAAAGGGGCAAGCAGAGATCCCTCGTAGGCAGCAATGTTGTGTTTTAGACAGCTATGAATTTGGCATAAATCTCTCGATGCAGGGAAGGTATCCCCTTATTTTGCACAGGAAGTACTAGTTTTCATGACGTTAGTAGCAAGCTCAGTTAGCTTGAACATGACAGAAAATCTCGCGAAGGGCAGTTATAGAAAGATTGCACAATATTGCGGAATTAAAATTCTGCCTATAAAATTCATTAAAGCTTTCTTGATTAGATTAAAACCCTTTAAAATGTGGTTAAAATCACTTGAAGGTAGTTACTTAACTTTCCATGGTAGAGATGATGTTTCTGCAGCCGTTAGACATAACTTGAAGATATGGTGTCGATTTGAAATCACCTCATGTGTGAAGGAGGCGAGCATCTTGAGAGAGGACTGAACTTTTCACTTAAGCGTCCAGACGAGTAGTGAGTGAGGGTTACAGGCACTGCGAGGAGGAGAACGTAGGGGAAAACGAAAAAAGCTATACATTGTAGGAAACATGGGGAAAACAAAAATTCGACACAATACAGATTCTATACATAGTATAAGTCTTCATGGAGATTGCAGATAACCACAAGGACGACATGTGCTTGCGTGGGTTGAAACTATTCTTGAAGTTGCTGAATTCAAAAGCTTCGACAGGTTACCGCGTGCAGAGCCGTTCATAAGTTGCAGGGAATTCACAACTTAAACAGACTTAAACACAAAACCAACTCATATTCAAAGAAACGGGAATACAGAAAGGTCGCTGTTGGTTTCTGCGAGAAGGGAAATAAAAGAACTAATGGAAAAGAAAAAAAGTAAAGGGCAGCGACTGCTAACTCTAACTATACGTGTATTCCAAGGAATACACCAAACGGCCTTCCTGTCGCCAACCTCATGAGAGGAGTTAATGAGATATGAAATGAATTAAGGTGAATGAAACTATGCACGAAATTGGAAAGAAGCGGCCATGGCTTATTCGAAGGTGCCGTCCCAGCATTTGTCTGAAGTTGAAAATGGGAAACCACGAAAAACCATTTTGGGGATATACTCAGGTGTGTACGTGTGTGCATCGGGAACATAGAAATGACAATTGGACCTTGAAAGTAAAAGTCAACAATTCAAATTCAAACTACTTGATGGATTATAAACCTTATCCTTCACAATTACTGTTCGATATGGTTATGAAAAGGGATGATTGATGACCCGGAGGTCTACTTGTTGGGCCGTTTGCTGGGTTGGTTTGTGTGCTGCAGAGGAAGTCTGGTGCCCAAAAGCTGTAAGGTACTGTTTCTGTCAGCGATGTATGGCCAGGGTCGTGTGATGGCAGTACAGGAGCGTATCAACATCATGATGGGAGTCTCTCTGAATTTTCTGCTGGCGGATATCCGGAGTGGCCTGCCTTATACCAAATTGTGGCTGCCATGATGGCTAAATTGTTACCACATCCTTGCTCGTCGGTCCACGAATTGGAAATTGGATTCAACGCATCCCCCAGGGCGAACGTTGGAGGGAGGAGAATTATATCGTTACTTTCACGTTACAATGCCTGGAGTGCAAACGACGTTCCCATTCGAAACTTACCTAGAAATCCAACCTGCATAATAAATTCATCTCCTGACATTCTTCTATTGGCGAACATTTCAAAATATCTTCATCTGTGACCTTGACGTCGCAGTCCTATCGACAGTGATTGGCCGTCACTGACCTCCGGCGAGTGGTGGCAACTGTCAAATAATAAAATTTTGATCAAGAAGAGGACAATGTTTTAGGCCGAATCTGAAAATGTGTTGGTAGTGCCTCATTAACAGAGACTTAAGTTCAATAATTAAAACAATGTACCGACGACAGTCCATCTTAGAAAATCTTATAGAAAGGACGTAAAATTTTATAAGTTTCTATCGGGGCGAGTTTTTACTCATTTCGGTGCCCCGAAAAGTTTGTATATAATTCGACAACACTAAAACAAAATTGCTAGTTTAAATGTTAAAATATGTTAAATATTAAAATATTCATAATACAAAACTCTACTTTTCTCCGCACATAAAATGGGCTGATAAAAACATTCAACTCTGCTGGCAGGCTTGCCTGAACTGTGGTATGCTCGAAAGTGATGCGGGCAGCCTAACCAGTCCCTTTATTTCAGAACAAATAATTCTTACGCGCAGACAGTTAATGCCTGACTCATGACATACACTGGGCTTTATAAATACGTGTTCAATTCCTCGTTCGACTCCTTAATGAAAGTAGAGCGGATACTTTCTTTAATTTTTTTTTTTTTTTTTTTTTTAGCGTATGGCTTTTTAGTGCCGGGAGTGTCCGAGGACATGTTCGGCTCGCCAGTTTTGTAGCTGCTTCGAGACGGACACCCAATGGGTGAGCTACAAGTACCGTTGGGGAGGAAAGTTGGAAGGGAGGGTCGAGGAGTTGGAAGGTAGCGGCTGTGGCCTATAGTTAGGGACCAACCCCGGCATTTGCCTGGAAGGAAGATGGGAAACCACAGAAGACCATCTTCAAGGTTGCCGGCAGGGGGATTCGAACCTCCTCGCCTCCCGGATGTGAGCGACTGCCATCAGTCATGCCGTAACCACCACGGCTAACTCACCCGGTCTTTCTTTAATAATACATACATTTATAACATTTTGAACCGTATTTCATTCATTTAATGAATCTTACGATAATATCTCTTCAATTTAGAGTGGTTAAATTTTCCAATTAGGTGATTATCATCAATCCTAACAATCCTATATCAGTTGTTCCCATACACACTGTCTATTTTAAACGGATCTTTATACAGGCTTGCGAACGTTGTAAGGACCTTTCTAGAAACATTGGCCTTCACATTCGAACAAATTAACACAAGTTCGCCTACCTTCAGTGGTAAACTGAACCGTTTTCTCTGTACTCTTTTCAACCTTTTCTCAGCTTGCTTGTTTAAGTGATCCCTCGCTGACTCAATTCTTCTTTCCATCGGAGTCTCGTGGTCTTCCGGAATGGTGAAAATTCCATCCCATGGTCGGACTGCTTTTCCTCCGAAATGAAGCGTCATAGGAATCTCATTGGAATTTTCATGGTGAGTGTTGTTCATGCAGAATTCAATTAGTGGAACTATATTCACCCAGTTTTGATGGTTGTCGGAACTATACAGTCTTATGTACTTAGCTGTCTCTAACATTAGGCGTTCCGTGGGTTTCGATTCGGGATTTTGAACAGAACTAAATAAGTGATTAATTCCTAATCTCGTCATAACATCATGGAATTTAACGGAGGTATATTGAGTTCCATGATCTGTTAATAATCTTTCCGGTTTTCCTAGCTTCGGAATAATGTTCCTCTCAAGAGGGTGTAAGACTGACTTTCTGCATGGGATTCAACATGACAATTTTAGAGAACACATCCATCGTCACCATAGATACTGGTTTCCTCTTATGCTCTTCGGTGCAGGTCCAAATATATCATGACTGAACAGTTCTAAAGGTTTCATTGGGATGATTGCTTTCGGCCTTTCTTTCAACAACTTTGATCCGTACTCGTTTTTCTGTCACAACTCGCATGATCTGATGACATCAGCGATCATCTCTCGCATGTTGGTCCAGTAGAATTTCTCCTGAGCAGTATTATAGGTCTTATCGACACCTCCGTGTCAATACTCTTGTAAACAAGCCAAATAACTGGAATAATTAATTTTGGTGGTACCACTACTCTTACTTTAGTGTGTTCAGCGTCAACATACTTGCAACCTATGTCTCCCTCAATGACAAAATGTTTGGATTTTTTCTTGGTTTCCAAATAATCCTCAATGGTCATGCTATCCCAAAGTAGCCTGTATATATTTCTTAAAGGTGCATGTCTATGTTGTGTTAGCGCTATCCTTTCCAGTTTCTTCAAGGCTGCCTGGTCTTCGTCATCCATCTGGACTACATTTATCTCAACATTACTCTCATCTGTTGGATTTGTGGATAAAATATCCGCAAGCAAGTTATCCTTCCCTGGAAAACGCATAATTGTCGCATCAAACTGATGCAAAAACATCGTCCACCTTGTCATCCGATCACTCGATAGATCGGACTTCAACATAAACTCTAAGGCTTTATGATCAGTCTAAATGATGATCTGGTGTCCCAATAGGATTTTCTTCCATTTATGTAAAGCATTTATGACTGTCAGCGCTCCAATTCCGTCGTAAAGTAGTTTGGCTCGTGAGGACGCAACTTTCTACTGTTAAATGATATGTAGTGGTTGTTCCCTTCTTGATCCTTCTAATACAAGACTGCACTGATCCCTAATCTTGAAGCGCCGGTCCCCACTTCCATCTGTTGTTTTTCTTTAACAGTTCGTGGAGTGGTGCCATAACCTTTGAGTATCCAGGGCAGTGTGAGCTAAAAAAAAAACGACACAAACTAGCATATTCCTTTGATCTTGGGAATTTCAAGATAGCCTCGATCTTATCCTCGTGAGGACGGTAACCATTCTGGTCAATCGTATGCTCTAGGAAGTTGATTTTCTATTGGAAAAAGTGGCATTTTCAAAAGTTCACTTTAATGTTGGCCTCTCTCAGGTTTTCCAGCAACCTTCTCAAATGGAGTAAGTGTTCTTCCGGCGTTTCCGAAGATATTATCAAATCATCTACGTAGCATATGACATTGGCTTTTACTTCTTCTTTAGCTTACTGGCTAGCGCTCTTATCAACGCTGGTCCTGAGTTTATAATCCCAAAGGGAAACCTTTGATAGACATAACAAGTCTGGTTAAACAGGGGCCCTGTGTAGCATTTGCTGTCTTCTGTCAATTCAATTTGGTAGAAAGACACTGTCAGGTCAATTACGGAAAAACAAGTCTTTCCCCTGAACTTTCGAAGTAGTTCTCTGATTTTCGGCGGTCTCTCGAATTCTTTTAACAAGCGGCCATTAACTTCCCTGGCATCTAGACATACCCTCAGACTACAGTCAACCTTCTTTACTGCAGTAATATGATTCAAATACGATGTAGCTTGCTTTCTTATAATACCATCCCGTTCCATGTCTTTATCAGATTGGCTACCTCTGCCTGGTATTTCTCCGGGATAGGTTATAATTTCTTCTGAAATGGGGAGTTATCCATCAATCTAATTTGATATTTATACCCTTTAATTAATCCTGGTTTCTCATCGAAAACATCGGCATATTCCTGGATCAATTTTTCCATTTTCTCCTGGTAAGCTTCATAGCCTTCAATTTTCAGTCCATACTGAGCTTGCTTTTCAGTTTCGATTTCCATTACCATCTTCTCCAGATTTTCTTCTTAAATTTCATCTTTTATGAGGTATTCGAAATCCTTCTGATTCTTGTCTCGATTCTTCTTTCGTTGAATTTTATAATCCCCTTTCTAATGTCTATTACTGCTCCTGTTTTCGTTATGAAATCTATACCCAGTATTGCATCAAAATTTATTTTTCCCAGGACTATAAAGATTTGCTCATACTTATATTTGTTAATCGTAAATTGCATTAATACTTGGATCTTACATTTCATAGACTTGTCGTTAAAAACTCTTCTGACTTTAATGGCTGATACAGGCATTGCTATAATCGACTTTATATCCTTAAGACGATTATAACATTCCTCAGACAGGATAGAGGCGGTTGCCCCAGTATCAATTAACGTTTTAAGGTTTTCTCCCTCCGTTTCTATCTGTATAATAAGCAATCTTGCTATTTTACCGTTCTCTGGCTCCTCTCTTTCATATAGCAAATCCTCGTCTGTGGCTTTATACAACTCGTTAATAGCGATCTCGTGCTTAAGTACTGTCATCTCTCCCGTCCTTAAGTTCGTTTGGAAATCGGCGTTTTTTGTACAACCCCCCTGTTTGGAGTCTTGGCCATGAATTTGCAGACTCGTCGAAGGCTGTGACTCTGATTTGTTATTCGCCTGATTTTGGGTATTTCTTTCCTCTCTTTGTCTTAAAATTTTTAGGTATTCCTGACTTTCCCGTCCTCGTTGGTCGTAAAATTCCCTAACGTTTTCGTTATTACGCCAACCTTGGTTTCGTGATTGTTCCTGTTGTTGTTACTTGATCACTTTTCGTGATATTTTAAATGTGTAGCTATGGAGTGGGTTGCCTGTGGCTGCCTAATGGTTATATGTGACTGTGTTTGTTTACATTTCTTCGCTAACGGGATGATTCCTTCCGGACGTACCCTCCACCAAAGTGTCGCCGAAGATAAGATAAGTTTTAGCACTCATTTGCAGAACATTTTATTGCATCTTCTATTTTAAGAAGACAAAGTTGAACTTTACCATGAACTTGTTAATAAGAATCTTAAGTATTTTCTTCGGTTACTCACTAGCTGACCCGGCAGACTTCGTACTGCCTCAATCGATAAATAAAAGACCTAAACTTTTGTATAAAATAAACTTAAAACAAACAAAAGTAATCCATAATTAATTGAAAATAAATGCTCGGTATGAATGAAGTTTTATTATTATTTTTGATTAATTACACATGATGTTGCTTACTTACAAAACAGAGTTTTCCTGAAATACTGGCTATTTATAAGATTTCAATTTGATATTGACAGACACACTCACTTATGATACAGTCTGTTAATCAATTTAAAGCTTTCTGATAAACTATATTTTTTGTTTTGTTTGTGGTGCGTAAATAAACAAAGATGACGGTTTTCCGACAAGCAAACACGCGACGTATAATTGTCCATGCGCGAAACAGGGAAACTCCAAGTTGATTCCGCAAACTTCCAACGACTGGCCTTGTGATTTATTTATGGTCATCGCAAAGGCCAGACGTACTGGAAATTGTAAACGTTTAAAATCGAATGGTAAATCCGTCGGAATCATCGGTATACGCGCAATCAAGACATCCTCTCCTTTGTATTTTCCTTTTATGATTGTTGCCTCAATTACGTTATTCATCACCTTTTTCACAGCCAGTCTTTTTCCATTGCACAGTCGAGGTTGATTAATGTTACGCAGAATGATGACAACTGATCCTACTTTTAACTGTAAATTGTGAGGTGGTAATCCAGGCAATTCCAGTGAATTTAAAAACTTCGTGGGATAGTTGACTACGTCATCCTGGTTCATAACGGTGTCGACTGATTTGAAGGAAACCAACTGTCCCGGAATAAAATTCTGAATGGTCGCATTGAGATCCTCGACATCTTTATTTTTTGACGCCAATATTGCTCGTTCACCCAGCCAATTATGGTTATTGAACTGTTGCGCTATATCTGGGAAAACACGCTGAATAAGCTCCTCTTTTGAGTCTGTGATGTGACAGAAATCTGTGGGTAATGTGATGAATCCGGTCGAGGTGTCCACTGCAACTTTATTATTTCCAATGTCTAACAACTGCTTCGCAAACACTTTTGCAGTTTCATCTTGTTGCGAAAATACTCGCATGTTTGTAGTACCGCCACAAATTCGATGATTTTAGGCATGCGTTTAGTTCATCAGCAACGGTTGATCGGGGAATAACTGGAAGAGTCTGACGAAAATCACCTGACAACAGAATCATGGCCCCACCAAAAATATTTCGGTTGTCACGAAGATCTTTCAATGTTCTGTCCAGTGCCTCCAGTGACCTCTTATGGGCCATTGTGCATTCATCCCAAACAATCAATTTGCATACCTGTAGGATCTTGGCCATTGCGCTATTTTTTGGCGATGTTGCAAATTGGTGTTTCCTTGATTTGCATGTTTAATGGTAATTTCAATGCAGAATGTGCAGTTCGCCCGCCTTCTAGCAGAGTCGCAGCTATTCCAGATGAAGCCAACGCTAGAGCTACATCATTTCGCGATCTGATCTTCGCCAAAAGCAATGACATTAAGAACGTTTTTCCAGTTCCTCCGGGAGCATCAAGGAAATAAATTCCACCAGATCCACTGTTCACAGCTTCTATCAAAGTGTCGTAAGCAATTCTTTGTTGTTGATTTACTTGTGGAACATTTGTACGAACTGTTTCGGCCAATGCTTCAATGACGTACTGTTGTTCTCTTTGCAACTCGTGGTTTAATGCATCGTGCATACGACGATTGGGTGCTGTCATTCCCAAACACGACAATACTTTACTTGCCATCAATAAACACATGTCTTCTATCATAATCAATGTCTCATTGTAAATTTCTGCAGTCATTTTTAGTGTAGGAATCAAAGTTTGACGGCGCACACGATGCAAAACATCCTCAGACATGTCATCTCTAAACTTAACCCACAAATCTTTTGGATTCGAGGGTAAACATGTCGATATGATAATCGCAAACAATGTACGAATTTGATGCGGCGATGGAGATATTACGGAATCCTTGAGCGTATCATCCCAGTGCGAATCGTTCTCCAGTAAATGTAATAGTTGACATGCTTCACGGTAAGTCGCACATGGCTGTCCATTAACAGTTCTCAGTTGTTTAAACGATGTCGGACCACGAACATTCACCAACAACAACCGCAAATAATAACATTCATCGTTAATTGGATGTACTGTGTAGATGAGACCCAGAGCGTCTGAATCAAATACATTTGGATGTCCTTCAACTGGTTCCTTGTTTTCGACGCTGAAACGATTTCGATGTTGCATTCCATGTGTAATAGCGTGGCATCTCAGCATACAGCAAAGTGCGCGCAAAATCATCAGTTTGACAGACTGTGAAGAAACTTGTTAATGTTGTCGACGGTGGACTTGCCACTCTGTCTGCCGCGTTCGATTCATTAAAATAAATTCTTTGACCATTTTCAAAATGGACTGCCCAATGGACTACTGCAGGGTGACTTTCATGGATCGCAAATGAAAAGATACGCCAAATTGCTTCGTTGCTACTTACATAGCGACCCATCTGGTACTGTGATAGTTCGTCATTTGCATTGGTTACAGCGAAGACGGCCATATCGCTACCTTTGTTAACATATTTACATATGTACTTTATCGACTTCACAGAGTTACAATATTCCACATTGATGTGAGTCTCAAAAGCTTTGGACAATATTGGCGAGTATGGCACAATCCAACGATTGTCTACATCAACATTTTGTCCTCTTACCTTCACAACTACCGATCGCCCATTGTCCGCAACTGATCGCCGACGACACAATGGGTATCCATCATTTCCCGTCATGGTTTCAGCAATCAGGTCTCTTGGGTATCGCTTGGAACACTTGCCGTCGACCATACAGGGTGAATTGTAGTTGAAAACTCCGCAAGGTCCCTGTATTATGTGTTTGGTAACTACTGCATGCAATTTTGGGTCAACTGTTTCATCAGGAATTTCAGCTGAAATTATGGAATCAATCTCATCTGGCCTTATTTTCTCCACTAAACAGACTAAAATGTGCGCATGTGGCAGACCACGCTTTTGCCATTCTACAGAGTACGGAACAACGGACTTGGCCATACACGCGATGCTTTATGAAGAAATTCATGAGAGATTTTAATTTTTGTTTAAAAACTCTGGCAGTGATGTCATGTCTATCAACTGGTGTTTGGCTATGTAGCAATTCCTTCTTGATTTCGGACCATTGTGGGTTACATGTGAATGTAACAAATAAGTCTGGGCGGCCATAATGCCTAACATATGACATAGCATCCTGAGCATATTCGTGCATGTGGCGCGGGCCTCCTATGTAAGTAGCTGGCAAAATTGTCATTCTTCCCACATTATTCACATTACTATCGGCATTTATAGCATCGCGGAGATGAATGTATTCCTCTGATCGAAGCTGTCGTTGGTTCAAACGGATGTATGTCAATCGTTCAGTCTCAATTTTGACATACATGTCAACGGCAAACTGATGAAAAAGTCGTCGACACATCAAAATATGATTTACTTCTCCTTCACGGATCATGAGTCTGTATGAATAGAAATTCATAGCACTAACTTTTTTGTTGGTTTCAGCACCTGCAATCAATAATGACAAAAGTTTAATTTGTTACTTAGATGAATTGAATTTAAAATATCATTTAATCTTGTTCAATCTAGTTACCTGTTACTTGATTTACCATTTTGATATTAAAATGGTATCCATCTTCCCCCTGCCAGAAGATCAAAGGATATTGTAACGCATCATAAGTCCTGTGTGTTTCAGATACACGTTTTAAATCATTATTCCGACGATGAAGCACAATATCTCTAGATTGTAAATTTTCTCCCACAATGACAACAGCCACTTCGTCAATGGTAGGTGAATTAAACCTCCTTGTGTATTCACCGGCTGGTGTTTTGTCAGTTCGAATGACAATATTATGGCTAACAGATGGCATCCGATCCAATGCTATTTTGAACATGTTTACTAAATTGTTGTTCTGATGAAGAAACATTTTTAATTCTTGGACAATGGTTCTCTTCACTGTTGGATTGTGAGCACAACTCGTATCAACCTCCGCATCAGAATTGCCCATAAAATAAATTTGTAAAAATTGATGATCTGCATCTGGTAGTGGTAACAGCGCCCCCAGTAAGTGATAAATTTGTCCTTGTATCTGTAATTTTTAAAGATTTGTTCAATAATTATTTCCGATATATATTTTAATACAAACTTGAATATTATAAAAAAATATTATGGTATAATACCTTGAAAGTGGGCATGAAATTGTCCTGTATAATATGTGTAGCGCCAAACGATGTCATCTGGAAACAGCTGTTATATTTCTGCATGTTGGCCAAGAAGTGCTTAGAATCATTTCCAATCCCAGAAACTAAAGAGCGTAAAGGATGTGGTGGAGGGACCAATTGTGGCAATTTTACTTTGCCTCCAGCACAACCTAATCCAGTAGATTCACCACTGTATTTTAACGCCTTACAATATTTACAAATTATTGTCATTTTCCCAATTGTTACCGATTTGTCGGCACAATAATCTATTGCCGAATCATAGTGGAATGCAGCTCGTTCCAGAATCACAGGAGCACTGCGTCTGCGGAATCGCTCAATTTCATCATGTCGTGCTCGCTGTTGTTGTGTTTGATGTGCACGAACTCGTTGCATTCTAAGCCTATCTACTTCATTTTCACTCACTAAAGAACGCAATTCTGACATAGCAATACGACTATTTCCTTGATCTGTCTCTCTCTGGTCATCAGTGCGGTTAGCACGTGAGGTAGCTCTTCGCACATTTGATTGACTGCGACGACCTAAGTCAGGTCGACTTCTCCTCGACATCGTAAATTGTAATTAATCAAAGTGAGAAAAGTTCTCGCGCACTTAGCAGTAAAGTGTCACTATCACAAAAGATCAACAAAAAAAAATGAGCACATAACTTGAAATGTCACTATCACAAAGGATCACCGAAGTAAAGAAAGTTATAGTTGATTGTCAAATGTCAAATATTATGGTTGGGTTCAGAAATTTCATTTGTGACGAAACTTAAGATTTATCAATCTACATATAGTTGATTGTCAAATGTCAAATATTATGGTTGCGTTCAGAAATTTCATTTGTGACAAAACTTAAGATTTATCAATCTACATAGAAATAATCTGAAAGATAGTTAACAACTTTCATATTTATTCACCTTTTAAACCTTCTCTGGACTTCCACAAATAATTCAAGACCAAAATTAGCCAAATCGGGTACAGCTGGCGTTTTAACTTTGTTTGTAGAAGTGCTTTTGGATTCCCAATATTTTTTTTCTTTTCCCGTTAACCATCTCTAAACTATTGTAAAATTGATTTACGATCTCAAAAAATCATGGGAGCGTGCTCAACAGCTCACCAAAGTTTCATCGCAATGAAATGAATGGTATATGAACGCATACGGGACTTTGTTGAAACGATTCGAGCGCCGTCACCCATTTGTTGAATATACTCGTACGCTACCTATTGTAAAATGGATTTACTAATTGAAAACCTTCCCTGGCGTGTACACAACAACTCATAAAAGTTTCATCGCAATCGGATGAATGGCATATGAACGCAAACGGGGTTTTGCTTAAACGATTCGCGCGTCGACACTCATTTGTTGAATCTACTTGTGCGCCACCCATTGAAAAACGGATTTACTAATTAATACACCTTCGCAGAACTGTGCTCAACACCCCAAAGTTTTATGATAATCGGATGAATGTTATATGTACGCATATGGGACTTGGTTGAAACGATTCACGCGCTGTCGCCCATTAATTAAATCTAATCGTGCGCTACCAATTGTAAAATGGATTTACTAAATCAGAAATCTTTGCGGGAGTGGAAACATTATTTCCCCAAATTTCATTGCAATCGCATGAATGGTATATGAACGCATACAGATATTTTTTAAATGATACGCACGCCATTACTCATTTGTTGAATCTACTTGTGCGATACCTATTGTAAAGTGGATGTACTAACCCAGAAACCTTCCCTGAAGTGTACGCAACATCTCACCCAAGTTTAATCGCTATCGGACGAATGGTATGTGAACGCATACAGGACTTTGTTGAAACGCTTCGGCCGTCGTCGCTCCTTTGTTGAATCTACTCGTGCGCTACCTATTGTTAAGTGGGTTTACTAAGCCAGACACCTTCCCTGAAGTGTACACAACACCTCACCCAAGTTGCATCACTATCAGACGAATAGTATATGAAAGCATACGGGACTTCGTTAAAACGCTTCGCTCGTCGTCGCTCATTTCTTGAATCTACTCGTGCGCTACCTATTATAATATGGATTTACTAAGAGAGAAACCTTGCCCGTAGTGTACACAACCTCTCACCCAAGTTTCATCGCTATCGGACGAATGGTATGTGAACGCATACAGGACTTTGTTGAAACGCTTCACCCATCGTCGCTGATTTGTTGAATCTAATCGTGCGCTACCTATTGTTAAGTCGATTTACTAACCAGAAACCTTCCCTGAGGTCTCCACAACATCTTAGCCCAGTTTCATCACTATCAGACGAATAGTATATGAAGGCATACGGGACTTTGTTGAAACGCTTCGCTCGTCGTCGCTCATTTGTTGAATTTACTCGTGCGCTACCTATTATAACATGGATTTACTAAGTCAGAAACCTTGCCTGTAGTGTACACAACCTCTCACCCAAGTTTCATCGCTATCGGACGAATGGTATGTGAACGCATACAGGACTTTGTTGAAACGCTTCGGCCGTCGTCGCTCATTTGTTGAATCTACTCGTGCGCTCATCATCATTTTCTTCGGCTTATCCCAATTAATTGGGGTAGCCGGAGCCAACCTGGCTCATTTTGGTTTTGGCCGGGGATTTGAGACCGGATGCCCTTCCTGACGCCACGTGATTTTTCAGGTGAAAATTTCGCCCAGCAGTCACCGGGATTAGATCCCCGGCCGTCCGGGTGAAAGACGAGCAGCTAAGCCACTGCGCCATCACGCTCCCCTGAATCTACTCGTGCGCTACCTATTGTAAAAAGGATTTACTACGTCAGAAACCTTTCCTGGAGTGTGCACAACAATACAACCAAAGTTTCATAGCAATCGGATGAATGGTATATGAACGCATACGGGACTTGGTTTAAGCGATTCGCGTGCCGTCACTCAATTGTTGAATCTACTCGTGCGCTACAACTTTCATATTTATTCACCTTTTAAACCTTCTCTGGACTTCCACAAATAATTCAAGACCAAAATTAGCCAAATCGGTCCAGCCGTTCTCGAGTTTTAGCGAGACTAACGAACAGCAATCATTTTTATATATAGTGAACCCTTATTGATCTTCGATAAATAAGTATTCATATTTATTATTATTATCACTACGGCCCAGGCAGTACTTGAGGAAGTCGACATGGATATAAAGGAGGCTAGCATTTCGTAATATTGCAAAAGGAGCCGAGCTGGTAGCTATTCTTGGGGGACGGCTAGAATTAGTCGGGTTCAAGGCCAAATTGAGCAACTACTGTACCAAAATTGGAACCATAAAGGAAGGAGCACAAGGCACTTGCAACGAACATACGATTGAATCAGCCAATCACAAGAGACCAAGCCATGACCACGCGGTGGACAGCGTCAGTAGTAAAAAGCCCGCGGAAATGGATATCTAGAGAACCGCCGAACGGATTAATTTCCGCACGAGTGAATTGAGACGTTTGATTTATTTGAAGAAGAATGCCACTAGTCCCATCTTTGTGAGACAAAAACTCTGGAAGTTTTTATCCGACTCCACCCCACCCCTCCGCCCTGTCAGTTTTCTAATAAATAGTTTGGCATGACGCCACTCTAAGTCATTCTTTTTGGAGCCGTGAGGGGCTTACTTCACGCCAGTTTGTATTGTGATTTTTGACGCTCGAAATTATTAGAAGTCATTCGTTTTGGAGCCTTGAGGGGCTTACTTCACGCCAGTTTGTATCGTGATTTTTGACGCTCGAAATTATTAGAAGTCAATCGTTTTGGAGCCGTGAGGGGCTTACTTCACGCCAGTTTGTATTGTGAATTTTGACGCTCGAAATTATTAGAAGTCAATCGTTTTGGAGCCTCGAGAGGCTTACTTCACGCCAGTTTGTATCGTGATTTTTACGCTCTGAATTTGGTTAAGTCATTTTATTTGGGAGCTCTGAGGAGCTAAAGTCACAGCGATTGCATTATCAAATTTTAAAGCTCGAATACATATTTTTATTAATTCTGGAATCAACTTTATTCTGTGAGCTAAATATTTCACGCCAGTGCGTGATAACTTGTAACATTTATTTAAAGACGACGAGTTCAGCTCTAAGGGGGAAGTATTGTAACACCCTAATTAGCGCTCACCGGAGCAAAGGTCCACAGTACAGGACGGAAATACCGAGCAAGATAGCGACTGCTGGTGCAGCCGAGATCTTAAACTTGTTAACGAGCCAGTGACGTGGTCTCGAGGTGTATATTTATGTACATATTGCAGTGTATTTTATATGTGTTTTATTGTGCGTGTGTGCGAGATATTTAGGGCCAGTCTTCGCTATTAATCGCATTAGGACAATTGTGGGCGAACTGAGTAACCTGCAAAGCGATTATAGATAGGTAAATAATTAACATTGAACTTTTCTGCCAAGGAGTCGATACCAAGATGATCAGCACGTGGTTTGGAGTTGGGATGAACTTCAACAGATCAACGCAGACGACTACTATGGAGTGCTAATTGTCCATAGGGGCAATGGGTTGAGGAGGATGTCCTTAGTTCTACAAGCAGAGCGGTGATGTACTAAAATTGGATTATTTCAATTATGTAGTTAGATTTGGCCGGGGAACTTTGTAAATAGTCAAGTTTCTTTTCTTGTTGTTTAGAGTTTTCCTTGCGCCGGCACTCAATGTTTTAAATGTCCGTTGGCGCGTGGCCAAAGTGTTTGTTAGATATTTGTTTTATCCTTGCAAATGCGGAACCCGTTACATTCGATAAATGGTGCTTTATTAACGTTAATATTTGAAATAGGAATGGGAGGAAATTACTGTAAGATATTTGCTGAACAGGTTATTATTCATATTAGGGTTGCCAAGCGCACCAATTTAAAAGTAATTTGTAGAACACCTTCGTTCTAATTTTGATAGATTTTTTTTGAGTCCTTTTCAGGTTGACTAGTCACGGCATAGAACGGTGGCGCCAGCATGTGGAAATTATTTGTGTCTTTTTATTTCAGGGTCTGTCAAAACCCATACGTGTGATTCTGTGTGTGTTAATGTGTCTAGTGTGTGTTGATTTTACGTGAGGAGGGGGTAGAGGTCCTACCGCTCTCATATTTTTGCTGCTGTTGTATTTTAGATGGAAAGACAGGGTGCTCTTGGGAGACCGCTGTCTTGTCCATATATTTTTCTGACACACACACGCGTATTATTGTGCTTTGGGGCACACTTCTTCGAGATTCGACCCCGTGTCCTGGGAGGTCGAGATATTTGACACGTGGGTTGACAGACATGCAGAGTTCCACAAACCGCCCGTTTTGCCTGTGACTTATTTTTGATAGGCAGTCCTGATTGTCCGACTGACCCCTGTAAGCTTTCATGTAGCAAACCTGGTCATTGTGATGGTTATTTTAAGCCATAATTAATTGGGAGTTCGCCATGTGTGTAACGGCTTGTTGTACGTTGTATGGGTAAAATATTGTATTATTAATGTAAATGTTGGCTGTGTGCCTATTGCTTTGTTGATGACTCGATTCATGTAATTTTTGTGTGTCACACCCGTGCGGTGTAGCGGTAGAGTATTTGTAAATTTTGACAACGGTCACTTTGTGTATTTTTATTTGGTCACGTGTTAATGTACTTGTGTTGATTTGTGTGAGAAGTCCTAAGTTTTTAGGCAGTAAATGTTGCTACGGCAATTTGATTCCAATTTCACACGGAAATTTTGTGTTTGTTTATATTAGATTTAGGAAGTGTCGGTTTAGTTTTAAGTATTGTAGTTGTGTTCCCCCGTGTCGGTCTAGCTCTAGAAATGTGGATTCGTTGTCTGAAGGATCATTCTGGATGATGACGAATCACGCATTCATTGTACACATCGTGATGCATGTAGAACGGCATACGCACATATAATGGTCACTTTTGTATTTTATCTTAGGGACACTTGGTCCAGGTAATTAATCTCTCCAGAGATTTTCGCCTAGTTTTTTTGGCATTTTTATTAAGTGGGAGTAAGATGGGAGTTTTTGTTGTTTATTTGTTAAGTGTAATATGGTGATTTGTTATTAAATTCATTTGTTTTAACCCTGGCTTCACTCTTTCCTGCATGTTATTTTGTTATATGTTACCCTGCAAGTTTATGAAGCGCCTTGACAACAACTTACGATATGAACCGTTACACCCCCCGAAACTGAGTCTCATATGCTTCTTTGCAAGGGTTCAATAGGGATTGTGTTTACTTAAACAGGACATTAATTGAAATAAATTGCATATTTTGTTACCTATATGTTTAAGTGTTTCCTTCAGCCCCACACATTAATGCATAATTCAGTCTTAACGCTTCATCCTACTGCTATTGCTAATGCTTGATGCTGTTCCCCCTCTATGAGTTGGAGTTTTTCTGGGTCAAACTGAACCATATTATTCGTGCCTCAACCCCGGGAAACTTATTTGTTATACCCTAGGATTTTTAAGTTTTACCTGTTGGATGTCACACTAAACATTAAGAATATTATAGTTTATTGTATTCCAACACAAATTCAAATCGAAAGTTTCAGCCTGGAGCGCCCATGTTCAGCGGAGGAGGAGAAAACGTAAACAAAGCCGGTTTATTCCTGCATCAGATTAAGCCTTACTGCCTAGCAAGCTGTCAGCCTCTAGGTTCAAGTATTCGAGGTAACAATACTAGCGTGATTATCATACACAATTTAACATGCCTACTCTCGATGAAAAACTTAGTAATGCCAGATCCTCTTGTAAGGGTAAACTCACGCGTTTTCGTACTTTTTAACAGAGCTTGAACCCCAGAAGCGCACTCTTGACATCATTTCTCAGAGGCTCAAGAATTACGAGCAAGCCTTTGAGAAATATGATGAGATACAATGTAACATTGAAACTCAGTTTCCGGACCAGCAAAGTGATAGATTAGAAGTTGAAAAATTATACTATCAGGGATTTGCTGAAGCCAAACAGCTTACTAGGGCTTTAATTTTAAAAGAAAAACAAGAAGATCAAATTTCTACAGCATCTGTTCCATCTTCCTCACGTATCATACTACCCAAATTAGAAATACCCAAGTTTTCTGGCAGGGATACCGAATGGGAGCCATTTTTTGAATTATTTAATTCGTTAGTACACGAGAATACTTCTATCCCTGTAATTCAAAAATTTCATTACTTGCGCCTGGCAGTTCAAGGCCACACACTTAACCTAATTGAAGCACTTGCTTTAACAAGCGATAATTATGAAGTTGCTTTGGATCTTCTTAAAGATAGATATGGGAACATTCGTTTGAGCATTCAGCGCCATATACAAAACCTATTTGAGTTATCCAGTGTGCAAGCGGATAACAGTTTATCGCTTCGTAATTTGATTGACACTGCAGAACTCCACGTTAGAGCACTGTCCATTTTGAACCAACCTGTTAATCACAGGGATTAATTTCTAGTACATCTTATTTCTGCAAGATTAGATTCTAGTACATTAAAAGCCTGGAAAACAGAACTCTCCCAACATATGCAATGTACTTATCAGGCAATTATCAACTTTTTGAAGGCTAGAAGCCAAGTATTTTCTCCCATAGCTAATCAAAAAACTAGTATTTCAAATTCAAACGCCTTTTCAAAAGACAAGGTCACCAGCTCCAATGAGAGAATTTTAAGATCACATGCTCTTTCTGTTGATGTTCGGTCACCTAACCAAATGCAAACTTGCGGTCTGTATCAACAATCACTTAATTTATATACTGTAACTGTTTTCAATTTAAATCTTTATCGGTAGATGAGAGACGAAAGTTGATTACGAATAAAAAACATTGTTTTAACTGTCTCTCAGGAACACATATGTTAAACAATTGCCGTTCACAACGTTTATGCTTTCACTGTAAGGGTAAGCACCATTCTCTTCTGCACAGACAAGAGAGGTCACGGTTATCAGGGCCCAGAAATTCCACTGCCAAGTCTAATTCTGAGACATCTCAAAATAGTGCGTAGTCTTTTGCTCAAAGCTCTACCTCGCTTGGCAAAATTCAGGTTTTATTGTCTACCGTTCAGGTTCTATTGAAAAATGCTTACGGGAAATGGATAATTGCCAGGGGATTATTAGACAATGCCACTACTAATAATTTTATTATGAATCATTGGTGCAAAGGTTAGGTCTCCCAAACCATCCTACCTCGATCGAGGTTACAGGAATAAATTGCTACAAATGTCAATCCTTAAGCTATGCAAAAGTGGATTTGAAGGACTCTAATAATCTTGGCACCCAGTTACAATTAGATTGCTTGATTATCAAGTCTATAGGTAACAATATTCCCGGCACTTCTTTTCCTATCCAAAGTTGGCATATCCCGAATTTTGTTCAACTTGACGACCCACATTTCAACAGAGCTTCGCCCGTAAAGCTTCTTTTCAGCTCAATCGTGTTTTGGTATTGTTTACATTCCAATAAAGTAAAGATTTTTCCTAATGTTTTCTTCTGCAAAACTGATTTTGGTTGGATCGCTACTGGTCAAATAAATCGTAATCCTATTCAAACTGTATCAAAGTGTTATTTTGTTGGTGCTGATTTAAGTCAAGAGCTGACTAGGTTTTGGGATCTTGAGAACGTTCAGGCTATTTCGACTCCTTCCCCTAATAACGAAATTTGTGAAAAGTATTACAAGGAAACCACTGTTCGCACTGCTGAAGGCAGATTCATAGTAACCCTTCCGCGTATTTCAAATACTCCCGCCATTACAGGCTTACATTAAAGAGCACTCAAGGCGCTATTTGCTATTGAAAATCGTTTCAAACAAGATGCTTCTGTAAAATCTCAGTATGCTTCCTTTATGGAGGAATTCGAATCATCCAATCACATGGAGATAATTTCTAAATCGGAAGAAATTGGCCATCCTTTTAAGGATATAGTTTATTTAAATCATCACCCGGTATGGAAAAATTCTTTAACACAAGAGCATATAAGAGTAGTTTTTAATGGCTCATCACCAGATTCCAATGGCGTCTCTTTAAATGATACCTTGCATTGTGGACCCGATATTTAAACATATCTCACCTCTGTCTTGCTTAGTTTTCGACGGTTTCCTTTTGCTGTAATCTCCGATATTAAGCAGATGTACCGACAGATTCTCATAAATTCTGAGCAGCAGGATCTGCAAAGAATATTGTGGCGAGACGAAAATTCCAAACCCATAAAGATATTTAGATTGAAGACTGTGACATATGGCTTGAAGCCTTCAGCCTTTCTCGCGATTCGGTCTCTCCACACGTTAGCCGAACAAGATGGTCATCTGTATCATCCTTTGGCCTCTGAGGCATTGAAAACGGCATTTTATGAGGAGGATTTCTTGTATTCTTTCTCTAATATTTCTGAAGCACTCCTTGTGTGTGTGTGAAGATTTGAAATCCCTGCTCCTTGGAGGTGGTTTTCCCCTCCATAGTGCAGCTTCGGTGGCGTAGTCGGTAGCATGCTGAACTGCTATGCCCAAGATAGCGGGTTCAAACCCGGCCGAAGTCGTCGAATTTTTTAAGAGCGTTAAAAATCCTTCAGTATGCCTTCCTTCGGAGGGGAAGTAAAGCCGGCGGTCCCATGTCATAGATTTATGGCATGTAAAAGATCCTTTCACAGACTAAACTTGTGTAAAGCAAAATTTGTTAGGTTAGATTTCGTCAGAACGCTCTATCAAAGTTCCAACCTTCACCACTAGGTATCATTGATATCTGGTGGCGAAAGTTGGAACTACTTGAAATTGAACGGAACTTGTAGCTCACTCTTTAGGGTGTCCGCTGGAAGCAGCTACAGACTCAGGCGAGCCGAACATGTCCTCGGACACTCCCGGCACTAAAAGCCATACGATAAATAAATAAATCCCCTCCATAAAAGGACTTCAAATTCTACTGAATTCATATCAAAATTTTCTCCAGAGGTCCTAGTCAATGAATTTGTTGCTATTCCAACTGAGGAAGCGGCTGTTAAAGCATTGGGTGTTTTTGGTCTCCCTCTTCTGATACTTTCTCTTATCAGGTACACTTGTCTGATCCTCCCCCACTAACTAAGAGGCAAGTTCTGTCAGAAATAATAAAAATCTTTGATCCTTTGCAATATATTGCTCTTGTAGTTTTTATTGCAGAAATTTTCCTGCAAAAGCTTTGGTCATTAAAATCTGACTAGGATGAAAAACTACCCTGCCCTCTTTTAGAAGAGTGGTTAGGGTATCACAGTAGTTTGCTGGATCTCTCTAAAGTTTCTGTATCCCACCTTTTAATTTATAATCCCTGCATGTATTTTCCGATAGTCCCGAACGGGCTTATGGCTGCTGTGCATACATAGTAGGACGTTCCTCAGCTACTTTTCCTGGATTTTCTAATTTGGTGTGTGCAAAATCCAAAGTTGCTCCACTTAAAGCTGTATCTTTGCCTAGATTAGAATTATGTTCTGCTTTGATGGCAGCAGAATTAGCTACTAAGCTAAATGTCAGTTTAAAATTTAAAAAATCCCGCGATTCTTCTATTGTGCTAACCTGGCTTTCTAAGCCTTCTTCGCATTGGAATACCTTTGTGGCTTCGGTGGCGTAGTCGGTAGCATGCTGAACTGCTATGTCCAAGATAGCGGGTTCAAACCCGGCCGAAGTCGTCGGATTTTTAAGAGCGTTAAAAATCCTTCAGTATGCCTTCCTTCGGAGGGGAAGTAAAGCCGGCGGTCCCATGTCATAGATTTACGGCATGTTAAAGATCCTTTCACAGACTAAACTTGTGTAAAGCAAAATTTGTTAGGTTAGATTTCGTCAGAACGCTCTATCAAAGTTCCAACGTTCGCCACTAGGTATCATTGATATCTGGTGGCGAAAGTTGGAACTACTTGAAATTGAACGGAACTTGTAGCTCACCCTTTAGGGTGTCCGCTGGAAGCAGCTACAGACTCAGGCGAGCCGAACATGTCCTCGGACACTCCCGGCACTAAAAGCCATACGATAAATAATAAATAATTAATGTGGCAAACCGCGTTGCTAAGATTCATTAAGTCTCCCATTCTGAGCAATGGAGACATGTTCCTAGCCGTGAAAACCCCTCGGACATAATATCACGTGGTTGCACGCCTAAAAAATTGATTTCTTCAGACCTTTACTGGAATGGTCCAACCTGGCTCAGTCAGGAATCATCTTGCTGGCCTCGCTTAGCTAATCAATTCGCAGAAGAAGTACCTGATGCCCGTGCTCTTTCTGTTACGTCGCATCTTACTTATACTTATACTAGGCTTTTTCAGAGGTATTCCACATTTAATAAATTGATTCGTGTGGTGTCTTATATATTTCGGTGGAAATATTTGGTAATTGATCCGCCATTGAAGCCTCAACCTTTTCTCACCAGAATAGAGTTAGAATTTGCTACTCGCAAGATTTTATTGCTTGACAGCAGGAAGTATTTGCTCCAGAAAAACAAGCGCTTATAAGTGGCAAGGACTTACCCCAGTCTAGCAGGCTTTCACCAATTACTCCTTTTCTAGATTAGGATGGCATAACACGAGTGGGTGGAAGATTAGCTATGTCTAGTTGTGCGGATGAGAAAAACACCCCATCATTCTCCCTTCAAAGCATCCTATCACTACCCTTACAATAAAGAAGTTTCATTATCAGCACCTTCATGCGGGCACTCGCACCTTGCTTTGTCTAATTCGTGAACACTATTGGGTCATTGATGTCGTTCATGAGGTTTCCTCTGTTGTTAGAAAGTGTATACCTTGTTTTAAGGTTAAACCACACAGATTATGGGAAATTTACCTGCGTTTCGTTCAGAACCAAGTAAACCCTTCGCTCTTTCTGGGATTGATTACGCTGGTCCCTATGTCTATCAGACCAATCCTCCTTCATCTCAGCGCAAAACCTTAGGCAAACTTTACATCTCGTTATTCGTAAGTATGGTGACGGGAGCTATCCACCTTGAGGTGGTCACGAATGCTTCTGTATCTTACTTTTTGGTCGCCTTTTCTAGATTTGCTGCTAGAAGGGGTGTTCCATCTGAAGTCTTTTCAGATTATGCAAAAACTTTTGTAAGTGCCTCTGATCTCTGGAAACATGTGTGAAGCTCCCTTTCTGCTAAAGAAAAAAATTCCAACTTTTCTTAATCCAAATGGTTTAAATGGCATTTCGCCCCGCCTTATGCTCATCATCATGGGGGCCGATGGGAGTCTTGTATAAAACTTACTAAGAGACAGCTCAAGAAAACTCTTGGTCCCGCCATACTTTCATATGAGGAATTTAATTCTTTAATTATTCAGGTCGTAGGTATCGTAAATTCCAGACCGCTGACTCCTCTCTCTAACGATCCTAATGATCTTTTACCTTTAACACCCAGTTACTTCTTGATTGGCTGTTCTCTAGCTGCCACTCCTACTTTGCTGGTTCTACGCTGTGATCCTAGCTTACCTATTTTTGGAGAAAAATTGAATCTTTGCCCTGTTCTTTTTGGCGCCGATGAAAATTAGAGCATCACAGCTTGCTAAATAGGCGTGAGAAGTGGCGGCTTCTCCAACCAGATGTACGATTGGGGGACATGGTTCTACTTCGAGATCCATCTCCGCCTCTCGTTTGGAATCTGGGCAGAGTTATTCACTGCAACTTTGGCCGTGATAAGCACGTTAGAGTATTGATGTTGTAACTAATAAAGGTCGTTATACCAGACCTATTTCTGCTATCTCTGTTTTGCCATTCGAGTCTTAGTTTACTCCTCGTCTGTTGTCTATGTTTGTTTTGACTGACTCTTTTGTTTGTTTTCATTCGTAGTTCTCGGAGCATGATCATTTTTCGTGATATTTTCAATGTGTAGTTTAAGGCCCATTTGTTGGTCAATTTGTTTCTTGTAATCCGGGACCATCGAATGACAATTATTACTTTGGAAGTGTAGTAATTGTTTGATTGATATGCATAACATTGTAATTAACCACCTATTATGTACGATATTAAAGTTCCTCACCTGAGTGTTAAAGGTGCTCCTCACCATTTCACTCTTTGAACGACACTGTGCTTCAGCCGCTGAGGGCAACTTGCCACTTCAGCTCGTGACGTCATTTCCTTGGCCAGCCAAAAACAGCGGTGTTTTTGGTCAGCTGCCTTCCTCGCCGGGTTTTCGCCGCTATAAAACCTCGAGCCATCCTCTTGATGATGCCCACTCTTCATCCATTCTTCGGCCACGACTTTACGGGCCAATCTGGGTCGCTATTCATCGGGCTTACTCTACGGCATGGAGTGCTACAGTAGTGTGAAGACTAGAGTCGGGATATCGGAATGGTTTAAAATTGACACTGGACTAAAGCAAGGAAGTGTGTTGTCATCATTATTGTTCATAATGGTGATGGATGACATCATGAAGGCAGCAATGAAAGAATATAGTAGGGCAAAGATGAAGGTGATGTTGTTTGCAGACGACGTTGTGATCTGGGGTGAGGATGAGATGGAGGTACAAGAACAGTTAGACGTAATAAATGAAAAGATTGAGCAATGGGGATTGAAGATAAATGTGGATAAGAGTAAAACAGTGGTGATGAGTAGAGATAAGAAAGAAGGAAAAGGAGTAAGTAGGAGATAATGAATTGGAAGTAGTGAAACACTTCAAATACTTGGGAAGTGAACTGACTGAATATGGAAGACTAGATTTGGAAATTAGCAGAAGAATACAACTCGGGAGTGCTTTCTACCAACAGGTACGGGGACTAGTATGGAACAAGGATATACCAATTAAGGCTAAATAAGTTATGTACAAAGCATATTATGTTCCTATAATGAGATATGCAGCGGAAACTTGGACAATGACTAAGAGGGATGAGAGCAGAGTACAAGCAGCTGAGATGAGATAATTGTGAAGTATGGTCCAGAAAACGAGGAAGGACAGAGTGAGAAATGAAGATATACGGAAAGAACTGGGAGTACAGAAACTAAATGACAAACTGGAGAAAAACAGATTGAGATGGTTCGGACATGTCAAACGGATGAATGAAGTAAGGCTACCAAGACGAGGACTGGAACGACGGATGACTGGGAAGAGAGGGCGAGGAAGACCAAGAATGCATTGGATAGCGATTCTGTCTAAAGTACGGCGTTCTTGTGGGACCTACAAAACTTCTGCGGATTTTTTATTTCATTCTTCAAACATGCCGAAAAACATCAGAAGAAAACATTGGTAGGAAAGAAAGAATAGGTAGAAAACCGTGGATCACTCAGGATACTAGAATTGATGGATGAAAGGCGGAAACAGAAGAATGTAAGAGATAAGAAGGGGAAAGCAGAATACAGACGTCTGAGAAATGAGGTTAACAAGAAGTGCAAGGAAGCGAAAGAAGAATGGTTGAAAGAGAAATGTGCAGGTATAGAAAATTTTCTGAAATTAGGAAAAGTAGACACAGCTTATCGAAGGGTTAAGAATACTTTTGGGGAAAAGTGCTGTAATATTAAGGACACAAATGGAAAGCCTCTAACAGATAGGGAAGAAAAGGTTGAGAGATGGAAAGCTTACATAGAGTGTTTGTATAAGGGAAGGGAGATTGCGAATCATGTAATGGAAAGGAAATTCACGAGGATGCGAAAAGAGATTTAAATTGAGATCAGAATTTGACAGAGCATTGCAAGACTTAAGCAGGAACAAAGCACCAGGCATAAATGATATATCGATTGAGATGCTACGCTGCATAGGAGATGAAGGTCTGATCAGGTTATTTCACTTGGTGTGTAGGATTTATGAGACAGGTGAGGTACCAGTACCCTCTGATTTCAAGAAGAATGTTATCATCCATATACTGAAGAAGAAAATGGGAGCTGACAGATGTGAAGATTACCGTACAATCAGCTTGATTTCTCATGCTTCAAAGATCGTGTCTAGAATAATTTACAAGATAGAAAGCCAGATAGAAACGGAGTTTGGTGAAGACCAGTTCGGTTTCAGGAGAAATGTAGGAACAAGGTAAGCTGTACTAAGTATTAGGCTGATTTTGGAAGGTAGAATAAGGAAAGATACGAGAACGTTCATGGCATTTGTAGACTTAAAAAAGGCCTTTGATAATGTTGATTGGACTAAATTTTTTGACATTTCGAAAACGATTGGAATAAAGTACAGGGATAAGAGAGTGATCTACGATCTATACAGAAACCAGACAGCTGTCATAGGAGCTGAAGGACATGAGAGAGAATCTGGTATTCAGAAAGGTGTAAGGCAAGGCTGCACCTTATCACCCATAGTTTTCAATCTTTACATTGAACAAGCAATGACGGAAATCGGAGAAAAAATCAAAGTGCGAGTGAAGATTCAAGTAGAAATCATTTCGACTCTGAGACTTGCCTATGACATCGTCATCCTGGCCGACACGCCTGAGGATTTGAATGAGTTTTTGAATGGTATGGACTCAGTCTTGAGGAAAGAATTCATTTTGAAAATTAATAAATATAAAACAAAAATATTGGAATGCAGCCGAAAAAATCAGAAACCTCTATGGACATCAAATTGGCAGGTGAAAAGCTGAAGGAAGTAGGAGACTTCTGTTACTTAGGAAGCAAAATAACCAGTGATGGACGAAGCAGGGTGTTGGCTCAGGCAAGGAAAGCATTTCTACAAAAAAGGAATCTGTTGGCATCGAATATAGATTTAGGTATTAGGAAGTCATTTTCGAAAGCCTTTGTCTGGAGCGTGGCACTATATGGAAGTGAAACTTGGACTACTGGTGCACAATATCATTGTGCAGCCTAAGTGTAATGGATCTGATGATGATCGCTTGACGATCGAAACTGGTCATCCTAGTGTATTTATTAATCTCATGTAATTTATTTCAGGATTAGGGCATAACTCAGCTCTTTTGGGTACATTCGTACTAAACTCTTGTTCATCCATTCCATCTCTCATTCTGACCAGTGGCGGTCCGTGAAGGGGAGCTGCAGAGCTGCAGCCCCGCCCCCCCCCCCCCCGAGTATTTGACAATATCAATTTACACTTTGAACGTAACGGGGTGACGGTATAATTATACGGATCTCTGCTAGGCGATTAAAATTTTTCGCAAGTATAGGCTGTCTTGTAAATCCGCTTCCCCCACGGCTGCTGCATCATCTGCAGAAGCTTAAGAACTTAAATCGCACTTCCTGAATCCACTTCCCCCATTGCCAAGGCAGGTCATTAAAGCCTCTTAGGGAGCTGCACTCCATGCAGCATCGATACGAAGTGCCAAAACATCTTTGGAAACAATCGGGTATACAGTTTACAAACAGCTCAAATAATGTACTGGCAGCGGTTAACTGCTCCTAATTCGTATTCAGAAAATTAGCAACTAATATTCTAATGCAATAAATTATAGATAGAATCATAATACTATCGCAAGGATAAGTTTAAATCGCAGCGGCTTTTACTGTAACACGGCTAGGTTTGTATCACTGAGTGGCAGCAGAATCATACGTAGAAGCAGGAAGTAGGCGCTCACGGCATCTGTTAGGTTCTAGCAGAACTAAGTCCATCTCCATCCCTTAGCCAGTGAAAGCAAGGAGGGAGGCATTCAAACATTTCCATGACTGGCGCTATTTTCTTCAAGCACTTGTACAATCAGTCTTGCTAACGTGCGAATTATAGCTAAAGATTCTAAAGTAGTATGCTTGCGTGATTTTAACAAATACTTGCATATTATTTCACAGTAGATTTCGCCCTATTTTAATGATACCTAGCAATGTTCCTTGTTCTTACAAAACCGATTTATTTCAGACCAGTCTTAGAAAAAAATTCCGATACTCCAGTGCTCTACACAAGCTGTGGAAGTTACCCCCTTGTCAACAACCGTAGTACGTGCTGTTGGAGTTTATGTACGGTTGTGTGATTAGCTTGTGATTGTGTTTCAAGTAAATAATAAGTAACACTGTGCAATTTTTACAGTCGCTTCAATTTAGTAGTTTGACGCTTCACGAGAAATGTGATGTAAAGAGTAAGGGTAGACCAACACCTGTATTAGACATCAAACAGTGTTCTACTAGCAGGCAGAAGCAATACACTAGGAGCTTCAATCCTGACGTGTATAAGAAATTTGATTGGCTGTGTGGTTGCGAGGTAAAGCATGCTTTATTTTGTTTTCCATGTATTTTGTTCGGTGGAGAATTCAGCTGGACTCAAAAGGGAATGACAGATCTTAGAAAACTGAGCGAAAAAATTCAGAAACACGCATCTTCCGGAACTCATTTAAATAACATGGTAAATTTTGCAGTGTTAGGGAAAGTGGATGTACAGAAAAACTTAAGTTCGGCATATCAACAATCGGTTGAGCGTCATAACAATGAAGTAACTAGAAACAGGGAAATACTTTCAAAGTTAATAAACTGTATTAAATTCTGCGACTTTAATGAGTTAGCGCTACGCGGACATGATGAGAAAGCCGATTCAGACAACAAGGGCGTGTTTCTAAATTTAGTGCAATACACGAGTGAATTAGATTCCTGTTTTTAGAGTCATTTGGAAAGCTCGACAGCATTCAAAGGAACATCGAAAAGCATACAAAATGACTTGCTTAGTTGCATGCTGGAAGTATGTCGTGAAAGAATCTTAGCTGAAATTGAGGATGTAGATTTCATTTCTCTTCTTGCCGATGAAACTACCGATATCACTGAGAAGTTGCAGTTAGTGATTGTATTGCGATATTGCACTAATGAAGCCAAAGCAGTTGAAAGATTCTGGAGATTTTTTGAGCCAGCTGGTCAGGATGCAAGTTCAATATATGAATGCATTGTTTCTCAGCTACACATAATATTGAAAGACAACAAGGGAAAGTTAATTGCCCAGAGCCACGTTGGAGCATCTGTGATGAGTGGCGCAATAAATGGCGTGCAGAAGCGAATCAGGGACGAATACATGAATGCATTTTGTATCCACTGTTACGCCCATCAGCTGAACCTGATTATGGAAAGAGCCGCTAAGCAGAATACAAAAGCTCGAGTATTTTTTGCCAATTTGTCTGCTATCCCAGCATTCTTTTCGAGATCGTCGCACAGGACATCAGTTTTAGATTCGTGTTTGTCCAGGAGAATACCGTCTGCGGGAGCAACCAGGTGGAATTTTCGAGCTAGAACGGTGAACACTGTGTTTGAGAAAAAAGATGCCCTAGAAGAATGTTTCACTGTGCTAGTCGAGTCAGATCGTTCGAGTGATATTACAGTTAACGAAGCTAGTTCTCTTCTTCGGACACTGGATGATCCAGAATTCAATTTATGGCTCCGTTTCTTTCATTGCATCATGCCTCATGTGGACATTCTGTACCAACAATTACAGAGTCGTCAGATCGATGTAGGGAAAGTGCGTAGCTGCGTTTCGAGTTTTGTTGAAACTGTCCAGAAAGTCCTAGACTCATTCCATTTGGATAACAACGCTGACGAGAGTGAACAACCTAGAAAGAGACGGAAGATCGGAGGAAGTCAAACACGTATTGCTGCTGCAAGGGAAGTTTGTGACGTCATCAACAAACAAGTCACATCGCGGTTTCAATTTGTTGACCATTTAGTACTTTCTTCTCTTCTGCAAAACGAAAAATTTGAGATACATAAGAACTCATTTCCGGAAGGAGACTTACGAGCTACCGTACGTGTCTTTCCGATGCTCGAGCCGGACAAACTCAGGACCGAACTGACTATATTGTATCAAAGAGAAGAATTTCGAAACATTGGTGGTGCTGTAAAACTTTTGAGTTTCCTTCTCACTGAAAACTTAGGTCCGTCATTTACAGAGGTCGTTAAACTGTTACGTATCGCTATTAGCCTGCCTGTGACTACCGCTGAACCAGAACGCTGCTTCTCGTACCTCAAGAGGATCAAGACGTACCTCAGGAATGCCATGGGACAAGAAAGACTTACTGCACTTGGAATGCTGTCTATTGAGAAGGGTCTGATAAACAGCATACCGAATTTCAATAACCTTGTCATCGAAAAATTCGTCACGTTCAAGACTCGGCGCCTGGAGCTGATCTACAAATAAGGTAAGTTAATGCATGTGCCTGCAGCCCCACCCCCCAACTACGATATAAGCGAGCCGCCACTGATTCTGACGCACAGGTCGCCCACGGGCGTCGACTTGAAAGACCTGCACTCGGCCTTTCAGGAGGCTACACGAAAAAAAAAGATATATTACCTATAGTTTTTATTAGCCTACTACAGGTTTCAGTATAACTACTACAAATTCAACAGGCGTTAATGTTCATGGATTATTATAGGATAGTGGGGTAAAATTCAAAATATAGTTAGTGAGATTCGGTAGACCAACTCTTCATTTGGCAATTGTTGGTGTGGAATGGTAGACTGATGCGCACTGAATTGAGATGAATCGCTAGAAATGTCGTACTGTAGTGTTGATGAAGCATTCCGTTCATCTATAAGAACTTGCCGAATCTTTGTTCGTACAATTAGCTTTCGCCTCGGAGGTAATTCTTTTAAAAATGGCAACAGACTCATGAGGAACTGAGCATCGAATCATTTACACTATCTTGCCAATATTTTTGCTCCTCAATCTCCAAAAGCTTTTCATCAATTTCGTCAGACCTTCGTTTCTTGGACTGTTTTTTTTTTGGGAGGATTTAAATTTCTAACTGGAGTCTTTTCAGGAATGTGTGGTATAGGTGAGGGGTTGCTTCTTCTTGGAACAGGTGAATCTGGGGAGCCATCAGAAACTGTTGAATTTGCAAGCTGTGTTCCTTCAGTATCCAAGTCTTCGGGAATCGGGATATTGCCTGTTAGATTTCTCTTAGACATTGTATCTTTAAGAAAGAGTAATATTGAAAAATAAGCCCACTTAGAGACAAGCTCTGAGTTGGCCGCTTGACCGGTTATTGTCTTGGTATTTTTTTAAGCTCCCTTCCAAACGTATCCCGAGGACCTCTCTATTTTTTCCTTAGGTCATCAACTGAAACATACAATAAGTAAGGTTTTTGTTATTGTTATTATTTCAGATACATGGCAACCGGTTCATCATTCAAGACCCTAGGATTTTCATTCAGGATTTCTGATAGCACGATCGGTATAATAGTACATGAAGCATGTCGAGCAATTTGGGACAGGCTTCAAGGCACTCATCTGAAGTTTCCATCAAATGAAGATATGGTTAGTGTTGCAAATGAATTTTGGACAAAATGGAAGTTTCGAATTGTGTTGGTAGCATCGACGGTAAACATATACGAATCAACGCTCCTCCACACTGAACTACGAGCAGTTTTTCTCTATTGTACTTCAAGCTGTTGCAGATGCAAACTACAGATTTATTGCTATAGATGTAGGAGCCTTTGGTAAAGAGAGTACTGTTGGGATATTGTCCCACTCCAATCTGTCGAGACAGTTGGATAATGGTGCTCCAATGTAAGATTAGAAAAAGTGTTACCAGGTACTGATATAGCTTTGCCTCACGTCTTAGTAGGAGATGAAGCTTACCCCCTTAAAGTATACCTAATGCACCCTTATCCACAAAGAAACCTAGGACATGAAGAAGAAGTTTTCAATAAACGTTTAACAAAAGCAAGACAAGCTGTGGAATGTTCCTTTGGCATACTTTGTGGCAAATGGAGAATATTAGTAGTGTATTTTGGATGGTTCTAAATCCACCGCCATCGCTCCACCGCCAAGATGGCGGCGGCGCGATATCTCTCCAACGCCTGGTCAGATTTTGACGAATTAGGTGTCGTTGAACTCGGGCGGACACCCCCTTTCCATTGGACAACATATTTCCACCCCCAAGATAAAACCTACCTCTACTGGGGGGTGAAATTGTATTTTTTTAGAGAATCTCGTTTTCCAAGTGCAACATGTGAGAGTTTGAATGCTAATATGGAATTAAACGTTGTTCTACACAAGAGACATGTGTACGGTGGAAAGCCACTATGAATTAACATGCTTGTTTTTTGTTTTTACGCATGCCCACTCATAGCTTTTGTAAGAGGACGGGCTTTTTAAAGATGGTGGCTGTAGTGTAGCCTAACCTAACCCATTCCACGAGGGGTGATAATGAAGTATTTCAAGCGGTGCTTGTCGATAGGCAAACCAATAATCAAAGAGGGGTATGTCAGACCTTGAGGCGATAACCCCTTTTGATTGATCCCTGTTGATTGACCCCTTTGGTTGATCTCTGTTGGTGTATCCCTTTGGACTGGTTCCTGTTGACTAGCCCCTTTGGACGGGTCCTTTCGAAGGGGGTTCTTTATGACGGGTCCCTGTTGACGGGTCATTGTTGACGAGTCCCTGTTGACAGGTCATTGTTGACGAGTCATTGCTGACAGGTCCTGGTTGACAAGTCCCTGTTGACGGGTCATTGTTGATAGGTCATTGTTGACGAGTCATTGTTGACGGGTCCTTTTTGACGAGTCCCTCTGGACGGGTCCTTGTTGACGAGTCCCTGTTGACTGGTCCCTGTTAATGGGTCCTTGTGGACGAGTCTTTGTTGACGGGTCCCTGTGGTCGAGTCCCTGTGGACGGGCCCCTTTGGACTGGTCATTGTTGACAGGTCCTTGTGGACGAGCCTCTGTGGAAGGGTCCTTGTTGACAGGTTCTTTTTGACTAATCCCTTTAGACCGGTTCCTTTGGACTGGTCCCTATGGACTGGCCCATTGTCCCTAATGCTATGATGAAATTAATCGTTGTTCCACATGAAACGCATGTGAAGAGCCGATTGCTACTATGAATTAACACGTTCGTTTTTTTTTGTTTTTACGCATGCGCACTTGTTTTTTTTTGTAAGCGGGCGGGTTTTTTGAATAATGATTGATAGATGAGTTATTTTTTTAAAAATTACCAAAAGATCCAAAACTAATAGGTCATTAGCTTTTTAATATCTTTTGAACCAATAAGGCTAGGGACTTGTATGAGAGGTCGTTGGACTTGAGGTGACATTCTGTTTTTGAATGTATTATTTATTTTTGTCAAAAGGGCCTAACTGCACTTTTGTTAATATCTCGCTAACTAATAATCAGAGAGGGTCAAGTGAGGTGTCATGGGACTCAGAATGGTCAACCCTTTTCCATGACCAACGCATTTACCCAAAAGATTCAAAACAGCAAGGTCATTGACCTAATATTTTATAAACTAATAATCGAATATCAACATGTGAGGTGTCATAGGACTTAGAATGGTCAACCCTTTCCCATGGCCAATGAATTTACCCAAAATACCCAAAACATCAAGGTCATCGACCTGAGATTTTATAAACTAATAATCAGATACGAACATGTGAGATGTTTACCATGTGCGATGAAACATAGCTAGGTGGAGAAAGAATTAGTGTAGGCTACATGTATGGTGACTGACAAGTCTTTTACCATTGAAACTTGTTTTTCAGATCAAACTGCAGTATAGAGAGAGTATAGGTTGCAGGTATGGGTTAATAACTGACAAACGGTGTACACAAACTCTGATTTATCGATTCAAGAATTAAGAGTAGACTATCTTTAATTGATTGGTTAAAGAGGATAGCTAAAACACAAAAATGCTCAGTGGTTACCGGGGCAAGATGGTCGCTACACACAACAAGCTTTAAATACTTGAGGCTAATAATCTATACACACACACTCGCTTGTTCTAAACTAAACTGTGTTGCTGTCAGTGCTCAGACAGTAGGCTGGTGACAAAATGCATTGCTAACAGAAATATAATCATTTCCGGTTGTATAATGTTACCAGCTATCCATTTTGTGTTGCAGAGTTAAGCACTTTTAGCTCTTGTACTGGTGGTCTTAACTCGATTTCCAGGTCTGAGGCCTACAACGAGTCAAACTAAGAAACAAGGGCATGGTGGTGTAGTGGTTAAGCTATTAGCCTTTTCACCAGGGTTCGATTTCAGGTTAATATGCATGTCATAAACATATTAAACAAAACAAAACAGAGATAACGTTTAAGAATGATTACATTTGTGTCTTTTCAAATTATTACTTGGATTACAAATACAAAGGTGAACTGGATTTGATATTCAGTTAATGCTGTCTATCACACACTAGACCGTAAGAAAGCCAAAAGAGCAAAAGGCGTAAGTAGAGCAGTGGTAAAATTGCTATATGTAGAGAACTACCTAGCGGTTTTATGAACTGGCAAAGCTATATCGCATAAACAGTGCAGGATACAATCCAGCAATCAAATTTGTATCTTGTGGAACAGAGAAAATGCACTTTTACCTTGATGGATAGCAAATGAGTGCAGATGAATGACCTATGCATTAGCCTACCATGGGGTTATAACCACGAGGTGGAGGTGTGACTTCTATATTTTATTGTTTAGAGACATGGATTTTTTGTAACTAGTAGATTTAGTATTATATAAATATTCATTTTTGTAATTGTAAATAGTTGAAACATTTTTTTGTAATAGTAAATGTTAAATATATAACTAAAAGTTATTTGGGATAAGTGTGCATGTCAAGGATAAATAGCGTGGTTGTATTTGTTTTTTAAAGACAGGTATCGTTGTGTGAATGTATGACTATAGAGAGAATGATAGAGAGAGAGAGAAAGCTTGTGTGTGTGTGTGTGTGTAGCATTGATTGTTCAACCAAAGCAAACACGGCAAGGTAGGATGGTGGGGTAATTAATGTATATAGCAAATGGTAAATAGTATACTGTAGTTTTTTTAACACTTGTGTTTTTTTTAAATGCAGCGTTAGATAGGTGTTATTTTGTAAAACAGTCTTACCTACAGTAGTAGTAGTAGTAGTAGTAGTAGGCCTATATGTTTTTGGAAACAAACACAAAGTGCATGCACTATTGCCATGGCCAAGCACTTCCATTAAGGTGATTTCAAGAAAATTTAAATCAGCAAATGTGTGTTTTACAAAACTAAACTTTCAGCATGGACTAAATCATAAACGTGTCGTCTGTGATATGGAAAAAAAAATAGGAAATCCATGTTTCCATATCAAAACAATTTACAAACTTAAAACAGACATTTAAAAAATGTAATGGGAAATTGACAAATGCGTAAACAACAAGTTTTTAAATTGTGTTGATATGGAAACATGGATTTCCCAATTTTTTTTCCATATCACAGACGACACGTTTATGATTTAGTCCATGCTGAAAGTTTAGTTTTGTAAAACACACATTTGCTGATTTAAATTTTCTTGAAATCAACTTAATGGAAGTGCTTGGCCATGACAATAGTGCATTCTCTTTCTGTTTGTTTCCAAAAACATATAGGCCTACTACTACTACTACTACTACTGTAGGTAAGACTGTTTTACAAAATAACACCTATCTAACGCTGCATTAAAAAAAACACAAGTGTTAAAAAAACTACAGTATACTATTTACCATTTGCTATATACATTAATTACCCCACCATCCTACCTTGCCGTGTTTGCTTTGGTTGAACAATCAATGCTATACACACACAAGCTTTCTCTCTCTCTCTCTCTATATATATATCATTCTATCTATAGTCATACATTCACACAACCATACCTGTCTTTAAAAAACAAATACAACCACGCTATTTATCCTTGACATGCGCACTTATCCCAAAGAACTTTTAGTTATACATTTAACATTTACTATTACAAAAAAAATGTTTCCACTATTTACAATTACAAAAATGAATATTTATAAAATACTATATCTACTGGTTACAAAAAATCCATGTCTCTAAACAAAAAAATATAGAAGTCACACCTCCACCTCGTGGTTATAACCCTATGGTAGGCTAATGCATAGGTCATTCATCTGCACTCATTTGCTATCCATCAAGGTAAAAGTGCATTTTCTCTGTTTCACAAGATACAAATTTGATTGCTGGATTGTATCCTGCACTGTTTATGCGATATAGCTTTGCCAGTTCATAAAACCACTAGGTAGTTCTCTACATATAGCAATTTTACCACTGCTCTATCTACGCCTTTTGCTATTTTGGCTTTCTTACAGTCTAGTGTGTGATAGACAGCATTAACTGAATATCAAACCCAGTTCACCTTTGTATTTGTAATCCAAGTAATAATTTGAAAAGACACAAATGTAATCAGTTTTAAACGTTATCTCTGTTTTGTTTTGTTTAATATGTTTATGACATGCATATTTACCTGAAATCGAACCCTGGTGAAAAGGCTAACAGCTTAACCACTACACCACCATGCCCTTGTTTCTTAGTTTGACTCGTTGTAGGCCTCAGACCTGGAAATCGAGTTAAGACCACCAGTACAAGAGCTAAAAGTGCTTAACACTGCAACACAAAATGGATAGCTGGTAACATTATACAACCGGAAATGATTATATTTCCGTTAGCAATGCATTTTGTCATCAGCCTACTGTCTGAGCACTGACAGCAACACAGTTTAGTTTAGAACAAGCGAGTGTGTGTGTATAGATTATTAGCCTCAAGTATTTAAAGCTTGTTGTGTGTAGCGACCATCTTGTCCCGGTAACCACTGAGCATTTTTGTGTTTTAGCTATCCTCTTTAACCAATCAATTAAAGATAGTCTACTCTTAATTCTTGAATCGATAAATCAGAGTTTGTGTACACCGTTTGTCAGTTATTAACCCATACCTGCAACCTATACTCTCTCTATACTGCAGTTTGATCTGAAAAACAAGTTTCAATGGTAAAAGACTTGTCAGTCACCATACATGTAGCCTACACTAATTCTTTCTCTACCTAGCTATGTTTCATCACACATGGTAAACATCTCACATGATCGTATCCGATTATTAGTTTATAAAATCTCAGGTCGATGACCTTGATGTATTGGGTATTTTGGGTAAATTCATTGGCCATGGGAAAGGGTTGACCATTCTAAGTCCTATGACACCTCACATGTTGATATTCGATTATTAGTTTATAAAATATTAGGTCAATGACCTTGCTGTTTTGAATCTTTTGGGTAAATTCGTTGGTCATGGAAAAGGGTTGACCATCCTGAGTCCCATGACACCTCACTTGAGCCTCTCTGATTATTAGTTTATAAAATCATAGGTCAATGACCTTGCTGTTTTAGATCTTTTGGGTAAATTCGTTGGTCATGGAAAAGGGTTGACCATCCTGAGTCCTATGACACCTCACTTGACCCTCTCTGATTATTAGTTAGCGAGATATTAACAAAAGTGCAGTTAGGCCCTTTTGCCATAAATAAATAATATAGTGAAAAACAGAATGTCACCTCAAGTCCAACGGCCTCTCATACAGGTCCCTAGCCTTATTGGTTCATGAGATATTAAAAAGCTAATGACCTATTAGTTTTGGATCTTTTGGTAATTTTTTAAAAAATAACTCATCTATAAATCATTATTCAAAAAGCCCGCCAGCTTACAAAAACCCCAAGTGCGCATGCGTAAAAACAAAAAACATGTTAATTCACAGTAGCAATCGACTCTTCATATGCGTTTCATGTGGAACAACGATTAATTTCATCATAGCATTAGGGACCATGGGCCAGTCCATAGGGACCAGTCCAAAGGAACCGGTCTAAAGGGATTAGTCAAAAAGAACCTGTCAACAAGGACCCGTCCACAGGGGCTCGTCCACAAGGACCTGTCAACAATGACCAGTCCAAAGGAGCCCGTCCACAGGGACTCGACCACAGGGACCCGTCAACAAGGACTCGTCCACAAGGACCCATTAACAATGACTAGTCAACAATGACCCGTCCAGAGGGACTCGTCAACAATGACTCGTCAACAATGACCTAACAACAATGACCCGTCAACAGGGACTTGTCAACAAGGACCTGCCAGCAATGACATGTCAACAATGACCCGTCCACAGGGACTCGTCAACAATGACTCGTCAGCAATGACACGTCAACAGGGACCCGTCATTAAGGACCCCCTTCAAAAGAATCCGTCCAAAGGGGCTAGTCAACAGGGACCAGTCCAAAGGGATACATCAACAGAGATCAATCAAAAGGGGTCAATCAACAGGGATCAATCAAAAGGGGTTATCGCCTCAAGGTCTGACATACCCCTCTTTGATTATTGGTTTGCCTATCGACAAGCATCGCTTGAAATACTTTATGATCACCCCTCGTGGAATGGGTTAGGTTAGGCTACACTACATCCACCATCTTTAAAAGCCCGTCCTCTTACAAAAGCTATGAGTGGGCATGCGTAAAAACAAAAAACAAGCATGTTAATTCATAGTGGCTTTCCACCGTATATATGTCTCTTGCGTAGAACAACGTTTAATTCCATATTGGCATTCAAGCTCTCACATGTTGCACTTGAAAAGCGAGATTCTCTAAAAAAAAATACAATTTCACCCCCTAGTAGGGGTAGGTTTTATTTTGGGGGTGGAAATATGTTGTCCAATGGAAAGGGGGTGTCCGACTGAGTTCAACGACACTTCATTCGTCAAAATCCGACCATGCGTTGGAGAGATATCGCACCGCCGCCATCTTGGCGGTGGAGTGGTGGCGGTGGATTTAGAACCATCCAAAATACACTACTAATATTATTAAGGTCGATTGAAGTAAATCCCGACCTAGCCGAAGACATTATAAAGTGTGTATGTTTACTTCACAACATAATAATTGATAAGGAAGGTGTTAATGACTTGCCCACACAAACACAACTTAACGAGTCCACTAGGAATGTAAATAATAGGTTCGCCACTTTAGGTGAAAATCGAGCTGGGACGAGAGCCCATGCTATAAGAGACACTTTTAAAGCTTATTTGCTCGTAATAACTAGGCCTCTGATTTCTATGACTTATACTGTGCGTGCACTTATATCACAATATTAAAATAAAGTACACTTTATACATAAATGACCAATACAAAAAATTTCCTCTCGGCACGCCGGAAGGCGGAGGTAGATTTCACCGGGCAAACTTCGGGATAGGCTGAATATTCAGGTTTTCGCAGAAGGATCAGACCTCATTTATTGCGAGAAAGTATTTTATAATTGGAGCTTAATTAACTTTGTTTTTCGTCTATGCATATTTTAAACATTTTATAGTCTTATGGGGACGGTAAACTTCTCGTTATTTGGGGTCCAATTTTATATTATACTTGTGATCACACGGTCCTTATGCAAGGTTTCGACACTGATGTGTAACTATCTAATGGTCTGCTACGTCTTCACGCAAAATTTTATCTCCCGCAGAGATTTTGGTTGGTTCCTCCGTTTAGGGGCTGCGACAACGAGACGGTCAATTTCAAGTAGTAGGTCCTAATTTTGCTAGCAAATACTAGTCAACGACACCTAGCAGTGAACTTGGCTACTAGATGCCACCGCAACCAGCTACTCGCAACGAACGTTGGAACTTCCCCTCCTATGGAAAGCATACTGAGGGATTTTTAGCGCTCCTAGAAAATCCGACGACTTCGGCCAGCTTTGAACCCGTGACCTTGGGAATAGAAGTTCAGCATGCTACCAGTTACGTCACCGAAGCCGCTTCCCACAGAGTCAGATGGAAAACTGAATTTGATCTCGTGCAATGGCGTTGTCATGGCAACGTCTGATAGCTCATCCCTCATCAATTTAGTAGTTGTCATGTTCGTTTGGCTAATTCAGCCTGAAGATTGACTCTTGTTACCGAGCACAAACATGGCCGCTTGTTCTGTGCATTATTATGTAAATTGCATGTTCTGAGGGTTCTGATGCTCAATTGCTCAGTCATTGTTTTTGCAATACATCTTGTTACCTCTTCGTACATTAAACTGTTTTATGTTGATATGCTGTGCTGAAGAATAATAAAAACGGTCGTATTTTTTGATAATGTGGAGTTGAATTCTCGTTTATCTCAATCACTTCACAACATTTGGCGCTGCGGACAGGATATTGTAATTAACGACAAATTGTTATTCTGAACACAGTAAGCAGTTTAATTCAAGACATCATGCCGATTGAAATAGAGAAGAGATCACGTACTGTCCCCGTATAATCTAGAGGCGGTCTGTTGGATATCCGAAGCAACAGCTGGATTCATAGAACCTGACTGCTCCGGCGCAAAATACTAGTCAAGGATCTACGTCCAACTAGACCCTCGCAAATATACGTGGCGGAAATTACAATACAACTGTGAATTACAAGAAAAATACACTTAGCTCGCGGTAAAACACCTACCTTATTCTCGGGGATCTCGCGGTCAGCCTCTCTGGACCTAAAATGGGTTTCACAGTTGCATTTCCTTATATCTAAAATGAATCATGACGACACGGCTTCTAATAAAACTAAACGATTTAATAACAAAATGTAAACTAGGGCTAAACATTCACACAACAAAATAAAATACACACTCCCATTCGCTCATCTCTACACTCACGCCACTGAAAGAACTGCGTTCTATGAACATAATGACAAAATTTGGTGTAGCTTGTGTCCATACATCAAGCTGCACAATAGTAACACCTCTGTGTATTTACATTCTTCTGGCACGCTCCCAAGCACACATGGGCGCTCGGCGCACGCGACCCTTGCCACGTGTCCGATGACATAACATTCACCTCTACATTCCCAGTATGGCTGGTTAAAAAAAAGAGCGCGAGCCGTGCGGTACGCAACATCTCTCCCCATTTGTGCGGCCTGGCCGAGCCACGGCCTTGGCTAGAAACGAGTTTTAAAAAGTCCTCGCTATTCCCGCCTGGTCCACAAATGTGCTCTCCCTAACAATAAAAGCTGTGTTACAATGAAACAGATTCACGTCAGACAAATACGTGAACTGTACTCAAATCCTACATGCTACTGGCATAAAACTTCTACACACACTCTCATTCATACGCTCGCATTGTGACGTCCCAATGGAGTTCATTTCATTCGCACTGAACAAGAAACAAACCACATATAGTCACATACTCATTCATACTCTAACCTCTACGTTAAACAAACTATAAACTTCCTTTTCCTAACATGTTATATACTCGATTGGCAGATAATCAAGTTTAACACTAAATGAATTTATAATGACGCTTATAGCATCAGCTATAGTCCTTTCAAAGTAATAGCGTCTAAATACACTCGAGCCTACGCTCTGATCTAGCAGTTATGTCAAATACAGTGAACTGTGATCCGCAAAATCTTCTACATCACCAGAAATAACCACCACCAGTCTCTCCTCTCTGATCTGGTGTCAAAATAGTTTTAATACATTCGACCACTTAAGGTGAAACATATGCCGTTACATGTTTGGGCTTAATAATCTCGATAAAAGTATAGCATAACAGCTGACATCATCAATTTCCCGTTACAATTTCAACCGTGACCCTTCCTGTCCTCTCTAAATCCCAGGTCGTGTATAACAAAATAAGGAGTACTCTCTACTCACACTTTTAATGCCTTGCCAATCCTAGTCATGCCCACGCAATGACTGTACTTTAAAATGCGGAACACACCTTCGCAATAACCTCGTATGCCAACTACATACGGAAATACATAACAAACCACTATCAAAGGGTTATCAACTCCACTTCTTTCAACCTGGCATTCCTTTCAAAAAGGCATAATTTCTCAGCGTTGTCACCACAATCGCTGGTCTCATGAACAATAACAACAATTGTTAAATTATTAATTTATACATCTTAACGACTTCTGGAATTTACGATACTGATCTCCTCACTTAATACTCTTGAAACGATACTCTGATAAGTATAAACAGTCGTGCATACATTTAATAAAAATACTACATATCATCTTCACAAATCTGGGTTCGACTTTAATCGAGGAAGGAATATTATGTCTACAACGTGACATGATATTACTCCTCGTAAATATTTAATCACAACATCACAACTATGTGTTTGTGTCCAACAAGAATCTATCACGACGAGGATATCAAACGATAACTACCCTAACGTCGGATGATAATTAATCTTCCAAGAAGATTCTAGCTTCAGATAAATTAAAAAGACTGAAAGTTCAAAGCTTTCTTCAATAAGAACATACAGTTAGTCATAATCGTATACTCTTCATTCAGAACGAATGTATATGAGTTCTGACGATAATAATCGTGTCCACGTTAAATGTTTCTTTTCCACAATGTGACATGATATTTCACAATATATCACTACCAAGATCTTCTTTCTTGACGTTTCTTCTCGACGGATAAAATGCCCAAATTAAACTAATAAAAATTAATTTAATGGGTAACATAGACGAAAATGTCTATCACCTGCATTCAGAATGAATACAAAAACGTCGAAAATAAATTACTGTTCCTTAAAGGAAATGACAAAATCTTGTTCCTCGAACAAGTAAATAATCTCAGTTCAGAAACTGGATTCCTAACCAACGAAGTTAATAGCGTCGCAAGACAATCATTATAATAAATTTCGAAGAATAAAAATGCTATACATGGAGTACATAAATACTGTATCGAAATATGGATAAAGGATTTGCTCAGAAAATGTCACTACAAGCTCTAACTACAAGGTTAGTGAACACTGCTACCTGGTCTCGAAGTCTAGAAGATCAAGATAGAGTATAACAAAATACTCGGATGTTACATCTCCCAAAGATCTGGGCTGGATCCTAGCTCGTCTCCACGAACTCGTGACCTCAGGAAAGGAACGAATTCCCCCACTGGAAACAGCAAGCTCCGACCGGAATCGAACTGCGGGCCTCCAATTATCATCTTCCTTGTGACCGGGATAACCCTGGACCTCTTGATAATCTTGATGTTTCTTCTATCTCCGTCACAGCACAGTCTCATCATAACAGTGAGTAGCGTCGAAAGTTCTGCTTTCCACTTCAAAAGGCATTTGAAGAGAAAGTCTTGGACCTCATTCGTATAACGAACATTCATGTAGATGGAATCTGAACATCGTTCTGTAGTCTCTGATGTTAATGTTGAGCTCATGTTTGACAAGAATGCACTAGACTAGAGTTGTGCATCAAGTCTCATGATTGCTCACTAAGTAGACATTCACGAACAGTCTCCTCTAACGAAGCTCCATCGTTGACTATATTGCTTCTATCTGCTTATACTCCTGGCGCACATAATAATTTAGTCCATAATAATCTTCATAATGATAGACTGAATATTGTTCTTCACTATGGAATACATCTCCATCCTAAGTGTTGTAATACAGTTCCACACAAGCAATATTAATACACACTCGTACTCACTCGTGGCTGTTGCTTGAGCTGCAGTCGCTTGGGCCAAGTGTCGTATCGCGCTGGAAAGAAACACTTTTCTCGCGCTTCACAAAACTGCTTATAAATGCGGAAATACTTCTCTCAAACTTCTAAAAGTTCGTAATATACAGTATCTGCTAGTCAGCTACAATATGTAGTTGAAATAAATTCTTTGAAATCGATCAGACCGAAGTGATTGCGGTATATGTGTTCCTCGCAACTTCACCTAGATTCAAGGCGCGGTCGTCTCCTAATTCCGTCCTTGCTTAAGCCTTGTCTCCACGAGTCACCTTCTACTAGCTCGGTGAAACACTCGGAACTCATTTCTCTTCCAATCGCACACGTCTGACCTCTTCGACGTTCAGATACACAAGAGCCCCGGTGCTTGGCATCTCCCCTCCAAGTCTACCGATTCTAGCCGCCTTTTCGAGTTCCCTCTCGAATTCGCGCGGGCTCTAGCAAATCGCTTATTCCTTCCAATAGCGACCTGCTATTGACTTATAAAATATTTCCATTCACCCTCTAAGGGCTTAAATGAATTAAATATCCATAAAAATTTAGTTGCTGGAACTCCCGTCTTCTCTAAAACTTCTTCCTATTGGCTGTAAGCTCATATCCAATGGGATAATTTATAACAATATTTAAACAAATCCTGGGAATATTCGCTGTTGCTAGGTAAATTCCAAGCTTCTGGAAACTTCCATTGCGCAATACAATCACGTGACGGAATTTCCCTACTTGCTCGACGTCGCCTCACGACTGGTTTCTGCCAAGTTCCAGCCATCATATTCCTTGGTTAAATTTTATCATGGGCTTCGAAAAAAATGTATTATTCCCATTTTCATCCCTTATAATTCATTTTACGGGGGTAGTACGATTATAAGAAGATCCTTCAATAAGATATACAGAGAACTCGAATAGTTACTTGTCGGTGGAGCAGAGTTAAATCGTGAGCAAATACGTACATGTATGGATGTGCTCGAGTTACGTTTTCAGCAATTGCAAGGTAAGGAGGCTATCATTTATGAACATATGATCAATGATCGTGCTTTGCCCGAGAAAGAGCTCGAGTCGGAGATGGATAAAGGGGAAGAATACGTTATGAAGTATTTTAGGATGAAACGTAAAATCAATAAGATAGATGAAGATGAGATTAGGTCTACTCAGTCCAATCCAACAGTCGGAACTTCATCCAATGTAAATGCTTCAAGTTGTGCTTACAAACTCCCTCAGTTGAAACTTAAGGAATTCAAGGGGGGAGTTGAAAGATTGGTTGCCGTTTTGGTCCCAGTTTAAAAAGATTGACAGTGATCCTAATATGGACCCGAGTGATAAATTGCAGTATCTAGTCATGGCCACAGTTCCCAACTCTGTTGCTAGAGAAGTTGTTGAGAGTTACCCTGGTACAGCTGAGATGTATCCATAGGTGATAAAAGCACTTAAAGATCGTTTTGGAAGGGAAGACTTGTTGACTGAATTTTATATTAGGGAACTTTTGAAAATCATCTTGCAGAACACGATTTCCATCAAGAAAATGCCTTTATCTGTTCTGTACGATAATTTGCAGTGTCACCTTCGAAATCTTCATACGCTAGGTGTAACATCAGAAAAATGTGGCCCCGTACTTTTTCCTTGAGTATCCTTATGTCTACCAGAGGATATTTTGAAGTTGTGGGAGAGAAATAGTACCCTTTTCTCGCAGAGATCGAATAATCCTGAGTCGTCCTCGAAAGATGTCTTAGAGAATCTTTTACAGTTCCTCAGGGTGGAGGTTGAAGGAGAACAGAAATTAACTCCTGCTCTGTCTGGATTCGGCTTATCAGTGACCTCAAATAATAAAGTCAATGGAAAGAAAATGGGATCAAAGCAGTCTGTTCACACTAGTGAAAATATTCCTACGGCTGCTGGGTTAATTACTATTGCTAAGGGAGGATCTGAGTGCATCTTCTGCTCATCCAACCACAGGGCGCAGGATTGTATAACGGCCCAGGCTATGACTATGGCAGAAAGACGTCACATTTTAGACAGTAAGAGGGCTTGTTTTTGTTGTCTGAGACAAGGTCATCAAGCTAAAAGGTGCAAAAGTCGACCAACGTGTATTGTTTGTGGCAAGGTATTTGATAGACCTAGTTCTAGGGAGGGAAAGACTAACACTCAGAACAGTCATACAGGGTCTAAACTACAGCATGATGAAGCACTCACAAGTCTATCAAACAGTTGTAACGTTCAGATGCAAACGCTTGTAGTCAATGTAAGAAGTGACAATGGTTATCGTCCAGCTAGAGCATTGATAGACACCGCTTCTCAACGTTCATATATTCTGTCGAACACAGCGACAGAAATGGGCTACCAATCGAAAGGCAAGGACATAATCCAGCATTAACTTTTTGGGGGTACTAGTACGGGTGTGGTCCAGCACAATGTTTTCAGCGTTCTTCTCTCAAGTTCAGGCAATAAGTATAGATGTAATTTTCAAGCATTAGATCAAAGTACAATATGTGGTAATATTTCTCCTGTCAAACCAGGACCATGGATTGACGAGCTTGCTAAGCAAAATATCAGACTCAGTGATTTGCAATGTTCAGGGCCTATAGAAATTTTAATTGGAGCTGACCTTGCTGGTAAAATTCTCACTGGAGGTAGGAGAATGCTCACTTGTGGGTTAGTGGCGATCGAGACCAAACTTGGGTGGACATTAATGGGAAGGATTCCAGCACAACATCATTCCAAAGATAACCTTGCCATGGTTGTAACAAACATGTTTGTTAGGGATGCTGCGTTATCAGATCTGTGGACACTAGACACCCTTGGAATCACAGATCCTTCTGAGAAGTTGAATACGATGGAACTTCAGGCCGCAGTTCAGCAACATTTCATTGAGACTGTGACTATCTCAGACGAAGGGCGCTACGAAGTTCACTTACCCTGGAGTACAGGTCATCCAACTCTGCCTGACAACTATGACTTAGCCCTGAAGAGGACGAATTCCACAGTGAAGAAATTGAAAGTCGAGGGATTGTTTGAAGCTTACCAACAAGTTTTGGACGAATGGATTTCAGAAGGAGTCATCGAGGAAGTAACTCTCCAAGATATGAATTTTCCAGGGCATTACCTACCCCATCGACATGTGGTGAAGCCGAACAGCACGACACCTGTACGTCCAGTCTTTGATGCCTCTGCTCGGAACGGGAAGAACCCAAGCCTTAATCATTGCTTAGAGAAGGGACCAAATCTGATTGAGAAGATACCTGCTGTCCTCGCTCGGTTTCGCCTCAAGAAGATAGGAGTAGTTGAGGATATCCGGCGTGCCTTCCCCCAAATCAGTTTATATCCTAATGACCGTAATTTCCTGCGGTTTTTATAGATAACGGAAGGAGGCACCCTTATGGTCTACAGACACTTTCGTGTTGTATTTGGGGTTTCTGCCAGCCCTTTTCTCTTAGAAGCATGCCTGAATCTTCACCTTGAGACCACATTAGCCCATTGTAAGGAAGGAATTTTAAAGGGGCCCATTTCGTTGGTTGAGGAACTCGCTCGTAGTTTTTATGTTGATAATTTTGTGTCTAGCATGAATGATGAAGAGGAAGCACAGAAATTCATCAATTTGGCTACTTCAGTCATGCGTGAACGACAATTTGAACTAAGGGGGTGGGAGGTGACTTCCCCTGTACACATTTCCGTACCTGTCATTGTTTTAGGGCTTTCCTGGGATCCGTCTGCAGCCACACTGGATATAAATATGGCAAGTCTTTCTTCTTTAGATACAGAGCGGCTCACTAAGAAAGCCATGCTGAGAGCTGCTCATAGAATATTTGACCCCATAGGTGTTACATGTTGTGTCACACTAGTACCCAAACTTCTATTGCAGCAAACTTGGAAAAGCGGTATTAGCTGGAATCAAGAAGTTGATGCAGAGATACAGTACCAGTTCTTATGTTGGATGAAGAGTGTACCCGATCTCAAACAAATTAGGATCCCTCGAAGGTTACCTGGATGCAATGAGCGAGACACATGGACCTTGCATATTTTCTCAGATGCATGTCAAACATCTTATGCAGCAGTGACATTCCTGCGTGTGGAACTGGAAAGGATTGTCAGGGTCCAACTTGTGACAGCTAAAGCAAGAGTGTCTCCTATCAACAAACCCAACAAGAAGACGACTATACCAAGACTTGAACTATTGGCTGCTTCAATTGCAGCAAGAATGTACACTATCATTGTTGAGGACTTTGATATGGCAAAAGTTGAGACTATCTTTTGGACAATGCAACTACAGTGCTGGCCTGGATTAAACGTGAGGAGCCCTGGGATGAATTTGTAACTAATAGGGTGAAGGAGATTAGGGAACGGAGACATGTTCCTGAACACATGAACCCAGCAGATCTTCCATCGAGAGGTTGCACAGCTAAGAAATTTTTGGAATCTCGTTGGTGGGAGCGACCAAACTGACTCAGGGAATCTCCCAGACACTGGCCTAAGGTAGATCCTACGTATGATGAAGAAGAGATCGAGAGAGAAAGAAAGAAAACTATTGTATCTTCTATGGTACGTGAGTATGGAAATGAAGACTGGTATTACAAGTATTTCTCACACTACAAGAAAATTGTCCGTTTAGTAGGATGGATTCTACGTTTTGGAATGAATAGCAAGAGGGCTAGGTCTGAGCGGATTCATCAGGATCTAACTGCTGATGAGTATAAATTAGCAGAGAACAAAGTTATATTTCTGACACAAGAAGACGTAGGAGTTCCGGACTTTGACTTGGTAGAGGCTACGGATTTCAATCGCCGGTTGCAGTACCGAAACAAGTTAAGGCAAAATCTGCGTGAACGTTTTCGGTCAGAGTATTTGGGTAAACTACGGTTGCTAGCTAATAAGAACGCAGTGAGAGAGATTTCTGTGGGAGAAATTGTGTTAATAGGGAGCGACAATAAGAAAAGACTCGACTGGCCCTTATCTCGAGTCACTGAACTTATTAAGAGAAAGGATGGGCATATAAGAGTTGTCCGTGTTATAACTTCTACTGGAGAACTGGTACGTCCTGTTCAGCGGATCTACCCCCTGGAGCTGGAGTTGAAGCCAGAGAATGACAGTCAGGTCATCGGCGGACGACTACGAGAAGTTGCAAAAGAATCAGCCACAGACTTGGGTGTGCCAAAGAAGACGAAATGTGGCATACCAACCGATGCAATTAACGAGTCAGTGAACAAACCATTGGCCACACAAAGTGGTAGGCTGGTAAGAAACCCAAACAGACTGAATCTGTAAATCTAGACAGTCTTTATATAATAATTCATTCATGCTGTGTATGTTTTCACTAGTGTAAATTTTGTAAGTTTATTTGAAGAGTGATTTAGAATTAACTTAGGTGGGAGAATGTCATGTTCGTTTGGCTAATTCAGCCTGAAGATGGACTCTTGTTACCGAGCACAAACATGGCCGCTTGTTCTGTGCATTATTATGTAAATTGCATGTTCTGAGGGTTCTGATGCTCAGTTGCTCAGTCATTGTTTTTGCAATAAATCTTGTTACCTCTTCGTATATTAAACTGTTTTATGTTGATAGGCTGTGCTGAAGAATAATAAAAGCGGTCGCATTTTTAGCCTACTTTCGATTTTTGCAAAAAATGAAAGTAGACTTATGAGATCAACACAGGGCGAAAAAAGTATGTCTGTCTGTGTGTATGTGTGTGTGTGAGTCTGTGTGTGTGTATGTGTGTGTCTGTGTGTGTGTGTCTGTGTGTGTGTGAGTGTGTGTACTCTGAATGTCTGTCCCCCCCTATCAATTCGAACACGGTGAAACCGAATTGAACGAAATTTGGTACAGAGGTAGCACTAGTAAAGGACACCTCAGTGTCATACTTTATATCGCCGCCATCTTTACCAAAACAGAATGGCGGCCACTCAAATGTTCAAAACGTAAAATCAAATTACGGCTAAACTAATCATCCGATCTCTACCAAATTTGGTGACAACATACCTTTATATAGGACGCGTCTTTCACCCAAAATTCAAGGTCATCGGCCATGCCATTTCAGGATGGCGGCCGTGTGAATTATGCAACCATTTTAATAAATAGCTTAAGACCCACCAATTCCGATTATCGAGCCTAGGGGGGTTTAAGCTATCCTGAAGGTCGTGATCCGTTATTTATTATAATTTAATATTATAATATTATACAGTATGAGTGGCTTAAAAGAGCTGAGCCGTTTGTGTCACACGACAAGATGGCAGCTGTCCTCATGTGCCTGTCTTATATTTCAGTAGTTTTAGTATGTTGTATGTGATATACCGTACTGATACAATAATATAAACTTTGTATGAAATGATCTTTAATGAAGATGTACTGCAGTGAAGAAATCGTTTATTTAAAGTCATTATTTGCCAACAGTTTGTATCTAATATGTCAGTTAAGATCACCTGACGTCATGGATACGGTTAGCTCTGGGCTAGCATGTTAGTCTGACACGCAGTTGACTGGGGATCGAGTACTACAACAGTTAGGTTTTTTTTTCCTTGAATTCTTTTACAAATGATGTGCACGAGCTTTTTCCACAGATACTGAATAAAATGTCATTTAGCTCAAAGGAGAGGATAAAGTATACACTCGTATATTAATAAAATCACAGTCCCAGCATCGCACATAAACAGAAGACATTAGAAAAAGGAGAATAGAAGAACTAGATACACGTTGTCATTAACCACAGCCTTCTTAATGCCTCTGTACGGTGCTGTCCTCTTGTGGGTTATGTGGGTAATACTGTTCCAAACATAAAGCTGTGTAAATGCCTGAGCTGGCCTCCTGAAGTATGGCAATTTTGCAATACTGGTAGTTCAACTATTAGCCACGATCGCGCTCCGAATACCTTTAAACACTGCCAGCTGGATCGCCTCCCTCTTGGCTACTTTAAACTGCCTACTCATTCAACACCCATAGAACACTGCCATCGTAGTACATTACGATGGCAGTGCATAGGCGTACAAGATAAAGATTAATTCACTGATAGGTCGCAGCACCACCTACTGTGATTGGGGCGGAAGATTCTTAATTTTGCAGGCTGGCTTAATATAGAGATTAACGGACGTGAATGCATTACAATAAGTTAGTAGTTTTGTTATTCAATCATCATAAAGTATATAATATTGATCTTGACACTTACTGGTTTATTATCAATATAAAAGAAAACAAACAATACATTGTGGTTGGGGTGATTGTTTTAGGGATGAGGACAAAGAGTCATAAAGATACCCATACATTTAGGAGAAAGTAGGCTATATGTTCTTTGCTGAACATCTTGTTTGATAATGTGGAGTTGAATTCTCGTTTATCGCAATCACTTCACAACAGTAGTGTTGTCATGGCAACCTCTGATGGCACTTGGCATTTCCTTCTAATTCCGAAATTATTTTGCTCATCCCTTGGCGTAATGGTGCATCATATCAAACATTCCTTCAGACAAATTTCTAGGTAATTATTAGGGGAATATTGACCATTTTGTACGGTTTTGATATTGTACCTATTAAGAGATGGTTGGTTGGTTCTTAAGTTTAGGGGCTGCGACAGCGCGGTCATGTAGCCCCGTGTACTCTGTGTGTGTGTAGAATCTGTCTGATAACCAGTGAAAATTGTGATGACTGTATTAGTGTGTGTTATCTGTTTTTAATTTAAGTACAGACTGCTACTTAGAATGTTTCAAATAGTTCCTACTTTTGCCGCCAAGCGCCACCGTCAACGACTACTAGGCCAAGTTCAGAACTTAGCTACTAGACGCCAACGCAGTCGGCTCTTGGCAATGAACGTAGAAACCTAAGAGCGTTGTTTACATTCTTAACCTATCCAATTTAGCTTCACACAGGTGTAATTAGTGGAAGGTTCTTTAACATGCCATAAATCTATGACATGGGACCGCCGGCTTTACGTCCCCTCCGAAGGAAGGCTTACTGAAGGATTTTTAACGCTCTTAAAAAATCCGACGGCTTCGGCCGGGTTTGAACCTGCTATCTTGGGCATAGAAGCTCAGCATGCTACCGACTACGCCACCGAAGCCGCCCTATTAAGAGAGATATGATTAACGTTTCCCGAAAAACCCACTTTTTCCCACCCCTTTGGTCAACGGTTGGTGCTATCAAAAAACTTTTCCAACATAAATTTTTGGGCCTTATCCGATACCTAGTATGAACTTTGAAAGGATTCGGTATTTCACATATTAAGAGTAATAGCGATATTTTAGTTTTTAGAAAAAAAGCCCCCCATTTTCACCCCCTGCTACCGATTGTGCCCATTAACGAACTCGACCGAGATTCTATAGGGATACATATTATGTAAAAAATTCAAAGTGATTGGTGCAAAATTTTCCGGAAGTCGAAACATGGTACCCATTGCAATAGTTAGCTTTCTAATGAAATCTACCATAAAACCGTGCTATCATGTTCACAACGGCGGATGGAATGTTTATTAGTCATATTCGGAGGCAATGGCAAATGAATTGAAGTAAACCCCGACGAAGATGAAGACTGTGTAAAGTGCATCCGTTTGTATAAATTTGTACAAATACACCCTGATATTTCACAGAAATTCGAGTCCTAGTAATAACGCATAACCTAACTAGTTTTTTTTATTCGTGTCAGAGGTACCAAAATATACAAACAAGAAATTGAAAATAAAAACACACATAATAGAGCACTTGCATATAACATATCACAAGAGCAAGAGAAATGAAACAGGAATGATAATATATACAATATTTACAAGAGTTGTGACCTGTATTTGGCTACATTGACAGGGTTGTTACCAGCCAATGCCAGATCCAATCCTGTGCATGAGTCTGGGCATAGACGACAGTTCAAGAAATGCCTAGAAGTTTGTTCTTCTCCGAACTCACACAGTGTGTCCCCATCATGCAAGATTCCCCATTTCATGAGATTGTCCTTAGATCTTGCTACACCGGTGCGCAGTCTGTTTGAGGACTTCCAGGTACACCATCCATCTTCGTGACCAGGTGGTAATTTTTCTTCAATTTCAACAAGTTCCGGATGATCAGGATACCTTTGGTTCCATAGCTTAACCCTGGCCGTTTTTGGGTTAGAATCAAGTGGAGAAGAAGACTGTAGAAAACTTTTCCTGGACTTCAGTCGAGCTGAAGGTGGCTGATGATCATGAAGGGGATGGGCTAAGATGTTGCAAACCTTATGTCTCTCGATATTAGCGGCCACCTCACGTCTAATATCAGGTGGGACTATGCCTGCAAGTGAGTACAACTTCTGTGTTGGTTTTAAACATCCTGTGATTAGCCTGCAAGTTTCATTGAAGGCAATGTCGACTTTTTTGCGTGAGCTGATTTATACCACACGGGACTAGCATATTCAGCAGCAGAATAGCAGAGAGCTAGGGCAGTTGTCCTTACTGTCTGAGGGTGGGCACCTCATCCAGAACCAGCTACCTTAAGGAGTAGGCAATTTCGTGATGAAACTTTTGCCTTGAGTTTGGTGCAGTGTGTATTGAAGGTCAATGAACGTTCCAATGTAAACTGGGGTATTGCTGTGTTCCAGTTCCAATCCTTTCCAATTCACATGCAGCTTCCGCAAGGCTTCTTTGTTCTTCAAACGAAAGGCGCACACTTAAGTTTTCGATGGGTTTGGCTTGAGGTGATTTTCCTCATAATAATCGGAGAGCATCTTCAGAGCAGCAGTAAGGTACCTAACTAGTTAATAAAGGTTGTTTGTATAAGCACAAATTTGTTCACCACTTGAAGTGTAGAGCGTTGAAATTCACAGCATTGACCCTAAATTAAATATATATTAATAAATATTAGTGTTACGCAGTGCTGGATTACCCATTAGGCCCGGCTAGGCCCAGGGCTAGGGCCCCCAATTATCTGGGGCCCCCAAAATATAAAAAAGTAAAATATAGTATGATTTGTTAAATTGTTCATCAAATTATCTGAACGGTTTTCAAATAACGATGATCGTTTCAATTGAAATATATGTATATATGATTTAATAAATAGTGTATTATTCATCTTGACAAAAAAATCTCTTGTATATACTTTATTAAATGTACAGGTGCTAAAAAATAAATATTTGAAAAAAAGAAAGGGGCCCCAAAAATCTGAGAGACTTGGGCCTCATTTTACCTTAATCCGGCACTGGTGTTACGGTACTAACTTCCCTACGTTCTGTAAGTACCTTACTTAAGACTTGATTTCTTAATTCGAAATAGTTCACTGTTGGTCCGCTAGATAGTGGCACTGCCCGTGAAGTATCTCGTTCTGTTTATCAACTCATCTAGTGGAAACTTCTGGACATAGCTCTGGTAACTTCCTAATGCATCGGAGAAGAGTTATTTAACGTAAAGTAAAATGCAGCATGGAATAGTCGGCTTATTTAAGTTATATATCCTTGTAAATTGGCACGCAGGAAAATATGATAGTAAGTCGTGTGCGCAATCGGATGTACGATTGTTTAGTATTTCAGTTAGGAATGGACACCTGTGATGTATTACGACGTAAATATACCTTCCTTATATTTAATTAATATGTTGGTTGTCAACTCAAGGAATGAGTATATTATATGGGTTTTGGTCGTGACCCAAGATGAAAGGTGGCTACTGTACGTAGTCTTTGGAAAAAGGTCTGGGAGTAGGTACGATTCTGTGCGTGTTGCTCGTCCTTTGTCTCCTCGATCAGATGTTCTTGCCAACACCACCTGGAGAGAAGGCCTTGCGATATGTATTTGCCAAGCGAGTGACGTCACGGAAGCCCGACCATGGAAGTTGAGACATAACATTCGAGTTATGCAGGTTATTGAATGGTTTCCGCGTGTTGTGTTTCGTGTTTACAATCCTAGGTCCAGATTTTCTCCAAATTCCTACCCGGCTATACTTAATGGTTATCAGTGCAGTGTAAAGTTATGTCTAATAAGTGCAGTGTTAATTTTAACGGCAATTATGCCAATTGACTGAAAGTAAACGTTTTCTCTTTTCCTAATGATGGAGGTAAAGACGAAATGGATTCGAGCCATTCACCGCAAGGATTTTATTCCTACGAAATATTCCATGGTACATGTTACATCAATACTTATACTCCAATTCTCACAAGTTAGTGTGGTATAATGGAAGGAAGGAACCGTGTATCAAGTCTCTTTTCTTGTAGGTGTGTGGGCTCCATTTCAAGCCACATGCGATTGAATGGAGCACTAGTAGGCTATGTATGATGAAAATAATGCAAAGCTAGTTACTGCACCGTTGTATAAACCACGACTAAAGGTTAGTAAGCAGATAGTCCTACCCTTACATTTTAGCATAGGCTAGCTCCTCTGTTCGAAAATTCATTTAGATGTAGAAATCAGAATTTTCTAACCTAAATTATGTGCCACAGGCTACTGTCGTAGGTTAGGTTTTCTATTACAGTAATCTCATTCATTACATTTCTTATTGGGGTGGGGGAAGTGGTGTGTGTGAGTCAGGTTGGTGATTGAATACATTTAGAATAAATGGAGTAATTAATGTAATGCAAGGTGATAAAATGATTGTATCGCAAGTTAAACACCTTAGGAATCCTCTTCAGGAACCAATAACGACCAACTCATCTCAAATCGAGTGCCTCCAGGAAATAGTGTCATGACTAGGTAGTTGGAAAACAATTGACTCACCTGGAAAGCTGAGCAAGGAAACTCGTGCTGCAATTAAGTTACCCTTTCTACCAAGAGCATGATTGAAATGGCACAATTTTATCTCTCTGGGAAAGGCCATAGCTTCTTCCTACCTGGCAAAATACAGATAGGCCTAACCTAGAAGCTCGATTTGGAAAATATCGCCAACTGGCAGGGAGCCAGTACAATATTTCCCTGAGGCAAGTGTTTGAGGTGGAGAATAAATTGCACCTTCAGAGCATCCTGGACCTCAATGCTGCAGTGAGCGAGTATTTTGAAGAAGACAAGACATGTGACAAGTGCTTTCGATGCTTGTGTTGTTGATGATAGTGATGTGGAAGTCCTACAAGATGAGTATTGGCCTCTCTTACACTATATCAGTGGTTATTGTTCGTATGGTTTTTTAAAGCAATATGATTGCAATTATTGCAAAGTCTTTCTTTGAGATGAGGCAGGCCAGAGTGATCATGCCAGCCTAATAAATGCCAATAACCGAGGACTATGCTATCCCCATGCAGATGTAGGCCTAGTTAACTGTGCGCACACAGTTTAGTCGGTGGTTGGCGCACACTTCAACACTTTTACCAACCCTGTTCAATAATATGTATTTACAGTGCTCATAGTCGATGCCGAAAATGTCCTCCCTCTCTTGTAACACACACCTGACATCTTCTGATGAGAGAATGGACAACAATCTCGTCTAAAATGATGGTATATTGGCTTTCACGCCCAGTGAATTAAAACTCAGCAATTCTTCTAGGTTTGTGCCGTGTCTTGTGCGGTGTTACCAAGCGGGCTCTTGGTGTCCCCGTTCTGTAAGAACAGCGTTGTCTGTTAAAATACTTATTATTTACGGAGCCTGTTTTCTTGAATCGTTTAGCGAGCCTCCTAATCGTACTGGCATTAGGTACAGGTCTTCCTGGAAACTTGATTCGAAACTTTCATCTTGTTTCAGAACAAGACTTTCTGCTTTTCATATACGAATTATGGATATACACAAGTTCGAGCAATGCGAATTGGTGTCTAGGCATGACCAACAATCACAGTACAGTAATCACAATACTCACTAAACATGTAACACTAACGTCTAAGCTTTGCAGATACACATCCATATGAATATCAAAACACGTATGAACTAACGATATGAGTCAGCGGAGCGGGGTATTGCGAGGTCCACTCGCTCTGCACCTAACCAGCCAAATGACGCCATAGTTTGTAGCGATTTTCGTGGCGCACCACGATAATGATTCTGTTTCAATTAATATTGTGTACTTCTGTACGTGGCTAATTACTAATCTGTAAGTACAGCAGTGGTGGCCGGCGGATAATTGTTATGGGTGTTGTCCTTTTTCGTTAAGGGGGGGGGGGGGGTGCGGTAAAAGACTGCCTGATATCAAAGAAAACTGTATTCAATTGCGCTGTAAAACGGATGTACCTCATTCATCACGAATGCCGCAGTTCACAGAACATCACATTGTCACTGGATCACCAGATTAAATAGTTAGGCTACATGAAAACCTTCACAAGAACAAAACAACGTAAGTTATAATACGAGGGCGAGAAAGAACCGTGAGTGTCACAAGTAGTCTACGCGCAACATTGCAAGACATGGTATCGGCAGTTGACGGAGCATCTCCGATGTCTCCGTCCGCACCTCGGCTCCTTTGTTGCAATCAGCGGACAACGACCAGCCGAGTTAACTGTTGGATTAGGACCTACTCGGTCTAGCATCTCTGCCATACCCTTCACTATTGAGATCTGGTCGGTGCTCAGTCTTGGCTCCTAGCCGGTTGGCGTGTTTTGCTTTCTCAGGCAGTTCACAGTAACTTACTATAAGATTTCCTGAATTATTAAAGAACAGAATTATGAATTCCTATCCATATAAAAGGAAAAATACAGCTTTTATTACTAAAAATATTATTGCAGTATTAATTGTTTTTCTTGAATTAATCTGGTCGTTGTCCAACACTGCAACCTCATTACCGGCCGCCACTCAAGTATAGGATGAACAATGAATTGGCATTTACAATAGGTGACCACTTCTTGAAATTATTGAGGCATGTTGTGTCAGCATACCAAACGTTGAACTGATTGCAAGAAGTTGCCCTCTAAAGTGGAGATGTCGTTTTAAAACGCAACTAATAACCTCTGTGTACAGTCACATTAAACGTCTAGTTCAGGAAGTGATAAATAGCTCTGCAACCAGCAGAGTGTTTTGGAGAATGTTGGTTGTAAAGCAATGATTAGAATGGAGAGGGTAAGTGTACGCTTTAAATGGGATATTTCATGCAATTTTAACATAGAATTTCAAACAGGGTTTCAGTTTCAATTTCACAGATAAAACGGAACACAATCTGAAGAATGTTGCACTGGAACAAATTTTTATTTGTACTGATTTTTAACAATGGACTGAATGAAGTTTTGCAAGTTTCTTTAAGAATTTTACATCTAGTTTCATTGGACGAACGTTAATGTAAGCCTATTTTAAAAGTTTTAATCTAATGTAGCATACGTGCTAGAGAGTAGTTTTAGAAAGTGTTCGCATAAGGACTGTTGGAGGTGCAAATGCCGAAAAATGTATCCACCCTGTAAATCATATAATATCAATTCTAAATGCAAGTACAACGCGGCTTGTACACTTGCATCAGCATTGAAATTAGGAATCCTGGTCAATACTGCACCTCATATAAGTTATGTGCTAAAATACATAAATATGTGTTGTTTTTTATTTTATTTTTTTGCGAATTGATCACTTCGGATCACGCTACAATTTCATTTTTTCTTTGCCTGAAGTTTCCTCTTCCTCCAGTACTCCTTCATATGGGCGCTATGCTGTTTCTTCTGCTCATCCGTCCAGGCTCTTCCCTTCTTTGTGGTTCTTGTGACGTGAAACCCTTCCAAATTTTGAATTATGTACCGAAATGTTTCCCTGTTTGACATCTGAACTTCCTGGATGTTGGAATTTTCGAGATCTTTTCGAACTTCCTTAATCCATGTCGTTGTTGTCTTCTTGTTCCACAGGTAGTCGAATAACTGTTTGGTTAGTCTAGTTTTGTCCATTCTGTACAAATGTCCGAGAAACGATAACCTCCTCTTCTTCATGGTCTCTGAGATTCTCTCCACATTTTTATAGACTTCATTGTTGCTCCGAAGTTTCCAGCCGGTTTCAGTCTGGACTGGGCCCATGATTTTCCGTAGTATTCTTCTTTCTAGGATCTCTAGTTTCTCCAACTTGTAATTCATCGAGAGGCATTCGCTGGCATACAGGCATTCTGTTTTTACTACCGTGTTGTAATGTTTTAGTTTGGCATTCCATGAGATGCATTTCTTGTTGTAGATGTTTTTAGTTAGCCCATAAGCTCTTTCCATTTTTGAGATACGATTTTCTACAGCAGCTTTCTCTTGTATGGTCTCACCGAGGTATTTGAACTTTTTCACCCTCTGAATCCGTCCAATCTCTGTTTCAAGGAATTGTGGTCCATGTTTGTCATTCATCATGAACTTGGTCTTCTCTTTCGAGATCCTAAGTCCTGTCTTGCTAGCGATATTTTCTAAGAGGTTGATCTGTATGGCCGCTTCTTCTAGGTTTTCTGAAAGTATCGCAAAATCATCAGCGAAAGCCAAGCAATTGACTTTGATTCCTCCCGTTTTTCGTCCTAGGCAGATCGGGGCTATCTCTTGATTTTCAAGTTCGGAATTCCAATTTCTCACAATCCTCTCGAGGACACAGTTGAATAGTAATGGTGATAATCCATCACCCTGTCGCACACCTGTCTTGATTTCAAATGACTGAGACAATTCCCCCATGAACTTCACCTTAGAAGTTGTGGCTGTTAAGGTTTCTCTGATAATATTGGCCAGTTTGGTTTTGACTCCAAATTCTCTAATGATCTTATCTAGGGTCCCTCTGTCCACCGAGTCGAAGGCTTTTTTGAAGTCAATGAATGAAACCACTATACTTTTGCCGTTCAGCGCTCTGTGGCGAATTATTGATTTCAAATTTAGGATTTGTTCGGCACAGGAGCGGCCTTTCCGGAACCCACCTTGGTATTCTCCAAGTTGCTTATCTAGGATTCCTTCTATTCTATTCAGAAGTATCCTTGAGAGGATTTTGTAAGTGACTGGGAGTAGCGACACGCCTCTGTAGTTGTTAACATCTTGTTTGTTCCCTTTCTTATGGAGTGGGTGGATCAGCGCTGTTTTCCATTCGTCTGGTAGCTTTTCCGTCTCCCATATTTGTTGGAAGATATGGTGCAGGTCGTCTAGGATTTCCGGTTCTGCCCACTTCAACATTTCTGCTGATATGGAGTCTTCCCCGCTTGCCTTGTTGTTCTTGAGACTTTTCAGTTTTTATTTATTACTCTTTTTATAAACGGTTGCTATGTTCTGACAGTGCTTGCATCTCGTCGAACTGTCAACAAGGCGTACTCTAGCACACACACTGTTGATAAAAAAAATGCATCGGGACGTGTTATGCTGTAACCATTGTCAAAAACCATTGATCTGGATGCGTTAGGCTGTAACCATTGTCAGAAACCATTGGATTAGACAAAACGAAGGTTAGAATGGTCGGGTGTAGGTGCGGCATTGGCCGCGCGCAGATAGCGGGGCACGGTTGACACACAACCATTGATCTGGGTGCGTTAGGCTGCAAACATTTTCAAAACCACAGTTGTGCGGGAAAAAACACCAAATATTTATTAGACTACTGTTGATCATAGAACCGCCGATTGAAATTACAGATCGTTATGAGGCAATTCCCACAATCCATGGCGAATAATCAATTCAATTTGGTGCACGATGTAATTAACTGAGTGGTGCGCACGAATGATGCGCACTAGAGACAACTGAGCGCTTCTTTGTTTTTCATAAGGGCGAGGGTTGGCAGAACTTTCATGGTACTGTCTTGATGACGATTGATTTGAACAATAGCGCTGACAGCTGTAATTTTCGCTATATAAGTCGTGATCCTATTTGGGATGGCTGGGTGGGTCACAGACAGCGGAGGAAGAAATATCTATTAAAACATCGCTCCCTGATTTATTTCGCATAGTTTCATAAGGTATTTTGGCTAATTCATGTATTGTAGAGAATTTTATTGCACATTTTATCTTCATTCAGCGCTACTGCTGATTTCAATTTGAATTGTCACTACTGAACCTCATATATGTGGTCAAGTTGGTAAATATGTTTTTATTTATTGCTATTTTAAAAACGGCTGCCATGTTTCGACAGCGCTTGCATCTCGTTCAACTGTCATCAAGGCTCATTCTAGCGGCACGCACCGGGGCGTACACATTGTTCCCAACATGTGAGATACAAAATCACTGTTGATAAAAAGAAGTGGGATACAAAATCACTGTTGATCAAAAAAATCATCGGGACGTGTTAGGCTGTAACCCTTGTCAAAACTCATTGATCTGGGCACGTTAGGCTGTAACCATTGTCAAAAAACATTGGATTGGACAAAATGAAGGTTAGAATGGTCGCGTGCAGATGAGACTTTGGCCGTGCGCAGCTAGCGGGGCACAGTTGACACAAAACCATTGGACTGGACGCGTTAGGCTGTAACCATTGTCATGAACCATTTGATTGGACAAAACGAAGGTTAGAAGGTAGGTTGTAGGTGCGGCTTGGCTGCGCGCAGCCAGCGGGGCACGGTTCACACAAAACCATTGGTCTGGACGCGTTAGGCTGTAACCATTGGATAGGACAAAACGAAGGTTAGAATGGTCGGGTGTAGGTGCGGCCTTGGCCGAGCACAGCCAGCGGGTCACGGTTGACACAAAACCTTTGATCTGGACGCATCAAAAACCATTGGATTGGACAAATCGAAGTGTGTTGGTGCGGCATAGTGCCGTAAGGGCGAGGTTGGCAATACCGGTTTGATGATGACTGATGTGGACAATGGTGGCCACAGATGGAATTTTGCGTATATAAGTCGTGATCCTATTTGGGATGGCTGGGCGGGTCATAGACAGTGGAGGAGGAAACATCTATTAAAACATCCTTCCCTTATTTATTTCTCATCGTTTGGTAAGGTATTTTGGCTAATTCATGTACTATAGAGAATGTTACCGCTCATTCTACTTTCATTCAGTGCTACCAATATAATAGGGAATACAACAATTTTGTATTGAAAAGTGGAAAGGATCTTTTGAAAAGGCTATACGTTATTTATTTAACTAGTGAAGGATAGATATGGTAATCTTTTAGTTTTTTTTTTTTTTTTTTACAAAATAGCATAGTTTGTGTAACATAGAAAATATGAGAACAACATGTTTTTGCAGATGACTCACTGGGAATTAGCAAGTTTTATGTATTGTTGGGTATGCCATGCCTGATATTGTAAATATTGCAATATGAAAACTACTGTAGGGTTACTCCATATCAAGTGTATGTTTCTAAATTATTACCACATCATCATGCCCCTATATGAATCAACAACAAGTTTCCTCTTTGGTAAATGTTGTCATGTCTCATGACTGCTGCTCTGTTCTATTTTAGTAGGTAACCTTTTCTGTTATAGGCATTCCATTAATAGCCTGTTTTCTTATCACAGGTGAAAACTTTCTGTGGCTAGTTATTGGTTTTTTTTGTGAGTGGTTTAGGACATCACTGTCATCAGCCATGTGCACTTGGATATGAGTAAAATTTTATGTGTGTATTGTGATGCTAGAATTGGGAAGGAGGTTAGGTATTGTAGATTTAAGGGGCGGAACTACGAGGTCATCTGCCCTTGGGAAAGAGGTGACCATGGTCTTCTGTTAGGAACAATCCCAGCATTTACCTGGAGGAGAAAGGAGAAATCGAACCCACTTCTTCTCAGTTTAGTTTATACTCATGAGACTGAGTGAATTTCGTTTCAAACTCAAATCAGAATTATATTTTTAGGGGCATATGGCCTCGTAATTCCGCCCCTTAAAACAACAATAACTAACTAGAATTATATTTCTCGGCAGGGATGGGAATCAAACCTGGACCTTTGGACAGATATGATTGACTATACTGTAGATATTAATTTCTGTTTTAACTGTTACAGATTAATTGGTTATTTGTGTATGTGACTTTTCTTCTCGTTGCGTAGTCGACATTTCACGTTAAAATGGGGTGATTTTTTATATTTTTCAAGTTTTCTATCGAATTCTTCTCTATATCGCATTTATTGAGACAACAGTGTTTTCGGTTAAGTTCACACTCGCAAGGTTCGAAATGCATACTTATCGATTATGATCGAAAACATCGATTTATTAGCCTAGTGTAACGTATCGATCGCATCAACTTCTGACCATAAGTTTCATTTATGGTTACGTTATTTATTTATTCGCGTCTGTAGAACGTAATTTGATACATAAACACTCAGTCTCGTTTCCTCACAGCTTGTTCAAGGCAGCAGCGCAGGATAGCGCGCTCGCTGACGGCCGGAAGGCTATGACGTCATAAATCGTATTGCAAGGCTTTCTCTCTAGGTGGTGTTGCTATGACCATGGAGGAAGAATACTAGGAAGTGAAGCTTCGACCTTTTTGCGGTCCTCTATAGACGGCAGCACACATGTTCGACTAGGGCGATGTCTATTGTGTGTCGTGGGCGATTTGTGTTTACAACGGGTATGACGTAGCATGTGAGTAAATGTAAGATGGCGCGGAATCTCGTAAGAATTAACTGTTATCGGTAGTAAAAGTAATTATTTCCAGTGCAGCAATGCCAATGGAAATCGAAAATGAACATTGAATGACTGCCATAAGCTCCCAGAAGGTATGTGAATCGAATTATATATTTTTTTCAATATTTAGCATTGTGAAAGTGATATAAGGAAGTAACTCCTCTCGTGAAGAATTAATGAAAACATAGGCAGAAATAATGTTCTTGATGTTCCCTTGGAGTAAAATTGAGTTGGCGATTTCTTCCTTTATAATAATATAAGGAAAGTATACAAGTGTGCAAGACTTAAGAGACAGGGATGATGACCAGGGTGTCCTACACCCCTGTAGCGAATTTTCCCAAAGAATGGGTGGGGGTAAAATGTATAGGCTATCGTATATATGAATCTCCTGAAAAAAAATACATGTAGCCTATTAGTTATACTCCATTAAGTTACATAGGTATACATTGTAGCCCACCCATTCATTGGGCGAATTCAAGTTGACTGACTGAAGAGTCAAAGAGTTATTACTACTGAAAGTAGCCTATATGCTAGCCATATATGTGTGTGGTTACTGCAGCTCAGAGTAATGAGTTCAAGGCCAGTAAGTTAGATGGTTTTCATTTAGGTTTATGTATATTTATCTTTTAATATTCAAGCTGAATTTTCAGTAGTGTGTTATGGATATGTGATTTTAGCAATTAATGTCCTGTAGCTCCTGCACATGTTTTTATTTGAGCAATTTTTCTTTGCAGATGCAGCGAGAAGGCCTAGTAGTTCTGTGGAAGGGATGACGTGTTCGGGAAATCTGTGTGTGGCATGATAACACGTCGAATATGCAGTGTTAATTTTGCCAAATGGTTCATCAGGAGGCACTTAAATAGAAATTCCCTGACTTCTGAAACAGTTCCTACTATTGTGACTGGAGGTAAGTTAAAATGTGTCATGTCAATAATGTGCTATGTATTGAAATTTAACATTTCAACACGCAGCTTTAAAAAACTTGTGTGTTTCAGGGACCTCTGATCTTTCAGGCATGAGAATGAAAGACACCCAAGGCGATGGAACCTTCATACCGTTGGGGTCAGCAGATAACAAAAGTTGACGAAAGGAGTCTAGAGTCTATACAGTTTAAACTTCTGTGGACGTTGCCAAATATAAAATACTTAATTTTGACCAATTGAAAATGAGTTGCACCTTTCTCGGTCCGTGAGTGTATTTAGATGTGGGGTGTGAGTGATGATGGTGATTGTTGCTTTAAGGGGCATAACATCTAGTGCTCCAGTGAGAGTAGTTGTTGTTTAAGGGGTATAACATCTAAGTTATCTGCTCTGTTGAGGATTATGTCTTCCTATGCATCATGTTTTTGTTTTAATTGAGTCAGCCTTGCCTTTCTGATAACATGTTTCTGTTCTTGACATGACTCCTAGCTGCCATGTGTGTTCATTTCTGAGGAAATATAATTATTTGCAGTATTGTTCGAATGGGTGTAAACCATACTGGTTAACTTGACAATGTTGCTCAATTCTGAGCTTGTTACATACATTTATTGGTAGGCCTACCAGTGAAGGAGACAAGAACCTATGAAAAAAAAAATGTTACTAAAATTAGCCATTAATAGCTTTTACAGTATATTGATACAAAATTGATCTAGAAATGATGTAGTTCACTCTTCCGCTGTCTATAACCCATCTGCCTTCCCAAATTATATCACAACTTATATAGTAAAATGTCAGCTATGTCTGCTATTATCTGCATGAATTATGCACAAGTACAGCGCCAACCCCACGCATATGATACTAATTGTATAGGCTAATTTGCTTTTTCTTTCGTGGGCTATAAAATTTGTTTTTGTAAAAGTCACATTTGCCTAGACAAATAATTATGACAATGGTAACAGCCTAACACATCCAATCCAATGGTTACAGCCTAACGTGTCGTCAACAGTGCCCTTCTCGCTGCCAGGGCAGCCTTTGGGTTTCGACAATGATTTTAGCTTGCGGGTCGCGTTAGTAATATATGCACCCCTGGTTTTTGTTACGTACAGTGGAAATACCGTAAAACGAGGTGAATAGGATCAGTGCGGTGAAAGGGATCAAAACTTTGTTGGTAAACATAAGCGTATATTACATGTATCACATAAACCGGAAGGCGGTTGTTAGCAGTTGGTGTTACTTGTGTTGGTACAACGCTATGCTAAAACAGGTTTTCCAATTTTTAAGTTGGCAGCACTTAACAGTATACACATTCAACCAGAAGCTACAAGTGTTTCGAAATTAGCTTGGTGAAATAACTTTGTGTGGAACATGTGCTTGCACTAGCATTTTTCAAAATTTGTGTTTTATATTTGGATAAGGTATGTTTAGTGAATTCATTTCAAGTATCATCTTCAGTTTGCATATTATCAGTTGTGATAAAATCTTATTTGTTTTGAGTCCTGCCTTATTTTTCTGACTGGTAGGTGAATACGATCAGATACTTTGATGTTAAGTTTGAGTATGCCTTGGCACTACAAACTAGATCCACAGAGCAAGGTACACCGCAAAGCTGACCTTAACTCTATAGAAAGAGCTAGGTTACCTATAAGGAATAAGGGCCAAGTATAGAAAGGCGGCAAATAAATTCTCAATTCCATGAAGTGCTGAAGGAGACTGGGTCCTAGCAAGTTTTCCTACAGATACCAGGAAACAAGGCACAAGCAAGCTTTATTTAGTAGGCCAAATTTTGCGGTCTGTAAACAGTAAAGATGAGAAGAAATTCGAAGGGACGATTGTTTGATGCAAATCCACAAGAGACTTCCAAGGACACATCTATGTGTTTCCAGCTGTGGAGGACATTACTTGCTTCTCTTATAAGCAAATAGTTGGGAGACCGAAGGGCCCAAAAAATATCCGTAGGGGGCAACTTAAGTTTTCATTCAATTATAAAACCCTACAGTTGTGTTTATCACCAATTTTATACTTTACGTAGTGAATACGTTGTCATTCAACTAAATATGTATATTTTATAAATAATAAATTGTTTTACAGGTCTTTTCACCATCAGCAGTTGAATTTAAATATGATCTGATATTTATAGGAGTAGTCCAGAGTCCTAAATAATGATCCCTTTCACCCTACAGTTCATCTGAATAGGATTAGTCATAGAAATGAAAGAGTGATCCTATTCACCCCACCTGGTGTGGTGAATGGGATCACGCACTTAATTAGGTATATGCACTTAATTTTTCGGGATAGAGGCATATTTACCACCATTATACAATCTATTGATGCTGACTCATGTTTCAATTAAAATAACCCGAAATAATTTTCATTTGTTCAAAAGTTACTGACAGTCAAAGTTCAAAAGTGATCCCATTCACCTCGTTTTACGGCAGTCGTGCATAATCTTTCTGTAGACCAATGGGTTTTGCCAAGTGGTGGTGTATTTTATATATTACATGTTGGGAACACTACCACAACGACTTTCAATATTTACGTAATTTAGCACAATTTCCTGTACACTAGACATACTGGACAGCAATTTCAAATGAATCGATGATTTCAAGAACTACATGGGTCACTAAAATCTAATTTCACTGGAGGGACAAAAAACAGATTATAGAATGAAAAAATACGGTAATTCATTCCATTTTTGCCACAATTATTTGCAGCTGTAAGTACATTATTCTGACAGTTTTCTAGGTCAACATTGAATGAATAATATATTGTAATACATTATTTAAATATTGTGAATCATGTACAGTCGATTTTGCACTAATCAGTGCGAGGAAGTGTGAACTTTTAATTCACTTCAATAATATACATGTTTCTGATTAAATATACTGCATTTCTTCACAGCAAATAAACAGTACAGTGCAAGGTGCAAAATAGGCAACACATAGAAATAACATGAAAGTTCAAGATAGTAAAATGCCTTGAGTCAACTCATTCACAATGGAAAAATAATCGTCATATAATATGATAATAATAATATCGGGCGCCGGGTGTAAGCTTTGTTATCTGACGCCCAGAGGGCAGCTTGTATGTCGAATTTTTGTCGTTCCATGGACTGCTATGACAGTCAAGGAGGTTAGATAGTTAAGCTCTTTAACACTATAGCGCTTTCTAGTAGAGAAAGGAGGAACGTTGTGTTGGCGGAAAATCCCGAGATAATTTTGCTATTATGATCACGGTCTACTGAATTCGAATGGGTTCTCTAACATGCCAACAACATATGACAAGCGTGCCGAGATTTTTGTCGAGTGTGGTTTTGTTTTGCCCCGGGCATCCGTCAGAGAATAAGAACAAAACATTTATTGTATCTGGTACAACACTCTCTATGTACTTCAAGAGCAATGAACAGACTTCATTTTCTCCCTTGTTTGCGTCACGTTCATGGTCCCGGTATTTGCCTGATAGTAAAAATAGGAAACCACGAAAACCATTTTCAGGGCGGCCGAGGTGGGATTCGAACCCGATGCCAGCGAGACACGAGGTAGTGTGTTAGTGCTCGCGGCCACCGCGGCACGCGTTTTATGTACCATTAATTCAGCAACTGCAGTACGCTTTGCTGATTCTGATTTTATTTTCACAGCCAGTTCTTCACATACGCTACATGTGTCAACTTGCGGCCTTCCGAAACGTAATTTAATATTTTCCATAAAATAGTGGAGATAAAACTGATATTTTACAGGAACCTCTGGGTTTGCATCGGTGAGCATGGCATACATTTTATTCACGTCTAATCTGACAGCTACTGTAGATACAGAAGTCGCCTTTCACCATAATGTGTGTTAACATTTGAAAGAAAATTAGCACAGTAGCGCCACCTGGTGAAATAGACATGTACAATAAAGAAGAGAACAAAAGACGAGTCAATGCAAAGTCTGTGCGTGTTCGCGCGACATGTGACAAGCATCTCAAAAGATGATTTGTATTGTATTTCTCACTTGATAAATAAAGATTTACAATAAAACTAACAATGTGTACACCTCGTAGGGAACGATTCAATATGTTGATGTATTTTCTTGCATACTGTAAAGATAACCTTAGGATTCGATAATCCAAACAAACATCCCTGTAATACATTGCACAACGATGTCAGTCTTTGTTACTTAAACATATAGGCCTACATAAAATAATAAATGTTGGCACTCAATATATCTTGTTAGCTATTATTTGATTATCATATAAACCTGCATGTAAATGTTACATGGTGTCAGAAGTAATTGTTTTTCCCCCCTGAATTATAAGATTAAATGTTAGGCCTACAGATACATCTCCAGGAACTACGTTTGGTTTTGGATCTTTTGGGGACTGTCTTTCCAACAATAACGTGCATAAACGATAGACCCGTCTGTCTGTAATTCCTTGAAATGACATGAATGCTTTCTTACAAACATGCACCTTAATGGATCCACTCATGAGAAAATAATGAAAGTTAGATATCCTACTTTTGGAATCCTTCCTAGGTCTACGTTTCCTTATGTACCTCTTCTCAATTAATTGCTTTATGTATATGTCCTGTTCATTTTCAGTAGCAAATTCATTGAAGGGATGAAGTGTGTATGTTTGCTCTTCGGATGTTAACTTAGAAAAGCGCTTCATACCACAGTTGGAAACCTTCCCCCGCCAATGAACATGCTCCTCAACTTTTACCTTCCCTGTGCGGATGACATTCCTTTTGCGTGTTTCAGGATTTCTTCTCCTTTTCTTCACTTGGTTCCCATTATTGCTGTCTGTTTCACTGCTACTTGACATGTCCACCTAGAAAACTGATGCACGTTACTTTTCGACCACAGAACTCGGTAAACTTACGATTTAAAAGAAGACGGGGGCGATCCTGTAGAGCGCAGCTCGTGTGCTTTAGATATTCCTGCTTTACAGCGCTTAGAACTCGCACTGCATTCAGTGCAGGAACTACATGAGTCACTGACTGCTCTTAGCCTGGAGTCGTGTAGCCTGTATTGCATACAAGGAGCAACGTGACAGATTGCACACAATGTGTAACCACCCTCACAGAATGCCACCGTAATCTTAACTCAATTTCACAAAACAGTTGACTCATTTAGTTTTGCAATCAGCAATTCAATTGGAATTGTCCCTTGGAACCCTTGAAAAGATATGAAAATCATGTTATCCAAGTGGGAGTTGAAAAGACAGGTTCTCGTCTCCTTCACAATTAATCTTTTACAGTATTTAGAAAAACATTTATAATGATTCAAAATTTATTTACAGATGAGGAACGCCTGAGAAGATCAGAGCGAATGAAGAGCTACTGGGGGACTCGGAAAGGAAACTTACTGAAGAAGAGGACCAAGAAATGATTGACTGAAGTGGTCCAATGAGGCCGTAAAAGCAGAAGAAGAAGATTCAAAATTGATCTGGAAATGATGTAGTTCACTCCTCAGCTGTCTATAACACACCCGCCTTCCTTATTTGAAACATTTGTGTCTCACAATTTGTTAGAGGTACCGGTATGTTTTGTCAATTGGCAACTCCAGCTATCTGATATGATATCTAGCGGTGAAAACGAGAAACTTACCAAGTAGGGTACATTTGTCACCTCGTGACTGTTTGTATATGGGGTCTTGTATTGGTAAGCAGATCGTGGTAAATTCTTCGTGTCTTTATACATAAGTAATAAGTTTTACTCGTTGATAGAGTGCAAAATGAGTAAAAGCAAATTATATTGCTCAGTTTACGGCTGTAAGTCGATGTATAAGAGGGCTGCGGATATACGTTTTTATCACTTTCCAAAAGATGCAAATAGCAATAGCCGAAAGGTGACGATACCAAATAAATACGGGCAACAGGAGTGGGTTGGACCACTCACTGACGACAGGGCGGGTTTTTCACGGTAACACCGGGCCAAGCCGCACCTAGACAACCAAGCACAGTCTCGCCGAGCCAAGCCGTACCAAGACAGCCAAGCCTACACCAGCCGAGGACAGCCAAGCTTCGTCAGTCAGGTATCCTTCCCCGCTCCCTAGTTCATTTCCAATAACCCTACCAACCACAATCACCTCGCTCTGCGATATCCGAGCCATTCCACTACGAGTCATATAGCCCTAATTCGACTTCGCAGAGTAAATATCTACTCTGCGAGAACCTGCTACCAGTCCGATGTTTAACACCAAACCCACCTGCTAACCATCCAAATCAAGCAATTCCTGTATCCCCCGAGTTTTAATACAAGTTAAACTCATCCCTTCGCCCTACCAAGCAGCAAATAATTTCTAGAATCTATGGTACAGTGAGCAATCTCAAATATAGCTTTTAAACGTAACAGCTCCATGACTCGAACTGCTCAAAAACAAATATCAGCAGACAACCGATGCTTGATAATATACAATTGACACATAAAATCCAGTGGAACACTCAACTTAGATCACGTGTATTGCACAGTTATACATATATACACTTAAAAATAACACTGTCATTATTCTAGGGACCACATTTACTGATTATAACCGAAAAATAAAAAGTGTTCCATATCAAACGCGTGTTAATGAGTATTCTTACCCTACTTATCCAGACCGACCGCAGCGCCCCAAGTGTTAGTTTGAGTTGCCAATACACACACTAGCACAGCCATTACAATAACACAGGTTATCACACAAATACATGGCACTATATGACCACGATACCCGACACTAGTGGCTACGCGGGCTAAAGCGCAGCGTTAGGTCAAGGGGCCAAGCTCTCTGCTGACTCGGTAGACGCGTGGGTTCGAGCCCCACCGTCGGCTGTCCTTGAAAAGTTTTCCGTGGTTTCCCATTTTCAACACCAGGCAAATGCTGGGACAGTACCTTCTGACAGGCCACGGCCGCTTCCTTCCACATCCTTGCCCAGTTTCATTCATCTTCATCCATTCCATCTCTCATCCCGACGCGCAGGTCGCCCACGGGCGTCGACTAGAAAGACCTGCACTCGGCCTCTCAGGAGGCTACACGACAAAAAAAAACACGATGTCGCAGCCCCTAAAATAAGCAACATGTCTTCAAGTGACAGACACAGGTCATACGTAGCGAGCTAAGCGAGATACTATTGGCTTCTGGCTGGCTGAAAATTACTGTTTGTACTACAAGCAAGTGGGTCTGGGGTTTTAGCCCGAGGTTAGGTTTGATTTTGTATGTGAAACCGTAATAAGATACACTTTATGTCCACTACTAGTTTAAGCACAGTCTGGCCGAAAATTACTGCATGTACTACAAGCAAGGGGGTCTGGGCCGTTAGACCCAGGTTAGGTTTGTTTTTGTATGTTAGGCCTTAACATAGAGACACAACGAAACGAGCGCTGCATAAAACAATCACCACACGCCTGTGCTTGCCGTATGTGTTTGATTGTCAATATTTGTTTTGTCCCATAAATCACGTCTATAATGGTCGGCACATCTGACAGTCATGTTATAAAAAGGGGACGGCGGGGTGGGTTATAGACAGCGTAGGAGAAAACATCTATTATGACATCATTTCCACAATTATTATTCATCGAAGTATTTCAGCTAATTTCCCGAAACGTTACCAAATATACTTGGTTCTTAAGATATTTACCATCGATAAATTTGTAACGGAAGTTTGAAACATCATCAAGTCGTTTGTCTTGACCCGCTGCATGTCATTTCAGAAACACAAGGAGGAATATGAAGATGAAATGTGTGGAGGGACATCTCCAATCTGATGATTGGTATAGTATGCACTTGCATAAAAGACTACAATTAAGCCCTTTTCTGTGCACTGCATCTCACTGACTGTTTTGAGGGATAGGCCTACAAGTGAGACAACCACTATATTCATATTGAATTGTTTTATAAAATTTGTAAATTGTATGTATTCACATATATTGTTTTACATGTACAATTGCCATATACTGTATAATTTGTAAATTATATGTAATTGCCTAAAAAATTAATATATTCATATATCTTCATTTTATTTGTTTATTTCCTTCAAAACTTTCTCATTCATCCTATTTTATAAATAAGTTGACCTATTGAAACTTTGTATATTGGGACTTCGAAAAAACCCGCGGGAGAATTGCAATGCTATTTACATTTCCACGTGACATATGCAATTCTAAAACTAAAACATGGGAAACTGTTATATCAAATACTTGCAAAATTAACTACCTAACCTCAAAATTTAGCATACATTAATAATTTTAAATGCCGCGCCATACGGCCGTGTCTTTCCCACGACACTCACCAGAGTGCAGTAAGGTGTAACAGCTGAAGGTCGAAATTAGAAAGTGATAACCATTATTGACCTTATGGGACTTCGAGCATAAATACAATAGAGTGCGCATTGCTACACTGCGACTATACTGTGACGTGAAACCAACATCTCGATCAGCTGATTAAAGGGTAAACAGAGGACCTCGTAATGGAAGGTGATAGGAGTATGTGGGGAAATGATTTTAATGAGGGTTTAAACACACATTTTCGTAATTTATACGGCACTGGGAAAGCCTCCGTGGCTTAGGCGGCAGCACACCGGCCTCTCACCGCTGGGTCCGTGGTTCAAATCCCGGTCACTCCATGTGAGATCTGTGCTGGACAAAACGGAGGCAGACAGGTTTTTCTCCGGGTACTCCGGTTTTCCCTGTCAACATTTCATTCCAGCAACACTCTCCACTATCATTTCATTTCATCTGTCATTCATTTAATCATTGCCCCAGAGGAGTGCGTCAGGCCTCGGCAGCCGGCACAGTCTATATCCTCGCCGCTAGATGGGGGCTTCATTCATTCCATTCCTGACCCGGTCGGAGACTGGAAGCAGGCTGTGGATTTTCATTCATACGGCACTGGGAAAAGCATCGCATGTTTCTTTGCGTACCGGAAGGTAGCAAAGCTAAAGAATGTAACATATTTGGTGTTAAAAGTGGCTGTCGTGTTCTGTAATACTCATACATCCAGGATCCCATCTTGTAAATAATTAATAACAAATCCAACTCTTAATTAGGCCTACTGATTTTTGAACAGAATTGTGTTTGTCTTGCTGGTCATTTTTTATTGTACTCCCGAAAGCTCCAAACAAGTTCAATCTATTAACTTACTACATCATTACCCAAATTATTTTTCATCATTAGAAAATGTATTTTGGCTAATTTCAGTACCGGTACGTAAGAACATTTTATCGTACGATGAGCTCTCATTCAGCGTTACCGTTCCACTTCAGTATTTTATGAAAGTGAACAAAACAACATGGGCAAATGGAAATAAGGAAGTCTATCGATTAAGTAAGCGTTGGTTTTTAACAACTATGCATTACATTTGCTACTTAGGAAAATATTTTAATCAATGAACTGTTTCCTTTTAATTTCCATTTTCCATGAATCATGTTCGCAAAACCTTCGCAAAAATAACTCAGAATTTTGAAATTCTACGAAGAATTGACTAATTTAGGGATGCAATGTAGCCTATCCTAGAAGAATCTCAAAATTCCCTCAACCAAACGCACTGTCCATAACTTACGTTTAATATTTATTATCGAAGACTACTTCGTCACTTCTGTAGCATCACCTGCAATTTGACACTGAACATGATTGACGACTGCATTGTGTAGTCCACACTTCATTTAATCCAGCATAGAGACATAAAGCATTTTTATGTTCAGAGATGCATTTACTAGCAGTCTCAACAAAACACCAAGAAAAACGTCTAGCCTATGGACATGTAAATACTTGATACTTTCGAGCATAAATACAGGCCTGTTCATTGGAGTAAGGGATAGGGTAAATTATAATAATTTATAATAAATTCCAGCATTTCCATGTTTAATTATTTTTCTTTCATGTTTCGGAGTTAAGAGGAAACGTAGTCTAAAGAAATTCTAGTAATTAAGTCAAGAATTTTAGGGTTATTTAGCAATGAATTAACATACGTATGGAAAGAAATGCCCGATCCTTTTTAAAACGTCTCCTTACATCCATACGCGACACAGTAATACACCATTCTGACTTAGTAATGAATAGAACTCCCTTTAAATAACCCAATTCTATCATCACGTGTAGTATTTCAGTGCTCCAAACTACCCGCAGTTCCCTTTAGTCAGCTGATCGAGATGTTGGTTTCAACAACGTGACGTCATCAGCCATCTATTGGATGTATGATCTAAGTTATGGGAGCTTCGCATCCTAGTATTATTCTTCCATGCTATGACGGTATTGTCAGCTGGGGGACAAGAGAGGATCGCGGTAGCCATGTAAAAGATATACTGTTTTGATTGAGGAACGGACCACAGTATAGATACAAATACGCTGCCGAAGTCAACGTCACTTCCGTTCCGTTGCTAAGCAACTGGAGCAATACAACATGGCTCCCTTGTAGCTTGCTTCAGTCTTTGAGCCGTCATTATTTCCTATTTGTATCGTATAAAACTGTACATGCATGGATGTACAGAGGCAAAAAGCATAGAAAAGTATATTTTCCACAGTAATTTAACATAGTTGTCCAGTCAAGTTGTAAAATATTGCGTACGAGATGCACATTAAGTCTTAGAACACAAGTAGAGATATGGCCTACGATATTTACCTTAAATTAAGTGAAAACATAAAAATATAACATTTCTGGATATTGTGAATCACGTCCCGTATGAATGACCAATACTACGGAAAATAAAGTACCGTAGGCCCTACCAGTAAGTGACGAATAAAATGAACTTAAGGTCTATCAATGCATAAGGGAACAGTTTAAAATATTTGGATGAGAGTTTAGGCCAAATCTCATCAACAGCTATAGAAGAAACAAAGACTGCATTTCAATACAATTTGTGTGTTAACCACAACGCCGCGTTTGTCTGAAAACGAATCAAATTAACAAAGCCTAACCTGTGTGCTCAATAACAGGTTAGAGAAGTCTACAATTAAGGCCTATCGTCCTACGCCATTCTAAATAATGGGGCACTTTTCCTTTCCTTCCTTTAAATATTATCACAACAATACTTGCCACTCCATCACTTCAGAAATAAGCAGTATTAATTGGCTTGAATAATGTCACTATACTGTGCCCGTTTAGACCGGAGTCCGCACGACCACATATGCATTTTACCAATAATCAGTCAGCACGAGAGTCAAAATATCCCGGAGCGCCAGATGGGTTAAAGCAAATCGCAAAAACGACATCAAATAAAAAAAAATGCTTTACTGATTTTTGGCTCAATGCAACAATAAGGATAGAAGGAGATTCAATTGGGTATAACACATCCTGTAAAATTATCTCAGTTTATTTTGAATTTAAAATTGACTGCAAAAATGCTCAAAGCAGCATCATTCACGTGTGGCGATCCACACTCCTATTTACACAATATACAGAAATTTCCCAAACACATTTGACAATTATTTTTTTGGAAACACAAGTCTGATTGTCAGTCCTGTAGACTGTGTTCCAAAATTATTTATGATTAAATCCAGTTCAAATTTAATTGTCTCTACTGGAAATATCGTAGTTCACTGTTTGAATTTTTACATAATATTAACACTCGTAGAATAAATGTTCATAGAATTTTTAACTTTCACTTATTTTTCCAGTTTCAAAAATATATTGTCGAAAAATATTATTTCTGAATCAACACAAATTATTTACACATATTAATAACATCTGAAAAGTATTTGACCTTGAGCATAGCATCGAAGAACTGTGCGAAGCACAACAAAAATTAATTGTTCTTCCGACATTAAACATTCGAGAAGTGACTCGATTATGAACTTCAAGTTCCAAACAAAATACATGATTTCTGAATCATCAACTTGATCAATAAATTGTTAAACCATTCAACTATTCAATTTTCCACTTGGAATCATTATTAAGAAAAATATTTATATTCATGGCCATTTTTAGTAATTTTCACAACTTGCAATTCTTCGACAGAATGCGGAAATAAGGATTGTAGTTTCATAATAAATTCATTTAGTTTATGGCACTAGGATTGAAAATGTCCTTCAAATTATTCGTGGTTAAAGAATTATTTTTAATTGGCAGTGGCCCATTCTATTATTTGTGTAAGAACACAATATTACAACAACAACGGCAAAGGTCTTCCTCTGAAGAAGAATAAACTACTATCATGACAAATCCGGGTTCTAGCAAAATCAAAGTCTAAATGGAATTCGTAAACAAGGTTGAAATAAGAACTGATGGTTTCTAAGAAATAACCTTCGGGTCATTCATACGACGAAATGTGTAGTTCCAATACTCCTTCTATAAACCTGAGCCATCGAACCTGCTATTTGATTGATGCTCGAAAAATCTCCTCATTCCTGCGACTTAAACATGCGCACCTGGGAATGGCATTTCAACTACTCCACACATATAAATTTTCTTCCCAAAATTTATACAATAAATCAAGCCTCTGCTTGTTATCAACACTGGAAGATTAATAAACTTACAAGTTTATTTTATTTTACCATTCAGTTCAACCCGTGAATTTACCATACTTATGAAAAGCTTTATTTCACTTTCGAGTGTATTTACGTCATGATTTTATATAAATACAAAATATCCTATTTGATACAATGATCAATTGCTTCCCTTTTCATGCCTCTCCGTGTTATCTGAAAAATATACTTTGCTCATTGCAAATATCAACTGTTCAACCAGAACTGAAATGTTGGTTGAATGCGGGCTTGCGCTAACCACTCTCCTTCGGAAAATCTCCTGTTCCAAACTAGAAATGATTAAACTACTTCATAGGCTCTCTCTCAATACATATGATTATTAGAAAATATAATATCCAAGAATTATTTAGAAAAATTATGAAAATTATTATTATTAGTGGATTCTTCTTCTTCTTTTTGCGTTTTGCCCATTATAGAGCGCGCTTGAACTTGTTTTTCGGCTTGATGATATTCGCCTTCCTATCTTCCCAAAATCTCTTCATGAAGTCACTGTGCTGCTTCTTCCGTTCTTCTGTCCACTTGGTTCCAGTCCTGCCACTAGTTTTCACCCTAAACTTGTGCTTTGTTACTGCGGTCCTGAAGACTTTGCGGTTTCTCAGAATATTTTCTCCGATGTTCAACTCTTGCAGGTCCTCTCTTGATTCATCCAGCCAGGCTATCCTTGATTTCTGAGAATTTATTACATTGAATAACCATTTTGTAAGTCTATAATCGTCCATCCTGAAGAGGTGTCCATAAAATGTTAAACGTCTTTTTCGTACCGTGTTGCTGAAACTATCTGTGTGACGGTATAGGTCTGAATTTCGTCTTTTAATCCAAATTCCGTTTTCTTGTGTGGGGCCGAATATTTTTCTAAGAATTTTACGTTCTTGCTTTTCTATATTTGCAATTTTAGAATGACCTCCTAAAGCTATGGTTTCTGAAGCATATAGAGCTTCCGGTAGTACAACTGTTTTGTAGTGTTTCAGTTTTGCATTATGTGACATTACTCTTTTATTATAGTGATCCCATGTTAGTCTGAATGCTCTATGAAGTTTTGAGGCTCTTTCTGTGTTAGCCAAACTGTCCAATCCTGAAGGAAGAATTATTTCTCCAAGGTATTTAAAAAATTCTACTTGTGATATTGCTCCATACGCTGTTTCTATTTTTTCTTTCTTCTTCTTTTGCTGAAAATTCTTCATGTACTTGTTTTTTTCAAATGATATTTGAAGGCCTGCTTGTGATGCTATTCTGTATAATGTCTCAATAGCATGCTTAATTTCTTCTTTGTTCCTAGTGATAATCGCTAGGTCATCTGCGAAAGCCAAGCATTTCACATTGATTTTGTTTCCAGCAGTTCCTATGCTAACGCCTTTGATGTTCTTTTCCCACTCTCTGATGACTTTATCTAGAACCAGGTTAAATAGAAGGGGTGAAAGTCCGTCTCCTTGGCGAACACCTGTTCGTACTTCAAAAGAGTCAGAAATTTCCCCAAGAAACTTCACCTTCGATGTTGTATTGGTGAGAGTCTGACGAATCAGTTCTCTGGTCTTCCTGTCCACTTGAAGTTCTTCTAGCGTCTCAAACAGGGTATGCCTGTCCACAGAATCATATGCTTTCTTTAGGTCCACAAAGGTGACAATTGTGGGGTTGGATCTGCGGATCTTCAAAATCATCTTCAGATTCCATATCTGTTCAGCACATGAACGCCCTTTTCTAAAACCCGCTTGATATTCACCAATCAAATGGTCTGTTTGTTTCTCTAGTCTGTTCAGAAGAGCTTTAGATAAGATTTTATAGGCCACAGATAATAGGGATAGACCTCTATAGTTGTTTGGATCAGTTTTGTTACCTCTCTTGTGCAATGGATGTATTAACGCGCACTTCCAGTCCTGTGGGATCACTTCTGTTTCCCAAATTGCTTTTAAAATTGCGTGGATTCTTCTGGTGACCTCTTCCCCACCGAGTTTCAACATTTCAGCGGTAATACCGTCTTCTCCTGGTGCTTTGTTGTTTTTAAGAGATTGAATGATTTCAGCTGTTTCTTCCATTGTCGGTGGATGTGAATCTGGATTCGGTGCAGGCTTTTCAAAGTGCATTTTTTCTTTCGGTGGGTCACAGTTGAGTAGGTCCTGGAAGTAATCTGCTAAGATCTTGCAGTTTTCCTTGGTGTTTGTTTCTAGTGAGCCATCTGGTCTACTGAAACATATGCTAGGTGGTTGATAACTAGACAGACTCTCACGGAAGGTCTTATAGAAACTTCTGGTGTTGTTTTTTAGGAAATCCTGTTCTATCTCTATGAGTTTATTCCTGTCGTATGTCCGCTTCTCCCTGCGGGTGATCTTAGCTGTTGATTTCTGGATCTTAAGGAATAATTCCCATCGTTCAGTTGTCTGATGTCCGTTCCATTTATTCCAGGCTTTAATTCTGTCTTCAATTGCTTTATCACAGGTTGTGTTCCACCATCTGTGTTTCCTTTTCCTTGGGGGCTGCCCTAACTTCTGTGCTGATGTCAGAATTGAGTTTCCTAAGTCCCTCCAGTCTTTGGGATTTTGCTCTTTTATGGCCTGAAGAAATTCTTTGGCGTTCTGCTTGAGGTGCTCCGGATCCACTCTTAATAATCTCTTAGTTTTTGGTTTGGATCTATTAGGCTGGAATTTCACTTTGATTTGGCTTAAGTAGTGATCAGAGTCAATCACTCCCCTGCGCACTCTAACATTTAGGATTTCACATATGTTCTGTGGATTATTATTATTTATATTATTTTAAATATATTTAATTATTATCTCATTATGTGAGAATCCACATGTTCGAACCTTCGAATATGGAAAAAATATCCATTCCTCAACAAAAATAATTATTAACTTTTACAGTTACATCGGCTGATTACCGTGATTTCCCAAAAATATGAAATATTCAAATAAATGCTCGAAATGCTCGGTCATCGATCCTAAACTGTTCTGAGTGCTGAAAATACTCAGAATAACTCTAATATGTCTTGCGTAAATCATTACAAGATTTAAATATGAAGAAAAATAAATGTGTTGGTCATCTGCAGAAAAATAGTTTGTTCCAATTAGCTAGGCATAATATAATTCAAATGTGGCTTACATTTCTTGATGGTCTTGAAGCGTAGTAAACCTGGTCTGTACCAGATCTATCCATAGACATGCCCTATCGGACAAGCACGTATAATCCTTGTATCGGCCGCCATTATATACCCACAATCCGTCTAGTAAGACATAGTGGTAGTATCTCTTGACGTTTGAATTAACTGTTGTTCCATTTTAATATGGGCTTCTATCAAAGCCATAACAGTTTGTTTAAATGGGGTCAGATCTAAGTGATCTATTCTTAGATATGTCAGTTGTAACATAACTCACGGTAATCTTTTCAGTACAAGAAAACACTGACTGTCTAACCAATCAACGGTTGTTCTGAAGATCGTTCCCTGGGCATGGTTTATCACCATCTACCATGCGCGAAGCAACCTGTAGTTTCCCAGCGTAGACTAATGAACACCACCGTGATAGACTGGTCTTCACTGTACTGATAGATCGAAGTGGTTATTAAGTTACAAATATGAAAACTTACTGAATTGGACTTAAACATCCAAGTATTAGGTTATTACTGGACTGTGACAAAGTACTAATTCTAGACAAAGTCTAGCATATGTCCATGTAGAAATATAAGATATTTCTACTAATGTCTGTAGAAAAAAAAATCAATCACCTCAGTGATTCTCCTTGCCGGAAACTTACTAAGTTCCAACTCGTAGCGCAGCACTTTTGTGACTATCACAACTTTGAAAATTACTTCTGCGTAGATCCGGCAACCATGTGCCTTGGCTCAGCGTAGCAGCAACTTGCTCAGCAAGTGCTTGTGTTGGAATGAGCTATCGATGCCTCGGCCGGCCGGCTTTTATTCAAAACTGCCAGGGTCACGCGTCATCACGCTGAAACCTGGAAATCCTCATATCTCTGGTATCCCTGGTCCGATTTACTTGATACTAAGTGCATTCTCTTTCATTTGGCCGTGCCAGTAATCTGATCCCAGTCTCAAGTCTCTACTCCATGGTTAACTATTTAATCAATAAATAGCCTCGACCTCTGCTATTACTCGCTACGTCACTTGACATGCAAGTATCGGTATATTCTTTCCAATTGCTTCGAGAAGCAATGGAGCGCGATATTCAAATATCTCAACTTTCAAAAGCGGCTACAGCCTTTCCCTTGATATCTAGGTGTCTGAATCTTGGAATACCCATTCCTAGAGTTGGGCACAATACGGTACTGTAACTTTGTTGCAGGGTGTAGGCCTAGGCTACTGGTAGGCCTACATGATAATAGTTTTCTGAAAGTGCAAAAAATAAAATATTTAGGCAGAAGTTTTCAGTGTGGGATAGGCCTAATTGTTATTTGGAAACACAATTCTCTGCTTAAATAAATTAAGTGAAAAATCACCACTCAGAAAAGTTGTAGGATAAAATTTATTGGTGTTAGTGAATCAGCTGTAAGGTTATGTAGGTTGTCGTTTATAATACTTATAGTACAAACCATATTTAATTACAACTACACTGCCCACATGAACCAAAAACCCCTTTAAGTGACATATATGTCCTAAATATCACACTATATTAGATATACTGTATCCACTAAATGATAAATATTTATAATTTGTAATACCCGCCATGCAATTCCCTCAGGAGTGAGGTCAACTTTATTCATTCTATCTCGCAAAATTCTCGTACTTTATCCATAAAATTTAACTTCTATTTTGTAGCTCCAACACTGTAGATGACCTTCACGGGAGGCGTTTGCCTTATATCACGCGTATTACACATTTTTATCCACAAAATTCAAGACGCTGCGCAGCGTTAATGCAGCTTCCTATGTATAAAAAACCTAGCAACCAGTTGTTTGGGTCCAATGTGGCTGCGCCCATGTGGTTGCTAGGCGCGTCACTTCGGCAGCGTATACAGTATGGACACTTCGGAAAAACCGGAAGACGGATTAAAAAAAAAAAAAAAAAACCACACCCCAATTGATAAGGGGGAGCACCAATACACCTGTAAGCCGTTAGGTAGCACCACTTAAGGACAAACACATGATAAACAGCTGATTGATGAATGTATATTTTATGTCATTTATTTAACTCTATTTCAACCCACTAGCTCTCTTTATAATCAGATATTTTAAGAAAATAAATAACAAGAAAATAGAAAGTGTTAATACTACTGTGTTTTAATTCTAAGAAGTGTGGAATTTAATGTTTAACACCACATTCCTCCAGTCCTGTGGTGTCGCATTGTGATTGCATCGTAACGATGAAAGGTTATGATATGTTTTTAATGATTAAATTAACACACGATATATTGAAAAGTGTGGGGGAAATGTGGATTTTGTTTCTTAAACTTTTGTAGTCTGAGATAATGCAATTCAATTTTTCTACAGTAACTGTAAATAAATGTTTTTCTTAGCTTCCTAACGTAAATACTCGGGAATTTATTTAGTCAATAAAAAGTCATGTTGATGGGTGGGGACAGCCTTATTATGCAGTGCTATTTTCACATTTCATGATATGCCTAGGCTAATTCTTACTCCTCATTTCTTAGCCTACTCACACTTCCGTTCATTATCTTGTGTTCCAAGAAGAATTCAATACCGGTACTGTAAGTCATGTGCTAAGGAATCTCTTTTCATTACCTTTATTAGTTCCACGTCTTTGTGTGGCTATTATAGGAGCAACAAGTTGCTTTCAGATTCAACAAATAGACTATACATTTACTGGTAGATTGTTTTGTTTAGCCTACAGATGGCCTAAAAATAAGTAAAGTTGAAATACAAGCTCAGGGCTTACAGTAAGTAAACTGGCCAACCACCCTTCGTACAGAGGCCTGCTTCTTTAATCCTAGAAGCCAAGGTCACACCCAGATCTCCATTCGGAGATCCTAAAGTCGTCATATTATAGTTTTGGACTGGGTTTTGATTCTTGGTTAATGCATGTTAGAATTTCAGAGTTGCATCCAGTGGTTCAAATTCTAAATATAATAAAAAAGAAAGGTTCTGTGGCTTATGATCACGAGAGCCACGTGAAGCTACAAGTTTGCTTTGCTTTCTGTTGCTAGTGAATGTAAGAAAGTAATATAACTGGTAAATAACACTATGTGCAATGGTGTCGCCAATCAATCAAGTAAAACGCTCAGTCCTAAACTTGCTCTAACCATAGCTTAACACCAATTAGACCTAACTTTAACCTCGTCACGACTAATAAGTTGACATCTATCCGCACCGCACTTTTTACTTGTCAGTGATATGTCAACTCCTTATTCTTCCCATTCTGCAGAAATGGAGATAATGTAGGATGAGTTTTCCATGCGATGGATGATTTTTACACCTGGATGAGAGAAGTGTTAGGCTCATAATGCTGTGTTGCTTTTGGAGAGGCCTGGGGCAGGTCTTTCCAGTTGGTACCTGTAAGCGACATGTACATCATAGTGGAATTAATACTGGTCATTAGGAGGCCTAACTATATGCCATAGCTTCAGTTACTAGGCCTACGTCAAGAGTTAATAAAGGGCTATCGTGGTGTAATCAGTTCACACACTGCGCAGAGTGCTGGGATTCAGTTTCAAGTCGTAACAGCAGTCTTATTTTAAACACTAAAGTTTCCAAGTATGTATAATTTTATTAATGCAGCCAATGGCCATGTACTTTTCTTTTCAGGACGGGTCAGGGAAGGGATATTGGAGGGAAATTGGCCGTGGATTTATTGAAAGGAACCGTCCCGGCATTTGCCTGGTAGTGAAAATGGGAAACCACGGAAACCATTTTCAGGACGGTAGAGGTGGGATTCGAACTCACGCTCTCCCGATGCCAGCGAGGCACGAGGTAGCACATTAGCGCTCTCGGCCACCAAGGTCGGTTCAAAGTATGTATGCCTCTTGGTAAGCTATAATCTGGAGTCATTTATATAACCATATTTTTTGACATACCGGTACTGTATATATTATTATAGTTCCAATTAGGACCTCTTTGGTTTATGACCCGTGTACTTGTGTGTGCATGGTATTTGATAATCAGTGTTGTGGTGAATGTAATGTAATTGTTGTTTTAAGGGGAGGAACTTCGAGGTCATCTGCCCTTAGAGTGTTGTGGTGACTAGCAGTGTTTGTAACTTGAACAGTACTAAAAAAAAAAGGTTTTGCATATTGCGATTTAGTGTTTTGCTATGTGTACTATCCTACCAGCGAATTGTTACCGGTGGCGGAAATCGGAACTAATGCGCTCCGCCCAGCCACAAGCCTGCGATAGACGTGCAGTTGTCGCCAGCGAAACCTCATCGCATGCCATTTGAGTGCATGATTCGTGCTGGGTCGTGCGCTGTGTTCTCATTGTATGACTGCGCATGCGTTCTCCCTCTTGCCCAGCAACCGCTCGCGGCAGCCATAACGAGGCGAGCTGACGTAATGTATACACAACAGCCGTGCTCCACGTCTAGCAGTAACAATTCCCTGGTAGGGTAGTATGTAATGACATACAAAGAAAAACAACACACAATATGCTGTGCAAAAGAGACAAACACTGAAAGCATAACATAAGTGGCAATCTTTTTCATGCTGGGGCATATATATACCATGTATGGCCACCACGAGCCCTAAGGCATGCTTGCCGACAAAGAGGCATACCGTACTGAGAACCAACGAACCAACCTGGTTTGGGGCAGATTATCCCACTCTTGGAAAGCAGCTTCAATCAGTTGCTGAATGTTTGTTTGTTTGTTAGAGGATTGGGACAGTGCGAAACTGCACTCTTTATCTTTTCCCATGCATGTTCGATACTGTTCATGTCCGCAGAATATACAGGCCACTCCATTCTCCGTATGCCTTGCATCTGAAGGAACTGATGACCACCCTAGCACGATGGGCATTATCGTCCACTAGTGTAAAGCCCTCACCCATTGTGGCAGCGAATCCTGTAACGACAGGTTTGAGGATGTTGTCTCTGTATACCAGACCGGTCATGTTACCGTGGATAGGAATTAGAGGCGTACGTCGACCAAACATGATCCCACCACAAAACATGACTGAATTTCCTTGCTGTTGGAGGCGTTCCTGGATGAAGAGCTTGTGAAATCTCTCACCCACCCGTTGCCACACGCGATTGCTCCTGTTGTATGGGTTTCTTCTCGCGCCCAAGTACACAGGGCTGACGACCATGATGTACAACCTCCTACATGAAACAACAAGCATTAGCATAGCCACCTGTCTATGGCTTCATGAGACAGTGACGGCAGAGAATCCCAATCTTCGTGCTCCAATAGAGGAACAGTTTGACTATGGTATGATAATGCACCGGATGTTACAGCCATTCCAATAGACCAAGAGGCACTGACCACCATGTTAGACAACTTCTGTACATCGACTGCAATCTGTTGTTTCATTTCAGGGGCCTGGACATCGTGGTCATTTAGCCCCGTGTACTTGGGCGAGCGTGGAATTTTGACTTATTACCCTTTGTTATTGTGATGCCTGTCTTAGTATGTGTATTTGCAATTCCAGTGAGGATTGGTAAGGAGGCGGCATTGGCTTTAACTTAGGAACCATCACAGCATTTGCCTGCAGTAGAAGTGGGAAATCTCGGAAGACCACTTCCAAGATGGCTGAGGTGGGAATCAAACCCTCCTCTTCTCAGTTGTGCCTCACGAGACTGAGTGTGCCCTGTTGCAGCCCTCAGATCAGAATTACATTTCTTGGCAGAGCCGGGAATCAAACCCAGACCTCTGGGGCAACAGCCAAGAATGGTAGTCACTACGCCACAAGGTGGTCCATGACTGCAATCTAGATCCGCTGTAAATATTCTCAGAATTGCTCATTAACATCACACATAGTATGGATAGTTATTGTTGTTTAAGGGGCGGAACAGCAAGGTCATCTGTCCCTCTTAATACAAATTTTAGTTGAGTTAAAATTTATAGGTGGATGCCTAATATTAATAAAACAAACAAAAATATGTATGGAATAAAAATTCAGAAAAGAAAAAGTTCTTTGAGCAAATGCACATACAGGTACAGTATTTTTCTCACCAAGATACGATGAACTATATTATTAGTAGGGCCATGATTCTTATGCAAGATATGTTTACGTAATAGTAATAATGTGTGAGTCCTCCAGAGAGACTCGTGCGGGTATTTTTAAAGTTAACACCCATATACTGTACATTCTAAGACGACTATTGAAACCGTAGTCTCCGAACTACCATTAAAACGAAACAAACCAACCCCGTGGCACTACAGTCCATGAAGAGCCTAGGCCTACCAAGCGATCGCCACCCAGCCATTCAAAACTGGGCCAACCAGTTAGAAGGCAGCTATGCTTACTTCTAGACCATGGCAGTAGCTGTGGAAACAATGGGCTTATATGTTTGGCTATTTTTATTTCTTGGATATGAATATTTCTTTTATCCCCTTACTTCACTCCCAAAGTCTTTTTCATCCTAATTGACAGTGTCATGGAGCCCTTTCATTCTAGAGAAAAGGATCATCCATGCAGCCTAAACGTAGGTGGAAAGTAGAAGAGGCTAAGAAAGGAATGGGGAAGTGACTGTGGTCTATGGGAAAGCCACCATCTCAGCATTTTGAGATGAGAAACAAGGAAGCTAACTTGAAATGACAGGTGAAGGGATATGAACCAACTTATTTCACAAACCAGGTCTTCAGTGTGGTGATGTGATTTGCAGTTAATGTTGTACAACATCCTTAGGTCTCAAACCCCAATCCTTCCATTTTCTAACGGGATGGGATAACCCAGAACTAATGGATCGTTGCACCTGTCTAAAACCATGGAGGATTATGTTAAGTCCTTTGGCTGTCCAACAATAAAATTGTAAAGTTATTTTGATTTAGAAGTTATTGCTTTATGAGATTACTTCCAAATCCTTTGTTGTAATGCAATAAACAAACATTCCTGATATCGCCATGATCTCAGATCACTGATTTTATTTCTGATAGAAAGAGTCAGTTTTTGAAATAATGAACTGCTTCAGACCTGTTTATCACATTTGTTGACAACAAGACAAAACTATAGTTATCAGTCACAGAAGCTGCAGGTTATCTGACATGAATTCTAGTTTCTCTACTAAAAGGTAGCGATAAACAATATGTTGGTTTTTGGTGTAAAGATTTGCCTAAGGTAGCTCCACTCAAAAATTGCACATTACTTTTCTTAGTAGGTAGCTAAAACCTTGCAGGTATAGTATTATTAAATTTCTTTCGTGTTAGACCAACTTAAATGTTACAGTATTTAGGAAGTTAAATTTGCTCCTCAATGACAATGCCAGGGCATTAAAAATCACTATTGAGAAAACCTCTTTACGATTAAACACTAGCTACCATATTTTATATACTGTAGGCTTCTAGGCCAAGCCACTTCAGGATATAGTCACAAAATTGGTGAGTTTCACCTCTGAAAATTGAAAACAGGAAAAAATAATGTTTCTTAAAAAAAAAGTCAAATGTTTCCATGAAAATATATCAGAATACCCAAACATTTTCAGAAAAATATGCCTCTTTGAGTTGGAATGTTTAGGCTTTCATGGCCAGAAAATAAATTACTGCAAATTCTTCTAGGTACGGTACTATGCATATGATGGGGCACAGACATGGCATAATACCTAGAAGAATTCACTGTAATATTTGTACGAGTTGTTTCTACATAAACCATGTAAACAAGTAAGTAATACTGTAATGCAGAAAAAATGTGCGATTGCAAGCAGAAGTTTGTTCTTGACACTTTTCATTCTCTCTGTGGAGTTACTTCAGGAAGAATATAGTGGCCATAACCAGATGTGGCTGGTTGAACAATATAGGGGAAATCTGCTGGGACCTTTCCTTTTAATAGGTCACAGGCTTTTCCAGTACCTTGCCCAGTTTCATTCATCTCTAATTAACTGATGAGTAAAATATTTCTTGAATTGTAATCTTCTGTAAATATTTCTGCCTAATCAACGCTTAAATGAATAAATAATGTGCAAATAGTAGGACATGTTCTGGATATTAATTACATCCTTCATCAGCCATTACAATTTTAGTATGTCATTATAAAGACACACCACTCAGTCCTTCACACATCCTTAAAAAGAAAAGAGACAACTTTTCCTAGCATCACTTCACAATCCATACGATTCCTGACCCCCACATACATATGAATAATCAAGGGTAGAAATTAAAATTGATGCACATTCTGAAATTTATACCGTACCACATACTATGACAAGTGTAGCAAGCACATATGTAACATTGACATAGAGGTACTGGTACTGGATACTTGTGATAAACATTTATACCAAATTCTACACCTTTAGCTTGTATCACATGAAACCTTGGCCATGTTTACAGCTAGTAATAAACAGATGATTTCTGCAATGATGAGAATCAAGTCCTTGCCCAACAATAGAATAGGATGTGAGTTGCAGCTTGACATAATCAGAGGAATTTCCGACATCCCTGAACAGGTTTGAACAATGTGGCTTAATGTAAACATTGAAATCTCTTGCTATGACTTAAGATAACTGTAAATTTTAAAACCATTGAGCTTTAAAATGGTATATGAAACTCAAATTTCTGAAAATGTTTGGATAGGCAGTAGGCTATTTTCATGTAGATTTATATAGCCTATATTTATGACCAATACATTACATTTTCGCGAGACCACCTCGTGGTGCAGCAGATAGCTTTCTTGGCTGTCACCCCCGTAGGTCTGGGTTTGACTCCCGGCTTTGCCAAGAAATTTTGATTCTGGCCTTGGGGCTGGAATGGGGTACAGTCAGCCTCGTGAGGCAAAACTGAGAAGAGGAGGGTTCGATTCCCACCTCGGCCATCCTGGAAGTGGTTTCCCTACTCAAGGCAAATGCTGGGATGGTTGTTAACTTAAGGACACAGCCACCTCCTTTCCAATCCTATCCCCAATTTACAAATACACACGCAGCCACCACAGTAACAAAGGTTATCACACAATATGCCAACCCAATTTCTCAATTCCCGAGTGATAGTGTACGGCTTGTTGACACCCAGAGTTTGGTGTTACATCTCCTCACTTATGCAAGGCTCCACTCTTGTATGATTATTATGTATTCTTTTTCAAATAATATGGACCTATACGGTATTGCTTTAGTGGCACCATGTTCTGCATGTGACATAGTGAAGAAAAATCATCCCTAGGATCGTTGCTGAAAGTATAGAAGTATCCAGGAATTTGATTAGTGTGTATCGAAGATACAGTTGTTGTTGCTTATTTTAAGGGCTGAGACATCGTGGTCATATATCCCCTTGTATTTGGGCGTGTGTGGAATGAGAGGGAGGTATCACTTGAGAAGAAATTGGGTGGGCTTATCATTTACATGGGTGGGCAAACTTTTAGTGGTCTCACAGAATTAAATAAAATTAAGGGCATTGTGATATGTCTATGAGGTAGGAACATCAAGGTTAACAGCCCTGGTTTTTAAGTCACACAGCCTTAATGCCATGCCGAGCGTAGTGAGGGGGTTGCTAACCTCAATAGTTTGTCTCTGAAAGCAACACTATTTACAATTTTGAGGGACTGGAATACCTTCAGTCATTTCATGGGATTGTAGATTTGGGTACACGACAATCCGAACTTCTCCAGAACTCTTCAGGAATAGCACAAAGTCCCATAGGTGAGGGAGCAAATGTTAAATCTGATTTGCATTGTAGCTTGTAATTAAAGCACTTAATTCACTGTAAAGGGCTGCAGCTTAACAAATTACATTTAATAAAACACATCAACTAACTTCAGTCAGGAAACCATTTGCCTCCTAGGCTAAGAGGGGTTAGAAAATGGACACTTTAAAGGAGACAATAGCTTCTCTAGGGTGGAGATTTAATGTTTGTTGGGCATTATTACCTAATCTCAGCCTAGCACTGCCCTCCTTGTGGTTTAAAACACTTCCTTTGAGAAATAAAGGCTACATACCCTATATATTGACGTGTAGATTTGCCACGTATGCCAGTAAATCCTCCTGATTACAGGCCTTTATCCAGTCACTATATCTGGATTAGGAATGAGGAATTTGTGAATTAATGGATAGGTGTTTGAGGGACTGACATCTCATGGGTATTAATACCAGAATTATTCGATGAAACGTGTGATATTTGTATTTACCGCTCCAATGCACGAGGAAACCGGAATGCTGTTATGTCCAGTGTGACAAGAACTGCGCAAAAAATTACCACACAGATGTTGGTTTCCCACATTTCTGCCATTGGTTAAAATGCAAAATTATATTTCTGAGTTGATTTTAATAATTACAAACAATGTTTTCTTCAGACAAAATCGACAGGCCGCACTCAATGAATACGGGTAGACTGCTCTCTCGCGGATACATGGTGAACAGTCGCCGCCATGCGTGCGGTGCTTCCGGAACCGGCCGATTCAAAACCATGACGAAAAAATTACATGGTTAAGGCCTGATGTGTCCTTACTGTATTGATATCTATACTGTGACCGGACTAAAAGGCTTATAAATTGGATCTATTTCGTATTATGACGGATTTATTGTCTTAGGACATGTATGTCAATATATTAACTTTCGTCAGATATAACCGAGATTCGACATTTAAGCGATATTGGAGTATATGAACTGTCTTAGAAAGACATTGGATTAATTGAACGACGTTCTGTAAATACACGTTATGAACATATCAAATGACGATTTTGATATTGAGTCAAGGACCAAATCCTGAGGTCACATATGAGAAAGTAAGTACGCAGATATCTGCGATAAGGTTTCCATCTCTTAGTATTTATATATGTATGTAACTATGTGTGAGACATCTATTGTAAATTATTAATTGGAAACAATAGATGTCATGTGATTACGAAAACTGTGTATCATTTCTAGGTTATCGGTCTAGCACTGGCTCCAAAATAGATTCTCTGGGCAGGGTAGTAGATGGGTCCGGTCATTCCTAATGTGAAAGTTAGGTGTCAATTAGTACGGTAAATTAAAAAATAATAATTAATAAATTAATATTAGGCTAATAAATAATACAAATGAATCATAGCTTACCTGGCATATCCATTTCCACAGAGATTTCCTTCCATGAATTGCGTTGGTAGTCACGCAAATGATATTGAGAATCACTTTGATCCCACAAGCATTTTCGTTCATATACCAACGTTATGCACTTTTCTACTTCCATTTTGTTCGCAGTTCGTACGGTAAAATCCCAGCAAGTTGGGAATGTGATCGTATGTCGTACCTAAACGTGCGTATTCCATACGACTAACTCGTGCGCAGTCTGCGAGCATGCGTAATTTAGCTGGCGTTGGGATTGTTCGTACGTGTTCGTACGAATACGGATCCAATGTGCGCTCAGCCTTATGGGAGGATCCCTATTTGGTCATTTATAATTTGTTTTTTCTGCATTAACCTTTCAACCGTTAAGGAGTTTGAAACTTAATTAATTGGATTATGAGATCTTAATCGACCTCTTAACCCTCCAGTACTCGCGCGGGGTAATTAATTACCCCAACTCTTAAAAAACGACTGTTGATTTCTACACACATCAAAAAAAGTTTTGCATCACCTCGGTTCCAAGAGTTCCGGAACCGTTAAATACAAAGGGAATAGAGATCAACACAAACAACATTTCAGCTCGTTTTATTGCTCATGAGACCCACACATTGCATGTTGTACCATCATACAGCTAGACTTTCAGCATTTGTGGTCCAGATTGCAGTACACACCACTACCTCTAATACCCAGTAGCACGTCCTCTTGCATTGATGCATGCCTGTATTCGCCGTGGCATACTATCCACAAGTTCATCAAGACACTGTTGGTCCAAATTGTCCCACTCCTCAACGACAATTCGGCGTAAATCTCTCAGAGTGGTTGGTGGGTCAAGACGTCCATAAACAGCCCTTTTCAACATATCCCAGGCATGTTCGATAGGGTTCATGTCTGGCGAACATGCTGGCCACTGTAGTCGAGCGATGTCGTTATCTTGAAGGAACGCATTCACAAGATGTGCACGATGAGGTCGAGAATTGTCGTCCATGAAGACAAATGCCTCTCCAATATTCTGCCGATATGGTTGCACTATGGGTCGGAGGATGTCATTCAGGTATCGTAAAGCCGTTTCGGAGCCTTCCATGACCACCAGTGGCGTACGTCGGCCCCACATAATGCCACCCCAAAACATCAGGGAACCACCACCTTGCTGCACTCGCTGGACAGTGTGTCTAAGACGTTCAGCCTGACCAGGGTGCCTCCAAACACGTCTCCGACGATTGTCTGGTTGAAGGCATATGCGACACTCATCGGTGAAGAGAACGTGATGCCAATTCCGTGGGGTCCATTCAGCATGTTGTTGGGCCCATCTGTACCGCGCTGCATGGTGTCGGGGTTGCAAAGCTGGACCTCGCCATGGACGTCGGGAGTGAAGTTGCGCATCATGCAGCCTATTGCGCACAGTTTGAGTTGAAACACGACGTCCTGTGGCTGAACGAAACGCATTATTCAACATGGTGGCATTGCTGTCAGGGTTCCTCCGAGCGGCAATCCGTAAGTAGCGGTCATCCACTACAGTAGTAGCCCTTGGGCGGCCTGAGCGAGGCCTGTCATCGACAGTTCCTGTATCTCTGTACCTCCTCCATGTCCGAACAACATCGCTTTGGTTCACTCTGAGACGCCTGGAAACTTCCCTTGTTGAGAGCCCTTCTTGACACAAAGTAACAATGCGGACGCGATCGAACTGCAGTATTGACCTTCTAGGCATGGTAGAACTACAGACAACATGAGCAGCGTACCTTCGTCCTGGTGGAATGACTGGAACTGATCGGCTGTCGTACCCCCTTCGTCTAATAGGCCCTGCTCATGCATGGTTGTTTACATCTTTGAGCAGTTTTAGTGACATCTATGAACAGTCAAAGGGACTGTATCTTGGATACAATATACACAGTCAACGTCTATATGCCGGAGATCTGGGAACCGAGGTGATGCAAAACTTTTTTTGATGTGTGTATCTATCACGGTTTGTACCCTGGGCTCTTGTGTACCTTCCAAGGACTCAGTGGGGTGCCACTCGAGCTGTGTCATAAACCTTCGCACGTCAGTTCCTCTCCGGCAGAGACAAAGCTGACTGGGGTAATATCTTACCCAGTAGCGTAGCCGCGCTCGTCAAACGTGCACCATGGCCGCAAGGGCAGCTGCAGTAAGTACGAATATCGTAGGTTCGAACCCCAGTGCTGACAGCGGTTATCCTGAGTGTGTTTTTGCCCGTTTTTCCACACCCCCTACAGGAAATTGTCGGGATAGTATCTACCCCATCCCTGATACATTTACACACATTACTACAATCATCACAGCAATACAGGTTGGCAGACAACTTCAACACACACCCAACTATAGATGACCAAGATGTCACAATCCCCCCAAATGAATTAACAACAACTCTACAAATATTTCCATTTCTGAATGAGATATTATTACACAAGAAAAGTTTCATGTATTTTGCTCCAGAAGTTTTCGAGTAATACAATATGCACAAAAGACAACAACAAAAACAGTTCTTAAAAAAATGAAGTTAATTTTTGACTGAAATGGTAAATAGAGAACATTCATGTTCCCCTGACAGGAACAAAATAAACTCGAATCTATCTGTGCTACCAACATGAAGACTGCGTATCTCTCAACAAGAGAAATTATTTACAGAAGTCTCAGCAAAAGTGGACATGCCCTCTCACGATATATCATGTTGATTTATGAGTCATACAATAGGCTACTCATTTTTATGTTTATTCGTTTTTTTTTCTTCAATAAGATCCTGTGCTTTATATTGCAATTAGCCCTGCACGACTAAAATATCATTTTCGAAGATTTTTGTCACCTACTAAGTCCTTTTTACCTTTCAAATGCTACATGCAGCCAGAAAAAGGTTCATTTGCTTTCACTACACATGCGACAAATTTCACTTATTCGTAACCGGGAGATAATAGTAATTCGGGGAATTGTTGGACGTACAGTACGCTATACTATATTAACGTTATATGAAGCAACTCGGCTGACGGCGTTCTCATGCTCAAGAAGTTAATAACGATCCCACAAATAGTATTAATGTACCCATAGAATTTTCTAAGTCCTTATTAAAACGTGTTAGTTTTAATTAAAACTAGATTAATTTACATATAACTTCTCTCCCGCTAAGAAGAGAGAGAGAGAGAGAAAAAAGATAATATTGTCCCGCTATGTGGGATTCAAAATTATTTGGCGCCAGCCTCAGTTTGAAATAAGCTAGACTATATTTCGCTGGGCAAAAGTTAGATTGGCAAACCTGGGAGGCTGGAGTTGTATTACCAGTCTAAAATACACGGTCACGAAATTGTTCTGTGATCTTAGTAGTTTGGTACACTGCGCCTGTACTGTGACATGAAACCAACATCTCGATCAGCCGATTAAAGGGAAAACAGAGGAACTCGTAATGGAAGTTGATAGGAGAAGGTGGGGAAATGATTTTTAATGAGGGTTTAAACACACATTTTTCGTAATTTATACGACATTGGGAAAAGCATCGCATGTTTCTTTAAGTACCGGAAGGTAGCAAAGGTTAAGAATGTAACATACACACATCAAAAAAAGTTTTGCATCACCTCGGTTCCAAGAGTTCCGGAACCGTTAAATACAAAGGGAATAGAGATCAACACAAACAACATTTCAGCTCGTTTTATTGCTTATGAGACCCACACATTGCATGTTGTACCATCATACAGCTAGACTTTCAGCATTTGTGGTCCAGATTGCAGTACACACCACTACCTCTAATACCCAGTAGCACGTCCTCTTGCATTGATGCATGCCTGTATTCGCCGTGGCATACTATCCACAAGTTCATCAAGACACTGTTGGTCCAAATTGTCCCACTCCTCAACGACAATTCGGCGTAAATCTCTCAGAGTGGTTGGTGGGTCAAGACGTCCATAAACAGCCCTTTTCAACATATCCCAGGCATGTTCGATGGGGTTCATGTCTGGCGAACATGCTGGCCACTGTAGTCGAGCGATGTCGTTATCTTGAAGGAACGCATTCACAAGATGTGCACGATGAGGTCGAGAATTGTCGTCCATGAAGACAAATGCCTCTCCAATATTCTGCCGATATGGTTGCACTATGGGTCGGAGGATGTCATTCAGGTATCGTAAAGCCGTTTCGGAGCCTTCCATGACCACCAGTGGCGTACGTCGGCCCCACATAATGCCACCCCAAAACATCAGGGAACCACCACCTTGCTGCACTCGCTGGACAGTGTGTCTAAGACGTTCAGCCTGACCAGGGTGCCTCCAAACACGTCTCCGACGATTGTCTGGTTGAAGGCATATGCGACACTCATCGGTGAAGAGAACGTGATGCCAATTCCGTGGGGTCCATTCAGCATGTTGTTGGGCCCATCTGTACCGCGCTGCATGGTGTCGGGGTTGCAAAGCTGGACCTCGCCATGGACGTCGGGAGTGAAGTTGCGCATCATGCAGCCTATTGCGCACAGTTTGAGTTGAAACACGACGTCCTGTGGCTGAACGAAACGCATTATTCAACATGGTGGCATTGCTGTCAGGGTTCCTCCGAGCGGCAATCCGTAAGTAGCGGTCATCCACTACAGTAGTAGCCCTTGGGCGGCCTGAGCGAGGCCTGTCATCGACAGTTCCTGTATCTCTGTACCTCCTCCATGTCCGAACAACATCGCTTTGGTTCACTCTGAGACGCCTGGAAACTTCCCTTGTTGAGAGCCCTTCTTGACACAAAGTAACAATGCGGACGCGATCGAACTGCGGTATTGACCTTCTAGGCATGGTAGAACTACAGACAACATGAGCAGCGTACCTTCGTCCTGGTGGAATGACTGGAACTGATCGGCTGTCGTACCCCCTCCGTCTAATAGGCCCTGCTCATGCATGGTTGTTTACATCTTTGAGCAGTTTTAGTGACATCTATAAACAGTCAACGGGACTGTATCTTGGATACAATATACACAGTCAACGTCTATATGCCGGAGATCTGGGAACCGAGGTGATGCAAAACTTTTTTTGATGTGTGTATTTGGTGTTAAAAGTGGCTGTCGTGTTCCGTAATACTCATACATCGAGGATCCCCTCTTGTAAATAATTAATAACAAATCCACCTCTGAATTAGGCCTACTGATTTTTTAACAGAATTGTGTTGGTGTAAAAAGTGGCTGTCGTGTTCCGTAATACTCATACATCCAAGATCGCCCTCTTGTAAATAATTAATAACAAATCCAACTCTGCATTAGGCCTACTGATTTCTGACCAGAATTGTGTTTTGTGTAGCTGGTCATTTTTGATTGTACGCCCGAGAGCTCCAAACAAGTTCAATCTGTTACTACATCATTTCCTAATTTACTTTTCATCATTAAAAAATGTATTTTGGCTTCTTCTTTCTCGCCATGTTCTTTGCCTCGTGGTGACGAACCGATGACTTCAGTCCTGCGTTTTTTCAAACATGGCGCTGCATCTCCCATGCATATGAGATGTGGTACATTTCTTATAGATTACAACAATATTTCTGCATTTACCGCAGATTTCTCAACGGATTTCACTTAAATACATATGTTTCTTGATATTCTGCGGAGAGAAAGTGCCTTATTCTAAAAACTTTTATATTTTTTGTCCATAACCAACAAAGTAACCCAGAACTTTGAAATTCTACGAAGAATTGACTAATTTGGGCTGCAATGTATCCTAGAAGAATCTCAAACTTTCCTCAACCAAACGCACTGTCCATACTGTACATTTAATAAGATGACAAATACTTCAGCATATTTATTATCAAAGACGACACCGTCACATCAGTAGCATAACCTGCAATTTGACACTGAACATGATTGACTGCATTGCGTAGTCCACACTACATTTAATCCAGCATAGGGACATAATAGTACATTATGCAACGAGCCTATAATGGCAATAATTGAGACATGAGTTTCCATACGAGTTTCTTAATTAACATTATAGGCAAGTTGCATACGACTGTTTATGTTTGAAGATAATTATAACTATTTGATGTTCGAACATGAATATTCATAAATATCTGTCAAGATTTCACCAGTTTTATGTACTGAACAGAGCGCATGGGACGCAGAGAATACCTTGTATTTGACCATGGCCTCCTGGAATACCCCACTATGACACTCGCCAGGCATTGAAATTTAAAATAGGGGGCCATGGAAGTGAGTGCAGGTGCGATACTAGCATTTCAGCATATTTCAGTTGAAGCCCGTATTCTGAGCGGCTACAGGAAATAGACATGTGCATTCGCCACACCATTCATTTAACCCACCCATGCAAAATGGTTTACAATCCAACATTAGCAATAACAAACAAGGGCATTTCTACATGATCGAAGGCCTGTACTGTGACGTGAAACCAACATCTCGATAAGCTAACTAAAGGGTAAACTGAGGAACTCGTAATGGAAGGTGATAGGAGTAGGTGGGGAAATGCTTTTTAATGAGGGTTTTAACACACATTTTCATAATGTATACAAAAAAAAAACAACCCCTGGCACTATACAGCCCATGAAGGGCCTAGGCCAACGAAGCGACCGCTGCCCAGCCATTTGGCCTGCAGATATTGGGGTGACGTGTGATCAGTGCATTGGGTCCCCTCAGCCATTAATCTTGGTTTTCGTGATCGGTGCGCTGCCTCACCGTCAGACAGATACTCAATTGTCCTCACGAGGTTGAGTGCACCCCGTTCCAACCCTCACATCAGTTTTAACATCCCTGACTGAGCCGGGAATCGAACCCGGGGCCTCCGGGTGAGAGGCAGGCGCGCTAGCCCAACACCACGGGGTCGGCTCGTAATTTATACGACATTGGGAAAAGCATCGCATGTTTTTTTACGTACCGGAAGGTAGCAAAGGTAAGGATGTAACATACTTGACGTTAAATGTGGCTGTCGTGTTCCGTAATACTCGTACATCCAGGAGTCCTCTTTTAAATTAGTAACAAATCCAACTCTGAAATAGGCCTACTGATTTTCCAACAATCGTTTTTGTGTAGAAGCTTCGTACCCTCACACTATACAGTTTAGCAACAAAATTGAACTCTGAAATAGGCCTACTGATTTTTGAACAATTGTTTTTGTGAAGAAGCTTCGTACCCTCACACTATACAGTTCAGCAACGAAATTGAAGTCATAGCGTATACCGTAATGCACCCATAAAAGTTATTAGTATGGCTGTGAAAGCCAATATACCATCTTTTCGGAATCCTACATAGGGAGGTTAAGGCTGCTTGAGCTTTTAGTTCTCGCAGTCAAGTGGTGCAGTTGCACCTAATATAAAGGGAGGTGGCGCGCAGTTCGTCACTCCTGTGGGGGTCTGGGCGGAGACACCAAGAGCCCGCCGATGAGCCAGCTTGGTGTCCTAGGCGAAACCCCACACAAGACACGGCACAAACCTAGAAGAATTGCTGAATTTTAATTCACTGGCCGTGAAATCCAATACACCATCATTCCCTGGTTAACCTATTGAAATATGGAAAGTGGGCATTGTATATGTGTGTTATGCTCTTCTCACATCTAATAATAGAAATAGCCAACACAACTGAAAATAACCTGGACACACAAGTGAAGGTAGAAATTATAAGAGATGTACTATCGAACAAGCACTACACCACATTCAATCCAGATTTTATGTTAGTCCTCCCAAAATGACACAACAACAAAAAAACACTCTTCATTTAAAACTGACAAAATTTATCAAAACCTCCATTTTTTTTTGCCACTCAAACGGGTAGTCCAATACAGACATATGCTGCCAGGAATATATGGGCTTACTTATACCTCAATTGATACTGTCTTAAAAAGAAATCTCCGAAAAAGAAGTAGATATATTTCAGTTGAAGCCCGTATTCTGAGCGGCTACAGGAAATAGACATGTGCATTCGCCACACCATTCATTTAACCCACCCATGCAAAATGGTTTACAATCCAACATTAGCAATAACAAACAAGGGCATTTCTACATATCCTCAAAATAATAGCACAATGCAAAATGTAAACGATTTTTAGCATGCCTTAAAGCTATAGGTTGCTGAAACAAAACTACTCATCTAAAAGCAATGAAAACATAGGTCTACTCTATTTGTAATCGACAACAAACAAGTGAAGAATCATTGTCAATTTGACAGTACAATGAAAAGATCACACTTAATTGAAATCACTCATTGTACCTGCGCAAGGGCGAGTCTTTCTCCACATCAAATCGACTGTCAAAACCATGTGTCCTTGGTTCTTTCCCACAGCATTCACTCTGCCCACGAAACAAACTTGATGAGCCATAAAGAATGAGCGAAGCATAATTAGTATCTGTACTTTCCACAAAGACTATTTTCCTCAGATGTTATTCTGAACATTTCTCATTGTAGATAGCAATATATAAATATTTTATACCAACACTGCCAGACAATCACAGAATCAACGTACAATATACCAATGTAGATGTTTCACCTCCTATTATCCTGAACTACCCATTCTCTTGTAGGGCACTAGCATTATTTACATATTTGGTGGTAAAAGAATCACAGAATCAACATACAGTAAGTATACCAATGTATATGTTTCACCTCCTATTATCCTGAACTACCCATTCTCTTGTAGGGCACTAGCATTATTTACATATTTGGTGGTAAAAGAATCACAGAATCAACATACAGTATACCAATGTAGATGTTTCACCTCCTATTATCCTGAACTACCCATTGTCTTGTAGGGCACTAGCATTATTTACATATTTGGTGGTAAAAGAATCACAGAATCAACATACAGTATACCAATGTAGATGTTTCACCTCCTATTATCCTGAATTGCCCCTTCTCCTGTAGGGCACTAGCATTATTTACATATTTGGTATTAAAAGAATCATAGAATCAACGTACAGTATGCCAATGTAGATGTTTCACCTTCTATTATCCTGAACTACCCGCTCTCTTGTAGGGCACTAGCATTATTTACATATTTGGTGGTAAAAGAATCACAGAATTAACATACAGTAAGTATACCAATGTAGATGTTTCACCTCCTATTATCCTGAACTACCCATTCTCTTGTAGGGCACTAGCATTATTTACATATTTGGTGTTAAAAGAGGCTGTCGTGTTCTGTAATACTCATAGATCCAGGAGCCCCTCTTGTAAATTAATAACAAATGCAACTCTCAATTAGGCCTACTGATTTTTGAACAGAATTGTTATTGTGTAGAAGCTTCGTACCCTCACACTATACAGGTCCTCGGTGTGAAGTCGTGCCTCATGGTTGAACCTCACTTTGAAGTACTCGACCAGAACAGCTTGCTTGAGCTGTTGGATGTGATTTTGCAGGGGTGGAGAATTTATAACATGTTCCTGAAGTTCCTCAAACACCTCTCCTTTAATGTTATTGAGAACTGCATTCACGAGCTTGACGAAAGGGTCCATTAGTTTTGTGACCTTGTCCTGGAAATATCTATAGGCCTTTTCACCCTCTCTACATAAATAAACTACATCGTGTGATGGGATTGAAAGGCCACCTCTGTTTTTCCTATTCAGGAGAGCAGAATCAGAATGAGGTGCATCAAGAACTGCTTTACAAGGGTCACATTTCATCACCTTTTTCAACCTTCTCACAACAAAACCAGCTATATATTTCACTACATCTTCAACATACGACGTTAGTTTGGTTGGATCTGGGATATAGTCATGGTCGTGGCTAATAAATGCCACATCTGAATTGTTGGGGATTGCAAGAGAAATATCAGTCATCTGAGTGCAGTCCCTAGTGTTGAGTATGATAGTTGGATCTACAGCAGAGCAGTTGGCACTGGTTGTAGTCCCTATCTGAATGTGCAGCAACAGCCGTTTGTATGCTGCTTCAAACTGTCTCGCTGTGGGGTTATTGTTATGGCCACCATGACTCCTTACAGCACTGAAGAACACTTCCAGATGATCTTGACTCAACTTATAAGTCAGGAGAAAACTCATTTTGATTTGAGGCATCTCATGTATGAAATCGTACACTGACAACACCGATTTCAAACAAATGACCAGTCCACTGAAACCAATTTTTCTGGAGCACTTTACAAGGTTGATGCCACTATACATCTCTTGGAGTGACAGTATGTACTGAATAGCCTCCTGAACATAAATTCTCACACCTTCAATGTTATCCGCTGTCAGTGGTCTCTTCCACCCCTTAGCACACAGTTTTCGGCTATGTAGGATATCGAAAACATTATTCATAATTCTAATGAATTTCACAGTTTCCTCACATCCTTCAAACTGGGGCAGATTCAAGTCCTTATCACAATATGTCAGTGCACATGCAACACTTTCACTGAACAACTGTGAGGCAAGTTTCACCTTCATGGGTTCCTTTTGCCAGTTGATATGCCTCTTCGTAAGCTTCGTCCCTAAATGAAGACCTTCACTGTGTTGCAGCTTCTCCAGTTCTTCTAAATATCTCCAGTCTATGACTTTGCCATTCCTGATAAACATTTTTTTACACCCAAAAGCATTTCTTACCAATTTTATACTGTGGTAAGCATCTAATAAGATGAACACTCGAGACCCATTAGAAGGATTCGTGAACCAGTTCACTATATTTTCTTCATCAAAAGAAGCTCCCAAACAGCGAGCCATTGAAATATTCGAAGTAGCACCATCAAAAGTTAAGGACACAACTATAACATTCAAATCATTTAACCCTCTTAGTGCCAGGCGAAAAGGCAAAGGTGAAGTCTAAACGTGCCAGGCTGTTTTAATGGAAAATGTAGGCTTTCAGAAAAAAATATGTATATCCCCTGTTTTGAAAGATACGAAAGCGAAATTTAGTCAGGGAGTGCAAACCATAGCTATCTAAATTCAGGGAAATTTTCAGATCATTATGAAACTTATTTCTTTCTTTATTAATTAATTAAAATAATTTCTTCTGTAAAATAAAAATTAGAAAGTCTGATTATTCCTATTACCACACGCTTATAATGGAGTAAAAATGAACACTGGAGAGCACACATACATAACAAAAGAACCAGGAAATGTAGTTTCTAGTTGAAAAAATATCAGCAGGGGTGTCAAAAATCCGAAATTCTAAAATCTAGCATATTCATAAAATACCGCACACCAACAATGGCATTGTTGATATAAATAAAATAAAAATAATTACAGTGAAAATAAATAAACAGAATGGCACCCTGTAGTTTTATCTTTCACATTTGTGGTTGTGTAGCCTGTGGAGGATTGTCCTGGTCAATATTCCTTTCTTCCCAGTCACTATTACTGTCAACATCATTACCATCACTATCACTTGTTTGGTTATGTACGATCGCATTCAGCGCAGGTAATTCATTGTCCGAAGCGGAATCGGCACTTGATTCGTCACACACAAGATCGCAATCACTGTCCACGAAGTCCAAGAGTTCACCACTTGACTCATCAATCATTAATTCTTCAATTTCTTCCTCTCTCAAACAATGCTTCCTTCCCTTGGACGCCAGGCTTTTACGAGTCACGCGTAAACAAGTCAAGGAACTTCAAATATCGCTCGAGTATATCGATAGACAGAAAACAAAAGATGTTTGCCAGAAATTGGTAGCTAGAACTCTCTCTAATGGTCACGTCAAGTTTAGACGCCATTTTCGGTCTATAAGCCCCTCTAAGAATACAAAAACGAAGCGTCTCTCAGAGCGACGCTGGCAAGTTTCGCTCATTTTATGAGGATCGCTCACAGCGACTCTGGCACTAAGAGGGTTAAAAACTCAGGCATTCAGTCACTAAGTTTGCCTTCTCTGTACCACTTAGCCCACTTATGAGGAAATAGCCCACTGGAATCTTCCAGTGTCCATTCAGGGAAACAACCGTAAACACTCAAGCTTCCCTGGCTATTGGTAAATCCTGGTCTTCTTCTAATTCATGGCCACAACTCACATACCCAACAAAGTTTTTACCATTAAACTCTACATGCTTCTTGATGCACATTTCATCCATCATCAGAGCACACACTAAGGGCTTTCCTTTGATGGCCATTTCCATCCCTTTAAGAATGAGAGCTGTCTTGGCCTCAGTACTAAAACCTGGCTTACCATCCACTGATTGGTACCACTTACGCAATGTGCTCGGATGTGGTAAACCATGAGGGAATACTTCCCTGAGGTAATTATATGCTCGACCTGAATAGAAATTCAATGTCAGGGCAAAGTTGCGTAACTCAGGAGGATATGCAGTTCTTGTACCACCATCCTTTGTTTTCATCAGAAGTTGAGCAGCAGCGGGAGAAAGAAATTTCTGAAAAAAATGTGCATTCTGATTGGTTTCAATCGTGGACAAATAATTTTCTTCATAACCATGTTCTAGTTGTCACAGTTACAAATAAATATTACTTTTAGATCTCAAATGAAATGACAATAGTCCATGTATTTTTAACAGTTATTAAATAGTTGACTAAAACAGAACTTATGTCAGTATTTCTAATGCAAAAACATAGATCCCAGTACTTCTAATGCTTAAAACATAGATAAAGCAATATAATTGAAAAAAATCTTGTCATTACTTAACATGACTATTGCCTTACCTCAAGAGTGTAGGCAGCATCATCAGTCACCATCATTTGATCCTTAAGGTGATTTATAACAGCCTTACCACTCTCCAATTTACGAGCAGCACGGTTTAATTTTTGTCTTTCTATCCTAAGCTTTTTCTTTGCCTTGTCAACTGCCTCCTTGGCTGCCTTCATGAAAGCTGTAGCTTTAGTTGGGGACTTAACCATCTGTGCAGTATAATCGCCAACAGAACTTTTTCTGAAAGTTCTGCTCCTTTTTGGTGGAGATTCATTCTCTTCCGAAAGGGCACTAAAATAAAGAAATGAAAAGGGAAGTAAAAAGTCTGTCATGGTATGTGTGATATATGAAAGAAGTAACATGACATCTGTAATCTACAGTATAACATTCCAATCTGAAGATAATAATAATATAATATAACATGACATCTGTAATCTACAGTATAACATTCCAATCTGAATATAATAATAATATAATATTATATTCAGATTGGAATGTTATAGATTACAGATGTCATGTTACTGAATATAAACTATATAGGCCTATATTTTATTTTCAATGAAATGAACTGGAAAAAAAGCTACTTACTCAGAACTTGTAGATGCAACAGGTTCCATCGTAAGCTTCCTCTTAACAGGAGATTTCCTCTTCCTCTGAGCTGGCATCAGGTGGGGTGGAAAATTGAAGATGGAAGGTACTGCATTTTGCTTCAGTTTTGCACCAACACCAAATGCTTCAGTAACGAAAGATTCTGTGGAAAAATGTTTGGAGCATATTCGAGAACCTTTGCTGGGAATGAAATGTTCTCTCCTTAAAGCATGAATCCATTGCTTCTTTCTGATATCATTCGCTGGGAAGCTAAAATAAATTAAAAGCCTGATATAGAAAAGTAACTGACACACATTGATAAATTTATTAATTGATTTTTAAGAGACTAAACCATAAGATAAGAATGAATGGAAACTTTTTAAGTTACGAAAAGGAAGGTTCCTTGATGTTGTGATGGTCCTAATTTTGCTTTATAGACCTAGGCCTGTTCGGTGGAGTAAAGGATAGGGTAATTTTTAATAATCTGTAATAAATTCCAGCATTTACTTGTTAAATTATTTTTCTTTCATGTTTCGGAGTTAAGAGGTAAAGTAAAGAAATGCAAGTAGTGAAGTCAGAATTTTAGGGTTATTTTACAGTGAATTAACTTACTTACCTATGGAGAGAAATGCCCGATCCTTTTCTAAACGTCTCCTTACATCCATACGCGGCACAGTAATACACCATTCTGGCTTAGTACGGTAATGAATATAACAGAATAGCCCAATTCTAGCATCACGTGTAGTATTTCAATGCTCTAAACTATACGCAGTTCCCGGCAGTTCCCTTTAGTCAACTGATTGAGATGTTGGTTTCAACAATGTGACGTCATCAGCTATCTATTGGATTCATGATCTAAGTTTTGGTAGATGGAGCGACACTAGCTCTCGCGGCGGCCAGCAAGCTGACAACTGCCTTGAGCGCGTTATTCGCGGAACTGATGATTTCACTTTTGTAGGGGTTTTATGAATTTTAACTCACTTGAGTGATTATTTCCATTGTAAACATAAGTCATGTTAAATCACAATGTTGATATACTGTACACTTTTAATTCATGGCAACATAAAAAAAAAGCTCAGTTTTTGTTCAGTCCTCTACAAGTACCCCTAGGTACAGTTGTATGACGTATTTAATGAGTCTTACGTAGAATGAATAGCCCATACTAGTCATAAATTCATGTATATGTTTCAATGATAGTCGCGGGCATCTCGACATACTGTAGTATAAAACTGAGTCCCCGATTTTTGGATGTAACGGGTAATCTCGAGAACCACTGGATGGATTTTGATGCGGTTTTCACCAATCTGTCAAGGATTTCTCGAGGAAGGTTTCTGTAGAAAAGCATTCATTTGTGACCACAGAAAGCCGAGCAGTAACGATTTCAGTGAATCTTCGAATAAAAACCTGCCGTCCGTGCGCCATTTCGGCTTACTCTGGATAAACCGTTAAAAATATCTGTATAGGCCTACTATGAGTGTAAGAATTGGTCAGCATGAAAAGTTCTACAAAAAAGGTCCGCGACAGCATATCTCTATCTTTAATACATCACCCACTTTACAGTGATTTTACGTCTCATTTCTGCCAACAATCTCCAGTGGAAATATAAATTACTAGCTTTGGAGCCAGTATACGAGGTAGGGAGCAAGTCTATCACCCCAGTTTCGGCCACCATCAACTTTCGAGTCGTGACGAGTTAAGACTTCAGAGAAGAGTATATGTGTTTGGAGTTTCGCTGTTCACCTCGGCTTTTGTGAATTGCGTCTGGGACCTGCCGTCCGTACGTCTTTCAAGCTTACGCTGGGTAAACCGTTTAAGATACCGGGGTGGGTCACTAGTATGGGTATAATTGTAAATAGCTATGCTATATCAAAAGCTCGTTCTTCCATAAAATTGAGTAACATTATAATTAATTTTAAAAAAATCTGGTGTGATTTGTGAAACGAAAAGTATAAAAAGATCGTAAGGTCTTAAATGGCTTATTGTAAGTACTTCGTATTTTTTCTGTGATTTTGAAAACTTTCATTCTTGAATTTGAGAATACGGTACCGTATAATACAATGTCAATTTTACAAATACTTTCAGCAATAACAATATTGTGTACCGTACCTTCGCAGCAGTCATGTGGGAGACCAGGTATTTCATAAGAGAACTAACAGTGTACCACATCTAAGTGTGTGAGCATTATCCTGACGACATAAATTGGCTTACTTCAAAACAATTCGAGAAAAAGTTTATATTATTGTACAAAATAGTCTACTTTCTTATTTATTAAACCAACTCTTTGACTATTTGAAAGCCATTTTCTACACCTGAAAACTAAAATACGGTATCGGCACGTGTTTGAGATGACATCATTTACGTTTAATTTTCAAAATGCATTGTTGTTATTTATATTTGAATTGCAGCCAATGGCCATAGCAGGGAATTTCAATTGAACGCCCGTAGGCTCCCCAATTTCAATTAGTTCCAACTTTAGTTAACTTACCAGACGCCACTGTCACTGACACCCAGCGACGAACGTTGGAACTTGATGGAGCGTTCCTAACCAAATAGCCTACAAATTTTGGGCACACACTACCATTGTAGTGGTAGGTTCTTTTACATGCCATGGGCCCGACGACTTAGGCCGGGTATGAACCCTCGATCTTGGGCATAGCAGTTCAGCATGCTACCGACTACGAAGCCATGCATAGATATCCTACCGAGACATGCTTCTGATTTATAACCGAATGAATGCGTGGCTCAGCGGTAACGTTCTCGCCGGCTGTGCCCAACGTTGCAGCATCTAATCCTGGTGCAGTCAGTTGGCATTTGAGGGTGCATAAGTGCAAGGGAGCCGTGTCGGTAGATTTACTGGCACGTCAAAGATCCCCTTCGAGGCAAAATTCGGGCACCCCAGCGTCTCTAAAAGCCGCAGTAGTTAAAAGGGACGTAGAACCAATAACATTATTATTGATTTATAACCAGTTAAAGACCTAGTTCCGTTGTTTGTTTGAAAAGCTTTATAATACTAGCCCAAAATCCATAGCTCAAGTCTTACCTTTTAGGGTCCTTTTGAAACTCGGGTGTCTTCTTATTGTTATTTGAACAGTCTATATTAATAGAATGACTTCCCAGTTGGTCAACACGAATACACCCAATTAGATTGGGTGAGGAGTAACAATTATTTTCCCTGTGTAATTCAGAATACAATAATTATTTATACACTTAGTAAAACGTTTCTCACCCCTCACCTTTATGGGAGAAATGTTTTATTAAGTGTATAAACAATTCATGCATTTTTATTTCAGGCACTAGGCACTCCCCGCCTAATCTAATTGGGTACCGTATACTCGCATTAACCGACTGAAAAGCGATCCTATAGGTTACTTACCAACACTTGATTTTTATTTAGCGTATTGCTTTTAGTGCCGGGAGTCCGAGGACATGTACGGCTCGCCAGGGGCTGTAGCTGCATCAAATTGACACCCATGGGGTGAGCTACAAGTTCCATTCAATTACAAGTAGTTCCAACTTTCCCTACCAGATGTCACTAACACCTAGTGGTGAATGTTGGTAATTTGATAGAGCATTTCAACGAAATCTAACCCAAACATTTAGCTTTACACAAGTTTAGTTAGTGGAACGATCTTTTACATGCCATAAATCTATGACATTGGACCGCCGGCTTTACTTCCCCTCCAAAGGAAGGAATACTGAGCTCTTAAAAATCCAACGACTTCGGCCACAATCTTGGGCACAGCAGTTCAGCATGCTACCAACTACACCACCGAAGCCGCTACTTAGTAACACTGAAATATGACTTTTAATATTTGATATGTTTATTGCACTGCACATCTCTTCTTGAAAAACACATGATTAAAGATATAACTGTTACACACTGCTAACGTACAGTAAATCCAGCAACAATAACATTCACCAACACAGCGCAGTCGGCACATGATTGCTGGCTGTGTGAGAGCATTGTTGACGTGCAACAGTAGAAAATGTGAACGAAGCTTCGAGACTGTGTAGATATACTGTGGTTATGCGAAAAATTTTGGGACCAAGAATTAAAGATGGAATTTACCTTCCGAAACCTAATGCTGACATCTATTTAAAAATGACTAAAATCACAGACACAATCCGTATGAGAAGGGTCCAATTCATGGGACATTTGGACAGAATGGACCCAACTAGGTTAACAAATAAAATCTATACGTTTTTGCAGAAAAAGGCAACAAGGTCCAATTGGTACAAACAGGCGGAAAAGGACTTGGCAGAATTAGGTTTTCCCAATCTCAAGGATCGGGAGGAAATTAGGAAAATTACTCATACATGGGGTATTGAGGCAGAAGAGAGAAGACCTACCAGACACGTCTGGTCGAAGCAACGAAGAATCGCTCAATCGTTGTGCATGAAGAGTTATTGGGCAAACATCAAGGCCAAGAAGTGTTGATTCCGCGTGGTCCTAGGAGACCCATTCGCGCAGAAGAAGATAAAGGAAAGGTAGCTAGAGAAATTAACATGGTTCTGAGATTAAGGGTCCACCATCTGCAAAACGGTCTATCTATTGTACCAATAACACGCCCCTTCAAATGAAACTGACTGTGCTAGGATTAAATTCCTAACAGATATAAGTGTATAATTTGTGTAACTATTTCAGGAATTAAGTTTATTCTGAGTTGTCGTCGGGTGTTGACTCATTTCCTCCTGCAACCATAAAATAACACTCAATTCAATTTCTGGATCTGTCGATCACAACATGAAACTTGCGACTGCACAAATTGCTTCAAATGGATGGGGCCAGGACTGCCAGTTTTCATGCATATGACTTGACCCCTTCTCGTCTGCAGCACTCTCCTTCAAACCCGTCGACTGAAGCAGATGGTGCAACTCCAAAGTAAACAATCTTCAGAGCACTCTTTCCGAGTTTGGAACTTACCGTATATATGTGAATACTACTCACATATTTTTTTCAAAAATTGGCAGTGAAAAATTGAGGTGCATGCACCTTTTTTTAGTCAAAGTTGGTACCAAATTTCTCCCATCATAAATTTGATGACATAATTGGCCAACCATCATTATTCTATACTGCAGTGTCTTATTGATGTGCAGGAACCAATACTGGTTGTAAATAATATTATTTATGAGCTATATTCTTATAGGTATTCTTATTTAATTATCTTTTATACACAAGATGGGCAGGGTACGACTAGGCAGCCAGGAACATATGATTCCTGGGGCAGATGACCTCGTAGTTCCGCCCCTTAAAACAACTACATGCCCATTCCTTCCACAGACACGTAACATTTCTAGAGCTGTTGTCAAACCGCATGGGTCGAGTGGTCTCCCACAAAGTGACTGCAGTAACACGGAGTTTTGGTAGAACCACTCGCCGTATGCAAATCCACCCCAAGCTCATTTCTTTGTTTTATGATGCTACATAACATAGTGAAAACACAAATTCTATAATACTGTACATACAATTAGTTTCCTAAATATACTTGGATTTATCACAACGGAACTATTTTCTCCCTTTAACTTTTCATATTTTTTGGTGCTTTCTGGCCTGCAGAATTGTATGTTCTTACCAGCCTAGTCATCCTCCACACATCCTAGCTAATTAATTAACCTAGATCTGAAGTTGTTCACTTGACAAACAAAGCATGTTGTCCCCAAATTATCAAGTAAATATATTTTTGTATGGGTATCATTTATGTATTTCATCATCTTCCTTCCTTCCAAGTTGGGCCAAATGTCCCTTTACAGTCTTGCACTTTCCCTCCATCTCTTCATTGGACGTCCTATCGATCTATTTCCCCATGGCTGGTACGAAGGATCTCCTTTGGTAATCTTCCAGGTTCCATCCTTTGGACATGATGTTCCCAGTTCTCTTGGTATGTAGTTATTGGTTTCACTTTTAGTTCCTTCAGCACATCCTCATTTCTCTTATGATCCCATTTAGTATAGCCTGCTGTTTGGCGCATGAATGTCATTTCGCGTGCTGTAAATCTGGAGATGTCCTGAGATCTTATTGTGCTTGCGTTGCTGCCATAGCATAGGGTTGGTCTGGCTAATGTGATATACAAACATAAGCGTGTATGCCTTTGGACAAGAGATGGCTTCATGAAGTGGTTGATAATTCCAGTTGTTCTGGTATAATTTGTTATTTTTGCAGTTATGTCGCGTTCTTCTTGAAAAGATAAATGATATCCTAAATACTTGAATTCATTAACTCTTTCTAAAATTTTACTACCCCGACAAATTTTACTGGGGATAGGGTCCTTACCCTTAAAGGCCATTACTTTAGTCTTTTCAGTAGAAATGCACATGTTGAATGTTGATGCCACTTTCTGGAGGTTGAATACTGACCACTGCAGATCATCTTCAGATGCTGCTACCAATGCAACATCATCAGCAAATAGTATAGCGTCTAAATTTTTTAGATGCCTGCTGATTGTATTGAACCATGTCTTTCATATCTCCATTCCTTTATTATAGCATTCATGTAGATTATGAATAGCAATGGAGAGAGTCCACAGCCTTGTCTTACCCCCTCTACTGATTGGCTTCCACTCGGATTAATGATTACTTAACCTTACTGCTATAAGAGTACCACTATACATGTTGTAAATGTAATCAATTAACTGTTGGGGGACACAATCCCTGGCCAATATGTATTTAAAATGGTATTCTAAAGGTTATTTTGAATAGATTATATTAATATTAACAGGCCAAGGCAATCGGGCTCCCATTCACGTGTTGATCAACTTTTAAAAATCTCTACATAGAATCCAGCCAGGCAGACTGTAAAGTGCTTCTAAGTTTTCTGTTTAAACCAAGATGAAATATTTTCTTATGACTACTGTGTTTTTGAACAGTTTTATATTAAAACACAGCCAGAAGTTTTATGTTAAAACACAGCCAGGTCAGCTAGAATGAAGAGGTTTTGGGAGAGGAAGAAGATGACAGCTAAATTCCCTATCAATCCGTAGAGGACTTAAATGTATTTGGTTAGATATAAATGCTCCAATGTGGGCGTGGCACTTCAATCTAGGAGAGGTGCACTAAACTCAATGCAGCCTATTAACTATCACGTAACCGCTACAACAAGAGGTGTATTTCAAAAAATGCAAAGATCTGTCATTATTAAACCATTGGACCAAAAATAAGAGGCGGAAGGATCCTACGGATTATGTTAGAATGGTGAACAAAAGGGGACAAGAGATAGAAAATAGGGAAGAACTGAAGAAAATGTGGAAAGAATATTTTGAAGAACTACTGAACCCAAATGGAAAAGATGGTGAGGAGGAAGAAATCGGGGAAAAGGAAGATGAACTGCAAACAGAAAGGGACTTAACATGGAAAGAAGTTGAAGATGCAGTGAACAAGATGAAAGGAGGGAAGGCACCGGGTGTGGATGAGTTGAGTGTGGAGATGGTGAGAGCAGCAGGAGAGGTGGGGATACAGTGGTTGTACCGAGTGATGAGGACAGCATGGAAGGAAAGGAAGACCCCAGAGGACTGGAAAAAAGGAATAATTGTCCCGATCTTCAAGAAAGGTAGTAGAACAGATTGCAGAAACTATCGGGGAATAACACTGATGAGTCATTGTGCAAAGATCTTCGAGAAAGTTTTGGAAAAGAGAATTAGGACAAGGATAGAAGGAGGGATGAGGGAAGAACAACATGGCTTCAGAGCAGGAAGGTCCACAGTGGATTTGATTTTTGATGTAAGGCAGTTACAAGAACAGCACTATGAGTATGGAACAGATCTACTGATGGCCTTCCTGGACATTGAGAAAGCATATGACAGTGTATGCAGAAACAAAGTATGGAAGTTGGAGGATATAGGAGTAGAGAAATGGACTATAAAGAGGATAAAGGAGATGTACAAGGGAAACGTGAGCTGTGTGAAAGTGGGAGGAGAGAGATCAGACTGGTCGGAACAGAGAAACGGCCTGAAACAAGGAAGTGCACTGTCACCGTTACTTTTCATTGTGGTGATGGATGACATAATGACCCGAGTGGCACAAGTAATTGGGGAAGGAAAGATGAAAGCAATGGTGTTTGCAGATGATTTGGGGAAACAAGGAGGAGGAGGTACAGGAACAGTTGGACCTGTGGGAAGGAATAATACAAGGATATGGGATGAAATTTAGCATAAATAAGAGTGAGATGGTGATCACAACAAGGAAGAAGGAAAGAACCACAACGGGAATAACAATTGGTGGGGAACAGCTGAAGAAAGTGGAGAGTTTCAAGTATCTGGGAAGCCTGATACAAGATAATGGAAGAAACGATAGAGAAATAAATGAGCGGGGGAGGCAGGCAGAAGCATTTCGGAGGAGTGTGAGAAGCATGTTATGGAGCAAGGATGTCCCTCAGAACAGCAAAAAGATCATATATCGGACGTACTATGTCCCTATCCTGACGTATGCCTCGGAGACCTGGGTTATGAAAGGATGGGAGAAGAGCAAAATACAGGCCAGTGAGATGAGGTTCTTGAGAAGCAGTATTGGAGCTACAAAGATGGAAAGAATCAGAAATGAGAGGACCAGAGAATTAATGAAGGAGGAACCATTACAGGATGGTATAGAGAAATCTAGACTTAGATGGTATGGACATGAAAAGCGAATGGAGGAGAAGAGGATACCCAGGAGAGTACACGAGACGAAGTGGGAAGGAAAGAGACCAAGAGACAGGTGGCTGAAAGGGGTGGAAGAAAGCGTGAAGAAGAGAGGAGAAGACTGGACAAGGGTGGAGGCTGAGAGATGGTGGGAAGACAGAAGATGTTGGAGAGGCTTGTGTTCCAAACAGACCCGGCCAGTGGCTGGAAACTGTGCAAGATGATGATGATGACCACAGCAGAGACCCCCTTGATGAACAAGAAATGCAATATGGATGATTTGGAGAAAGTCGAGAGACGTATCCTTCGAACAATTCATGGACCAAGACTGCTCCCGGATGGCTCTTATCGACGTAAAGCAAACACTGAACTATACCGTCCGTTGGAACCAGCCACCACTATCATGCGATGGAGACGACTGAAATTCTACGGGCACCTCTTCCGGATGGAGAACAATAGAACCACCAAGAAGATCTTCAACTTGATTAATGGCTACAAGACTGGCAGCTTGTGGCTTAATAAAGTGAAACAAGACTTGAATAACACTGGCATTTTTAGACTGTGATATTCTTGACCGTTCCAAATTTTGTGATAGTGTTAAATCTGGGTCCCCACCACCCAAAGTGATTAAGACCCGACTACCCCTCACACAGGAGAAGAAGGACAAGTTGGTTGGTTCCTTAGTTTAGGGGCTGCGACAACGCGGTCTTGTAGCACCGTCTACTTTGGGTGTGTGTAGAATCTGTCTGATAACCGGTGTTAATTGTGATGTCTGTATTAGTGTGTGTTATCTGTTTTTAATTCAATGAGGACTGCAGACATTGAATTTCAAGTAGTTCTTACTTTTGGCGCCAAATGCCACCGTCAACAATTACTAGTTCAAAACTTGGCTACTAGATGCCACCACAGTCAAGGACAAGTTATTGGCTGGACTGAGGAGATATTGGAGAACAAAGAAGGCATCGCAGAAGCACTAGTCATAAGCGCTCCTTAGTGGGCTTAAATCACTAATAATAATAAATAAATAAAAATAAAACACAACTAAATAGGCTACATGCATTTCTTACAATATTGTTAATCCTGTCTCTAAATACATATTTCTGCACATGTGATGTGTCTAAAACATTCGCTGAATGGTACAATGTCTCATCAGCAACATGGGCTAGGTGCACGTTCATAAGCATGGCTATTAAGAAGCACCCCTGCATGGAATGGGTCTATGTGTGGTGGTCGGGGTAAAACTACTGCGGATTTGTAGAGTACGGCATACAAGCCAACCTGACGTCATTTGTTGCATGGTCGTGCTATGCTTGCGATCTTCAAGGGATTCTAAACTGGTGTCTGTACGGATTTAAAAAAAGATGTATAAAATGTTCAATTTAGTATACCAGGGCATTCCTCCACACAGGTGACACAACGAACTCGCCAGTTCATGCCTACATGGCGAGGCCAATACACACCAGTTGATAACCAATTATAAGTATACACGATTTGTTACAAACCATTCTAACAGGATCCGTATCCTGACAGTCAAGTCGAATAAGTGCCACTCCATCAGTCAAACAAATACTGGAAGGCTATATCAACTGTCAATTGGGCCAGCCCCACTAATACAAAAAGCATGCAACAACATTTTACTATCAACAAATTATTTTTATGTTTTTAAAAATGAAAAAATATGAAGGAATACCAAAAATGTATGCTAAATGTACAGCTATAGGCAATTATGCACAACCACTTCAAGAGAATTTCATTATACGAAAAAGTGATTTTATATAATATTCATTAATTTATTTCGGGACAAACTTCACAAAGTAATCTTCAGGGAGGAACAAGAAAGACAATGAAAGGAGCCACGTAACATTGAACAGCTCCGGAAGCAGAGATCAGAGAAGATGAAGGGAATGTGGGCAGAGAGAAAAAAGACATATGGCAAGATTTGAAGTACTGATTTTACGTGCTCTGTAATAGTGCTATTCGATTAAATAAATAATACATTCAATAGTTAAATTTATTGAATTAGACCTATTTTAGGAATGCAAAATACATAATAAGCAGAAATAATGCTCAGAAGTTTTTATAAGTGTTTTAAGATTAATTGACTATAATAATATTTATTAAGTCATTTTTCAATGTCAATTTATGTCATAATAAACAAAGTTTTTATGGTTCCGCCTAGTCAATACTTGTTTTATTAGAGATTTTATCGTGACATAATCACTTGTCTTTACGTATGTTGGGACATGTTTCGGTGTCTAGTAACATTGACACCTTCATCAGCCTACGGTTATTGGTAACACTCAATGACATTAAAATAATTATTAAAATAACACACAGATGATTAAAATAACACTTTAAAAAGTTTTTTAAAACACTGTCATAATGAAAGTTCAATTAAAAGTCTTAGAAAAAGGCTTGGTGCACTGTTTTGGTTTCCAATGTCCTGCTTCCGATAATAACCTCCGAAATCCAGCAAGAGGTGACCATAAATAACTGGAAAAGAAAATCCCAGTGTGAACTATGATAAGTATGAAACCGAAAAAGTGGAAAGCTAAACAAAGAAAAAGTGGAAAAATATATATAAAAAAGGAGTGTACATTTAGCATACATTTTTGGTATTCCTTCATATTTTTTTATATATATTTTTCCACTTTTTCTTTGTTTAGCTTTCCACTTTTTCGGTTTCATACTTATCATAGTTCACACAGGGATTTTCTTTTCCAGTTATGTATGGTCACTTCTTGCTGGATTTCGGAGGTTATTATCGGAAGCAGGACATTGGAAACCAAAACAGTGCACCAAGCCTTTTTCTAAGACTTTTAATTGAACTTTCATTATGACAGTGTTTAAAAAACTTTTTAAAGTGTTATTTTAATCATCTGTGTGTTATTTTAATGTCATTGAGTGTTACCAATAACCGTAGGCTGATGAAGGTGTCAATGTTACTAGACACCGAAACATGTCCCAACATACGTAAAGACAAGTGATTATGTCACGATAAAATCTCTAATAAAACAAGTATTGACTAGGCGGAACCATAAAAACTTTGTTTATTATTACATTCTGTCAATACGGAAAAATGTGCGACTTTAAAAGTCAAAAAATTTATGTCATGTACAACAAAAGAAAAATATTGACCCATTAGAATGTCTCATAGGATTTTTCTTTTACTTCTATGTAGGTTTCGATGAGCGAATATCTTGTGTAAGGAACGCTATTTGTTTCCAAAACATGTGATAGAATATGATTTTAGAAATTAAGAAGTATTGACAAGACAGACCATTTCAAATCATTGTTGTGAGTTATCAAACATTAATGTCCATCCAGATCCATTATAACCTTTAAAATGGTTCACAGTATCAATTGGTATACTAGGACAAGGTAAAGTAGTTTGTTTTCTCTGTTTAAGTGACATAATATTTCTCAGTACTCCATGTGCTAGTGATGGAGGTGCATTTGCCTTTCTTCCACTTTCTTTTGCAGGAAACTGTGCAGGACTCCCAGTCATTGTTCTTTATCCAAGAGTTTGACATCTGGAAAGAAAATAAAAGAGCTAGCAGCAGTCTTAGAATTATTCACAACTTATTATACAGTATATAAAGCCACCTGATGCCATACAAATGACTGTTAATATCTCAAAATTAATCAAAAATTGTTGATGACCACAAGTGTGACTGGTGGGAATAATTTTGTCCAATATTTCACATTAGTGCATACCCACAGTTTTTGTTGTTTTCTTTCTTGCAGAGAGAAAGGGCGAGAGAGAGAATATTAATATTAACAAGCCAAGGCAATTGGGCTCCCATCCACGTGTTGATCAACTGGTCTTAACATAGAATCCAACCAAACAACAGTGGGTCTTATGTTAAGTATGGAGATTCCAGTCCCATGACACAAAATTCAATTCTGGTTTGAGGATTGGAATGGGGTACACTCAGCCTCATATGAGGCAAAACTGAGAAGATTCACATCTCAGTCATCCTAGAAGTTGTCTTTCATGATTTCCCACTTTTACTTCTTGACTTCAAGCTACAGGTGCCTCCCTCCCTCCCATTCCTAGGCTCAATATACAAAATACTAATACAGACAACACAATAACACTGGTTATCAGACAAATTTGTATATACACACACTCAAGTACAAGGGGTTGAGAAAAGATAACATCTGACACAGAGGGTTAAAGATTGACTGTCTGCTTGGTGTTTTGTTTAAAAATCATTTACATTATAACATAGGGTATAACTAGGGATAGGAAAAATTCGCGATGGCGAATTTTTAAAAGAAGTAATAACACTAAAAATGGTGAAAATAAATGTTTTTGAGCTCGCGAATTTCGCATGAAACGCGAATTTTGCATGAAAACACGAATTTCGCATGAAAACGCGAATTTTAGCTTTTTTTCTTTATAGTGCACTTCCGATAATTCGTGGCAATTAATGCACGAATTTCCGCGGATTTTTGAAAGCCGCGAATTATCTGCAGTAATGTTTTTAAGCCTATCAAAAAGAAAACTATTGGTTAAAATATTGAAATGTATTTTAAGAACACGCCGAAAAAAATTATAATACTTTATAACATAGTATTGTAAGAGACACTATGTGGATTATACCAATATTAAAAACTAAGAGAAATGACTGTCATCATTTTCTGTTTCTTAGATAGTTTATTTTTTTCTAATTTTAGATTGTATAATTCTTAAGAAAACAATATGAGAACGAAAATTCATCTCGATTTTCTATGTAAGAGATAAGTGTGACTATAGACACACTAGCTTGACTGTGGGAACTTTCGGGATTTCCGTTGCATCACTCCTTTACTTGACATGCACTGGATCTCAGTTTATCTCACCGATAGTCAAATTCCGTACAATATCCTCATCGCTTTCATGTCTGAAACCATGATCGTCTTTATCGAAGTCTAACTACTGAATGTCACTTTCTTCTGCATCTTGACATTCATCCAGGTTTTGCCCTAATGTCATCGTAGTGAGACTACCCTGCCCATTTGAAATATCGTCGTCACAGAAGCCGACAAAGGCTTGTTTTTGTGCGAGTGTAGTAGCGGTAATTTTCTCTCATGACTTGACTGCATGGAGAGCATCCAACAAACACTGAATGATCGGAAACTTAACGGTAGATAGCGGACTTCGCTTTCTGCATACAGCGATCTTTATCAATCTGGGCGGTCATCCTGGTAAGTTACTAAGTTATTGAGGTTTTAAGGGCCAGAACAGCAAGGTCACCTGCCCCTTCATCCTAGTGACTACTCGACGCGTGGCGTCATATAGTGCGCCTTTCAGACATGAATATCTAGATGGCAAGTATCCATATTCAAATGTGCCACTGTTTCATGAACCAGTCTTAACCAGGAGGTCTTCTTGGTTTCATTCTGTAGTGAACCTGTCAGAGTACTTGAAAGATATTGTGCAATTTATGAATGAAGTAGTAGGGACAGATAACTCTGGTGTTGATTTCCTGAACAATGTTTCACATGACGAAATACTTGAGGTTCAAAGAATTTGGCACGGACATCACTGAACTCATCCCTTTAACCGGGTGAGTTAGCCGAGGTCGTTACGGCATGACTGCTGGCAGTCGCTCACATCCGGGAGGCGAGGAGGTTCAAATCCCCCCGCCGGCAACCTTGAAGATGGTCTTCTGTGGTTTCCCATCTTCCTTCCAGGCAAATGCCGGGGTTGGCCCCTAACTATAGGCCACAGCCGCTACCTTCCAACTCCTCGACCTTCCATTCCCACTTTCCTCCCCAACGGTACTTGTAGCTCACCCATTGGGTGTCCGTCTCGAAGTAGCTACAAAACTGGCGAGCCGAACATGTCCTCGGACACTCCCGGCACTAAAAGCCATACGCTAAAAAAAAAAAAAAAAAAAAAAAATTAGAAGGTCAGTTTTATCAGACTGTTCACCTTCTAGATGGACATCTACGGAGAATTCAGCAAGCCCTTAAACTTACGGTACCAACATTAAGGAGCTGTTGGAGGGTTGTGGAAATGTGTTAAAAAGAGAGAAAATACATTCAGTTTTAGAATATTAATCAGCCTGAGATCCGTTGACCCTGGGAACAAGATTTACAAATGTGTGCGTTTGATCCAGCAGAAATAGTGCTAATGAACATCAATGAGGTCCTTGCAAAGAAAATTAAGAAGTTGCCATTCTGTGGAACACTGGAAGAAAGTAAGGTCATAAGAGGATACAACGAACTGCAAACTTTAATCAAGAAGCAGATGCACGACAGGACCAAGACAGACATTGTTCGAGTTTTGCAAGGAATGACATTTGTATTTCCAAAGTACTCATAATCTGTGTTGAAAACCATTTGGATACCCTGTTCAAACGCTAACTGTGAACTTTTGTTTTTTAGCTTACTCTAGCACGTTAAGTGATATGTGTCACCGTTTGTCACAAGAGAATTTGGATCTCTTCACTGAAGTATACTTTGAAGGATGACTGAAATGTGTTATGTTATCCATGATATTAAAAAAAATCCCGCCTAAAATTTAACATTTTGAAAGTACCGAAAAGTGCACTTGAAACCACCGAATTTGCCACTTTAAAATACCGCTTTCTTCACTCTGAAATCACCAAAAAATTCCTATCCCTAGGTATAACGAATGAAAAATGCAGAAATGTAATGTTTTGAAGCCATTTCTTCAGTGTCACCTGTACAAACGGTTAGTTGTAACTCTTCAGTCGGTCAACACAAATTTTCCTAATAACTGGGAAGCATATAACATACACCTGTACAACAAACGGGCTGAGAAACAGATAAGTATCCATATTCATACAACAAACTGGCTGTGAAACAGATAAGTATCCATGTTCATAATATAATACAAGTGCATATTCTAATTTTACTGTATACACATGCATAGTTCACAAACGCTTATAAAACAAACTGTAACGTGTTTTTCGAGGGGTTTTTATGCAACTGGCATAAGTCAGTAGGAAGCCATTCTATATTTATTTACGCGGCAAATTGTTCAGCCAAGAGAAATTTTTCATGTTAATTTATTATTATTATTAATTCATTATAATTATTATTAAGATATTTCGGAGCATTTTATAAAAATTATAAGCCTACAGATAGGTTTTCTATGTCTTAGAAAACGCTATCAAGCAAATTATTACGAACGACAATATCATAGAAAATTATGTGATTGCGGAATTTTACGGAGTTGCGTCAGTTAGGGTATATTGAGAGACGTGACTCACTGGGAATTCAAGTACACGCTTAATCTTGTCGGAAAGTATTACGCAAGCGGAGTCGCATCGTCAAGAAGAGGCGAATTGTTGGAACGGAAATCGACTTCTCCCTCTCGCGCGCCGTGTGTAATGAACCGGAGGAGGGGAAGTGGCGGCGTGCTCAGCCAATCAGTGGAGACAACGAAAGCTGGAAGACGGTACCATGGTGGGGGAGCCAACGTGTGGATATATCGTTCGACGCGCCGTGAAACGAGGACTATCTGTGAAGTACTTGAGGAGTACGGTTGCAAGTGCGTGTCGCTCCGATGTTCAGGGGAGTTAGTGAGAATCTGTATAGTTCTTGCCGAGTGTGGTTATACGCGGGAGTAGCTCCGATGTTCCGTGGGACGTGGACAATCTGTATAGTTCTTGCCGAGTGTGGTTATACGCGGGGAGTCGCTCCGATTTTCCGTGGATTGGAGGACTAACTTTTGTAAAACTTAACCAGTGTGGTTGGACGAGCGTTTGGGTCCGATGTACGGACAATAGAATTATCTAATCGACCAGAATATCATCAAATTTCGACGGAGATGACGACGTCCAGGAGACTGTGGGAAGCACACAGCATCATCAAGTACGAGGGAAATGCTTTGGCAATTTCCAGTGGTAAGCGCAAATGACGCAGAAATACGCAACCTCTCATTTTATTTGTTTTACATTTCATATTTCAGTAACTTCATAGCTTGGAAATAAGAGTAAAATCAATTTATCAGACTCCGTTTTCACGTAATTTTCTATCGGTAATATTAAAATCGCAACGCTCCAATTTAAATTTTAAACTTATTATTATTATTAATTTTGCTATACTTGTTTTATATAATAAATTCATTTCTTTTACAATGCAATCTTTGCTTTCAGTAGGTAGCATTAGATATAGACCAATTCCTTCTCCTGATACAATTGTTTGTTGGGTTAATGATCAAATCATACCACGATCTGAGTGATTAGATTCTTGAAGGTGTTCTCCCAGAGCTAGACGTTGTTAAATACAAATTTAGATTTCAACATTGGGTTGAGGTCTTGGCGCCCATTAAAACAACATAGCTTAGGCAAAGGTAAACAGTTACATTTATCACCCAACAGTTAGGGGCAAGCAAAACGTTTCATTTGTCGCTACCAACATGGGGCACTAAATAACCATTACATTTGGCGCCCAACGTGGGGATGAAAACCTAATAACATTTGTGGAAGGAGAAGGGTATATATTTCTGTGCCTGTATTTTGGGGGTTATTTGTCTTTATCAGTGTATATCATTATGGGGGATGAGAAAGAAAGACAGATGAGGTTACGTAGTGGTCATCAACTGGAGAGTGATGATACAAGCAGTATGTCGAGTGATGGTAGTACCGGGGTAGCGGAGGTAAATCCCGATAATGAAACAGGGAGTGTAGGCGGCCAACCAGAATTAAAAACTTTACTTCTCCAGTTCATGTATCAGAACAAAGTTAGTAGTGATGCCTTAAATGCAAAATTAGAACAGAATAATGCAAAATTAGAACAAAACAGTAGGGAAAATAAAGAAAGTACAGAAGCCTTAAATGCAAAATTAGAACAGAATAATGCAAAATTAGAACAAAACAGTAGGGAAAATAAAGAAAGTACAGAAGCTTTAAATGCAAAATTAGAACAGAATAATGCAAAATTAGAACAAAACAGTAGGGAAAATAAAGAAAGTACAGAAGCTTTAAATGCAAAATTAGAACAGAATAATGCAAAATTAGAACAAAACAGTAGGGAAAATAAAGAAAGTACAGAAGCTTTAAATAAAAAATTAGAACAGAATAATGCAAAATTAGATAAGAACAACAAGGAAATTAGTGTGAAAATGGAGCAGATTAGAGGAGAAATCAGAGGAGTAATGGAAGAGAAGGTTAAAGAGATCATTGCAGATGTAGACAAGAAATTGGGAAAAGTACAGGAGGAGTTAGAAATTAGAATCAGTACACAGGCTGAAAATTTAAAAGAACTAGTGCAACTGGAAACACAGCAGGTCAAAAAGCAATTGGGGGGAGAAATTGACAAAATTCAGGTAGCTACTAAAGAGGTTAAGGAACAGCTGGGGGGTAGAATTGAGAAAGTCCACTCACAAATAGTTGCAGAAGTAAATGATTTAAGAGAGAGTAATAAAGAGAGCATTAGCAAGATTCAGGAGAAACAAGCAAAGCTATATGATAAAGTAGAAGAATCAGAAGGAAACATTAAATTAACAGTAAACAGTATTGAGAGGAAGGCTGAGGAGAAAATCGCAGAATTAGAGTTAAAATTAAAAGCTAGGATCAGGCAAGAAAGTAGTCAGAATAGGCCAGTTTTTGTGAATAGCACACACAGGGAGGTAGAACTGGGTAAGTTCAGCAATCGACAGGGGTGCCCAATGGAGTTCATGAACACTATAGAAAATAAATTCGGGGAAAGGTTGGAAAATGGTAGTATTGAGTGGTGCCAGGTAGTTGAAATTTTAGAACAAGTGTTTGTGGGGGAAACGAGGAATTGGTTTGCTGTCTACAGAGACAAGTTTACTGATATGAATGATTTTAAAATGAAATTCTGTGAAAAGTTCTGGAATGAGGTTATTCAGTCGCAGCATCGTGAGGGAGTAGTGTGTGGTAAATATAACCCTAAAGGAAGCTCCACCATGACCGAATACTTTTTAGGGCAGGTATTAGTGTGTAAATATCTGGATGGCTTGAAGGAGGAAAGTGATGTGGTGAGGTTGCTACTTAGGCACTTTCCCTATAGGATCAAGGAGGCTGCTTGTATCCAGAATGTAAAGACTATATCACAAGTAGAAAATTTGTTAAGCACATTTGATGCACTAGGGAGAGGGGGTTATGAGGACAATTTCAATAGGAACCATGGTAATAATAATAATAATAGACCTAATGAAGCCAGGTATCAGGAAGTTCAAGGGAACGGTGGCGAAGCGGCCAACGCTCAAAATAGAAATAATAATAATCAGCTAAATCAGAACAGAGGAAATGGCTATGGTAATCAGTATCAAGGGAGGAACGATGATTTCAGGGGAAATCAAGGGAGGAACAATGATTACATGGGAAATCAAGGGAGAAACAATGATTTCAGGGGAAATCAAGGGAGAAATTATAATGACAATAATTACAACCAGAATAGGGGTCAAGGAAGAGGACAGCCTAGTGGTAGTAATATACATGAAAACAATGACAACACAACTCAGAACAACCAGACCAGTGCAGTAGTAACTAGTACTACGGCCTGCTGTAGCGGTTCTTTAAACGCGAACCAGGCTGCGAAGTAAGGTCAGAATCTCAGTCTGTAGCATGCCCTGTCCATACAATTATACAGGAACCCTATGACCTAAATGTAAGAAATGAATTATTACATGAACTAAATGATGAAGGTATTATTCAGGAAGTGGTTAGTAAGAGCCCCATAGTTAAATTTAACGTGTCCGAGGCGTACACAGATGTTTTAATTGATAGTGGTTGTATGAAGAGTTGCATAAGTAGTGCATTTTATGATAAAATGAAAGGAACTGGAGTAAATTTTGAGGAGATGCCAATTAAAAGCACTTTTGTTATCACAGCTGTTGGGAAGAGGTCTAAAGTAAATTCTAAGCAAGTTTTAGTAGACATTAAAATTAATAATCATGTAGAGAAGCAGATTTGCCTTGTAATTCCAAATTTAGTATTCAGTGTTATCTTGGGTTCAGAGTGGCTAAGTAGAGTGTCTGGTAACTTATGTTATGATGTAGGGAGTTTGAAATTTAAATGGGGAGATTCTGAAGTAGAAGTAGCGTTCAATGACCATAGTCAGAGGAGTAGTATTGTAGGTGTGATTTGTACTTTAAATGAGATATCGCCAGCCGTAGAGCGGGGTTCTCCATGTTTTGTGGGCAGTGTGATTACGAACGGAAGTCTAGAGGACTCGTTACGTGATGCTGCGTTTCAGGGAAATATAGAGGATGAACAGTGTGTTCGGCTCTATGATGTGTTATTGTGTAATAGGAGAGTTTTTGAGGATCGCATTGGTATGGCCAATTGCTATACACATTCATTGAACGTTATTGATAGGTCAGTATTCACAGGACATAGATATCCTGTACCTTTCGCTTATCAGAGTGCAGTTGAGGCACAAATTAATCAGATGCTTGAAGATGGGATTATTGAGCACTCTAACAGTCCATATGTTAATTCTTTGATCACGGTACCCAAGACCGACGGCACTGTTCGTATTTGTTTAGACGCTCGTTTGGTTAACAGTAGAATTAGTTCAGATCAGCTGAAATCTATGTCAATAGAGGAATTAATGCAAACATTTGAGGGGAAGAAGTATTTCACTTGTGTAGATTTGAGTTCCAGTTTTTGGCAAGTGCCACTTATGTACGAAGATAGACCATTTACAGCTTTTAGTCATAAATATAACCTTTATCAATTTTGTAGAACACCTTATGGGTTAAAGAGTAGTTCAGCAGCTTTAATTAGGGATTTAAACATCGCATTAGGGGATGACACAGGAGAGTTTGTAACCATTTACATAGATGATATGGTAATTAGTTCACGCAGTTTTGAGGAGCATCTAGGTCATTTAGATATAGTTTTTCAGAAGTTAGATCAGGCAGGGTTCACTTTGAAGCTGTCTAAGTCGTCATTCTGTCAGTCAGAAGTGACATTTTTAGGTCATAGAGTGTCGAGTAGAGGTGTAACACCAGAAGAAAGTAGGGTTAATAAGATACTTAACGCAGAGGTGCCACAGAATGTTAAACAGTTAAAAACTTACCTGGGAATTTGCAACTTTTTCAGGAGGTTCGTTCTTAAATACTCAGGGTTGGTAGAACCATTCAGGGAATTGCTTAAAAGTGGGACTCGGTGGAGATGGGAGTCCAAGCATGATCAGGCTTTTAAAGCGCTGAAGGAAGGTTTTGAGAAGGCTGTAGTGCTGAAATATCCGTTAAAAGATAAGGAATATGTGGTTATGACAGATGCTTCACATATAGGCATTGCTGGAGTATTATGTCAGAAAGATGATGAGGGTAATCTGTGCATTGTATCTTTAGCCTCGCGAGGACTGACACCAGCGGAGAAAAGATACACGATTACTGAGTTAGAGCTTTTAGGTATTGTTTTCAGTTTAGGGAAATTTAGGATGTATTTAGTAGGGGGGAAATTTGAGATCCACACAGATCACCATGCATTACTGTATATGAGGACTTGTAAACTCAGTTCTAACAGAGTTAGTAGGTGGATTCTTGCTCTGCAGGAATACGAATTCACAGTAAAATATATTCAAGGTAAAGATAACATTCTTGCAGACATGCTATCGAGGGACACTAATTTATGTAGGGATTATCCTGTGGTTAAAGCAGAGGACGGTATTTTAATATGTGCATGTGTGGACAGTAGCAACAGGGCATCGTTACAGACACTGAGAAATATGCTAGGTAGAGCAACGTGATGACGTTCATTTAAGGGAGCCACTTGCAAGGTTGGAAGAAGGTGACGCAGAAACATTTATAGTTTCCAAACGTATTGGGACAACAGCATAAGTGCTGGAGAATAGTGAGGGAAACAGATTATACGGGACGTATAATATACATAGTCTACGAAAATATGTGTCATAAAGTGAGGATGTTAGCTGGCGAGCCAGCCTATCAAATGAGTAAGTGTGGTATTTGGTGCGTGGGAGGATCTGGTCTTAAGGCAGGCGTATCAGAAGTCGCACAGGGGGGTAGTATGTAAGTAAATGAGAGTTTTTAAGGTACAGGGAAATATGACGGGATTGTCGGATGCTCTTGAGCACTAAAATGTCTCGATACACCAAGGCCAGAATTTGGTAGCGCTGGTGAATTCCCATTTGCCTCCAAGAGATGGGTGAGCGCTTGTACATGGTATTTTTGCTTAAGGCGTCCACGAGGCAAAAGATGGGCCATCAGAATGCGAGACAGTCCTTCATGAAACTCATACATATCAGCACACGTGATTTCTGTTTACGGCCTCGCCGTGTAAGATTTGTAAGTGTGTAATTTAAGGCAATTTGTATAATTGTATTATTTGTAGGAGGAGAACGGGTCTGTGTTGAGAACTAGTATTAAGTAGAATATGGTCTACGGGAACTTAACAAGACAGGGCGATTACGGCACAGAAATATTTGGTGTTATATGTAATGCGCATTTACTGTTTTTTTTCAGAAGTCAATATTAATTTAATCTACTTTAAAGAGAGATTAAGTATTATGGTCACGAGGCGCTGCCACAATAGTGTGATCGTGTGCTCAGTGATAAGTGAGATTAAATTTCACCATAAGGAAGGGACCTCCAGTGAAATTAGGAAGTTCTATGGAGATATAAATATATCAGAACACCTTCAATGCGTGTGATATGACATCATAAATACATAGTGCTCACACATTAATTATGTCTATTTCTCCAACATAGAGAAATTTGAGAGGCGGAAATATCCGTGGAACACTACTCTATATGTAAAACATTGGACTGGTTGCAAAGTGCAATCCATAGTGACAACAAATTTTGACGCAAAGTGCGTGAAGAAAAATTATGAGTGTATATATCTGTAATTTAGGGTGATTTCATTTATGTAATATGTATTTTGGATGGGGTTTATTAACGTGTCTGGGATAATCGGATAATGGACCGTCGTCACGGTAAATCATCCGATGATCCGAGGCGAATATGTAACGTGTTTTTCGAGGGGTTTTTATGCAACTGGCATAAGTCAGTAGGAAGCCATTCTATATTTATTTACGCGGCAAATTGTTCAGCCAAGAGAAATTTTTCATGTTAATTTATTATTATTATTAATTCATTATAATTATTATTAAGATATTTCGGAGCATTTTATAAAAATTATAAGCCTACAGATAGGTTTTCTATGTCTTAGAAAACGCTATCAAGCAAATTATTACGAACGACAATATCATAGAAAATTATGTGATTGCGGAATTTTACGGAGTTTCGTCAGTTAGGGTATATTGAGAGACGTGACTCACTGGGAATTCAAGTACACGCTTAATCTTGTCGGAAAGTATTACGCAAGCGGAGTCGCATCGTCAAGAAGAGGCGAATTGTTGGAACGGAAATCGACTTCTCCCTCTCGCGCACCGTGTGTAATGAACCGGAGGAGGGGAAGTGGCGGCGTGCTCAGCCAATCAGTGGAGACAACGTAAGCTGGAAGACGGTACCATGGTGGGGGAGCCAACGTGTGGATATATCGTTCGACGCGCCGTGAAACGAGGACTATCTGTGAAGTACTTGAGGAGTACGGTTGCAAGTGCGTGTCGCTCCGATGTTCAGGGGAGTTAGTGAGAATCTGTATAGTTCTTGCCGAGTGTGGTTATACGCGGGAGTAGCTCCGATGTTCCGTGGGACGTGGACAATCTGTATAGTTCTTGCCGAGTGTGGTTATACGCGGGGAGTCGCTCCGATGTTCCGTGGATTGGAGGACTAACTTTTGTAAAACTTAACCAGTGTGGTTGGACGAGCGTTTGGGTCCGATGTACGGACCATAGAATTATCTAATCTACCAGAATATCATCAAATTTCGACGGAGATGACGACGTCCAGGAGACTGTGGGAAGCACACAGCATCATCAAGTACGAGGGAAATGCTTTGGCAATTTCCAGTGGTAAGCGCAAATGACGCAGAAATACGCAACCTCTCATTTTATTTGTTTTACATTTCATATTTCAGTAACTTCATAGCTTGGAAATAAGAGTAAAATCAATTTATCAGACTCCGTTTTCACGTAATTTTCTATCGGTAATATTAAAATCGCAACGCTCCAATTTAAATCAATTTATCAGACTCCGTTTTCACGTAATTTTCTATCGGTAATATTAAAATCGCAACGCTCCAATTTAAATTTTAAACTTATTATTATTAATTTTGCTATACTTGTTTTATATAATAAATTCATTTCTTTTACAATGCAATCTTTCCTTTCAGTAGGTAGCATTAGATATAGACCAATTCCTTCTCCTGATACAATTGTTTGTTGGGTTAATGATCAAATCATACCACGATATGAGTGATTAGATTCTTGAAGGTGTTCTCCCAGAGCTAGACGTTGTTAAATACAAATTTAGATTTCAACATTGGGTTGAGGTCTTGGCGCCCATTAAAACAACATAGCTTAGGCAAAGGTAAACAGTTACATTTATCATCCAACAGTTAGGGGCAAGCAAAACGTTTCATTTTTCGCTACCAACATGGGGCACTAAATAACCATTACAAAACTAGCCTGATATAACGAGATTCATCATCATCATCAAGTTTCCACTCCAGTTTTCCGAGATTAAAACTGCGAATCATAATATCAACATTCATATGGCTGCTCATTATAGCAAGTATAATACGAACACACATATTAATAGTTGTAAATACATTTAAACCTCAACCCCAGCGATCAGGATCTGATGATGACCGCCTGACGGTCAAAACACGTAATCCTAAATTGCCCGTTATTTAATAAGTGATTGAAACCAATACATGTAATTCACGTTTAGGAGTATTTATTTACTACTTATGTATTTATTCTTATATTATAACATTGTATGCCCAGTCATTGGACAAATTTGTGTTGACAGGCTGTAACGTGTTTTTCGAGGGGTTTTTATGCCACTGGCATAAGTCAGTAGGAAGCCATTCTATATTTATTTACGCGGCAAATTGTTCAGCCAAGAGAATTTTTCATGTTAATTTATTATTATTATTAACTTATTATTATTATTAAGGTATTTTTTGGAGCATTTTTTATAAAATTATAAGCATACAGATAGGTTTTCTATGTCATAGAAAACACTATCAAGCAAATTATTACGAACAACATTATCATAGAAAATTATATGATTACGGAATTTTACGGAGTTTTGTCAGTTAGGGTATTATGAGAGAGATGACTCATTGGGAATTCAGATACAGGCTTAGTCTTTTAAGAAGTATGTCGCAAGCCTGGGTTGCAGCGTGAAGAAAAGGTGAAATAATCTGGAACGGCAAACGACATCATCCGCGCGCCGTGTGTATTGAGCCTAAGGAGGGGAGTAGCGGGGTGGCACAGCCAATCAGTGAGGGCCACGTTAGGAGGAAGACGGCTCCGGAGAGGGGATGTGACGAGTGGATATAGTGTTTGCGCGCCGTGGAGAGGAGGACTTCTTTGTGTAAGACATGACCAGTATGGTTGCGCGTTTGTGTGGCTCCGATGTTCAGTGGAGTGAGGGACTATCTTTGTAAAACTTAACCAGTGTGGTTGTACGAGTGTATGACTCCGATGTTCGGACCATAAAGTCACCAAATCTACAAGTATATCATCTACTAACGAAGGAGATGACGGTGTCCAGGAAACAGTGGGAAGCTCTCTTCATCATCCAGTACGAGGGAATTGCTTCGGCAATTTCCAGTGGTAAGCGCGAATGAGGCAGAACTACTCAATCTCTCGTTTCTCCTTGTTTTATATTCAGTATTCAGTAACTTCATAGCTTGGGAATAAGAGTAAAATCAGTAATTTATCCGAATCCGTTTTCACGTAATTTTCTAGCGGTAATATTCAAATCGCAAAGCTCCAATTTCAATTTTAAACTTATTATTATTATTAATTTTGCAAAACTTGTTTTATATAATAAATTCATTTCTTTTAACCATGCAATCTTTGCGTTCAGTAGGTAGCATTAGATATAGACCAATTCCTTCTCCTGATACAATTGTTTATTGGGTTAATGATCAAATCATAGTGAATAGATTCTTGAAGGTGTTCTACCGGAGCTAGGTGTTGTTAAATAAAAATTTAGATTTCAACATTGCGTTGAGGTCTTGGCGCCCATTAAAACAACATATCTTAGTAGAAACCATTACATTTGTCACGCAACAGTGAGGGCATTAGTAACCATTACATTTGTACGCTCAATGTGGAGCAAAGCGAAAACGTTTCAAGGCTGAAGATTTACAACCGTGAAAAATACAGACCTCAACAAAAGTTTGGAATAGCATAGATGTGACCATAGCTTATTCCTATGGCTTAACTTGAGAGTTCTTGCTTTTTCTTCCTGGCATTCAAAAAGTTTTAACTCTCTTGTTTGTGCCTCTGTGTTGAGCTCAGGGCAGCGCTGAATATGATCCAGGTGTTCAGCAACTGAAAGATACTAATATGGGCCAAATGTGCTGCCAATCATGGCTTGTTTACAGCCTGAAATTTACCACTGCTTCTCTTATGGTCTTCATTCCAATGTCAGCCCACTCATCCTTTGTCCTTCCCATTTATTTTCCACAATTCACAACTTTACTCTTTATTATCCCTGTAGTGGCATCAGATTGAACTGTCTTGTTGCTATGAACATTAGTCCCCTTTCTAGCCACAGGTCTGCAGTTTTCATACCTGCCAACCTCTCAAAATGAAAAATCGGGAGATCGACGCAGCGGCGTTTGGGGGGAATGCAACGCAACATAATACATACACAGGCTAAGACATTACGGTAAATACCTATAAGTTACACTATTAAACTGTACATGACTAACATGATATGATATCCCAGTTTACAAATGTACTTAAGACTGAGTAATTTTAAATTCTAATTAGTCTATCAAACAAGCATACCTTTCTTTCGACCACACTCAGGCATACAAAACTAGTGACGAATCGAAGATCATATTATTGATCGTTGTTGCAGGTGACTGTGGCTGATTTTGCCCTCTTCAAAAAGGTCTTGCTATATTCTTGTTCAAAACACTTCCCTTTCTGAATCGACTTCAGAGTTTGTCCAAATTCTTGTCGGAGAGAGACGACCTGAACTGCGTTCTTGTTTTTCTGACAAGACTGAACATCCTCTCACACTCGGCATTACTATGCGGAATGGTCAGAATGGAAAACATAACTTTAGACAATTTGTCATACTTGAGTACCCCACCACTACATTTCATTTGGCCTACCAGTGCCCACTTCACATCAATTCTCTCTTCTTCCTCAATAGATGTCACATCTTCAAGCTGGAAGTTACAGAATTGGGAATGCACATTTCTGCAAGGATGGCCGACGTTTTAGTTCTGGCTGAGCCATATCTCCCGGCAATTTTTGAGTCTGGGAACATCTTCCTAAATAAAGGACCAGCGTGATCGGAACAATTGACAGGGAGATTATGTTCAATAATAAACGATGTGAACAATACTTCTGCACGTGTTATACTGTCAGTGCCTTCCTCCTTACACTTGAAATAATCAAGTTTCTTGTTTTTCCCAACACATTGTACATTGTCTTTATGTTTCTTCGAGAGCACATGTTTTGAAATGTCCCCCTTTCCACCATGCGAGATGCTGAAATCACACCTACAGACACTACAAAATGCAAATGTTGCGCCTCTTCTTGACTCAGTTATATGCGGAAAGTTATCTTTATATAAACTTTTAAATGTCACATCATATTTCTTCGCCATATTACCGAGGAACCGATGCAATCACTCAGATCGAAAAATCACAATAGCCTACAGGCATATTAACGCCAACAACACCTAACAAAGTTATACACAAATCATATAATGTCACGTGTGAAACAGATACAATATTCCGCAGCATACAATGACTCTCACCCACATGTCATTATGCAAAACATCTAGGAACAAGTGCTGAATTAACCATCGACGATTTCAAAGGAGGACGTATTCGAAGCCAACTTTTTATAACAGCAGGACGCAACGCGGGAGTTTGTACGCACTTGTCGATTATTGATACAGAGCGAAACTGCGGTATCGAGATATAACTTCAGAACACGTAAAGTTGATCCGTTCGATAGACGACCGGAGTGTCATCTTGCACATTCAATTCGAAATTACGCGTGGGATTTTTGAAAAATCGGGAGATTTAATACGTTAAGCGGGAGGGAGGAAGAAATGGTCTGAAATCGGGAGTCTCCCGCCTTAATCGGGAGAGTTGGCAGGTATGGACAAAAGTTTGGAATAGCATACAGATACTGTCATAAGTATTCGTACACCTGTAGGGAAAGGAGTTATTTACCTGTGCACAGAATTGAGTGAAGGTAGAAATACAGGACCAATAACATGATAACTGCTGTGAATTCTTTTATTGTACTGGCTGCAGTTCTCGAAATAACACATAAACTATATACAGAAAACAACAAATGAAATAAACATGACAAATTTCTGGTGTGTCAAAAGTATTCGTACACCTGTAGGGAAAGGAGTTATTTACCTGTGCACAGAATTGAGTGAAGGTAGAAATACAGGACCAATAACATGATAACTGCTGTGAATTCTTTTATTGTACTGGCTGCAGTTCTCGAAATAACACACAAACTATATACAGAAAACAACAAATGAAATAAACATGACAAATTTCTGGTGTGTCAAAAGTATTCGTACACCTTCGTTACGACAGCAAAAACATTTCTAGAATGTCTTTTAATATTTTGTTGGGTTTCCTTTCGCTTGAAAAATAGCTTTCATGCGTCTTGGCATTGAGTCGACCAATTTTCTGGTGATCTCCACTGGAAGAGAGGCCCATTCTTCTTGAAGCGCAATTTTTAATTCACTCCTGTTGGAAATTGGACGTTTTCTACTTCTTGAGTCAAGAATGCTCCACAGGTGTTCTATTGGGTGATTGTGGAGGGGTGGGAAGCTGCTTTGGGGCATTGTAAAGTAGCCACATCTTGGTGTTATATGCCGTATGTTTGGGGTCATTGTCTTGCTGAAATAAGAAATCACCTTCCAGACCCATCCCAGCAGCGCTAGGCCCCAAGTTTTCCTTCAGAATGTCAATGTACATCCGATGGTCCATAATTCCGTCGATAATATGTAAATTCCCAACCCCTGCTGCGCTCATACACCCCCCACACTAACATACTCCCACCTCTGTGTTTAACTGTCGGAAGCAAGTTCTTGGGATGAAGCTGTGTGTTGTTCTTTCTCCACACCATTTGTCGTCCATTGGAACCAAATACATTAAATTTACTCTCGTCCGAGAAAATTACCTTCCTCCAAAACGCCAGACTTTTATCAACGTGTTGTTTTGCAAATGTCAAGCGCTTCTTCCTGTTGGTCTCGGACACGAAGAACTTTTTCCGCACCACTCGTCCATGATACCCTGCTTCGTTAAAAACACGGCGGACAGTACTGTCTGATACTTGCACACTGTCATTTCGTAACTCTACTGCAACTTTAGGGGCACTTAGTTTTGGTGTTTTCTGAATTAATCTCACCATGTGTCGTCCTGTTCTTGTGGTAACCAAGCGTGGACGTCCACTTCGTGGCATATTTTGCACTGTGTTTCTCTCACCAAATCTGTCTATGATGGACTGCACAGTAGATTTTGCTCTTCCGACAAGCTTGGATATCTCTCCTAATGTTTTTGTCTCATTATGGAGCTTTATTATTAACTTCCGCAACTCGGTACTGGTTTCTTTGCTTTTCCGACCCATTTTGACTGAGCAATCCCACAACTGACTACAGACACACTGGGAAGGGGTTCTACTGCTCGACTAGTACGCACTGCGTGCATGTGACTCACTCCCTTCACGACAACTGTATCCCTACACGACCTTAGACGGACAATTCTCCGGGTGTACGAATACCTTTGACAGGCGTGGTACAGTATAGTTCCGTTGTTTTCATTGCTATTAATTACGCAATTAATGTTATATTAAATGTTTAAATTAAAGGAATTAATTGCGATGGTATTAACACTTGACGCTGTTTTTTTTTCTGGAAGTAATCATGTACTTGGCTCGAAATAATAGAGTGCATTACATCGTACGTGTACGCGTACGAATACTTATGACAGTATCTGTAGATGTGACCATAGCTTATTCCTATGGCTTAACTTGAGAGTTCTTGCTTTTTCTTCCTGGCATTCAAAAAGTTTTAACTCTCTTGTTTGTGCCTCTGTGTTGAGCTCAGGGCAGCACTGAATATGATCCAGGTGTTCAGCAACTGAAAGATACTAATATGGGCCAAATGTGCTGCCAATCATGGCTTGTTTACAGCCTGAAATTTACCACTGCACCTCTTATGGTCTTCAATCCAATGTCAGCCCACTCATCCTTTGTCCTTCCCATTTATTTTCCACAATTCACAACTTCACTCTTTATTATCCCTGTAGTGGCATCAGATTGAATTGTCTTGTTGCTATGAACATTAGTCCCCTTTCTAGCCACAGGTCTGCAGTTTTGTTCCTTTCCAGGCCAATGTGGGAGAGGACCTACGGGAGAACGATTCTTGAGAGCTGTAAGCTTGTTTTATATTCCTTAATGATGATGTTGTCTTGAGACACATTGTTGGAAACCACTGCTTGTCTGCTTTAGAATCCACCACAAGGAGCAGTTTCTAATATATGTATATCTACTAAGAAGAGTCTATACTACAAACTGTCCCCATGTGGCAAACTAATCTATCTATATACGGCCATTAGCTACAATTCAATACCTTATAATAATAATATTATGTAGATTCAGCAAAGTGGAAATAGGAGAGTAATAAGTAGGGCCCGGATGTTGACGACATGTCATCTTTTTACTGAGCCGTCTGAAACAATGCTGAAGTACATAGAAACTCCGGACGGGCCAGCCCGTCTTCAAATATGTAATTTTTATTTTGCATCTTTTAGCATTTTTTGCTATTTCTCCATTTTAAGAGCATTTTTTTAAAGTTTGGTAGATTTTTGGTCATATTTTAGAGAAATCTGCCTTTTAAGGTCTTTTTTTTTTCCAATTTACTCATGCCACAGCTTTATATGAGGGAGTTACATCTCTCAGAAGAAGCTAGTAGCCTTATACAAGATAATTTAAAATATTGTAATTAAATATTTCAGTATTGCTATTAGTAGAAAAATATATGTATCTTGGATGCAGAAGAACGGTACCGTAGGTATAAAGATGCTCTTGTTTTCGTCGCAAACCAGTTATTAGTGGAATGGAATGTTACCTGCTCTGTTGACCAAAGTCAGCTGTGGCAGAGTAGAATGGGGAAGGGGTGTGTATTCTTGTCTCAGTTCTGAATTGTTCACACGAGATATATAGTTCATTGCCGCTTTCAAAATGCATAAAATAAAACCGAATGTGTCAGTGCATTTAAAACAACTAATATCTGAATTTTGTGACAGTGTTTTCTAACGGTGGAAGCATATTGTTTTGCAAATTGTGTGGAACTAACGTAGCTGCTGAAAGAAGATTTACTGTAACGCAAAAAGTTTTCCAGATATTGCATTACCTCCAAAACCTATCATAACACGCTGGGGCACGTGGTTAAACGAGTGTATGTATTATTGGGAAAACTTCAAGTTAGTGAAGGAAATAGTGCAGAGTATTAACAGTGAAGAAGCTGCAGCAATAAAAATTACCCAGGACTTGCCAACTGAACCAAACATTGAAGGTAGTTTGGCATTCATAAGATCAAATTTCGCGTTATTGACAGCAACAATCTTATCGTAGGAGAAAATGGGCGAAGAAATGGTTGATTCCATTTCCTTAATCAACCGGGTGGAAACTAGTCTTGGCAACAATCGTGGCGAAATTGCTGCGGGTATTGCATCAAAAGTGAAAAAAGTGCTGGACAAAAACACCGGGTATAAAACATTATGCAACATCTCAGACATTCTTTCTGGTGAAAACTACTGCATGGATGGGATTGAGGAGGATTTAGCAGCAAACGACCTTCCTCACTTCAAGTACGCTCCGATCACACCAGTTGTTGTTGAACGCAGCTTTTCGAGATAAAAAAAACTTGTTGGCTGATAACCGCAGATCATTTACATTTGACAACATCAGAATGACATTCGTAGTGCAGTGCAACTCAGACTAAAGTGAACATAAACCTTTTGTTAAGTGCTGGAAATCTACTTTGATTGACTTTTCAGTTTGAGCTTAAGATGCCATTTTTGAAATATTGGCGAGTTTATTAGACCCTATTATAAGATCATTTTCTCCATTCTATAGTGCATTTTTCGAATTTTTGAAATATTGGTGAGTTTATATAAGATCATTTTCTCCATTTTATAGTGCATTTTTCTAATTTTTAGGTCATTTATTAGTCATTTTTGGAAATTTAAAGTGATTTTTTTAAACTTTTTTACGGCATCAACATGCGGGCCCTAGTAATAATGTAGCACCATTGCTGATCGCAAGAAACTGCTCGCTTGCATGACGTTACTGCATATCCACAACGCTCGGTACCAAAACTAGGCTGCATGGCTTCAAGCACTATATAAACTATTAGCGTTATTATGATATTAAATAAAACTCTTTACATATGATAAGAATAGAGGAACACTTTGGATATATTTGGTGTCTGACGGTTAGTATATGGATGCCACCTTAACGGCGTGGTACTGCACCAGATTTCAGCAACTTTTTGAGCTGCAAGCGTAATAGTTCCGATTTTAGGTCACACATATAATCAGTGTCGCTGAAGCGAACACTACTCACAGTGGCATATTTAACATTTATTTTATCCATCTGCTCGCAATCATGAAGCCACTGTCTGCAAATGGCGGGATCTTTAACCCCTATGCTGCCATGTTCGACTGTAGTCGAATGACAATCACACTACGTCTGCTTCCGTATTCGACTTTAGTCCACGGCCTCAGAATTTTGTAATCGTTTGATACAACGTTCTTCTGACGTCAAATAGGTGAAGGACTGTCATTCTATTGCTCGGCGATGTGCTTCCGTCTAGTGGTAATACCAGAAACTTTATATTTTAATGCAGTGAGTCAAGCAGCCAGATCGCAGTTAGGTTGTGTTGTATGTAAACCATTATTGTACTTGGATGTTATTTTATGTGACATTTGAGTTAAACTTGTGATTTATACAGCCAGGGGTGCTGTGAAGATTAATTATCTCCTAGTAACATAGGCCTACATATCTCACAGAATATTTCCAGGGTGTCGAGCGATGACCTTTTTTCAAATTCCCGTATATCCCGTACGGAAATCCACCAAATTTCCGTATATTTTAGAACTCTAAGACTTAGAGTTCGCATACCGAATGGCTGAAAAATGAATCTTAAAGCGCGAATCAAGATTTTCTGGCGTAAGTGTAACTGCATTTTTGGAGATACTTCCGCAGCCCACGGGTGATGGCGAGATTTAGGTCTAATCCATAGCGTGAGCAAAGCGTGCGTGCGCGAGTGAATTCTCTCGCATATACCGTTTATCTGAGGAGAGCTGATATAAATGACTGTTTTACTGAGGAGGGTTGAGAGAGTAGAGAATAGAAGTGTCACAGAATAAATGTTTACGGGAAGTGACTGAATTGTATGTTACCGTAACCGTATAGAGCTTCCAAGAGTTAAAATGACACCGAAGCTTATGCATAGCGAACTTCCGGTCCGCGAATCTCCATTTGATTTTCATTGGCAGTGAATCGTTAGTTCGCGATTATCTTCTTTATTATTTCGGATTGTGGTTTTGTTTTTAGGCGTTCAACTTATGAAATAAGAACTGAGGGTTGGCCTTTCATGAATATTCCAAAGACAAGTGTCTCCTAAAAGAGTAGGCTAATTAGTAAAACTTCTCATCAGAAACGACCATAACAAACAGCTTGCCATAAAAGTGTGCGATTTGCACATTTCGAACTGCAGTGGTCTAACATATCTTAGACTACAATAATTAAGTTGGTGCAAATTAAATATGTTATATGTGAGAATATTATTATAATTTGATATCCGGTTGTTATATTAGTATATTATGCATTAAAGTGACCCGTTTAAATTCTAAATTGTGACGGAAGCTACGAGTTATAGGCTATTCGCCGTACCGTTAGACCTAATATTCTTCTAAAAGTACAACATAACATTAACCAATAATCATTTTATAATTCTATACATATTCCAGGTATTGCAAGAAAGCGATATTTGATAGCACATGAGGTTCCACCTTAAAATCCAACCGAGCCTAGTTTTCAGTATCTATGGAAAATGTTACCATAAGTTAATAAACCAAAAAACTAGCGACATTTTTTTTTAAATGCTCATATACATCTTACCCTAGCCTACGTAAAGTAGCATACGGTAATCACTGAAAGGGAAGGGGGGTTATGACCTCAATTTCACAAACGAACGAACCTAATTTTGCATGAATTATGGAACCCGAATCCTAATGGAGGTATGGATTGTCTGCATTTAGAAATATGTTAGTCAATAATTTAAAACAAGATGCCAGGAAACTAAATACAAAAATCTGCGTGCCTACCACGGTGTAAAGTTGCTCCGTGAAAAAAATACACCTCGCCAAGATTATACGACGTGCATACAGTTAAATACAATCATCCAATTGGAGAAACACTTTCTTTGTCATGATCTTATAAGCAATTCAAACATAAACTGCTGTAATTTACGGGAAAATGTGCAACATTTAGAGACTACGAGTGTTGTATGAGGCACAACAATAGCTGACATTTCGCATCATTAATACATAAGGAATGAACACATGCAGAGCTTTCTCACTGCACACAGCTGAAGATCATATTCTTGGTGCATTTTACGTTCTCTTAACAACAATAATTTGCTTAGTTACATGCAAGGAAAATTGTAGTAAACAGTTCCCATTGCTTCCATTACCAGACTACTAAACCAGAAAATGGTAATGCATAACCATATTTAAACAAAAATTGTGCTAAATGTTCCGGCATAACTCAACAAAATGACAGCGTTTCGTCCCGGTGTGCTATTGGGCTCTTTAGTTGGTTAAAGCACACCTCACCAAGACACTGTCTAGTACACACTGGGAAGGCTATTGCAAGACGTATTTCATACATTTGATATATTTTTCTGTTGAAAATTGTAAATGCATAACCATACGCCAGTGGCACGTCCTATGGCAAATGAAAGATCGAAAGAAAATGTAAGCTCTATAGGAGCCTGGAACAAGGTGATACAATTTTCTACACTACTGAAAATAGTCAAAATACCCTTTGTTATAATGAATAATAATCCTGGGGGTCATGTAATAAGATGTTACCCACCCACTATCCCTTTTCAGATCACGACTTTTATAGTAAAATTGGAGGTGTGTCCGCTATTACACACGTAAATTATGGGACAAATACAGTATTGTTACCCCATGAATTCGGTACTGACAGCCTTCCTGTCACTATGCCCCGCTTTTCCTCTCCGCAACCCACGGTCGCCACATAAGACCCTACGTCCAACCGCCACACGGCAAGAATTCTGAGCATGCTTCTCACCTACACCATGTATTTCGAAGGAAACAACGCGAAGGATATGTCGGGAGCTTGGAACAGCTGAGCTGTGTTGCTAAGTTTTTAGTGTTGTAAATCAACTGATTCGAATAATGCACAGCGCAACACTTCAGACATTATTTATGTACAATTGCCGGTATACGTAATATTCTTTAAAAGACGATCCTGAGTCGACGCCGAGGACATACAAACAGAGAAATACGACACTTTTAGATGAATAAATAAATTACACACCGAAGCTATGATACCTTTATAATCGGTATTCAATTCAATAAATACGACAAAAAGGGCGAACACTCTACAGCTAATGAATATAAAAACACTCATCATGCAATGATTATCCTTTAACATGAAACAAGAGTCTGAGCGGAGGTCGTTCACAGCTTACGGTACTACAGTAGTTGACAGATAACACCATGCACACACACTGAATCGCGACTCTCAACGGTTAATATTAGCTTTCGTGATAATACAAAAGTAAAGTCAAGGTAAGGTAAAGACATATTTAGCACCGAGCCGCTCTGTGGTGATATTTTTGCCGTGTTTTTATATTGTCGAGTTGTAGGCTATTGAATGACAGACGGTATTTTGAACACTATGACGGGAAACAATAGCCTGTGCTCTATTATCGATTGACGCAAGCGAACTGACACCAATAAATAACTTATCCTCAGTCACTTGGCAAGGATTTTATTGACACCCACCATCCCTTCACTGTCTCTATCATCATCACCACCATCACTGTCTTCGTCAGAGCTTGATGAATTGCCAAGGTTAATAATCATTTCATCCACCGCTGTAATGTTTTTACTTGGGCGTACTATTCACCAGAAAATACTACTGCTAAGTTTGATCTATGTTGGGCGCCAAGCCGGATACACTGTGTTCCAAGCTAAATTTATATACTTAATATCGACCCCTAGCGTGAGTAGAACATATGAGAAACTCTTAATGACTAGGCCGTGGGATGATTGGATCATCAACCCAGACAACATTTGATTGTGGAGAAGGATGTGGTATTACAACTATTGCTACCTACTGGAATCAAAGAATCTACTTTGTAAAAATTGAATTTAATATACTTAGAAAACATTATAGCATCTTGAATAAAATTAACACTATTAACGGAGCATACTACTTTAACCATTGCCACGAACAAAATTACTTAATACGCCGGTCGGGAGAATAACGTGAATTTAACTTATTTCCAAATTTATGCTTAAAGAATTTATATTGGCCCTATCGAAAAACAGAGAGTGTGTGTCGTAGATTACATGAGCTTACCAACGGAAACATTGTCTCCTACGTGCTTGAAGTCTCGTTGCGTCTGATGTTCTTCATTGGAGTTGACGGCGTCAGGTTCTTTCTCGTAGATTAAAAGTTATTGTTACTGCTTGTGGTGGAGTATAATCCATGAACCACAACACGTCGTCTGCCTTAGCACTGCAAGACGCGTGGAACCCATGATCTGATGTGATCAGCGGAGTTAGCGTGAATAAATTGTCCCATTTGGCACTTGCGAACAAAGTATGTTTACTGCACCAAGCGTAAAGTCTCAATGCAAAGTCCCCTCTTCAACCAGCGCGTTCACTATATGGCCTTCCAGCTCCTCCCACCAGAGTCTAGCTTCACACCGCGGCCTCGCTGCTTCGACCAATCCGCGTGCGTCACGTTTCTCGCCATGCCCGACCTACGTTGCTTCTTCTTCCTTGATTGGTTGGTCACCTCACGCGGCTCTGCGCGCCATGAGGTTCCTTCCCCTGGACAAGAAGCGTCACTGTACATTTCCGTTTTACCGGGCAAGACGTAAATCATACCTCGTTTTCTCGGTTTGAAGTGTTCCCTCGGATTTCGTAATTCTATTGTACTCCAATCTATTCTTGTATTGAAATACCCAGTGAGTCACACACCACTCTCTCTTAGCCCTAATGAATAAAATCCCGTCTTTACGTATGAAATGATTTGCCGTGCAATTTGTATCTTGGAATCATCCAATATAGATACGGATTTCTACTAGTAGACATCCTATCTGTAATCTTCCAAATTTAAAAGCTCCACAAAAAATGACGTAATAAATATTAATAATAATAGTGTGAAATATAAAATTGAATAAACTGAAATAATTTAACTTGGCTGGATTATTGCCGCGTTTAACAAATATGATATAGTCCAACTAACTTGTGTTAGTGGCATAAAACCCCCTAGAAAAACATGTTACATTCGCCTCGAATGATCATGTGCTTTACCATGCATATGCCACAGCACATGATGATTCCAGACACGTTAGAAAAAAAACCTCCAAAATACAACTTACACAAATGAAATGACCCTTTACACATATGAACACATATCAACGCTCAATCATGCGCTTTGCGCTAATGTTCGTCTCATTATGATGTGTTCTTATTTTGTCACTTCATAATGTTTGTCATTCTCACGAATGTTCATTCTGCCACTCCCCCTCTCATCATTCTATGTGGGAAAAATTACATATATAAGTGTGTTCCCTCTGTATCCACAATTCACTACACACGCATTTATGGTGTTCAGTAGAAAACCACTGCGGAACTCTTCTAGAAATATTAGGTGCTCCACACCTACCGTATACCAATATCATGGTACACGATCTCACAAGATCCCACACTCGCGGTAGAGCAAAGTGATCTACTTCCCACCTTCTCTGTGAAATTTTTAATTAAAAGGAAAGACATGACTGTAAAACAAAACCAGTAAGTACCCATTACTTATAACACGAGATATTCCTGTGCCGTATGTGCCCTATCTTACTAAGTACATGTAAACTAAAACCCACCTTACTCTAGATCACAATTGCTCATATTTGTCGCTCAGCCAGTAGTTAACAACCCAGACCAGTCCACCTATCGAACCTGACCTAGTTGCCACAACTTTTTATCTGTTACTTATATACAACTCCTCATGAGGTCTTGTACCTCGTTCACAAAATACCTTAATTATATCCAACCCTGATCTCACATAGCTAGGTCGTAAGCAGGAGTCACGTGTGCTGATGTGTATGAGCTTCATGGAGGACTGTCTCGCCTTCTGATGGCCCATCTTTTATCTCGTGGACGCCTTAAGCTAACAAGCCCTATACAAGCGCTCCCCCATCTCTTGGAGATAAATGGGAATCCATCAGCGCTGCCAAAATGGCCTTGGTACATCGAGACAATTTAGTGCTCAACAGCATCCTCCACTCCCTTCATCTTTCCCTGTGCCTTAAAAACTCTCATTTACTTACATACTACCCCCCTGTGTGACTTCTGATACGCCTGCCTTGAAGACCAGATCTTCCACGCACCAAATACCACGCTTACTCATTTGATAGGCTGGCTCGCCAGCTAAACACACTTATTTTATGACACTTATTTCTTAAGACTATGAATATTATACGTTCCGTATAACCTTTTTCCCTGACCGTCCTCCAGCACATATGCTGTTTTGCCAATACGTTTAGACACTACAAATGGGCCCTCATAGAGGTAGAAAAACTTGGACATAACTTTCTCTAGCTTATTTGACTGTTTCGGCACTCCAAGTAAGACTTTGTCTCCCGGCTCGAATAGGTCAAATTTAGTTTCTTTTTGTTGGCGAATTCTCTTTTGAGCTGACTTAGATAAATTCTGTTTCGCCAACTGGACAATGACATCCATCCCCGGTTGTTTTCCCTTATTTAACCCCAAGACTCTAGCAAGTTCATTTTGTGGTCTTTTTCCGAAGTGTACTTCGTGTGGCGTCAGTTTCATGCTCTCATGCTGGATAGAATTCAGCCAAGTCTCGACTTTGGGAAGATGTCCAACCCAGGCCGAATGCTTATCATGCACTAGAGTCCGAAAAAGACGACCCACTTTCCTTAATGGACGCTCTGCAGAATTACCCTGAGGGTACCTTACAGAGGAATGAACGTGTGTAACCCCAGCTTCTTGCATACTGGTTCTCCATTTCTTTGCAACAAACTGTGGTCCACTGTCAGATAATATCCTGAGAGAAACGCCAAACTCGGGTATATACCTATTAACGATCAGTCAGCTACACGCTAGACCGGTGGCTTTCCTTAGCGGATATAGCTTGACATACTTACTAAAAGCGTCAGTAACTATATAAATGTATTCGTAGCCGTACTGTCCTTTAACGATTGGGCCAAATAAATCCACACACAGTAGTTCCCCGGGACTACTTGTGAGAAAAGCCGATCTTTCCCCGACTAAATATTTAACTGGATACTTGCTTCTCTGACAGGTGTCACACCTAGCTAAGATCCTTCTAACATCCCTTCCCATTTTACTCCAAATAAAGTTATGTGCAATTTCATAGAAGACTTTGGTAGCACCAAAGTATCCTAGTTCCTTATGAATGAACCAAATAAGTTCCTCCCGTAAACTGGCAGGAACACATATTGCCCACCGATTCTTCCTACATTTTCGTGCAAGAAGCCCATCCTGCATCTTGTACGTGAACCGCCCTACTTTCACACACTCCTCGTCGCTTGCTTCTAATATGGCCAGAGGCTCCCTTAAAATTACGTCATCACGCTGCTCCACTAACATATTTCTCAGCGTCTGTAACGATGCCCAGTTGCTGCTGTCCACACATGCACATAACAAAATACCGTGCTCTGCCTTAACAACAGGATTATCCCTACATAAATTTGTGTCCCTAGAAAGCATATCTGCAAGAATGTTATCTTTCCCTTTAATATATTTTACTGTGAATTCGTATTCCTGAAGTGCAAGAATCCACCTACTAACTCTGTTAGAACTGAGTTTACATGTCCTCATATATAATAAAGCATGGTGATCTGTATGAATCTCAAATTTACCCCCAACTAAATACATCCTAAATTTTCCTAAACTGAAAACAATTCTTAAAAGCTCTAACTCAGTTATAGTATATCTTTTCTCTGCTGCTGTAAGTCCTTGTGATGCTAAAGACACGATGCACAAATTACCCTCTTCATCTCTCTGACACAATACTCCTGCAATTCCTATATGTGACGCATCAGTCATTACCACATATTCCTTACTTTCATACGATACTTCAGCACCACAGCTTTCTCAAAACCTGCCTTCAGCGCTTGAAATGCCAGATCATGCTTGGACTCCCATCTCCAGCGATTACCACTTTTAAGCAATTCTCTAAATGGTTCTACTAACCCTGAGTATTTAAGAACGAACCTGCGGAAAAAATTACAAATACCAAGGTATGTTTTCAACTGTTTAACATTCTGTGGCACCTCTGCGTTAAGTATCTTATTAACCCTACTTTCTTCTGGTGTTACACCTCTAATCGACACTCTATGACCTAAAAATGTCACTTCTGACTGACAGAATGACGACTTAGACAGCTTCAAAGTGAACCCTGCCTGATCTAACTTCTGAAAAACTATATTTAAATGACGTAGATGCTCCTCAAAACTGCGTGAACTAATTACCATATCATCAATGTAAATGGTTACAAACTCTCCTGTGTCATCCCCTAACGCGATGTTTAAAGCCCTAATTAAAGCTGCTGAGCTACTTTTTAACCCATAAGGTACCCTGCAAAACTGATATAGGTTATATTTATGACTAAAAGCTGTAAATGGCCGATTTTCATACATAAGTGGCACTTGCCAGAAACTGGAACTTAAATCTACACATGTGAAATACTTTTTACCCTCAAATGTCTGCATCAACTCTTCAATGGACATGGACTTCAGCTGATCTGAACTGATTCTACTGTTAACTAAACGAGCGTCTAAACAAATTCGGACTGTACCATCAGCCTTCGGTACTGTAATTAAAGGATTAACATATTGACTGTTTGAGTACTCTATAATGCCATCTTCAAGCATCTGGTTAATTTGTGCCTCCACTGAACCCTGATAAGCGAAAGGTATAGGATATATATGTCCTGTAAATACTGATCTATCAATAACGTTCAATGAATTGAAACGTTTTGCTAGCTCCTAACTGTTGGGTGAGAAATGTAACTGTTTACCTTTGCTTAAGCTATGTTGTTTTAATGGGCGCCAAGACCTCAATGCAATGTTGAAATCTAAATTTGTATTTAACAACGTCTAGCTCTGGCAGAACACCTTCAAGACTCTATTCACTCAGATCGTGGTATGATTTGATCATTAACCCAACAAACAATTGTATCAAGAGAAGGAATTGGTCTATATCTAATGCTACCTACTGAAAGCAAAGATTGCATTGTAAAAGAAATGAATTTATTATATAAAACAAGTATAGCAAAATTAATAAAAATAATAAGTATAACATTTAAATTGGAGCGTTGTGATTTGAATATTAACGATAGAAAATTACGTGAAAACGGAGTCTGATAAATTGATTTTACTCTTATTTCCAAGCTATGAAGTTACTGAAATATGAAATGTAAAACAAAGAAAAATGAGAGATTGCGTATTTCTGCGTCATTTGCGCTTACCATTGGAAATTGCCAAGGCATTTCCCTCGTACTTGCTGATGCTGTATGCTTCCCACAGTCTCCTGGACGTCGTCATCTCCGTCGAAATTTGATGATATTCTCGTAGATTAGATAATTCTATAGTCCGTACCTCGGACCCAAACACTCGTACAACCAAGTTTTACAAAAGTTCGTCGCTAATTCCACTGAACATCGGAGCGACACGCACTTGCGACCGTACTCTGCAAGTTCTACACAGATTGTCCCTAACTCCACTGAACATCGGAGCGACGCGCACGCGCATCCATACTCCTCAAGTATTTCACAGATAGTCCTCGTTTCACGGCGCGTCGAAAGATATATCCACACGTTGGCTCCCCCACCATGGTACCGACATCTAGCTTACGTCGTCCTCACTGATTGGCTGCCCCCTACGCGCTAGATCCCCACTCCTTCCTCATTACACTCCGCGGGAGGGAGAAGTCGATTTCCGTTTCAACAATTCGCCTTTTCTTGACGATGCGACCCAAGATTGCGTCATGCTTCTCGACAAGAATCAGCGTGTACTTGAAATCCCAGTGAGTCATCTCTCTCAAATACCCTAACTGACAAAAACTCCGTAAAATTCCATAATCAGATAATTTTCTATGATATCGTCGTTCGTAATAATTTGCTTGATAGCGTTTTCTAAGACATAGAAAACCTATCTGAATGCTAATAATTTTTATAAAATGCTCCGAAAATACCTTAATAATAATTATAATAAATTAATAATAATAATAAATTACCATGAAAAATTGTCTTGGCTGAACAATTTGCCGCGTAAATAAATATAGAATGGCTTCCTACTGACTTATGCCAGTTGCATAAAACCCCTCGAAAAACACGTTACATATTCGCCTCGGATCATCGGATGATTTACCGTGACGACGGTCCATTATCCGATTATCCCAGACACGTTAATAAACCCCATCCAAAATACATATTACATAAACGAAATCACCCTAAATTACAGATATATACACTCATATTTTTTCTTCACGCACTTTGCGTCAAAGTTTGTTGTCACTATGGATTGCACTTTTCCACCAGTCCAATGTTTCTCATATAAAATAGTGTTCCACGGATATTTCCGCCTCTCAAATTCCTCTATGTTGGAGAAATAGACATAATAAATGTGTGAGCACTATGTATTTATGATGTCATATCACACGCATTGAAGGTGTTCTGATATATTTATATCACCATAGAACTCCCTAATTTCACTGGAGGTCCCCTCCTTATGGTGAAATTTAATCTCACTTATCACTGAGCACACGATCACACTATTGTGGCAGCGCCTCGTGACCATAATACTTAATCTCTCTTTAAAGTAGATTAAATTAATATTGACTTCTGAAAAAAAAAAAAAAAAAAAAAAAAAAAAAAAAAAAAAAAACAGTAAATGCGCATTACATATAACACCAAATATTTCTGTGCCGTAATCGCCCTGTCTTGTTAAGTTCCCGTTAACCATATTCTACTTAATACTAGTTCTCAACACAGACCATTTCTCCTCCCACAAATAATACCCTTTGTACAAATTATCTTAAATTACACACTTACAAATCTTACATGGCGAGGCCGTAAACAGAAATCACGTGTGCTGATATGTATGAGTTTCATGAAGGACTGTCTCGCATTCTGATGGCCCATCTTTAATCTCGTGGACGCCTTAAGCTAACAAGCCCTATACAAGCGCTCCCCCATCTCTTGGAGATAAATGGGAACCCATCAGCGCTGCCAAAATGGCCTTGGTGCATCGAGACAATTTAGTGCTCAACAGCATCCGACAATCCCGTCATATTTCCCTGTACCTTAAAAACTCTCATTTACTTACATACTACCCCCCTGTGTGACTTCTGATACGCCTGCCTTAAGACCAGATCCTCCCACGCACCAAATACCACACTTACTCATTTGATAGGCTGGCTCGCCAGCTAAACACACTCACTTTATGACACATATTTTCGTAGACTATGTATATTATACGTCCCGTATAATCTGTTCCCCTCACTATTCTCCAGCACATATGCTGTTTTGCCAATACGTTTGGAAACTATAAATGGGCCCTCGTAGAGATAAAAGAACTTGGACATGACTTTCTCTAGCTTATTTGACTGTTTCGGCACTCTAAGTAAGACTCTGTCTCCCGGCTCGAATAGGTCAAATTTAGTTTCTTTTTGTTGGCGAATTCTCTTTTGTGCTGACTTAGATAAATTCTGTTTCGCCAACTGGACAATGTAATCCATCCCCGGTTGCTTACCCTCATTTAATCCCAACACCCTCGCTAGTTCATTTTGTGGTCTTTTTCCGAAGTGAACTTCGTATGGCGTCAATTTCGTGCTCTCATGCTGGACAGAATTCAGCCAAGTCTCGACCTTGGGAAGATGTCCAACCCAGGCCGCATGCTTGTCATGCACTAGAGTCCGAAAAAGACGAGCCACTTCCCTTAATGGACGCTCTGCAGAATTACCCTGAGGGTACCTTACAGAGGAATGAACGTGTGTTATACCAGCTTCCTGCATACTGGTTCTCAATTTCTTTGCAGTAAACTGTGGTCCACTGTCAGATAGTATCCTGAGAGGAATGCCAAACTCAGGTACATACTTATTAATGATCAGACGGCTACACGCTAGTCCCGTGGCTTTCCTTAGCGGATATAGCTTGACATACTTACTAAAAGCGTCAATAACTATAAAAATGTACTCGTAGCCGTACTGTCCTTTAACGATCGGGCCAAATAAATCCACACACAGTAGTTCACCGGGACTACTGGTGAGAACTGCAGATCTCTCCCCCACTAAATATTTAACTGGATATTTACTCCTTTGACAGGTGTCACACTTAGCTAAAATCCTCCTAACGTCCCTTCCCATTTTACTCCAAATAAAGTCACGACCAATTTCATAGAAGACCTTGGCAGCACCAAAGTGTCCTAATTCCCTATGAATGAACCAAATTAGCTCCTCCCGCAAAGTGGCAGGAACACATATTGCCCACCGATTATTCCTACATTTCCTTGCAAGAAGCCCATCCTGCATCTTGTACGTGAACCGTCCTACTTTCACATACTCTTCTTCACCTATTTCCAACCTAGCCAGTGGCTCCTTTAACTTAACGTCATCACGTTGCTCTACTAGCATATTTCTCAGTGTCTGTAACGATGCCCTGTTGCTACTGTCCACACATGCACATATTAAAATACCGTCCTCTGCTTTAACCACAGGATAATCCCTACATAAATTAGTGTCCCTCGATAGCATGTCTGCAAGAATGTTATCTTTACCTTTAATATATTTTACTGTGAATTCGTATTCCTGCAGAGCAAGAATCCACCTACTAACTCTGTTAGAACTGAGTTTACAAGTCCTCATATACAGTAATGCATGGTGATCTGTGTGGATCTCAAATTTCCCCCCTACTAAATACATTCTAAATTTTCCTAAACTGAAAACAATACCTAAAAGCTCTAACTCAGTAATCGTGTATCTTTTCTCCGCTGCTGTCAGTCCTCGCGAGGCTAAAGATACAATGCACCGATTACCCTCATCATCTTTCTGACATAATACTCCAGCAATGCCTATATGTGAAGCATCTGTCATAACCACATATACCTTATCTTTTAACGGATATTTCAGCACTACAGCTTTCTCAAAACCTTCCTTCAGCGCTCTAAAAGCCTGATCATGCTTGGACTCCCATCTCCACCGAGTCCCACTTTTAAGCAATTCCCTGAATGGTTCTACCAACCCAGAGTATTTAAGAACGAACCTCCTGAAAAAGTTGCAAATTCCCAGGTAAGTTTTTAACTGTTTAACATTCTGTGGCACCTCTGCGTTAAGTATCTTATTAACCCTACTTTCCTCTGGTGTTACACCTCTACTCGACACTCTATGACCTAAAAATGTCACTTCTGACTGACAGAATGACGACTTAGACAGCTTCAAAGTGAACCCTGCCTGATCTAACTTCTGAAAAACTATATTTAAATGACATAGATGCTCCTCAAAGCTGCGTGAACTAATTACCATATCATCAATGTAAATGGTTACAAACTCTCCTGTGTCATCCCCTAATGCGATGTTTAAAGCCCTAATTAAAGCTGCTGAACTACTCTTTAACCCATAAGGTGTTCTACAAAATTGATAAAGGTTATATTTATGACTAAAAGCTGTAAATGGTCTATCTTCGTACATAAGTGGCACTTGCCAAAAACTGGAACTCAAATCTACACAAGTGAAATACTTCTTCCCCTCAAATGTTTGCATTAATTCCTCTATTGACATAGATTTCAGCTGATCTGAACTAATTCTACTGTTAACCAAACGAGCGTCTAAACAAATACGAACAGTGCCGTCGGTCTTGGGTACCGTTATCAAAGAATTAACATATGGACTGTTCGAGTGCTCAATAATCCCATCTTCAAGCATCTGGTTAATTTGTGCCTCAGCTGCACTCTGATAAGCGAAAGGTACAGGATATCTATGTCCTGTGAATACTGACCTATCAATAACGTTCAATGAATGTGTATAGCAATTGGCCATACCAATGCGATCCTCAAAAACTCTCCTATTACACCATAACACATCATAGAGCCGAACACACTGTTCATCCTCTATATTTCCCTGAAATGCAGCCTCACGTAACGAGTCCTCTAGACTTCCGTTCGTAATCACACTGCCCACAAAACATGGAGAACCCCGCTCTACGGCTGGCGATATCTCATTTAAAGTACAAATCACACCTACAATACTACTTCTCTGAATATGGTCATTGAACGCTACTTCTACTTCAGAATCTCCCCATTTAAATTTCAAACTCCCTACATCATAACATAAGTTACCAGACACTCTACTTAGCCACTCTGAACCCAAGATAACACTGAATACTAAATTTGGAATTACAAGACAAATCTGCTTCTCTACATGATTATTAATTTTAATGTCTACTAAAACTTGCTTAGAAATTACTTTAGACCTCTTCCCAACAGCTGTGATAACAAAAGTGCTTTTAATTGGCATCTCCTCAAAATTTACTCCAGTTCCTTTCATTTTATCATAAAATGCACTACTTATGCAACTCTTCATACAACCACTATCAATTAAAACATCTGTGTACGCCTCGGACACGTTAAATTTAACTATGGGGCTCTTACTAACCACTTCCTGAATAATACCTTCATCATTTAGTTCATGTAATAATTCATTTCTTACATTTAGGTCATAGGGTTCCTGTATAATTGTATGGACAGGGCATGCTACAGACTGAGATTCTGACCTTACTTCGCAGCCTGGTTCGCGTTTAAAGAACCGCTACAGCTGGCCGTAGTACTACTAACTACTGAACTGGTCTGGTTGTTTTGGGCTGTGTTGTCATTGTTTGGCTGTATATTACTACCACTAGGCTGTCCTCTTCCTTGACCCCTATTCTGGTTGTAATTATTGTCATTATAATTTCTCCCTTGATTTCCCCTGAAATCATTGTTTCTCCCTTGATTTCCCCTGTAATCATTGTTCCTCCCTTGATTTCCCCTGAAATCATTGTTCCTCCCTTGATACTGATTACCATAGCCATTTCCTCTGTTCTGATATAGCTGATTATTATTATTTCTATTTTGAGCGTTGGCCCCTTCGCCACCGTTCCCTTGAACTTCCTGATGCCTGGCTTCATTAGGTCTATTATTATTATTACCCTGGTTCCGATTGAAATTGTCCTCATAACCCCCTCTCCCTAGTGCATCAAATGTGCTTAACAAATTTTCTACTTGTGATATAGTCTTCACATTCTGGATACAAGCAGCCTCCTTGATCCTATAGGGAAAGTGCCTAAGTAGCAACCTTACCACATCACTTTCCTCCTTCAACCCATCCAGATATTTACACACTAATACCTGCCCTAAAAAGTATTCGGTCATGGTGGAGCTTCCTTTAGGGTTATATTTACCACACACTACTCCCTCACGATGCTGCGACTGAATAACCTCATTCCAGAACTTTTCACAGAATTTCATTTTAAAATCATTCATATCAGTAAACTTGTCTCTGTAGACAGCAAACCAATTCCTCGTTTCCCCCACAAACACTTGTTCTAAAATTTCAACTACCTGGCACCACTCAATACTACCATTTTCCAACCTCTCCCCGAATTTATTTTCTATATTGTTCATGAACTCCATTGGGCACCCCTGTCGATTGCTGAACTTACCCAGTTCTACCTCCCTGTGTGTGCTATTCACAAAAACTGGCCTATTCTGACTATTTTCTTGCCTGATCCTAGCTTTTAATTTTAACTCTAATTCTGCGATTTTCTCCTCAGCCTTCCTCTCAATACTGTTTACTGTTAATTTAATGTTTCCTTCTGATTCTTCTACTTTATCATATAGCTTTGCTTGTTTCTCCTCAATCTTGCTAATGCTCTCTCTATTACTCTCTCTTAAATCATTTACTTCTGCAACTATTTGGGAGTGGACTTTCTCAATTCTACCCCCCAGCTGTTCCTTAACCTCTTTAGTAGCTACCTGAATTTTGTCAATTTCTCCCCCCAATTGCTTTTTGACCTGCTGTGTTTCCAGTTGCACTAGTTCTTTTAAATTTTCAGCCTGTGTACTGATTCTAATTTCCAACTCCTCCTGTACTTTTCCTAATTTTCTGTCTACATCTGCAATAATCTCTTTAGCCTTTTCTTCCATCACCCCCCTGATCTCACCTCTAATCAGTTCGAATTTGTCACTCATTTCCCTACTGTTTTGTTCTAATTTGGCGTTTAAACTATCGCTCAATTCCCTATTACTCTCTTTATTTTCCCTACTGTTTTGTTCTAGTTTAGCGTTATTCTGTTCTAACTTTGCATTTAAAGCTTCTGTACTTTCTTTATTTTCCCTACTGTTTTGTTCTAATTTAGCGTTATTCTGTTCTAACTTTGCATTTAAAGCTTCTGTACTTTCTTTATTTTCCCTACTGTTTTGTTCTAATTTTGCGTTTAAGGCATCACTACTAACTTTGTTCTGATACATGAACTCGAGAAGTAAAGTTTTTAATTCTGGTTGGCCGCCTACACTCCCTGTTTCAGTATCGGGATTTACCTCCGCTACCCCGGTACTACCATCACTCGACATACTGCTCGTATCATCACTTTCCCGTTGATGACCACTACGTAACCTCATCTGTCTTTCTTTCTCATCCCCCATAATGATATACACTGATAAAGACAAATAACCCCCAAAATACAGGCACAGAAATATATACCCTTCTCCTTCCACAAATGTTATTAGGTTTTCAGCCCCAAGTTGTCGGCGACAAATGAAACGTGTTGCTTAGGCTGGGATGACAAGTGAAACGGTATTTACTTTGCTCCACGTTGAGCGTACAAATGAAACGTTTTGCTAGCTCCTAACTGTTGGGTGAGAAATGTAACTGTTTACCTTTGCCTAAGCTATGTTGTTTTAATGGGCGCCAAGACCTCAATGCAATGTTGAAATCTAAATTTGTATTTAACAACGTCTAGCTCTGGCAGAACACCTTCAAGACTCTATTCACTCAGATCGTGGTATGATTTGATCATTAACCCAACAAACAATTGTATCAAGAGAAGGAATTGGTCTATATCTAATGCTACCTACTGAAAGCAAAGATTGCATTGTAAAAGAAATGAATTTATTATATAAAACAAGTATAGCAAAATTAATAAAAATAATAAGTATAAAATTTAAATTGGAGCGTTGTGATTTGAATATTACCGATAGAAAATTACGTGAAAACGGAGTCTGATAAATTGATTTTACTCTTATTTCCAAGCTATGAAGTTACTGAAATATGAAATGTAAAACAAAGAAAAATGAGAGATTGCGTATTTCTGCGTCATTTGCGCTTACCATTGGAAATTGCCAAGGCATTTCCCTCGTACTTGCTGATGCTGTGTGCTTCCCACAGTCTCCTGGACGTCGTCATCTCCGTCGAAATTTGATGATATTCTCGTAGATTAGATAATTCTATGGTCCGTACCTCGGACCCAAACACTCGTACAACCAAGTTTTACAAAAGTTCGTCGCTAATTCCACTGAATATCGGAGCGACACGCACTTGCGACCGTACTCTGCAAGTTCTACACAGATTGTCCCTAACTCCACTGAACATCGGAGCGACTCGCACGCGCATCCATACTCCTCAAGTATTTCACAGATAGTCCTCGTTTCACGGCGCGTCGAACGATATATCCACACGTTGGCTCCCCCACCATGGTACCGACATCTAGCTTACGTCGTCCTCACTGATTGGCTGCCCCCTACGCGCTAGATCCCCACTCCTTCCTCATTACACTCCGCGGGAGGGAGAAGTCGATTTCCGTTTCAACAATTCGCCTTTTCTTGACGATGCGACCCAAGATTGCGTCATGCTTCTCGACAAGAATCAGCGTGTACTTGAAATCCCAGTGAGTCATCTCTCTCAAATACCCTAACTGACAAAAACTCCGTAAAATTCCGTAATCAGATAATTTTCTATGATATCGTCGTTCGTAATAATTTGCTTGATAGCGTTTTCTAAGACATAGAAAACCTATCTGAATGCTAATAATTTTTATAAAATGCTCCGAAAATACCTTAATAATAATTATAATAAATTAATAATAATAATAAATTACCATGAAAAATTGTCTTGGCTGAACAATTTGCCGCGTAAATAAATATAGAATGGCTTCCTACTGACTTATGCCAGTTGCATAAAACCCCTCGAAAAACACGTTACAGAATGTGTATAGCAATTGGCCATGCCAATGCGATCCTCAAAAACTCTCCTATTATACAATAACACATCATAGAGCAGAACACAATGGTCTACCTCTATATGCCCCTGAAATGCAGCATCATGTAACGAGTCCTCTAGACTACCGTTCGTAATCAAACAGCCCACAAAAATTTGAGTATCCTGCTCTTCGGCTGGTGATATCTCACTTAAAGAACAAATCACTCCTACAACACTACTCCCCTGAACATTGTCGTTGAACGCTACCTCTACTTCAGAATTATTCCATTTAAATTTCAAACTACCTACTTCATAACATAAGTTACCAGACACTCTACTTAGCCAATCTGAACCCAAAATAACACTGAAAACTATGTTTGGAATTACAAGACAAATCTGCTTTTCGATATGATTATTAATTTTAATGTCCACTAAAACTTGCTTAGAAATAACTTTAGACCTCTTCCCTACAGCTGTGATAACAAAAGTGCTTTTAATTGGCATCTCCTCAAAATTTACACCAGTTCCTTTCATTTTATCGTAATATGTACTACTTATGCAGCTCTTCATACAACCACTATCAATTAAAACATCGGTGTGCGCCTCGGACACGTTAAGTTAGATAATGGGGCTTTTACTAGCCACCTCCTGAATAATACATTCATCATTTAATTCATGCAACAATTCATTTCTTACATTTAGGTCATAGGGTTCCTGTATAAGTGTATGGACAGGGCATGTAACAGACTGAGATTCTGACCTTACTTCGCAGCCTGGTTCGTGTTTAAAGCACCGCTACAGCTGGCTGTAGTACTACTAACTACTGCACTGGTCTGGTTGTTCTGGGCTGTGTTGTCATTGTTTGGCTGTATATTACTACCACTAGGCTGGCCTCTTCCTTGACCCCTATTCTGGTTGTAATTATTGTCATTATAATTTCTCCCTTGATTTCCCCTGAAATCATTATTTCTCCCTTGATTTCCCCTGAAATCATTGTTCCTCCCTTGATTTCCCCTGAAATCATAGTTCCTACCTTGGTACTGATTACCATAGCCATTTCCTCTGTTCTGATTCTGCTGATTATTATTTCTATTTTGAGCGTTGGCCCCTTCTCCACCGTTCCCTTGAACTTCCTGATGCCTGGCTTCATTAGGCCTATTATTATTATTACCCTGGTTCCTATTGAAATTGTCCTCATAACCCCCTCTTCCTAGTGCATCAAATGAGCTTAACAAATTTCCTACTTGTGATATTGTCTTTACATTCTGGATACAAGCAGCCTCCTTGATCCTATAGGGAAAGTGCCTAAGTAGCAACCTCACCACATCACTTTCCTCCTTCAACCCATCCAGATATTTACACACTAATACCTGCCCTAAAAAGTATTTGGTCATGGTGGAGCTTCCTTTAGGGTTATATTTACCACACACTACTCCCTCACGATGCTGCGACTGAATAACCTCATTCCAGAACTTTTCACAGAATTTCATTTTAAAATCATTAATATCAGTAAACTTGTCTCTATAGACAGCAAACCAGTTCCTTGTCTCCCCTACAAACGCTTGCTCTAAAATTTCAACTACCTGGCACCACTCAATACTACCATCTTCCAACATCGCCCCGAATTTATTTTCTATAGTATTCATGAACTCCATTGGGCACCCCTGTCGATTGCTGAACTTACCCAGTTCTACCTCACTGTGTGTGCTATTCACAAAAACTGGCCTATTCTGACTATTTTCTTGCCTGATCCTAGCTTTTAATTTTAATTCTAATTCTGCGATTTTCTCCTCAGCCTTCCTCTCAATACTGTTAATTTGATGTTTCCTTCTGATTCTTCTACTTTATCATATAGCTTTGCTTGTTTCTCCTCAATCTTGCTAATTCTCCCTCTATTACTCTCTCTTAAATCATTTACTTCTGCAACTATTTGCGAGTGGACTTTCTCAATTCTACCCCCCAGCTGTTCCTTAACCTCTTTAGTTGATACCTGAATCTTGTCAATTCCCCCCCCCCCCCAATTTCTTTTTAACCTGCAGTGTTTCTAATTTAACTAATTCCTTTAAATTTTCACCCTGTGTGCTGATTCTACTTTCCAACTCCTCCTGTACTTTTCCTAATTTCTTGTCTACAAATGCAATGATCTCTTTAACCTTCTCTTCCATTACTCCTCTGATTTCTCCTCTAATCTGTTCCATTTTCACACTAATTTCCTTGCTGTTCTTATCTAATTTTGCATTATTCTGTTCTAATTTTTTACTTAAAGCTTCTGTACTTTCTTTATTTTCCCTACTGTTTTGTTCTAATTTTGCATTATTCTGTTCTAATTTTTTATTTAAAGCTTCTGTACTTTCTTTATTTTTCCTACTGTTTTGTTCTAATTTTGCATTATTCTGTTCTAATTTTTTATTTAAGGCATCACTACTAACTTTGTTCTGAAACATGAATTCGAAAAGTAAAGTTTTTAATTCTGGTTGGCCGCCTACACTCCCTGTTTCAGTATCGGGATTTTCCTCCGCTACCCCGGTACTACCATCACTCGACATACTGCTCGTATCATCACTCTCCTGTTGATGACCACTACGTAACCTCATCTGTCTTTCTTTCTCATCCCCCATAATGATATACACTGATAAGGACAAATAACCCCCGAAATTCCGGCACAGAAATATGTCTCCTTCTCCTTCCACAAATGTTCCTGGGTTTTCGTCCCCACGCTGGGCGCCAAATGTAATGTTTTTACTTGGGCGTACTGTTCACCAGAAAATACTACTGCTAAGTTTGATCTATGTTGGGCGCCAAGCCGGATACACTGTGTTCCAAGCTAAATTTATATACTTAATATCGACCCCTAGCGTGAGTAGAACATATGAGAAACTCTTAATGACTAGGCCGTGGGATGATTGGATCATCAACCAAGACAACATTTGATTGTGGAGAAGGATGTGGTATTACAACTATTGCTACCTACTGGAATCAAAGAATCTACTTTGTAAAAATTGAATTTAATATACTTAGAAAACATTATAGCACCTTGAATAAAATTAACACTATTAACGGAGCATACTACTTTAACCATTGCCACGAACAAAATTACTTAATACGCCGGTCGGGAGAATAACGTGAATTTAACTTATTTCCAAATTTATGCTTAAAGAATTTATATTGGCCCTATCGAAAAACAGAGAGTGTGTGTCGTAGATTACATGAGCTTACCAACGGAAACATTGTCTCCCACGTGCTTGAAGTCTCGTTGCGTCTGATGTTCTTCATTGGAGTTGACGGCGTCAGGTTCTTCCTCGTAGATTAAAAGTTATTGTTACTGCTTGTGGTGGAGTATAATCCATGAACCACAACACGTCGTCTGCCTTAGCACTGCAAGACGCGTGGAACCCATGATCTGATGTGATCAGCGGAGTTAGCGTGAATAAATTGTCCCATTTGGCACTTGCGAACAAAGTATGTGCTTACTGCACCAAGCATAAAGTCTCAATGCAAAGTCCCCTCTTCAACCAGCGCGTTCACTATATGGCCTTCCAGCTTCTCCCACCAGAGTCTAGCTTCACCCCGCGGCCTCGCTGCTTCGACCAATCCGTGTGCATCACGTTTCTCGCCATGCCCGACCTACGTTGCATCTTCTTCCTTGATTGGTTGGTCACCTCACGTGGCTCTACGCGCCATGAGGTTCCTTCCCCTGGACAAGAAGCGTCCCTGTACATTTCCGTTTTACCGGACAAGACGTAAATCATACCTCGTTTTCTTGGTTTGAAGTGTTCCCTCGGATTTCGTAATTCTATTGTACTCCAATCTATTCTTGTATTCAAATACCCAGTGAGTCACACACCACTCTCTCTTAGCCCTAATGAATACAATCCCGTCTTTACGTATGAAATGATTTGCCGTGCAATTTGTATATTGGAATCATCCAATATAGATACGGATTTCTACTAAGAAATCCTATCTGTAATCTTCCAAATTTAAAAGCTCCACAAAAAAATGACGTAATAAATATTAATAATAATAATGTGAAATATAAAATTGAATAAACTGAAATAATTTAACTTGGCCGGATTCATCATCATCATCATTTCCCGTTTCCAGCTTCGTGGGTCGGGTTGTGAATTAAGGACCTCCAACGTTTCCTGTCTCTCCACCACTCCTCTCCTGTTTTTAGTACTTCTTCAGGTTTTCCTCCTCTCTTCTCCACACACTCCCACACTGTATCTGCCCATCTCTTTCGGAGCCTTCCTCGTGGTCTCTTCCCTGTCATCTTTTCACAGAAAGTTTTCTTTGGTACTCTCTCCTCTCCCATTCTCATCATATGTCCATACCACTTTAACTTTGTTGTTTCTATCCTGTCCTGCAGCTTCAAGATTCCTGTCCTTTTTCTAATCTCTTCATTTCTAACTCTATCTCTTCTGGTCTTGCCCTCTATACCTCTTAGGAATTTCATCTCCGCGGCTTGTATTCTACTCTCCTCTCTTTTTGTAGTAGTCCACGCTCCAGCTGCATATGTTAGTATGGGTCTGTAGTAGGTTGAATATAATACATTTTTACATTTCTTTGGGACATCTCGGTTCCACAGAATACCCCTTATGCTCTGGTAAAAACTGTTCGCTTGTTGTATTCTCTTTCCAATTTCCTCAGTTATCCTTCCATCTTCTGTGATCACACTTCCCAAGTACTTGAAACTTTTAACCACTTCTAGAATTTTCCCATTCAATTCTATCTTTCCTCTTCCTCCCTCTTGACATTACCATTGTCTTGCTCTTCTCTGTGCTTACTTTCATCCCATATTTCTCTATTTCTTGATTCCATACATCTAGTTGTTTTTGTACTTCCTTTTCATCCTCGCCCCATATCACTATATCATCTGCAAACAGCATGGCCTTTGTTGCCTCTTGTCCCAATCTCTGTTTAACATTCTTGTGAATTTCATCCATGACTATGATGAATAGTAAGGGGGGCAATACACTTCCCTGTCGGAGACCTGTTTCCACTTTAAACCATTCTGTTTCTCCTATACTGGTCTTCACGCTACTCACACAATATTTGTACATAGCTTTTAACATTTGGACATCAGCTCCGTTAAGTCTCCTTTTCCTTAATACATTCCAAACCACCTGTCGAGGCACACTGTCGTACGCTTTCTCAATATCAATAAATGTCATCACCATGTCTTTTCCAAATTCCCATCTTTTCTCCATCATTTGCCTTAATGCAAAGATTAGGTCAAATGTTGATCTGTCTTTCCTAAAACCATACTGTTCTTCTTCCATCTCTCCTTCTATCTTCCTCCTCAGTCTGCCTTCCAGAACTCTCTCAAAGATCTTAGCTACATGAGCGATAAGAGTGATCCCTCTGTAGTTATTGCATTCCTTTTTGTCACCTTTCTTAAAAATCGGGATAATTAATCCCTTTCCCCATTCTTCTGGAATCTCTTTCTTCTTCCAAATTATTCTAAATAATCTATACAACCACTGTACACCTATTGGTCCCGCTGCTTTTATCATTTCCGCGGACACCTCATCCTCTCCTGCTACTTTACCGCTCTTCATCTTCTGTATGGCTTCCTCTATTTCTAGCATAGTGATCTCCTTTTCTTGTTCTTCTTCTTCTTCCATTGTTTCTTCTTGTTCTTTTTCATCTTCCAGTTCGATGTATTTAACATTTAGTAGCTTTGAAAAGTATTCTTCCCATCTTTTTAATATATCATCTCTTTGATACAATATCTGTCCTGCTTCAGTTTTTACAAATTTTGTGTTTTCCCTACCTTTTACACTGTTTTTCACCAATCCATATAGAACCTTTTTACTTCCTTGGATATCCTCCTTCAAAGTTTCCGTGAAACCTTCCCAACTTTTCCTTTTTTCTTCTTGTACAATTTTTTGGCATGCCTTCTTTGCTTCTCTATATTTTTGCCATTTCTCTGCATTTTTACTGCCTATCCACTTCCTCCATGCCATTTTTTTTTCTTTGACAGCTTCCTTTACCCTGTTGTTCCACCAAGGGGTCTCCCTTTCCTTTTTCTTCCCTGATAGTCTTCCACAAGTGTTTACTGCACACTTCGCAAAACAATTTCTAAAACATGCCCATTCCTGTTCGACACTTTTTGCTTCGTCTTTGGGAATTTCCTTTTTCAAGTCTTCTTGGAACTTTTCCATTGCCTCTCTCTCTTTTAGCTTCCACACCTTTATTTTTCTTTCCCTTTTCTCCGCAAGCTTTGTGATTTTCCCAAGCCTTAATTTGGCTATCACCACTTTATGATCTCCTTCAAAATCTCCTCTTGGCATAGCTGTCACATCTACCAGTTGTCTACGTTTATCCTTTTCCACTAGGATAAGATCGATCATTGTTTTTGTCTTTCTGTCTCCCCATCCATACCTAGTTATTTTTTGGGAGTTCTTTTTCCTAAACCATGTATTTCCAACAATTAATCCATTCCTTCTACAGAAGTCTATTAACATTTCTCCTTCTTCATCCTGATTTCCATAGCTAAATGGGCCAATTATCTCTTCTTTTCCCTGCCTATCTGTTCCCACATGTGCATTCATATCCCCCATTATTATAACCTCTTTGTCTTCTATACACTTTTCCAGTTCTTCTAAGAAATCCTCTAAACATTCATCTACCTTCCCTGTCTGGGGTGCGTAAATCTGTATAAAATCCTTTGTTCCACTCTCAAGTCCTAGTCTAATTTTCATCAATCTGTCATTAATTTGGTCTACTTTCTCAACATACTGCACTAAGTCTTCTCTCAATATTATTGCAACACCATTCATTGCCTTCTTTCCTCCACTCCAATATATTCTATATCCCTTCCCTTTCTTGACTTCTTTCTCACCTTTTCCCTTCCATTTCGCTTCACTGACTCCCATCATTGCTATTTCCTTCTTTTTCATGTAGTCCACCAATTCTTCTGTCTTGCCATTTAGGCTCATCACGTTTATGAAGGCGATGTTTGTGGTGTCTGGTAGCCTACTTCTCACAGTTCCCCCAGACCCCTGGGAACTGCGCGTCGCCTGCAGGGGACGCCCTAGCACTTTCCGAGGCCTCAATTCACACTCACTCATTTTATAGGCTATTAGTACGATGAGTTCGCCACACTCAAAGGCATTTTATGACCTACTGCCAGGTATTGTTCTAGGCCGATCCACTGGATAACAGACGCCTTTTGTAGCCGCTCCTCTGGAGTACAGACGCTACAGAATTCCCTCTTCCGCCATCGACGCCGTACCGAAGTCCATCCTCTCCGCCGCCGATACCGTTGGGGCTTCGCCCATAACCCTGGGCTTGGGCCCTCCATATTTATGACCCCTGGAGAGAGGGTGTCCCAGCATTTTAAAGCCCCCAGGAACTGGGCTGCCTGTTGGTCCGCGGGTTCATTTTCTGAGGTATTTGAACCAGCCCACATTTCTGTGAGCCCCCTATCCGCCACCTGGGGACGCGCCCTCTAGGGGTTAACAGGCCGGATTATTGCCGCGTTTAACAAATATGATATAGTCCAACTAACTTGTGTTAGTGGCATAAAACCCCCTAGAAAAATATGTTACACCGCGATATCCAGATCACCTTCAGTATTTCTTTCTGCACATGCTGTACGGGATGTATCCAGTCCTTGGGTCGAACTTCGGCGAAATAAAAGTAAGGAAACAATGACAATGAAAGGAAATCCGACACAGGCAGTGGTTAATAAGCGACCGAAACAATGCCTGCCCATACGAGAAGAATTCTGTCACTTGTGTGGTGTATTTTGTAGCCACATGTTGGTGACGGGTGTTTGACAGTAAAATGTCGAGAGCTGTGAGATATTGTTTGTAGTTTTTGAAATGTATGCATGTGTGACGCATTTGCATTGAGTGTTTGCACGGACTTTAAAACAATTTGGTATGTGCATCTACCCTGCGAAAGAAGACCATGGAAAGGCTAAACACAGTAATATTCCACACGCGACACAGCGAGAAAACTTTTTAATTTAGATTGATTTTATCAAAGTAGATAATAGAAAATAAAATAATGCAAAACGAAATTAAATAATTCGCTTTGACAAATACAAGATTGTTACTAGGAACTTCAGTTATACACAGCACAAAATTAAGTCCTTTTGACAGTATTATTATTTTTTTTTCCAATTCCTGGAGATCTTTCGTGGCTTTTCTATCGACTGCCACCTTAGCCGTCGCTTTGCACCTGTTTTGCTTCCTTGAACATGGCGTAGGTGTTTCGGGCAGTATGGACTCTTGCTCACGGTTATCTTTTCTACTCCACCAGCTGCCATCACAGTGTCCTGAACAGTATGCATGCCTATCAGACTTGCATCTTTGTGATTGACGATCATGCACTCCTTGTTCAGGGAGAAACCCCTGTCTAGAGCTGCATTGTTGTGATACAAAATCAGTATCATTTTAACGAAGCTTGTGAGACCATTTTTGGCAGGAACTGAGGAAGGTGGTGAAGCCACTAATTCAGACCACAGCACGTTGAGCCGTGGCTCTTTTCCGTCGAACTGCTTCAAACGCGCAGTGACGGAGGGCAGTCTCAGAAGTGCGGAGTAGCTGCTCTTGATGCGGTCAGCCATTGCGCCAGAAGCATATTCTTCTGATTACAAGGAATTTCCAGGGCAATGACGATCCTAACTTCTTCCAACTTAAGAGTCTCAGCGACCCCTATAGGGTCTAGGCAGGAAATAGTACGGGTCTCTTGTGAGCAAGAGTTGACCCCTCTTTGATTTTTAAGCCATAGGATACGAATGTACAATTTTCGGCAGTTGGTGCGAAATTGCAGCACATCCGCGTCTGGAATTTTCCGAGATCTTAAGCTGTTAACTTCTTTAAGGGCTGCTCTTGTCGAGAAACCCAGGTATCCTCTGAAAAACAATGTGGACTGATTCCTGCATGCCATTGTCAGCAACGAGCGCGGCACGCGGAGAGGGTACGGCCGGCGGTCGGCCAGGCAAAGCAAGCATTCGACGTTGGCTGGGTTCTCATCCCGCTTAGCGCTCTACCGGTGGCGCAAATTGCGGGTGGCAGCGCGGTCTGCAGGCGAAATAGAAGACTGAGCGGGAGGACTCTACCGAGCGTTCGGGGGCTAAGAAGTCAGGCATTATGAGACTTTTCAAGATTTCCCGTGTCAAGTGCGAAGTTCCCGTATTTTTCCCGGGTCACTAAAATTCCCGTATTTCTCGTATCCCTCGACACCCTGATTTCAGAAGAATATTATTCAAAGCCTCCTAGAAAATTATGCACGTCATGTACCTCACAAAAGGGGAAGAAAACACTCATCTCCTAAACAGGTGGCCATACTGACCGAGAGGCATTTTCCAAAACAATTCGAGGACAAGCAATACAAACCCAATTGTACAGTGTGTTCCATCAGTGCACAAAGAAAGGGAAATGGGTGTCCCGGCATAAGCAAACATCTTACTTTTGTGGAAATTGCCCAGGAAATCCACCACTGTGTATTGAGCCATGTTTTGATAAGTATCACACGTTCAAGTGCTACAAAGAGTACGGTACTTGCCTGTGCAATTAGCACATGGACTGTTAAGGGTGGTGCTGTTTTTCCATTTTTATAGTGTAGTTCAACAATGACAATGACAATATAACAACAACAACAACAACAACAACAGTGAAGTAACAAATAGAACTAGTAATGCAGCCTCCTTCTATGCACAAGTTAGAACACTACTGTGGGATAATAAAGTGCCCAGGAAGTGTAAACATAAACTGTTTAAGACATACTACATCCCAATTCTAATTTACGGAGTAGAAACATGCACCCTGTCCAGAAGAGAAGAAAGTAGGATTCAGGTATCCGAAATGAAGTTTATAAGAACAATGCTTCAAAGGACAAGGAGAGACAAAGTAAGGAACGAAACAAACAGGACAGAGGCTGGCATAGATATCAGTACTACAAAATATTTGCAGAAGCAACGATTAGGATGGTATGGGAATCTTCAAAGAATGGGAGATGAGAGGACACCAAAAGCTTATTTCAACAAGATTATCCCAGGAAAAAGACCAGTAGGAAGACCAAAGAAGAAATGGTTGCACCAAATCAAGGATGATCTTGAAGACAAAAGGCTAGACTGGAGAAGGACCCATGAAGACCAACTATTCATGGACAGAAAAAGGTGGCGAGGGCTCGTTAACAGCACCCGGGCGACTGGAGCTGGAATTTGATGATGATGATGATGACAACATAAAAGAAACATGTTACAAATAATTGGAAAATATTCCCTATACTAATAAATAACAAGTAGTTCCGTGAAGAACTAAATAGCCTACTTTCATATATCCTACTTGCCTCTATCAATGTAAGAAATTTCAAATGAGTATATTAAGGCTTTCACGGCCCGGATTACATAAATAATTCATGTTTTTTGGGCTAATGCCGTGTGTATTTAGATTAGAACCATAACGTATGGTTCTAATCTAAATACACAAGGCATTAGCCCAAAAAACATGAATTATTTATGTAAGAAATTTCAGTTTGATTGCTGTAATAGATTCGTAGGTATTGAGAACCGTCGAAATATTTAGGATGGTCGCCTTGTTGAATTTTTATATTTGTAAGCCATAGAGTTATGTACTATTAGATGACTATTATTGCGTAGGTTCATTATTCAAACGTTGACTTCGATCACATGATTAGGACACAAGAAATAAAAATTTAAATTTAAAATTTTGCACAACCGCCATATTGAGGTTGTGTAAACAATTGAACTACATTAGATATCAATGCATTACAATGTGTATAAACATTTGCTGTACCAAGTTTCACTGCACTCGGATGATTAAATCACGAGAAAAGTCTATTTAAATGTTTCAAATTTGCTTCGCCGCCATGTTCGTTTTGTACTTAAGAGGTTTTTTAATGTCACATAGGTGAACTTCCAGTAGTGCCCTTTATCACCGTGCAAAATTTCAGGGTGATATCGGTAATAGTTCCGGAGATATAGAATGCCGGTGAAATATTTTGCACAGACGCCATGTTGGAGTGGCGTGACGTAATAAAATTTCAATGGCACGGTCGGGGTCGGACAAAACAGCACTATGACCTTACCGAGTTTCATTGAAATAGCTCCAGCCGTTTAGATTTTATTAGGGGGTGGGGCGACACACACACACACACACACACATACACACACGGACAAAAGGTGATCTTATCAGCCTATTTTTTTCATAAATGAAAAATGGCTAAAAATTGCGATAATTAGAATGAAAAAGGGTAATTATGACTAAAGTCATCAATTAGAAGGAAAGAAAATGAAATAAAGTCATATACATTCATAAAAAAATCTTCCACTTTTTCATTTTTGTTTTGCCTTTTTTTTGGCAGTGTATGTGTACCCAATATAAATATTTATGTCATAATTGTACTTTTCAGTGGTCTTGAGTACTATGTATATAATCCGAAAATAAAGTTATTTGAGGTAAGAATCAAAAATAATTACTCACTGCTTAATTCAATCTTTTGAGAGTAAAGTTCAAAATTTAATTCGACAGCATAGGGGTTAAAAAACAGAGGAGCAGATGATCTTGCTGTTCTGCCCTTTTAAACAACAATAACTAACTAACTTTCAGAAACGCGTGAAGGGTAATTTTAGTGCCTTTGGTCTTTCGATTATAGTTTTCACAATTTGGCATTTTATTCTCTTTATTAGATACCGGCAGTGGCGGCCTATAATAAGGTTGCAGTGTTGCACAACGACCAGATTAATGCAAGAAAAACAATTAATACCATAATAATTTTTTAGTAAAAAAAATCTATAATTTTCCTCCCCCCCCCCATTTTATGCTGCCATTGGAGCACTTTAATCAATACAAATACAATTAAGTCTAACAACGGTATTTGAAGATTAGCGATTCAGCTTCAGCTTCTTCTGCACCCAAATTTTCTTCATTCTATCTGACGTGGCTGCCCTTTGTTCATCTGTGATGGTGTAGTTTTTCCGTTCAATTGTTGTTAATGTGAATCATAAGTACTTATTCCTTAAACTATTCTTCTTTTCTCTATTTTTAATTTGGAGCATCGTTAAATTTAATTAAACTAAATCATGCTGGATCTCTTTGAACCAGCTGTTCTTTGTTTTACTCTTCCAGAAGTTTAAGAGCTGTTTTATTAGTCTGGTTTCTGGTAGGCGTGGGATATGGCAGAAAAAAGAGATTCTCCTTTTCCGCCTGTTAGCCGTTTCTTGATGAATACAGTAGATTTGCATTTGTCTGCTGGCACAGGCTAGAGTAAAATGTGGCTTTTCACCGATGTCTCAGTCTCACTCATGGCTGTGATTATATGAACCTACTGAGGTATGGGTAGTGCTTAGTAATGACATTCAGGGCACAGTCCGTGCCTGTGGATGCTGTGAATGGTTCTACTCATAGGATTAGTACTGCTGTTCTGACTCAGTGAGTAAAACTATGACAAACTACCTCACTCCTAATCTTGCCTACTACGCCTCAATATAGGTCTGCCTTGGGCAGTACTTTTTGAGGATCCAACCAGACTTCGGGCTGATTACCTAACAGACCGATCTATTATTGATTCACTCTCTCGATATACTCCTTCATTCGGCAGTAATCTCCATTGGCCATTTACTTGGTGTTTTTTGTTAATAATTGTTCTGATGATTCTTCTGTCTGCTTTCTGCAGTTTGTCAGTTGTTGATTTGATGTTCAACTTGAAAGTGTTTCACTACTATGAGTTGCCTCGGGTTTAACAACGGAATTGTAATGCCGAAATTTGGCATTCATTGAGAGAGATTTCCTTCTGTAAGTTGGCCAGGTGATTCGTTGTGCTTGTTTCAGTTTGGA